>CM035840.1:341667030-342977864 GCA_020510985.1 Pholidichthys leucotaenia
AGGCGGTCCTCACACAAACAGACATCTTGCTGGAACACAAGTCCTGGCTCGCTCCAGAGGTGATATTCCCAGCATGTGAGGACCGGCTGCCATCAAAAGGGCCAGTGGGGAAGTGGGCATCCAGGAAGCATCGCTCCGCTCACCATCCGGGCCCTTCACTCAAGGCTTTCCTGAGGGTTTCTGCTGCTGCGGCCCCACCTTCCTTGAGTGCTTCAGCAGCAGCAGCTTCAGTGGCTGCAGGGTGGAAAGTCAATGCACCCCAGCTGTCTATTCCAGCGGCACACATACCAGCTTGCGTCCCACCTGCTTTGCCTGTTGTCACACCTGCAGTGCCGGGTCTCACATCTGTTGCACTGGTGCCCCTGCCCGCTGCTGCATCTCAGGCTGCTTCATCACCCGTTCCTTCAGCGTCTCCTGAGACTGTCATTGCCTCTCCAACAGAGTCACCGGGGTCCTCATCAGCAGAAGAGCAGGAGTTAAGGCAAGTCCTTTCTCTATTTCTATAACATCAGTTTTAGAGAGGTCTTGTCTTACTTCTGGCAGGGAGGCCCAGTTGCAGCTCCCATCTACTTCTGAGCTCTCCCCACCGAGCTTTTCTGCTGGTTGTTTTGACTTAGACATGGCACCAACCTGTGTTTCTCCCTCCACTTCCGAGGTGTCTGCATCTGGGATGGAGGTGCACGCCACAGGTCCAGCTATCCAAGAGGTCAAGCAGTCCGCTCCACCCATCATCCAAGAGGTCAGGAGAACTCCACCCTTTTTCCAGAAGGTCAGGGTACCTCCACCCATCATTCCAGAGGTCGAGCAGTCCACTCCACCTGTCATCCAAGAAGTTGGGCAGTCCGCCCCACCTGTTGTCCAAGAGGTCGAGCACTCCACTCCACCTGTCACCCAAGAGGTTGAGCAATCTGCTCCACCTGTCATTCCAGAGATCAAGCAGTCAGCTCCACCCGTTGTTCCAGAGGTCGAGCAGTTCGCTCCACCTGCTGCAGTCCCTGAAGGTGAGCAGTTCGCTCCACCCGTCGCAGTTCCCGAGAGCGAGCAGTCTGTTCCACCCGTTGCAGTTCCTGAAGGCAAGCAGTTCGCTCCACCCGTTGCAGTTCCTGAGGGCGAGCAGTCTGTTCCACCCATCGGAGTTCCTGAGGGGGAGCAGTCCACTCCACTTATCGCCCAAGAGAGCGAGCAGTCTGCTCCACCCATCATCCAAGAGGGTGAGCAGTCCACTTTGCCTTCGTCATCTGGGGTCGTCCCTTCTCGGCTACTGTTGGCCCCTGTGCCAAAGGTCCCTCAAGTACTCTCTCCAGAACTACAAACTCTTGTGTTACTAGCTCCTGAGCAAGAGACCGTAATGTTATCTTCTGGGTTTGGAACCCCCATGTTGCTTTCTTTGGAGTGAGAGGCTCATATATTATTATCCCCGGAGCAAAAGGCTCTTACTATGTTTTCTTCAGCGCAAGAGGCTCCTATGTCATTCCCTAAGTTTGGAGGTTCTGGGTGGTCATTTCCTGAGTTTTAAGTTCTCACATTGTCATTTCCAGAGTTTAAGGGTTCCATATTGCCATCTCCTGAGTCTAAAGATTTCAGGCTGCTAGCTCCTGTGTTAAAGGCTCCTGAGGTCAACGCCCCCATGGTGCTGTGTCCATCCGTCTGGTGCCCCTTGGACTTTGGCAGGCCACCCAACGTGCCATATCCACCTGTCTGGTGGTCCTTGGACTTTGGCAGGCCACCCGACGTGTCGGGTTCCTCCGTCTAATGACCTATGGACTTGGACAGGCCACCTGATCTGTTTTGGGACTTTGGATTGGGGTGGGTCCACAAGACTGTGTGTTGGGGTTTGGACTCTGTGGGGAGTAAAGAATTGGTTTTGACCCGCCTGGCCTTGTACCCCCACCACCCACTAGGGTCTTTCTTTTGTTTTGTTGTCAACTTATTTTGAAGGTTTGTCTTTCTCTTTTGACCAGATGGAAGTTTAATACACTGCACCATTCAAACCGAATTACTTTATTATTTGGGCTCTACTAATATTTTTCAAACTTTTGCAATATTCAGTTATATATGATATGAAAAGTACCAAACTAATTTAAGAAAAGAAAGAAGGGAAAAAAGGATGCAGATTTACCAATAACAAAAAGGTAATAAACATGCAATTTATGAAGAAACTGTTTCAAATTTACAGGAACAGGGTCACAAATTTATGTAAGAGTAGCAATTTCTGAGGAAGAAATATTGCAAATTATGAAAAAGGTCACAAAACCACAAAAGCTACAAACCTATGAGGAAAAGAAAAGACTGCATTTATGACAAAAAAGAAACAGAAGGATGAACAACAATACAAAGAAGAAAATGTTAAGTATTTATAAGAAAAGTGCGATTCTGAAAAAAAGCAATTTGCAGTTAGGCTTGTTTAATTTCTAGTGCAACACTACTATGTTAACAAGGAATATTTTTCATGTCAGTATCAATTTGCAACTCATTTCACTGTGAAATCTCCAAATTTGGTTGGCTGAGCTTCGAAGGCCATTTCTTAACCCTTTAGCTGTCCCAGTCGCCGTATGGCCGTTGCTCTTATTTGACAATCTGTGTAATTACTGGGATTATGATGAGCAGTGTTGGGAGTCACTGTAACGCCACTACTTTTGCAGTGTGTTGTGTAACAAAATTACTGTTTAAAAACTCAGTAATGCATTACTGAAATTTGATCAGATGTGTTACTCGTTTTATTAATATGGATAGACATTTATAGCGCAAATAAATGACTGTACAAACTGACCCTACCGTAGCTGAGACGAGCCGTCAGTCGACGTGACCTGTTGCAGAGGTCTTCACTATTGAGTGGAGGAAAAGATGAAGCTACTTTGTTTTTGTGGAAATGGACAGATTATTTTTCTCTTGTCGCAGCTAAGGACAAAAGCTTATTGGTGGGTTGCAAGCTAATATACCGGTTGAGACTGTGGTAGGTAAAATCACAATGG
The DNA here is from genome assembly GCA_020510985.1 of Pholidichthys leucotaenia. Taxonomy (NCBI): domain Eukaryota; kingdom Metazoa; phylum Chordata; class Actinopteri; order Cichliformes; family Pholidichthyidae; genus Pholidichthys; species Pholidichthys leucotaenia. Next base: position 341,670,003 of record CM035840.1, read on the forward strand.
GTTAACCAGCATTGGCGTGATGACACAGCTGTGCGGTGACGTCATCACGCCGAGCTGTTACAAGGAGAGTCGGACTTTTTACGGCCTCTTTCCCTGTTGGCAGAGGATATGATAATAGAGCTGCACTGTAGGTTATACGTTGTTGTAATAAAGTTCATGTTCCAAGTCGACATCACTCTCTGTGAGTTTCTCCAGGTTTACAGACATAACATTTGGCAACGAGAGTTAAACTATGGAAGCATATTTGGGGTCACTACAACCGTTTCTGAAAACCCCGGGTGAGCCACCCGTCCCGTGGCACTGCTGGTTCGACATGTTTAAGAATTATGTCGACGCGGCTGGCCTGAATGGTGCTGACGACGAGAAGCTAAAGAGCGTACTGGTTCACGGTCTAGGCGAGGAAGGACGGCGCGTGCTCCGTACTCTGGGTGAAGCGGACTCATTTGGCAAATGTGTGATTCTGATAGAGAGACATTACTATGGCTGGACCAATGTTACGGCCCGAAGAATCGCTTTCTTCAGCCGCGAACAAATGGCTAGTGAGTCAATTCAACATTATGTCTTGGAGGTCTGAGTCTTAGGAGACAAGCTAATCAGTATCAAACTAATGGGAGAATACAGCACAGAGAGTGACCACAGCACAGAGGGTGAACACGACACAGAGAACAAACACAACACGGAGGGAGAGCAGCAATCGGACTCGCCTCAGTTCCTCACCCAGTGTAAGCCTCAGGGAGCTGCTGTAGAGCTATATGAGAGGGAGCCCGCATCTATCAGGAACCCCGGGACACAACAATCCAATACAGGTTCTACTAATAGTGACAACAACGTATCACCACAACCAGACTTCCCGGGAGAAAGGGAGGACAAACCGGACTCACCTCCGATCCTTGCCCAGCATGAGCTCCAGACAGCTGCCGTGGAGCCGCAGGAGAGGGAGTTCGTGGAGAAAGGGGACCCCAGTGACCGGGGATGGCCCGGCGCATGCCCCATCACCAGCAACAGCAACACATTACCCCGACCTCAACCAGCACCAGATGAGAGAAAAAGGAAACCGGACTGCTTCTGAATCTATGCCCGGCACCAGCCTCCAGGAGCCACTGCTGAGCTGCAGGATGAAGAGTCCACGACTGAACAGAACGCAATAGAACCACCGGACATCTTCTGAATCCACGACTGGCATCATCTTCCAGGAGCCACAGCTGAGACGTAGGATGAAGAGTCCGTGACCCAGCAGGATGCAGCAGAACCACCACAACCTGATGGACGCCCCACAGCAGACATAGGAGTCATAACATCACAACCACAATGCCAAACAGAGCGCCGCTCACAGTGATGAACTGGGTTCAGGTCCGCCGAGCCACATCGTCACCATCACCGACACCTATGCAGCTGAGACCAGCTGCCCTTCAGATGGCGGATGGCAGATGGCAGGCCAGCCATCTGCGGAAGATGAGAGCAGCTGCCTCGGATCAAGACGCAGCGTTGAAGCCGACCCAGCTGGTGTGGGATCCCGGCTGGGACATTGTTAATGAGTGTGCCATGGCTCCAGCAGGATGGCACCCGGACCTGCTGCAACTGGCGCCTCCAAGGGCACGTCCACCACGAGCTCGCCTCAGGGCCCCCCTCGGACTGAACTGCCCCCTCAAAAAGGAAAAAAAAAAAAAAAGAAAGGACTGTTTAGCTAGGGGCGCAGCTGCCAACAGATAGAGACAGAATGACACACTCAGCCACACTGGGTTATGTGGTGGTCTACCCACTAGCCCTAGCTAATTTTGTGTTTTTGTAATACTGTGGGGGAACCCACTCAGTATGTCAGTATGTTTCCACTCAGACGGAAGGACAAGGGGAATCGTCATGGGGGGTTTGTGTGCTGATGCGGGGGTTGGTGTGTTGATGCAAACAGTGACAAAGAGAATAGGAATTGCAAAGTCTATCATGTTACTGTAGCACCACAGGTGACTGAGTGGGTTGTAGGCTATAAAAGGAGAGGTGCCTGCGACCTGTTACTTTTTCTGATGCTTGTGATTCTGGATGATGCGAGAGAGAGAAATTAATAAAGCCTGCTTTGTTCTGGACCGCTCTGCCTGGTTATTCCTCTCTCCACAATACCAAATTGGGGAGGGCTAATTCAACTCTGCATGATGTTGTGTGTTTTTCCAAGGGGGGGGGGGTGAATGTGGTATGTAAAACCACAGTGGGTTTACCGACATTGGCGTGATGACACAGCCATGCTGTGATGTCATCACACCGAACTGTTATAAGGAGGGTCGGCCATCTTACGGCCTCTTTCCCCGTTGGCACAGCATACGATAATAGAGCTGTACTGTAAGTTATGCATTGTTGTAATCAGGGCCACCTTAACTTGCCATTAGGCCGTTGGGCTGAGAGGTTTTGTAGGCCCCCCCAACAGAATCTCAGTTTAAAAATATGTAATAACTACGTTTTTAATAATGGATTGCATTTAGATAACACTTTTCATGACATCCAACACTTTACAGTGAGTCCACTCTGTACACAGACAATGACAGTGGTAAGCTACCTCTGTAGCCACAGCCGCCCTGGGGCAGTCTGACAAAAATGTGGCTGCCAATCCATGCTAACTGAACATTATTCATACACCAGTGTCATGAACCATGAACCATGAACCATGAACATGTCATGCCATGAACATGTCATGAACCATGAACACACTGAAGCTAAGGTAGATAAAGTGTCTTGCCCAAGGACACAACAGCAAGGTGAGGGGAGCGGGATTCAAACTGCCAACCCTCCAGTTATTGGGCGACCTGCTCTACCTCCTTAGCCACTATAGCCTCATTTTTGTTTCTCTTTGAGAAATAATGCAACTGTGAGCTAGAAAACACAACTACACTGCAAAAAGTCAAATATTAGCAAAATGAAATAAATTAAGGCTGTTTATGCTTGTCTTTTTGTCTGACAAGATATTTACTCTTGCTGTGCAGTTTATGTGTGAGAAAATTTTACATGCTTTCAGATAGTTTAAACTTGTTCTAAGCAGTTTGATAGGTCAAATTTTCTTGCTCTCTTGGCAGATAATTTTACTTAAAACAAGCAAAAAATTCTGGCAAAAGATAATTTTAGTTAAAATTAGAAAAAATAACTGCTAACAATGTAAGATTAAATTTCTTAAAACAAGCAAAACTATCTTAAAGTAAATAAAATCTTACAGAAAAATGCACAACTAAAAGAAATTCTTGTCAAAATTATCTTGAGAGAAAAACATATAGCCTTGATTTAGGATATTTTATCTTGCTAAGATTTTCATTTTTACAGTGACAGATACTACTACCTTCAGCATAAACACAAATTAGTCTAATCTCTCTCTCTCTCTCTCTCTCAGACACAGACACACACAGCACCATGGCCTAAACAACACCAGGTATCAGAGGATGGATGACACTGATCAACAATTACAGTCTAATGATGACAGCAGAACACAAAGTTTTATCAGTCAAGTATTCCTGATTCAAACAATACACAACAGCAGCAACTAGAAAAGCACTTACAGAGTGCATACCTCCGCCAAGACTCCTTCCGTCCCTCATGGATGACTTCTAAAATGTAATGGGTTCGTGTGAAGGCCATGAGCCAGTTCTGGTGAAAACTGCATCAAAGTCTATCCAGTAGTTTTGGAGGATTCTTGCTAATACACTGTAAGAAGAGCCTTGGCGGAGATATGCATTCTGTAATCATCACCAAAATGTAATGTGTTCATTCTTGGCCCAAGGGCTACCTCTGGTGAAAATCTCATCAAAACCCATACAGTAGTTTTTGTGTAATCCTGCTAATAAACAGAAAAACAAACAAACAAACCATCCCGGTCACATCACTTCCTTGGGGGAGGTAATTAAAAACCTGCACAGGTGACTGGAAAGCTACAAAGAGTATGTCTTACCTTTTTTGTACAGTGCTTTCTTCCGGCCTTCTTTAATGAAAAATCCTTCATTACTGTATGTCCAGCTCATGAATAATATCATACTCTACGGACATCAATGTGAGGTTGCACAGTCTGTTTAAGCAGTATGCTTGATCCAGTCTACTTTTTACCAAGCTCTGAGTCTACTGTCCCACGCACAGCTGTCTGACGTAAGCACTGATGGCCTTATAAGAGATATGGCTTTTCTTGTGCTAGTCTCCATCTCAGCTTGCCTTCTCCACTGGCCTGCTCTCTTTCGGCAGGATCTTATGGTCTTCTCCTCCAGGTGAGTGCTTTAATGGCCCACCTGTCTCCTCGGTGCAGTAATTAGCAGCCCCGCCTCCACTCGTTGCTCCAGCTTAGAGAAATCCTTTACTCTTCGAGATTTTTTTGAGCAATTCGTTTTCCCTAAGCTCTTTTCCTCTCGATAATTTTATGAGCACTACTCACAAACTTTTTTTCTGGACATTTTGACTAAGCTAATTACTTCTTACCTCTCACTCACGCTTGCATAGTCACATGTCAAAACAATTCCTCTGATAGGCTATTGTTACATAGTACCTACGTGGGCCTCATGTAAATTGGACCAATCAGCAGCCAGTCACACACAAATATCAAGTGATGGACATAGAATTTGACCAATTAGCAACAATGTGATCTTTTTTATTGGCTCACGATAGGCCACTGATCTTCTTAGGTCCCTGGGCTTCAGCCGAGCCTAGCCTGTTCATTAAGGTGGCCTTGACTGTAATAAAGTTTGTGTTCCAAGCCAACACCACTCTCTGTGAGTGTCTCCAGGTTTACAGACATAACAGAAACCTACTGTAATATTCAGAAGTGCCTGAAAACAGCAACAAAGTTTTTGACAAAGCTAGTGCTAAGCAACGGCTAGCTATGGTAACAACACCGTGTTAGTGGATCTATTCTATGCTATCTCAACAGCCACGGGTGGATTTCAAGCACAGGTATGCATCTGGACAGTTTGTGACCCAGCAAGAATTAAACCGACTGATTACAAGATATGTCATTACAGACTGAAGACGTGATAGTCACTTTCCATCAAATGGCTGAGACTGTGATCCACTGAAGTTAAAACACATTTACTTGCTAACTGGATAAAGATTATTCAAAAATAGATTTTCATCTCAAAAAGGAATTTCAGGGACTGGATCATGTCTCTGTCACAGAAGACATTTGGACTGTGGATAATGGACATTTTCTTTGGATCACTGCACATCGGATTAAATCCATATCATAAAGGTAAGATAAACTTGGACAGCTGTATGCAGTGTTACCAACTCTCACTCCAAAATGAGGAAATTACTGGCAATATCATGTTGATTTTCTTCAGATTTTTCCCACAATAAGAGCTCTCAAGGCAGGATAAAGCAGGCTGAACATGTTCTAAAAGTTCTGTCTGAAACAGTCTGTTTTCAGCCCAACATTAATGTTTATTTATTTAATATAACCTTTATTTATACAGGGTAGTTCCATTGAAAGGAAACCTCGCTTTTTCAAGGATGCCCTGTTCACATTCACACAGTTACACATTCACACCAGGAAACTGCCCGATACAACCACAGACTTACCTGTGGCCGCTAAGCAGCTCCACTGGAGCAGTTGGGGTTTAGGGCCTTGCTCAAGGGCACCACAGTGGGGTTAAGGAGGGTGGGGCAAACACTGCTATGTTATCTGTCCCACCCAGATCTGATCCTGCCGGTCCAGGGATCAAACTCATGACCCTCCGCTCACCAATCCACATCCCAATGTGGATCCCAATTAATGTAATCCATTAATTAAATTATCTTGCTATGTATGCAAGATGATTTAAGTATGCATTTAAGTTGCTACTTGTTGCTGGTGGAAGGACACTTTGCTGCTTTGCTCTTCCCTCTGCTTGCACTTTTCTGTCAGTATTCTTATTTCCCTCTGCAAGAAATTTATGGGCATAAATCACTGGGACTATATTTCACTGACAATATAGTTCACTATTACCATGATCTTAACACTTTTTTGGATCTTATTAGTGCTACGTGAGCGTGGCCTACAAGCAGCTGAAGCCTGAACTACAACGACCGACAAGCTAAAGCTAAGTATCAACAAGATGCCTTCTCTTTTTTCAGATGACTACCACAAACTTCTACAGAAGATTACCATGCTGGAAACTAAAATCCAGCAGCTAGAAGTTAATCTGGAAGTTAATGAACTCTGTGAAAATGCTATAACCATGCCAGTGACTAAATACAGTGGACGAGATCCTGCTAACTCACAGCTATCCAGCGCTAACATGGCTGATAGGAGATGGGAGGCTTGTGTATACAGAAATAAATCCTCAAGTGATAGTCCTCCCTGGAATGCCCTTGGTGCAAAGCCCAAAAATAAATCATCACACAGGGTGAAGGGAGGACAAGCAACAACCCACCTTGGTGAGATCTGTGATGCAAACAGCTGGCCCGCATTACCAGCCAGACCAAGTGCTTCTTCAACCCGGCTGTCAGGAAGACACAGCCATGGATAGTTGTTGAAGGAAAGCCTAAAAATAAACCTCCTCCACAACAACCACACATGCCACTTCAGAACCAATTTGTGCCGCTAATACAGGACCCTGATGACCTGGATAAAATCTCCCCCACACACAGCAAGGTAAATTGGAACAACTCAGAAGGTAAAAGGCTAGAGAGAAAGCTAACAGCTGGGCCCGAAACCCAGTTTGTTGGTGACTCTGCTGTGAAAGATGTGAGATATGTATGTGGTAAATGCACAGATATAATGTGGTTCCCCAGGGGTATGGCGTCTGATGTGAGAGACAAAATCTTGCAAATCATGGCTGATCATTCAACAGTGAAGAGTCTCATATTACATGTAGGCTCAAATGATGTTGTGAAACAGCAGTCTGAGATACTGAAACAGAACTTTAAGGAACTGCTGGATGTAGTCAGCTGTCTGAATGCTGAAGTGTTTATTAATGGCCCCTTACCACCTGTCAAAGGAGGAGTTGAGAGATTCAGCAGACTGTTCAATTTAAACGAATGCCTATCAGAAGCTTGTACAAACAAATCACTCCATTTTATTGACAATTTCAACTTCTTCTGGGACTGCAGACTGTTTTTGTAAGGCTGATGGACTCAGCCTCAGCAGGTCAGGAGTGAGGCTGTTTACCTCCAATCTGTTCTATTTTCTGAATTGCCATTCTGTTCCCCAGGACAAGGACAAGAGACAAGACGATAAGATCCTTCAACGTGTGCAACAGGATGCTGGAGTTTTTCTATCAGGCCGTTGTTGCCAGTGTCATCTTCTTTGCTGCTGTCTGTTGGGGTACAGTTGTGTGAAAAAGTGTTTGCCCCCTTCCTGATTTCTCTTTTTTTGCATGTTTGTCACACTTAAATGTTTCAGATCATCAAACAAATTTAAATATTAGAAAAAGATAACACAAGTAAACAGAAAATGCAGTTTTTAAATGAAGGTGTTTACTATTAAGGGTAAAAAAAATCCAAACCTACATGGATCTGTGTGAAAAAGGGATTACCCCCCGTTAAAACATAAATTAACTGTGGTTTATCACATCTTTGGAAAGCTGAGTTCAATTTCTTTAGCCATACCCAGGCCTGATTACTGCCACACCTGTTCTCAATCAAGAAATCATTTAAATAGTACCTGCCTGACAAACTGAAGCGGACCAAAAGATCCTCAAATGCTAGACATCATGCTGCGGTCCAAAGAAACTCAGGAACAAATGAGAAACAAAGTAATTGATATCTATCAGTCTGGAAAAGGTTATAAAGCCATTTCTAAAGCTTTGTGATTCCAGTGAACTGCAGTGAGAGCCATTATCCACAAATGGTGAAAACATGGAACAATGGTGAACCCTCCCAGGAGTGGCCGGCCGACCAAAATTACCCCAACAGAGCAGCAACAACTCAACCAAGAGGTTACAAAAGACCCCACAACAACATCCAAAGAACTGCAGGCCTCACTTGCCTCAGTTAAGGTCAGTGTTCATGACTCCACCATAAGAAAGTGACTGGGCAAAAATGGCTTGCATGGCAGAGTTCCAAGACGAACACCACTGCTGAGCAAAAGAAACATAAAGGCTAATCTCAGTTTTGCCACAACACATCTTGATGATCTCTAAGACTTTTGGGAAAATACTCTGGATTGACGAGACAAAAGTTGAACTTTTTGGAAGGTGTGTGTCCCATCACATCTGGCGTAAAAGTAACACTGTCATGAGCCGAGCAAGCTTGGTTTTCCCCGGCTCGACCCTGATCTCTCTGTGGGTTTTGGCTTCACTATTTATGTGCATTTTGTGTATTTATTCCATTACTTTAGCCACTGCCTGACCGGCAGCTGTTAGTCAGCCTCTGTGATCTTTTTCCCACGCTGCTGACAGTCTGCTGGTCCTACCACACCCCCTCACTTTCCGCAATTCCACCAGCTGTCCCAGCCCTGGTAATAATTGTTCCCGCGCAGGTGCTCCCAATTTGTGTGGCCAGCGGCATTTGGATTTAAGCAGCTCTTCGCTAGACAAACGCTGCTGGGTCATTGTACGAGTCACTATCGTTCTCCGTCGTATGACCATCAGTCTGTGAAGGTTTGTGCTCGCTGTTCTACTGGGAGGATCTGGACTGCTAAGGCTGTGAGTAACTATCGCATTTCTGTGTGCGATTGTGCCGCTACACTGGTAGCGTTTCCTTGCGCGGCCCAACTGCTACGCTTTCTCCCCGAGCAGCCTAGCGTCTTAGAGAACTGTGTTGTTAGCCTGAGCTTCCCTACCATCTTGTATGGTTTTCCCTCACCGTATGTTCAATAAATGTGTGTGTGGTAACCCCTGCGTTTAAATCCTTCTTTCCTTCTCTCCTCCGTGCGCAATGGAAGAGGGCACAGAGAGTTTATGACAGAATGACCCAGCCCGCAAAAAGGATTTAGAGGGTTCACCCATACATCATTTTCCCTTTTTCATTGTAACTGTTTCTCTGTTCTGGACTAACCTGTGTTGGAGTTTGTCATGCCCCGGCCTCGCCGAAGGAAAGAAATGGCAGCGGGGTTCCCCACGGTGGAGGAGGAATGGGCTGCGGAGTTTATTCAGGGCTTCCTTAGTGACGCCCTCGCCGTCCGGGGTCCTAAGGAGACGCTGGAAAACGTGGACGCCGCAGTAGGCATTTTGGAAGCACACCCCAGGCTATGGACCTACCTGCAGTACGCCGACCTGCTTTCCACAATCTGCTCGCTCCAGCGCTCCTTACCTGGTCTGGCGTTTCCTGCAACGCCGAGACAGAGGTCCGTTTTCCGGCAGACTGGCAGCCTCTGTGGTGCTCTGCTCAACCCTCCACTCGCTCCAGCACGGTCTGTCCTGGAACACAAAGGACAGTGTCGTCCCGCAAGGAGACGCCGGGAGAAGCCCACCTCTTGTGGAGGGGCCCACGTCATCACTGGCACAGAGAAGGATGAGTTTCCGCCCTGTGCAGCTGTGGATGTCATCAACCGGGATGACAGGCAAGTATATTTTCATTCTAAATCCTTAACACCGAATCTTGCCTGTCTCCAGAGGGAGAGGCCCAGTATCAGCAGTCCACTGGGTAATCTCCTTCAGCTGCAATTAATGATTGTTTCCTTCCCCTCTCCGTGTCTCCTCCAATTCTCCCTGAGGGCCTGCTGGTCCAAGACCCGGGCCGCCTGACGATGGAGGAGGTTGACGCCCTGGATGATCCTGCCCAGGAGCCCATACCAAGGTGTTCCCCCACAACCATATCGGCGGACGAGGAGTGGGAGAATCTGCTTGCCTTCGTCAACCTCCAGGTCGAGGAGGAACGTCATGAGAAGGAGGTCTGAGGACTCGCTTCCCCGGCTGAGAGGGTTCCACCTCCTACACCTGCTCTACCCCCGGATTCGCCTTCAGACGAGGAGGGGGCGAACCTGCTTGCTGCAGTCAACAGTCAGGTCGAGGAAGAGTGTCAGAGAACCAGGACTGCTACTACTAGCATGCCTGCTGTGGGGACCGCCACAGCAGAGTCATCCCACGGATCAGACCCCCGCCGGCTGGACCTGGACCGTCATCGTTGACAGCGTCGGAGTCCTGGATGGCGGTGGAGCTTGAGCACAGGCAAGTTATCTCTCCTGTAGTTCAATTGCCAATAATTGAGAGATCTTGTCTGGCTTTTGGGGACGAGAGTTGGGTGCGGCTCTCTGCCACACCTGGGCTTCCCTCGCCGGCTCTGCCGCTGCCGGTGACCCAAACCTTTCCTTCTCTCCCATGCTTGTTGAGCCCCTCACTAGGGTCGCCGGAGAGGAGCTGTCATCACTGGGGTTGTCAACCGATGATGGCAAGAGGTTGGCAGCCCCCGAGGAGGTTGACGGGGGCACAGCACCGGGCGCGGCATTGGCGGCTACGCACCCCAAATCGCCAGAGCCCTGGACGGTGGTGGAGCCCGAGTTCAGGCAAGTGTGTTCCATTGTGCCAATTCTGCATATGTTAAAGTCACACTGCCCGACTCATAGCGAGGAGGGCCCGAGGCAGCTCTTAGAAGCCCTCGGGGCCGCCTCACCGGGCTCTGCCGCTGCCAGCGACTCTGACCCAGTCTCTTTTCCTCTCCCTCCGGGGTCGGTGCCCTCTGCCAGGGTCGCCAGAGAGCAGCTGACTTCGCCGGAGGCTGCCGAGGATCGGGATCCATCGACAGGTGGTGTTAGGAGCACCACCTCCCTCACTGGGGAGGTCACCGCGGGAGCAATGAGGCCCTCAAGGGGGGTCACCGCTGGTGCAACGGTGCTCCAACCGGAGCCCATCGTGGGTGCAGCTCTGGCCTAATTGGGGCCCACCGCAGGTGCTGCAGAGTCGCTGCCGGAGGTCGCCGAGGGTCCAGCCTTGCTGAAGGAGGATATTGCTGCTTCAGCCCCTCCTGCCAGGGTCGCCAGAACTCCCTCCATCGGTCGCCTCTTCAGCCTGGTGTCCCCACAGGTTGGCTCGGTCGCCGTGGGTGCAGCCACGTCCCAGACCGGGACCGTTGTGGGTGCAGCTCTGGCCCAATCGGGGTCCACCACGGGTGCAGCTGAGACTCAGCTGGAGGTCACCATGGGTACAGCTGAGCCTCAGCCGGTGGTCACCGCGGGTGCAGTTGAGCCTCAGCTGGAGGGCACCGCGGATGCAGCTGAGCCTCAACTGGAGGTCACTGCGGGTGCAGCTGAGCCTCAGCCGGAGGCCACCGCGGGTGCAGCTAGGCTCCCGCTGGAGTCCATCATGGGTGTAGCGGAGCCGGCCCGGTCGGGAGCCATCGTGGATGCAACAGAGCCTGCCCGGTCGGGGTCCTCCACAGTTGCAGTTGCGGACCACCCTGAGGATGCCGTGGTCCCCTTATCCCTGCTCCACGCCATGGAGGTCCTCTTCCTCCGATCCTGTTATCCACCAGTGAGCCTTCCGGTGGGCAGGTCACCTCCTGCTTCAGCCCTTCGGTCCTGGTGGCTCAACTACGCTGGCTGGCTGCCAGAAGAAGTGACTTCCCGGGTCAGGTGGCTCATGTTTTCCGGCAGGCTGCCACCGGACCTTCTGCTGGGCCTGGGACTCTGGGCGGCCTCCTGAGCCCCAATGCCCATGGGCTTGGGGGGGTTCATTGTGGGCCCTGGGCGGGGCATTGTGTTCCCTCCTTCCTGTTCCCCCTTCCTCCCACCTGGGTTCATGTTGTTTGTTGTTGTTGCAACTGTTGGGGGGAGGGTCCTTGATGTTACCTTGGGTGTCTGGGAATCCACCCCTTGCGAGGGGGGCTCTGTCACGAGCTGAGCTGGCTTGGTTTTCCCCGGCTCGGCCCTGATCTCTCAGTGGGTTTTGACTTCACTGTTTATGTGCATTTTGTGTATGTATTCCATCACTTTAGCTGCTGCCTGACCGGCAGCTGTTAGTCAGCCTCTGTGATCTTTTTCCCACGCTGCTGACAGTCTGCCGGTCCTACCACGCCCCCTCACTTTCCGTAATTCCACCAGCTGTCCCAGCCCCGGTAATTATCGTTCCGGCGCAGGTGTTCCCAATTTCTGTGGCCAGCGGTGTTTGGATTTAAGCAGCTCTTTGCTAGACAAACATCACTGGGTCATTGTACAAGTCACTATCGTTCTCTGTCGTGTGACCGTCAGTCAGTGAAGGTTTGTGCTCGCTGTTCTACTGGGAGGACCTGGACTGCTAAGGCTGTGAGTAACTATAGTATTTCTGTGTGCGGCTGTGCCGCTACGCTGGTAGCATTTCCTTGCGCGGCACAACTGCTACGCTTTCTCCCTGTGCAGCCTAGTGTCTTAGAGAACTGTGTTGTTAGCCCGAGCTCCCCTACCATCTTGTATGGTTTTCCCTTACCTTATGTTCAATAAATGTGTGTGGTAACCCCTGCAGGATTACCACACACACCCCCTACAGAGGTAGGGGTGTCTGGGGAGGCATAGTACCTCTGTAGGGGGTGCTTGCCATGTCCTGTTTAGGACAGCTCATTCTACATTGGTTCCCACCTGGCACCCAACTCTCACCTGTGGCTCCTCGAAGCTGTAGCATGCACAGCGGCCACACCCCGGTAAACCACTTTGGCAGGCGGGCTGAACCAGATGAGGGTAGCCGGTCAGGCCTCAAACCCTCCGGTGAGTTAAACAGGGTGTGCCTACCCAAGTATGTGAAGACTGTAGTCGGCAGATTGAGCGGATGAGGTCATCTTTTGTCCCAACGGTCATGAAGGTGGCGACAGCAGGCGTTGTGGAACGCAAGGGCACAGCAAGGCACTATAGACGTCGTGGTCATCCACTGCAGTCGAGGAAGTCCCTGGTCGTGACAGCTCTTTTCGTACCACCAGATCCTGGCTTTTGAGGCCGAGAGAGTCTGATTGCCCCTGTGCATCGACTTTCCCGCTTTTAAAAAAACTTTCCCGCACAGGTTTTCCTCGTGTGTGTTAGTCCTCACAACCCTACAACAGTCCTGTGGCAAGCGAATGAAGCTAAGTGGTCAGAGGTGACCACTGGCAGTTGTAGCTTGAACCCTGCATGCAGGTGGCTTGGTGGCAATAGTCGCTCTCCTTCTGACCCCGGGACAACACTGGAGTTCGGCGTTCCCCCCGGAGACTGAGCAGCCTCTTTAGGACAGCACTGCTCAGGACTAGGGAGGGGACTAGAAAATGTGTCCCAAACAAATGCTTGTCCCTTCCAACTGGCCAGCATACCATGGCTGGCAGTTCTACCCCCCAAGCGGTTGAAACCAAAGAAGAAAGAAACTAATTCTTGGTGCGTGGAATGTACGCACGCTCATGGACAGAGATGCCTCCTTGAGGCCTGAGAGAAGAACAGCCCTCATTGCAAGGGAACTGGCCCACTACCGCATTGACATCACGGCCCTCAGCGAGACCAGACTAGCCGAAGAAGGATCTGTGGCCGAACTAAAAGGTGGCTACACCTTCTTCTGGAAAGGCAAGGCCAAAGATGAAGAGAGGATCCATGGAGTAGGACTGGCCATCAAGACAGCAGTTCCCAAGCAACTTCCTGACCTACCAACGTTAGTTAATGAACGGCTGATGAAACTCCATTTCCCCCTTAACCATAACCGGTACGTTACCCTCATCAGCGCACATGCCCTAACTCTCTCCAGCAGCGATGAAGTGAAGGAAGCCTTTTATGAGGAGCTCAGTACCCTTGTGAAGGACACTCCCCCCAATGACAAACTCATTCTGCTAGGCGATTTCAATGCCAGAGTCGGAACAGACTGCTGTAACTGGAAAGGTGTGCTGGGGCCACCCGGCATTGGAAAATTGAACTCCAATGGCTTGATGCTCTTGAGCCTTTGTGCTGAAAACCCCCTCGCTATCACAAACACACTGTTCCAGCAAGCAGACAAATATAACACAACATGGATGCACCCAAGATCCAAGCAGTGGCATTTGATAGACTTCACCATTTGCCATCAGAGAGACATCTGTAATGTCAGGATCACCAGGGCCTTGCGTGGAGCAGAGTGTTGGACGGACCACTGACTAGTCAGATCCATCCTATCCCTGCATATTGCCCCAACACATCACAAGACACCAAAAGTCATCAGGCCAGCGTTCAACGTCACCAAACTTGAACAACCTCAGCGACGTAGTGAATTTGCAGAAGATCTGGACGGCCGACTGATTGCCCATGGACTCCTGACTGGCTGCCCAACACAAAGGTGGGAACGGTTTAGAGCACTGGTGACAGAGTCAGCAAAAACCACCATCGGCCCCAGGAAACAAGTGCACCAGGACTGGTTCGACGAGAACAACGAGAACATCAAGAACATCAAGACACTCCTGGATGACAAGCAGAAGGCCTTTGTTGAGTGGCAGAATGACCCCACTTCCATTTCCAAGCGTGATCGCTTCAAGCACCTCCAGAGACAGGCACAAGCAGCGCTGCGAAAGATGCAGAATGAATGGTGGGAGAAGAAGGCAGATGAGGCGCAGAGATATGCCGACATGCAGAATTCCAAGATGTTCTTCAGTGTCATCAAGGAAGTATATGGACCTGCCAAGCCATGTACTACCCCACTCCTGTCGGCAGACAGTTCAACTCTGCTGAAGGAGCAGAGCAGCATCAATGCGCGATGGATAGAGCACTTCAGCTACCTGCTCAACAAGCCCTCCACTGTAGATCCCTACGCCCTTGATCTGATCCCACAAAAACCCACTGTCCACTGCCTCAACCTCCCCCCTACAATGGATGAAGTCTTGAAGGCGATTAGGCAGACCAATTCAGGCAAAGCACCTGGAATGGATGGAATCCCGGCGGAAATATTCAAATCAGCCGGTCCTGTGGCCCTTGAAATCTTCCATTCCCTCCTCACCAGCATCTGGGATGAAGAACAACTGCCCAAAGACTTCAGGGATGCCACTGTTGTCTCCCTGTTCAAGAATAAGGGTAGCAAGTTGGACTGCGTCAATTACCAAGGTATCTCCCTTCTATCTATTGCCGGAAAAATACTGGCCTGGGTCCTCCTCAACCGACTGATTAACAACATCTCTGAAGGGAACCTGCCAGAAACACAGTGCGGATTCCGCTCAAACCGCAGCACCATGGACATGATCTTCTCCGTCCGCCAAGTGCAGGAGAAATGTCTAGAACAAAATATGGACTTATACACGGTCTTTATCGACCTGACTAAGGCCTTCGACATGGTGAACAGGGAGGCCCTCTGGATCATCCTATCCAATCTTGGGTGCCCAGCCAAGTTTGTAAACCTCATATGCCAGTTTCACGACAACATGACTGGGCAGGTTCTCTCAGGTGGAGAGGTATCGGAGCCATTCAATATCAGCAACGGCATCAAGCAGGGGTGTGTTCTGGCCCTGGTCCTCTTCAACTTCTTTTTCTCTTGTGTCCTCAACCATGCCTTCAGGGACTTGGACCTTAGGGTATACCTGCGATACAGACTTGATGGCTGTAAAAAAAAAAAAAAAAAAAATACCTGCGATACAGACTTGATGGCTCACTGTTCGACCTCCGCCGACTGAAGGCTAAGACCAAGGTCGCAGAAAAGATTGTCCTGGAAGCACTTTTCGCTGACGACTGTGCCCTCATGGTCCACACGGAGTTTGATCTCCAGATCATCATGAATAAGTTTGCAGAAGCCTCCCGCCTTTTTGGTCTTACCATCAGCCTCGGCAAGACAGAGGTACTGTTCCAACCAGCACCCGCCTCCACTGTCCTACCCCCCTCTATCTCCATCAAGGGTACCCAACTGAAGATGGTAGACGACTTTAAATACCTCGGCAGCGCCATCAGCAATGACAGCAGCCTGGATAAGGAGATTAATGCCAGAATCTGCAAGGCCAGTCAAGCTCTTGGTCGTCTCTGAGCTCGCGTCCTGAACCAGCACAACGTTCAGCTGTCTACGAAGCTCAAAGTGTACAAGGCCATTGTCCTCACCAGCCTTCTCTATGGATGTGAGACATGGACCGTGCACAAAAAACACGTGAAGCAGATGGAGAAGTTCCACATGAGAAGTCTACGGATGATCATGAACATTCACTGGCAAGACCGGGTCACAAACCTTGAGGTCCTGGACAGAGCTGAGATGACCAGCATTGAGGCCATGATTCTGAAAGCCCAGCTCCGATGGGTTGGTCATGTGATCTGGATGGATGGCCACAGGCTGCCCAAGCAGCTCATGTACGGCGAACTCTGCTCTGGGAAGTGGAACCAAGGCAAACCACGCAAAAGATTCAAAGACTGCGTGAAGCTCAACATCAGACACACTGGCATCCTTCCCAAACAATTAGAGCTGTGGGCTATGGACAGGCCAGGCTGGCGCGCCCTCACTACCCAGGCACGAGACTACTTTGAAGAGAAGAGGCAAGCTGATGTAGTTGAAGCACGGGCATGAAGAAAGGCGTTATTACCTGGGCAGTTTCCTTGCCCCTACTGCAGCTGTGTCTGCCAATTGAGGATTGGCCTAAACAGCAATCTCCATGCTCACGCAAGAAGAGGACTTATCACATGAGGAACAGTCATCATCGGATCGATGGACAACCAAGAAGAAGGTAACCCCTGTGTTTAAATCCTTCCATCCTTCTCTCCTCCGTGCGCAATGGAAGAGTGCACAGAGAGTTTATGACAAACACAGCATTTCAGAAAAGGAACATCATACCAACAGTAAAATGTGGTGGTGGTAGTGTGATGGTCTGGGGCTGTTTTGCTGCTTCAGGACCTGGAAGACTTGCTGTGGTAAATGGAACCATGAATTATGCTGTCTACCAAAAAATCCTGAAGGAGAATGTCTGGCCACCTGTTCGTGACCTCAAGCTTATGCGCACTTGGGTTTTGCAGCAGGACAATGATCCAAAACACACCAGCAAGTCCACCTCTGAATTGCTTAAGAAAAACAAAATGAAGACTTTGGAGTGGCCTAGTCAAAGTCCTGACCTGAATCCGATTGAGATGCTGTGGCATGACCTTAAAAAGACGGTTCTGTTGGATATTATGTTATATATATATTATTATTATGATGGTGCCTTAAGGTAGAGGGGGTGATGCCCCACCTCCGGGGGGTGGTGTCACCTGAGGTATATAAGGGAACTGTGGGAGACATCTTGTCTCTTCGCTGAGGCTCTCAGGCTAGCGTTAGTGACTCCTGTGTTCCTGTTCTCGTGTTCATAATAAAACTATAAAACATCTTAACAACTTTATGGGCTGTGATTTGTTTTACGGGCTTGGATTTTCCATCACCTGCGGTGCCGTGGAGGAGTGGTCAGGCAGTGGACTGTGGGACTGACCATTTTATGTGGGAAGCGGCAAAGAAGTGTGGGACTTAGGCTGGCCCAGACCGGGTGAAGAGGGCCACCACCAGCACCAGAGTACGCCACCACGGCGAGCACTCCGTGCCAGTGTTTGCAATCTCTTGGACGAAGGACCCGAACAGCATGGTTTAGTGCCCGTGGGGGCGGATGGATCCAGAGAGCAGGAGGAGCGAAGCTCCGGTGGCTGACCGAGTACCACCGTTGAACTGGACACTGTCAGTGCCGCTCCGACGCAGGAAATGAAAACGATCGGGGCGGGACCGGATGGCAGGAACCCTAGACGTGCCCAGAATGAAAACAAGGGACAGAGCTTGAGCCAGATCAGTGGGACGCTACGAAGCCATGTGGATACCGGGTCACGACGCCGTAGATGAAGGAGGCCAGTGAGTACTACCCTGGGTGTTGGTGATGACGTGCGCCCTAGGGTTGAGTCTCAGCTTGGACGGGTCCGAAAGTCAAGGGAGCAGCGAGATGACCAGGGTGGTCTGCAAGTGGTGCGGACTGGTGATGACCATTAACTGGAGCTGACGGATAGGTTGAGACGGCACCCAAACGAGCTGTGGTAGTTGGAAGGGAAGAAACACCAGTGCAGCCCGCCTCTGGTAAAGAAGAGGTGAAGACGCTCTGGGAGCGGGCCATGGGACGGATGCTCCAGAGGGGAGCCTGCGTGAGACCTGTGTTATGACTTTGTTTTGGGGCTTACGGTGTGTCTAATTACAGTGTGTTTTGGTGTTTTGTTGCTAAGGTTAATAGTCAAAAAAAACCCAGCCTGATTGCTGTTTTACAAATAAACTGTTATTTACTTTAAAAAAAAAATGCAAAAGAGAAGAGAAGCGGCCACCGTTGTGTGTGTGTTGAATGATATATGTATGTGTGTGGATTGAGTGAAGTTGCACTAAACTGTGAAAGTAGGATAGGTGCCGGGTGTGAAATGTAAATGTACCCCGTATTGTGTTATTAAGAATTATATATTATGGAAATGTTATGCCCATGTTATGGGAAGGGAGCGCTAGTTTGAAGAGTCCGGTACCGCCATTGTTTGCAGTGTTTACACTTGTATATAGTTGTAATGACTACGATGTATATATTCATTTCGGGATTGATTTATTTTAGTGTGTGGCCCTTTTATGTTAATTGACTGACTATTTTCATTGCAGAGTGATCCGCTGGGCCGGTGTGGTATGAATGGATAGGCTTGTACATTTGTGTTTAGTGAGTGTGTCGGGGATAAATTTTATAGGGGGGGGCCAATTGATTGTGCTTGTGATTTTTTCAAAGGGGGGGGATTGGATATTATATTATATTATTATGGCGGTGCCTTAAGGTAGAGGGGAGTGACGCCCTGCCCCCGGGGGTGGTGTCACCTGAGGTATATAAGGGAACTGCGGGAGACATCTTGTCTCTTCGCTGTGGCTCTCAGGCTAGCGTTAGTGACTCCTGTGTTCCTGGTCTCGTGTTCATAATAAAACTATAAAACGTCACCTCGACTCTTCATTAATTAGAGACACAACAGGTTCATGCTCGAAAAACCTCCAATGTGGCTGAATTATAACAATTCTGCAAAGATGAGTGGGCCAAAATTCCTCCACAGCGCTGTAAAAGGCTCATTGCCAGTTATGACAAATGCTTGATTGCAGTTGTTGCTGCTAAGGGTGGCCCAACCAATTATTAGGTCTAGGGGGCAATCACTTTTTCACACAGAGCCATGTAGGTTTGGATTTTTTTTCCCCCCTTAATAATAAACACCCTCATTTAAAAACTGCATTTTGCGTTTACTTGTGTTATCTTTAATATTTAGATTTGTTTGATGATGTGAAACATTTAAGTGTGACAAACATACAAAAAATGAGAAATCAGGAAGGGGGCATACACTTTTTCACACCACTGTAGCAGTATCAGAGCCAGCGACACCAACAGACTTGACAAGATTATCAAGACGTCTGGCTTTGTACAATTGGTATCAGGCCGGAGACTTTTGAGACTGTGGTGGAGAGGAGGACACTAAATAAACTGCGATCCATTATGGACAATCCTGATCACCCCCTCCACCGCACACTGGATAGACAGCGGAGCACTTTCTCCGGCAGATTGCTACAGCGTCGCTGGTGAAAGGTTAGGTACAGGAAATCTTTCCTGCCACATTCCATTTCACTGTACAATAACTCACTCTGATGTTGTATTCTGGTCATAACTACAGTATGCTGCCATACTGCACCTTACAGTCTAATTGGTGGATAACATTTCACTCTGCACCTGATAGTCCTGCATTGTACAGCGGGTATGATTCATGTATCTGTACGGGTCACCATCTATTCATCCATGATGTATACAAGTTTTTAGCAGTTTTACTTTCCATGGGTAATCCCTTTATCTATTATGCTGTGTGTGTTTCTGTCGGTTGGTTGTCTACTGTCATGCTGCTGTTACACTGTAATTTCCCAGTTTGGGATTAATAAAGTACATCTATCTATCTATCTATCTATCTATCTATCTATCTATACAGCCCAGCAGAAACTGTGAGATAAAGTCACCTCAGCCCCCGCCTGTGCATACCCTTCCTTCACCAAAAGCTGCCAGTGAGGACCCACCTCCTCTACCACCACATACCCCCTCCAGGTCACCGTCCTCCTCAGCTTCCTCTTCCCCATCCTTTCCACTCCTCAACTTCACTGACCAGATGAAGGAGCTGGCCACTGTGGCCACAAAACTGACCCCATGCCCTATAGTCCAATTTTTTCACCCCGAAACCTCCCACTTCATCCTTCCCCCATCTCCCCCTTCCAGCAGTTCCTCAACCAGCTCTGACACAACTGCCAAAGTCCCGGCGCCCACCACCACCCCCACCCTCACAGCCAAACTAAAATCCACAGCCTGGTAACAACGCAAGCTGGGTATGATATGTATTGGGTCCAGGCTCTGACACCACTGGTACTCATGGCTCTTTCCAAGACAAGCCGGTGCCCGGTATGTAAGTAGTTTCTGTGGCAGGATTATATAATAAAATATTTGTCATAAGGTACAGGAATTATTTATTTTATTTAATAGTGGGTGTGAAAGGGGGCGGAGTTAAACCCTCACTTCTACACCCGCTAAATTAAATAAAAGCACTCGTAAAAGGGCCACCAGTCACAATGGACAATAATATTAACTTTAATTTTAATTAATTTTGTACCTTCAATTACTTAATGAATCAGTCTCAAAGTTTCAGTGAGTTCTTTTCCTGCCGTGATTAGGAAACAGATATATGCGAAAGAAAAACACTTCAACTTCTCTCATTCACCCTTTTATTAAACTCATTCAGGTTACATGGCATGGCATTCAAATGATGAATAAAAAGATTCAAATGTACGATATCACATCAACTGTTATTGGATTCCTGAACATAAAATCCAGCGTTAAACCTTTGCAGAACCAAGGAGGAACCAGACTTATGTTTCAACGGTAAATAAGGGCTGAAATGTCTAACAAAACGCAATTTTATGGGGAAAATTCATAAGCTAATTATCTAAAAATGACTTCTGAATTAATCTACAAAAATTAAGGGCAGTTACTTAAAAATGACTAAGAGTCTTCCTTCAGTTTACAGCTTTATCTTGTGGCTAAGAGACTAATTGAGCTCTGAAATATGGGCTATATTCAATTGTAATTTAATTGTTCGGACATCACATTTTAACCCAGCAGATAGGAGAAGTAGGAGTTTCACTTACGAAAACAGCTGTAGGTCCACGTTTCAGCGGGTTGATACCGGCCGAGTTGGGAGTTAGGACGTCAGAGGAAGCGGCTGCTGCGATGCTTCCTCACAGCCGTGGAAGTGTAAACTCAGCTGGGGGCTCTCCAGACAATGGCAGCAGTGGGTGGTCTGTCACCAAGCGGCGTGACAAGTCCTTGGAAAAGAGTCCGAATTTGAGGTCTCTTGTAGCGGGATAGACCAAAAAAAAATGAAGGAGAAACTTCTCAGTCAGGCGGGTATGAGGCCGGAAAGAGAGTCCAAAAAAAAACACAGTCTCCGTTCACTTTAAATTAGTAAGATTAAAGGTCCACTTTAACGGTGTGAAAAGTCATAAAAACAAATTTGAGAAAAACATTTACTAGGACAAGAATGGTTTCTGAGGTGAAGGAAAAAGTTTGAGAATTTGATTCTCTGAGAAAGCGAGCTCTAAAGAAAAAGGTGATTTCTCCTCAGTAACCAGAAAAACTAACGCAGGATTTGACAAACTTCACAAAGAACAATTTAGATAGAATAAAACTACACAGGACCTTGAAACAGTGGAACAAAGTCTTCCCAGACTTATCTAATCTCATCCTGTCTCTTTCTTGTCTGCTTTTTCTTCTCTAACTTTAACTTAACTTAACTTACATCTGTGTGTTTCTTTTTCTTTCTGCTTGTCTTGTTCTAATTCTACATCTGTGTGGGTTTTTTCTGAATCCTGTTGTCACTGCAGAGCAGCTTCAACTACTCTTTAAATGACCCCGCCTGGGTCATAAACTTGTGATGCCGATCGCAAGACTGACCAATCAACTTTATCAAAAGCAGTTTGAAATGGCTGCCATCCAATGTGAGAACATTTCTTTGTTTGAGAGCAGCCAATCAAACGAGGACACCATCCCATGAAATTGCAGAGAAAAATCAACACTCAGTCAGTTCTTATGAAATTAGGTGCTCAATATAAAATCCAACTAAATTAAATGACTTGGCTAATATTTGTGATCATGCATTTATGCCATTACTCTAATATTCTATTTGTTTGAATAACACTCATGAACATAACATTTCTTATACATAATTATAATACACGCATTCATATTTAGATCAAAGCTTAAGGTAGTACAGCAAACTATGGTTAGTGATAAAAAGGATGATTCTCAGTGTCCTTAGGATCCAGGGGAGAAGAGGATAAGCTGAAAGAAACTTAATGTTTAGAACAAATTAAAAAGCCATCCTACATACTGAAACACATTTCGTAGGTATCCGCTAGGAGGTACTGTTGAGCTGTAGATGATTTCTTTTAGGTCCATGGTATCTGGAAGAGATAATCTGGAAAACATCAGAGGTTATAAACCTGTCTGATTAAGCCGTTTATGACCCTTTTAAGAGCATTGGTTTCCTGTAAAGGATAAGATAAGATAAGATAAGATAAGCCTTTATTAGTCCCACAACGGGGAAATTCCAGGATTGCAACAGCACAGGGATAGCAACACTCAGAGCAACAATCAGAAGGCAAGAAAAAAAAACAAGCAAGCAAGAGCAGCTAATATACATATGTACATATTACTATAAAATATATATATACACACACACACACACAGACACACAGTGCAGAGCATTGCAGCTGGATGGAATAAATATATGAATATATGAACACACAGTGCAGAGCATTGTAGCTAGATGGAATAAATATGTAAATATATAAACACCCACAGTACGGAGCATTGCAGCTAGGTGGAATAAATATGCAAGTATATAAACACACAGTGCGGAGCAATGTAGCTAGATGGAATAATATGTAGATATATAAAAACACAGTGCGGAGCATTGTAGCTAGATGGAATAAATATATAGATATATAAATATAAACACACCCAGTGCTGAGCATTGTAGCTAGATGGAATAAATATGTAAATATATAAACACACACAGTGCAGAGCATTGTTGCTAGGTGGGATGAAACAGCATAACCGTCTATTTAGTTATCTTACATGGTATGATTATGTGCCCATACATATTCTCACCCTCCATAGCGACCGGTATGTTCCTAGTTGTATGCCGGAGAGGACCATAGTGTAAGTCTATTGCATCTTTTGCATTCAAAAAAAACTATTAGTTTGTTACGTCTTTTTGCTATCTCTGCGAGCAGCCCTGCTTAGATTGTACAGTCTGACAGCCGTTGGTAGGAAGGACCTACGAAACCTCTCGGTTGTGCACCTGGGATGATGTAGTCTGCTGCTAAATGAGCTCCTCAGTGCATCCAGTATGTCCTGCATAGGGTGGAACTCGGACTCCAGCAGAGATGACAGTTTAGCCACCGTCCTTCTCTCTCCTATCTCCTCCATCGGATCAAGGCGCTGCCCCAGGACAGAGCTAGCTTTCTTAATCAGTTTGTTCAGTCTCTTCCTATCGGCTGCAGTAATGCCACTGCCCCAGCAGACCACTCCAAAAGTGATGGCTGATGCCACCACCGTGTCATAGAATGACTTCAGCAGCGCCCCTTGTACACCAAAGGAGGATGTTATCCAAATGCAGTGTTCACGTTGGAGGTCTGGTCTCCCGAGTTTTATGTTCCTTTGAGCCTTTAAAAGCAAATTCTGATCCTTACAATCTCTGCAAGAGGCAACTGTTTACATTGGGGTCCTGGGAAAACATCTTTGTGTCAGACCTGGATGAGTCAATATGAAACTAACTAACTAACTAACCTGCACTTATATAGCGCTTTTCTAGTCACAAAGACCACTCAAAGCGCTTTCATTAATACTAACCCTCTATTCTAAGGGCCTATAGGAAACAAATATCTAGGGACAATTTAGAACAGCCAATTAACCTAACATGCATGTTTTTGGCATGTGGGAGGAAACCGGAGAAATCCCGGAGTAAACCCACGCAACACGGGGAGAACATGCAAACTCCACACAGATCACTGTTGGTCGGGGGCTGGGATCGAACCCACGATCCCACGGTCCCCACAATCCCCCGGCCAAGGGTAAACTGTGCTGCCGCAGTGCTAACCACTGCGCCACCGTGCAGCCCAAAGTCAGTGATATTCCTGTAGAATGCAGAAAAGTGGTATTCCTGTAGAAGGAATAAAGTGAAATTCCTGTAAAATGGAGAGAAGGGATCTTCTGTCTTGGTTTGAGGAGACGATGATGCTACAGATCCCCCGTTTGTAGCAATGGTGAGCATCGGTCAGCGTTGGTGCACACCCATGGCAACTTCGTCTCCTTGGCAACACTTGACCTAAATACTGGGTTAAAAGGTTTTTGTGATGTCCATACATACTAGCATGCAAACAGTATCTATTACTAAGTACAGATCTTTGACTTTGGTTTACTGGAAGGACTTTCATGAATTTCCAAAAATAATTTGAATATGGACAAATGTAGATTATAAAATTTGCTTGGAGTAGTAAGCTAAGGCATATGTCTTGAAATGACTCAAAAATTCTGGTTACAAAAATAAGAAGATACAAAGTGCGTAGTTTTACATACCTGAGGTAGGTGTTTTGGTTTACGATGAAATAGCTATTATAATTGTTCAAAAATAGTTTGAATTGGGCACAAAAATCAAAATGGAGTGCGGGAACTATATATATATACTGTATATATATATATATATATATATATATATATGTTTGTATATAAGCATATTTTTTTTTTGTTACTTATTTGTACCCGTAGGTAGATTTGGTTTGCAGTCTGGTGACAAGCCACCGGCTGCCGGTCGCTGCGTGCGCGAGCGCCCTAAACCTACATGTTTTTTTTGGTATGCGGGAGGAAACCGGAGAAATCCTGGAGTAAACCCACACAACACGGGGAGAACATGCAAACTCCACACAGCTCACTGTTGGTCGGGGGCTGGGATCGAACCCACGATCTTACAATCCCCGCGATTCCCCAGCCGAGGGTAAACTGTGCTGCCACAGTGCTAAACCACTGTGCCACCGTGCAGCCAAAAAGCATGCATATAACTTCAAAAATTCTAAAAATAAAGAAAAATAAAAATCAAAACACAGAATGCAAAACAAAAATTTATTGCTTATTTGAGGTAGATGTTTAGGTTAAGCAATATTGAGGAGGTTCAAATTGAATTGGTTTAGCTGGACTAAACCATGGTTCCACAGAGGTCTGACTCAGAGGGTGTTTGAGACCTTTGTTCTGGAAGACTGAGCGAACATGGAAAGTCATCATTGTTCTTTGAGTGGCAATGAGGAATAACTTTGTGACATCTGAAACAGGAGCAAGAAGCAGTGAAGGCAGGCTCATTGTCAAAGTGTTAGCTGAAAATCTAATATTTCTAGCTACCTTTCGAAGAAACACAGGCATTAGATGTGGGTGAGCATGGTCACCCTCTAACATGAAGAGTGACAAGTCTAAGACCTTGTTGAGTTTGAACGAGGCTTTGGAGCAAACATTCAAAACCAACACAGTATCTTGCAAAGTTTTGGTCACGGTTGGTGGTTCAACTATCTGGCGTTTCAGTGTAGCGGTGTTGACTGATTTAACAATAGATGTGCTAAGGCTAGCAAGGGGCCCTAATGATGAGGCCGTGGTTGAGAATCTACCTAAGTATTGTTGACTTCTTGTCTGGGCTCTGTCCAGTTCTAACTGGGCGAAAGCAGGTGAGAGTGCTAGGTAGAAGGCTAAACTGAAAAACAGGAAGGCCATCGTCCTGGCAAACGAATAGAAGTGAGTCATTTTAATCTTGAGCTTCTTGCCGGTTTTCCTTTTCTTGAGGTACCTGAGTGGTAGGTGAAAGTTATTCTCAGAGGTGGAACAACTTTGTTAGAGACTGAGCTCTAGGCTATTAGTGTTTTATCACCTTTAGAGGGTTTTGTGATTATTGACTTAAGCTAGTGATATTGGAGGTTTTGTGTGTGCTAATTTGAAATAGTAACTTGATGACACCGAATGAAATTTTGCAGGGTCTTTTAAAGTTAGATTTTAAGGAAGTCAGTTAGTTTGGGTTAACTTTCCTGTTTGAAGGTTTAATGCAGTTACCTGATTGAGGGAAGAGAAATGTGGCCGAGCGTGCCTGAGGCTGATAGTCAGCTAACAGTTATCTATCGGGCGCAAACAAGATTTTAGGTTTGTTTACTGACTTAATGGAACAGTGATGTCCCCGACGAGTCCCATGGGTTTTTTGTAAGCTTTGATTTTATTACGATGGACCCATTTGGAGATGGGGTCCTGGCGACCTTTGCTTATTTTGATTTGGTAAATGACCGGAGAGAGTTTATCTGTGCTCGTGTGTGGACCTGTCCACCTGGGGAGGAACTTCCGAGCGAGTTTTCTTGCTCGTGCGTTGGTCTGTCCTGTCTGAGGAATAAAAGCATAATAGAAAACCTTGTCTCCCACTTGGAGTTCGTCATGTGAGGCTTTCTGATCGTATTAGGCTTTGTGTCCTTCAGCTGATCGGTCCAAATATTTTTGGGCAAAGGCAAAAGTCTGTTGGAGATGTTTGGTCAGGTCAGTCATGTACTGGTGAGTAGTGTAAGCTGTAGCAACACTGGCTTCTCCAGGTTGGTAGAGTAAATGCAGGGGAAAAGTCATTTGCCGGCCTGTCATCATTTCAAAAGGTGACACCCCTGTAGCTTCATGGGGTGTGGCTCGGATGGCCAATAAGACCAACGGGAGTTTTACATCCCAGTCTTTTTGGTGTGGTGAAACATACTTCTTCAGTATGTTGATCACAGTTCGGTGGGTTCTTTCAACCTGTCTGGAGGATTGTGGGTGGTGGCTAATATGGAAGTTAGCTTTAACTCCCAAGGTTTCCCACAGTTGTCACATGACTTCGGCGGTGAAATGAGTGCTGCGGTCAGAGTTGATTCGGCTTGGCAGACCAAATCTAGAGAATACATGGTTCATCAACAAGTAGGCCGTGGTTTCTGCCGTGTCATTAGGAGCAGGCAGGCACTCGACCCATTTGGTGAAATGTGACTGTGAGGAAGTATTTGTTTCCTCTGGCTGACCGTGGAAGGGGACCTACCCAGTCAATTTGGAGATCAGACCATGGGAATGAAATGCCTCTTTTTTGTAGGGTTGCTCGATGAATCGGGTTGGTTGGTTGAAACTGGCAACATACGAGACATCCCTTGATGTAGTCCGCTACATCCTTTCGCATGTATGGCCAATATGCCACTTGTTTGAGCGCGTTGTACGTCGCTTTGACACCTTTGTGTCCTGCAGTTGGGAGATCATGGGCATGAACAATCATCACCCCCCTCTGGTTACGAGGGACCACAAGCGCAGGCGCAGGGAGTTCATTGGAAACATGAACTAGAATGCCATTGCACAGCTGCAAGGACGATCGTGCGACAAAAAGTGGTTTTAAGTCTGGAGTGTCAGCGAGATCTGAGTCGGATGGTGCATTGAGTGCAGGATCTGAGAGATATTGTATCATTTTATGGATCGCAGGGTCAAGGGTTTGAAGAAAGATAAGGTCGGCATCAGTGAAAATAGGGTCAACCGCGAGGGGACCTGCGGTTTGTGTCGTGTCTTGGGCCCTGTTAGTCTGGGCCCTAGTGACTGCGCAGACTGTAGGGATGGGTGTGTGGGACTGTGAAGTCGGCACCTGAGCAGAATCAAAGGACCAGGGCATGCCTTATATGGCTCCTTGTTTTGCAAGTGAGTCCACAAGGTCATTCCATTCTTTGTCCTGACCTGGTGTGCGCGAGTGACCTCTGACCTTTTTCCAGTACACCTGGAGGTTGTTGGAGGTGACCAGGTGATCACATGCCTTGAAAAGGTCTTGATGTTTAACCGGTTTGCGGTTGGAGGTTTGAAAACCTTTGGCCTTCCAGAGTGCCAAATGACAAGTGAAACTGAGGCGTGCGTAGTTGGAGTCAGTGCAGATGACCAATGTGCGAATGCCATGGTCTACGGCAAGTTGCAGTGTAATGAGCACACCTGTGATTTCCGCATACTGGGATGATTGGGAACCCAGTTGAAAGTTGTGGGGTTCACAAGGCTGATTGTTCAACCATGCCACACCCACACCAGCACGAATGTGAGTTTCATGGTGAGAAGAACAACCATCGACATAGGCGGTGACCATATCTTGACAGATGTTCTGGTCAAAGTAGTGATGGTTTGGGTCTTCAGTGACTGTAGGTGGCTCTGCACGAATGGATGGTCCTGGAGTGTCCTCAGAGCACCGTTGGCAGGCAACCAAGTCTGTGCCGAGAGGGCTTCTCAACTTTTGTGCGTAGCGGACCTCCACGTGAAAGCTTTGTAGAGCCATCAACCAGGAGGCTATTCTGGCATTTGTTACAACACCTTCTCTGATGCGTTGACTGTTAAGGAAAACCACTGGTTGGTGGTGAGTCTCAACTGTGATTCTCTGGCCTCCCACATAGTTGGAGAAATGTTTGACTGCCCATACAGTGGCCAGAAGGGCTTTTTTGCAATCCGAGTATTTCAGTTCCGGACCAGAGAGGGTTTTGCTGGCATAGGAACATGACTCGTTTGTCGTGGTCATAGATTTGGTATAATCCAGCACTTAAGCAGTTGGCAGAGAACCCCACTTGTAGGAAGAATGGCTGGTCGCAGTTGGGATAGGCCAAACATGGTGCTGTGCACAACTTTTGCTCCAACGCTAGCATAGCCTGTTCTTGGGCCTCAGACCAAATGAAAGGGGTGTCCTTTCGTAGGAGGTCTGTAAGGGGTTTTGCCAAGTCTGCATAATCCTCAATGAACTGACGTGAGTAGTTACATACCCCTAGGAAACTCCGGAGCTTGGAGATGTTGGTAGGGGCTTTGATGTTTAGCACACCTTGAATTTGTGCCGTTTGTGGTAGGACCCCTTTGGATTCTACCAAGAGACCAACATAGTTGACTTTGGTTTTGCACCATTGGCATTTGGAGAGAGAAATTTTGGCTCCAGCTCGTGTGAGCTGGCCAAGGACATGGTCAATTTCAGTGAGGTGGGTGTCCAGAGTTGGACTCCGAATGAGAATGTCGTCAACATAGATGAGGTTACCTCTGTCTCAAGTGTCTGGACATGCTTTGTTCAAGAAAATGTTGAACTGCAGGAGAGTTAGCATAACCGAAAGGGCATCGGGTGAATGTGTATTGGCGATTCACGAACGTGAAGGCCAGTTTGTGTTGGTCTTCAGCTTGGACAGGAATAGTCCAAAAACCAGAAGCAATGTCCAGTGTTGAGAAGTATTTGGCATCTTTGACTCTAGGGAGTTCTTGCTCCAGTTGAGTCATAGGCCACCTAGAGAGAGGAACTTGAGTGTTCAATTTCCGGTAATCAATGGTGAGTCTCCACTTACCATTGGGCTTTAGGACAGGCCATAAGGGGGCCAAGTAGGTACTGTTGCATGGCCCGATTATGCCACGGTCCAGTAGGTCATCGATTATTTCTTGTTCTGGGCCGTACGAGGCCAAGGGAATCTTGTACTGCCTTATGTAGGTGGGAGGAGTGTCAGGTGGTGTAGGAATGCGTACTGAGTGGATTGTGGTTAGTCCACAGTCCAAGGAGTCTTTGGAGAAGGATTGTTCATACTTACGAAGAACCTGGTGAAGTTTTTCACGTTCTTCGTCAGAGGTTAGGGCATCAGCATCAGCTACCACCTGTGCAATCTCTTCAGCGATAGTGAGGACTGGTTTCGGTGGAGCATCGCTGGGATTGTCATTGGTCTGCTGATTAGACTCCGATGGAAGGAGCTCAATGGCTTGGACAAGCATTTGGTCATTGTTGGTCAAGTTGATTCGTCCAACTGACCCTTTGTCAGGGGTTGGCATTGACACGAGAGCGATGGCCTTAGAAGGCTTAGTGTAAAAGACTGTAGGTTCAAGAGAGTCGGCCCAAAGAGAATCAGGAAGACCGCCTAGCACAGGAACAGTCAGTTCAAAATCGTGGAAATCTGTGGTGATGAGCCAGCCGAGAGGCGTGGCCTTGGGCAGGATGATGGTCTCTGCCGTGGGGTTGTTTACCGGTAACGTGGTGGTTCTGTATTCTAGGCTTAGAAGGGGCATGGCCTCCAGAGTTAAGCCTAGATCGTCAAGCAAAGGAGCCGGTTGGAAAAATGCTTGTGGATGCATAAGTTTCTGTCCGGTCTGAATGCATAGTTGGACCGGGTAGCACGTGACATTAGCAGGTATGAGACAATGTTGAGTGTTCAGTACCTGGCAGGCCTCAGGGATGGTCTGGCCTGACTTTAGAGTGTCAAGATCTGGTTTAGAGTGAGTGTCTCGAACTGGGGTGAGAGACCATAAGACATTGTTTATGGTATCAACCTGGGTTCCAAGTCTCACAAGAAGATCACTGCTGATGTAGACTGCATGTGGCAGGTCGGGAACGACCAAGAAGGGATGAATCAGCAGTCTGTGGTTCCACTGAAGGTGGATGGCACAGATACTTGTGGCGATCAATGTTTTGTTTGATTTGGTCCCTGCAGGGAAACAAAAAGACTTGTTAGTGACCATAAGGTCAGGGTATTTCTCATGCAGAGAGTCAAAAAGTGTCTGGCTGATTGTGGATTTATCAGCCCAGAGAGCCAGTACCATGTCTTCTACGTGGGAGCTTTGGATAACTAGTCCTTTGACTACTTGGGGGCAGTACTCTTCGTTGGCTGCCCCTGATTTTAGGGTGCAAAGGAATGAACTGTGTTCATTTAAGGTTGGGTTGTCAGATGTGGTGACATGGGAAGGGGTGCCTGTTTCAGCCTGGTCCCCAAGGTCACCTTCCGTCAAACTTTGCTGGGTCAGCAGTGCGAGTGGGTTGACTCCTGGAACATCCAAGGTGTCAAGAGTGTAGCACTGTGATCCGGTTGCTTCAGGTAGAGTGGTTGGAAGAGGTTGTCGAACTTGAGCCCATAGCTTGAGATTCTTGAAGTCTATCAGAGGCTCAAAGCGATTAAGTAGATCCTTGCCTATCAGCAATGGAATTGAGTTGAGATTGGACACATAGACTGGATGGATCAAGGTCATGGGCCCAATGGAGATTTTTAACAATGACGTGTGACACAGTCGTGTTTGAGGGTGCATAAGGTTGAATAGCTAAGGAGCAAGGTCTTAGTTTCAAGTCTTTGTGCGCATGGTTAGCAGCGACACGTAGGTGTTCAAAAAGGTCCCACGACATGAGTGTGATGTCCGCTGCGGTATCCAGTAGGGCTTCGTGCATCATCACATCTTCCAGGGTCAATGAGAGGAAAAATTTTCATGCAACCCCCCTCTTGGTCAAATCACACAGGAATTCTTGGACCGGTGGTTCAACGCAGATTAAAGAGTCGCCGGTTTCGGGCAAGTGAGATTTCCCAGGTAGCTGGACTACCAAAATGGCACTGGGTGGCGTTGCATTTTGGAGCTCCTCCTGAGTTTCGGGTGGAGGATGCTCGGTTGCGTCTTCGGTCTCCTTCCCCTTTGTAGTAGGAGATTCCTCAGGGTTGACTTGTGGCAAACCTAAAGGATCATTTGGGGTGGTCACAATATTTATGGCTAGGACATCTGGCTTCTTGTCCTCTTTCGCCTCTTTTTTCCTCTTCAGTTCGTCAAGTATACGTTAGAGAGAGTTTCCAGGTCTTCTCGGCTGAAAATGGGCTTTTCTTTCTTCTCCCAGGGTTTGGAGCTAAACTTACCAGGGGGAGGTCTTGCTTCCCTGTCAAATTTTTTCGTCGGTACGAGGGCGGTGACCACCTCCCGTGGTTACGCGAGCCTCGAGATCGATATCTGTCATCCCGGGTATCCGTACCGTATTTTCGTGACTTACCTGGTGGACTCAGTCTCCGACGGTAGTCAGGTTTTGGTGATGTTGGCTTGGAACTTGGTGTCAAAAATTTTTTCGGGTCATGACTTGACTTATCTTGACTAGAGGACTGTCGTCGTTTTATTTGTGACCGAGATGCTGGAACAGGGGCTGGCCTTGGGGCGCCCTCTAGGTCCAGGGTGTCTGATGCGGTGTTGACAGCTAACACCGCGGTAGACTCGGTATGCTTCTGATTGCTTTGTCACTGTTTCTGGAATGCATAATGTGCGAACTCTCTTAGCTGGTTTATCAAGTTTGTCTTTGGGTTAGTCATGACTCCAAGGTGGTGTCCAATCGTGGGATGGAGATTCTGAATGAAAAGAGCCTTGAAATTGTGGTCTTCTTCCATTTCAGGCGTGTTTTGAGATCCAAAATATGCACGCAGGAGTCGCTGGTAGTATGCCTGTGGGGGCTCTAAGCGACCCTGTTTCACAGCTAGGGCTGTCGCTAGCCCTGACTGTAAGCAGTAGTCGGAGAACTCCTTTTCGATGGCTTCATAGAGTTTCCCGTGGTTCATCTTGATGTCAAATGGTTGCTGATCTATAAATCTTGATACCGACCTGTTGGATATCAACTTAATCAAATAAATGTGATCGTCAACCATAGCATCAGGGTATTTACGCAAGCAGTAGTCAATGTCTTGCAAATAAGCCCTGGTATCAGGTGACCCACTGGTTGAGGGGTCAAATTTCGTGACGTGGCGAGCGATCTTATTGAGATCTTCAGGTCGGGGAACAGGGAGATGCTGAAGTCCGTACAGAGGGAGCTGAGGAGAAAGATCAGAGAAGGCAAGGACAGCTTCAGGAAGAAGATGGAGGACAAGCTGCAACAGAGCGACATCAGCGGGGTCTGGAGAAACCTCAAAACCATCTCGGGGCTCCAGAATACCTCCCCCCAGGCCACGGGGGGCAGGGAGTGGGCGAACAACCTGAATCTGTTTTTCAATAGATTTGACCAACCGCCCTCCCCCCTGTCTGCACAACAACCACTGCTGCCTCTAAAGAAATCAAGTCCTGCTGCCCACTCCCCACTCCACCAACACCCCCCCACTCCCAACACACAGCCCCCCATCCTGACCCTGACCAGGACCCAGGTGAGGACGGAGCTGAGGAAGATCAAAGCGAGGAAGGCGCCGGGACCAGACGGCATCAGCGCAAAGCTCCTCAAGTCCTGTGCAGACCAGCTGTGTGGGATTGTGACGTATATCTTCAACATGAGCCTGAAACTGGGGAGGGTACCACAGCTGTGGAAAACATCTTGTGTGGTACCTGTACCAAAAACTTCCCACCCCAAAGACCTGAACAGCTACAGACCGGTGGCCTTGACGTCCCACTTGATGAAGACCCTGGAGAGACTGCTCCTTGCTCACCTCCGCCCCCTGGTGGAACCAGCGATGGATCCACTCCAGTTCGCCTACCAGCATGGCATTGGGGTGGAGGATGCGGGGTGGAGGATGGGGTGGAGGATGCGGTGATCTTCCTCCTTCACCGTTCTCTGTCCCACCTGGAGAAGCCCGGGAATATGGTGAGGATCATGTTCTTTGACTTCTCCAGTGCTTTCAACACCATCCAACCGATGATCCTGAAGGACAAGCTGCTGCGCGCAGGGGTGGACCAGCACCTGTCATCATGGATCCTGGACTACCTCACGAACCGGCCTCAGTTTGTGAGAACCCGGGACTGTGTGTCCGACACGATCATCAGTAGCACGGGCCCCCCCAGGGAACGGTGCTGGCTCCCTTCCTGTTCACTCTTTATACTGCGGACTTCTCACACAACACAACACACTGCCATCTACAGAAGTTCTCTGATGACTCTGCGATCGTTGGCCTCATCTCCAATGGAGATGAAGCTGAGTACAGAGGGCTTATCCAGGACTTCGTGGACTGGTGCCATCAGAACTGCCTCCAGATCAACGCGAGGAAAACTAAGGAGCTGGTGGTGGACTGCCGCAGGCATGGGCAGCCCCTCACAGCACCAGTAAATATACAGGGAACAGACATCGAGATGGTGACATCCTATAAGTACCTGGGTGTTCATCTGAACAATAAACTAGACTGGTCACATAATACTGACGCACTCTACAAGAAGGGACAGCGCAGGCTGTTCCTGCTGAGGAGACTCAGGTCTTTTGGTGTACAAGGGGCGCTGCTGAAGTCATTCTATGACACGGTGGTGGCATCAGCCATCACTTTTGGAGTGGTCTGCTGGGGCAGTGGCATTACTGCAGCCGATAGGAAGAGACTGAACAAACTGATTAAGAAAGCTAGCTCTGTCCTGGGGCAGCGCCTTGATCCGATGGAGGAGATAGGAGAGAGAAGGACGGTGGCTAAACTGTCATCTCTGCTGGAGTCCGAGTTCCACCCTATGCAGGACATACTGGATGCACTGAGGAGCTCATTTAGCAGCAGACTACATCATCCCAGGTGCACAACCAAGAGGTTTCGTAGGTCCTTCCTACCAACGGCTGTCAGACTGTACAACCTAAGCAGGGCTGCTCGCAGAGACAGCAAAAAGACGTAACAAACTAATAGTTTTTTGAATGCAAAAGATGCAATAGACTTACACAATGGTCCCCTCCGGCATACAACTAGGAACATACCGGTCGCTATGGAGGATAAGAATATGTATGGGCACATAATCATACCATGTAGGATAACTAAGTAGACGGTTATGCTGTTTCATCCCATCTAGCAACAATGCTCTGCACTGTGTGTGTTTATATATTTACATATTTATTCCATCTAGCTACAATGCTCAGCACTGGGTGTGTTTATATTTATATATCTATATATTTATTCCATCTAGCTACAATGCTCCGCACTGTGTTTTTATATATCTACATATTATTCCATCTAGCTACATTGCTCCGCACTGTGTGTGTTTATATACTTGCATATTTATTCCACCTAGCTGCAATGCTCCGTACTGTGGGTGTTTATATATTTACATATTTATTCCATCTAGCTACAATGCTCTGCACTGTGTGTTCATATATTCATATATTTATTCCATCCAGCTACAATGCTCTGCACTGTGTGTCTGTGTGTGTGTGTGTATATATATATTTTATAGTAATATGTACATATGTATATTAGCTGCTCTTGCTTGCTTGTTTTTTTTTTTCTTGCCTTCTGATTGTTGCTCTGAGTGTTGCTATCCCTGTGCTGTTGCAATCCTGGAATTTCCCCGTTGTGGGACTAATAAAGGCTTATCTTATCTTATCTTATCTTATCTCCATCAGATTGAATTTGCAAATGTCTTTCGAGTTGCCATTCGGGTCTGAACGTGTCAGGTGAGTGTGAGCCGGGGGGGTCCCCATTCCATGAGGGGATGCCCCCCTTTGTCGAGGGAACCGGTCTGTTCATGGCTTTTGGTCTCAGATCCCTTTGTTTCCGGTGGTCTTCCAGCTCTTCTTTGACGTCCTGAAGACCTTGTTGTGCTTCTCAGAAGAGCAGTTTACATTTCCCATAATCGGAGTTTGTTTCGTCCAATTGACCTTCAACTTCTTTGAGTTGATTCTTTTTGTGAAACAGGGCGGTTTTCAATTCCTCATTTTCTTGCTGAAGTGAGGTATTGTCGTCTTCTAGTCATTGCTTTTCTTCCTCTGCTTGTTCCATATTTAGCAACGTCTGATCAAGCATAGCTTGGGTGTCTTCTTTCTCTATGCGAGCTTGTTCCTGCTTTTTCACAAGAGATTTGTTCTCTTCCTGAAGAGAAAGGATGGTTGTTTGTCGTTTCACCAGTTCCTTTTCGGCGTAGAGTACTTGAGTTTCAGCTCGTTTTAGCCTTGCAATCAATGCTAGTGCAAACTTTCCTAACACACCGGGGATTTCTTTTGCTTTCGGTGGGTTAGTTTCGCATTCATCTAAAAGTTTTTTTGTGATTTGCTTCAAATCTTTGGGTGGAGTATCCTGAACTTGTTTGGAGAAACCGGGTATAAGGTCAGAAGCCAAGTCTTCCAATGTTACTTGAAGGTCATTTAATTCATCAAGTGGACTCAACATGTTTGACCGTTTGTGTAATGCTTAGATTGAAATCAATTCGTTGATTATAGCTAAAGTTGTGAGTCAAGAGTTAACCTTGAGTGTCGTTTTGTAGTGAGGGTAATTACAAGCTTCTTTTTGGAGTTTGTTTCAACTTCCAGGCTTGTAAGAAGGAAAGCAAATATTTGGAAATTCTTTAGAAATGTGGAATATGTGTTAATTTATTTGTTGACACTGTATTTTGATTTGTATTTCACAAGACAAAAACAAAAAAAAATTGTGTCGATTGATTTCTTTCAGTTCAGTTATCAAAGTATAGTTTTGGAATAGTCCTCAACTAGGTTGTGAATTTTTTTTGTTGAATCTCACTTGAAAGTAATGATTTTATTTACAAAAGAAAGCAACAAAAATAGAAAAGGTTAAATGCTTTAAGGCTTTAGGGTTGCAGTATAAGTCTTCACTTTGTTTTAAAGTTAGAATTGGCTTTGTTTTATTTGTTAAAGCTTATCTTCATTTAAAGCCTTTAAATGTTTTAATATAAATGAATTGTCTTTGCGTCTTGTCACTAAGGCTTCCTTAGGATTAAAGTTAATGATTATTTAAAAAGAGGAGAAAAAAAAATGTTTTACAGACTAGTCAAAGTTTTCACCTTTTGACTTATTTCAAATCCTGATGAGAAATAGTAAGCTGGTTAAATGTTTGCCTTCTCCTGGGGAGGAAACATGAATCAAAAGCAACACACTGACTGTAAATAAGCTAAAGCTTTCAAGTGTTAATTGCTGAATGTGGTTTCCTAATTTTGGAAAATTTTTGGTTAAATGTTTAGTAAATCACTAAATCCTTTACCAACATGCACAGGAATAACATTAACTTGAGTCTAAATAAACATTATCATTTATTTGAGTCCCTAAGTTGAATGGCTTCCTGTGAAAGAAATCGCAAAGAAAGTGATCTTTAAAACAAAACACATATATATAGCTTCAAAAGTTTGCAGACTTTTAGCGTAAGATGTGTAAAAATATGCTTTTAATTAAAAAGATTAAAATATGTGGTTAACATACGTGAGCAAATACAAAGTCTATGCTTTATGTTCATTCAGTGTGTATATCTGCAGTCAAAAGCTCTTCCACCAATGAGAACAAACTTCAAACCCACAAGTTTCTCTTTCCTTTTTGTTCTTGGGATAAAACTTTGAATTGGGTTTAAATTTAGGTTGTTCCGGATAATTCGGATTGATTTAAAGTTAATTTGGAAGCTCTGTTTGATTATAAATCAGCTTAATAGATTTGCTCTGCTTTAATCCGAGTGTGCATTCATGCAAGAAATGCAACTCCTATAGTTGACCACAAGATGGAGGCAGTTATCTCTGCCCTCCCAGGAGGAGGAGACACTGGTGACGTCACTGTGGGCGGGTCTACTGGTCTCACTCAAAATGTCGGCTAGGGTGACTCCCTCTTAGCGCCTTCAAAATGGTGTTTGCACGCTTACTCTGCTCATGCGCAGTTTTTTGTGCACGCCTTTTGGTCACGCGCACGACTGTGCGTGTTCACGTGACACGTGATGCGGGCGCGAGTCTTACCGACAATGCCACGCCTTGCTTTTCAAAATGAGAGTTTAATCTCCAACTTGTACAAATAATGTTACCCCTTTAATTCCGGGTATAGTTTTTAGTAGCGCTACTTCCCCAACGGTTTATTCAGTGACCAGATCAAACCGCATCCAGCTTAATCTGACGTCACCACGCTTGGGTAATTACAGAACTGGCCAGTTTAATTAATCCTTTTGGGATAATCGCCGGAAGGTTAAACTGGCGAGAGACAGGACGGTTTTCTTCGCATTTCTGTCACTCTAGGCCTTTATTTTTCTTAATCCAGCATATAATACTGCTTAAAACTTGCATGCATCAACACAGCTGTTTCGTTCCTTAGACAGTGGGTGACTCAGCCCACCCCCCTTTTGCCGCTATCAGCAACCAGACGCCTCAGCGGGAGGCTATTTAAACAAACACAACAGACACAGACAGAGGGAGACGCAGGCCTCAGCCTCTCTCTCCCAAACAACACACAGGCTCACCGAATAAAGTGGATCAATATTTGCAGAAAAAAAAACAGCTTATGTCTCAATGATTTTTCCTTTTGCATATACGTTTCCCAATTACACAGGCCTCTCATGGCGGCACCATTAATACTGTGGCAGGATTATATAATAAAATATTTGTCATAAGGTACAGGAATTATTTATTTTATTTAATAGTGGGTGTGAAAGGGGGCGGAGTTAAACCTTCACTTCTACACCTGCTAAATTAAATAAAAGCACTCGTAAAAGGGGCACCAGTCACAATGGACAATAATATTAACTTTAATTTTAATTAATTTTGTACCTTCAATTACTTAATGAATCAGTCTCAAAGTTTCAGTGAGTTCTTTTCCTGCCGTGATTAGGAAGCAGATATATGTGAAAGGAAAACATTTCAACTTCTCTCATTCACCCTTTTATTAAACTCATTCAGGTTACATGGCATGGCATTCAAATGATGGATAAACAGATTCAAATGTACGATATCACATCAACTGTTATTGAATTCCTGAACATAAAATCCAGCGTTACACCTTTGTAGAACCAAGGAGGAACCAGACTTATGTTTCAGAATCAGAATCAGAATCAGAATAGCTTTATTGCCAAGCATGTTTACGTGTAAACATATGAGGAATTTGACTTGACATTGGGCGCGCTCGATAAGCGCTTCCCAATGACGCGGCAGCCATGCAAGGCGCCTGTCAACGGTAAAATCAATGGTAAATGAGGGCTGAAATGTCTAACAAAACACAATTTTATGGGGAAAATTCATAAGCTAATTATCTAAAAATGACTTCTGAATTAATCTACAAAAATTAAGGGCAGTTACTTAAAAATGACTAAGAGTCTTCCTTCAGTTTACAACTTTATCTTGTGGCTAAGAGACTAATTGAGCCCTGAAATACGGGCTATATTCAATTGTAATTTAATTGTTTGGACATCACGTTTTAACCCAACAGATAGGAGAAGTAGGAGTTTCACTTACGAAAACAGCTGTAGGTCCACGTTTCAGCGGGTCGATACCGGCTGAATTGGGAGTTAGGACGTCAGAGGAAGCGGCTGCTGTGATGCTTCCTCACAGCCGTGGAAGTGTAAACTCAGCTGGGGGCTCTCCAGACAATGGCAGCAGTGGGTGGTCTGTCACCGAGCGGCGTGACAAGTCCTTGGAAAAGAGTCCGAATTTGAGGTCTCTTGTAGCGGGATAGACCAAAAAAAACTGAAGGAGAAACTTCTCAGTCAGGCGGGTATGAGGCCGGAAAGAGAGTCCAAAAAAAAACCACAGTCTTTGTTCACTTTAAATTAGTAAGATTAAAGGTCCACTTTAACGGTGTGAAAGTCATAAAAACAAATTTGAGAAAAACATTTACTAGGACAAGAATGGCTTCTGAGGTGAAGGAAAAAGTTTGAGAATTTGATTCTCTGAGAAAGCGAGCTGTAAAGAAAAAGGTGATTTCTCCTCAGTAACCAGAAAAACTAACGCAGGATTTGACAAACTTCACAAAGAACAATTTAGATAGAATAAAACTACACAGGACCTTGAAACGGTGGAACAAAGTCTTCCCAGACTTATCTAATCTCATCCTGTCTCTTTCTTGTCTGCTTTTTCTTCTCTAACTTTAACTTAACTTACATCTGTGTGTTTCTTTTTCTTTCTGCTTGTCTTGTTCTAATTCTACATCTGTATGGTTTTTTTCTGAATCCTGTTGTCACTGCAGAGCAGCTTCAACCACTTTTTAAATGACCCCGCCTGGGTCATAAACTTGTGATGCCGATCGCAAGACTGACCAAAAGCAGTTGAAACCAGAAACAGACCATCAAAAGCAGTTTGAAATGGCTGCCATCCAATGTGAGAACATTTCTTTGTTTGAGAGCAGCCAATCAAACGAAGACACCATCCCATGAAATTGCAGAGAAAAATCAACACTCAGTCAGTTCTTATGAAATTAGGTGCTCAATATAAAATCCAACTAAATTAAATGACTTGGCTAATATTTGGTGATCATGCATTTATACCATTACTCTAATATTACATTTGTTTGAATAACACTCATGAACATAACATTTCTTATACATAATTATAATACAGGTATTCATATTTAGATCAAAGCTTAAGGTAATACAGCAAACTATGGTTAGTGATAAAAAGGATGATTCTGAGTGTCCTTAGGATCCAGGGGAGAAGAGGATAAGCTGAAAGAAACTTAATGTTTAGAACAAATTAAAAAGTCATCCTACATACTGAAACACATTTCGTAGGTATCCTCTGGGAGGTACTGTTGAGCTGTAGATGATTTCTTTTAGGTCCATGGTATCTGGAAGAGATAATCTGGAAAACATCGGAGGTTATAAACCTGTCTGATTAAGCCGTTTATGACCCTTTTAAGAGCATTGGTTTCCTGTAAAGGAGGATGTTATCCAAATGCAGTGTTCACGTTGGAGGTCTGGTCTCCCGAGCTTTATGTTCCTTTGAGCCTTTAAAAGCAAATTCTGATCCTTACAATCTCTGCAAGAGGCAACTGTTTACATTGGGGTCCTGGGAAAATATCTTTGGGTCTGGCCTGGATGAGGCCTGGATGAGTCGATATGAAAGTCAGTGATATTCCTGTAGAATGCAGAAAAGTGGTATTCCTGTAGAAGGAATAAAGTGAAACTCCTGTAAAATGGAGAGGAGTTATCTTCTGTCTTGGTTTGAGGAGACGATGATGCTACATTTCCTTTATTCCTGTTTTAATAGGTAGCAAAAAAAGGTTGGTAAATTTACAGGGAAACAAGTTCCGCCCTACACATCTTGTAAATGTATCAAATCTAGTGTTCATTTCTCACCAATCACAACTTAAACAAAATGAAAATCTGGCAGATGATGCTCTTAACACACTGAAACTAGCTTTATTAACTATTAGGTCTTTGGCAGGAAAAACATTTTTAATTAATGATCTCATTATAAAACACAAACTGTATTTTATGTTTTTAACCACTTGCGCTCCGTTGTTCCACTGGCGGGCAAGTCTCTGCGTCCTATGACGCACGAAGGCGCACGAGAGCGTGCTCGTGCGCCCTCGTGCGCATGACGCATGATGGTGGTGATGGTGATGTAGTAGCGTCCAAGTGCCACTCAAAAAAAAACTGCAGAGACAGCCGCAAACAGATCAGTTCATCTGATTGACCTCTCATTCGACTAATAAGAGCCTTGAATTGGGTTTCTGAAACCTTGAAGAACCAATGAATGAAAATCTAGGAAGGAGGACCCGCCTACTGTGAACGCAGGAGCCAATTGAAGCACAGAAATTCTGGCTGGGTGAAGAGAGATTTACTGTTGCAACAGATGAAAACAAAGGACGCTGTACGAATCTACTACGGACCCAGGCTCACCCAGCAGCATGGAGAACACCCACAAGTGGGACCTGCACTCATTCCAGCAGAATAGACGGAGGCCGACGACAAAAGTCGTAAATCATTCGCCAAAACGGCAATAATGGAATTATGTTGATCGGGATCCACGAGCGGAGTAGCGTCACGTTCGTCTGACAATGGGGGAAGAGATGTTCGCCGCGACTGCTGCTTTGAAGAGGTAAGGTGTTATAAGCTAGATTATTATTTATCCCTGAAAACTGTCATCCAAAAATGACTTTTGACCGATCGGTAAATTACAACTGTACTGCGCACGAAGTACGTGCGCCGCGATAAACGGTTCATTTGCCGTGTTCGGACCGTGAACGCCCCCCCCCCCCCCCCGCTGCAGAAGAGGAGCGGGGGGGGACGGTCCGAACGCCCCCCGGTCCGCGGGGGGGAAGCATATCAGTCTATTCCATCATGTAGCGATGGCCCTCTTCTGTAGCGAGGGGGGGGGGGGGGGCGTTCACGGTCCGTTCACGGTTCCCCCCCCCACACACACACAGTAGCGAGGGGGGGGGGAGCCGCTGTGAAAGCATGCAAGGAATGTAATCCGTCATGTAGAGGGCCGAATTTGGTCCTTGGTAGCGGGGGGGGGGGGAACGACCCCCCGCCCACACACACACACACAGACACAGCCCTGAGTGTGACCTTTCATTAGAGCCTAAAATGAAGATTCTACATTGAATTACTCAAAAGTTACAGACGTTTTTCCAAACTGTGCCATTTGGCACAATTTGGCACAGTTCCAAAATGCCTGGGAACAGCCTGAGAACAAAGCTGTGTAAAATATTCATTTTTTGTGGTATTGTTACCAAATTTGGATCTCAGCTGGATAACACTTGGTTCTACATTTCTGTTGCATTTTCCAGCCGGATCGGACAGCTGTGTGTTATTTACAAGCATTTGTATCCAAAAAAACACTGTGTCCAATTTTTTTTTCTTCAAGTTCAGTATGTTTAGATGACTGTAACTCAGTGGCCGGAGCACGTAGAGAGATTATGTTTTTTTTTGCCAAAAAATTCAAAGTGTTTTCTTTTAAATGAGACCAACCCCATGAAGATGCTGCAAAGGGTTGAATAACAGCTTTCGATTTACTTTGGGCACGTTATTTTTTGGCATTTTTAGGAAAATTGCCCAGAGTGCAAGTGGTTAACAGAGACTTGATTTGATGATAACGGTGGATCTCTTCTTATCGAAGCAGCCCCTCCCAACTACAGCTTTGTAAGTGAACCCAGGCTGCATAAGAAAGGAGGAGCAGCTACTGTATTTTGTTTAATGATTCCCTCCAATGCAAGCAGATGTCTTATGATAAGTTTACTTCATTTGAATATGTGGCTCTTCAGCTGAATTCCTCCTCCCATGTGTTGTTTCTTAGTGTTTACAGACCACCTAAATACCATGCAACCTTTTTTGATGATTTTACAAAGCTGCTGTCTATCACCTGTGTTGACTTTGACTGTGTAGTTGTTGTTGATGATTTTAACATCCATGTTGACAACCCTCAGGACAGAGGGACCAAAGAATTGTGTTGTGTCCTTGATAACTTTGGACTGACTCAGAATGTAACAGAAAAAACACACAACAGAGGACACAGTCTGGACTTGGTTATCTCCAGAGGTCTGAACATCGCTAAGGTTATGCTGATGGATGTTGCTCTGTCCGACCATTCTTGTGTTTTCTTTGAGAGTGCTATTAATGTCAACAGAAATATCCAGACAGAGGTCATCAAAAAACGGTACATCAATAGTAATACCAGTGAAACATTCATCCAAGCTTTCTCTTCTTCACCCCCCCCCCCCACACACACACACACCTTCAGTAAATGAGCTTGTGGAAAATTTCAATGGTAAAATCACAAATATTATCAATGCCATTGCTCCCATCAAGGTGAAGGTGGTCCTTATTAAAAGAAACCTCCATGGAGAAATGCCAAACTAGTAAGAGCTGAAAAAAGGAGTGTCAAAAAGCTAAACGCAGGTGGCGAAAAACTAAATTACAGGTTCATTATGAAATCTACAGTGAGAGATTGAGCATTTATAATTTGGAGCTGAGAAATGCAAGGCAAGCATATTTTTCTGACATCATTGCTAGAAACAACAATAATGCATGCACCTTGTTCACTACTGTTGGCAGGCTAACAAATCTCTCGTGTCACTAGCTCTTGAACTTCTATCCAACCATGCCTGTAATGACTTTACCTTTTTCTTTGCTGTGTCATGGGCTGCTTCCGGCAGACAGTAAATGACTCCTTAAGGCGAGCACGATGTAGAGCACAAAGGATTTTATTCCAAAACCATGATGACGAGGACAGAAGACAGACTGAGCTGTCAAACAAACACATAATTTGGTTTTAACTAAATAAAGCAGAAGGAATGGGTGCCGGAGAACCAACCAATGCAACGATCAGCACAACACACAATGTTCCATCACCAGGCAACAGAAGAGGATCGCTAATAAAAGAAGCAGTTGATTATTCATCACAAAACAGGTGACTCTTAATCAGAGGCCAACAGACAGGAGGGGATCAACTACAGGTGAGGGAGACAGGATGGGCAGGGCTATGCCGATAATGGACACCAGGGAGCTAGAGAATGATAATAAACATACACGCAGGAACAAAACTACAGAACATGATTAGAGACATGATAATGAAAGATAAACACAATGATCAACCCAGGCTAAGTTTGGGAAACACAGGGAAAACATACAAAAGTAACAGCTGGTGCTGCACATAAAGAACTTAAATAATATAAATGATAACATGAGGATAATGATGCAAATAGTTCAAAAACAACAGAAAGCATGGACAAGATGTCCAGATCATAACAGTGCCCCCCCCCAAAAG
Source organism: Pholidichthys leucotaenia (assembly GCA_020510985.1). Classification (NCBI taxonomy): domain Eukaryota; kingdom Metazoa; phylum Chordata; class Actinopteri; order Cichliformes; family Pholidichthyidae; genus Pholidichthys; species Pholidichthys leucotaenia. The sequence goes on from CM035840.1 coordinate 341,713,968, forward strand.
GAAAGACAAAAAAACACCAAAATGGGCAGGTGGAGGGAGACAAGGACTGGAGGAAAAGAGTCAATATGAAAACAAAACAAAAATATTTCATCGGGTGATCGGCTGGAGTCCCAAGACCACCAACAAGAGGGATGTGGCACATCTTGTCTCCTACCAAAGTCCATGGACCACCAGACGGAGAAACATGGTGCGTCATGTGGCCTACCAAAGTCTAAAGACCACCGGATGGATGAACATGGTGTGTCAGGTGGCCTACCAAAGTCCAAGGACCGCCAGACGGATGAACACGATGTGTCGGATGGCCTACCAGAGTTAAAGGGCCACCGGACAGATGAACAAGATGGGTCAGGGATCACTCAAAGTCCATAGGCCCCCAGATCAAAGAGCATGGTAGGTCTGGTGGCCTCCCCAAGTCCATAAACCACCAGACAGAAAAATATGGTGCTGCAGGAGCTTTAAGTTCAGGATCCAGCAGCTGGGCAGTGCTGACCTCAAACGATGATGATGGAGCGACCTGCTCTGATGACGGAGAGGGTGGAGCAACCTGCTCCAATGGCCAGGGTGGAGCGGACTGCTCTGACGGCCAGGCCAGGCCCCCAAATCCCCTATTTTCAAATAAATTTAAAAAAAGTACAAAAATTATAAATTATAAATATTATATTCAGCCAGAACACCAAACAGAGTTGAAAAAAGGAAACTAAGAGTAGCTACCTCAACTGCGCTTTATCCAAGAGAGGCAGTGGAAAAGAGAAGGAAAACTAGATCAAACTGTCAGACAGGGATGGACAAGAAGTCTGTGTTCTCCATCTGGTCAAAAAACGGCCCCCATATATTCCAGAACTTCTCCGAAGAATTCCTGAGAGAGAATCTAATCTCCTCCAATTTAAGAAAATAAAGTGAATCTTTAATCCAATGAGTGTGTGATGGAGGCGTTGGAGATTTCCATTTAATTACGATTAGCCTCCTAGCAAGGAGCATCATAAAGGCTAAAGCGTCCCTTTTGACAGTTGACAGAGAAGACAAGGCAGGGAAAACACAAAACAAGGCACCAAGAGGACCCAGATGGATGTCTACCTTCAGGATCTTAGGTAGTGAGGCAAAAATTTCTGTCCAATAAATGTATAGGGAGGGGCAGAGCCAGAGCATATGTATTAAACTGGCTGGGGCTTGCTGACAGCAATCACAAAGAGGTGAAACATTTTCAAACATCTTGGAAAGGCGAACTTTAGTGAGGTAGACACGATGCAATCTTAAACTGTATGATGTTGTGTCTGGTACAAATGGATGATTTATGGACACGCATCAAAATCTCTGACCAAACTGAAGCAAATATTGACATACCCAAGTCTTCCTCCCAGTGGGCTTTTAAAAAATGTAAAGGTTCCATGCACAGCAGGTTGATGTGTTTATAAAATAATGAGATTGCACCTTTTAATAAGGAGAGTGGTTCGAAAAAAGAATCTAAGGCCGTAGTTTCGGGAAGATTGGGAAATGTAGGAAAAACATTACTTATAAAACTTTGGGCCTGTAAATATCTAAAAAAGTAGGTGTTGGGCAGAGAAGATTTCTCAGAAAATTGTTGGAAGGATGCAAAAATGTTATTTAGATACAAGTCTTTAATTGCGTTAATGCCATGGTTTGAGCACAAGGTTAATGCCCCATCTATTAAGGAAGGAGAAAAAACATGGTGGGCTGTTAAAGGAGCAAAGGTAGAAAAGGACTGCAAACCAAAATAGCGGTTAAACTGAGCCCAGATCCGTTAGGATGATTTAACAATCACATTTTTAGTATAGGGAGAGGAATTACTATTTCTAGGAGCATGTAACAATGCCTTTAAGGATACAGGATGGGCAGAATTTACTTCAATCGCAAACCAAGGGGGTGGCGAGTCGTTGTCATCAAGTTGAAGCCAATAATTTAGTGTTCTAATATGAGCAGCCCAATAGTAAAATCTAAAATTAGGCAGAGCCATCCCGCCCATATGCTTGGGCCTTTGTAGGTATTGTTTACGTAGCCTGGGAACTTTTTCATTCCAAATAAATCCTAAGATGAGGCTATCTACTTTACAGAAAAAGGATGCAGGAAGGAATAGGGGTATACATTGAAATAAATATATAAAGCGGGGAAGAATGTTCATTTTGACACAGTTGATGCGTGCCACAAAGGATAAATTAAGGAGAGACCAATGCTCACAATCCTCCTGGATTTTTAATAGAAGGGGGGGCAAAATTAGCTTTATAGAAATCATCAAATTTTAAAGTGACCTGTACACCAAGGTAAGTAAAACTGTGGTTGGCAACTTTAAAAGGAAAGGCTGATAACGGATACTCAATAGCTGCCTTATTATTTGATTTTTTTTTTTAAAAATTGTATACTTTATTGATGCCCAGAGGGGAAATTCTGGGCATCCACCTGGATGGACGAAGCAGCCACAGTACGGCGCTATCCCTTTACCATTCACACACACATTCACACCAAGGGCCACTTTAGAGTCTCCAATTAACCTAACCTGCATGTTTTTGGCCTGTGGGAGGAAACCGGAGAAATCCTGGAGTAAACCCACGCAGACACGGGGAGAACATGCAAACTCCACACAGATCACTGTTGGTCAGGGGCTGGGATCAAACCAGGGATCCCACGGCCAAGGATGAGTTGCTGTGCTGCTGCAGTGCTAACCACTGTGTCACCGCACCGCCCATTTTAATAGGCGGTTAAATATTAATAGGAAATTATTAATAGGAAAAATTATACTCGTATTCACATTTAGCTTATATCCAGATATTCAACCAAACAACTGAAAAATAGTGAGAGCAGCTGGAACGGAGGACGGTAAATTTGAAATGTACAAAAGAAGGTCATCTGCATAAAGGGAAACCTTAATTTCAACCCCGTTTTGAGAAATGCCTGAAATCTACGAATTAGTTTGGAGTGTTATTGCTAGGGGCTCCATTGCAACTGCAAAAGGTAAGGGACTTAATGGACAGCCCTGCCGAGTTGAGCGAGAGAGGTGAAAGCAATCAGATTGAGTATTATTGGTTCTAACAGAGGCCTACGGGGAGGAATACAATTATTTAATCCATAATATGAAATCAGTCTTAAAGCCCAATTTACCTAAAGTGTAAAACAGGAAGTTCCATTCTATTCTATCAAACGCCTTCTCGGCATCTAAAGAAATTAAAGCTTCATGAGTATCTGTTGTGTGAGTGTTATAAATAATATTAAACAAGCGTCTGAGATTAAAGAAAGTGTGTCTATTTTTAATAAATCCAGTTTGGTCAGGTAATATAATAGATGGAAGAACAGGTTCTAGATGTAGTGTTATGTCCATAACCAATACTCCATTAATGAGGCTGAAGATGCAGTCCAACAGAACTTTATTATACAGACTCACAGAACCTAAGGTGCTCCTGTCAAGGCAGAGATGCTGATCATAAAACAGACCGTGCCTCTTCCGGGTAGGCTTTTTATACATAGGTGACGGCGGAACCAGAAAAGTGTAGCCGTCACCCATAACACACAATAATAATGATAATTAATACATTACACCCCCCCATAGAAAAGTCCAAGACACACACCATTAGACCAACCTAAATTTCGACCTGAATGACACACTAACAGTAAATGCAGTAACAGGGCCTATCCATGCACACAAATAACTAAAACTAGAGGGGGGACAGGTGGACTACTGTCCCACCTCCACACAGCCAGACGGGTTATTCTGCTGTCTCTGTCATAAACAGTCCATAAGACAAAGTAGGCTGCCATGTTCCTAATGTAAAACACTCTATAAACAATCAATATGTACATCCACACCCCGCTGTGCCAGCCCCCCAAGCAACACCCTCACCCCACAACTCGGGCAAATCACATATCATACATGCAATTGAATGCAACAATAGAAACAGTGTTGGGATTTAAAAAAAAAAAAAAACCCAAACAAACACAGACACAGGGCAATCCCACAGCAAGTAAGTGTGAAACATATCACCTCCATGGCTCGGGCAATACACACCTATTAACAAATTCTGCACCACCCCCCCCGATAAAAGTAGCCCACACTCTTTTTTTTTTTTTTTTTTTAAATGAGCACTCAACCCGGCCACTTTTATGCATATACCACATCAACACAACAATAACGCAGTCCTGGTAGTGCACACATTAATATTTCACACATTAGTATTTTAATAGGTTAACCCCAAAACACATCTCCCCCTTGCCACCATACAATCTTGATGGGGAGACCACCCCCCGGAGACCCGTCTGGTGGGTCCTGACCAGAGCTTCTTCTATGCTTCGCTCCTGGAGATTAACCACGTTGGTGCCCCAACACCTCCTTCCCCTCACCGGCACTTCTCAGCTCGTTGGGGTGTCTCCACAACCTATCAGACGTCTGAATATAACCGTCCTCCTGGACGGCCACCACCTGCTGCCGTCCCTGGTCCTCTCGTTGTTTCCTCTTGCCGTGAACTCCTCTTAGTCGAGCCTCCGTCCTGGGTCGAACCATGTCAGCGACCCGCAGGGGAGCCCAACTCAGCTTCAAACGTCCATAACGTCTAGACTGGGCTTCCTCTCTGGGTCGAACCGCTTCACCGACCCCATACGAAGCCCGACTCGGCCTCCAGTGTTGCTGTGTGGAACATCTGTCCACCATGCCAGCCGGTCCTGCTCCGCTCTCTTTCATTTCAAGCGCTGGCAAAGCCATTGCAGTCCCCTGCTTCTCGGTATCTCCAGGCCGAACTCCGGAAGCAGAGGGAGGCATCCTCACAGCTCCACCTGCCATCGCGGGTGTTCCACCGTGCTGCCCAGTTTCCACATCCAGGGTAACTTGGGCCCTGGCACCGCCCCCCCCCCCCCCCCGCGATAGCCCCCTGGGTGGTATTGGTCTTGTCTATTTCCCAGAATAGTAGGCCAGTCTTCGTCCTATACCGCATCGTCCACCATGCACGGAGCCAGTCGGTCCCACAAACCACGGCCCGACCACTCCTCTCCAATACCGCTGGTGATTGTAAAGCCCTGTAAAACAGGTCGCAGCCCATCATGTTTGACCCCTTGACAGTCACCACAAATTGGATATTTGAGACCACAGCCAATTTGTACCTCACCGTCAGCTCCAGCAAACCCATGATGGCTAGTCTATTACCTCCATAGCCACAATACGGAGCTGACAGTCCTCTTACATGGTAATACAGGAACAAAGTCCCCACAGTAGGCCAGTTCAACGCGAACACTGCTGTGCCCATGTCCACCAACAATGGCACTTCCACGCCATCCATCATCACGTCGCAATAAATCCGCCCATCTGTGCTCGGGGAAATGGTGTGAATAACCGTAGGAGTCGTGGCGGGGGAATCCATTCTGTGTTGATGTTCCCCTCTTTCAAACTTTTTGCAGGCCCTGGAGAAATGATGTAGGAGTCCACACTTGTCTTAGCATTTGACCCTCGCCGGACACTCTCTCACCTTGTATCGATGCTTGGTGGACCCACACCCCAAACATCTGGGCGACCCTGGGGCGGACCTAATCTTAATAGCAGTAGTGTAGTCTTCTTTATTATCTTCTGCGCTATCATTGCTACCCGGGTCCACAGCCTGTGCCGCTGATTGTGAGTCAGACTACCTCAGCATCGTTCTTTCACCAAGGTCCTTTGATAATTTATCTGCTGCTTCATACTGTTGAGCTATCTCCACAGCTGCAGTCAACATCAGTTCACTAGAGTGCGTGAGGAGCCTGGACCGTGCCACAGAACATAGGGAGTGCTCCGCCAACTGATTGTGGACCATTTCTTCCTCCAAAGTCCCGAATTGGCACTCTCCAGCCAGCTGGCGCAGGTCCGCAACATACTGTTGCACCGACTCTCCTGGCCACTGGTGTTGCTGTCGGAACTGGATCCGCCAGACGATGATGTTCTCAGGAGCACGAAAGTACCGCGCCATTAGCTCAACCACATCCTCAAAACTATCACTGTCTTCCAGTGTGCTGAGAATATGTTGCCTTTCCATGCTGAGACTATGGACCAGTATTGCTTGTGCACGTAGTTTCTCCAATTCGCCGAGGTTCAGTGCCACCAAATAATTTTGGAATGCTGCAAACCACCTTGCTCAGGGAACTGGCAGCTCACCTGGGAGCTCCAAAAATGGCCAAACACTAGAAACTCCTCTCTCCATAACTTTATCCTTGTCGCCAAATGTTATGTCCATAACCAATACTCCAATAATGAGACTGAAGATGCAGTCAAACGGAACTTTATTGAACAGACTCACAGAACCTAAGGCGCTCCCGTCAAGGCAGAGGCGCTGGTCGTAAAAGAGACCGTGCCTCTTCTGGGTAGGCCTTTTATACCTGGGTGGCGGTGGAACTGGAAAGGTGTATGTAACGGAGTCAAAAATGCACTTTAAGTATTTCTTTTTATCAGTTATGTTTTTCTTTATGTTGTTGTGAATTTTATTTTACTTGAGTGTTTTATTTTGGCAGTACACTTCTCACATCCGCTCTTTCTGTACCTCCGAGGCTCCGGTAGTCAGTCTTTCCCCACAGTATCGCATTGCTTTGCTGTGGGTAATTTGTGTCCAAAACGCTGCTGGCATTATATAATTGTATTGTTTGTTAGTCTTATCATTTAAACTGTAACCTTAGTTTGTAATTGTTCCTTATTAGTTTGTCATGTCACTGTAGTGTATTTTTTTTTTGTTATTTGTGTTATAAATAAGTGTTTTATAGATGTTTCGGCGCACATTGGGAGTCCGGTGGGCGCCATTTTTAGGGTTTCGCGCCGATATAGGCTCAATGGTGACTCCAGCAGCCTGTGCCGTTGTGTAATTTATGTTTTTGTTAATGTAGGAGCCTGTGTGGGATCGAGGTACAGACGGAGTGTGATGCATTTTGTTTTATTTCTCTAACAGGTATGTTTGTTTCTGAAAAATTTTATTATTTGAAATGTAATTTATTTTTGTATTGTGAAGTTATTTTAGAGCTCCTTTCCCTAACAGTATCGCGTTGCTTTGCTGTGGGAGCCTGTGTGGGATTGAGGTACAGACGGAGCGGGATGCATTTTGTTTTATTTCTCTAATAGGAGAAATAAATTGTGGAAACAGCAGTCTGGTGTCATCGTGGTCCCTATGCTGCACACACACTTGTTTTGATGTTCCCGATCACGGCCGCTTAAAGGTGCCCCAAAAAGAAGAACCGTTACGCTTGTGACGAGATCTGTTACACTGGTGATGTGATCCGTTACATGTAGCTGTCACCCATAACATACACAATAATAATAATTAATACATTACATGTAGTGCAAGAAGCTTAGAGAATATCTTAAAGTCTACATTCAGCAGACTGATTGGGTGATATGACGAGCAAAGTAGAGGGCCCTTGCCTTTTTTAAGAAGCACCGAAATGGAAGCCTGATTAAGAGTTTGTGGCAGATGGCTAAGGTGAAAAGATTTATTAATCATGTCTAGTAGCAAAGCCCAAGCTTATGCCAAAATTTTTTGTAAAATTCAGATGGAAAGCCATCTGATCCAGGACTTTTACTATTCTGTAGGGATGACATAGCCACAGTAAGTTCCGAAAGCGAGATGGGTCTCTCTAAATCGTTAGCTTGGTCTAGGTTAATAGTTGGTATCAGGTTCAGGTTCAGGTTACTTTATTTGTACCCATAGGTAGATTTGTTTTGCAGTCTGGTGACATCCATATTTACAAGCTACAAATTACATTCAACATAGACACAAACACAGGCACACATGAAGCTGACTATAAACATGATAAAAATACTCAAGGCTCCATCAATCAGGGTATAAAGACAAAGAGATGAGAGAAAAACCAGAGGTAAGAGAGAAGGGTCATATTAAAAAGTTAAAAACTAGTCAAAGAGGTTAAAAACTCAAAGGTCTAAAACCCAATAAAATATTTAGAACCCAAATAACATCCTACAAAAATAAGTAAATATAAAATGGAGTTAATAAATAGGTACCTAAATTATGTGCAATATATTGTTACAACTTGTTCAACTCTTTGACAGCAGCAGGAACAAAGCTGTTTTTGTAGCGCTGGGTTTTACTTTTTGGGACACCAAACCTCCGTCTTGAGGGAAGAAGCTGAAAGTTGCAGTGCAAAGGGTAGGAGTCGTCATTTAAAATGGAGGTAGCCATCCTCTGTACTTGTCTGGTGTACAGGGATGTCAGGCTCAGCTGTGACTCACCAAGCAAACAACTGGACCATCTAACTACCTGATCCAAGGATTTCCTCTGTTTCAGTTTTATCTGACCAAACCATGACACTAAAGAAAAGGATAAAACAGATTCAATAAAAGCCTGATAAAACATTGTCATTATGGTTCGGTCAATTTGGAAGCGTGCAAGTTTTCTCAAGCAATGCAAATGTTGCTGACCCTTTTTGCACACCCTTTCACAGTTCTCTTCAAAGTTTAAATTACTATCAATAATCGTCCCAAGATATTTGTAGGATTGTACACATTCGGTGGTCTGGCCTTTTAGTACGGTGACTTTGTGCCTGGGAGTTTTCCTCCTAAAGTCAATAATCATGTCTTTAGTTTTTGTCGTATTCAGCTGCAGGTAGGAATCCTCACACCAGTGAACAAAATCATCAACTACTGGGCCGTGGCCACTCTCACCATCCTGGAGGAGACTGACAATAACTGAGTCATCAGCATACTTTACAATGTGTCTATTGTCATGTCTGCTCCGACACATGTTTGTGTACAGGATGAAGAGTAGTGGTGACAACACACAACCCTGAGGAGAGCCAGTAGAAGAGCACTTTAGGTCAGACAATGTACCATTGACCCTTACTCTCTGCATCCTGTTGGTTAAGAAATCAAGAATCCAACCCACCAGATTATTGCTCAAATCAAATTGTTGCAGGAGCCTTTCAACTAAAATATGAGGTTGGATTGTATTAAAGGCGGAGGAAAAGTCCACAAATAAAAGCCTGGCGTGTGTCCCATTAAAATCCAGATGTTTAAAAAGCATGTTAAACAGAGTGACAGTGGCATCCTCCACTCCTCTGTGAGGCCTATAGGCAAACTGCAGAGGATCCAAAGCATGCTCAGTCTGCTTTAGGACCTCACATCTGACCAGTTTTTCAAAAATTTTCATTAAAATTGAAGTCAAAGCAACTGGCCTAAAGTCGTTTACCGTTTTAGGACAGCTGGATTTTGGAACGGGAACAACCACGGCTTCTTTCCAGATCTTAGGCACATGTTGTGTCTGTAAGGACTTATTGAAAATGCAAGGAAATATAGGACTCAGTTCATGTGCACAGGACTTTACCAAGCGCCCACATATATTATCAGGGCCCTGACTTTTTTAAACTTTTACAGCGCAGAACTCCCTTTTAACATCCTGCACCTCAATATTAAAGTGCTGATTGTTTTTGAGTTTCTGTTTCAAATCTTGGGTTTCTGTGCTAAAATCAAAGGAGTCAAAACGACCATAAAAACAGTTAAGAACATTAGCCAGCTCTGTGTCTGACAGAGCAGACACATCAGGGGTTTTATTTAGACTGAGAAAAAAAGTCAATCTGTTGGGAAATAAAATTAACAAAGTCTTCACTTAAAAGTAAGCGAGTGTTAAGACGCCACGGTGAGAAATTATTGGGTACGTTTTTAAAGTGTATGTTCATCGAAGCAGGAGCATGGTCTGAAATAATGATGACTTAGTATTTACCGTCAGAAACTAAAGAGAGAAGTCTGTTGTCAACTAAAAAGAAATCTATATGAGTAAATGTATGATGAACATGAGAAAAAAAAGAGTATGCTGTTTTTGTGGGATTTTGACAACTCCAGACGTCCGAGACCCTGAACTCCTGTATAAAAGATTGTATTACCTTAGCTGATTTGGAAGGGTTACAGATTTTTGACCCAAAACGTAGCAGAAGCATCTCCCCAACTGAGATACGCGCCTTGACATCCCCCCACCAATCCATCCACCCCCCACCAGAACAAAATAACTATCACACCAAAAACTAGCCTAGGTGTCATGTTCCACTTACACTGTGGAACTACATGCAAACCATAGAAATGTGACCAAATATAATCAAAAATAAAAATGAAGTGCACCAAATGCAAAATATATATAATTAGTTAGCAGCTCAAAGACAAAATGGTCTATAAATGAATAGAAAACTGTGATTAATCCAAAAAAGAAACAAATACTAAATGCTAAAATACCAAAAAGAAAAAAAAAATAAGTTAAAGATCCAATGTAGGAGTAAAATGGGCAGATAGTCTCAAAAAGAAAGGCAGCGATATACTCAAGTCACCATCACTGACATACTGCTCGGCATTGATCCTGAGTTCTTCTGGAATCATGGGAAATGTTGTAGCTGCTGGCTAGCAAATTAGCCTGATGGCTAAATCAAGTCTGGATTAATGGCTTTTTTAATGTTTTTATCAATGAAGTCAGCTGCAGCAACCGAATCGTCAAACCGGTAGGTCTGGCTGCTGGGAAGAGTGATTTGTAGTGTAGCTGGGTAGATTAGACCAAATTTAACATTTGGACAGGAGTGCAGTTCCTTCTTTACCTTAGCAAACGCTGTTCGTTTTTTAGCCACAGTCGGAGTGAAGTCTGGAAAAATAGAAATCTTCTTACCCATGTAGGAAAGTTGTGAGAGTTCACTGGCTCGGCGAAGGACCTGGTTACAAACCTGGAACAAATTAACCCGGATGACAAAGGGACGAGGAGGCTCTCTGTGTCCTGGTCTGGGGCGCAGGATATGGTGGGCCCTATCCAGAATAGGCTTCTCATCCAGCCCAAGCAGGTCTTGTAAGAGTTTTGCTGTAAACTCGGTGGGCCGAGCACCTTCCAAGCCCTCTGGTACACCTATCAGGAGGACGTTATTCCATCTTGACCGTCTTTCCAGGTCCTCACATTTTTTTGGAAAGAGAATCCACCAGGGTAGTTAGTGTGCTAATGTTTGCTTGCAGCTCAGCTATTTTAGCATCATGATTGTTAGCCGGGCGCTTGAGGTCAGCTATCATATCGCCATGCGAGATGATTTTGTTTTCCAGAGGTATTAATGCAGCCGTAATTTCCCTTTTAACTGTCTCGGATACGATAGCGTTGAATTTAGTGACAATGTCTGAGCACATTTTGTCCAACATCTGCTTCATTTGTAGCAACAGAGCACCATTAACATCTTGGCTTTCACGTTGGCTGCTGGGGTCAGAGTCAGGAGATGGTGGAGGCCTCGCACGGCCTGCTTTAGCATCGGATTTGGTCCGTCCTGTCATCGATATTGCTTTAGATAATAACTCCAAGTTGAATTGAAAACTGTTACAAAAAGGAGCAGATGAATTTTTGCATTTTGGTGCAGAAAAAACTGAAAAAAGTCACAGATCAGGTGGAGCAACTGCAAGGCACGTCTTACATCCTCATCGGCTCCCACAAGAACCTCGTGCTTCCTTAATATTCTTTTGAATTTGGACCATTGTTTTAACAGACTCACCTTGGAAGTTGTGCCACCGTTTTGCGCTGCTGTGTGCACCTTGGGGACGGCTGGCACTATTGTATGCACCTCGGGGACAGCTGGCACTGTTGTGTGCACCTCAGGGACGGCTGGAGCTGTGATGCGCACCTTGTGAGCAGCTGGAGCTCTCTGGAGAGGAGCTGGAACTGGTGTTGTGCTGGGAAGTGACGTGGAGCTGGTACTGGGGCTGGGGAGTGACATGGTGCTGATAGTGGAGTGGTGTGGAACCGGTACTGGATGATCCTCACGCAGCCCAGGCGCAGCAGCAGCAATTGGTGGAACATCAGGTCTGGGGGCTACAGCTACTTGGAACCACTTCTTGGAGGAAGCTGCAGCTGGAGGAGCTTCAGAGGCAGCCGGCTCATCCCAGGCCAGTTGATTGCCACCCAGTATAGCCAGTCTCTTACAAAATCCAGAATAAAAACAGGAGATGCAGGCGAGGTTGGGTGGATGGACAGGGCAGCAAAGTTAATAGCAGAGTGAGGTGGAGAGCCCAGCTGCTGCGTCACATGCAGTTTGGTTTCAGGCCAAACCACTCATTGGAGACTGCGTGTTGTTACTTTATTGAAATGATTAAAGAAAATCTGGACAAAGGGAGTTGATAGGAGTCATCTTTTTAGACTTACGTAAAGCCTTTGATATGGTCAATCACTCAGTCTTTCTTTCTAAACTATCAGGATATAAACTGTCCATGAATACCCTTAGCTGGTTAAAATCTTATCTATCTGGTCACTCCCAAAGTGTGTGCATAAACAATACTATATCCCAATCAAAGACATGCACCATGGGAGTACCACAAGGATGAATTTTAGGCCCACTGCTGTTTACTTTATATATTAATGATTTGCCATTAGTATGTGAAAACAACATAAAAATTCAGATGTCTGCAGATGGCACAGTCATCTATACACATGGGAAAGATGCCAAACAAGTGGCTGACAAGTTAATATTAGCAATGGAGAGAGTGTCAAAATAGTTTAATCAATCATGCCTCACTCTGAATGTAGGGAAAACAGCTACCATGTATTTTACCAACAAACAAAATCATACACACTATCAGAGTAAATGGAGCAAATATAGAAAATGTAAGAGTTTAAATATTTGGGCATCACATTAGATTCCACCCTCAGCTTTTAAAAGCACATAAAATGGATGAGCCACACTCTGAAATATAACTTTGCAAACTTTCGTTGCATCAGAAACCCACTTACTCTAAAAGGATCTAAAACCTTTCTGAATGCCATGATTTTGACACATTTCTCCTATTGCATCTCATGCTGGTCACAAGCCAACAGTATAACTCTGAAACCCTTGGAATCCCTGTATAAACAATCCATCAAAATTCTGGATAAGAAGATACAGCAGTATCACCATTGTGGTATACCTGCCAAACACAAGATATTAAGATTTGAAAATATGATGATGTATGCAAATATACGGTTGGCTTTTAAAATTATCAATGGTTCTGCACCCCACCTCTTAAGACTCTTGTGTACCTAACTTCTGAACAAAATACCAGAATAACAAGGACTTCCTCTAGGTGGCATTGTTGCATCCCCTTACGTAAAACTGCTGTTGGACAATCAGCTTTCTCATACAAAGCTATAACAGAATGGAACAAGTTCCCCACTGCTTTGAAGACCAGAACAAATTACAGAGACTTTTCCACAGAAACTAAAAAATGGATTTTAAGTAATCAAGCCTGCCAGCGTTGACTCTTTCCCTTAAATGGGATTTGAAATTGTACTTTTAAATTGTTTTATGTGTGCTGTTTCTCTTACCTTTTTACCTTTTAAACTCACTCCCTGCTTGTTTCAGGGACAACAGTTTCTGAAACCCGACTTGAATTGCCTTCTATATGTGCTGTTTTTCTTTTAATATCTTCCTGCCTGCCTCAGGGACTACAGATGGAAATTAGTGAGAACGCTATAATCTGGTACAGAACATCTTTACCCTCTGTTTAATGTTTTTCTGTGCATGGTCCCTGACAAATAAACCAATAAACTAAACTAAAAATGAAAAAACAAACAAACAAACAAACAAACAAAAAAACAGAACAAAACAAAACAAAAAAATCATCGCCCAAAGTAAAATTGTTGACATCTCTTTCCGGGGCTTAATTTTCCATGGCAACGCATCTCTGCATACAGGGAGGGTGGTGGACTGTTGTTTGGAATTGACTGCTACTCCAGATACTTTAGCTGACTCTGTGGACCCTTTTAAAAAGCAGCTGAAAACTTTTTTGTTTAACAAGGATTTCTGTTGAGTTTCAACTGCTTTTTAATGGTAAGTCTGACATTTTTAAATTATTTTAATCTTGTGTTTTAACTTGTTTTTGTATTTTTAAAATTATTTTTATCTCACAACTTCCTTTTATTCCATTTTATTGTACAGGGCTTTGTGACTAGTATATGTCTGTGAAAAGCACCTCATAAACTTTACTTACTTGGTGCTCGGAGAAAAGGCCCCATGCTGGTGTCTCTTTAGCTTAGCCATTGCTAATGCTGCTCTGAGATGTGTGCTGAGTGTTTTTTCTTTTTTTTTTTCAAGCAGTGCTTCTTGCGTATTGTGTGTCATGTCAAGGTCTTTCCTTCCATCTTGTTATAAAATTCAAAAAAGGCCCAACATTTGAGCTAACTTTGAGCTAACTGCTTCCTAACTTTCAAAGCTGGCTGCAAATCTCCGAGACAAGCTATGACTTCACTTGACTGGGTCCTTGCTTTACGCCATCTAGTGGACTGAAAATGCAATTTATTGACTACCCAAGAGAGTATGCAACATTTACAAATTAATAAAAGATCAATCCATGCGTTAAGGGATTGATGCATTGTTGTTAGCATCAAGTATTGCGATCCATCACTGAGTCGATCTTTTGTCCCACCCCTACCTAGTTTTGCTATTGGCTGTGGTATCCTTACTGGTCACATAGTTCTTGTCATGAAACTCCTCAGATGGAGATATTACGATTGTTTTGGACCCGTAAAAGTTTTTTTTCTTCTCATCAATATAACAACTTTAATTCTGCACCTTTCTAAACATTTTGTTTATGTGTTTTTTAAAAGTATTTGTTTTCATGAAAATACAGTCCAGACCTCCTATAAGTAGAAGTAGAAAAGGGACATTTCATTACATAGAGATCATCCACTGCCTCATCATCATCATCATAGCAGTCTGTCGTGGGCGACAATGACTCTTTCATTTAGGTCTGATGAGATTCCTCCACACAGCTCTGTTCTTCACCTTCCTCTGCCAAGAACTCCTGTCTGTATCCAACTTCACCTTGTTAACCCGGGTGACGTCCAAGCCGGTATGAGTTGCTTTCTGACTGACCATTTCATGAAACTGCTTGCAAAGTATTTGAGTACCGCTAGCTTTTGCTGGGCTAGAAGCACATTCTTGGCAGATAGAGGTATTATCAGTGGCAACGACAATCCAAGACAAACTGACTCCAGTATTTGTTGCAGTGACTGACCAAATGATAGGTTTGTTTATCTCCGCTCTTTGTGTAGTGCATGTTACGATGCACCGACTGGCACTGCCTACTGTAGTGAAAACCTGCATTCAACCAATCTTGCAGAGCAGAGTAAAGCAGAGTTGCTTCTTGACCAAAAAACACAACTCCCTAAGTTATTTACTCTTAATGGGGTCGTGGGATCGTGGGTTCGATCCCAGCCCCCGACCAACAGTGATCTGTGTGGAGTTTGCATGTTCTCCCCGTGTTGCGTGGGTTTACTCCGGGATTTCTCCGGTTTCCTCCCATATGCCAAAAACATGCATGTTAGGTTAATTGGCTGTTCTAAATTGTCCCTAGATATCTGTTTCCTAT
The DNA here is from genome assembly GCA_020510985.1 of Pholidichthys leucotaenia. Classification (NCBI taxonomy): domain Eukaryota; kingdom Metazoa; phylum Chordata; class Actinopteri; order Cichliformes; family Pholidichthyidae; genus Pholidichthys; species Pholidichthys leucotaenia. The sequence continues at coordinate 341,729,275 of CM035840.1, forward strand.
AGGCCCTTAGAATAGAGGGTTAGTATTAATGAAAGCGCTTTGAGTGGTCTTTGTGACTAGAAAAGCGCTATATAAGTGCAGGTTAGTTAGTTAGTTAGTTAATCTGAACTGTCTTCTCATAAAGTTATGATTTTCCTCGCAAATTCCACACCCTTCTCCCTCATATACATTTTAAACCAATCGGAATTTTGGGTACTGTCCCTTTAAGAAGAACCCGCCCACTTATCATGTGACACAAACAAGGAAGTTTAAATGAACGTTGCAGAGGAAAGAGTGAAAAAAAAGAAGTTTGACTTTAATAACGACAGATGTGTGGTGAATTTTATTAAGAGCATCATTTTATTCAGCCTATAGGGATAATACAAAGAAATGAACTAGTAAAACTGTAATTCTCCGACAGGATAAAATGTTGATATTATGGCTCCTGATAGCCACCCTAACGTCTTTATTTCCTGTTGGACAGACGTCTTTACCTCTGGTGATTAATACCTGGCCATTCAGGAACGCAACAACTGCAGGTGAGATTTTATACATTAATTTCTTTATTGACTGTTTTGTATGGGTAGTGACGGGTCATGTTTACTCAAGTACATGCACGCAAGTAACCTCTTCCACAAAATTGTTACTGAGTAGTTATGACTGTGTGTTCTCTGTGAAATCGATACTGGAATATTTTTCTCTTTTTATATTTTGACTGAGGAAATAATTTACCGTTTTATGTTTCTTGTATGATTTGAATTAACTGGTACACGTGAATGGTTTATATTTTATTTTCTTTATACTACGACAGTTCAGATAAAACCATCTCAAATTTACAAGAAAAAGTGGAGAATTTTATTGGAGAAAAAGTGGCGAATTTATTTTCTTTTTAAAAAAGTAGAAAATTAACGTAAAAAGGGTAATAAATTTGTCTAAACCAGTAGTAAACTTGTTTGGGGAAAAAGCCTGAATTCTAATGGAGTGTTCAGTTTTTGTTAAAAGAAGATTTATCAGATCTTTTATTTTAAATACAGTGAAAATTAACTCCTATTATCTTATTTATCCTTTTTTTTTTTTTTTTTTTTCCTTTGAAAGACAAAAGTAAAATAGAAAGATGTCTTTACCTTCTTTACATGTTTCAACTGCACTGCAGCCTTCATCAGATGCTCTTCTGATGAAGGCTGCAGTGCAGTTGAAACATGTAAAGAAGGTAAAGACATCTTTCTATTTTACTTTTGTCTTTCAAAGGAAAAAAAAAAAAAAAGATAAATAATTAAAAGAAGACAAAATGAACCTGTTTGACGTCCTATTATCTTATTTCCAGCATTTCTGGCAGTTAAAGCACTGATTTATTTAAAGGGCATTTCATCATCTTCAGTATCTTCTATCATCATTATAATGTCTAACTGATGATTTGTGGATTTGTTATTGATTGACTCTTTGTCTTTTCTGTTTATAGCACAACCTGATCCCCCCCCCAAAAAAATACTTGCAGTCTGTATTATACAGTATCTCACAAAAGTGAGTGCACCCCTCACATTTTTGTAAATATTTTATTATAACTTTTCATGGGACAACACTGAAGATATGACACTTTGATACAATGTAAAGTAGTCAGTGTACAGCTTGTATAACAGTGTAAATTTGCTGTCCCCTCAAAATAACTCAACACACAGCCATTAATGTCTAAACCACTGGCAACAAAAGTAAGTACACCCCTAAGTGAAAATGTCCAAATTGTGCCCAAACTGTCAATATTTTGTGTGGCCACCATTATTTTCCAGCACTGCCTTAACTCTCTTGGCCATGGAGTTCACTAGAGCCTCGCAGGTTGCCACTGGAATCCTCTTCCACTCCATGACGACATCATGATGTTAGAGGCTTTGCGCTCCTCCACCTTCCGTTTGAGGATTCCCCACAGATGCTCAATAGGGTTTAGGTCTGGAGACATGCTTGGCTAGTCCATCACCTTTACCCTCAGTTTCTTTAGCAAGGCAGTGGTCGTAGTGATATTAGCAGCTTCAGCATGCATTTATTTTTAAATTATCACAAAATATAGAACGATAAAATTTTGAATAATTGTCAGAAAAAGTCTGTACGTGTTACGTTAAATAACAAGCATTCATGGCATGACAGCAGCATGAGCATTTTAATTTTGGGGTAAAACAAACAGCTGCAGCTGTCTGTATTTACCATGACAGCCAAGCACGGTGTTGTGGCTCTTTGTGGCTCTGACTAAATTCTACATCTGCTGTAAGGTAAATTTGATTATGTCCAACATCTTTTAACACAATGCATCCAACTTTATTAAGTTGGAGGGACACTACTTTTCTGTATATAGGATTTCTGGGTTTCATCATTATTTATCGTTTATCTTTATTTGCACTATGGGAGGTCTGGGTCTATCTTTTGTCGCCATTTGCACTACGGGTAGCATGACTGTCCATAGACTGCTGTTGTTGTTTTTCCAGCCTTATTCCTTCTTCCTTTTTTATATTGTGCACACCACTGTAGGGAGAGACAAATGCCATTTCAATTCTCCAGTATGTCCTATACTTATAGTAGTATTGACAAATAAAATCTGTGAATCTTGAATAGTTTGACTGAGCAAAGTTTTGGTAAAGCTGGTTTGCTAGCTAATTGTCCTTCATTGACAGATTTTTTTTCAGCAATGACTAAAAATTCTGAAAGCTGTCTGTCATTTGACAGATTACACTGAGGGTGATCTAATTGAAGTTAATTAAAATGGCAGATAATGGTATCTCCTTTGCAGCTCTTTTCTTGTTTTTTTGTTTAATTGGCTCCTGTGTGGCTCTTTTTAAAAAAAATAAATGATATACTTTTTTTGAGCATGCTGGCTCAGTTTTTAGAGTGGCGGTCCACCACACAGAAATGTTACCAGCGGAAACCCTGGATAACAATAGATTATGACAGAATGTTCACAAGCCCGTCTGTCAAAATGACAGATAACAAAAAAGTCTAGAGCAACCTCTGATCTTATCTCAAGTTCTCTATGGAGGACTGTCAATCAGTGCTCTCCCCAATACTTGAGAAAGCCATGAATGTTTTTCCAGTTATTTTTCTGTTTTTACTTTTACTTTTCTGAGCACAAACTGTTAGCAATGCACACAGAGCACTTTAGTAGTTATGGCAGGACTTTGTTTGTTTACTATGGATTATTGACACTTTGTCAATTGGCAAAATACATGTGTCAGCTGATATCATGTTCCAAGATGTGACAGTTTGCTCCCCCTATTTACTACACCGTCTCAATAGTGCTTGTTTTTAGTGTGCTTTTTTATTATATATATATTTGAAATGGCTTAAGTGTAACGTCTGACCGTATGACCCATTCTCTGTTCGATTTTTATTTATTTATTTTGTGAGTATGCTTATAACTTGACTGCAGCTTATCAGTACAGTGCGTAAAACCATCAGAGCTTCAGATGAAGATATGAAATCAGCAAAACCCTCTTGTGGCTCCATAACTGTCATTGCCAGGTCTACTCTCTCTGGATTTGATTTCCTCCCGGATGATACATTGGACATGTTCAAATTGAAACTGAAAATATTTCAGCATTGCTCACGACTTATCCGTCAAGTGGATTTCCACCCGGACGGCTCAGCATGAAAAATGATAGAAATACTATTCAGAAGTTCTCAAGCAACACCTCAGACCTGTAGGTGATTAAACGAAACAAAAAAAAAAATCACACTATTTGATAGATGGATGACCTTTTAATTTGTCAGATGCATATCACCTCTTTTCCCCCTGAGGCGGATATGAAAGTAAAAAATTTAGCTAACTATCTGCTTTACAGGAAGATATTTAAAGGTGTAGTCTGTGAGAAATGACTATTGATCCACCCTTGCAGATCTATTTCCATTTGGGAGCTTACAGAAGCAGCTGACAATAGCAGGCTAATCTCCTCTTATTCTGGAGCATTTCATAAGGGGAGCAGAGTGTAATGGTGAGTTTGATAATAGGAAAAAATATATCCTGAGACAAGAGCACTAACTGAAAATGGTAGATGAATTGAATTTCAATAGAGGTAGAATGTGTGCTTGTATCCTGCTGAACACAGTGTGATGGATGTGAGAATTTAGAGGCAAGCTGGTGGCAGTGCTGCCAGTTGGTATTTTGATCCCCCAACGGGCACTTGGGGGATCAGTGACCAAATGCTCGTCGGCACTCTATTCAATAGGGGAGCATCACACTGGTCATCATACACATTATCTGAAACTTCAATTCATTTTGTCAGTTTAGGAAAGAGTTGCTGTGAATTATACAAGTTAAAAAAACAATTAAAAGCACACATTTTCCCAGAAAGATTGACTGAGTTGGTATATATATATATATATTTTTTTTATTAGCTTATTCCAGCCAAGGTGAAGTGAACAGAAGACGATGCAGTGCATCTGTTGTCCGTCCATTAGGCAACTGACCGGTTGCTTTCCAAGCTCACACACAGTGATCATCACATGGGTCTGCATCAGGTTATGCTCAGGGTCAAAGGTCTGGGCTTTTGTGTGTTTTAGTGGAGACAACGACCACTCAGGCAAATACCCAGATACTCTCCAAAATCGAATGCAATGATTTCTGTATTTTTATCACTTAATATGGATATAAAAAAAAAAAATCTAAACACCAATGTTAAAATCCCAAGTAACCTATAGTTACAGTGATATTATATCATGAAAGTAGGGCATTTACAGTATCTCACAAAAGTGAGTACACCCCTCACATTTTTGTAAATATTAATAAAATTTTGTAAATATAAATATTAAATATATTTTATCTTTTCATGGGACAACACTGAAAATATGACACTTTGATACAATGTAAAGTAGTCAGTGTAAAAGTAGTCAGTGTGTACAGCTTGTATAACAGTGTAAATTTGCTGTCCCTTCAAAATGACTCAACACACAGCCATTAATGTCTAAACTGCTGGCAACAAAAGTGAGTACACCCCTAGTGAAAATGTCCAAATTGTGCCCAATTAGCCATTTTCCTTCCCAGATGTCATGTGACTCATTAGTGTTACAAGGTCTCAGGTGTGAATGGGGAGTAGGTGTGCTAAATTGGGTGTTATCACTCTCACACTCTCTGATACTGGTCACTGGAAGTTCAACATGGCACCTCATGGCAAAGAACTCTCTGAGGATCTGAACAAAAGAATTGTTGCTCTACGTGAAGATGGCCTAGGCTATAAGAACATTGCCAACACCCTGAAACTGAGCTGCAGCACTGTGGCCAAGACCATACAGCAGTTTAACAGGACAGGTTCCACTCAGAACAGGCCTCGCCATGGTCGACCAAAGAAGGTGAGTGCACATGCTCAGTGTCATATCCAGAGGCTGTCTTTTGAAAATAGACATATGAGTACTGCCAGCATTGATGCAGAGGTTAAAGGGGTGGGGGGGTCAGCCTGTCAGTGCTCAGACCATACGCCGCACACTGCATCAAATTGGTCTGCATGGCTGTTGTCCCAGAAGGAAGCCCCTTTTAAAGATGATGCACAAGAAAGCCCACAAACAGTTTGCTGAAGATAAGCAGACTAAGGACATGGATTACTGGAACCATGTCCTGTGGTCTGATGAGACCAAGATAAACTTATTTGGTTCAGATAGTGTCAAGCGTGTGTGGTTTCAACCAGGAGAGAAGTACAAAGACAAGTGTGTCTTGCCTTCAGTCAAGCATGGTATTGGGAGTGTCATGGTTTGAGGCTGCATGAGTCCTGCCGGCACTGGGGCGCAACAGTTCATTGTGGGAACCATTAATGCCAACATGTACTGTGACATATTGAAGCACAGCATGATCCCCTCCCTTCAGAAACTGGGCCACAGGGCAGTATTCCAACATGATCACAACCCCAAACACACCTCCAAGACGACCACTGCCTTGCTAAAGAAACTGAGGGTAAAGGTGATAGACTGGCCAAGCATGTCTTCAGACCTAAACCCTATTGAGCATCTGTGGAGCATCCTCAGACGGAATGTAGAGGAGTGCAAGGTCTCTAACATTAACCAACTCCGTGATGTCATCATGGAGGAGTGGAAGAGGATTCCAGTGGCAACCTGTAACGCTCTAGCGAACTCCATGCCCAAGCGAGTTAAGGCAGTGCTGGAAAATAATGGTGGCCACACAAAATATTGACAGTTTGGGCACAATTTGGACATTTTCACATAGGGGTGTACTCACTTTTGTTGCCAGCAGTTTAGACATTAATGACTGTGTGTTGAGTTATTTTGAAGGGACAGCAAATTTACACTGTTATACAAGCTGTACACTGACTACATTGTATCAAAGTGTCATATCTTCAGTGTTGTCCCATGAAAAGATATAATAAAATATTTTCAAAAATGTGAGGGATGTACTCATTTTTGTGAGATACTGTAAGTAGAAGCATGCAATGGTGATTTCTTCATCTCAAACAATTTATTGAAACAAAAGCCAACAACAGTGGTGGGTATACCACAACAAAAAATGTCACTGTCTCCATAACTTGTCATGTACCCTTGAGCATCAATTACAGCTTGACAACAACATCTCATGCTGTTCATAAGTTGAATTATTGCCTGCTGAGGGTTGGCATTCCACTCTTTTTTGAAGGGCGGCCCTCAGGTCTTTGAGGTTGTGGGGTGCAGGGTTACGAGCCTCTACACGGCGACTCAGGTGATCCCATAGGTTTTCCATGGGATCCAGGTCTGGAGAAAGTGCAGGTCACTCCATTTGAGATACCCCAGCCTCCAGCAGCCGCTTCCTAATGATGCAACCTCGATGAGCTGAAGCATTGTCGTCCATGAAGATGAAATTAGGTCTGTGTTGTTCATGCAGGGGCACAATGACTGGATTAATGATTTTATTCAGGTAGTATCGGCTTGTCACTGTACCATTCACAAGGTGTAGGGCAGTTCTGTATTGACTAGCCACACTTGCCCAGATTGTAACACCACCACCATCAAAGGCTTTAATGGTGATAACAGTGGATGATGCATAGCGCTCTCTTGACATCTCCAACATCGTTGGCGGCCATCATTTCTGCTCACTGTGAATCAACTTTCATCAGAGAACAGCACTGAGGCCCACTGGTCCCTTGTCCAGCGTAAAAGTTTGCTGGCCCATGCAAGACCACTGTTCACACTGTTCACAATGAAGCGGCCATCAGCATGGGATGTGACCAAAGAACGTCCACTTCTATGCCTTTCTGTGACTCTTCCAGTTTCTGTATCTCTGTTGCAACCTGCTGATGACACTCTGACACTCTAAGCTCAGTGGCCACTTCCCCCTGAGAACATCCTGTTTGAAGCCTCGCAATGGCGAGGTACTGTTGATCAGTTGTTAAGTGTTGTCTTGGTCTCATGGTATCAAAATGTGAACAACATGATGAAGAGAACTGTTTAAATACCAATTCTAATTGAACCAGAAAATTTATTGATCGATTCATGGATCAAACACCTGTTGTGAATTTTGCTGTTAAGCACCTTGTTAGAGAACAGCAAGTTATGAAAAAAGTATTGAAATATTGAACAGTTGGACATGTGCATTCAAAAGGTTAGAGAAGGTCAAATTAAGTTCACCTGTAAAGGTTATAGTGCATTTTAGGTGCATCCTGAAATTTCACCCGAAAGCTGAATATTCCTAACTTTTTGTGAGTAATGTATGTTGGGGGGGGATTATATATATAAGAATGTACAATAAGCTGGTTGCATAAGTGTACACACTCTTAAAGTAATACTTTGATGATGCACCTTTTCCTTGAATTACATCATTCAGCCTTTTTTTGATAGGACTCTCTCAGCATGCCACATCTTGACTCTGCAATATTTGCCACTCCTCTTTGCAATAGTGCCCCATATCTGTAAGGTTGTGCCACCCCACAAATTTTTAGGTGGCTTTAGAACAGGACGCTTGCTGAGTCGTTCCAAAATGTTAATTTTCTTCTTGTGAATCCAATCTTTTGTTGATTTGGATGTATGCTTGTCATCATTATCATTAAAGTAATTTTTCGAAGGTTGATTTTTCTGTTCATCTTCAGCTTTTTTGGCCGCAAACGGGGCCAAAATTGATATTTGGAAATGTTCCTAATTCTTCCCCCTTGACATAAAAGTTCAAGCTGAAGAAAAGCAACCCCAAAGCATGATGCCAATGCCAGCACCATGCTTCTCAGTGGCTATGTTGTTCTTTTGGTCATGCATAGTGTTGTTTTTGCGGCAAACCAGAGGTTGGGTTAATTGAAAATTGTCCTTCATTAGCCATGTTTACATGGACACAAGTAACCGGATTAAAAGCCTGATTGGAATAAAAATGCTTCATATAAACACGCCAATCTGAATATTCTGACCCGATCACGCTCATTCGGATCAAAATTTCATTCCAGTTGAGAGGGGTGGGTTATGCCGATTGTTAGTCTGAATCGTGCGCATATAAACACAAACACTTATTCCAAAGCTTGGGACGAAAATATGTTTACTGCGCATATCTGTACATCAGCCACACGTCGATGTGACGTATTTCCGCCTTTACGGCAGCTAGCGGAAGACAGCGGGAGTAAAACAAAACTGGTCTGTATCGTCCTGCTGTCTCCCTCTGTTCGTCATATGCAGAAGTATGTACTTGTAGCTTCATTACGGAGACCAGCAGAAGCAAAAGTACAGTCTGAATAATACAATACAGGTCCATTTCAAAAAGAGAGACACGAAGCGGGGTTTGTTTACACTGGAAGTTGCTTCTTCTACTATTTTCAGAATGTCGAAATGTCGACGTGCGCATGTCAAAGTGATTTAGTCCATTCAAATGTGTGACACATGGAAACGCACATCCTAATCGGATCAGCTTTTTCAGGATTCATGTAAACAGTAAAATTCTAATCAGAATTGTAATCAGATTGAAGAAATTTTGTCCATGTAACCATGGCTAATGACAGATTTTTTTCAGCAATGACTGAAAATTCTGAAAGCTGTCTGTCATCTATCTATAAGTGCAACAAATCTCTCTGTGTGTGTGTGTGTGTGTGTGTGTGTGTTCCTCAGATATCTCCCAAACCGTTTGTCAGACTGGCCTCAGATTTTAAAAGTGCTTTGCTGAGGTTACAAGGGTGTGCATCCCTGAGTATGGAGTTGCTCAGTCAAAATATGTAATTTTTTTTCAATAAAAGTTTAGCCACCACTCCGTTTCCTCATGCTCTGGCTTCTAGAAGTGTGGGCGAGGTTTTGGATTGACTCCGTACTGATTGGATAATACGCAGCATCACGACCACTTACCAGAGCGCTCCGTAAACAAAACAAGGATGTAAAAAGCCACAAATTAATAAAGTCTACCTACCTACTTACCTACGTGTGAAAAAATTTTTGCCCTCTTCCTGATTTCTCATTATTGTGTATGTTTGTCACAATTAAATGTTTCAGATCATCAGACAAAGATAACGCAAGTAAACACAAAATGCAGTTTTTAAATGAAGGTGTTTATTATTAAGGGGAAAAAAAAAATCCAATCCTACATGGCCCCATGTGAAAAAGTGATTCTCGCCTGTTAAAACATAAATTAACTGTGGTTTATCACATCTTTGGAAAGCTGAGTTCAATTTCTCAAGCCACACCCAGGCCTGATTACTGCCACACCTGTTCTCAGTCAAGAAATCATTTAAATAGGACCTGGCTAACAAAGTGAAGTAGACCAAAAGATCCTCAAAAGCTAGACATCATGCTGCAACCCAAAGAAATTCAGGAACAAATGAGAAACGAAGTAATTGAGATCTATCATTCTGGAAAAGATTATAAAGCCATTTCTAAAGTTTTGGGACTCCAGCAAACCACAGTGAGAGCCATTATCCACAAATGGTGAAAACATGAACAGTGGTGAACCTTCCCAGGAGTGGCCGGCCGACCAAAATTACCCCAAGAGCGCAGCGATGACTCACCCAAGAGGTCACAAAAGACCCCAAAACAACATCCAAAGAACTGCAGGCCTCACTTGCCTCGGTTAAGGTCAGTGTTCATGACTCCACCATAAGAAAGACACTGGGCAAAAATGGCCTGCATGGCAGAGTTCCAAGACGAAAACCACTGCTGAGCAAAAAGAACATAAAGGTTCATCTCAGTTTTGCCAGAAAACATCTTGATGATCCCCAAGGCTTTTGGGAAAATACTCTGTGGACTGACGAGACAAAAGTTGAACTTTTTGGAAGGTGTGTGTCCCATTACATCCGGCATAAAAGTAGCACAGCATTTCAGAAAAGGAACATCATACCAACAGTAAAATATGGTGGTGGTAGTGTGATGGTCTGGGGCTGTTTTGCTGCTTCAGGACCTGGAAGACTTGCTGTGGTAAATGGGACCCATGAATTCTGCTGTCTACCAAAAAATCCTGAAGGAGAATGTTCGGCCATCTGTTCATGACCTCAAGTTGAAGTGCACTTGGGTTCTGCAGCAGGACAATGATCCAGAACACACCAGCAAGTCCACCTCTGAATTGCTTAAGAAAAACAAAAAGAAGACTTTGGAGTGGCCTAGTCAAAGTCGTGACCTGAATCCGATTGAGATGCTGTGGCATGACCTTAAAAAGGCGGTTCATGGTCGAAAACCCTCCAATGTGGCTGAATTACAACAATTCTACAAAGATGAGTGGGCCAAAATCCCTCCACAGCTCTGTAAAAGACGTATTGCCAATTATTGCAAACGCTTGATTGCAGTTGTTGCAGCTAAGGGTGACCCAAGCAGTTATTAGGTTTAGGGGGCAATCACCTTTTCACACAGGGCCATGTAGGTTTGGCTTTTTTTCCTTTAATAATAAACACCTTCATTTAAAAACTGCATTTTGTGTTTACTTGTGTTATATGGACAGGATTTCTAGGTGCAGCCAGGGAATGGAGGGTGTCATGCTTGGTGACCACAGGATCTCATCTCTGTTGTTTGCAGATGATGTTGTCCTGTTGGCTTCATCCAGCAATGACCTACAGCTCTTGCTGGGATGGTTTGCCGCTGAATGTGAAGTGGCTAGGATGAGAATCAGCACCTCCAAGTCCGAGTCCATGGTCCTCAGCCGGAAAAAGGTGGATTGTCCTCTCTGGGTTGGGGACAGGCTCCTGCCCCAAGTGGACGAGTTTAAGTATCTTGGGGTCTTGTTCACGAGTGAGGGGAAAATGGAGCGAGAGATTGACAGATGGATTGGAGCAGCATCTGCAGTGATGCGGACGTTGTACCTGCCTGTTGTGGTGAAGAGGGAGCTTAATTCTAAGGCAAAGCTATCGATTTACCAGTCAATCTACATTCCTACTCTCACTTATGGTCACGAGCTTTGGGTAATGACCGAAAGAACAAGATTGCGGATACAAGCGGCTGAAATGAGCTTTCTCCGTAGGATTCTGGACTCACCCTCAGAGATACGGTGAGGAGCTCAGTCATCTGGGAGAGGCTCAGAGTAGAACTGCTGCTCCTCCACATTGAAAGGAGTCAGTTGAGGTGGTATGGGCATCTGATTAGGATGCCTCCTGGACACCTCCCACTTGAGGTGTTTCAGGCACATCCCACTGAGAGGAGACCCCGGGGCAGACCCAGGACTCGCTGGAGAGACTAAGTCTCCCAGCTGGTCTGGGAACGCCTTGGTATCCTCTCTGAAGAGCTGGAGCAGGTGGCTGGGGAGAGGGAAGTCTGGGCTTCTCTGTTTGAACTGCTGCCTCCATGACCCGGACCTCCGGAAAAACGGTAGAAGATGGATGGATTGTGTTATATTTGTCTAATATTTAAATTTATTTGATGATCTGAAACATTTAAGTGTGACAAACATACAAAGAAAAATGAGAAATCAGGAAGGGGGCAAACTATCTGTCTGTCTGTCTGTCTGTCTGTCTGTCTGTCTGTCTTGGGCAAAATTGTTGGTACCCCTCTGTTAATGAAACAAAAACCCACAATGGTCACAGAAATAACTTCAATCTGACAAAAGTGGTAATAAATAAAAATTCTATGAAAATTAACCAATGAAAATTAGACAATGCTTTTGAATTATGATTCAACAGAATTACTTTAAAAAAACAAACTCATGAAACATGCCTGGACAAAAATGATGATACCCCTAGAAAAGATTGAAAATAATGTTACCATAGGGACATGTTCAACCAAGATGTGTCCTCTAATTAACATCACAGGTGTCTACAAACTTGTAATCAGTCAGTCGGCCTATTTAAAGGGTGACAAGTAGTCACTATGCTGTTTGGTGACATGGTGTGTACCACACTAAACATGGACCAGAGGAAGCAAAGGAGAGAGTTGTCTCAGGAGATTAGAAAGAAAATTATATACAAGCATGTTAAAGGTAAAGGCAAATAAGACCATCTCCAAGCAGCTTGATGTTCCTGTGACTACAGTTGCACATATTATTCAGAAATTTAAGATCCACGGGACTGTAGTCAACCTCCCTGGATGTGGCTGCAGGAGGAGACGGATAATACGAATGGTGACAAAAGAGCCCAGAACAACCTCTAAACACGTTCATGGTGAACTCCAAGGTCAGGGTACATCAGTGTCAGATCGCACCATCCGTCGTTGTTTGAGCCAAAGTGGACTTCATGGGAGACGACCAAGGAGGACACCACTGTTGAAAACAAATCATAAAAAAGCCAGACTGGAATTTGCCAAACTGCATGTTGACAAGCCACAAAGCTTCTGGGAGAATGTCCTATGGACAGACGAGACAAAACTGGAACTTTTTGGCAAGGCACATCAGCTCTATGTTGACAGACGCAAAAATGAAGCAAACCAAGAAAAGAACACTGTCCCTACTGTGAAACATGGAGGAGGTTCTGTTATGTTCTGGGGCTGCTTTGCTGCATCTGGCACAGGGTGTCTTGAATCTGTGCAGGGTACAATGAAATCTCAAGACTATCAAGGTATTCTAGCGAGAAATATGCTGCTCAGTGTCAGACAGCTTGGTTTCAGTCGCAGGTCATGGGTCTTGCAACAGGATAATGACCCAAAACACAGCTAAAAACACCCAAGAATGGCTAAGAGCGAAACATTGGACTATTCTAAAGTGGCCTTTTATGAGCCCTGATCTAAATCCTATTGAACATCTGTGGAAGGAGCTGAAACATGCCGTCTGGAGAAGGCACCCTTCAACCCTTAGACAACTGGAGCAGTTTGCTGATGAGGAGTGGGCCAAAATACCTGCTGAGAGGTGCAGAAGTCTCATTGACAGTTACAGAAATCGTTTGATTGCAGTGATTGCCTCAAAAGGTTGTGCAACAAAATATTAAGTTAAGGGTACCATCATTTTTGTCCAGGCCTGTTTCATGAGTTTGTTTTTTAAAATAATTCTGTTGAACCACAGTTCAAAAGCATTGTCTGATTTTCATTGGTTAATTTTCATAGAATTTTTATTTATTACCACTTTTCCACTTTTATTTATTACCACTATTTATTACCACTTCTTATCATGTTTATAGTCAGCTTCATATGTGCCTGTGTTTGTGTCTATGTTGAATGTAATTTGTGGCTTGTAAATATGGATGTCACCAGACTGCAAAACAAATCTACCTACGGGTACAAATAAAGTAACCTGAACCTGAACCTGAACCTTTTGTCAGATTCAAGTTATTTCTGTGACCATTGTGGGTTTTTCTTTCATTAACAGAAGGGTACCAACAATTTTGTCCACGTGTGTGTGTATGTATGTATGTATGTATGTATGTACAGTATGCATGCATGCATGCATATCTACTGTATGTATCTATGCATGCATCTTTGTATCTATGTATGTATGTATGCATGCATGCATGCATCTATCTATCTAGAAAAAGAGAATACTGAAGATTTGATGCTTAAAAATTATACTATAATGTTGCTGTGATTGCATAGCTCTAAAGGATAATTCAGCATATGTGGAGAACACAAGGTGCGCTGGTGGGGGATTTGATTTATTTATGTGCACAGTTCAAAAAAATGTGGAAAAATAGTAAAATAATAATATACCAACTGTGTAGTGGGAGGGAGAAAGCCAACAGGGCTTATTTGAAGCCTCCACCTAAATTCTAATACATAACGAATATACATACATACATACATATACACATTCAATAAAAAAGTAAAAGAAAAACCCAATTATAAAACCATAAATATATGAACAAAATATTAATGTCATTAAATACATAAAGCAATATACAAAATTAAATATAGGCTCAAAAACCATCACCCATCCACTTTATCTATAGCAACTTTAACTCAAGTGTTTTGACAAAAAGGTATTCTTGAGGTTTCTTTTGTATGCTGGCAGTGAAATAGAGGAAATGTTTAAGTGTTTATTTGTATTCTATAGCTTAACTGCATGATATCTAATTGACAATTGCCCACAAGATGTTTTCTAGAGCAGTAAATGAAGATCCTCCGACTATCTAGTTGCATGACTATGAAAATGATAATTATTTGAAAAATAATGTGCAAAAGTGAGTGGTACATCTTTGCTGTTAATAACTTTAAAGACAAATGCACGTTTGAAGAACATTAATATCAAAAATCGTCAGTAATTGTAATTTATTAAAATGAAATGCACTTGAAAGTGTAGGTTTTGAAAAAGTTGCTGTTCTAATAAACTGTTTCTGTAAAAAGAATTTTCTGCAAATATGTGGAAAAAATATTTCCCCAAACAATATTACAATATGTAAAATAAGGATAAACTAAAGTATAATATAATGTTAAAAAACATGAACTATGAACCAAATGTCTAATTTTTCTTAAGATTCCAAGGGATTTTGCAACTTTACTGCAGATGAAACTAACCTGTTCTCCCCATGTAAGTTAATCATCCAGCTGGATTCCCAAAAAGCATGTGGCTGAAACCTTCATTATTTCCTGATCATGAATATACAATTTAAAATGATCCTTGTTATATTTTTTGTTTCCTGTAAATAACATAAAATTTGACTTTTTTAGATTTAATGATAATTTGTTTGTTTGAAACCATACAGAATAGTTATTAAGATCAATATTTACTTCACTGTTTAGGGCCGCTAGATCGCTTTTAGAGACAGAAGGGTTAGTGTCATGTGCAAATAGCAATGGAACTACTCTACTGGAAACTGAAGAAAGATCGTTGATATAAATAAGAAATAACAATGGACCTAATATTGATCCTTGTGGTGTGAAGCAGCAGCCAGACTGCCTTACTGCAGTCCTTTGCAGAGAGCCAAACCGTGCCTGCCTGGTTAACGGGAGTCTCGGCTGCTGCTTCACCCATGTGCCACCACATAATGTTGCTGTGATTGCATAGCTCTAAAGGATAATTCGGTATATGTAGAGAAGACGAGGTGTGTGGGTGCGCTGGGGTGGAGAGCAGCAGCCAGACTGCCTTACCGCAGTCATTTGCAGGGAACCAAGCCCAGCCTGCCCAGTTAACGAGAGTCTCAGCTGCTGCTTCACCTACACTACCGTTCAAAAGTTTGGGGTCACCCAGACAATTATTTTGTGTTTTCCATGAAAAGTCACACTTATTTACCACCATGAGTTGTAAAATGAATAGAAAATATAGTCAAGACATTGACAAGGTTAGAAATAATGATTTGTATTTGAAATAATATTTTTTTCCAGATACTCAACCTGCTCAAAGGAAGGTCAGTTTTATAGCTTCTCTAACCAGCTAAACTGTTTTCAGCTGTGCTAACATGCTTGCACAAGGGTTTTCTAATCATCCATTAGCCTTCTGACGCAATGAGCAAACACATTGTACAATTAGAACACTGGAGTGATAGTTGCTGGAAATGGGCCTCTATACACCTATGTAGATATTGCACCAAAAACCAGACATTTGCAGCTAGAATAGTCATTTACCACATTAGCAATGTATATTAGATATTAGAGTGTATTTCTGATTAGTTTAAAGTTATCTTCATTGAAAAAAAAACAGTGCTTTTCTTTCAAAAATAAGGAAATTTCTAAGTGACCCCAAACTTTTGAACAGTAGTGTATGTTTCACCCGTGTGCCACCGCTGTCCTTTGGCACCGCGAGTTCAACATGGCGCTTCTCCTGGTGCTGGTGTGCTCACATGGCTATCTAAAAATTAATTAAAAGTTAATTTAATTAACTTAAAAGTTAATTTAATTTTAGTTAGTTTAATTAAAATTAAAAGTTAATAATAATACCACCATGATTGTGGAGCAGAATACAGATCAATTGCATATTATATGTGGACACATATGCACGGTTTGACTAAATGATGACCATGACCAAACACAGAAAAATGCCCAAATAACAAAATAAATCACTTTTTATTTACTGACAAATGGTCAATACTGATGCAACAGTTGCAGCCAAATGGCTCATTCTGCTGTGTATAATAATGTTCAGGGTTTTGTACTTATAATATTGCTAAAATATAAAAGGATACACTACAATCGGTCTCAAATATTTGTAAACGTGTCCTGTTATAGTAGTGCATGAGTTTATTGATGAATGATGATATACTATAAACTACATATATAAACTAAAACAATTATAATGCTGACTGAACAACTCCCATCCCCCAAAGTGCAAGATACAACACTTATGACTATAACTCATAAAAGATAACACAAATAAGTCTGACAAACAAATAAACAAGGGTTTTTAAACAGCCGCCAATACTGGATGTCCCATTCATTTTCAATAATTCTGTAATTATTATTCACACAATCAGTCCCTTTCATATTTGTCAAAGTCTAACTTGGGATTGCATACATATAAGTTACACCTCTTTGTATTCCACTTTCAAACACAGCCTACATTTGGGCCTGTAAAGCCTAAATGGGCTACCTGTTTTCAGACAATACTTGCTTTCTATGGGAATGCACTAGTTTGACAGATTAAACTAAAGGTGATCTAATTAACATCATTTAAAATGGCAGATAATAATAGATTATAACAGAATTTTTACAAGCCCGTCTGTCAAAATGACAGATTAAAAAAAAAAAAAGTCTAGTTCAACCTTTGAGCCAGACATACCTTTTGGAACTGTGGATAAAAAGTTTAACCTTGGTTTCATCAGACCATAACACATTTTCCCAAATGCTTTTGGAAGACTTGATGTAATTGTTTTAAAGCTAATTTTTCTCTGTAATTAAAGGCTTCCATCTTGCGAATATACCCCAAAGTCCACACAAGAGGAAAATATGGGAGATTGTTGTCAATTGTAGCACACACCCACTACTTGCCAAAAATTTCTTCAGCGTTGCTGTAGGCCTCTTAACAGCTTCCCTGACTAGTTTTCCTCTTAGCCTTTCATCAATTTTGTAGAAATGTCCGGTTCTCAGTGATGTCATTGTTGTCTCATATTTTATTCTGTTATTGATGATGATAGTCACTGGGTTCCATGGTAGATGTAATACTGTGGAAATTTTGTTCCCCGCTCCTGACTGATGCCTTTCAACAATTAGATCCCACTGCTCTGTAAGCTCTCTGCTGACCATGGCTTTTGCAATATGATGCAACTGAGTAAATGTCAGGAAAATCCTGACAGCTATACTTTATTTGAGGTTAATTATTTTACATATATATTCCCCTCACATTAAAGGTGTGAAAAGTTTGGAAATTATTTATTGTGGTCTGTTTTTTTTTCTTTTTACATCTTGAAAACCTCATTCATTTTAAGGGTGTGTACACTTTTTATATCCACTTTATCTTTCTGACTAACTTACTTTTGACCAGAATTGATGAGTCACATCATTTAAACTGCAAAAATGTGTTTTTCAATGTATTCTCTTGCAAGCTGGCCTTGTTAGAATGACTTGGTTGTGGTCAAATAGAGATGTGCTGGACAGAATGTTCCTCCCCTTCTCCTGCTAAATGTGACTGGCAGAAGCTGTGTTTCCTGACATGGTTACCATTTGTTTTATTAAATCACATGCTGAAAGATGGATTGTGTTTGCAGCATGGAGTGTCCTGCAGTCCGGTGGCTCGGTGTTGGATGCAGTGGAGAAAGGCTGTGCCCGCTGTGAAATAGAGCAGTGTGATGGCACCGTAGGCTACGGCGGGAGCCCAGATGAGTCTGGAGAGACCACGCTGGATGCCCTGATTATGAACGGGTAAACTATGGACATGCAGTGCACTGGTATGAAGAGGAAAACTAGGGCATGACATGGAAAAAAACTGTTAGCAATGCAACTTAGTTAAGCAATGATAAGGTGCAGCATGGAAATATTATTTTATGATATTGAAATCTGCCTTTTTGCCTCTGTCTCTCATTTGTGTGCTAAAAACATTGAAAAGACCTGCCCCCAGCTACGTGCTACTATTTTGGCTATAACCAGTGGTCCTTGGATAAATAATAAAAAGGAGACAGGGAATGGGATGAAGAGTAGAGGAAGAGAGACACAGAAGAAATTGCTCTGGCCAGGAATCAAAGATGAGCAGTGTGCTCTTTATTGTATGTGTCCTAAACCACTGGGCACACTGGCTCCCTCTGGTTTTTGACAAAAAAAAAAAAAAAAGCTTTCCAAGACAAAGTGACAAATTCAAGAGGAAAAGGGCACAAATTCATGAGAAAAGTGTGCAAATTTGAGGGGAAAAAGTTGCACATTTAGGGGAAAAAAGGATAAATTAGAGCAAAACTGTTAATTTACGAGAAAAATGGCAAATTCATCCCTCAAAAAGTGACAGATTCATGAGGGGGAAAAGCCACAAATTATTAAAAAAATTGAAAAAATTGCCAATTACTAATATTGACAGGGAAGATTATGAAGCAGCAGGGGAAGGGATGGAGTGGCAGATTGACAGATGGATTGGAACAGCATCTGTAGTGATGTGGATGATGTACCAGTCTGTCGTGGTGAAGAGGGAGCTGAGCTCTAAAGCAAAGCTGTCGATTTAGGTTGCATTCACATCAGGATAGTCCAGGGCTCTTGGTTTGATTGGGCAGGGAATGCTGAGAATTTTCGCACCTTCATTTGGTTTGGTTCGCATTCACACTAGGGCTGCAATGATTGCTTGAATAATTCAAATCGGTTACAAAAAATTCTCCATTCAAAATTTATGCATTGACATGTCGTTTAACGTAGCACTTCTGGTCTATATGACCTTCTTCCAGTACAACCTTCTTCCGGTCTCGCTACCTAAACAAAGCGCAGATTTGTTTAACGGTGTCATGTCAGAGCGGCATAGTGACGGGCCAGCAAAGATAAAGAAATTTAAAAAAAAAATGACTAAAGTATCTCAAGTCTGGAATCATTTCAAGCTCAAATTGAAGGAAAACATTATGCAGTGTGTATATGGTAAAGCTGAGCGGCGGGCTAGCATGCTACAACGTCGGATGTTACAGTGTCTCGGCAGAAAGCATCCCACATGCACAGCCAGCACACCTGAGACAAGGTACGTAATTGAGATTTAAAATTAAGATGAACAGAATGTAGTCAGCTACGCTAATCATGGTTATATGACCAAAGAACATATAGCTGTCGTAAGCATCCAGATGCTAATGGATGCTAACAGCGTCTGCTAGCGGATGCTAACTGCTAACAAAAGGAGCTTTATGGTGTAATGTACCGTTTAAGGTTACGTTCTATGCAATAAAAATTGCAATAAGCATTGCAATAAATGTGTACCTGCGTTATTGAGTGTTTGGTACAATTACTACTGCTTTTGAGGAAAGTAAGTACTGCAAATGTTGGTCAGTGCAAGTTTCTTTAAAAAAAGTATCAGACTACTTATTAATCTTCGATTAGAGTGGGTGATTACCTGAGCCGTAAACTAGTAGTTAGCTGCAGCCCTAATTCACACTGCACTTTACTAAAGTGGACCAAACTGCCTGGACGACGTCATGCAGTTACAACAACTGCTAATTTGGGGCACTGTAGCTGAAACCACCACTGACCAGGAAGAAAAAAATCTTGGTGAAGAAGAAAAATCCGGCTCATCGATTGGCAGGACTGAAAACGGAAACCTGTTCCCTTCAGCTGGGTTGTTTGTCCGCCACAAACAAACTGTCCACGAGACATTTTTTAACTTTTCTCCTCGGCTTTCTCCGGTAAAAGGATTTCTTGGATTGCGTGGGTGTCTTTATTTTCTACCTAAAATACACTACTGTAAATGCCACTTCCTCTTCTCAGAGTACATATTGCTATAGTTACACAAACACCGAGGGGCACTTCCGCCCTTTGGTCTGCTGGATAGTCCGTTTGTATTCACACTGCAAGCAAAGTGCACCAGGCAGGGATGGCAATTTTCCGCCGATCCGCGGATTTCCGCGGATTTTATCATCATCTATGTCATAATTTTGTACCTTTACCTTGTTCTCAATAAAGTTTGGAAAAAAAACCATATGCGCTCGGCGCTTCCCCGAAGTCTCGCGATAACCCGAATGTACTCAAGCTACTGCTGTATTGTAAACAGCCCTGCGATTGGATAGTTGCAAACGATTGGACCAATCAAATGGCTCGTATGCTTTGTCAAAAATTCATTTCGGCTTGTTCTCAGGGATGTGATTTTTCCGGTAATTCACCGAATTCCGCTTTATTTGTATATTATATGTACGTTAAGTACGTTAGCGGCTTATGGTCCACGACGCAGTGAAAGTGTGCCCTTTCAGCCAGAACCGGAAGTGGCGTACACCAGGTAGAGAGCCATTAACTCTTTGTCGAACACGCTGTATTTACGCTCACTGTCGTGCAAAGACCTGCTTAAAAAAAAGGTGAGCGGCTGCCAAGAACCGGCAATGCATTGCTCCACGACGGCCGCTATGCCCATGTCCGAGACGTGGGTAATGAGCGCTGTTTTAACCTCAGAACGCCTGCTCCCGTTCAGGAGTCCAGTCGACTGTCCGCCGGTTTCCGTTTGAGTGCAGCGTACAGCGGCTGTATGAGCTGGGCTGCGCGGGGGAGGAAAATGAGCTGCTCAAGACTCAATGGAGATTGAAACTGGTGATCTGAAATGAATGCTGAAATTATAAAAAGTAATGGTATGTTGGAATTTTATTTCTATTATGGAATAGATAAAATTAACTGATTTTGATTTGATCAAGTGTTAAAGCATGTGATGGATAATGCTTGTTGGAATATTTACCTCTGCCAAGGAGGTTATGTTTTCATCGGCGTTGGCTTGTCTGTCTGTTTGTTAGCAAGGAAAAGTGATGGACGGATTTTCATGAAATTTTCAGGAAAGGTGTGCAATGGCACGGGGAACAGATGATTAGATTTTGGTGATGATCTGAGAGTGCATACCTCCATCAAGGGCTTTTTTTGTATTTGTGCAGCAGGATTACACAAAAACTACTGGATGGATATGGATAAAATTTTCACCAGAGGTGGTTCTTGGGCTAGAGAGGAACCCATTATATTTTAGTGATGATCTGAGAATGCATACCTCAGCCAAGGCGCTTATCTTCTCACATTGTGTTAGCAACAATACTCCAAAACTGATGGACAGACTTTGATGCAATTTTCACCACAAGTGGCTATAGGCCTACACACAAAACCATTACATTTTGGAGTTGATCCATGACAAACGGAAGGAGCCTTGGCGGAGGGATGCGCTCTGAGTGCTTTTCTAGTTTAGGAATGCTATCTTCTTGGAACATAAGTCAATATTATACAGTAATAAGTGGCATTCAGCTGTTTGTTTTATGTCATGTAAGCACAGTTCTGGTACTTAAAAATCATAAAAACCCAGGAGCTTCGGGGAGCGAAGTGACAGTAAAGGTGAAAATTGGCTCAAAGTTCAATGAGGTAACAGAAACACTTGGACAGTTTCTGAAGAAACCAGAAAAGGAGATGAAGTTCAAAGTTCAGAGACTGACACAGCTTGCTGCCAAAAGGAAGAAAGTTTCACATTAGAAGTGACTTGGTGACCAGTGTAAATAGTGTAAAAAACTCTAATAGAACTGTTAAATATGTTGGACTAAAGACAGTGAGACAACATTGAAGAAAAAGTAAGTTAACTTTTCATTAAATTTAATGATTTATCTAAGTCTAGTATTTCATTTTTTTAATCATTTTTTTCAGTCTAAATTACTTGTATTTTACTGAAAACCTCCCAGCTTCAGGGGGGCTGGGCCCCCCCGGCCCCCCCGTAAGTCAATCGACCAAATTAGATTTCAGCTGAAATCAGAATTTCCTGTTGCCATCCCTGACCAGGGTTCACTTGCAAGTGAACCGAAACCCCTGGTTTTCAAGCTGATCAGAGTTCGGTTGTTTGGTGTGCACCAGAGTTCGATTGCGCATTCAGACTGCACTGAACGAACTGAACTATCCGCGGAAGCAGACCAGAGTTCCTTTGGTCTGGACCAAACAGTGACAGTATGAACGCACCTTTAGTGGTCAATCTACATTCCTACCTTCACCTATGGTCATTGACTTTGGGTCATGACTGAAAGAATGAAATCATGGATACAAGCAGATGAAATGAGCTTTCTCCGTAGGGTTGCTGGACTCATCCTTAGCGATGGGGTGAGTAGCTCAGTCATCTGGGAGAGGCTCAGAATAGAGCCGAGGACCCAGCTGAGATGGTTTGGGCATCTGATCAGGATGTCTCCTGGACACCTCCTACTTGAGGTGTTTTGGGCACGTCCCACTGGGAGGAGACCCCGGTGCAGACCCAGGACATGCTGGAGAGACAATAGCTCCTTTGGCACTGTAGGGGCTTTTTGCAGTTTCTGTAACCTTTTCAGGAACTAGGCTGTTTTTTTGCGCATTCAGACAGCATAGGAACTAGAGGCCATGGATCTCAGTTCCTATAACCAATTTTGCTCCTACTCCAAGGCAGGATCTTTTGATGGTTCCATAGGAACTCATATGATGTAGGTGCTTGGTGTTTGGTAGAACTCATAAGTTATGCACATTGCCGGATTTCCGCTTCTTGCAGTGGCACCATTTTTAAAAAGTAACTGTGGTGCGCTGTTTTTCCTGGAATTACTTTCGGACAGAGAAAATTTAATATGAACAGGGATGGAAACATCAACAATAGTCCGTGATTAAGAGTCCCACGATACATAACATGAATGTTGTAGCCTCCTCAATCTCCATGGTAGCTTCGTTGTTGTGTTGTTGTTGAGTGTGGCGCTTAAGTTACACGTCACTGTTGCAGATGCTTGTGTCACACTGCTCCCTATCATAGTCCCTTACTGCCTGTGCCAATGTAAAATTAAAAAGTTCTTCTGGGGGATGGTAGTTCCTAAAACGAAATTCGAGATCAACAGTTCTTAGAACTGCATTCTGAAGAATAAAATTATTACATTTACAACAAATAATTGACAAATTCACAGGAATAAAACTGCACACATACAATTTTTCAATTTTCCTCTAAAAAATGTTCAATTTTCTCACCAATTTGTGAGTTTTTTCTTATAAACTTGTGACTTTTATAATAATTTTAGTAGTGTGTTTTTTTCCTATAAATTTGCCACTTTTTATCCCTCACCAGTTGAAGACCAAAGGGCAATTATGTTATGGGGCAGACCAGTCTGTCTTTCCGTCAATGCATCTGTCCCAATTTTTTGCAATCAATTCCTCCTACAGTTTTGTTTTGATTGTTTTGAAACTTTTCTACCAGGGTTTGATATACACTGATGATGCCATATTGCAATTTGACTCAGAATGGATGATTTTTGCAGGAGTTATAGGCCCTGTCTTATGATAAACTATTTAACCTAAGTTAATAGACAGTAACTGTCTCATGAAATTACATTCCTTCTACAGTTTTGTTCAAAATGTTTTGAAACTTAGTACCAGGGTTTGATATATATTGATGATGTGCATAATGCAATTTCACTCTGACTGGATGATTTTTGCAGGAATTATGGACTGTGAGGCCAAGGTCAGAGGTCAGTTTTTCCCTAAATTTTGTAAACTCCATAAATACTGAAAAAAAAATTATGTAGGTTTTTCAAATCGCTACCATAGTTGTATCTGAGACAAATCTTGGATGACTTAGACCCTGCCCTGACTGTGTATTTGATTTTAGAAGGTCAAGGTTGACATTGCATTTGCACTAGAACTATAGAATGAGTAAAGCTAGGGTTTCTCAACTTGGTACACAGGTTCACCTTGTGACTCTGAACTGTGATTATGGTTTTGGTATCACAAGGTCAAAAGTCAACATCAAAATGCCATATAAACAATATCTCAACATCAAAGAAGGCTAGGGTCACCAAACTTGCTACACAGGTTCACCTTGGGACCCTGACTGACAACTAGGGGTTGTATACAATTATTTTTGTTGTATATTCATGAATGATAGGCTTATCTTAATTTGCTTCTGCCCCTGTACTTCAGTGACGTGTGGTCAGGGAAGGCAGAGCCTCACCTGTTATCATGAAAAAATAAAAAATTATAAATACTGTATATTATTATTTGTCCATTAATTTGTCTTGTAGGTCTAAATGTAATTTCTGAATGATTCCAGTCATTTCACCAATATTTATATGTTTAAAATCGCTGAATCTGTGCATTTCCTGTTCAAATACAAGCGAGAGGCCAGGTGAAGCAGCATCAAACGCAGCCTCAAAAGGATTGCACAATCCTCCACAGCCTGGTTAGACCTTGTGCAAGATGCACATTCCTGGTGACAGCTCTGTGTATGTCAAAAATGTAATGTTTGTAGGAGCTTTTATTGTGTGTCCTGTCTATGTAATGTACTTAATGTGTGTGTAAAACATTAGTCTTCTTAATCTGACATAAAACTTCAATTAAAAATCACGGTTAGAGGCTGCGCAGTAATGTTGCTCCAACAAGGGGGGCGTGGTTGAGCACCGTAGAGGTTTGTACTTGTTGCTCTTCTACGCTGAGGTTAAAGATAAAATCAGAAAGTCAAGTGTACCGAGGACTGTTTGTACTTCTATTTTATACAGACTGAAAATGGAAGAATTTATAGCTAAACTTAAAAAAATTCTCAAACTTGGACTTTCATTCAAAACTGGCAGTAATCTTGATTGAGACAGAGAGACTTCTAAAATGGAAGACATGGAGGACTTTTACAACAAAGTCATTGAGATTTTTGTCCAGAGGGATAGGCGGATGGATTTCATTTACAAGTAAAGGTACAACCAGGCATACTTGTTTTATATACTTGAATTTGTATTGAATTGTGGAGCTACAGGGTGCACAGCAAATGTGCTATAATTGTAGTTCTTCCTTGGCCTGAAACAAGTAGTCTGTAACCAATGTTGGGCCCCCAAAATTTGTCTGTAAAATAACTCAATAGATTTTATTTGTGTAGCCAAGGGTCTTTGCACTTTGTTTATATTCAGGAGAGTTGAATGAAATGAAAACATGGAGGCATGGAGTTAGCAGAACTAGCTGTCTTTCTGCAAAACAAAAGCAACTGGAGTGTAGCTACTACTACTTCTGCTTCTTCCCTTCACAATAAAAGCTCTAGACATGCATTGCAGAACTGAATTAAAGTCATTGCACATTCTATCAAGAGGTAATTCAGTAAAATACCTTAGTTTTATTTCATTTCAATGAACCTGTAACCACGTGACTATGATCCTCGGGGCAGGAGCATTATACCAAATGAATCACACCTGTGGATGTACACCTTATGTATACCCCTTGCATCCACCCATTCTTCCTCTTTCTATTCTCCTGGTCGGTAAGACCTTATACCAGTCTGTTTAACATTGTGTTTTGCTGTGCTGTTTTGGGCTACCTTTCCTTTGGTACCCCATTGCTGTATCATAAAATTGTTGTGTTTTTCTGCTGAATGAGAGAAGGTTTGCAGCGGCTGTGCAGCGTGACGTGCACTGTCCGTACCTGCTTAGAGATATTCATATACACTTGCCTTCTTTTCAGCCGGAACTGTAAACAGTTTAACAGCGTGAGGTATGTTCTACCCTTACCTGCTTAAGGTTTGTGATGTATTTTTGTTGCATTCTCTTCAGGCAGGAAACACTGTTTAACAGCTTAACAGCATGCGATACGTATGCTTTATCTTCTTGGGGTATGTGATATACTTTGCCTTCGTCAAGAAGGAATTGCTTAACAATTTAACAGCACGGTACAATTTGCGGTTGATTCTGTGTTGTTTCCTTTTTCTTGACTGACAGTCGTCTTCTTAAAGAAAGAAAAGGAGACGTCTTCTTTGTCTGGGTACTGACAGATGGGTTCCTCTCCCATCTTCTCCGCCTAGAGTTTCGGCTTGGGACAGAGGTCCTGCAACCCAGAGGTGGTTTCCCATGTCAGTGTATCCTGACTATGTGGAACATCTGCAGAAGTAGTGGGCGTGTCTAAGGAGGCTGCTGCCCCTCGTTCAGGACGCAGTATTTTGAGTGGTGCTGCGGAGCAGGGCTTGGATGGTGCATTGAAGGTGACTGTACCTTTGCACTGCTGGCTGGAGCTTCCCCCACAGGCAGCAAGTCTATACGCCAAACTATACGAAACTATATGAAACTATATACGAAACCTAAATGAAACCTCTAGCAGAACCAGGCTCAGGGAGGGGCAGTCATCTGCTGCGACTGTCTGGGGGGTGAGGGGATAGAGAAGATAAAAAGAACAGACATAAGAGAGCAAACATTAACAGAGAGAAGCCGAATACATTATTGGAGGTCACCCGGAAGTCTAAATCTAATAACAGCAAAGCAAAGGGAGAGTTAAGAGACACAAGATCATTCCCTAATCGTAGGCTATATTGAAGAGGAAGGTTTTTACCCTATTTTTAAAAACAGAGATTGAGTCTGACTCCCGAACCCAAATTGGTAACTGGTTCCACAGGAAAGGAGCTTGATAGCAGAAGGCTCTGCCTCCCATTGTACTTTCAGAGATTCTAGGTATTACAAATAATCCAGCATTTTGGGAGCGTAGTGCTCTGTTAGGATGATAGGGTAATATCAGATCTTTTATATAAGAGGGGGCCTGATTATTGAGAGCTTTGTAAGTGAGAAGAAGGATTTTAAACTTAACTCTAAACTCTATGGGAAGCCAATGAAGGGAGGCCAGAACCGTAGAGATATCTCTTTCTAGTACCTGTTAAAACACTTGCTGTGGCATTTTGGATCAATTGAAGACTTTTTAAAGATATTTTAGGACAACCTGATAATAACAAGTTAGAATAATCTAATCTAGAGCTAACAAAAGCGTGGATCAATTTCTCAGCATCAGTCAGAGACAAGATGCTTCTAATCTTGGCAATATTACGCGAATGATAGAAGGCACTCTTAGAAACAAATTTAATATGTGAATTAAAAAACAGATCTTGATCAAAAATAACTCCAAGGTTCCTCACAGAACTATTCAAAGTAAGAGTAGCCGCATCCAAATTAAGAGTTTGGTTTGGAAAGGTATTTCTAAGGTTTTTTGGACCAACAACGACTTCAGTCTTATAAGATAAGATAAGATAAGATAAGATAAGCCTTTATTAGTCCCACAACGGGGAAATTCCAGGATTGCAACAGCACAGGGATAGCAACACTCAGAGCAACAATCAGAAGGCAAGAAAAAAAAACAAGCAAGCAAGAGCAGCTAATATACATATGTACATATTACTATAAAATATATATATACACACACACACACAGACACAGTGCAGAGCATTGTAGCTAGATGGAATAAATATGTAAATATATAAACACCCACAGTACGGAGCATTGCAGCTAGGTGGAATAAATATGCAAGTATATAAACACCCACAGTGCGGAGCATTGTAGCTAGATGGAATAATATGTAGATATATAAAAACACAGTGCGGAGCATTGTAGCTAGATGGAATAAATATATAGATATATAAATATAAACACACCCAGTGCTGAGCATTGTAGCTAGATGGAATAAATATGTAAATATATAAACACACACAGTGCAGAGCATTGTTGCTAGATGGGATGAAACAGCATAACCGTCTATTTAGTTATCCTACATGGTATGATTATGTGCCCATACATATTCTCACCCTCCATAGCGACCGGTATGTTCCTAGTTGTATGCCGGAGAGGACCATTGTGTAAGTCTATTGCATCTTTTGCATTCAAAAAAACTATTAGTTTGTTACGTCTTTTTGCTATCTCTGCGAGCAGCCCTGCTTAGGTTGTACAGTCTGACAGCCGTTGGTAGGAAGGACCTACGAAACCTCTTGGTTGTGCACCTGGGATGATGTAGTCTGCTGCTAAATGAGCTCCTCAGTGCATCCAGTACAGGGGTGTCAAACTCATTCCATGGAGGGCCAAGACCCTGCAGGTTTTACTTCCACCCAGTCTCTTCAGCAGGTGTTTTCACTGATCAGCAATCAGTAGGACGAAATTCAGAGAAATCACCTGTTGAAGACACTGGGTGGAGGTAAAACCTGCAGGGTCTTGGCCCTCCATGGAAGGAGTTTGACACCTGTGATCCAGTATGTCCTGCATAGGGTGGAACTCGGACTCCAGCAGAGATGACAGTTTAGCCACCGTCCTTCTCTCTCCTATCTCCTCCATCGGATCAAGGCGCTGCCCCAGGACAGAGCTAGCTTTCTTAATCAGTTTGTTCAGTCTCTTCCTATCGGCTGCAGTAATGCCACTGCCCCAGCAGACCACTCCAAAAGTGATGGCTGATGCCACCACCGTGTCATAGAATGACTTCAGCAGCGCCCCTTGTACACCAAAAGACCTGAGTCTCCTCAGCAGGAACAGCCTGCGCTGTCCCTTCTTGTAGAGTGCGTCAGTATTGTGTGACCAGTCTAGTTTATTGTTCAGATGAATACCCAGGTACTTATAGGATGTCACCATCTCGATGTCTGTTCCCTGTATATTTACTGGTGCTGTGAGGGGCTGCCCATGCCTGCGGCAGTCCACCACCAGCTCCTTAGTTTTCCTCGCGTTGATCTGGAGGCAGTTCCGATGGCACCAGTCCACAAAGTCCTGGATAAGCCCTCTGTACTCAGCTTCATCTCCGTTGGAGATGAGACCAACGATCGCAGAGTCATCAGAGAACTTCTGTAGATGGCAATGTGTTGTGTTGTGTGAGAAGTCCGCAGTATAAAGAGTGAACAGGAAGGGAGCCAGCACCGTTCCCTGGGGGGCCCCCGTGCTACTGATGATCGTGTCGGAAACACAGTCCCGGGTTCTCACAAACTGAGGCCGGTTCGTGAGGTAGTCCAGGATCCATGATGACAGGTGCTGGTCCACCCCTGCGCACAGCAGCTTGTCCTTCAGGATCATCGGTTGGATGGTGTTGAAAGCACTGGAGAAGTCAAAGAACATGATCCTCACCATATTCCCGGGCTTCTCCAGGTGGGACAGAGAACGGTGAAGGAGGAAGATCACCGCATCCTCCACCCCAATGCCATGCTGGTAGGCGAACTGGAGTGGATCCATCGCTGGTTCCACCAGGGGGCGGAGATGAGCAAGGAGCAGTCTCTCCAGGGTCTTCATCAAGTGGGACGTCAAGGCCACCGGTCTGTAGCTGTTCAGGTCTTTGGGGTGGGAAGTTTTTGGTACAGGTACCACACAAGATGTTTTCCACAGCTGTGGTACCCTCCCCAGTTTCAGGCTCATGTTGAAGATATACGTCACAATCCCACACAGCTGGTCTGCACAGGACTTGAGGAGCTTTGCGCTGCTGCCGTCCGGTCCCGACGCCTTCCTCGCCTTGATCTTCCTCAGCTCCGTCCTCACCTGGGTCTTGGTCAGGGTCAGGATGGGGGGCTGTGTGTTGGGAGTGGGGGGGTGTCGGTGGAGTGGGGAGTGGGCAGCAGGACTTGATTTCTTAGAGGCAGCAGTGGTTGTTGTGCAGACAGGGGGGAGGGCGGTTGGTCAAATCTATTGAAAAACAGATTCAGGTTGTTCGCCCACTCCCTGCCCCCCGTGGCCTGGGGGGAGGTATTCTGGAGCCCCGAGATGGTTTTGAGGTTTCTCCAGACCCCGCTGATGTCGCTCTGTTGCAGCTTGTCCTCCATCTTCTTCCTGAAGCTGTCCTTGCCTTCTCTGATCTTTCTCCTCAGCTCCCTCTGTACGGACTTCAGCATCTCCCTGTTCCCCGACCTGAAGATCCTCTTCTTCTCTCTCAGAAGTGTTTTTATCTCAGGGTTGATCCAGGGTTTGTTGTTTGAGTGACGCCGTATGGTCTTGGTGGGAACGGATTTGTCCACACAGAAGCTGAGGTAGCCCGTGAAGGTGTGAATGAGGCCATCGATGTCCTCACCATGTGGATCGCAGAGCTGCTTCCAGGCAGTGGCTTCAAAACAGTCCTTTAGAGTGTCCATTGTCTCCTCAGACCATAACTCCACAGTGTGCATGGCCGGAGGTTGTCTGTGCACTAGGGGTTTGTACACCGGTCGGAGATGAACCAAATTGTGATCCGATCTCCCAAGTGGGGGGAGTTGTGATGAGGTGTACGCCTCCTTAGTGTTTGCGTAGAACAAATCCAGTGTTTTATTGTCTCTAGTGTGGCATGTGACATACTGGGTGAAAGTGGGCAGAATGGGAGACAGTGAAACGTGGTTGAAATCGCCTGAGATGAGGAGAAGAGCATCTGGGTGTTCTGTCTGCAGCCTGCTGGTTACTGAATGGATGACGTCACGCGCTGTCCCAGCGTTCGCCGTCGGATTTGCATAAACAACAATGCAGATCACGTGTGAGTGTTCTCTCGGGAGATATGTAGGCCTCATGCTAACAGCTAGCAACTCAATGTCTTTGCTGCAGTGTCGTTGTTTAACAGTGATATGTCCCGGTCTGCACCAGTTGTTGTTAACATACATTATCACTCCACCGCCCCTAGTTTTGCCACTCTCTGGTGTTCGGTCAGCTCGTATCATGTGAAAACCCTCCAGCTCAATGTTAGCATCTGCTGCTAGTTCAGTTAGCCACGTCTCAGTAAACAAAAGGAGAGAGCACTCCCGGTAAGTGCTATCATAACGGGAGATAGCCGCTAGCTCATCTAACTTTCCCAGTATCGACCGTACATTTCCCATGACAACAGATGGAAGGGAGGGTCTGTACCTTATATTTTTTGTCCTCCGCCTTACTCCAGCCCGGCAGCCGCGACGCTTTCGCCTCAATTCTCTCGGTATGTCGAGTTTTTCCAGTGGGACCGGGTGGCGGTTAAATGCTAGCAGCTCTTCCCTGTTGTATCGTATCCTGCTATAAACAGTGGCTCCGTCCACCGGCTCAGGAGACATTTGGGACGATCTGTGTGTCTGTGATATAAGTGGGGTGAAAAAAAAAAAGTGATCAAAAGAGAGAGGAAGGGAAAAAAAAAACTCGGAATCGAGCCGCTGTTGCAAAAGGCAGCCTACTGGTGTGGCGCCGAGAGGATCTGGGTTTAATAGCAGGAAATTACAAATCATCCAAGCTTTGATTTCCTTAAGACAGGCATCTAACTTGGCTAACTGATTACAATCATAGGGCTTCATTGACAGGTATAATTGTGTGTCATCTGCGTAACAATGAAAATGTATACAGTGCTTTCTAATGATGTTACCTAACGGAAGCATATATAGCCGTGGACAAAATTGTTGGTACCCCTCTGTTAATGAAAGAAAAACCCACAATGGTCACAGAAATAACTTGAATCTGACAAAAGTGGTAATA
Source organism: Pholidichthys leucotaenia (assembly GCA_020510985.1). Lineage (NCBI taxonomy): Eukaryota > Metazoa > Chordata > Actinopteri > Cichliformes > Pholidichthyidae > Pholidichthys > Pholidichthys leucotaenia. The sequence goes on from CM035840.1 coordinate 341,760,702, forward strand.
AATAAAAATTCTATGAAAATTAACCACTGAAAATCAGACAATGCTTTTGAATTGTGGTTCAGCAGAATTATTTTAAAAAAACAAACTCATGAAACAGGCCTGGACAAAAATGATGGTACCCTTAACTTAATATTTTGTTGCACAACCTTTTGAGGTAATCACTGCAATCAAACGATTTCTGTAACTGTCAATGAGACTTCTGCACCTCTCAGCAGGTATTTTGGCCCACTCCTCATCAGCAAACTGCTCCAGTTGTCTCAGGTTTGAAGGGTGCCTTCTCCAGACGGCATGTTTCAGCTCCTTCCACAGATGTTCAATAGGATTTAGATCAGGGCTCATAGAAGGCCACTTTAGAATAGTCCAATGTTTCGCTCTTAGCCATTCTTGGGTGTTTTTAGCTGTGTGTTTTGGGTCATTATCCTGTTGCAAGACCCATGACCTGTGACTGAGACCAAGCTGTCTGACACTGGGCAGCACATTTCTCTCTAGAATACCTTGATAGTCTTGAGATTTCATTGTACCCTGCACAGATTCAAGACACCCTGTGCCAGATGCAGCAAAGCAGCTCCAGAACATAACAGAACCTCCTCCATGTTTCACGGTAGGGACAGTGTTCTTTTCTTGGTATGCTTCATTTTTGCGTCTGTGAACATAGCGCTGATGTGCCTTGCCAAAAAGTTCCAGTTTTGTCTCGTCTGTCCATAGGACATTCTCCCAGAAGCTTTGTGGCTTGTCAACATGCAGTTTGGCAAATTCCAGTCAGGCTTTTTTGATTTGTTTTCAACAGTGGTGTCCTCCTTGGTCATCTCCCATGAACAGGGATGAGAATCCTCCGCGGAGCCGCGGAATTCCTCGGATTTGATCATGTCTAGGGTCATTCTCGTGAATCATCTAAATTCGAGGAGAAGATTTTAGGGGGGGGGGGGGGTGAGGTCTGTTATGAGCGGCGAGTCGTATTTTCGATCGGCTGCTAAAATCCACCACGCAGAACGCGCTACCCAGTGAGATCAGTAATGTAATGTAACAAGGCCACTGATTGGCTGATACTTATTGAAGCAACCAATCGGCGATTTTGTTATTCCTTTGTCATATCCAACACGTGGAGCGAAATGCAAATGGCGGACAGTTCAATCAACCGAGTTTTCCCGATTTCGTGAAAATGGTGAACCTAAAACTCACGAAAGACAACAAAGCAAGAATTTTAGAAATCAACAAAGGGATAAGGAACAAGTTTCGTTGGGAATGGCTCGAAAAAACTGTGTCAGTGATTGTAAAGATCGGTAAAAATACTGAAGTTGTGGTTGAAAAAATGGCCGGCTTCATAGCGAAATGCGAAGTACCAGGGAAAGCCCAGTGTGTTTATTGCAATGATTTCTTGCGTTATGGATCTCGTGGTTGTGTTGCCTTAGTTGAACACTGTTTAAAACAGAAACATCTCAAAATTGTGGCTACAAGAAGATCGAACTACTCGCTCGTGCTGCGTTCAAAACGATTGATGGACACAGTCAAATTCAGATGCCAGTCAATCAAAGTTCATCACAATCGGCCCCGATTACAGCAATTAGTGATCAGAAGACACATTCCGAGGTAAGATTTTTTTCTCGTTATAAGTAATGTACTTGAGAATTTTCGCGTAATGAATTTGTTATGAAATGGCATGTGTAAGTTGTGATGTCATGCCTGTTTTGAAACACTAATTGCATTTGAATGCTGATTACCGATTGTTAATAGATAAATGTTATTACATATTTTCTCACAATTTGAAATGCAATCTAAGAATTTTGAATATAATTTATCATTTTTTGTTTCACTAGGAGGAGTTGCATAATGCATGTGTAAGTTTTTTTGTCATGTGGTGATGGGTTGCCTTTCCTAAGATATCTTTGCTTTTATTAGTAAACATAATTTCTTTATGGTCATTGCATAAAAATATTAAACATCTTTTAGGTTTTACTTACTTTCTTAGATTATCTTTCAAATATTAAAATATACTAATATGCAACTTTTTTTATATTCCTAGTAACACTAACAAATTTACACATTAATAAATCAAAATGTTTGCAGAATGTCAGTATATTTTAATAAATGGGTGATGGACTTGGTGATTGAATTTTGTTAATATTTATAATTTATTTTACTTGGTTAAATTATTTTGTCTGTTCTAGAACTATGTAAATGTAATTCTGTGTCAGTTCTAAACATATTAAATAGTAGTAAAATATAATTTAGTATTATTACATCAACATACCATTCAGATATCATAAATTTACACATGTGATGCAGCAGCAGATTAAAAAGGTAAACTATAAATGCATTTGTACTTACTTCTAACTTTAAATATAAGACCACATTTGAGCATTCTAAAACACCAGATTTCGTTAGCTTCAGGGGGGCGTTGCCCCCCAGACCCCCCACCAAGGCTCTGCCTTGGATCCGGCTTGGGGGCCTGCGTCCCCCAACACTCCCAGCTTAGTTTCCTCTTTTTGTTCCCAAACCCCATTCTCATCCCTGCATGGAGTACACTTTGGCTCAAACAACGACGAATGGTGCAATCTGACACTGATGTACCTTGACCTTGGAGTTCACCATGAATGTGTTTAGAGGTTGTTCTGGGCTCTTTTGTTACCATTTGTATTATCCGTCTCTTCCATTTTTCATGAAGTGTCCTCCTGCGGCCACGTCCAGGGAGGTTGGCTACAGTCCCGTGGATCTTAAATTTCTGAATAATATGTGCAACTGTAGTCACAGGAACATCAAGCTGCTTGGAGATGGTCTTATAGCCCTTACCTTTAACATGCTTGTCTATAATTTTCTTTCTAATCTCCTGAGACAACTCTCTCCTTTGCTTCCTCTGGTCCACATTTAATGTGGTACACACCATGTCATCAAACAGCACAGTGACTACTTGTCACCCTTTAAATAGGCCAACTGACTGATTACAAGTTTGTAGACACCTGTGATGTTAATTAGAGGACACATCTTGGTTGAACATGTCCCTATGGTCACATTATTTTCAATCTTTTCTCGGGGTACCATCATTTTTGTCCAGGCCTGTTTCGTGAGTTTGTTTTTTAAAATAATTCTGTTGAACCACAATTCAACAGCATTGTCTGATTTTCATTTGCTAATTTTCATAGAATTTTTATTTATTACCACTTTTGTCAGATTGAAGTTATTTCTACGTACCAAAAGCCAGTGGGGACAGGCTCCTGCCCCAAGTGGAGGAGTTTAAGTATCTTGGGGTCTTGTTCACGAGTGAGGGGAGAATGGAGCGAGAGATCGACAGACGGATTGGAGCAGCATCTGCAGTGATGCGGACGTTGTAGCGGTCTGTTGTGGTGAAGAGGGAGCTTAGTTCTAAGGCAAAGCTGTCGATTTACCAGTCAATCTACGTTCCTACTCTCACCTATGGTCACGAGCTTTGGGTAATGACCGAAAGAACGAGATCACGGATACAAGCGGCTGAAATGAGCTTTCTCCGTAGGATTGCTGGACTCACCCTCAGAGATAGGGTGAGGAGCTCAGTCATCCGGGAGAGGCTCAGAGTAGAACCGCTGCTCCTCCACATTGAAAGGAGTCAGTTGAGGTGGTACGGGCATCTGATTAGGATGCCTCCTGGACACCTCCCACTTGAGGTGTTTCAGGCATGTCCCACTGGGAGGAGACCCCGGGGCAGACCCAGGACTCGGTGGAGAGACTATGTCTCCCAGCTGGTCTGGGAACGCCTTGGTATCCCCTCTGAAGAGCTGGAGCAGGTGGCTGGGGAGAGGGAAGTCTGGGCTTCTCTGCTTGAACTGCTGCCTTCGTGACCCGGACCTCCGGAAAAGCGGTAGAAGATGGATGGATGGATGGATGAAGTTATTTTTGTGACCATTGTGGGTTTTTCTTTCATTAACAGAGGGGTACCAACAATTTTGTCCACGTGTGTATAAACTAAAAAGAGTAGGGCCTAACACAGATTCCTGTGGAACTCCATGACTGAGCTTAGAGTTGGAAGAAAACTCATTATTGATATGAACAAACTGAAGTCTATCGGACAAATAAGATCTAAACCACTGCAGTGAAGTTCCATTAAGTCCAACAAAGTGTTCTAGTCTATCAAGTAGAATATCATGATCGATAGTATCAAAGGCTGCACTAAGATCTAAAAGGACAAGTACAGAAACGAGTCCATTATCAGATGCGATAAGAAGGTCATTAGTGATCTTCACTAAGGCTGTTTCAGTACTATGATGAATTCTGAACCCAGATTGAAACTCTTCAGATAAACCATTTCCCTGTAAGTAGTCAAATAATTGCGTAGCAACAACTCTTTCTAAGATTTTTGAAGTGAAAGGCAGATTAGAAATTGGTCTATAGTTAGCTAAAACTTCTGGATCGAGCGTTGGCTTTTTATATAAGGGTTTAATTACAGCAATTTTAAAAGCCTGCGGTACATGACCTAAGGTTAAAGAAGAATTGATTATTTGAAGAATACGGCTACCAATAAATGGGAAGACTTTTTTAAATAAGCTGATAGGAATAGGGTCTAAAAGACAAGTTGAAGGCTTGGATGAGGAGATTATTTTATCTGACTCTAAAAGGTCAATTGGAGTAAATTTATCCATGTCACCATGGGGTGAGACGCCGGCTCGGCGCTCAGCCCATGCTCCTTTTATCCCTGCCTCTCATTGGGCAGTGCCTCAGCTGGTTCCCAGCTGTCAGTGTCACGGGACGGCTGGGGCCAATTAATCCTCATCAGCTGGGGCGCTGTTAATGAGTATAAAGAGGAGCAGCTTCGATCATTCGGGGCTGCGACATAAGCACTGCTAGGCTGAAGCCCCTTCGTCTGGTGTCAGCCTCAACTCCCCTTGCAGCATTCCGGTGTTTGTATCCCGCTGTGAGTATGCACGTCTTGTTACCCCCATGTCCGGTACGAGCTACCTACCCCTGCGCTGTGCAGCCTGAGAATGTACGTCTGTATGAGTGTCTGTGCTCTCCTCATCCCTTATCCCTTACCCAGAATAAAACATCTCGACTCACTGGCTTGTCCCTGGCTCTGATTGCCCGGCTCCCTAGAGCCGGATATGACAGTATGTCGCAGCAGAAGAGTTGCCGGCGGCCGTGAGTCGCCGTGGAAATGTACCTTTCTGTCCGGGTGTCAGCGCTGCTAGCATGCCGTTTCCCAGGAGTCACTTCCGGCGCCAGGGCGACGGGCTGAGGTCCATCTCGGAGGCAGTCGACGGGACGTTCTTCACCCTGCACGACGCCTCCAACGCGAGACGCTGGCATCCGGGCCGTGCTGAGGAACTCCTGGACTGTCACCCTCACTCTCTGTACCATCTGGAGGACAGTGCCAGGATAGACGCTGCAGGTACACAGCGAGAGAAGCTCCACGGGGTGGATGGAAATCCCGGCAGGGAGTCGAAGTGGGCGACGTCTTTCCCCGCTTCGGAGTCCCGTTCCTGCCGCCATTCCAGTCCGGGAGTTCGCGCCAACCAGAGGACTTCCCCCGACCTGCGCCACGTCACTCGGGATTCCCTTCGAGGAGCCGCAGCTGACAGCAGTTATGTCCGGGGTCGAGTGGCTGTCGCGAGCTCTACTGTGTTTCCTGTCACCACCTTCAGGCATGTGGCGGCGGCAGTGAGATTGATGGTGAGGACTTCAGGGCTACGAAGCCTTCCCGTGCTCGACGCCTTCCTCGTCTCGATCTCCGATCTGGAGCGGCGAATCCTGGGTTTCCCCCTCGCTTCGTCCCCTGGGAGTAGTCGTCATCACATCGCCGAGTCACCTCTGCACGAACCTCGTCCGGATCCAGTTCTGGGTCATCGTCAGGACCGTTCCTCCCACGCAGCTGTCATCCCTTCGCCTCGTCAGTGTGGAGATTCTACAGCCTCGTCCCCTGAGCCTCGTTCCCCCGCTGTCATTCCTGGACATTCGGGCTGGCTCACCCCGGCTGTTTCCCCCTCCTCCTCGACGCGCTTCCTGACCGCTGTGTGTGCCTGGAATCCCGGCCTGGTGAGCTCTCTGCTGGAGACAACGCGAGCGATCCTCAGACGAATTCCCGGGGGGTCCTCCGTTATCGCCGGGCGGGGAGAGGAAGAAGCAGATTCCACTACAGCAGGCGATACTCAACCTCCAGGGGGCAGGCAAGTCATTGTTTTTTCACACCTGCTTAATGATTTGCTCTGTCACATCCCTGGAGGAGAAGTTCAGGGTTCGCAGCTCCCTGAACTCTCCCCACCTGCTGTAACCTGTATGCCTAATCCCGCATCCTCTGTGTCTCTCTCCGCCGAGCGGTCCCCGGCTCCGGGTCAACGTGGTGGGATATGGAGAGGGCCTGTGGTTCCGCAGCTACATTGCGGACGGAGGAGGGGGACTGACTGCTGCGTGGAGTCTACACTGACGACTGAGCGTCCCTGGGTCTCCACGGAGGAGCGGTTCGGTCCAGCGGGACGAGATTCTTCTGGCTTCACGCCGAGTGGGTCGTCGGCGGGGTTACCTGCGCTGGAGGGATCTCAAGCTGCGCTGACCATCGTGCTGGCTGCGGGGCCCGACGCGGCTAGATGGGAGCCTGACAACGACCTGACGACGGATCCTGGATCTTCGCAGTCCTGGACGGCGTCAGAACCCGAGATCAGGCGAGTGCTCTCCTTTCTTTTCTTTCTTTTTATCTTTGAGCACTTCAGCCTATCTCCAGGGGAGACGAGCAGGGTGCAGCCGCCCGCTGCGTCTGAGCTCGTCTCGCCGGGTTCTGGCGCTGCCGGTGATCCTGATCCCGGTTCTGTTTTCTCTTCTGAGCCTTCTTCCAGGGTCACCGGCGAGGAGTTGCTGTTCCTCGTGGTGCTGGAGGGTCCGGGTTCAACGTTGGAGGTCGGTTCTGGTGCAGTGTCCAACGTGGGTTCGCCCGAGACCCAATCGGGGTCCAACGTGGGTTCGCCTGAGGCCCGATCGGGGTCCGACGTGGGTGCTGCCCCAGTGTTGTCCAGGTCCGGTGAGGAGGTGGCCGTTTCCCTGAGGCCCGCCGCCCTCGTCATCGGCTCTCCCCTGAGCCTCTTCCACCGGGATCCGCTCTGACCCTTCGTCCGTCTCAACGGTCCTGGTGGTTGAGTGATGCGGGTCGACGACCCGACCCGCAAAACTTTCGGTTCGGCGATCTGGTTTCCCCCCACTGGTCTGTGTTTGCCTTTGGGCGGCCTGGTTCGGCAGCCGTTGGACTGGATTCCTGGGATCTGGGCCCAGAGTTCGCCGTCCGAACACTTCTCTTCCCCGGGTTGCCAACTGGACAATGGGCGGGGAGATTACCAGAACAATTCCGGCCGTTTTGGACTCTGCCTGCCGTCTCCTCGGGTGTCCTTTACTTCTTTTATTATTATTGAGGTCACTCGGGTGTAGTTTCTTTGTCCATTAGGGGAATATATGTTTTTGTGCTGTGTGTTGTTTTTTTTAACCATACTCAGCATTTTTATCGTATTGTTATCCTGTTACCCTGTCACCATTTTTCCTCTTGGTGACTCACCTTGTGTATCGCGCTGTGTATTGCATTTTCTTATCTTTACTCAGCGTTTTCATTCATCCTTGCCTTGGCCTCGTCGGTGCATCATGGAGTATGCGTGTGGTTTCCTGTTCAACCATACTCTGTGATCACCCCATTCTGTCTTATTATCCTCGTGGGGGGCCTTCCCTGGCCCCGGCTTTAACATTGACTGTTTGTTATTGTTTGAAGTAATGTGTTTCATCCCCACTTAACCGTACTTCATTATTACCCATTTGTCCTTGTCACCTCTGTTTCTTTAGGTGATCTTTTATATATTCGGTGCTGTGTGTTTTGTTTTCTTTAGTATCCATGCACAGCGTTTTTCATCATTTTTTGTCCTGACCTTTGTCTTGTTGGTGCATTATGGAGTAGTGTGTTTTGTTCCCCTTAACTATACTCTGTGATTGCTTTATTCATTCCTGCCACCTTTTTGGTGGGTTTTTGGTTTTCTTTTTTTTGCCCCGATCTATACGTTATTTGTATGCTGTCTGTAGTCGTATTTGGTATTTTCCCTACCTGTGTCCTAACTCAGTTTTCTCCCTAACTGTGCTCTGGGTTAATCCTTTTCCCTGTGTTGTAGGGTATTGTATTTGGGTTTTTTTTTCTCTGCCCTGCTGCCCTACATTGGTCTATTGTTTTTTTTTTGTCCTTCCCTTTGCATCTTCCCCTCCGGTCCTGCCTCCCTTCCGCCCACCCTAGGTGGGGAGGGGGGGGGGGCTGGGATGTTCCTGGTCGTTCGGGAGCCCGACCGTGAGGGGGAGGCTCTGTCACCATGGGGTGAGACGCCGGCTCGGCGCTCAGCCCATGCTCCTTTTATCCCTGCCTCTCATTGGGCAGTGCCTCAGCTGGTTCCCAGCTGTCAGTGTCACGGGACGGCTGGGGCCAATTAATCCTCATCAGCTGGGGCGCTGTTAATGAGTATAAAGAGGAGCAGCTTCGATCATTCGGGGCTGCGACATAAGCACTGCTAGGCTGAAGCCCCTTCGTCTGGTGTCAGCCTCAACTCCCCTTGCAGCATTCCGGTGTTTGTATCCCGCTGTGAGTATGCACGTCTTGTTACCCCCATGTCCGGTACGAGCTACCTACCCCTGCGCTGTGCAGCCTGAGAATGTACGTCTGTATGAGTGTCTGTGCTCTCCTCATCCCTTATCCCTTACCCAGAATAAAACATCTCGACTCACTGGCTTGTCCCTGGCTCTGATTGCCCGGCTCCCTAGAGCCGGATATGACAATCCAAACAGATATCAATTGAAGGAGTAGTAGTTGCTGTACTTAAGTTTACGGTGGGAATAATCTGATTGATTTTATCTCTAATAGATAAAATTTTATGATTGAAAAAGTTCATAAAGTCTTGACTAGTAAGCTCAAACGGGATGCGAGGATTGACAGAGTCCTGACTCTTTGTCAGCCTGGCTACGGTGTTGAAAAGAAACCTGGGATTATTCTTATTCTTATTCTCTTCTATTAATGCAGAGTAGTAACTTGTTCTAGCTTTTCTAAGAGATTTTTTTATAAATTAGGAGATGATTTCTCCACGTTAAATAGAATTCATCTAAATTAGTCGAATGCTGTTTTCTTTCTAATTGACGAGTCTTCTGTTTTAAGCTACGAGTTTCTGTGTGAAACCAAGGGGTTAAAAATCTCTGATTAGACTTTTTCTTTTTTAAAGGGGCCACCAAGTCTAGAGTCTGATGCAGAGAGGCTCTAACACTATCTACCATGCTATCAATTACGGAAGGAGCAAGCTCTCCATCTATTATTTCTGTTGTGTTGACACATAGTATAGAGGAAATAATCTGCAAAAATTTGGAAACAACATCATCTGAAAGACATTTGCTGTAGTAATATTTTTCTTTAGGAGTCAAGTAATCAGAAATAGTGAAATCAAAGGTTAACAGACAATGGTCTGACAGTACAGGATTATGAGGAGACACTACCAGATTTTCTATTTCTATACCATAAGTCAGAACAAGGTCCAATGTGTGGTGGAGATAATGGCTACTTTCTGGGAAAACCCCATTGAGTGTAATATTGAATTGAATGCCTTATTAAGACAGTCACGATCTACATCAACATGTATATTAAAATCCCCTACTATAATTATTCTATCTGATTTGAGCAGTAAATCAGCTGAAAATTCTGCAAAATCGGATAAAAACTCTGAGTAGGCAGAGGGAGGACGGTAGACTATGGCAAAGAAGATGGGGTTTAAGCTAAGATTGCTAACATGCCTCATAGTGAGGACCAGGCCCTCAAAGGAATTGAAACAGATTTTTTGCTTTACATTAACTAGTAATTTAGAATGGTAAATTGCCACTACTCCACCTCCATGAGCAGAACTTCTAGGATTATGATAGTTTAGATAACCAGAGGGAGTTGATTCATTTAAACCAACATAATCATCTTGCCCTAACCAAGTCTCTGTAAGGGATATTAAATCAATCTGATGATCAATTAATAGATTATGAACTAGTAGAGACTTGGGAGTTAGAGACCTAATATTTAACAAACCGCATTTAATTTTTAAATTATGAGGAGGAAGAAGAGAGGCCGAATCATTAAATTTAGAGACGTGATGTTTAATTTGAGTTTTACCAACTTTTTGTTTTATGATTTTTACACATTATATTTTTATTAACTGTGGGGGGAGTAGACAAAGGTTCTCTGAGGGAGAAGACAGGGGCTAAGTTGAGGGGTGGCGGATGAGGAGGAGCTAAAGAAAGGCGTGAATTTATCAAGTTATGTTGTATTTGTCTTGGGTTATGATATTTTGGGTAATGGGAGACAGACACAATCTCAATGGGGTTATAAACTGAAGGCTGATCTAAACAGTGAGGATTATTTAGATTAATAGGATTAATATGAGAAGTGGAAACAGAGAAGGGCTGGTTGGCAGACCCAGGAACTTCGGGGGGAGTTAACGCACCAAAATTCAGTCACTGTACTAAAAAATGCTGAATGGAATAGAACAGATTGTCGCTTAAAACACGTGCACCGTCTATTTGGATGGATGCCATCTGGCCTCATAAGTGATGGGCGGTTCCAAAACAGGTTGAAATTGTCTACAAAACCAGTGTTAAAAGTAGGACATGTAGAACACAACCAGGTATTATAAGAGTTCTGCTAAAATAATTGCAACCTCGTCTAAGAGGGGCCAGGGGCCCAGAAATAAATACACGTCTGCCACAGTTCATAAGAGTGGACAGAAGGCTCTTGAAGTCACTCTTTAAAATTTCCGACGCTTCATCTGGGATGTTGTTGCATCCAACATGTACAATGACAGTTTTAGCGTTGGGGTATTCATTTAACAGGTCAGGGATAAGAGCCTCAATGTCTGACACTTTAGCCCCAGGAAAAAATTTAGTGACACAGTACCTGCTTCTGACGTTCCTCATAATCGAGTCACCAATCACCAACGTCCTCTGGGGGAGCCTTGCCGGTGGTTTCTGAAATGGGGGATAATTTTGCTGATGTTCTTGGGATGGCGGGGTGATGCGCTCTCCTCTTTTTGGAGCTGGTGTATAGTTTGGTACGCCTAAAATGGTTTTAATCCGGGGCTTGCGGGTTTGGGCCACTGCTAATCTAATAGTTTTAAAGCACATAATCTTAAGATATACAAGATTTTGTTTTCTTTGAATGTTGTGTTTTTAATGTGCCTCAGGATAGTGACTAGTTTGTAAAATACATTAGTCCATGTCCTGCATGAACTGCTAAATAGATAGATGTACTTTATTGATCCCAAACTGGGAAATTAAACAAAGGAATTGGAACCAGTTTAGTGGACAAACTTTTGAAATTACCACAAATATTTCTGCACTATGTCCTGATTCAAAAAAAAAAAGCAGCCAAACACATCTTAATGTTGCTCTGGCTGTCGAACATGTAACATGTCTCAGGTAGAATTTCACATTATTAAGCCATCTGTATAGGTGCATTCTTTATATGGGCTGAAATGAAGATGGTGCTTTTGTGGAGCTTCACAGCGAGGCTGACCCAGTCCCTGACCTGCACCTCCAGGGGCTGCTGCAGAACCACGGCTGCTTGCTTCCAGTGAGAGTTCTGGCTGAGGGTGCTGATGCTGATCTCCTCATCCAGGTAAATGACTGTGGTTTATCACATCTTTGGAAAGCTGAGTTAAATTTCTCTAGCCACACCCAGGCCTGATTACTGCCACACCTGTTCTCAATCAAGAAATCACTTAAATAGGACCTGCCTGACAAAGTGAAGCAGACCAAAAGATCCTCAAAAGCTAGACATCATTCTGCGATCCAAAGAAATTCAGGAACAAATGTGAAACAAAGTAATTGAGATCTATTAGTCTGGAAAAGGTTATAAAGCCATTTCTAAAGCTTTGGGACTCCAGTGAACCACAGTGAGAGTCATTATCCACAAATGGCAAAAACATGGACTAGTGGTGAACCTCCCCAGGAGTGGCCGGCTGACAAAAATTACCCCAAGAACGCAGCAACGACTCATCCAAGAGGTCACAAAAGACCCCACAACAACATCCAAAGAACTGCAGGCCTCACTTGCCTCAGTTCAAGTCAGTGTTCATGACTCCACCATAAGAAAGAGACTGGGCAAAAATGGCCTGCATGGCAGAGTTCCAAGACAAAAGCCACTGCTGAGCAAAAAAGAACAAAGGCTCATCTCAGTTTTGCCAGAAAACATCTTGATGATTCCCAAGACTTTTAGGAAAATACTCTGTGGACTGACGAGACAAAAGTTGAACGTTTTGGAAGGTGGGTGTCCCATTACATCCAGTGTAAAAGTAACACAGCATCAGAAAAGGAACCTCATACCACCAGTAAAATATGGTGGTGGTAGTGTGATGGTCTGGGGCTGTTTTGCTGCTTCAGGACCTGGAAGACTTGCTGTGGTAAATGGAACCATGAATTCTGCCGTCTACCAAAAAATCCTGAAGGAGAATGTCCGACCGTCTGCTTGTGACCTCAAACTGAAGTGCACTTGGGTTTTGCAGCAGGACAATGATCCAAAACACACCAGCAAGTCCACCTCTTAATTGCTTAAGAAAAACAAAATGAAGACTTTGGAGTGGCCTAGTCAAAGTCCTGACCTGAATCTGATTGCGATGCTGTGGCATGACCTTAAAAAGGCGGTTTGTGCTGAAAACCCCTCCAATGTGGCTGAATTACAACAATTCTACAAAGTTGAGTGGGCCAAAATTCCTCCACAGCGCTGTAAAAGACTCATTGCCAGTTATCGCAAATGCTTGATTGTAGTTGTTGCAGCTAAGGGTGGCCCAACCAGTTATTAGGTTTAGGGGGCAATCACTTTTTCACACAGGGCCATGTAGGTTTGGATTCCACCCCCCCCCCCTTAATAATAAACACCTTCATTTTAAAAACTGTGTTTTGTGTTTACTTGTGTTATCTTTGTCTAATATTTAAATTTGGTTGACGATCTCAAACATGTAAGTGTGACAAACTTAGAAAAAAAAAGAGAAATCAGGAAGAGGGCAAACACTTTTTCACACCACTGTATATACTTGAAAATTTGCAACTTTTATGTCATAAATGTTGAACATTTTTTTTTTGTACATTTGCAACTATACTCCCACTGTCACATTTAGTTGTATAAACCATCCTTGCACTCTTTATGGGGATGGGTCAGTGACAGGTTGGGGATGATTTGGGGTCATTTTACCAACAAGGGGGGAGCATTCCCCTTAAAACTACCTACTGCTGATACTAAATTAGTGAATTTCAACCAGAATTCTTAGGGTCCCCAGATGTGCCAAAACAATTGTCCACTTCAGGAAAACTGCACAACTTCACCTGATTGTTAAAAAAAAAGGGCTGTATTTTTTTTTTTTTTGACCAATCAAGTGAAACCAGACAACTTTCCTGTACCAGACAATTTTTCACTGCACACCAGACGCAAAGGTTGAAAATCACTGCAGCAGACAACAGAAATGACCCTGCAATTGTCAACATATTGTTTCAACTGCCTTTCTTTTTTACTATTTGTGCTGTGCGTACATCTTTAAGGCTGACATTTATTGGAAATTTTTCATCATTGACGCCCCGATTAAGAGTCTAATTATTAGGTCCTAAAACATAAATATTTACACACTCAGTGGTTATTATGGGAAGTAAATGTCTGCTCCCAACAAAGACAAGCAGCAAACTTGTTTGTGTTTTCTCTGTGGAACGCTCCTTCTTTCATTTTGCAAGAAAATTGACTTTTTTTGGCTACATTGTCATGAATACATTGCGGGGAGAGAATGGTCTCCACCACGCGATCCAATATTGCTGCATAACAAATCCAGTAGCTATCACCAGCAGATATATTGTACACTCTGCACACCAGATTCTCAACACAGCAAAGTTTAATGTAATCCATCAGAAGAGTCTGGCATTAATACCAGCTCTGCGAGAAAATGTTAAATTTTTGATGGTGTGTGGGAGAAGTTGATTCAACTCTGCTCTTTAGTTTTCTTGCGATAAATATTAGAGATATAACATAGTCCATTCCATTTACAGCGCTAAGGGTACTTCACTTGTAAATTAAAGAAGTGTGATGAAGTAGTGTGTGTCTCATTAAGCTGTATATAAACAGGCTGTTATATTAATCTTAGTGCCAGTTTGGTGTTTTACAAACATGCAGCTGTTGTTTCCATGTGTGCTCATCCCCAAAACTAGTTTGTTAGACATACCATATATGACTTGCAAATAGTTTTTGTGCCCAGTAAACCAGAACTGATTTTTTTATTTGCTGTGGCCTCTATGTGAGCAGGGATACAATGGAGGCTGGTGCAGTTGCAGACCTGAGAAGAATCAAGAATGCCATTGGGGTTGCAAGAGCAGTGATGGAGCACACTGACCACACGCTGTTAGTGGGAGAGTCAGGTATGCAAAATCGTATAGAAAGGAGTAATCCCAGTCCCTGGAAATGTGGTGTTTATTTAAAGAAACATTAATTTGGTGCATTCTTGTGATTCTATCTTTGAAGGGGGCATATGATGAAAATTTCCCTTTCAGTGCTTTTACACATTTATTTGGATATCTGGAGTGGCTACTAATGGAAAAACTCTGAAATACACAACCCTTTCACTTAGGGTCTACCTATGTCCCGGTATGCCCCCTTAAATAAGTAGTTTTGATTTGGCTTCAGCACAGACATAACTGGAACTCAGTGGAATGATACCACCCTCCCAGCTTCATCTCCACCCCTTCTATTGATGGGGAGTATCCCTGTGACCATCTAAATCCACACATCTGCAGTGCTGCCACAGAGTTAGCTTGGTGACTGTGTTTTTTATATCTATTCTCTATATAGACATCCATGTTCTGAACTGGGTCATTAATCCATAGTTGGTAATATCCCTTTTACACAGGGGTGGAGATTGTTGAGAGATCACTGAGCAATTCAAAAAATGGCCAGATCTTTCAATGAGTACCCAGCGATTGCCAAAATCCCTCAATAATTTTCCAATGATCTTCCAGCAATCTCCAAGGTCTACTCAAAGTTTTGACTCAGTCCAAAACAACCTCTCAGCGATCACCAAGGGAAACTATCTCTCAATGAATGCTCAAGGAGCATTCAATGATTTCATCGATCTCCCAATGATGTCTCAGCGATCTCTCAATGTACACCAAATTTATCCACCCAGAAGGTAGAGATGGCTGAGAGATCAGTGAGGGGTCACTGAGCCTTCAAAAAAGACCAGTAGAGTTCACTGAAAGACCACGGTGAGATCACTGGGAGATTGATGAGAATGTTGCCCACTCCTTGAGCATTCGTTGAGTGATTACTTCCCTTGGCATTCATGGAGAGATTGCTTTGGACTGAGTCAAAACTTTGTAGAGACTATGGTGACCGCTGAGATCACTGGAATATTATTGAGATCTTGGCAGTTGCTGGGTGCTTATTGAAAGGCCATTGAGAGATTGGCCATTTTTTCATCACTTAACGATATCTCAGCCATCTCCACCCCTGTGTAAAGGGGATAGAAGAGCATCAGAAACCTCTCTTCTATATACCCAGAGGCTCCTTGTTGCCCAAGAAATACTCGGCAACCTCCTTTGTCACCCAAAAATCTCTCAATGATCCATCAGCGATCTCTCCAGGTCTTTTAAGGATCTTTCAGAGATCTCTATAGATCGCCATGAAAGCTGCAGAAAATTAAATTTTTGCTCGTACAATGAGTGCACAAGGATCTCCCAAACATTTACACAGAATGTAATTTTTTGAGGCTTTAGGAGCTCATTGAGAGATCAGGGCAGTTTTTGATTTCAGTGGTCACCCAGTGATCTCCATGCTGTCTAAAGGGGCCCTGATATACTATATTGTGCCATTCTGGCCTTTTTTTTTTTTTTTGGCCTGTGAAATTGGGTCAACAGCAGAGTTAGCTCTGCAGCATGAGTCATCTGCGCCTGTGGTTTTTATGGTTCTATTCTAGAAGTTGTAGTCTCCCTACTAGACGTCTCTGTGCTCCCAGCTGGTTCATTAATCCACAGCTGATAGTATATATATTGTAAATTGCTGTTTTTAAGAACAGTGCAAGTTGATGAACATTGATATCAATCAATGTAAACTTGCCAGATTGTAGCCAGTGGCTAATTTCCATCTGTTGTCCATGGGTTTCAATATCTTGGTATTTTTTTAAAATTTGGCCACGATGCCCCTGTAGTGGTTAGCACTGTTGCCTTACAGCTAGAAGGTTCCTGGTTCGAATCCCCAGGTTGGCAGGGGTTGGAACCTTTCTGTGTGGAGTTTGCATGTTCTCCCTGTGCTGCGTGGGTTTACTCCAGGGGCTCCGGTTTCCTCCCACAATCCAAAGACATGCATGTTAGGTTAATTGGCTGGTCTAAATTGTCCCTCGATATCTGTTTCCTATAGGCCCTTAGAATAGAGAGTTAGTATTAGTGAAAGCGCTGTGAGTGGTCTTTGTGACTAGAAAAGCGCTATATAAGTGCAGGTTAGTTAGTTAGTTAGTAATCTGACTGATCTTACGTAATGCTTCTGGCTTACCTTAGCAGCACTAAAGACTCAGTCATTTAGGCTTGTTTATCAATTCATTATTATTTATCATACCTCAGGGACTAGCTCTAGCCTCTCAACTTCTCACACCATGTACCCCTGTCTTGAGTGATGCTTTATTTGGACTTTTTACATTCTTACATTCAGCCAATTTTACGTGAGTTAGCGACAGTCGAAGTTAACCAGCTCCAGCATTAGCAAAGCATCAATCATGTCATGTTAAAGAAACATGCGCTGAACCAGATCGTTCTGAAGAAGGGTGTTTAATCTGAGTGGAAAGCTGAGGTATTTTGACCAAAAAGTGGCACAGACATTTTGTTTCTGGGAACTGTGTCAACACTGGCAATCTGTCCAGGGTGTATCCTGCCTCTTGCCCAAAGATGCTGGGATAGGCTCCAGCCCCCCGCGACCCGAAAAGGATTAAGCGGAAGAAGATGGATGGATGGATGGATGAAACTGTGTCAACATGTGGGAAAAGTGCATGATATCTGTCGTTTAATAATTAAACACACTCACACACATGCAAATTTGGCTGATTTCCATTTTAAGGTAATCTCTTACTGATTATCTGCAATGGTTGAAGTGTAGCTGTTGTGTTTAGATTACGCTGTGAATCTCGTTTTGACTATTTGCATGTACAGTGGTGTGAAAAAGTGTTTGCACCCTTCCTGATTTCTCTTTTTTTGTATGTTTGTCACACTTAAATGTTTCAGATCATCAAACAAATTTAAATATTAGAAAAAGATAACACAAGTAAACACAAAATGCAGTTTTTAAATGAAGGTGTTTATTATTAAGAGGAAAAAAAAATCCAAACCTACATGGCCCTGTGTGAAAAAGTGATTGCCCCTAAACCTTATAACCCTTAGCAGCAACAACTGCAATCAAGCATTTGCGATAACTGGCAATGAGTCTTTTACAGCGCTGTGGAGGAATTTTGGCCCATTCATCTTTGCAGAATTGTTGTAATTCAGCCACATTGGAGGGGTTTTGAGCATGAACTGCCTTTTTAAGGTCATGCCACAGCATCGCAATCGGATTCAGGTCAGGACTTTGACTAGGCCACTCCAAAGTCTTCATTTTGTTTTTCTTAAGCCATTCAGAGGTGGACTTGCTGGTGTGTTTTGGATCATTGTCCTGCTGCAGAACCCAAGTGCGCTTCAGCTTGAGGTCACAAACAGATGGCCGAACATTCTCCTTCAGGATTTTTTGGTAGACAGCAGAATTCATGGTTCCATTTACCACAGCAAGTCTTCCAGGTCCTGAAGCAGCAAAACAGCCCCAGACCATCACACTACCACCACCATATTTTACTGGTGGTATGAGGTTCCTTTTCTGATGCTGTGTTACTTTTACACTGGATGTAATGGGACACCCACCTTCCAAAACATTCAACTTTTGTCTCGTCAGTCCACAGAGTATTTTCCCAAAAGTCTTGGGAATCATCAAGATGTTTTCTGGCAAAACTGAGATAAGCCTTTATTGTCTTTTTGCTCAGCAGTGGTTTTCGTCTTGGAACGCTGCCATGCAGGCCATTTTTGCCCAGTGTCTTTCTTATGGTGGAGTCCTGAACACTAACCTTAACTAAGGCAAGTGAGGCCTGTAGTCCTTTAGATGTTGTTGTGGGGTCTTTTGTGACCTTTTCGATGAGTCGTCGCTGCGCTCTTGGGGTAATTTTGGTCGGCTGGCCACTCCTGGGAAGGTTCACCACTGTTCCATGTTTTTTGCCATTTGTGGATAATGCCTCTCACTGTGGTTCACTGGAGTCCCAAAGCTTTAGAAATGGCTTTATAACCTTTTCCAGACTAATAGATCTCAGTTACTTTGTTTCTCATTTGTTCCTGAATTTCTTTGGATCGCAGAATGATGTCTAGCTTTTGAGGATCTTTTGGTCTACTTCACTGTCAGGCAGGTCCTACTTAAGTGATTTCTTGATTGAGAACAGGTGTGGCAGTAATCAGGCCTGGGTGTGGCTAGAGAAATTTAACTCAGCTTTCCAAAGATGTGATAAACCACAGTCAATTTATGTTTTAACGGGGGGGGGGGGGGATCACTTTTTCACACAGAGTCATGTAGGTTTGGATTTTTTTTTTACCATTAATAATGGTAAATGGCATTCACTTATATAGCGCTTTTATTCTCATCTCTAGATGACCAAAGCGCTTTACAGATCCTGCTATCCACCCATTCACACACTGATGGCGGTATAGCTGCCCAACATGGTGCTGTACAGACCCACCAGGAGCAGTTGGGGGTAAAGTGTGTTTCCCAGGGACACAACGGCAGGATATCTGGGGAGAGCAGGATTCGAACCACCAACCATTTGGTTATTGGATGACCTGCTCTACCTCCTGAGCCACTGCCACCCCCGGCGGTTTATTAATAAACATCTTCATTTAAGAACTGCATTTTTTATATACTATGTTAATGTTTTTTATGTTCTTAATGTTCTTTCAGTTTCTGAGTAGCATAAAAGAGGGCCACCACACTGTTATACTAAATAAGACAACACAATGGAGAAACAGGGTGTAACCAAAATAATCTCATATAATGTAAAAGGGATCCTGAATCCAGTTAAAAGATCCAAGATTCTAGGCAAAATGAAAAAAGACAAAGCAGGAATAATATTTTTACAGGAAACCCACCTAACAGACATGGAGCACACTAAACTTAATAGACAAGGATTTAAAATAATCTCTTCATCTTCATATAAGTCAGGGAGGAGGAGGGGGGTAGCGACATTGATCTCAACCAAAATTATATTTGAAAAAAAATCAGAACACAAAGATAAAGAAGGGAGATTCAGCATGGTACTTGGTCGGCTAGAGGGAGAAGATATCACCCTGCTGAATGTATATGCACCTCCAGGGGCTAACTGGAAATTTTATAAAAATGTATTTGACCTAATGATAACTAAAGCCCAAGGTTTAGTGATATGTGGTGGAGACTTCAATCTAAGACTGAATCCATACTGGGATGCATCAGGTAATTCTCCACATCAAAATAACACTCAAAGTAGAAAAACTCGGATGCTACTAAAAGAAATGGGAATCTGTGACGTGTGGAGGGAATTCAACCCCAGTGTAAAAGATTATACATTTTACTCAGCACCACATTCATCATACTCAAGGATTGACTATTTTTTTATGTTTAATAGAGACATTGGAAGAGTAAAAACATGTAAAATAGGACTGATGGATCTCTCTGACCACAGTCCGTTCTATATGGACTTAAGTATCCAAAAATACACAAATAATACATTTTCTTGGAGGTTAAATTCAAATGTGCTGAAAGGACCACTGAAAGATGAATTGGAATCAGATATTCTCAGATATTTGGAAGAAAATGATAATGGAGAGGTATCCCCTTTAATACTGTGGGACGCATGCAAAGCTGTAATAAGGGGAAAGATTATCACAAAACTGGCAATCCAAAAGAAACTGAGACAAGAAAAACTAATCACATTAGAGTCAGAACTTAAGAAACTAGAAAAAGAGCACAAAGACAACACTCATTCTAATGACTCGCTCAAAATTAAGGAAATTAAAAAACAAATAAATGAGCTCTACACAATAGAAATCCAGAAGAAACTTACATTTCTGAAACAAAAATACTATGAAACAGGTAGCAAATCGGCAAAATTACTAGCCTATAAATTGAGGAAACAACAAACGGAGAGAGCAATCTACAAAATCAGAGACCCAGTATCAAAGGAAATAAAATTTAGAATTCAGGAAATTCTTAAAAGCTTCGAGAACTACTACAAGAACTTGTACCCCCTCAAAAAACATAAAAACGCATCTGAAGCCTTCCTAAATACATTAAACCTTCCCCAACTTACTGAGTCACAAAATAAAACACCTATTGTCAGAAATACAACCTAAAGAATTAGAAAAAGCAATTATGAAACTTAAAGCTAACAAATCCCCAGGAGCAGATGGCTTTACAGCAGAGTGGTACAAACCCTTTAAACAGCAACTATCTCCTCTCCTCCTGAAAACATTTAACTATGTCCTCCACACAAGGGAAATCCCCCCCTCCTGGAGAGAAGGGGTCCTAAACCTGAAAAGGATAAACTAGACTGCTCCAACTACAGACCAATCAGTGTGTTAAATCAGGACTATAAGCTTTTTACCACTATCCTTGCCAAAAGGTTAGAAAATATACTGACAGACTTAATTCATTTAGACCAAACAGGTTTTATAAGACAAAGACAGACACAAGACAACATTAGACGCACTTTACACATAATTCATCATATAAAAAAATATAACTTAAATGCAGCCATATTGGGATTAGATGCTGGAAAAGCATTTGATTCGGTTGACTGGTCTTTCCTATATAGAATCTTATCCAGTTTCAATTTTCATAACAACTTCATTAGAACTATCCAGGCATTATATAAAAAACCAACAGCTAAAATAAGGATTAACGGTAAATTATCATCATCTTTTGAACTGCAAAGAGGATGTCGTCAGGGCTGCAACTTGTCTCCACTGCTCTTTGCAATCTTCATAGAACCTCTGAGCCAATGGATAAGACAGAATCAAAAAATTCAAGGTATTACACTTGGTCAGAAGGAACATAAAATAGCACTCTTTGCTGATGACATTTTAATATACCTGGGGCAGCCAGACACATCTTTTCCAGAACTAATCTCAGTTTTTTCAGAGTATGGAGATTTATCGGGGTAGTAGTAGTAGAAGTAGATTAGTTTATTTGACAGGGACAGTGCAATAAACATAGACAATTAATCAAAGACAATCAATCTGATGTGTTGCACATAGAGTGTATAGCTATTAGCTAATTTGCAACTCTTGTCCCTGGATGGGCTTTAGAAAAAAGAATCAAGATAAAAATATACACAATAACCACATACATCAATGCAGAAAAATTATAAATACACAATTATAAATATTATAAATATTATAAATACACAAATATAAGAGTCTGACTCACCTTTAACATAAATATTATAAATACACAAATATAACAGCCTGACTCACATTTAACACATATAACATAACTCACATTTGCCTATTTCAGGCCTTCCTCCCTCCGTCACTCACTATAAACAAACACATTTATTCCTTCCCTTCATTCACTCTCACTTTGCAGACAAATAATTCATACATGAGTACATTCTTGTTTATTTTTCAGCCAGTTTTTAACATTTTTAGTGAATGTTTTAAAGTCCGTTATTATTTTAATTTCATTTGGCATTGTGTTCCAGATGTGACTGCCCTTTATAGAGAAAGCTGTTTGTCCAAATGTGGTTCTGCGGTGGAATATTTTACAGTTATTGTTAACAGAACTCCTGGTGGCTCTGCTGCTGTCCTGTCTTTGGACGAAACCAGCAAGTGGCTCGGGTGCTGATTTATGGAAACATTTGAACGTTAATTTCAGAAGACAGAGGTCAATGAAGCTCTCAAAACTCAATAGGTTGTATTTTTTAAAACATTACAGTGATGCCACCTAATGGGCTTTTTGTCCAAGATTTTTAGGGTTTGATTATATAATGAACCTATATGTCTTATTGTGGAAGGGGCTGCTTGAGCCCAGACTGTCAAACAGTATGATATATGAGAAAAAACCATAGAATGCATATACAGTGCAGCTGCTTCGTAAGGTATGTAATATCTAATTAATTTAAAGCAGTTCAGATTTTTTTTTACTGTTTTTGAAATTTTCTTTATATGAAGATTAAATTTGAGTTGAGGATCTAGTACAATGCCAAGGTATTTGAATTCTGTAGCTAAACTGATGTCATGATCATGTATATTAACTTTAAAATGTTGCAGGTTACATTTTTTGATTGAAAAGCACATTGAGACTGTTTTCTGAAGGTTCAGCAATAGATGGTTCTTGAGGAGCCACTCTTGGACATCAACCATACTTGTAGACAGTACATCTGCAGCCTGTGCTGGAGTCTTGGCAGCTGTGTAAATAACTGCATCATCTGCATAAAGTTGGCATGTTGCAGCTGAGCAGTGTAACGGCAAGTCATTAATAAAAATGCTGAAAAGTAAAGGACCAAGAATGGACCCTTGTGGGATACCCATGCGGTTGTTTAAAAATGAGGATTTATCCTGGTGAACTTTTACACACTGTTCTCTATTCTGGAGATAAGATGCAAACCATTCTAATGTATTTGGGGAGAAGTTAAAAGATACCATTTTGGATAAAAGCAAACTGTGGTTTACAGTATCGAAAGCCTTTTTGAGATCTAGAAAAACAGCTCCTACCACATTACCCCTGTCCAAGGACTGTTTGACGTTTTCAATAAGGCAACAATTTGCTGTTTCTGTTGAGTATCCTGGTCTAAAACCAAATTGATGTGGATGAAGAAGTTGACTGTCTTGTAAGTAGTCTATCAGCTGTGTAGCTACAACTTTTTCAAGAACCTTAGATAGGACTGGTAAGATAGAGATTGGGCGGTAATTGCATATATCGTCTTTACTGCCTGATTTATGAACTGGTATGACGACAGCTTTTTTCCAGCCAGATGGAAATGTACTAGACCTAATGGAGAGATTAATGAGATGAGTCAGTGGTTTGATTAATATTTTGCTGTGCATTTTGAGAAAGGAGGTGCTCATATTGTAGATACCACTAGTTTTTGAGTTGGTACGAATTAAACATGCATAAAACCCAAGTTTTAACATTCAACTATGACCCAAATCAATATTTACTAAGCAAACTCAAAACTAACTGGGAGATGGAATCTATGAAATATCTGGGGGTCAATATCCCGAAACAACTCAACAAAATTATAACACTAAACTATGATCCACTGATGGCAAAAATAAAATCTGATCTAGCAAGATGGAATATGATACCATTCTTCTGTACTGCACAAAGAATTGAAGCAGTCAAAATGAATATACTTCCACGTCTTCTATACCTTTTCCAAACAATACCGGTAGAACCTCCCAAAAAAACATGGCAAGAACTGGACAGAAGGATATCAAGATTCATATGGCAGGGCAAGAGACCTAGAATCAGATATAGAACCCTACAGCTAAACAAAGACAAAGGTGGGCTCGCGCTGCCAAATATCGGGGACTATTTTAAAGCCGCACAAATTAAAACTTTAGTAGAGATATGTAACCCAGTCTACACTGCACAATGGAAGGAGATGGAATGCCAAATAACAAGTGACATCCCCCTACAGGCGATAATAGGGAACAATGCCTTACCTAAACTTTTGAATAACACTAACCCGTGGATAGAGACCCTGCTAAATATTTGGTTTAAGATAGTCAGAGAGAATCAAACTAAAGAACCCTATTGATTACTGCAATGGATTGCCTATGATCAAGACTTTACTCCTAATAAAACAGACACTAGATTTAAAAAGTGGAAAGAGAACGGACTAATAAAATATTACGATTTTTTTAAAGGGCATATTTTAAGAAGTTTTGAAGATTTGAAAAAACAAGGTCTAATAAATCAAGACCTTTACAGGTTCTTTCAGCTTAGACACCACATAAACAAAATACTTAAAAAGGAGGATTTGGAAGGGGCCCAGTCAGGTGTTCTGAAGGTCTTCTTAATGGCATATAAAGGGATCCCAGGGATCAGATACATTTCTAAAATATACCAAGGTCTTCAAGACTTAAAAGGAGACAACACATCATATATAAAAGAGAGATGGGAAAAAGAGGGGAATTTCACTTTACAACTGGAAATATGGGAAAAGCTAAATAAACAGCAATGGAAAAGTACCTCATCCCTGCAGTGGAGAGAATTTGGATGGAAAAATTTGGTAAGATTTTTCAGAACACCTGCACAAAACAAATTTACTCGTAAGGGGTTGAATTGTTGGCGCTTGTGTGGTGAAGAGACTGCAAATCATTTTCACGTGTTTTGGTCATGCCCAGTTATCCACCAATATTGGACCAATGTACAGACAATATTGGGGAAAATATTCAAAATAACAGTTCCCTTTTCTTTTGTAACTTTGTATTTGGGATTAATACCGGAACCACTGGAAAGATGAGGAGAAAAATACTTATTCACTGTTTTAATATTGGCAAGTAAAAAAGCTCTAATAAAAAAATGGATGTTGAAGGATTGTCCTACACCTGAAGATTGGATTAACGTGATTCAAGACATTTACTCGATGGAAAAGTTGACATTCGCACTGAGACAGGACATGGATGGGTTCTTGAACTTTTGGCAACCCTGGAACGCATATGTGTCTTCCATTAGATCTAATCTTTGACAAATACCATTTCAATAATGGCACCTCTCTTTGTTCCAACGCTACTCAGATACTCTTTCATTTTTTTTCTTTCTTTTGTTTTTTTTTTCTTGTTTTTTTGTTCTTTCTCTAATTTCTCTTTTTCTTTCACTTAAAAAAAGGTGTTGTAATAATTATTTTTCCAATGTTGTCAAAAAACAAAAAAATGGGAACATATGATGAAAATGTAAACAATGCAATGCTGTAATGACATGTATACCCTTTACAAAAACTTAAATTAAAAAAAAACAAACAAACTGCATTTTGTGTTTACTTGTGTTATCTTTGTCTAATATTTAAATTTGTTTGATGATCTGAAACATTTAAGTGTGACAAACATACAAAAAATGAGAAATCAGAAAGGGGGCAAACATTTTTTCACACCACTGTAAGCCATTAACTTCAAGCTTGAGCAGAGAGCAGCTTTCTGAGTGAAGATTGAGAAGTGGGACTGCAGATATGACCAAGAACCAAGCATTACTTGTTTTTTTTTCTTTCATAAGTCGTGCACTGTGACCTTGATTCCCATGGTCTGCCATGGGAATCAAGGTCACAGTGTCATGGTCACATTGTCATGGTCACACTGTCATGGTTACCCAGATATTGGTACACAGTGTACAGTATGTGTAACCGGTTGTTTTCTGCGTTGTGTGGAAGTATGACTCTGTTACATATGCACTGGAAGTTCAAGTTATGGTATGTCATAAAGTGTTGCATTCCAGCAAAACAAGCCAGACTTTGTTAGACATTGTTGGCAACACCCACTGAAAACAGCACAATACATCGTAATGTGACATGTTCAGAGACAGAATTTTGGCAGTACTGTGTGTACAACTGAGTAGAAAAGACATACAGTAGGTATAATCAAAACAATCAAATGTTGCTTTACAGCCTAAAATGAAGACAGATGCAATATATTTTATTCAGGTGTAGTTACTTTTCACAACTGATTCAACAGCAACAGGTCAGAAAAAGCAGAAGGTGATTATTTTTGAGGGAGTGATTCTTTTCTTTACACACTGTATATACAGTGGTGTGAAAAAGTGTTTGGTAAATGTTTCAGATCATCAAACAAATTTAAATATTAGACAAAGATAACACAAGTAAACACAAAATGCAGTTTTTAAATGAAGATTTTTTATTATTAAGGGTAAAAAAAATCCAAACCTACATGGCCCTGTGTGGAAAAAGTGATTTCCCCCTCTGCTAAAACATAAATTAACTGTGGTTTATCACATCTTTGGAATGCTGAGTTAAATTTCTCTAGCCACACCCAGGCCTGATTACTACCACACCTGTTCTCAATCAAGAAATCACTTAAATAGGCCCCGCCTGACAAAATGAAGTAGACCACAAGATCCTCAAAAGCTTGTTGAACTTTTTAGAAGGTGTCTGTCCCATTACATCCGGTGTAAAAGTAAAACAGCATTTCAGAAAAGGAACCTCATATCAACAGTAAAATATGGTGGTGGTAGTGTGATGGTCTGGGTCTGTTTTGCTGTTTCAGGACCTGGAAGACTTGCTTTAGTAAATGGAACCATGAATTTTGCTATCTACCAAAAAATCCTGAAGGAGAATGTCCGACCATCTGTTTGCGACCTCAAGCTGAAGTGGACTTGGGTTCTGCAGCAGGACAGTGATCTAAAATACACCAGCAAGTCCACCTTTGAACGGGTGAAGAAAAACAAAAAGAAGACTTTGGAGTCACCTAGTCAAAGTCCTGACCTGAAGCCGATTGAGATACTGTGGCATGACCTTAAAAAGGTGGTTCATGGTCAAAAACCCTCCAATGTGGCTGAATTACAACAATTCTACAAAGATGAGTGGGCCAAAATTCCTCCACAGCGCTGTAAAAGACTCATTGCCAGTTATCGCAAACGCTTGATTGCAGTTGTTGCTGCTAAGGGTGGCTCAACCAGTTATTAGGTTTAGGGGGCAGTCACTTTTTTACACAGGGTCATGTAGGTTTGGATTTTGTTCCCCTTAATAATAAACACCTTCATTTAAAAACTGTACTTTGTGTTTACTTGTGTTATCTTTGTCTAATATTTAAATTTGTTTGACGATCTCAAACATTTAAGTGTGACAAACATACAAAAGTTGTTTCCTCAGCCTCCCTGGGAAGGTCTATGCCAAGGTACTGGAGAGGAGAGTCTGGCCGTTGGTTGAACCTTGGCAATGTGGTTTTTGTCCTGGCCGTGGCACATCGGACCACCTCTTTACCCTCTTGAGAATCCTTGAGGGTTCGTGGGAGTTTGCCCAACCAGCTTACATGTGTTTTGTGGACTTGGAGAAGGCATTCAACCATGTCTCTTTTGTTTTTTTGTGGGGGGTGCTTTGGAAGTATGGGGTATCAGGCTTGTTATTGCGAGCTATCCAGTCTCTATATGACCGTTGTGAGAGTTTGGTTCGTATTGCCAACACTCGGTTGGACTCATTCCCAGTGAGAGTTGGACTCTGCCAGGGCTGCCCTTTGTCACCGATCCTGTTCATAATTTTTATGGACAGGATTTCTAGGTGCAGCCAGGGAATGAAGGGTGTCATGCTCGGTGACCACAGGATGTCATCTCTGTTGTTTGCAGATAATGTTGTCCTGTTGGCTTCATCCAGCAATGACCTGCAGGTCTTACTGGGACGGTTTGCTGCTGAGTGTGAAGCGGCTGGGATGAGAATCAGCACCTCCAAGTCCGAGTCCATGGTCCTCAGCTGGAAAAAGGTGGATTGTCCTCTTCGGATTGGGGACAAGCTCCTGCCCCAAGTGGAGGAGTTTAAGTATCTTGGGGTCTTATTCACGTGTGAGGGGAGAATGGGGCGAGAGATTGACAGACGGATTGGAACAGCATCTGCAGTGATACGGACATTGTACCGGTCTGTTGTGGTGAAGAGAGAGCTAAGCTCTAAGGCAAAACTGTAGATTTACCGGTCAGTCTACGTTTCTACCCTCAACTATGGTCATGAGCTTTGGGTAATGACCGAAAGAATGAGATTGCGGATACAAGCAGCTGAAATGAGCTTTCTTCGTGGGATTGCTGGACTCACCCTTAGAGATAGGGTGAGGAACTAAGTCATCCTGGACAGGCTTAGAGTAGAACTGCTGCTCCTTCACATCCAAAGGAGCCAGTTGAGGTGGTTTGGGCATCTGATCAGGATGCCTCCTGGATGCCTCCCACTTGAGGTGTTTCGGGCACATCCCACTGGGAGGAGACCCCGGGGCAGACCCAGGACTCGCTGGAGAGACTACATCTCCCAGCTGGTCAGGGAGTGCCTTGGTGTCCTCTCTGAAGAGCTGGAGCAGGTGGCTGGGGAGAGGGAAGTCTGGGCTTCTCTGCTTGAACTGCTGTCTCTGCGACCCGGACCGCTGGAAAAGCAGTAGAAGATGGATGGATGGAAACATACCAAAAAAATGAGAAATCAGCAAGGCGGCAAACACATTTTCACACCATTATAAAACAGAAGTGCTAATGAATAATACATTTTAGATGGCATGGGTGCAGTCATTTTGGATAGTTACATTGAGGGCTACTTGACTTTGAGTTAGAAATTGGTGCCATTTCCGGTTGTCCTCGTACCCAAAATAAAATCCTGGTCGAAGAGTGACCTTTTTGAGATCTTGCAAACAATCCAGCGCTCTCAGGTGATTAGTTCTTCCAGGAAGCAATCTAATTAATGGCAAATGTGCCAGAAGTATTGCAGCATTGCCAAAGATTACCTTGAAATCCAACAAAATGTATTCCATGTGTTTTAAATTTCACTCCCTCTACTTCAGGGGAACTTATTTACCAAACACAAGTTCATTTTAGGTGAAAAACACATCAGCTATTTCAATTCACACTTTCAGCATGAATCGCTGATATAATGCTATGAACATAAAGGAAATGATTGAAATAAAAATGTATGTAACGTTGAAAGACTTTGTTTCAATTCAGATTAGCTAAACCATCAGACTTCAGGGAGCGATGAGGTCGCTGCTATTCAGAGTTCCTGGAACTCATCATTCTCATGAGCTGGTGACGCACAGCCTATTGAGATGAGATTGCCTTCAGTCTCTTCTTTTGTTTGTGACCCTTTGTTTTTCTTACAAGTTACAACCTCGCCCCAAGGTCAGGGTGGTCCTGAATGTGTAACCTGACCTGACAGCATCACTTCTCTCCTCCACAGCTTCTGTGTTTGCTGAAAACATGGGCTTCGTCGCAGAAGACCTGACTACCAACAAATCTGTGAATATTTTCTTAGAGTGGCTGAAGGGCAACTGCCAACCTAATTATCGAAAGGTGCGTGCATGTGTGTGTATTAGAGTGTGTGTGTGTTTGTCCTCACTTTCGCTGGCTACGGGCATGCTGCTTCTAAAAGATTGATATTTAGTGGGGAAATTGACAGGCATACTAAAGCAGTTCATAAAAAAAAAGAAAAAAGTCGACTTTTGTGGTAGAGGTGATGCCTAGAGCACAGAGTTGCTGCTATTCTTTAAAACCCTCCTGTTCACCCCCACCCTCCCCCAATAACATCCCAAGATCTCTAAAACAGATTGGCTGTTAAATATCCAGAGAGTATCCATGATTCTATTGATCACATTTACACCTTTTTGACTTGGGGCTGTCTAGTACGTGGAACGTGTTGCTCAAAGTCATCGTGACCATAGCAGAGGACGACATGTTGCTGATAACTTATACCTTCCAAGTTTTCCCCAAAGGTTCCCTGAATGTTTTAAGGGTTTTACACTCCCCTGTATTCATGAAAGGGAATATACCAGACTTTGCTTCATGAATAATGCACAAACACTTTCAGAACACAGACAAGCAAATTACAGTTTTGTTTTTTGTTTGTTTTTGGGTTTTTTTTTTGCATAATGACCACCCAGCAAAAAAAGGTGTTCTTTATTAGAAAACCTTTAAAAAGACGTTTTGGTCCACATGTCAAATTTAACCTCCACCAAATGTCGAAATTGTTGTCAGGCGGTTCTCAAAAGTCTCAGGTTCTGCAGCTGGTCAATGAGCTCAAAGGATTCCACTCACCTGCAACTTCAAAGGAGCAGAATGAACTTTTCACACCTCCCTGTACATTCAGTTCAGTCACTCCACAGAGCCGAGAAGGCGCCATGAATCAGAGAGGCAGGGAAACCTTTTGTCAAACTACATCACACACTGAGATTTTCACATCTTCTGTTGCTCTTAGAAACAATTAGAGTGACCTAATATATACTATAGGGTGTTTTTAAAAGCCACTGTGTGTAGGGGTACATGGTAGTTTGGCCATTTTGTTGTGCTGTCTAAGTGTACTACTGCATGGGCTGCAACCTGTGAGTCTGGAGCCATAAGCAACACTTTTCCCATAAGCAGTTTTTCACTCCGGCTTTGACAAAAACACCTGGTAAATGTCACAGATTTACAAAGCAAGGCAAGTTTATTTGTATAGCACATTTCATGTACAAGACAATTCAAAGTGCTTTACATAAAAACATTAAAGCATTGCAGCAAGTTGCAAAAGCAATACATAAGAATTTAAAAGCAAACTAAAAAGTAAATTAAAGAGAGACAAAAACAAGCTAAAATGGAATAAGACAGAAAACGTGCAAGAAATAAAAGTTACAGTACATTGTAGGAACAATTGTTATATGATCTACTTTCTTGGTCGTAGTGAGGACTCGAGCTGCAGCATTCTGAACTTACAAGAAAAATGTTCCAAATTTGTTACAAAAGGTGAAAATCGAGAAAGACTGCAAATTTACACCAAAATTTAAGTGAATAAATACACATTTTTATCTTTTGTTTAATGAGTAAAACAAAGTTAATTTTTGTTATTTACCTGCAATTAAATCACCTTCTTTTCTAGAGATAAATAAAAACAAGGTTAGACCTCAATATGTGAACATTTCTTAAAAAAGAACTGAATATTTAATGGGGTGTCCTAATTTTTTTCACCTGACTGTATTCATTCATTACACTTGTATATGGTTTTCAAATTTGATGACTTCCCCCCCGAATGCTCAATTTTAATAAATGTAAATTTCAATTTTACCTTTACCAAATTTACCAAAAAAGTACCTGTAAGTTTAGGTAAAACATGTCTCAGATTCACATGAAAAAGTAGCATCCATCTAGGGCTGTTGTGGTAGAGGAATTTCCCCTGCGGTGATGATGGATAGCTCAACACTGCGTATTATTGCAAATGTTTTTAGGACCCTGTGGTCTCATAATTTAAACAGGGTTCATAACTTACGTGGCAAACGATGGAGGCTGTGAGAAACTCGCTGCAGCTCCGCCCTCAACTTTATTTGTGTGTGTGTGACAATTGTGTGGAGCTTGGGTCTTTCTACAGGCATGAACTGCTGATTCTGTTAAAAACAACAACAAAAAAATGATCATTTTCATAAAGCAGTGGCGGTAACTACGGGATGTGTGGACTGGAGACTGCAGCGACATTCAGCTTATTTAAACAGGACTGCGTCCGTACAGGACCCTGCATGGCTCTTGTCTCCGTGATTTTTGCTGTTGTCGGAAAAATCACATTCAAACAAGCAATTCACTATGCAGTAGTTGTTTTGCTTTTGGAGCTCAATTGTCAGGATCATACACACTCCGCTCAGAAGGAAATAACATGCTTTGTGCCCTTTCAGTGCTCACTGCCACAGCTGTATTTGATTCATGAATTGACGAATAAATTTTCTGGTTCAATTAGAATTGGTATTTAAACAGTCCTCTTCATCATGCTGTTCACATTTTGACATCATGAGACCAAGACAACGCCTCACAATTGATCAACAGTATCTCGCCATTGCGAGGCTTCAAACAGGATGTGCTCAGAGGGAAGTGGCTACTGAGCTTAGATTGTCACAGAGTGTCATCAGCAGGTTGTAACAGAGATACAGAGAGACTGGAAGAGTCACAGAAAGGCATAGAAGTGGAAGTCCTTTTGCCACATCCCACGCTGATGACCGCTTCATTGTGAACAGTGTACTGTGAAACTGGATAATGAATGCCACTCAACTCCAGGCACATTTAAGGGAAGTGAGAGACACCCAAGTGTCACATTAGACCATTTGAAACATTTCCATCAGCGTGGTCTGCGTGCCAGACGACCTGCAAGGGTACCTGACCACACCACCAGGCACAGGCGTCATCGTTTGCATGGGCCAGGGAGCATTTACGCTGGACAAGGGACCAGTGGGCTTCAGTGCTGTTCTGTGGTGAAAGTTGACAGATGATGAGCAGAAATGATAGCCGCCAATGATGCTGGAGACGTCAAAGAGACCGCTATGCATCAGCCACTGTTGTCACCATGTTACAGTCTGGGCAGGTGTGTCTAGTCAATACAGAACTGCCCTACACCCTGTGAATGGTACAGTGACAAGCCAATACTACCTGAATAACATCATTAATCCAGTCATTGTGCCCCTGCATGAACAACACAGGCCTAATTTCCTCTTCATGGCCGACAATGCTGTAGCTCATCAAGGTCGCACCATTTGGGAACTGCTGCTGGAGGCTGGGGTACCTTAAATGGTGTGGCCTGCACTTTCTCCAGACCTGAATCCCATATAAAATCCATGGGATCAGCTGAGTCGCCGTGTAGAGGCTCGTAACCCTGCACCCCACAACTTCAGTGAGGGCCACCCTTCAAGAAGAGTGGAATACCATGCCCCAGCAGACAATAAGTCGACTTGTGAACAGCATGAGATGTTGTTGTCAAGCTGTAATTGATGCTCAAGGGCACATGACAAGTTATTGAGAAAGTGATTTTTTTTTTTTTTGTTGTGGTATACCCACCACTGTTGTTGGCTTTTGTTTCAGTAAATTGTCTGAGATGAGGAAATCACCACTGCATGCTTCTACTTAAATGCCCTACTTTCATGATATAATATCACTGTAGCATGAACTTTTTACATTTTCCATAAATGTCACCCGGAAGCCAAATATCCCTAACTTTTTGTGAGTAGTGTATATGCAAATATATAAAATTTACATGACAGACATTGCAAATTTACAAGAAAGTTTTCCACAGTAAAGGTTGCCAACCCCTGGTATAGTTGATGAAATATGTGCTTGCAAATCTTATTCAGTACACTGCCAAGGCCATGCTATAATATTAAGCAACCCAAAACAGGACCAAGGAAGTCCTTTTTCTCTGCAGTTATTTTCCATTGCCCTCTAAAGTGCACTCCGAATATCCTGCAATGCCTCATGAAGCGTAGTTGTAGCAACGACCCTGCTACCTGTGGGTCCACCTTAGCACATGGTCCACAGAGAACAAATTGACTCGTCTTTATTGTGCACACATAAAATGGTGCACTGGATTTCACTCAATTCCCCGGTGACCTGACAGATTTTCTTCAGCGTTACCCAGTGAGGGAGTACAGAGAGAGGGTCGTCATGCTGTAATGTGCTGCCATATACCATTTGCACTTTTTAAATTGTGGTATATTAAAATATTTACCAGAAGGCAATATCATAATTATTTTGCAGACTATCGTTCACATTTAATTCTACAATGTCAGTGAATTTTTTTTTTTTCCGTTTGCACTAAACTTGCTGAATAGTGGATAGATGGTGAATGCATAATTTTCCATACAAGTGCAGTATTTGACAGCTGAAGGTCACAAAGTCCTCGGTGTTGTATGCCATCAGATACAAATGCGTGTGTTTACAAGAGTGCAGATGCTTTTAATGTAATTAAATCATGGTAAATTAAAGTGCCTGCAGATCAGCATGCCTTGTTTGTGTGCTCTTACAATAATTAAGTCCCAGGATTACAGAATTAAGCAAACAACAATGTTGTTTTCTGTCCTTTTAAAAGAACGTCTATCCAGATCCCTCCAAGTCATGTGGCCCCTACAGGCCCAAGGTGGCTGCGGCGCAGATGAAAAGGGCACGACATGCTAATGCACACGCCCACGACACCATAGGTAGGTTTTATCAGCTGACACTGCAGTCAGCTTTCCTCAGGCAATTTATAGTTCAGCATTCAAACACCTTGTGACAGGTATGAGAAAACGTTTGACAGCATAATGAGCCAAGTAAAAAGAAACATACAGATGGCACGCCTGTTAAAGTATCAGAATAGTATAATTTAGCTTTGAATTTATATTTTTCCTCCAGGGCTTGAAATTAGCAGCAGCCAACTAGTCGAATGCAAGCAGAATCCAGCGGTGGCCTATAGCTGAGACACTGTTTCTGGCTACTTTAGCAGGTGACAGATTTTGCTATTAAAAACAGGTGGGTAGAGTAGCCAAGAATTGTACTTAATTAAAAGTTGCATAGTATACTAATTATTCAGTTACAAGAAAGAGTACCAGAAGAATTACTTGAGTAGGTATCTGCTGTAGTGAGTAATGGATTTTATTGGTGAGGCTTTTTTCTTAAATTTGTGAGTTTTTCTTTTAAATTCAAGACACCCCTCCCATTAATGTGTTCTTTAGAAAACTATGGCTTGTATCTAATAAATTTACAGTGGTTTTTTTTAATTTAATATGTAAATTTGCAACTTCTTACTCGTATCTGTTATGTCCATAACTTACTCTCACAAGAATCAGGCTGGAGGTGCAGTTGAACGTAACTTTATTATGATGAACCACAATAACACAGGTGCTCCGTACCAGGCAAAGGGTTGGCGGCGAAAGAGGAAGAGTCTCTTCCGCCTGTGCCTTTTATACCCCGGGTGACGGTGGAACCGGAAAGGCAGGGCCGTCACCCCCACGACACCCAGAACCATATTGTATCAAATTATATACACTACATCCACCCCCCCCTCCCGTAGAAAAATGCAAAACACACAAATTAGGCCCTCCCAAATTTAAACCCGACTCACACCCTAATAATACAGTGTATACAGGCCTATCTATTCATACAACACCACTACCTAGAGGGGGACAGGTAGACTACTGACCCCCCCCTACATGGCTAGATGGGTTATTCTGCCATCTGTGACCCTATACAATCCTTGAAAATAAAAACAGCTGTGTTTCTAAAATAACTAAAATAATCCCAGAACAAATATATATACAACCAAACTTTCATAACGACAACAACCAATAACAGTTGTACATTCTCTAACTCCATACTCCACAATGTACATTGTGGAGAGAGGAATAATCAGGCCAAGCATTCAAAGCAGACAAACTTTATCCACTCTCTCACATCTCTCAGAATCAGAAAACATTGCTCTCATGTTGCAGGGCCTCTCCTTTATATTGCAACACTCACACCCCCTGCTGCCTGAGGTCTTGCATCACAATTCATTCTCGCATCACAGTTCCTATTGTCCCCCAGCCGCTTAATCCCCATGCTCTTCTGGCAGAGGAATTTACTGCCTCTCCCTTCCTTCCAGTCTGAGATGAGTACCACAGCATGGGTCCCCCATACCGCCCCCCCAGAGTCTCAGACTGAGCGTTAACTCTCACGTCCTCTTGGCTTCAGACTCCTCCCATATCTGCTGTAACGAGGGGTCTTTGGCTCTGCGGCGCTGCTGTGCCGGTGGGGGGTTCCTGGGGGTGTGTCCGTCTGTGGGTGGGCAATGGGGGGGGCATTCAGCATGCTTGTGTGACTGCTCTGATGAATCGTTTACCTGGGAAGTTCTCAGTGGGGGTCTTCCACGCCGAGGAGCTCAAGCCAACATCACCTGCTCGTCTGCCACCACAAAGGCGGGCTTAAGCCTGTCTATACAGATTTTCTTCCTGCGACCCCCCAAGTCTTACCACAAAATGCTTGTCCCCTGTTTCCAGCACTCTAAATGGCCATTGTAGATTGGGCGCAATGGGGCCGGTGGGCATTGTGCCTGACAAACATGAACGCCGCGTTCTTCAAAGTTCTCGGCACAAAAGCGTGTGGAAAACAGTGGTGGGCTGGGCCAGGTAGCGTGTCTGCGCTATGCCGTGAACGCGGGGACGGATGGGTGTTCGGTGCGGGGTTATCTGGTAAAAATTCCCCGGGGAGCCACAGCAGCTGAGAAAAAACCAGCTCTGCTGGGGAAGCCTCCAAATCCTCTTTTGGTGCGGAACGCAACCCTAATAGAACCCACAGCAACCGGTCCACCCAATTTGCATCCGTAAGCGAAGCCCTGAGCGCTGCTTTCAGTGACCTATGGAAACGCTCGCATAACCCATTGGCCTGTGGGTTGTATGCGGTTGTGCGATGAATTGCGACGCCCAGGCTCCGGGCCATCACGGACCAGAGGTTGGAAACAAACTGAGGGCCCCGATTGGACGTGATGTCCGAAGGGGTGCCAAAACGTGCCACCCATGTTGTCAAAAAGGCGTGTGCCACGTGTGCAGACGCAGTGGAAGCTAGTGGGACTGCTTCTGGCCATCGTGTGGTGCGGTCCACCACTGTCAGGAGGTGCGTGAACCCCTGCGATGGTGGGAGGGGCCCACAAGGTTCACGTGAACATGGTCGAACCTCTTAGCCGGGATATGGAACGGCTCCAAAGGGACCTTTGCGTGCCTATACGCTTTGGCTCGTTGACATGTTACGCAGGCTGCAGCCCACTCTTTCACCTGTTTGCGCCAGCTCGGCCAGACGAACTTCGCTCCTACCATTTTGACTGATGCACGCACTCCTGGGTGCACCAGGGAGTGAACGGACTCAAAAACGCGGCGGCGCCAAGCGTGTGGGACCACCGGGCGCGGGTGTCCTGTGGACACATCACAGATTGGGGGGGGCCCCCATCTTGCAGTACCCTGCTCTCCAGCCTTAACCCTGTTGGTCCAGACTGGAGTGCACACACGTCCGCTTCGCCAATCTGCTCTGCGGCCATGGCCGTGTAATCTGTCCCTGCGTAGACTGGGGCCACTACTGCGCGCAAGAGGCAGTCTGCCACCACATTAAGTTTACCGGCCACATGCTAAATATCGGTCGTAAACTCCGAGGTCGCGGCCAGCTGTCTCTGCTGCCGGCCCCACCATGGTTCCGAAACCTTGGCCATCGCGTACGTTAGCGGCTTGTGGTCCACGAACACAGTGAAGTTGTGCCCTTCCAGCCAGAACTGGAAGTGGCGTATGGCCAGGTGGAGAGCCAGTAACTCTCTGTCGAACGCGCTGTATTTATGCTCACTGTTGCACAAAGACCTACTAAAAAAGGCGAGCGGCTGCCAAGAACTGGCGACGCATTGCTCCACGACGGCCCCTATGGCCATGTCCGAGGCATCGGTAGTAAGTGCTATCCGAGCCGCCGGGTCCGGGTGCGCCAGTAGTGCGGCGTTTGCCAGGGCTGTTTTAACCTCAGAGAATGCCTGCTCCCACTCAGGCGTCCAGTCAACTCTGTCCACCAGTTTCCGTTTCTTGAGTGCAGCGTACAATGGCTGCATGAGCTGGGCTGTGCGGGGGAGGAAACGGTTATAAAAGTTAACCATCCCCAAAAACTCCTTCAGTGCCCTGACCGTCTGAGGCCGGGGAAAATTCGCCACTGCGCGCACCTTGTCTGGCAAGGGTATCGCTCCCTCCAGTGAGATGCGGTGTCCCAAAAAATCGATCCCCGTCACGCCAAACTGGCATTTCGCCGGGTTGATTATTAACCCGTGCTCTGTGTGTGGAACTTACTACCTGGAGCTGTGACGTTGGCTAGCGTTGTTGGCCCGGCTCCTCGAGCTGTACAGGGGAGGGAATCAAAAGACATTGCATTAATCAGGTGTCTGTTAGCAACATCGACTAGTAGTCCGTGTGCACACAAAAAAATCAGCGCCTAAGATTGGGAAACTGCATGCCGCTATGATGAATGTCCACTGGTACGTACGGCCGTGTAGGGATACAGTCAGTGTCCTTTCACCAAAAGTCTTAATGTCTGAGCCATTTGCGGCCATCAGCTCGGGGCCGCTAGCACAAGCTAGCCGGTCGGCGTAGGACGGCAGGATGAGGCTCTTTTGGTAGCTGGAGTCCATGAGGAACCGTCTCCCCGAGTGCGAGTCTGTCACGTAGAGCATCTTGCTTTCTTCACCGGCGGTCGCAGCTGCTACCGACTGCCGGTCCTAGCGTTTCCCAAACGCTTGAATTGGCACAGTGGCATGCATCGGCGTGCGTCCTCTCCAAAATGCGGTGGTAGGAACAGAGCGTGTCTCTCTGGCGCTTCCTGGCCCCCGCTGCCGCTACCATCGCTGGCTCCTCGCTTCCGCTGGACGTCTCGCTGGGTTCTGACACTGCTGCGCTCACTGTGAGGGCTCTGGTGGTGAGGATGATCCGATCTGCCTCCTGGGCTAGTGCATGTTAATCACGCGCAGCCAGCAACGGCAAGTTGGCAAGGACCGCTCTGGCCACCATTGGGAGGTTCCGGAGGAAAAGGTGGGCAAACAGAAAATGCCCATTGTCCGTGCCCATCAACGCCAACATCTTCTCCATCAGTTCGACCGCCGACCCATCTCCTAACTCGGAGTGTGTCAGGAGCCTCTCTGCTCTCTCGCAGTCCGAGAGCGTGTAGCGCCGGGTCAGTGCGGCTTTGAGAGCCCCGTATTTGTCACGGGCTGGGGGCTGTTGGAGTAGGCTTGCTACTTGCTGAGTTGTGCGGGCGTCCAACGCTGCGACCACATAATAATATCTGGTGTCATCTGCCATTATTCCCCGGAGCGTGAACTGGGCCTCGGTGTGGAGGAACCAAGACTTCGGGTCGTGCAGCCAAAAGTCTGGTAGTTTGACCGAAACAGCACACGCGTTGCTGGGGCTTCCTGTCCGGGTCATCTCCGGGGTGTTTGCCTCGTGTTCCATTATTCGTCAAGGGTCATCAGTGTGGAGAGAGGAATAATCAGGCCAAGCATTCAAAGCAGACAAACTTTATTCACTCTCTCACATCTCTCAGATTCAGAAAACATTGCTCTCATGTTGCAGGGCCTCTCCTTTATATTACACCACTCACACCCCCTGCTGCCTGAGGTCTTGCATCACAATTCCTATTGTCCCCCAGCCGCTTAATCCCCATGCTCTTCCGGCAGAGGAATTTACTGCCTCTCCCTTCCTTCCAGTCTGAGATGAGTACCACAGCATGGGTCCCCCATAACATCTACATTTTGTTGCTAACTCCCACCCTAACACACCCACCGCATAACTTGGTCTTCTCACACAAACATACAGTATATCCAGATACAAAACAAACAGTGATGAGGATTTCTTTTTTTTCTTCAAACCGGGCAAAAATGCAACAAGTTCATGTAGAACATATCAACTATGTGACCTTTGGGCAACAAAACATATTAACATTTCAACAACACTATGTTAATAGTCACCCCACAGTCACCTTACAGTCCCGATGGAAGATCCACCCTCTGGATTTTCGTCTGGCGGATCCCTCCCATAATGTCTTCGCCTCTGGGGATGAACCACGTCGGCGTTTCCTCTTGTCCACATGCTGCAGCTCGTTGGGGTGTCTCCAGGAGTCATCTGACAGCCTGAGATAGCCGTCCTCTCGGGCAGCCACCACCCCTAGCCTCCCCAGGTCATCCCGTCATTTTCTCTTCTCGTGGACCCCCCTTAGCTGAGCCTCCCCCCTGGGCCGAACCTCATCATCGACCCGTAGAGGAGCTCGACTTGGCTTCAAATGTCCATCATGTCGTAACCGGGCTTCCTTCTTGGGTCAAACCGTTCCACCGACCTGATCTGAAGTCCTCCTTGGCCTCCAGTGTTGCTGATTGGTGTGTCATGCTACCGCACCAGTCGGTCCTGCCCCGCTCTCTTTCATTTTAAATGCAGGCAAAGCCACTGTAGCTCCTTGCTTTCCGGTACCACCAGGCTGAACTCCGGAAGCAGAGGGGGCTAGCGTTTTGGCTCCATCAGCCGTCACGGGTGTTCCGCTGTGCCATCCAGTTCCCACATCCAGGGTAACTTAGACACTGGCATCGGAATCCTCCCACGATGGCCCTTTACGTCACTGGTCCTGCTCATCTCCCAGAATACTAGGCCAGTCACTATCCCATATTGCACCGTCCTCCACGTACGTTCCCATTATGTTCCCATTATTATCCCATTATGTTTGACCCACTGATGGTCACCACAAACTGGACGTTGGACACCATTGCCGACTTGTAATTCGCGGTCAACTCCAGCGAACCCATGATGGCTGACTTGTTTCCTCTATAGCCAAAGCATGACGACGACAGTCCTCTCACACGGTAATGTGGAAACAGACTCCTCACAGTGGGCCAGTTCAACACAGAAATTGCTGATCCCGTGTCCACCAACAACAGCACTTCTACGCCGTCCAGCAAAACGTTGCAATAAATCTGCCCATCTGTGCTTGCTGAGACAGTATGAATAACCGTAGGAGTCGCTGTGGGGGAATCTTGCCCTACGTCTTCGGTCCCCTCGCTCAAAATTTTTGCAGGCCCTGGTGAAGTGATGCAGAAGACCACGCTTGCCACAGCATTTGCCTTTCACCGGACACTCTCTTGCCTTATACCTGTGCCTGGTGGACCCACAGCCATAACATCTTGGCGTACCCAGGGCAGACCTAATTTTTATAGCGGCAGCATATTCCTCTTCATCCACTCTGTCTTCGCTATCCGGGTCCACAGCCAGCGCCTTCAAATTTGGTTCAGCGTGCCCCAACGTGCTTCTCTCACCAAGATCTTTTGATAGTTTATCAGCCGCTTCAATTCAATTCAACTTTATTTATATAGCGCCATTTCACAACAACAGCCATCTCATAGCACTTTCAACTGTAGGGGGAACCCCCACAATTGCAAAAAGACCCCAGCAATCTGGACTCCAGATCTGTGAACAACAGCATCTCTGAATATCTAATACATTCTGTAAGTCGTCCCCCTGGCAGCTGTTGATGCTGAGACTTATTTAAACACTGTGATATTTGACAAATCTCCCCGGCGCAGATTAAGCTACTTTGGTTAACACTTTAGTACCATCAGTACTTTCACAAATTGTTGTGTTAGCTCGACTGCTGTGGCCAGCGTCAGTTCATTCGAGAACATCAGGAGCCTCGACCGTTTCGCAGCACAAAGTGTGTGCTCCTCCAATTGATCACGGATCATTTCTTCTTCTCGGGCTCTGAATTGGCACTCCCCCACCAGCTGACGTAGGTCTGTGACGTATCACTGCATCGACTCTCCTGTCCGCTGGCGGCGCTGCCGAAACTGGATTCTTCGGACTATGACGTTTTCTGGAGCACAAAAATAGCACACCATTAGCCCGACCACATCGTCAAAATTATCAGCCCCCCCCCCAATGTGCTGAGAATCCATTGTCCCTCCATGCCAAGATTATGGACCAAAATAGCTCTCGCACACAGTTTCTCTAGCTCACCGAGGTTTAGGGCCACCAGATAATTCTGAAAAGCCGCATACCACCTCACGGACAGGCGGCTTGCCCAGAATCTCCAAAAACAGCTGAATAGCAGAAACGGCTCTCTCCATACCTTTATCCTTGTCGCCAAATGCTATGTCCATAACTTACTGTCACAAGAATCAGGCTGGAGGTGCAGTTGAACGTAACTTTATTGTGATGAACCATAATAACACAGGTGCTCCATACCAGGCAAAGAGTCGACAGCAAAAGTGGCAGAGTCTCTTCCGCCTGTGCCTTTTATACCCCGGGTGACGGTGGAACCGGAAAGGTGGGGCTGTCACCCCCACGACACCCAGAACCATATTGTATCAAATTATATACACTACAGTACCTTCAGATTTTCTTTAAAAGTTGCAACTTTTTTCCTCATGAATTTGCAGATACTGTATTTTCTTGTAAATTTATAACTTTTCCCTTCATAAATTTTAAACTATTGTCTCATAATTTGTAGCTTAACTTTCACCAGTTTGCAAGGCTTTTCTCTCAGATGTGTTAATCTAAGGAGAAAGTGCAATTTTGTGTAGAAAAACAAAAGTTGTTTGAGTAAGTACTTGAGTAAATTTCACTAGTTACTACCCACCTTTTAAAGGCCTGGGGGGGGGGGCAAAAGACACTTTTGGGGAAGCACAGTGACACTTGTATATAATAAAAAAAAAATAAATCAATAACTTTTTTCTTATACATTGAACCTAAAGTAATGGGTGTCTTCTGAAAATGTAGAGTGGAAAGTACAGATGTGTTAAAATGTAGTGAGTAAATGTAGAGTCATCAGGAGAAATAAACACTAATGAACAGATTTCTGAAATTTCAGCTTAAGTACAGTAAGTATTTTCACTTTGTTACTATACACCGCTCCAAATTTACAAGAAAAAAGATGCAAATATGCAAGTATCCCTTAGCTACTGAAAGGGCATTAGGCACAGTAGCTGGTAAGCAGTAAGCTTAAAGCAGCACTATGTAACTTTGGTGTTCTGGTGGGAACACTGAAAAGACCTCAACTAGAGTGTTTCATGGCCTGATTCTCTCTTGAAAAATCACAGGGTGCTTTGTTAGTTGGTGCCTAAAATTGTGCCCTATGATTGGCTAATGGGACTCGGACTGTGAAACATGCTAGTTGTAGTCTTTTCAGTGTTCTTACCAGGAGTGTGATAGCTACATTGCGCTGTTGCGGATGATGCAGGTTCACTCAGGCTATGGTTACAAGTTACATTCATTTGGTCAAAGGCTGATGTACCGTCAAAATGATTTTGGAAACTGTAAAGGTGAAAATGAGATTAAAAAATGTTTAAATATTGGTGGTATATGAGTTTTCTTTCATCCTCTTTTAACGGGATGAACTAGATTTATGTACTGACAGGTGCACCTTGAGCTGCTGGGAATTTACGGGTGTGCAAGAACACTTAATCAGTGCTGCCACTTACTCAGTTTGTAATTACTTTGTCAAGTTTTCTTTTTTTATTGAGCTACTTTTGGCATCTGAATTTGTTTCTTTGACCAGGCATGATCGCTTTTGATAAAGACGGCCATGTGGCTGCTGGTACCTCAACAAATGGGCTAAAGCACAAAGTCCCTGGGTATGTACGTTATGTTTGTTAGCGATTATAAGCCTTTATTCAAGTACATGTACTCATCTAACTTCTTTCGTAAAATTGTACTATCAGAGTTTTATTGCTTGACACTTTTTAACTCTTACTTAAGTACACTGTGAAGAAAAAAAACCTACTTTTACTCAGATACATTTGGCCGTATGCTGAGTCTGCTATTTCTTCAGGTGATTTGGATTATATTGGAGGGCATGGGACTAGCTGGTTTGATTTTTCTCAGATTTAAGAGGAAAACACTCACAAATTTCTGAAAGTAAACCTGTAAATTTACAACAAAAAAAGTTGCAAATTTAGAAGAGAATACAGTAGTCGCAGACATGGGTAAAATATCTGTAAATGAATCTAGTAAAATCTACTCAATTTGTGTAGAAAAGGTTACAGATTTATCACAGAACAAGGCAAATTTATAAGACGGAAGTCAAGAATTCATGAAAAACATAAGACATATGGAAACAAAATCAGTTTTTACAAAAAATAATTTCACAAATTTATAAGAAACACCTCACAAGTTACTGAGAAAATTGCAGACTTGTGAGGAAAAAATGTTCAGAAATGATAAACAGTACTGTATTTAGCAGAAAATCACAAATTTGAGGAAAAATGCAAATGCATGAAGTCACAGTTTTAACAGGAAAACCTCCCCAACTGGCAACAGTAAATCTGCTACTTACTACTCAAGTAACTTTTAGTAGAGTTTAGTAGTTTCCTGCTCAAATAACTTTTTAGTGGCAATACACTTGTACTTTAGTAACTAATATCGTAAGGTAATGCTAGTTGTACTTGAGTACAGTTTTTGGATACTCTACCCACCTTGATTTTAAGTCATTCTTAAACTGAGTTGTTTTTGTGCTTGTGTGTTTATGGTCTGAATGTCCTGTCTTGCAGACGTGTCGGGGACTCGCCTATCATAGGAGCAGGAGCCTATGCAGACAGTTCAGCAGGTGCGGCTGCTGCTACTGGAGATGGAGACCTCATGATGCGCTTCTTACCCAGGTAGTTTAACCATTTTCTTAAGTCTTTTCTGCATCGGTACTTTGTGTTATTGGATGCATAAGAGAAAATAAGAATTTAAACCTATGATGTGTATTTTTTAATAAAAAAGGACTGAGGGGTGTTTAGTTCTTTTGACATATTTCCCACAGGTTTGCTTTTGTCAAAATACCTCAGGGATTAAATATGACAGCATCAGTTTTCTCCAAGATTAATCACACTTTTTCACTGTGACCCATTGCACATTTCTTTTAAAACCGGTGAGCCACAGTTCACCCCACTCTGCCTCTTTTGTCAATTCTGAGATACGTGGAGGAGGCTAATGTTAGCTGGCTAGCTCGGGTTGTTGGTTACAGCATAATCAAAGTAACATCATGTAGAAGTGCAAATAAAGCATCATCTTTGACACAGGTGTATGGTTTAAGTACTTGATAGGATTGGACTGGGCCCTGGGGTATATTGAGCACGGAAATGAGCCTGAATGAATGAATGGCTGGCTCTGCTAGCTGCGGTTAAAGCGTACCTGTGGTGGTCGTGAAAAAAAAGATATTATATTGAGCCCCTGTCTCACGTTCTAGTTCAAGTTTAAGTTCAAGTTCAAGTTCAAAGCAATGTGATATAAATCCATTGCTGATGTGCTGGTTCAGCTATGTCAGCAAAACATGGGTGCAGCCATACTAGCGGCTACATGGCCTG
The DNA here is from genome assembly GCA_020510985.1 of Pholidichthys leucotaenia. Taxonomy (NCBI): domain Eukaryota; kingdom Metazoa; phylum Chordata; class Actinopteri; order Cichliformes; family Pholidichthyidae; genus Pholidichthys; species Pholidichthys leucotaenia. Next base: position 341,805,026 of record CM035840.1, read on the forward strand.
CCAGGACGCTTCCTGTGACGTAATTTCGTTGGCACCGCGATCTGGATCAATATTGGCTGAGCCTGGAGTGCCCAGATGAGCAGTGGCTTTTGGGATATTCAAATTCAAATTCAAACGTTTATTTCAAGCTCAGGGTTCATATTAAATGCAGAACTAAAACGAGTAGAAAATAAATAAATAAATGCTTAAATTCAGCGGGTCGTCTCGTCTGATCTGAGGTCGTAATGGCCGCCAGACTGCCGATGATTCTACAGAGCGGCAGACACTCGGGGCTCTTGTAACAACAAAAACATACAATGCGATATGGATATCGCAACATGGCGGAATGTAAAGCCTTTGGATGTCTCAATAATAAGCGAAAAAACAAAGATAAACACTTCTTTTGTGTACCCAAACCCAGCTCACCTTGTCAGAAGATCGTAGCGGAAAAGTGATTGCGCAATCTCGGAACAGGGCACAGACGAAATTGCGTTGTGTGTGAGGACCACTTCGTCACTTTCACCCTCAGAAGACCTTTCTGGCTCAAACCTGTAGCCATGTTGGACGAATTCTTCCTCAGAGTCCGACAATTCAGCCATAATAGAATAAAAACACTCACAACAGCACCCTAGTCGCTCATACAGACGGAGTATTGACTTTTCAGTAGCAACGTAATGACGTCACATCCGCATGTGTCATGGCTGCGCGCAGAGTTTTCATTGGCTGGCCATGCCTGCGGTCGTATTTGCATATTTCTCTGGTGGTATATGGCTGGCAATAATTATTTAACCAAATAACGAATACTTTGCCTAATGTTTTCAAGTTGAATGCGTTTAGACGACCACCACAGGTACCCTTTAACTGCCGCTAGTGGAGAAGCTGTTCTGGCCAGAGTGTAATAAACTATAGTAAAATAAGCCAAAATGGCATCTACGTAGGAGTGAGATATATGGTCAGGTGTTGGTAGATGTTCTGGCTGGGGTCATGGATGTTGGATAGAATGGATGAGTTGTGTCAATGGGAGCCAGAGGGGGCAGGAAAGCTGAGTTAACTCGCTCAATGTGTCTGGCAGTGATTACAGAGCCATCACAGCCCAAATAAGCCAGAAAAAAACCAAAAAAAAAACACATGTAAGTGAGATGTATGACCAAGCAACAGCTGGGAACTAATATACTTAGTGTAGTTATGGGTGCTGCCATTTAGGTAAACATAGCTAGATAGTTTACACATACAAATGTAGAGGTCTGAATGCCACTAAAGACATAATCAGGGAAACTCCAGGAGATACAGGTGCTAGAAGATGCAACACATGTTTTGAACAAACGATGGTAAATTTCTTTTGTGAAAGAGGTTGGAGAATTTAGTGAATTTAATAGAGTAGCCATAAAAACTGCAGTCACTCCACTAACCTAACTTGGTGAGCAGTGCTGCTAGTATGTGATATTTGGAAGCTCGTTGTTGCATGTCTATTCCCACCATCATTAAAATGGGTGGTGGTACAGATGTGGGGGGTGGTATCTTTCCAGTGAGCTTCAGTCTTAATGTCATTGCCAGAGGCAAATCTGAAGTGTTCACTGAATGAGGTCTAACAAAGTGACAGGGTTGTGTTTTTGCATTGGTATTGATATGAAATTTTGATTTGATCCCCTAAAGAGATGTAACACGTAGAAAAAAATCTCCTTGTGCATAGCACATATTAAAATATTCATGTTCCATAAACTTTTTTCCTCCTCGAAATTAAATATAGATCAAAAGTTGTTTTCTACCATGTGAACCAACACTGTACTTACACTCAAAATTCCATCACTGTGCACCCTTAGCCTAAAGTTTATTTCTCGACCACCCTTTAATAAATAGGGCTGCTGGGTGGCTTTTTCACTTGACAGAGAAATAGTTCAGAGAATATCGACATGTGCGACGTGTGCAGATTTTAAACGGCCACCTCCTGATATGAACCCCTAGCTGCAAGAGCAAAAATAGCGTTAGAAAGAGTGGAGACGGGACTCGGTTGCCCCAAAACTGTCATTTGTACAGAAGTGGAGAGATTTCACTAAAGCAACTGTTTGTTTTCAGGCTGGGAGAATATGGCAGTCACAGAAGGGTTATTTATTTATTTATTCTTTCAAGCTTTATTTATCCTGGATAGTATAGCAGACACACATACACGCACAGCTCTTTTAAGTTGCACACACACAACACCTGTGGGCTTCCCATTTCAATTATAGTTTTGACACACTTTTTGGAATAGTCACAGGCTGCCCCCCCCCACCACTCCCAAGAGAACCCCACTACTAGTCAACTGAAATGTATTTATCTAGGATTCCGGGTCCATATTTTTGCCTCCCCAAGGCAGGTGTGGTTACCTTATGCCATGGACTTCACTGTCAGAATGTGGCACTAACACATCATCACTGATAAAATCCCCTAAAAAAGGAAAGCATTTATTAGACATGTTAGAATAGATCTAAAACAAGAACTCCTGATTTAATCTAGTTGTTTTGCTATATAATTATGGATCCTCAAATTAAACATGGCCAGAGTTTGCCATTTTTCTGGTAAATACCCTGTAATTGACTTTTTCTCAAATATTTATTAGTCTTAACCCAGCTTAAGGTTTCATTGAGGAGGACACTTGCCAGGACTTTTTTTTTTCCTCCCAGAAACATGGTGTTAGGATTAACTCTGGATGTGCCCAAACCTTCCGTATTCATGGGGCAGCCAGATGGATTAAGGTTGGTTTTACAGTGGGTGACCACAGTGGAGAGAAGCTAAAAAGACACTGGATAGGCCACCAATAGCCAGATTAAGACCTTGACCCGAGCAAAGCTACTGTAGAAGAGTTGAAAAATAAAATGTATGCAGCTAGAAATGTTAATTTTAACTGTTTTAGCTACATTATACACAAAATAGTTTTAAAAAAAGGTAGTAGTCTGAAAAGTAGCATGGTACACCTGTCAGAAGCAAGTGAGAATCTCATTGCTTATACACTACCAGTCAAAAGTTTGGACACATCTACCCTTTGAAAATGAATGGGTGGATGTGTCCAAACTTTTGACTGGTACTGTATGTATTATATTTTTAAATGGCATGCTTCCACAGAAGTTGGTTATGGAATTACATGTGTGTCACTCCGTTTTCTATACTACTGACCCCAGGTTGTGTTAACCGAATATTCTCCATTATTGACAATTTATTTATTTTTAGCAGTGAAGGAACATTTTCAAGGCCATCTATCATTTTGACAGATTGCAGATGCGTTGCGGATTGCGCATGTGACAGCGTCTTCTTCTTTTAGATTTGATTGGCGGTTGGCAACCAGCTTAAAGGTGCATTACTGCCACATACTTCATCTTAGCTGCTGTGACATTTTAGCGAAGCCACAAACCAACAGAATGTGGAAAAAACTCTGTAAACATCTTGATGTTGCTGACATAAAAGGTGGAGGAAAAAAAAATAGGGACTGGTGTGGTGGACAATGAGCAGACAACGTCTATCAGTCACTGGCACCGGACAGTATACAGGGCATCACACTGAAGTTCATCTGGATATCTCCGCCAAGGAGGTTATGCCTTCATCACGTTCTGTCGGTTAACAGCATCTCTCTCTCTCTCTCTCTCTCTCTCACACACTCACACAACTGGACAGATTTTGATTGAATTTTTATCAGAGGTGGTCGTCCTTGGGCCAAGGGTGACCCATTACATTTTGGGGCCAATCAGGATCAATATGCATATTCTGGTTCAGTTGGTCCACATTTATAAATCTTACAAAGCTAAACCTCTGTAAGGTGGGAATTTTGCACTGTATTAGTCCATGTTTTCCATAAATAGATGACGTGTATACATCATCAAGAGCACTATCCCAAAATTTCTCAGAACTGTCTTCTAAATCTATCTCTCAAAGACGTTGAATAGAAATTAAAGAGTTAATGGTAAAGAATGAATCTGGGTGTACATACAGGATCTGGCAACATTCCTTTTAAGGGCAGGCACTGGTTTAAAAATGTGCCCAGTAATATTTCAGGAGGGTGTTGGATGGATTCATAATACCTAAACCTGTCTCTACAGATTTGATTTGCCTTATCTGTGATGTAGTGCACTCAATATGTGAACATTTGTTTAATGTTAAACTAGTGCATACCCGTCCATGCCCGTAGAAACCAAGTATAAGCAAGTATTTCTGCATGCCCGTAGAAAGCAGGTGTAAGCAAGCACGTCACCACTCGTTCAGTAATGCCTGCCTCTGATCTTTGACAATGTCATAGGGAGTCCTATGATCTTTGAGACGCTATAGCAAGTGCTATGATCTTTGATGATGTCATCATATAGACACCATAGGCTGATGGCATAGCGAGTCCTAGGATGCCTGCATTTGATCTTTGATGATGTCATAGCAAGTCCTATGATCGTGAGGGATACCTGCCTTTGATCACACAGACTTTCTTGAGTCACTCTATACTATGGTGTCTGACGTCATATAGACATCATGTAGAGATCATAAGCAATCCTATGATCTTTTAGCGAGTCGTATGGTTGTGACAGACATTTCTTGAATTATATGGTGATGAATTGAATCCATTTTTTGAGGAAGACTTTGGACTACAGCTCCTGACCAGATAAGAGTGATGATATAGAGTGAAGTACGTGGCGGTAATGCACCTGTAAGCTGGGTGCCAACCGCCAGTCAAATCTAAAAGAAGAAAATTTGCTAACAGTAACTGATAAAATCTTGCTGTATTAGGACTCAGACTTAAGATTTATAATCTTGGATTTTTGTGGAAATAATTTCATTGTAAAACAGGAATAAGAGCCGAACTAATGCAGGTGGAACCATTGTGCTGTATGGTGGTGCACTGGGATACCCCAGACTGTGGGTTTCCTCCTCTTCTCAGAGTGGAATTGGGACAAGAGAAGCATGGCTCATGTCTTTCTTCTGCTGACCACTTACCTGTGTCTTTCAGGGATGGACACCAAACCCAAATAAAAACAAAACAAAAAATTGGGACCCATAACACTGACATTGCATAATTGTCATTTTTAGGCTTGTCATTTGTTCATTTGTTCCACTCTCAAATACGCATCACATATACTTTGATATGTTTGGTGTAAAAACAAATTCAAATCGATGGAAAGTTGTCCATCCATCCATCTTCTTCCGCTTAATCCTTTTCGGGTCACGGGGGGTGGGGGTGGGGGGGCTGGGGCTGGAGCCTATCCTAGCATCTTTGGGCGAGAGGCAGGGTACACCCTGGACAGATCACCAGTCCATCACAGGGCCAACACAGAAAGACAGACAACCATTCACTTACATGTTTTTGGGATGTAGGAGTTTTGCAGTTAAAATGCATAAATGCTACAGAGTCTTGGAGTGAAGACATCCTTGGTAACCATTTACATGCAGGAGCTTAACTGTTTTCAGGGGACCTACTGTCCATATCACTTACTGGACATGGAAAATGTTCATTAATTATTCAACATGGTCTATGCGTATACAAGTAACCTCTGTAAGCCAAATGCTTGGTTTGAGGTAGTTTTATCTATAGGCTCTTACTGATGATACTAAGTGGGATTACATGGACGTGGACAACTCTGGTTGTGAACTGGCTGGGAAGGACTGCCAATCAGAACAAAGACACAAGCTATTTTGGCTTGTTTCTGGGAGGTTTTTCCATGGCACAATTAGGATGAATAAGAATTATTGCAAACTGAATCGTGCAAAGCAACTCTGGCACAGTCCAGCAATAAAAGCATTAAGCATCAAAGAGCTTTATATAACATTTATTTTGTGTTCCTTACTGTTTTTACAACATTTGTATCTTATGTCAGACTTTACGGCACATCACTATCACAATCCTGGTCAGTGGCCTTGACAGCAGTTGTTAGTTTGCCTCATGTGTACTCCGTATAATCCTGCCAACAGCTACTTGGCCGTGGAGCTGATGAGAGCCGGCGCCGCTCCCTCTGCTGCCTGCAAGTCGGCCATTTCCAGAATCAAGAGGCATTACTCAGAGTTCTTTGGAGCCATCATATGTGCTAACACAACAGGACATTACGGTGAGTGCTGGAGCTCACAGATACAGGCTGTTCTGCCCCTTGACAAAGGCACTCACACAAACACTGACAGGGTAGAGGGGAAAAAAAACACAATATTGATCTTGTACTCACAAAAACTATTGTAGCACATGGTTTGATCATAAAAACCTAAACAGAAACATTCAAAACGACCATGAAGAGCATACACTATATTAGACAGACAGAGAAAATGTGACTAAAAAGTACAACTGAATACATTTGTCCTCAGATTGGATCTTTGGCAGGTGATGAATCCCATGCAGCAGTCCTTTTCTTATACTTCCATGTACAGGGTTGTGAAAAAGTATTTGCCTCTTCCTGATTTCTTATATTTTTGCATATTTGCCACACAACTGTTTCAGATCATCAGACAAATTTTAATATCGGACAGCGATAACCCGAGTAAATACAAAATGCAATTTTTAAATGATTTCATTTATTAAGGGGGAAAAAAGGTATCCAAACCTACCTGGCCCTATGTGAAAATGTAATTGCCCCCTAAACCTAATAACTGGTTATGCCACCCTTGGCGGCAACAACTACCATCAAGCGTTTTTGATAACTGGCAATGAGTCTTTTACATCACTGTTGAGGAATTTTGGCCCACTCTTCTTTGCAGAATTGTTTTAATTCAGCCACATTGGAGGGCTTGAGCTTCAGGTCACACACTGATGGGCGGACATTCTCCTTCAGGATTTTCTGGTACAGAGCAGAATTTATGGTTCCATCAATAAAGCAAGTCGCTCTGGTCCTGAAGTGGCAAAACAGCCCCAGATCATCACACTACCACCATCATGGTTGACTGTTGGTATGATGTTCTTTGATGAAATGCTGTGTTAGTTTTACTCAATTACTTTTTATTCCCCTTCTGTTGCTGTCTGAAGACCGAAGGGGGATCATGTCACGGGGCAGTCCGTCTGCCTCACATTTGTGAAAGCTACTTCTGCAGTTTTGGTGCGATTGTTTTGAAAGTTGGTACCAGGGTTTAATATACACTGATGATGTGCGTCTAGAGGGGATGCATTGGAACAGAATTCTTGGCAGTTACAGTTGAGGACAGTTACCATAGCAACACAGCACTGAGTGGCAATCACATGTGACAGCTTTATTTTGTATGCAGCAAAACATAAAAATCACAAAATATTTAGTCACAGCAGTGCACAGAGTACCATTTTTTTACTTTAGATATTAATACCACACCATTTACGTGACTGTAGTGGTGTGTGAGTAAAAACCAAGGCGCACATGGCAAGTGAAGAACTGATTCAGAGCCTTTATTTTTTTGGGCAATTAACACAAGATGGAATGATAAGATTAGCTGTCCACAGTGCAAGCAGGTACTCTGTGTACTGCTGTGATTGAATATTGTGTGTATTATTTGTGTTTTACAGCAGAGACTCTCATGCTCCCACTCATTTTTGCCACTCAGTGTTTTTTAACTGCCAAGAGTTCTGTTCGGTGACATCATACGCACACCCTCTATTGTAATTTGGCTCAGATCAGATGATTTTTGCAGGGGTTTTGGGGCAAAAAGTCAAATGTCAAGGTTGGCATTCCCTATGCCCTATTACTATAGCGTGAGCAAAGCTAGGGTCACCAAACTTAGTACACAGGTTCACCTTGGGATTCTGACCTACAACTATAGATTGTATACAGCTGTTTGTGTTGTATATTCATGGTTAATAGGCTTATCATAATTTGGTTCTGCCCCTATAATTATATGGAAAAGTTTAAATCTGCTCTCCTACAGTGACATATTGAGATCTTCAAAGAGAACAGAGGCAGGGAATACTGCACTCGCTCTTGGCCAGGTAGGCAGGGAGGGCCAGGTAGATTTGTATAGCCTTTTTCCCTTAATAAATGAAATAATCATTTAAAAACTGCATTTTGTATTTCCTTGGGTTATCTTTGTCTAATATTAAAATTAGTTCAATCTAAAACATTCAAGTGTGACAAATATGCAAAAATATAAGAAATCAGAAAAGGAGCAAATATTTTTCCATATCACTATGTAAGATTAGGCTCATATGTTAATCTTAATAACATTATTCAAAGAAAGCATGATTATTTCCTTATCCCCAGATTAAAAACAGAATTTTTCAAATATTTGCATAAATACATTTCTGTGAAGCCATTATCCAGTGATGACTAAAGAAGTATTTGTAGACATGAAGGTACAACAGGAGAGCTTTAAGACCATACATTTGAAATATGAAATTTTATCCAAGCAAATGTAAAGGATGTAGCCCACAGTATACTGCATCACTTTTCTTCAATGACCATGTTTACAACTGGTTATGATTGGATTTCTGGAGTTATCTGATTATTCAAATGGCCATGTAAACAGAATAATCCGATAAAAGCCATGTAATCAGGGTCATTAAAGGCCAAATGTCACGTAATTTTTTTTTCTAAATGACAACGAATTTAGATAAAATACACATAGCTTAAACCAAATATTCATACCGGAGACCATATCACCCACCTGTATTTACATAATTGCACAAAATACACCAGGTGAAGGCCCCACCTTGCTTGCTGGCTTGTGACAGCCAGTCCAGACCACGCCCATGTTTTTGACGTCACAAGTTGTACCCTGGCTGCCCTGCCTATCCACATTCACAGTTATCAACATTGGACAATCATGACGGAAAGTGACAGCGATTGTGAACAAATTAGTTTAGTTTTGTCTTTTTTTTTTTGTCTTTTTTTTTGTCAGTGGTTCAGACAGTGACAGAGGCATAGAACCTTACAGGTTCGAGCCGTCCAAGACTGAATCAGATGCTTTGTCTGATGACAACAGTTCCAACGATGACCAGAGAGCAGAACCAGTGGAAAATGTCATTGAACTGGACATTAATCGCCTCCAGAATTGGGAAGCCGAAGGGGGTCTGTCGAGGGCGCCCCATAAATATTGATTTTTCGGAAGCCATTATTATTACAGTGGAGGAGGGCCGCTGCTGTCAAGAAATTGACCAGATCAATATGAAAATGGAGGCGCATACCTGTCAAGTGAGACGTTTTCGCCGTATTTTAATACCGTAAAACGCGGCTATAAGGGTCGGCGGAGTAATAAGGGACACTTTTCTGGGAAATGTTTTAAATGTAATTCATGTTGTTATTGTCAAATATTTTAAGGAAAATACGGGGAAAATGCAATTTTAGCAAAAACGGGCGTATTGCCATTTCTGTACGCCCAAAAGAAAAATCTACGGGAAAAAAAATTGAGTGTGTTGAGGAGCACGTCGTGTGTGTGATCCCCCCCACAGCTAGGGTGCTGGCAGATCGCTCAGCCTGAGCTGTTCGCACTACATTGAGAAGTGTGGACTCAATCATTAGTCTGATTGTCGGGGCGGGCAGATCGCTCAGCGAGAGCTATTCTCACTACAATGAGAAGTCATCAGGATAATGGTTTAACACTTTCAGCTGGGCTGCGGAACAGAGAGGAATCGCCTTACAAATACAGAATTCTGCTTTTTTTTTTATTTTGCGCCGGACACTGAGTTGTGTTGTTATTGTCAAATATCCATGAATCCTTAAAATATTTGACAACACGAATTACATTTAAAACATTTCCCAGAAAAGTGTCCCTTATTACTCCGCCGTCCCTTATAGCTGCGTTTTACGGTATTAAAATACGGCGAAAACGTCTCACTTGACAGGTATGAAAACATTTCCCAGAGAAATGTCCCTTATTACCCAGCTGTCCCTGATAGTCCCGTTTTAAGGTATGGGTGAAATATCCAATTTTTTTCTTTCTTGTTGCTCACTTCAACCTTCCAGTCTCCATATAAACAATCAATCGAAATACCCCAAGCATCAAACTAGGGTACAATCTATTTCGTCACTTCCGCCTTCTTCCCCAGGTGATTCCAGGGGCCGTGTCAGGCCAAGCGCAGCAGTTTTAAATTAACGAATATTCCGATGTTACTGAAGCATATGCACCAAGACCCGAACGGATCGGTTCCCTTTTATATCTAGTTTCAAGACATTTAAAGTACCCTGTTACGTGACATTTGGCCTTTAACTCAAGTGGTTTGCTCTCCAATAATCCGTTTATTCAGTGCATGTAAACGTGACAAACTGATTATTGCTGTTATCGGTTTATTCTCAGTAATTGTATTGTGACCATGTGACCATGTAACCAGGGTCAATTGATGGAACCTTTTGATTTTGATCCACAGTTTGTGCTTTGGTGAAAAAAAGTTAATCAGGCTAATATTTTTGAAAACAAAAGCTGCTGTCAGAGAATCCAGTTCAGTATGCAACTGCAAGAACTAATCAGAATTAAAATAAGATTAGATCAGTCTTAATTAAATGATATCATGTTTTGGATTGGCACCCATTAATAAAACCTGAAACCTGGCCATAAAAATAAGGACGTTTGGCCTTAAGTTTTTTTTAAACAATGGAATTTGTTTAAATTTTCATATCAAAATATTTTCTTAAATTGAGGTTCAGTGTAGCATTACCAAGCCAAATATTTACAGGTTATATTGATAAAGCTTTTCTTTGATGGATTATCTAGACCCCAATTACGTAAAAGTTACTCTACGTCCTCTCATTAAGTAACTTACTAAAGTGAGCCAACACAGTTTGTTCTACTTCTGATAGTTACCACTTTAATCTGCTCGTGCCAACTAAGGCTGCACAACCCATTTTTCTCCCCATCTTTAGAAAGCTTTCTAACCTTTTCATCTTCAAATAACACCCTCATTTACCCTACATCCTCAGCATTATTGTTTAACTCGCTTGCATGCTCCCCACTTTGCACCAGAAAATGAGGTCAGAATGTAATGAGACACCTGGATAAACAAATGTTAGCAGATAAATAAAGGTTACCGGAACTCTCACTGTTAAGATGACACACAGATAAAACTCACATCTCATGTCACAACTAAATGGGGTCTTAATGAGGAAGGGCTATAAAATGGTTTGCCTGTAATGGCTCATTTTCTCTTTCATCTCTTCAGGTGCAGCCTGTAACAAAGCCCCTGGCCTCTCCCAGTTCCACTTCATGGTGTCTGACTATGATTCAGTCACACCAGTCCTGAAATCTGTAGATTGCTTTTAGACTGTTTGGCTGTATGGATGTCTAATAATTCAATTAATTAACTGTCTTCTTACTGTATCCATATGCTGATGATTGATTAATAAAATAAAATGTAAATTTTGATTTCTCAAGGATGGAGATTGTCATAAAAACAAATAAAAGAAAACTGAGCCTTTATTAGATATACTTTATATACAAGTCATTCAGACATGATTAGCTCTGTAAGACTGGTAAGACTCCATGCTGGTTCCAGTTCTGGAGGCTAATTTTGAACCAGCCTGCACGTTCACATCCAGAACCAGACAATGACAGAGTAGCTCATTCCAGCCTGATGAAATCACCCTGAGAGTGCTCAGATCGCCTCATCTGTGACCCCGAACTTGACCACAATCTGGATGCAGACCCACCTGAGGATCATTTTGTGTGAGTTTGGCATCAGGACAACTGCCTAGGAGGAGGAGTGATTTTTCTAGAGTCGCATAAAATACCAGATCTCTTGACCGTTGAGCACAGCTTGGATACAGACCCACATGAGGATTACCGGGCATGCATTCAGCAAATGTTGTGGCAATTACCTAGGGGAGCATTGATTTTCATGAATTCATAAATGCCCAGATCTAATATTTGACAATGACCTTGAGCTCAACCTGGGGGCAGATCAACTTGAGGAGCATTGTGCATACGAGATTAAGAATCAATGCAGTTACGGGTAGCAATTTTCACAAAATGTAAGCACTCAGATCCCCTGATCGCAACTTGGATACAAAGCCATCTGAGGATCACTGTGTGCAAGTTTGGTGAACATTGGGCAGTTGCCTTGGGATAGTGGTGATTTTTCTGAAATCACATAAAATGCCAGATCTCATGACACTGACCTTTACCTTGACCTTCAGCACAACCTGGGTGCAAACCCACTTTAGGATCATTATGCATGAATTTGGCAAGCATTAAGGCGATTGCCTAGGAATAGTGAGGCTGTGAAAAAGGATATATATGTACACACACACACACACACACACACACACACACACACACAACTTTATTTATATAAACATCCATAATTCTGGGTTTTAGTTCAGAAACAAATGTGTGGTTTAACAGCCCGGGAGGATGGAGAGCCTTGGTCCATTCTCAGCCCACTGGAAAAAGTCACACTGTTTACCCTTCTGAAAGCTGCAGGTGTAAAAACGCCGACCATTGTTGGGTCCCAGTTTCAGAACCGTCCTCATTAAGCACCGTTTCCCATGGTGACAAAGGGGGAAATGCAAGTCCGCCCACTGCAACAGTGAAAAACTCGTATTAACATGTTTGGAAACATTCACTTCAGTTATTTACACTTGCTGCAAACCACAACATTGTGTATGGATAGGGTAAAATATCACAATGCTTGGGAAAACTTCAAAGAAATAAGTTATTATCCACTACACCTCAAAGAAGTTGCACTTGGTCTCCCTGGGAAGCGAGCAGGAGTAGAACTGTCGTCCCTTATTCTCACCCTCCTTGTGGACCACTCGGAGGACAGCTGGACGGCTGTGGGATGCACAGCGAGGGGCGTTGGGACTGGAAGGAATGGAGGTTTCACGGCTTGTCGCATCTACTCTGCACATACTGACAGGAGAAAAGAGGCAGTCTCACAAGATGGAAATACAGCAGAAACAGTTACCATGACAACACGAATGAGCAAACTAACAAGCTTCTTGTCTTTTTGTATAAAAATTGTTTGTACTAGGTGTTAAACAAAGGTCTGATTTGTTTTAAAAATTTTGCATTAAAATTCCATGTTTTCCCCACTTGTCTCTGTGAAGTTACAGAAGCTTCTCTTATTATAAACTTATTCATAAAGAGCCGAGTAAGAGATTCACTCACCCGGAGTTGGGGGTTCCATTTTGAGCATTGTTACTGGGAAAGGGGCTGTGATCAATTCTCATTTTCTTGGGAGGGTGACTGTAGGAGGCCACTGATTCCCCATCGGAGAGCTCGGCTCTTTGCTTCTGCCAGCCACCAGAGGCATAATTGGGGCTTGTTGTCCCTTGGCAAACACTGTTTTTATATAAACCTCGCTCTGACGCCAAGGAATTCAAATGACTGTCGGCTTGGGAGATCGGGAAGTTTACAGGCTTTGGCTTCTTGCTTAAGTCTGAGAAAACGAGGGTGGAAGTCCCGAAGGCAGACCTCCAGTTGACTTTGAGCTCCTCTTGTGGTTTCTTGTAGGCAGTGCAGGGGTATTTAATCAAATCAGCAGTGAAGGGTGATGCTTCAGTGCTAATGTTGCCTTTGTGAACTGTAGAGATGGAGCCAGAGAGAGAAACTCAATTCACGCTCAGCAGCTGCCTGCAGCTCATTCTGACGGCACTCATAAAATGCAGGTTGTGAAGTGTTTAGCTTTCCATAAAATCCTACCAGTAAGCAGTACACTACTATGCTCTGTCGTCTAATAAAATGCTACACAATCTGTGATGCTGAAAAATCCCTTTTGCAAAACTCTGAAATGAGATCCGATACAACTAAATGTTCCAGTAACGGACTACAAGCCCTGACACCAGTCATTAACAGGGAGCTGTGAATAAATACAGCTCTGCCAGCCACTCAGAAGCTTCCATTAAAATGCCCTTGAGCAAGGCTGTTAACCCCCAACCGCTTCAGTGGACAAGCACATTGGTCCACCGTGGAAGCTGCAAACATAGGACTGGACATATGCAAATCAGAGCACTACTGCGAAGAACAAATGTGCTCGGTCAGCTTCCTATGGAGATATGAGTGTCATTTTAGCATATTTTTTAAAAGGAATCCCTCCTCTTCTGTTCTTGCTCCCTTTGGTTTAAAAAAGCAAATGTACTTTGACACCATTACGCATGTTCACTCCTTTTTTTAACTGTTAAGGGAAGCATCATTAAAAGCTAGAAGATTTAAGGTACAGCAGATATAAAAATGTAAGGGTAAAATATCCATATGCAAAGTCAGACATGGTAGTGTTTGTTGTGTATGGTACATTGATAGATGATTAAAAAAAACACTACAATGTCAAAGATAAGTATAAAAGCAGACCAAAAAATACAAAGATGCTAACACGAATAAACTTGAGAATATTACTTTTGATGTTTTGACCTCAACATGACTGCATGTCTACAACTATACCTGTACTATCCCTGCCCCCAAGGTTTCATGCTTATATCTGGATATCTGCAGCCGCCCTTGTTTTAGAGTCTGTTCTCGATTTGGCATTACTGTCCCTCAATTTAAGTTACAGCAATGGTAAAAACACAACATTAACAAAAAAAAAAAAAACACTAAACAGTAGAAACAGCTTGACCAAATCCAGCCAAGAAGTCCACAGGAATTGTAAAAGTAATTAAAAACTAAATGAATAAAGTGCTATAGTCATGCTAAAGACTGTAGTCAAAAATTAGGGCTGATTAAGTGCAAAGAAAAATGAAATTGCGACTCCTTTTTCTAAGAAACCTGTACCTCCAGGTAGATGGGAGGATAACAAATTCCTCCACTTTACTTTGCTGTAAATGTACAAACATACATTTACATCCATGTCTGCAGTGTCACTTCCTATCTGGTGTACTAGAAGAAATACTTATGACTAAGACCACAAATGTTATCACTCAGCAAAATGGCAAAGCACTGCTCCAAATCAGTGACCATCAAGACAGAACATTTAACTTACCCTCAGGCCTTGGAGTGAGGCAGGCGTCGCAGGATTTTGCCGATGGCTGGTTGATGAGTGTGCAGACTTGACAGGCCCAGTCTTCCTCGTCTTTCTTAGCCACATTATCACTGGTTCTGTGGCTGTAGCCCCCACCAGTCAGACTGTTTCTGAGTGGCAGCTTGCTGGATGAAGGAGACAGTGCAACAGTGATGGCTGCATTAAAAACAGTCAATCTGAAATCACTTGCTAAACATCTGCCAGTGAAGAACCAAAACGTCCTCTTGTCTACAGCATTTATACGACTGAATTAACATCATTTAGGGTGGATATTTGCCGACTGGCTTGTTGTAAGTCACTGATGAATGCAAAATACTGCATTAACTTTTTTTCTTAATAATCTTCTACCCAGCCACTGCAGCCAGAATGTCCATGTGCGCCTCACTACAGGTTAAATCTAGACTGCCTTCTGTGTCCCCGTGTATGCTCGTCTGCGGTTTTCATGTTGGTCTGCGTTTGCCCACATGGACTTCACCTGTGGCACAGGGGAGCAGGAAATCTGCTTAGCCATGCTTTGTCATCATGCACTTGCACAACAGGTGTGAACAGTTTTTTAGGGTTCAGAATGCTCCTTCAAATGTTATATATGCTGCCTGTGATGCCTTTAGTGGTTAATTTGTGGTTGCTAGTCTAAAATGTTAATAGTTTTTGTTGTTTGATAAATAAAATGCTGGATTATAACAAGAGCACTGCGTACGGTACATTATACGCTCATCCATAGCCATTATTGATAGTGCATAGCTAGTACACCAACAACCAGAAAATCGATTAAAAATTTATGATTCAATATACTGTAGATCTGTAATTAACTAATAACTATATAACTGCAAGGAGTTTAAGCAAAGCAAACAATCTGCAATTCAAAGTTGAACTAATTCTAAGAAAATACCAGAAAATCATTAAAACCCCTACAATATGTACATCTTCAATACATGGACAAACACAGTGTGAAATAAAAATGTCCTAGCTTGAAAACTGAGGGAGGAGTTTCCTGGACAAACTAGGTACCCTGTATTGAAACTGCATGAAAAAAGACAAAATTTTTAAAACCTGTAATTCTGACAAAAATGATCCAAAATCAAAATCCATGCATTGTGCACATCTTCAATACATGTCAAACACTGTGAAATAAATTAGCCGGACAGGTCACACGGACGGACAGACATCGTCATCATACCAATACGTCCCATCTTTAGAGATGGGCATATTAAAACTTAGACAAACAATCTTTTAAAAGGTTAGCGCACTGGCCATTATTCATGAAGATTCTGTTGACGGTTTGGTAGAATCATATCAGACATTTTAGGTCTGAATTTTTGTGTTCTTGGGAATAATTGTTGCATACAGGAAAGCCTGACGTGCATTTGTTGTACCCATTACTGTATATGCAGTAGATCTGAGTTTAAAATGCAGAAGAGGGACAAAGTGTTTTAGAAGTGCATTAATAAAAGGGCTTTATAAAATAAGGTTTTTGTGGTTTAATAATGGCTTGTATAATGCCTTTTATCCTTGAGAGGGACATTCTACTTCCAGAAAATAAACTTGATTCCATTATTAGGCTGAAATTCAATATGATCCCATCTGTTTTTCCCCCCCTCTTTCATCCTGGAGAGTGTTATCTTTTGCTTAATGATATAAAAGACATTTACTAAAATTACCAAAAAATGGCTGTTTGAAGAAGAGAAAGAAACTTAAATTAGCATCCTATTCAGGGTGTAATGAGAGGTCAGGAAGTGACCCTTGTATGAGTCATGGGTGGGTGATAATGATGATGATAATGACTTATTCATGTGTCTGTTTTCTGGGTATTTGTTTTCTTGTTTTGGCAGGGTTATTTGAATAAATATGCAACATCAATGATTTGTCTTCATATGGAGAGGCTGTGTGTATTTGTCAACATCTAATGGAAATATATGCAACATTTTCTGTAGGGCTTCACACTTAAATGATAAGAAATACAGCTTATAGTTAAACTGAAATACAGCTGCACTTTTGATGAGATAATACATTCACAGAGAACCGTACCTAGCCAAACATTTTGAGTTGGAGCAGAGGATGAAGATGTGCAAGAATACATGGCGTTTGATATAATTGCTCCAAGCACACGTGTTAGTGCTCTGACATGAAGCTAGAGTATGTTTGACAAGAGGGTAAATCTGCAACGCCAACAGTCACCGAGGAGGCAAGTATCAGCGGCTTTCAGGAAACTTACTCACAGATTGCTTTATCAGCTGTGTAATGCGTTGTAAGGGCTTTAGACTCTAACCCCCTCGCAAAGCTCTGCTCAAACACAGCCCAGGAGGTGTTGAGCCCGTGCCCCGTCTGGTAAACACAGCCCTCCTTATATGCACACTCATTTCCCCCTATAGCACTTCCTGCTCCCTGCCAAGCCCATCTGCCTGCAAAGATGGCCTCTCTGAATGTGAGCGTGTTATCTAAAGAGCTTCAGAACTTTGAGCAAAGAGCAGGTTTTTGAAACATGACACTTTTGTTTTAGCAAAAGTGTCATGTCTGTGCCACTATTACAATTTTCAGCAAGTAAGGGTTCTTTTCTGCCCTTTACTGTGTGGACAAAAATAGATACATACTGCCAAACAAATGAATTATTCCTGCCCAAGTGTAATTTATGTTGCCATGGGTTTTAAGCGAGCCATTAAAAGGCATCAAAAGTTTCAGACAACAAACATGGCAACAGTGGATATTGATAGTTTATCGATTAAAAAAATAAAATAAAATCTGCAGCCAGGCCGTCGGATGGAGTCGCTCATTCCAGCGACACAATGGTGGACACTTTGGACACATTATGTAATACATTTTGAGACCATTTTGTAATTTTACTGTTCCCCCCCACCCCCCATGGGTCCAGACCTGTGGGACACCCTGTAAATTACATACAGTTGAAACCACATGTTTTTTTTAGAGAATTTTTTCTTTTTATTTCTTCAGAGTCAAACATTTACATACATTTCCTTAGTATTTGGGAGCATCGCCTTTAAACTGTATATCCTGGGTCAAACTTTTTGGGTATCCTTCCACAAGCTTCTCCAAATAGTTTGCTAGAATTTTGGCCCATTCCTCTTGAAAAACTGGTGGAACTGAGTCAGGTTTGTAGGCCGCCTTGCTCGCACATGTCTTTTTAGATTAGATTAGATTAGATTCAACTTTATTGTCATTACACATGTATGAATACAAGGTAATGAAACACAGTTTAGCATCCAATCAGAAGTGCAAAGGACAGCAGTGCAGTATATACGGTAATTAACAGTATGTGCAATTTAAGCAAATATATGCAAATATATGCAGCAGTGCAGAAAGTTAAAAGTACTGTTATGTGCAAATAATGTGCAATAAGTTAGATGTAGTTATGCAGTTATGTACAGGTGAGGATGGTAAAAGATGATTGTAAGAGAGTCAGCGGGGAACTAAGTTCAATAACGTGACTCTCCAAATAGTTTGGATGATCTGAAACATTTAAGTGAAACATTTAAGCTTCTCCAAATAGTCTGCTAGAATTTTGGGCCATTCCTCTTGAAAAACTGGTGGAACTGAGTCAGGTTTGTAGGCCGCCTTGCTCGCACATGTCTTTTCAGCTCTGCTCACAAATTTTCTATGGGATTGAGATCAGGGCTTTGTGATGGCCACTCCAAAAGTTTAACTTTGCTGTCCTTAAGCCACTTTGTGACTAATGTGGCAGTATGCTTAGGGTCATTGTCCATTAAGAAGACCCATTTTTGGCCAAGCTTTAATTACCTGGCTGATGGCTTAAGATGTTGCTTCAAAATTTCCACATAATGTTCTTTCCTCATGATGTCATCTATTTTGTTAAGTGCGCCAGTCCGTCTTTCAGCAAAACACCCCCCCCCCAACATAATGCTGCCACCCCCATAATTCACAGTTGGGATGGTGTTTTCAGGTTGACCCGTACCGGTGTTATGCCGAGAACTCCCCCGCCTGCCAAGAACTGCATCCGGGGGAGTTCTCAGCATAACACTGACCAGTAGCCTCTGGTCCCGGGCCATTTTGATTGCAGCAACCAGTGTGCCAGTACAGGTGATCCACCGCAGAATCATGACGAACCCACTGGGAGATAGGCCGGAGTGAACCAGGTGGTAACAGGGATGGCTAGTTGGGTGACTAAGATCTGAATAAAATAACAATATACAGTGACGTGAAAAAGTGTTTGCCTCCTTCCTGATTTCTCATTTTTTTGAATGCTTGTCACACTTAAATGTTTCAGATCATCAAACTAATTGAAATATTAGATAAAGATAACACAAGTAAACACAAAATGCAGTTTTTAAATGAAGGTGTTTATTATTAAGGTAAAAGAAAATCCAAACCTACATGGTCCTGTGTGAAAAAGTGATTGCCCCTAAACCTAATAACTGGTTGGGCCACCCTTAGCAGCAACAACTGCAATCAAGCGTTTGCGATAACTACCAATGAGTCTTTTACAGCGCTGTGGAGGAATTTTGGCCCACTCATCTTTGCAGAATTGTTGTAATTTAGCCACACTGGAGGGTTTTCATGCATGAACCACCTTTTTAAGGTCATGCCACAGCATCTCAATTGGATTCAAGTCAGCACTTTGACTAGGCCACTCCAAAGTCTTCATTTTGTTTTTCTTAAGCCATTCACAGGTGGACTTGCTGGTGAATTCTGGATCATTGTCCTGCTGCAGAACCCAAGTGTGCTTCAGCTTGAGGTCACAAACAGATGGCTGGACATTCTCCTCCAGGATTTTTTGGTAGACAGCAGAATTCATGGCTCCATTTATCACAGCAAGTCTTCCAGGTCCTAAAGCAGCAAGACAGCCCCAGACCATCACACTACCACCACCATATTTTACTGTTGGTATGATGTTCCTTTTCAGAAATACTGTGTTACTTTTACGCCGGATGTAATGGGACACACACCTTCCAAAAAGTTCAACTTTTGTCTTGTCAGTCCACAGAGTATTTTCCCAAAAGTCTTGGGGATCATCAAGATGTTTTCTGGCAAAACTGAGATGAGCCTTTATGTTCTTTTTGCTCAGCAGTGGTTTTCATCTTGGAACTCTGCCATATAGGGCTCTTTCTTATGGTGGAGTCATGAACACTGACCTTAACTGAAGCAAGTGAGGCTTGCAGTTCTTTGGATGTTGTTGTGGGGTCTTTTGTGACCTCTTGGATGAGTCGTTGCTGCGCTCTTGGAGTAATTTTGGTCGGCCGGCCACTCCTGGGAAGGTTCAGCACTGTTCCATGTTTTCACCATTTGTGGATAATGGCTCTCCCTGTGTAGGCATCATGGTGGAGCAGTGGTTAGCACAGTGGCAGCACAGCAAGAAGGTCATGGGTTCGATCCCATCCCCAGACCATCGGTGACCCTTCTGTGTGGAGTTTGCATGTTCTTCCCGTGTCTGCATGGGTTTACTCTGGGTACTCCAGTTTCCTCCCACATGCCAAAGACATGCAGGTGAGGTTAATTGGCATCAACTGGGGATTCAAAATTGTCCTTAGGTATGGATGTGAGAGTGAACAGTTGTCTGTCTCTCTGTGTTGGCCCTGCGATGGACTGGCGATCTGTCCAGGGTGTACCCTGCCTCTCGCCCAAAGATGCTGGGATAGGCTCCAGCCACCCCACGACCCGAAAAGGATTAAGCGGTAGAAGATGGATGGATGGCTCTCACCGTCTTTCGCTGGAGTCCAAAAGCTTTAGAAATGGCTTTATAACCTTTTCCAGAATGATAGATCTCAATTACTTTGTTTCTCATTTGTTCCTGAATTTCTTTGGATCGCAGCATGATGTCTAGCTTTTGAGGATCTTTTGGTCTACTTCACTTTGTCAGGCAGGTCCTATTAAAGTGATTTCTTGATTGAGAACAGGTGTGGCAGTAATAAGGCCTGGGTGTAGCGAGAGAAATTGAACTCAGCTTTCCAAAGATGTGATAAATCACAGTTATGTTTTAACGGGGAAGGGGGGCAATCACTTTTTCACGCAGGGCCATGTAGGTTTGGATTTTTTTTACCCTTAATAAACACTTTCATTGAAAAACTGCATTTTGTGTTTACTTGTGTTATCTTTGTCTAATATTTAAATTTGTTTGATGATCTGAAACATTTAAGTGTGATAAACATACAAAAAATGAGAAATCAGGAAGGGGGCAAATATATATATTTCCCCTCATGGATCGTCACCTTATTGTGGTGGGGGTTTTGCGTGCCCTAGTGATCCCAGAAGCTATGTTGTCCAGGGCAATTTGCCTCTGGTAGGGTCACCCAAGACAAACTGGTCCTGGGTGAAGGGCCAGACTAAGAATGATCCAATAGACTCTCATGATAAATTCTAGAACAAGGATTCAGTGTACCCTGCCCAGTATGGGGTTACAGGGGCCCCACCCTGGAGCCAGACCTGGGGGAGGGGCTCGATGGCTAGCATCTGGTGGCCGGGTTTCCGCCCATGGGACCCGGCTGGGCTCAGCCCGAAGGAGTTACATGGGTCTGCCCTCCAGTGGGCTCACCACCTGCAGGAGGGATCATGGGGGTCCGGTGCTATGTGGATCAGGTGGCGGTCAAAGGCGGAGACCTTGGCGGTCTGATCCCAAGCTTCCTAAACTGGCATTTGGGATGTGGAATGTCACCTCTCTGGTGGGGAAGGAGCCTGAGCTGGTGCATGAGGTTGAGAGATACTGGCTAGATATAGTCGGCCTCACCTCAACACACAGCTCTGGTTTCAGAACCAGTCTCCTGGAGAGGGTCTGGAGCTTGGCCTACTCTGGAGTTGCCCCCGGGTGAGAGGCGACGAGCAGGGGTGGATATTCTTGCATCCCCCCACCTTGCTGCCTCTATATTGGAGTCTTCCCCGGTGGACAAAAGGGTTGTTTCCCTGCGCCTTCGGGTTTGGAAACATGTCCTGACCATCATTTGTGCCTATGCACCAAATGATGGTTCAGAGCACCCACTCTTTTTGGAGTCTCTGACTGGGGTGCTGGAGAGTGCTCCTCTTGAAGACTCCATTGTCCTACTGGGGGACTTCAATGCGCACGTGGGCAACGACAGTGAAACCTGGAGGGAGGTGATTAGGAGGAACGGCCTGCCCGATCTGAACCTTAGTGGTGTTCAGTTATTGGACTTCTGTGCAAACCACAGTTTGTCCATAACAAACACCATGTTCAAGCATAAGGGTGCCCATATGTGCACCTGGCAACAGGACACCTTAGGTCGCAGGTCAATTTTGTTATTGTGTCATCAGACCTGCGACCGTATGTCTTGGACACTCGGGTAAAGAGAGGTGCAGAGCTGTCCACTGATCACCACCTGGTGGTGAGTTAGATCCGATGGCAGGGGAGGATGCCATTCAGACCTGGCAGACCCAAACGTATAGTGAGGGTGTGCTGGGAACATCTGGGTGAGGCGCCTGTCTGGGAGGTCTTCAACTTCCACCTCTGGAAGAACTTCAACCACATTCCGAGGGAGTCTGGAGACATGGAGTCTGAAGCAGCCGCCCAGAGCTGCCGCCGCAAGGTCGTCGGGGCATCTTGTGGTGGCAATTCCTGAACCAAGTGGTGGATACCAGTGGTGAGGGGGCCATTAAGATGAAGAAGGAGTCCTATCAGGCTTGGTTGGCTTGTGGGACTCCCGAAGCAGCTGAGGTGTACCGGCAGGCCAAGCGGAGTGCAGCTCGGGTGGTTGCTGAAGCAAAAACTCGGGTATGGGAGGAGTTCGGTGAGGCCATGGAACAAGACTTTCAGTCGGCCTTGAAGAGATTCTGGCAAACTGTCCGGCGGCTCAGAAGGGGGAAGCAGCTCCCTGTCCACACTGTGTATGGTGCGGATGGGGTGCTGTTGACTTTGACTGGGGATATCATTGGGCGGTGGAAGGAATACTTTGAAGATCTCCTCAATCCCACTGATACGCCTTCCACAGAGGACGCAGGGCTTGTGGACGAGGGGGACGACTCGCCTATCACAGGGGCTGAGGTCGCCAAGATGGTTAAAAATCTCTTTGGTGGCTGGGCCCCAGGGGTGGACGAGATTCGCCCTGAGTACCTCAAGGCCCTGGATGTTGTAGGGCTGTCATGGTTGACACGCCTCTGCAACATTGCGTGGAGGTTGGGGGCAGTGCCTTTGGCATGGCAAACCAGGGTGGTGGTTCCTCTCTTCAAAAAAGGGGACCAGAGGGTGTGCTCCAACTTTAGAGGGATCACACTCCTCAGCCTCCCTGGGAAGGTCTATGCCAAGGTACTGGAGAGGAGAGTCCGGCCGTTGGTCGAACCTCGGATTCAGGAGGAGCAATGTGGTTTTTGCCCTGGCCGTGGCACATCGGACCACCTCTTTACCCTCTTGAGAATCCTCGAGGGTTCGTGGGAGTTTGCCCAACCAGTTTACATGTGTTTTGTGGATGTGGAGAAGGCATTTGACCACGTCCCTCGTGGGTTTTTGTGGGGGTTGCTTCGGGAGTGTGGGGCATCAGGCTTGTTGTTACGAGCTAGTCGGTCTCTGTACGACCATTGTGAGAGTTTGGTTCATATTGCCAACACTCGATTGGACTCATTCCCAGTGAGAGTTGGACTCCGCCAGGGTTGCCCTTTGTCACCAATCCTGTTCATAATTTTTATGGACAGGATTTCTAAGCACAGCCAGGGAACGGAGGGTGTCATGCTTGGTGACCACAGGATCTCATCTCTGTTGTTTGCAGATGATGTTGTCCTGCTGGCTTCATCCAGCAATGACCTACAGTTTTTACTGGGATGGTTTGCCGCTGAGTGTGAAGCGGCTGGGATGAGAATCAGCACCTCCAAGTCCAAGTCCATGGTCCTCAGCTGGAAAAAGGTGGATTGTCCTCTCCAGGTTGGGGACAGGCTCCTGCCCCAAGTGGAGGAGTTTAAGTATCTTGGGGTCTTATTCCTGAGTGAGGGGAGAATAGAACAAGAGATTGACAGATGGATCGGAGCAGCATCTGCAGTGATGCGGACGTTGTACCGGCCTGTTGTGGTGAAGAGGGAGCTGAGCTCTAAGGCAAAGCTGTCAATTTACCAGTCAATCTACGTTCCTACCCTCACCTACGGTCACGAGCTTTGGGTAATGACCGAAAGAACGAGATCGCGGATACAAGCGGCTGAAATGAGCTTTCTTCGTAGGATCGCTGGACTCACCCTCAAAGATAGGGTGAGGAGCTCGGTCATCTGAGAGAGGCTCAGAGTAGAACCGCTGCTCCTCCACATTGAACGGAGTCAGTTGAGGTGGTGTGGGCATCTGATCAGGATGCCTCCTGGATGCCTCCCACTTGAGGTGTTTCAGGCACATCCCACTGGGAGGAGACCCCGGGGCAGACCCAGGACTCGCTGGAGAGACCATGTCTCCCAGCTGGTCTGGGGACGCCTTGGTATCCTCTCTGAAGAGCTCGAGCAGGTGGCTGGGGAGAGGGAAGTCTGGGCTTCTCTGCTTTAACTGCTGCCTCTGCGACCCGGACCTCCGGAAAAGCGGTAGAAGATGGATGGATAGCAAACATTTTTTCACACCACTGTAAGCCATGCTTACAGCAAGCATCCTGGTACCGGTGTTAGCTCGGGGGCTAATAAGCTACCTTTAGCTGGCTGTGCGAGCCAGCTCCGGTACAGGCGATCTGCTACAGAATCATGACAAAACCACTGGGGAATGGGCCGGAGTGATGCGAGGCACACCGGCAAACCAGGTGGTAACAGGGATGGCTGTTAGGGTGACTAGGAGCTGAAGAAAATAACAATATACAGTGGGGAAAATAAGTGTTGAACATGTCAATATTTTTCTCATTAAACATATTTCTGATCGAGCCATTGACCTGAGATTTTCACCAGATATCAGTAACACCCCAAGTAATCCATACATACAAAGAAATCAAGGCAACTGTGTTCACAAGTTATATTTAATAAAGTGGAATGACACAGGGAATAAGTATTGAACACATGAAGAAAAAGAGGTGTAAAAAGGCACAGAAAGCCAAGAAAGAAGCTGAAATCCAGCAGAATTTAGGAAGCCATCCCATCCCCAATCAGTGCAAATGAATTTCATCTGGTTAAGTCGTGACTGATAGCCTTTAAAAAGGTCTGTGAATATCAGATTCCACAAAGAACTCATGATGGGTAGAAGCAAAGAGCTCTCTCTAGACCTTTGCAATCTCATTGTTGCATTGGTTTCAGGTTCATTTCCAAACTGCTGAATTTTCCAGTGAGCACTGTTTGAGCCATCATTCAGAAGCGGAAAGAACATCATTTTACCATAAACTGGCAACGACCAGGAGCTCCTTGCAAGATTTCTGACAGAGGAGTCAAAAGAAGTGTCAGTAGAGTTATCCAAGAGCCAAAGACCATTCATGGAGAGCTCCAGAAAGACCTGGAGTTAGCAGGTACTACTCTTTCCAAGAAAACTAGAAAAGCACTCAGAGAGTGCATACCTCCACCAAGGCTCCTTCCGTACCTCATGGATCATCTCCAAAATGTAATGTGTTTGTGTGTAGGCCTGGACTCATTTCTGGTGAAAATTGCATCAAAGTCTGTCCATCAGTTTTGGAGTACAGTGATCCCTCGCTACTTCGCGCTTCACCTTTCGCGCCCTCAGTGCATCGCGGATTTTTCAAAAATATTCATCAAAAATTCAAAATTGAGAAATAATGGGCGGGTGCTAGCAGAAGGCAGGGAGACTACATTAGACCATCAGGTGTCAACACGGAGAGCCGCACAACTCTCTGTTCGCTGTTGTCGTGTTGGCTCGGCTCGGAAATCTCGCAAGCTGATTGGCCGAGATGTTTCACCCCGCAAGCTGATTGGCCGAGACGTTTCACCCACCTCCTCTCCCTGCCGAGCACCCATGAAGGGAAGGAAGACCGCATTCATTGCTTTTTATCGCTCGTGTTACTTAGTTTCGCCGCGTGGAACTTTTTGCTGTTCTCTTGTGCCATTTTGTGCGAAATAGTCTTCCCGTCGAGCCACTACGCCGCCTCCTCCAGCTCTACCGGAAGCTGTCCTCGATGATCCTGCGCCTCTAGCACCTCACGATGAGGCGTCACCTGAGGAGCAGTAAAGCTCTCATTAACCTGTGCAGTAAATCATTTTCATCTTGAGTTACGTATCTTGTTATAAGAATAAAAGAGTTCTAAAAACATATTTATGTACACTTTGTTTACATCTACGTGTGTGTGTACGTGTATGAGAGAGAGAGAGTGAGAATGAACGTACGTATTATTTATGGATGATGTCATTAGGGGTGACGCTACTTCGCGGTTTTTCACTTTTCGCGGTCGGTTCTGGAACCCATTAACCGCGATAAGTGAGGGATCACTGTACTGTTGTTAACACTCCGTGAGAAGGTAAGAGCGCTGGCAGAGGTTAGCACAACGTTAGCAACAATTTTCCGATCATCACCAAAATGTAATGGTTTTCCTCTGTAGCCTAAGAACCACCTCTGGTGAAAATTTCATCCAAATCCATCCAGTAGTTTTTGTGTAATCTTGCTGCACAAATACAAACAAAGCCCTTGGTGGAGGTATGCACTCTCAGATCATCACCAAAATCTAATCATCTGTTCCCCGTGCCATTACACACCTTTCTGGAAAATTTAATCAAAATCCGTTCATAATTTTGAGTAATGTTGCTCATTGACAGACAGACAAACCAACCAACGCCACTAAAAACATTACCTCCTCCCTTGGCGGAGGTAATAAGTAATGCTTTCAACCGACATGGGCTCTATGCCTGCTCACGTTCCAAGACTCCATTGCTGAAGAAAAAGCATGTTGAATGCTCATTTAAAGTTTGGTGCACAACATTTGGGCAAGCCAGTAAAATACTGGGAGAATATAGTCTGACCAGATGAGACCAAAATACTATAACTTTTTATATAGCATGTTTGGAGGAGAAATGGCACTGCACATCAGCCCCAAAACACTGTACCATCAGTGAAGTTTGGAGGTGGGAACATAGTGGTGTGGGGGAGTTTTTCCAGCACATGGTACAGGTAGATGTCATATACTGTAATTGAAGGAAAGATGAATAGACAAATGTAGAGAGACGCCCTTGATAAGAACCTGTTGCAATATGCTAAGATGCTGAAGATGAAACGAGGGTGGATATTTCAGCAAGACAATGATCCCCAACACACAGCCAAGGAAACTCAACTGGCTCCAGATAAGGAAAAATAAAGCTGCTAGAATGGTCCAGTCAGTCACCTGGCCTGAATCCAATTGAAAATCTATGGAATGAACTGAAGATCAGAGTTCTTAGAAGACACCCATGGAACCTTCAAGATTTGAAGACAGTTTGTGAGAGAAGGGGCTAAAATCACTCCTGAGCAATGCCTGTGCCTAGTTTCTCCATACAGGAGGTGTCTGGAAGCTGTTATTACCAACAAAGTTTTTTCTCCTGAATATTAAATAGGGCAGCGGTGGCCTAATAGTTAGGGATGTGGACTGGTGAGTGGAGGGTCACAGGTTTGATCCCTGGACCGGCAGGATCAGGTCTGGGTGGGACCAGACATAGCAGCGTTTGCCCCACCTTCCTTAACCCCGCTGTGGTGCCCTTGAGCAAGGCCCTTAACCCCAACTGCTCCAGTGGAGCTGCTTAGTGGCCATAGGTCAGTCTGTGGTTGTACTGAACAGCTTCCAGGTGTGACTGTCTAACTGTATGAGAGTGAACAGGGCATCCTTGAAAACGACAGGTTGCCTCTCTACGGAAGTACTCTGTATAAATAAAGGTTAAATAAAAATAATAAATAAATAAAATTAATAAATTTCACCAAATGTGTTCAATACTTCTTCCCTGTGTCATTCCACTTTTATTAAAAATAACTTGTTCTGTGAACATAGTTGCCTTGATTTCTTGGTATGTATGGATTACTTGGGTTGTTACTGATATCTGGTGAAGGTCTCAAGTCAATGGCTCCCTCAGAAATATGTTTAATGAGAAAAATGTTGACGTGTTCAATACTTATTTTCCCCACTATAAGCCGTACTTGCTGCAAGGCTCCTAGTACCAGTGTTAGCTCAGAGGCTAAAAGGCTACCTTAAGCCACCCCTTCCATCTACATAACAGACATAGGCGGGCCAATAATAGAGTAGTGGGTGGGTCTCAAAGACAGCAGTGAGTTGGCTTTTTCTAATCTTGATGTCTAAGATTTACCTCGAAGAGTCAAAAATGTTTCTGGCATTTCTTGGGAGAGAAAAACATAAAGGCTGTGTGTTTTCTAAAAAAGAATTGACTGTTTTGAAAATTTTTTGATAATTACATGACCAGTAGACTCAATTTAGACAGCTAAAACCTACAAACACCATTTTTCAGTCAATGATCCCTTTAAAGGCATAGTAATCTTAGGGCAGGGGTGTCCAATCAGGGCCAAGACCCTGCAGGCTTTACCTCCAACCAGTGTCTTCAACAGCAGATTCCACTGAATCTCCTACCACTGAGTGCTGATAAGTGAAAACACCTGCTGAAGAGACTAGGTAGAAGAGAAAACCTGCAGGGTCTTGGCCCTCCATGACACATGATCGGACACCCCTGTCTTAGGGTATGTAAACTTCTGACTTCCATCCATCCATCTTCTTCCACTTAATCCTTTTCGGGTTGTGGGGGGGCTGGAGCCTATCCCAGCATCTTTGGGCGAGAGGCAGGGTACACCCTGGACAGATCGCCAGTCCATCGCAGGGCCAACACAGAGAGACAGACAACCATTCACTCTCACAGTCATACCTATGGACAATTTAGAATCCCCAGTCTGATGCCAATTAACCTAACTTCTGACTTTGAAGAAAGTAATACAAAATTCTCTTAAAAAAAATTCTCTCTCTCATTATTCTGGCATTTACCAAACGGAAATTATTTTTGGCAATCCTAACCAGTCCTTCCAGGATTTTGCAATGTTG
The DNA here is from genome assembly GCA_020510985.1 of Pholidichthys leucotaenia. Lineage (NCBI taxonomy): Eukaryota > Metazoa > Chordata > Actinopteri > Cichliformes > Pholidichthyidae > Pholidichthys > Pholidichthys leucotaenia. The sequence continues at coordinate 341,833,709 of CM035840.1, forward strand.
CGATCGTGTCAATTCACGCAAAATCAGCCAATCAGCGCAACTATTGTGCAACCTTGCAACTTTATCCAATCTCCGCAACTTTCCCGCAATTTTGGCCAATCCTAGTCAACTTCTGCCTATTTCACCAATCAAATTTCAGCTGAGTGGCGCTGAAACACTCAGTCTAACCAATCACATGCATCACTACATCGCGTTCACTTCCATGTTTACAGTAAGTATTAACGGAACGCTTCGGCAAAAAACAGTGTGTGATTAAAAAAAAAAAAAACAAACAAAAAAAACACCCGCAAGGCTTCCAACACCGTCCCTTCCTCCATGCCCCCCCCCCCCCCCCAGCCTGCCGGTGGACGTCTCCGTCCTGACCGCGTGTACGAAGTGCTGGCTTTGTGTTGAAAAACATCCGCCTGCCCCAAAAGCAACCTGTTGCGGGAGTGCACGTGACAAGAGACTCCATAAAATCACAAACAAACAGGCAAGTCCAGTATTTCCTCTGGTTGAAAGACCTTGGCACGGTGGCAACATATTTTTCCGGGCCGGGGGGGGGGGGCATACAAGATGATTGTTTCCGGAATATGTTAATTTTATACAATTTATTTCTTTTTTTAAATTTTGCACAGTAACTTTGCATATGGAACCTACCATTTGAAGTATTGTACAACCGAGGCTTGAATACTGGAATATTGGGCCAGTTGGGGTCCCACCCAGACGTCCTGTGTTTAGACTTTTTAGTGGTGTCATCCTTCTCTCCTTCCTCTGCTCTCACCTCTCCTGAGGTGAGATTTTCCCCTTCCCTGCTCTCTCAATGGGAAAAAAAGAAACACTAGAATAAAAATACAAAAAAATACACATATTTTTTGTCATTTATGTAAACCATGACAAAAAATCCTGCGAGACAAAACATGACGATATTTTCTAACCTGTTTGTATACCACCATAGACAGAGAGAGAACCTGAATTAGACAGAGCTCAGAGAGCAGAGGGTTCAGGAGAGGTGAGAGTAGAGGAAGGAGAAAAAAAGAAACAAGATTCCTCCAACAGAGCTGTGTGGAGGAATCTGATCAGACCTAAATGAAACAGTCATTGTCGCCCACGACAGACTGCTATGATGATGATGATGATGATGATGATGATGATGATGATGATGATGATGAGGTCCCACCCAGATGTCCTGTGTTTAGACTTTTTAGTGATGTCATCCTTCTCTCCTTCCTCTACTCTCACCTCTCCTGAATCCTCTGCTCTCTGAGCTCTGTCTAATTCAGCTTATCTCTCTGTCTATGGTGGTATACAAACAGGTTAGAAAATATCGTCATGTTTTGTCTTGCAGGATTTTTTGTCATGGTTTACATAAATGACAAAAATATGTGGGGTTTTTTTTTTGTATTTTTATTCTAGTGTTTTTTTTCCCCATTGAGAGAGTAGGGAAGGGGAAAAAAAATCATTATAGTAACATACTCATGTGTACTTAAATTATATGATCAGGTGGTATAGTAACCAGAAATTGTACTTATGTAAAAGCAGTGCTTTGAAATTAATAATTAAAAGCAGATGACCAAAAATTTCTAGTTGAGTTAAGGGTACAAAGAGCACCCACTTAAAAACTTGAGTAACGACTTCAGTCTTGAAGGTTTGAGGTTTTTCTCAAAAATTTATAACAATTTTCTCACAGTTTTCTACTTTTCTCTGTAAATTTATCTAAATTTGAAGCCGTTTTCCTCAAATTTGTAATTTCCTCTTGTAAAATTGATTTTTCTTGTACATTTGAAACTTTATTATAAATGTGTGCATTATTTTATGGCTTTTTTTTTTAATAAAATTCTTCTTCGTTTAGATTTGATTGGCAGTTGGCAACCAACTTACAGGTACATTACAGCCACGTACTTCACTCTATATCATCACTCTTATCTTGGCCGTGGCAACTGTTTTTTAAATAAAAATTTGAAACAGACTGTGGTATTCTTTTTTAAACTTTATCCATATAAAATTTACATTTTTGACCATAACTTTGCTGTCAGAACAGAATAATTTAACTCTGATTACAAAGAAAAAAATGTTAATAAAATTGTATTTAATGAAATAAATTAACTTAAATGACCAAGGATGCTGTTATTTCTGTTATAATATTTCTATGTATTTATAGTTTTTTAGAACTCTTCTCACCACCCAGACAGCAGGAAAAACCTCCCTTATTTTGAAATCCAAATGTTGGCACGTTTAGTTTGTTTGGAGGCTGCTGATGGATTAAAGTCATTGACTTGGTGAATTTTGGTCATCTGGCTGGTGAAATATATCCTCAGCAATTCATCAGTCCCCCTGGCCTTTCCTTTTATATGAAGCCGGCTGCATATGAATTCTAACCACATCTCTTAGCTAAGTGACTCTTTCATTATTGCTCCCGTTTCCAGTGGGTTAAAACCATGGTAAATGCCAGTGCTTACATACCTCTTCTGATTTTTTTCCGCGTTTAACCCCTTGTACTCTGGTCAATTTCCCTAAAAACGCCAAAAAATAACGTACCCAAAGTAAATCAAAAGCTGTTCTTCAACCCTTTGCACCATCTTCATGGGGTTGGTCTCATTTAAAAGAAAACACTTTGAATTTTTTGGCAAAACAGTCATAATCTCTCTAAGTGCTCCTGCCACTGAGTAACAGTCATCTAAACATACTGAACTTGAAGAAAATAAATTTCGCCTGGGTGTTTTTTTGGATACAAATACTTGCAAATAACACACAGCTGTCAGATCCGGACTGGAAAATGCAACAGAAATGTAGAACCAAGTGTTATCCAGCTGAGGTCAAAATTTTGTAACAATACCACAAAAAATGAATATATTACACAGCTTTTTTCTTAGGTTGTTCCCAGGCGTTTTTGAACTGTGCCAAATTGTGCCAAATGGCACAGTTTGGAAAAACGTCTGTAACTTTTGAATGATTCAATATAGAAGCTTCATCTTGGGCTCTAATGAAAGGTGAAGGGCTGTGTGTGTGTGTGGGGGGGGGGTTGTTTATTCATTCATGAATGAATGAATGAACAAACAAGCCCCCCACACACAAAGAAGCATGCCACGTAAAAAATGTGTGGCTTTTTTTTACAAGAAAAAATAACCTACAGTGCAATAAAAATTATACTAAAATATCTGTCATGTAGAAGATAACAACCCCCCCCCCCCCCCCCGCTACAGAGGACGGACATCGTCCATCGACACATGACGGACCGCGGCCATGCGCCGCAGTCTACTACACACAGTTGTACTAAAATATCTGCAATCCGCTACAGAAGAGTAGCGGGGGGGGGGGGGGGGGTTCACGGTCCGGACGCGGCGCACGGACTGCACACGGTTCATGCGCCGTCCGGACCGGACTGGTCTGGGTCCGTCATGTTGTGCACAGTTGTAATTTACCGATCGGTCAAAAGTCATTTTAATTACAATTTTCAGGGATAAAGAATAATTTAGCTTATAACACTTACCTGTCCACAACAGCAGTGTCGCTGGCGAACTTCTCTTCCTCATTGTCAGATAAACATGACGCTGGTCCGCTTGTTACGGACTCGTGGTTCTGGTCACGCAACCCGGTCAAACCATAATTCCATTATTGCGGTTTTGCGCTTTTATGATTGTGGTTTTGGCGAACGATTTTTCAAAACAAATAAGAACAGTAGTAAGAAAAAAAGGCTGGCGAACGCGTGTGTGTCACCCAGCGGCTTACACAAAACAGATTTTAGGCAAGGGACGCACGCTTTCGAACTTCTGTGCTTCAATTGGCTCGCTGTATTCGCAGCTGTTGGTAGGCGGGTCCTTCTTGCTAGGTTTTCAGTCATTGGTTCTTCAAGGTTTCAGAAACCCAATTCAAGGCTCTTATTAGTCGAATGAGAGGTCAATCGCATCTAAACCAATCAAAGCACTCCTTTGGCTTTTCGTTCGCGGCTGTGTCTGTAGTGGAAGAATGGAAATGCAGCTTTTTTTTTTTTTTTTCAGTGCGCACTAGGACGCACAGTGTGCAGACGCCCGCGGTACACCGGAGTGCAAGAGGTTAAAATACTTTAATAAACCCATGTTTCTCTCGGATAGTCACGCTAGTGAGACTCTGCCCAGTGACTGACTGGAAAGCTCACATGGGCGGGGTGCTTCTAAACTCTGCGCGGATGATGGCCACGCGCATTGTTTGTATATGCGCGCTTGCGGAAAGCCATTGGTTCATATATTTTTCTTAAATTCATATCTCCTCATAAGTGCGGCGGTAATTTTTCTGGCAAGGTGGGCCACCACCCAGAAATGTTACCAGAGGAAAGACTGAAGTCTAACACTACAGCCAGTGTTTGATCATTTCATACATCTTTCGAGGTAAAATCATCACTACATCTTGACAATGAGCTTTAAAGCTGTGAATCTCTGATCTGAACACGGACCCCCCCACCCCCCCACCCCATAAATGAAAGATGTGTGTCTGATGAGACGGGTGTGTGTGTCAAAACGTGCAGCAGATAGACAGACAGGCAGGAGTTAGGCATAGGAATACTGTCTGCATTTTCCCGGAAAAACACAGACTCCAATAGACAATACAGACTAACAGAATAAATGATTTATTTTTTCCTTTCCGCTCGGTACCGAGTGGTTGGGGACCGTAGGGAGTTTTCAAATGAAGGCACTGCTAATAATTTCCACATCTCTACTCTTTAACATGTATTCAGTGCAATTTAGCTGTTGTAATGGATATTGTGTTAAAAGTCTGTATTGGCTGTTGCACAAACGTTTTTCTGTATAGCACAAGTTTCTGCTTAATTTACAAATCACTGTAATAGGAAATGTTTGACAATCCTGTTTTTCTTGTATTGTTATATAGAATATCACTGTAGTAAGCTGGAAAAACCATCTGCTTTAAAATGTGTAATTCTTCCCACAACTTTTAGTGCAAAAAAACCTCTCCAAACATTGCAACTTTTAAAAAAAAGCTCCCGCAAATTCAGGCTTTTTGGGCCGCAACAATCATAAAAACATCCCGCGAAATCCTGGAAGGACTGCATAACTGACCTAAAACAGGAAAAGTTGTCTGATTTAATGTCAGAGTGAGGGGGAAAAAAAAAGTTTATTTTTTTATAGTGTATGTAAACTTCTGGTTTCAACTGTATCTGATCAGAAACAGATTCTGAGGGTTTTCTGGGACCAATTACAATAACTCCAGTTTTGTCTGAGTCGAGCAGTAAAACACTGTAGCTTGTCCAGGTTCTTGTGCCTATAAGACGTGCCTGTAGTTTTGTCAATTTGTTTGTCTTCTTATTTCATTGATGAGTATAACTGTGTATCATCAGTATGACAGTGGAAATGTATGTTGTGTTTTCTGATAAAACAGTATTACTGAAAGGGACCAAATATATAATGAAGAGTACTGGACCCAACAGAGCCATGTTGGACTCCTTGAGTGAGTTCTTTGAGTAAAGATGGCTCATTATGGACATGAACAAAATGAAGTCACATTTACAAGAAAAAAGTAAAATTTACAAGAAAAGTCACATTAACAAGAAAAAGTGGGAAAAGTTCAAGAAAAGACAAATTAACAAGAAAGGTGTTGGAAATCTATGAGAAAAGAGTCAAATTTACAAGAAATAAGTCACGCAATGTATAAGAAAAAGATGCAAAAAAGGACAAATCCATTTAAAAAAAATCACAAATTTGCAAGAAAAAACACATTTGGTGAAAAAAGTTGCACTTTATGAAAAATATTGGCAAATTTACAACAAAACTGCATTCATTTTACGTTCCTTTGTTTTCCATCCATCCATCTTCTTCCGCTTAATCCTTCTCGGGTCGCGGGGGGGATGGAGCCTATCCCAGCATCTTTGGGCGAGAGGCAGGGTACACCCTGGACACATCACCAGTCCATCGCAGGGCCAACACAGAGAGACAGACAAACACTCACAGTCATACCTAAGGACAATTGAGAATCCCCAGTTGATGCCAATTAACCTAACCTGCATGTCTTTGGCCTGTGGGAGGAAACCGGAGTAAACCCACGCAGACAAGGGGACAACATGCAAACTCCACACAGAAGGGTCACCGACCGCCTGAGGGTAGGATCGAACCTACGATGGTCAGGGATGGGACCGATCCTGTGACCTTCTTGCTATGCTGCCACAGTGCTAACCACTGCGCCACCGTGCTGCCCTTTCCTTTGTTTTAAAATACAAAAATACTGTAACTACAAAATCACAAAATTTAATAAAATGATGACATCCCTCAATGCAAGAAAAACATTTTTATGGCTATTAACAAAACTGTGGTATTCCTATGATCTTTGAAATGCAGATTTAAGGATTAACTGTCTTTTTTTTAAGGATATTTAAGGCCATAATTCTGAATAAACACATTTAAGACTTTAAGCACCTGCAGATACCCCAGTGCAAGCATGCAGACAAAACTTCCTCAGCCAAAATGTCAAAGGTCTGTGAGGGTTTGTACCTGATGTCAACTCTGCTGGGATCTCCTTTCTGGCAGCGCTCGCAGAAGTAAGTCATCCTGCCGTTGTCTCCAAGACGACAGACGGTGATGACATGAGAACACTGGCCACACTGGGGACGCTTGTAGACTTTGTAATGTTTGTAGAGGGGAGAGCCAGATTTGTGACACTGACACAGATGAGAAGGGCACAAAAGAATAAACAGGAGGATAAAGTGAAAAGAAAAGAGATCACTTCCTTACCTGCCTATTATGAATGGACAGGAATATTTGTCTCGTCTACTCTCTAGGTGGTGGGGCTTTGATTTCTGTTGTTTTCTTAGCAAAACTGAATTCTGATTTAATGTACTCTTGCAAGTGTTTTTGAATGAGGTGGCAGCGAGCTGGATTAAATAAATGCGTGCACACCAGTGATAAACCAGCCGAAAAATGTCAAACCTTGTAAAACAGAAGAGAGAAATCACGAGTCATTTTCACCAAGTGGTGGATCTGTTCATCCGTCAGCTGCTGCACCTGAAAAAAAAAAAAAAAAAAAAAAAAAAAAAGATGGAGCACGGTTCGAGTTTACAAAAAAAAAGTGAATAAATCTCATTAGTGTGGCCATTCGTTTCAAGACAAAACGCACTTCAGTCAACAAATCAATATTACAAGCATAAAAACAATAAAAACACCAGACGTGGGTGAGGATTGAAAAAAAAAAAAGTTTTAAATCGATGCAACGGAGAGGAGTCACATACTCCATTCCTAAGACGTGCAGCTGAGGTGACGAGGACCCGACAGTAGCTCGGGCGGTGTATTAAAACAGCACCTGTTGCTTTTTCAGGTCACCTGGGGACTCAATAACGGAGGAGAATCTCATATAGATTCACTGGTCCCAGAAGTAGAAGGGGCCAAGAAGTCCCAGATTAATGTTTTGGTCCAAAGTGCTATATTCTTGTATCCCCATGTAATACTTTCAAAGCAGGGCATTCCTGTGAGAGCAAAGTCCCCGCTAACAGAGGAGTCAGACGGGCGTTCACGCTGCAAAAGTGTCACAGATCAGGAAAAAAAATGAGCCTTTTCTCTTGTAGCTTGGTTGTTCCTAAAGAGTACTGTGATGTATTTCCTGCATAATTTAGGTCATATAATTTCCAGATCATTTAAAAAAGTTTTAAATATACAATGGCATGAGAAAATTTGGACAAATATTTTGGTGTTTAACTGGTGTGGTTTTTTTTGTTTTTTTTTTTGTTACTTATTTGTACCCGTAGGTAGACTTGGTTTGCAGTCTGGTGACAAGCCACCGGCTGCTGGTCGCTGCGTGCGCGAGCGCCCTAAACCTACATGTTTTTGGTATGCGGGAGGAAACCGGAGAAATCCCGGAGTAAACCCACGCAACACGGGGAGAACATGCAAACTCCACACAGCTCACTGTTGGTCGGGGGCTGGGATCGAACCCACGATCTCATGATCCCCGCGATCCCCCGGCCGAGGGTAAAACTGTGCTGCCACAGTGCTAAACCACTGCGCCACCGTGCAGCCCCTAAACTGGTGTGTTTAATTAAGTGTATACATTCCACAGTTTTGTAGTTATCATTTTCAAATATGTAAGCAGACGTTTCCTTGCATCGAGTCTTCTTTTGTAGAATTGTCTTACTCTCTTTTCTTGGTTTCTGTTGATTGTTTTTTTTTGTCTTTTTTTTGTTCCTTATATCTTACATGTTTGAAAAAAGAAAAACTATATTTTATTTTTGTAAAAATTAGGAAATAAAATTTAAACTATTCTTTAAGGCTGCAACTTGTTGCCAATAATATAATAACATTTTCTATTAGTAGACTAATTGGACATTTCAGATTTTTTTTTGTGATTTAATAAATCTAACTTTTTCCCCTCACATTTTTTTTTACCGTTGTAAGTTTGTAATAATTTTCTCTCCACATTTTCATAGGAAATTAATAATAATAATAATAATGGTTTGCATTTATATAGCACCTTTCAAGAAACCCAAAGTGCTTTACAATGGAAATCCATTATTCATTCACTCCACAGACAGACAATGGTAGCAGTAAACTAGCAGCTGCCTGGGACAGACTGACGGACACGTGGCTGCCAATCCACGCCAACGGCCTCGCCGACCACCACCCAACATCTATGCACATTCATACCGAGTGTCATGGACACTGGAGGCAAGGTGGGTAAAGTGTCTTGCCCAGGGACACAATGACAGAATGGCTTGGGTGAGCGGGATTCAAACCACCAACGCTCTGGTTATCGACCTCCTGAGCCACTGCCGCCCACATTTCCCTCCTCCGTTCCATTTTTGCTGAGCACCAAGCTGGATGGTAGGAAGTTCCACTTTTACATGGTCTTTGGCATGACCCAGCCGGGACTTGAGTCCCGACCTCCCAGTTGTGAGGTGCACGCTCTACCCCTGGGCCAACACTCCAAAATTAGTTTTTTTTTTCCTTTTAGGTTTGGAAGCTTTCCCTTATAAAATTAGCTACTTCTTTCTCAGAAATTTGCTACTTTTTCATGTAAATTTGCAACCGTTTTGTCAAGACACTTTTTTTTCCTCAGAAACTTTTGATTTTTTTTTTTTTAAAGTTTGTGACTTCTTTCATAAAAGATTGTGATGTTTTTTCTTAAGTATTTGTATTTTTGTGAGGAAATTTGTGATTTTTTTTCTCAAAAATTTGGAATTTTTTTCTTGGGAATTTGCATTTTTTTTCTCTATAATTGGTATTTTTTTTTCTTAGATTCTTTTCCTTATGAGTTTTTTTTCCTCTAAGATTTGCAACTTTTTTCTCAGAACTTTTTCTTGCAAACTGCTTTTCAATTCAATTCAACTTTTGTCAAGACATTTTATTTCTCTCAGAAAATGTGCGATTTAAAAAAAAAAAAAATTGGGGCGGTGTGGTGGTGGAGTGGTTAGCACTGCAGCAGCACAGCAACTCACCCTTGGCCGGGGGATCCTGGGTTCGATCCCAGCCCCCGACCAACAGTGATCTGTGTGGAGTTTGCATGTTCTCCCCGTGTCTGCGTGGGTTTACTCCGGGATTTCTCCGGTTTCCTCCCACATGCCAAAAACATGCAAGTTAGGTTAACTGGCATCAAACTGGGGATTCTAAATTGTCCTTAGGTATGACTGTGAGAGTGAATGGTTGTCTGTAGTAGTAGTAGATTAGTTTATTTGACAGGTAATTAATCAAAGACAATCAATCTGATGTGTTGCACATAGAGTCTCTCTGTGTTGGCCCTGCAGTGGACTGGCGATCTGTCCAGGGTGTACCCTGCCTCTCGCCCAAAGATGCTGGGATAGGCTCCACCCCTTTCCCCCAGCAACCCGAAAAGGATTAAACAGAAGAAGATGGATGGATGATTTTTTTTTTTTTTTCCCTCAAAAATTTGCAACTTTCTTTCTGAAATTTGTGATTTTTCCCCCTTGGATTATTTTTCCTTGTAAGTTTGTATTATTTTTCTTAGATTTCCGGGTTTTTAAAGGTTTCCCCCCTCTTACGTTTGCAGATTGTTTCTTGTAAATTTGTTGCTGTTTTCTCCAGACATTTATTTTTTTTTTCTCTGAAGTTTGCTAATTTTTTCCCACAATTTTTTTTCCCACTTTTTACTAGTAATTTTTTTTAGTCTCAGGTTTGCAACTTTTTTCAGAAATTTGTTGTATTTTCTTGTAAATTTGGGATTGTTTTCTCAAGATATCTGGGTTTTTCATCAGTAATTTGTGATTTATTTTTTTTTATTCTCCTGATAAGTTTATGATTTTTTTAATGCAAGTCTGTGATATTGTTCTCAAATATTTGCAACTTTTTGTTTGGAAATTTGTGATATTTTTCCTCAAACATTTTTTTTTTACTCATTTTTCCTGTAATTGTGCAACTGTTTTCTTCAAAATTGGTGATTTTTCCCCCATCATTTTTTTCCCTTTTAACTTTGATATTTTTCTCTAATTTGTGACCTTTATATAGTATTTTTTCCTTCTTTGGTTTGGAATATTTTCCTTCTGAAATTTGGGATTTTTTTTTTTTTTAATTCCTAATAAATTTGTGATCTTTTTTCTCAAACATCTGCAACATTTTTCTCAGAAATTTATGATTTTTTTTCTTACAGAAAATGGGTGAAAAGGGTGCAGAGTTGATTAGTCAATCATCAAATAAGTTGTGGATTAATTTTTTGTTGATTAATATTTGCTGGTGACATTGCATTTTTCTATATCCTACAGAGACTGTGCTAAAATCTTTTCAATGAAAAAATATAGTTTGCCAAGGGATGGATACTGTAATTCTTTGCATACCACTGTAATTTCCAAATCATGGTTATTCATATATTCATTCTTTTTATAATATATGTAAAATATGCTTTAAGTCAGAGGAAAAAAATAATTAATAAAAAGCAGAATATATAATCAAGAAAACAAAAACAGCACAGAGAAGAAGAAATATCAATACTGCAATGCGCTTGTTTGCCTTTTCCCTCATTGCCATGCATCACTCAATAATACAAGGGCTTAGTCTTTTTACTTTTTTTTCCTGTGAGAGTTGTCTTGCATTTTTTACCCTTTTTTATTCCACTGCTGAACACAATCCATCATCTTTCCCATACCTTCACGGCTGGATAGAGGCCAGAGTCAAACAGGGCTTCGTTTTTAATGATGTTGCCGACTCCCGGCATGACGGCTTGGTCGAGGAGAACGTCGCACAGCATCCTGCTACCCTGGCTCTTCACAGCCTCCTCAGAGCGGAAGAAGCTGAACTTGGAGGAGCACACATCCAGACTTTCCATGGCCCTCACCCTCTGCTTACAGTCCTCTGTCAACCTGCAAAAGCACACAGATCTCTAGAACTGTAACAACTGTCGAAACTTCATGGATGCAGTTATTTTAAAGTGCAATTCGAGGTCAACTGGGTGCACGCCTGAGGTTATATATTTTCAGAATTGTTTCTTTTATATGTTCTGTCTGAGTACATTTTTTTTGTTGTTGTTATGAGATGAGACAGCGGAGGTGAAATTTTTCAGACAGCAAAAAATAAATGCATGTCTGTCCATTGCACATTACAGCAGGACGTTACAGGCAATAGTCAGGACAAATGTTGAACCACACAGGCTGAGTTTTTCATGCAACAATAGCTGCCTTCTTCAGTCGCAGCCTAATATAGGGCATACTCGCTCAATGAGACTCATACCCCAAGGTGAACTCCTGCCACCTCAATCTATCTAGGCTGGGCTGCTGTCCCCGTTACCTTATTTCAACGGTGCTGTCAAAGAAGTACACCACATCATTGGTTAGGTGTATTTCCAGCGCCAGTGCTGAGCCTGTTTTTTCCCTCCTCACAGCGGGGTTTATACGCATTGATCCATTCATACCGAAGTGGACTCTGGAGGATGAGAGAATAAAAGAAAGAAAGAAAAGAGACAGATTCTATTTAAAGAGATAATGCCTCAATTCATTAAAGACAACAAAAGGACGAGCAGCGGATAGGGCTATTGTGTGACGTTATTGAGGTCTCTGGGGAAACTTGCTACTTGTTCAAACAAATTAATTTAAAACAAATCCATCAGACACTACATCAGCAGGCTTATAAGTGCTCCTGGTTCAGTTGGGGTTGAGTTAAATGATGAGCTAAAGTGAGATGGCTATTTGCCAGCTGTTAAATAAGAATATGAACAAAAACACTTCAAACTTTCAGTTATTGTGATAAAACCACTCTGCTGTGACCAAGTACCCCTGTTTGGACAGTAGGAGAATTACACTGAGCGATGTTTGTCCACCAAAAGGTTCCTGGAGGACTTTCTGGATAATGCATATTTTCTATTTCTATGATGAATGGCTGTGAAATATAATGACTCAAAAACCAATGAAGCTACGGCCACCAAACGTGCATGGGATGATGATAGGACGAGCACCTGTGGCTATGTTTAAGGGGCGAAAAGCTCAAAATCAGTTTTTGTCCAAAGCAGGGCTGTGCATCATTTAAAAAAACTTGATTGATCACAGATTTTTCTATAATTGTGATTACTTGAGAGAAAGACTCAGTGAAAAGGAAGCATACTTTAGCAACTTTTTACACTTATTTTGAAACAGTCAGAGAGGAAGTCAGTGCTTCACCTTAAAGGTGCAATCCATAAGAATTTTATGAAAACAAAGATTTCTGAAAAAAATAATACATCAAAAAAGCGTTTAGAAACTTGCACAATGTAAGTCTTAATGTTCTTCAAAAAAATTAGTATATTGATGAAAAAAATATTTTGTAATTTTTTCCGGACCAATAATAATGTAAATATTTATATTCCAGAAGATTTTTTTTAGACAGAAAATTGTTCCATCCAGATTCCAGATCCAATACAATGAATCTGTTGATGTCACGTGCTATTGCATTTGCGTAAAACCGGGGGCTGCCAGAGGCAGTTATGGCTGCTTCTGAAAGTGATGGCTCATTCCGTTATCCTTCTCAAGTAAGAAGTAATAAACGAAGGGGCAAGACCAGAATAAGTATTGGTTTGTGGAGAGTTGTGAAGGACGAGACTGAGTGTATTCCTCAGGTTCAGCTTTATTCACAATGACATTCTCCAACATTCAAAAGCAGAAAAAGAGGATGAATCTTCTCACATCTGTCCTTTTATACCAGGACATCAAACATACAATCACATGGTACTTAATCCCACTCACAATGTAACTTCCCCCGATCTTAACACCATCCACCTCCTAGTCTCCGGTGGTCAGGAAATCTCTCAAGGCCATCTCCTTGAAACAAAAGGCCAGATCTCACACCCTCCCGTTACCTCTGGAAGGCTCAGTCCCTTTGTTCCCCTGAGACGTGAAGTATACAATAAGCATACAGTGATATATCTGTGGAGCATCTGAAACCAACATATGTGCATATATGTGTGCCACATGACCCCCCCCCCCCCAAACGTCTAAGATGGAACAAATGTAATACAGTTTGCAAGTCATGGTCACATTATTACACATCAGTCCAAATGTTGCTTGGGCCTCAGTCGCCTTCCATATCTGCTGTAAGCGGGCTTTACCACCCCCGCGGCGTCTTCCTGCTGTGGAGCTGCTGTTTGAGGATTAGAACTGTTAGTCAATCTCTGTGGGTGTTCTGGGGAATGCTCTCTAGGGGGTCTGCTGCGCCGAGGAGCCCTCGCCAACTGCACCACTTCGTCAGCCAGCACAAAAGCGGGTTTGAGCCTGTTTATACAAATCATTTCTTTCCTGTCCCCCAAATCTAGCAAAAAATGCTTGTCCCCTGTTTCCAGCACTCTGTATGGTCCGTCATAAGGTGGGCGTAAGGGTGGGCGGTGTGCATCATGTCTGACAAAAACAAACTCCGCATTTTTTAAAGCTTTAGGCACAAAAACGCGCGGGAAGCTGTGATGAACTGGGCCAGGAAGCGTGCTCGCTCCCGTGTCGCTCTGCAACTGCTGAGCAGGGGGGCACTCTGGCGCAGGATTATCCGGGAGAAACTCCCCGGGCAGCCGGAGTGGCTGTGCAAAAACTAACTCAGCTGGGGAGGCTTTTAAATCCTCTTTAGGTGCAGAACGCAACCCCAATAAAACCCATGGTAGCCTGTCCACCCAATTTGCATCTGTAAGCGACGCTCTGAGGGCTGCTTTCAATGACCTATGGAAACGTTCGCATAAACCATTAGCCTGCGGGTTGTATGCGGTAGTGCGGTGGATCGTTATCCCCAGGCTGCGGACCATCGCTGACCAGAGCTCGGAAACAAATTGAGGACCTCTGTCAGACGTAATGTCCGACGGAACTCCGAAACGCGCTACCCATGCTGTTAGAAACGCGCGCGCCACCTCCTCGGCTGTGGTTGATGCCAGTGGGACCACTTTCGGCCAACGCGTGGTGCGGTCCACCATTGTCAAAAGGTGTGTGCACCCCTGTGATGGCGGGAGGGGGCCTACGAGGTCGACATGCACGTGATCGAATCGCTTAGCCGGGATGTGAAAAGGCTCCAAGGGAGCTCTAGTGTGTTTGTGTATTTTGGCTCGCTGACAAGCCACGCAGACTGTTGCCCACTCCTTGACTTGCTTGTGCAGGCACGGCCATACAAATTTCTCTCCTACCATTTTGACCGACGCGCGCACCCCCGGATGCGCCAGAGAATGAATAGACTCAAAAACGCGGCGGCGCCACGTGGTCGGCACCACCGGGCGCGGTCGTCCCGTGGAGACATCGCAGATTAGGGGGGGGCATACCATCTTGTAGCACCCTGTTCTCCAGCCTTAACCCTGTTGGTCCAGACTGGAGCGCACACACGTCCGCGTCGGCAACTTGATCCGCGGCCATGGCTGCATAATCTATCCCTACGCGGACTGGGGCCGCGCGCACTTCCGCGTTGCTAACCTGGTCCGCGGGCATGGCTGCAAAATCTACCTCTGCACGGGCTGCAGCCGCCACGGCGCGCGAGAGGCAGTTCGCCACTACATTAAGTTTACCCGCTACATGCTGGATATCGGTAGTAAACTCCGAGATGGCGGCCAGCTGTCTCTGCTGCCGGCCCGATCATGGTTCTGTAATCTTGGCCATCGCGAAAGTCAGCGGCTTGTGATCCACGAACGCGGTGAAACTGCGTCCCTCCAGCCAAAACTGGAAATGGCGAATGGCCAAGTGGAGAGCTAACAACTCCCTGTCGAATGCGCTGTATTTTCGTTCACTATCGCGCAAGGTCCTGCTGAAAAAGGCGAGCGGTTGTCAAGCTCCTGCTACATACTGTTCCACGACTGCTCCTATGGCCACGTCTGATGCGTCAGTAGTGAGCGCTATGCGGGCCATTGGGTCTGGATGTGCCAACAACGCAGCGTTTGCCAGGGCTATTTTGACTTCAGCGAATGCGCGCTCCCGCTCCGGAGACCATTCGATTTTGTTTGTGGGTTTTTGTTTTTTTAGTGCAGCATACAATGGTTGCATGAGCTGCGCTGCGTGAGGGAGGAAACGGTTATAAAAATTCACCATTCCCAAAAACTCCTGTAACGCTTTGACCGTTTGTGGTTGGGGAAAATTTGTTATTGCGCGCACTTTGTCGGGCAGAGGAACCGCTCCTTCTGGAGAGACGCGATGCCCCAAAAAAATCAATCTGCGCCACCCCGAACTGACACTTCGCTGGGTTGATTATTAACCCGTGCTCTGCCAACCTCCGGAAAACTGCTGTGAGGTGGTTTTCGTGTTTGTCTTCGGACGCGCTGGCTACCAATATGTCGTCCAAGTAGACGAACACGAAGGGGAGGTCGCGCAGAACCGCGTCCATCATGCGTTGGAACGTCTGCGCTGCGCCTTTAATCCCAAACGGCATGCGCAAAAACTCAAAAAGCCCGAAAGGAGTTATTACCGCTGTTTTGGGTATGTCCTCAGCGCGCACTGGAACCTGGTGGTAACCGCGTACCAAATCTATTTTAGAAAAAATGCACGCCCCCGCCAAATGCACCGAAAAATCTTGGATGTGCGGGATCGGATAGCGGTCGTGCGCTGTAGCGTTATTCAGCCTGCGGAAATCACCGCAAGGTCGCCACGAGCCATCAGCCTTTGGGACCATATGAAGCGGCGAAGCCCAGGGGCTCTTCGACCTCCTGATGATGCCCAGTCTTTCCAGGTTGGCGAACTCCTCCCACGCTATGGTCAGTTTAGCTGAGTCCAAGCGCCGAGCTTCTGCAAAAACGGGTGGGCCGGTGGTAGTAATAAAATGTTCCGCCCCATGTTTAGCCACTGTCGCCGAAAACGTTAGGACCGTGAGTGCTGGGAACTGAGTGAGGAGTGTGTGGAACTTACCACCCGCAGCTGTGACGTTGGCTTGTGCAGTTGGCGGGGCCACTCGAGCTGTGCAGGGAATAGAATAAAAGGAGAGTGCATTAACCAGGCGTCTGTTAGCAAGATCAACCAATAAACCATGTGAGCACAAAAAATCAGCCCCTAACATGTTGAAATTGACTGCCGCTACAACAAAAGTCCACTCGAATGTACGGCCCTGCAAAGACAGAAGCAGAGTCCTCTCACCGAAGGTCTTAATCGCCGAGCCATTCGCTGCTGTCACCCGGGGACCACTGGAAGGCACCAGCCGGTCCGCGTAGGAAGGCGTGATGAAGCTCAGCTGGGAGCCTGTGTCCACGAGGAATTGCCTCCCCGAGCGTGCGTCCTTTAGGTAGAGCAGCTTGTTCTCTTCTCCAAGGGCCGCGGCTGCTACCGACCCCCGGCCTTGGCGTTTCCCGAGCGCATGAAGTGGCACGGTGGGATGCACTTTCGTGCCCTCTCTGCGAAACGGCGATGGTAGAAGCAAAGGACGTCGTCCGCTCCGTGTCGCCTGGCCCTTGCTGCTGCCGTCGTCGGTGAGTCTGGTGCTGCAGCCTCTGGCCCCATGCCGTCTTCGGACATCGCACCTAGCTCTGCTGCTGCGGCCGAAGCTGCGGCCGAAGCTGCGCTCCGTTTGTGGGTGTCGACAAGTCGCTGCGCCTCTTGGCTCAGCTCGTGGTAGTCTCGTCGGGCCAACAGCGGTGAACCGGCCAGGGTCACTCTCACCGCTGACGGTAGGGTCCTGAGGAAAAGGTGGGTGAAGATAAAGCTGTCATCATCGGAGTCTCTCAACCTCAGCATCTTCCCCATCAGGTCTGCGGGTCTGTCGTTCTCAAACTCCGTCAACGCCAGGAGCCCCTCTGCTCGCTGTTGCACCGAGGGGGTGAAGTGGCTGATAAGCGCAGCCTTCAATGTGCCGTACTTGTAGCTGTCCGGTGGGTGGTTGACCAGGCTCTCCACCCTCTGGACTGTGTGGTTGTCCAGCTTCGCCACCACATGGTAGAATTTTGTGTCGTCTCTCGAAATTCTCCGGAGGTTGAACTGCGCCTCGACCGCGCTAAACCAGGAGCGCGGACTGTTCTGCCAGAAGTCCGGCAGCTGGAACGTGGCGGCATTCGTCAGGCTGGCTTCTGACGAGTCCGGCTCAGGAGAATTACTTCTGCTCATGCTTCGTCGTAAGGTCACCAGTGTGGAGAGTTGTGAAGGACGAGACTGAGTGTATTCCTCAGGTTCAGCTTTATTCACAATGACATTCTCCAACATTCAAAAGCAGAAAAAGAGGATGAATCTTCTCACATCTGTCCTTTTATACCAGGACATCAAACATACAATCACATGGTGCTTAATCAAACATACAGTCACATGGTACTTAATCCCAGTCACAATGTAACTTCCCCCGATCTTAACACCATCCACCTCCTAGTCTCCGGTGGTCAGGAAATCTCTCAAGGCCATCTCCTTGAAACAAAAGGCCAGATCTCACACCCTCCCGTTACCTCTGGAAGGCTCAGTCCCTCTGTTCCCCTGAGACGTGAAGTATACAATAAGCATACAGTGATATATCTGTGGAGCATCTGAAACCAACATATGTGCATATATGTGTGCCACAGGTTCAGCTTTTGATCGCTGGTGCGATCTAAAGAATCATAGGTTTTAAAATCCTTACTAGGTTGCCTATTTGCTACTCGGGCCGTAAGCTAAGCTAAGCTAACTAGTGTTTGCATAGCTATCTGTAACCTACATTTTGTCTATGAGATGTTCCTGTTATTAATATGACTGTGTGATGATATCAACTGGTGTACGGCGATGGGATAGACCTCAGGAATTGCTCGGTAATCCTTTCCAAACAGTAATTTTTCCACTCTGGTCTAGTGTAGGTACAGTTAGCATTAGCTTCCATGAAGGAAGGAACTCCATTTTTTTCTAACGAACATTATGAATTTTTAAAAATACATTAGTTTTACATTGTGTTCGATGATCTCCCACACACTTGTGGCCATTTATCTAAATAAGCACTTTTTGCCCATAATTTTAATGTTGTTTAATTTCGCCAGAATCAAAATTTGATAGTTAGCATTAGTTTATGATATGTCAAACAATGGATCCGTTGTTTACGTGATCAAACGTTTTTGACGTTTAGAAAATAAATTGCTGACGTTTAGAAAATAAATTGCTTTTACATTGTGTTAGATGATCTTACCCCAATTCATCCCCATTTACTGAAAGAAGCACTCTTTGCCCGAAATGTCGCTGTGTCAATGTATGTAACTGTATATAGACTGGACATAGGCTGCTGCTGTCGCTGTTTGTTCTTGTCTTTTTTTAATCCAGCCTAATTCCTTTTTATAAAATGCACACCAATGCAGAGCGAGAGAAATGACATTTCACTTGTCCTGTATGTCCTACACGTATAGTAGTATTGACAATAAAATCTTTGAATATTTAGCTAATGATCTTGCAGGGGAACAGGTCAAGTGGACCCCTGACCATGTGAGCCCCCCATCTGGACCCCGGTATCCAATCTATACATGTACAAGTACATTTTCAATCCAGTGATTTACAAACTGATTCAGAGCTTTTTAAAGCCTCATTCAGAACATTCTAGTCCCACATACCTATTCTGTGAAATTCATCTGGGGGCAGCCAGCGGTGATGAGCAGCAGTGATGGAGAATAAAAGTCTTTAGAAAGCAGAAACGGAGCCAAAACCTTCTCCGAGTCAGCTTAGTTCTCATCTTACATCTATATATAATTTTTTAGTAGTAGTAGTAGATTAGTTTATTTGACAGGGACAGTGCAATAAACATAGACAATTAATCAAAGACAATCAATCTGATGTGTTGCACATAGAGTGTATAGCTATTAGCTAATTTGCAACTCTTGTCCCTGGATGGGCTTTAGAAAAAAGAATCAAGATAAAAAATATACACAATAACCACATACATCAATGCAGAAAAATTATAAATACACAATTATAAATATTATAAATATTATAAATACACAAATATAACAGCCTGACTCACATTTAACATAAATATTATAAATACACAAATTAAACTTCTTGGTGTCTGTGAAAAGTATTCCCAACAGTTTTATAAAAATTCTTGTTCTCCTTCTTCACTTTTATAAATCACAGGATTGAGAATGTACTTGTAAATGTACAGATAGGATCCCCTGGTCCACTTAGGGTGCTCACTTGGTTAGGGGTCCACTTGACCTGTATCTATCGTTCAGTCTTTTTGGTTTGTTTTCAATGCGTGTTATCAACCTAGCAGCCCAATGACGTGCTTTTTGGATTTACCAAGCCTACTACTTAAGACAAATACAGTTGTAAATGACCTTAACTATTGTACATGTCTTTTGTTGGTAAACGTATAACTATAAAAAAGTCATGTAATATGTTGCACCATAACTAAATGAAGAGACTGATGCTATGTTTACAGGTATTATGGCAATTATGACCCGATCACATCTACTCCTGTAAAAACAAAAAGGAAACTTACCGTGACACCACTGCCACCTGTATCAAGTATACCAGGGTCACTTTCACCAGAACAATTTATTCCTAAGTAAATTAAATTTGTGGAACTGAAAATCTTTTTCCTGTTCTTGCAACAGGTCCAATGAGTGAACACATCACACGGCACACAGGTAAAATCCAATTCAATTTCTCTACCCACTATTTCTGTCACCAACAGTATATTTAACCCAAGCACACTCATTCAAGCATGTTTGGAATGTTTAAAAAAATGTGTACAAGTTCAGATTATGTCATATTTTCATACAATTTTTATTTCTTTAAACTGTTTGTTTTGATTTTTTTTTTTAAATTTGGACATTGGTATTTTGTACCTTACTGAAAGAAGCTAGGGCAACACAAACTAAAGAGACAACAAAAGATTTGAAGTTTGTGTCCAGTTTCTTATATTATTTTTCTATATTGTTCTCCCAGATCGGCTCCACGGACCACGCTGATCCACTTCACTCAACAGTCACACGGGGAGAAGATGCCTACATCTGACTTTATTTTCAAATTCTGATATTTTGGAGACAGACTATTTCTACTTTTTAGAATATTGTCAAAATTTTCTTTTGCCCATCCATCCGTCCTCAACAGCTTTTCTGGGAATCCGGGTCATGGAGGCAGCAGTCCAGACTTCCCTCTCTCCAGCCACCTTCTACAGCTCTTCAGAGGGGATGCCAAGGTGTTCCATGCCAGCTGAGAGTCATAGTCTGCCCCATGGTTTTATCCTCGGGGGATGTGTTCCAAACACCTGAAGTTGGAGGCGACCTGATCAGATGCCAAAACCACTTCTGCTGGAGGCTTCCTCTTGTTAAAATGGAGTTTTTCCTTTGCACCGTGGCTAAGAGATCCTCACAGGGGATCACCTGATTGTTGAGGTCTTTCTGGGATTGTGGGGTCTTTATACAACACTTCAAAGTTCTGTGAGCTGCCTGTTGATGTGAATTTGTGCTATATAATAAAGTTTTATTAGAAAAACCCCTTTTTTCATAGACAACTTTAGTTGATGTTGATTTGCTTTATAACATTATATTAGTACACTGTCAGAAAATGTAATATTGCTGAGAATTTAACTTTTATGAAATACTAACAAAACTTTAAGATTATACAGTAATCCAATATAAATTTAAATATTTAAAGAATACTTTTTTAATAGATATTATGAGGACTATGACTTGTGATTTTGTGTCAGATTGGATTAGTGATGTGCTTATTTTCTGAAATGCACTGAATTTCTTACACTGACTATCCATATGAGAACAACTGGACTATTACTGCACTACAAATAATTTCAAAAAGTGAGCTTATGGAAGAGAATGCTCTGCACATGTCTGATCAGATATGTATAACTGAAGTTCTCAGTAATTTTACAAGGTTATAGAAAGGTTGACAATATTTCAGTCGTGCATTGAGGATAGGTAAGCCATCACTTGGTAAATCTAACAATGAATCAACAACACCCTTTAGATATAAATTAGAAAAGGCAAAAACAATATCAGGCATCCATTTTACATTTATTTTAATAATATAAAACAATAAATAAAATTTAAATCAACTGAAAATGAGACAGAACCCAAAAATTATTTGCCACCTCCTGGTTTTTGATGCCCTAATGATGCACCTTGTACCATGGATGTACATGTGGACCTGCCACAGACCAGGAGCGTGAGCTAGAACAAACCCAGTGAATTGTCCGTAGGGATCAGGGAAACGGTCCCTGATTGCCCACACACAGCAACTGGGGATGACCAAGGCAATGGATTAGCCATAGCAACAGCTCGTTTTAGAACAGCATTCTTAGCTAAAACGCTGAACATAAACAAACCACAAGAGTGTTACAGCATATCTGCTAAAAACACTCTACCAACAGCAAAGCCCTTAAAGTCAGCTACAGTTTTGACATGATTACATTATCAAAACTATGTAATTATCAGGTTCAATCACGTCTGTGAAACGTTTGCATTACCATAAATTATTAATAATTATATGACAGTAATTTTAAAAAAAAATGTCGAATGGAGATAAACATCAAAGAAGACTCAGTTAAAATCACTGGGCACTATACCACAAAAGATTCATCGCTTGACATGATTTCACTGCCTCGTAATCACAAAGAAACTGATTTCCATACAGACTGCTGCAGCCTGTGAATGCTTGTTTCCAGCGCTGTTTCTGTTTCTACATGGCAACACGTGCAACGTTATCATGAGGCAACAATGAGTGCAACACCTGGGCAGGAGGTCAAAAAGTAATGGATTGCACCTTTAAGGTAACACTACAAATTATCTCATCACCCAACAAATGGAGTAATTCCCCATCAGTTTCGAGAGAACGTGTAATCCTGACCTCAGTGGTGAGTCAGCTGCTTTTATTCATTTTATAGGCTATATCAGAGTGAGTGGTCTGTTGGAGTTGGCGTTTTCCTCTGCTCACTCTGTCAGAAACCCTCCCTCTTTTCATACTATTGAGTGAGCAGTGCCAATCAATGACCACTACATCAGGTGTGTGGGCTTGAAGTGGGGTGTGTACAGGATGAGGTAGTGCACTTATGGTGCCCTGAGTGCCCCGCAGGACTGGTTTAGTGTGGTGCAAACTTTTCAAATTTAAACTATAAAAAACAAAATCTACTCTTCTTTTAAACTGAGCCAGCTGCTGAGACAAACAAATCACAGTTGCCAACACCACCTCAGGGCCTGAACACCTGAGGGCATGAATTTCTTTCTAAAGCATTAATCAGCCTGAATTATTTGAAAAAGTTAAAGTGCTAAATATCCCAGCCCTAGTCTATAGTCACTTTATTAAAAAGAACTATGGCAATTAAAGGTGATACAGACGTTAGCCTTGGAACCCCCATCTGTGGCTATGGTTTTGGGGTCAAAAGGTCAAGGTCACAAGATCAATCACACTCACTCCAGAACAAACAGGTAGCCTACATGGATATACCGTACAACACTGATGCATACCCTTGCATTATGCTCAAAACTTATGAAACATGAGAAAGAAGGGAGAACTGTTCAGAGCTGTTCGAGCATGCAGAGGAAAGGTGTGGGTCTGCATGTGTTATGTGCAATTCTAGCTCAATTACCAAACTGTATAAATAAATATTAAATGAAATATTGAAGTCTAAATGATGGATGCATAATAGTAGGCTTTTTACTGATACCCAATATGCCAATAGACTGAAAGCAGTTATTGCCAATTGCCGATACCACTAAATTATGCACATATTTTTTCCACCTATTGACATCTCCTTTGTCTTACAGTGATGATTAACTGGCATATAAAGACACATTCCCCAAGGAAAATAAGACAACTACCTCAAATTAATATGAAAATAAATCCATGTTATGTATTTTTTGTAACATGTTCAACAGAACAGTAAACTTCCTCCTTTTAACAGGTTTGGAGTATACAGTTACTGTGACTTTCATTACAACAGTCACAATCAGGGCAAGAGGAAACATGTAAGTAAATGTAACCTATCCACATGGCTTGTGTAAAAATGAAGTCCAGTCACTGCACAACTGTACAGGAACTAAAACAATTTGCACCAACGTAAATAGTCAGTGTAATATTTTTACACTACTGAATAAATAAACACAATGAAGGCTGCATGTGCTTTACAACCTTAAATAAACTCAGCATCATATAAACTGAATCAAATAAATCACTTCAAAATAGGAGCCTACAAAGCAGGATCTTTTTCAAACAGTAACTTTATTCATAGTTTTCAATCACGTGACTTCCAGGGGTTGAATAAGATCACCGGCCATGTTGGGGGGGGGGGGGGAATAATAACAGAGCAAAATGGAATTAAAATGTGAAAACGTCAGAAATTTATTATGAAACTCTTGATAATGACAGACAGCGGTATGATGACAAATTAGTTTTAATGGAGAAGCAGGCCCCCTATCTCATTCCAAAACAAAACTGGCCAAAGACACAGAGAAGTGGGCTAGCATCACCTGTCCAGACATGTACAAAGCTAAATATATTTCTTGATCTTCATAACACTGATCATGCATGTTTATCCACATCAGCCCATAAATTATTCACAGAGCCCCCAACTTAATTTCTCCTGTTTGTTTTTGCTCTCAGTTTTTTGTTATGTGATATAATTTGATTTAGCATTAGCTAAACGTTGGCCTCATTCAGCACACTCACCTGTCCAGGTGCTTTCAGATGAAGTTAGACATCATTGTCTTATTGTCTAATCGTTATCCCTCATTGTTAACAATAAGCAGTAGATTTGTAGCCTCCCACCTATTTGTAATAATCCTCAAAGCCACAGGCTAATTAGCCGGTATTCTCACATTTTTGCATCAGAACAGCAAACCTTGGGTTACTACGGCGTCATTTTCTTCAGTTGTTCAGAAGAATTAAGACTTCCCAAGCAAGTAACACTCTTGAATATTGGTGAAGTCGGGATCTCAGCATCCTTCTTGAAAAGTCTTAACTCCAGCTAAGGTTAGCTTTAGCAGCTTGCTTGTGCCATAGTGATGTTATGCTCGACACCGCCCACTCGACACTGACTCGAGCATATAACGTGGAAGTATTGTGAGCAGAGTGTCAAGCACTATGTCAACATGCCCACAGTCATGTAGCAAGCGAGGCCTCGTTATGTCCATAACATCACGTGACTTGAGGGCTTGCGAGAAGTTTGAGAGGGAATTCGGGTTTTTTTTGTTTGGTTTGTATTGTTTGTTCCTGCCATCCAATTTTGAATAGACCTCGGATGGCCAAATGCTCAAAAAAAAAAAAAAAGTAATGAGATTTTTTTCAGGTTTTTCAACTCTGATGCAGTTCTGACAGTCAGTCACCAGATGGCAGTCTTTACTAGATGTTTCAAAACACTGTGCTGCTCATGAAACAATTGTCTCAAAGTTGCTCATTGTTTCATGAGGACTCGGTTTTAACATCACTATTGTTCCAGCACGGAGTGTCCTGGCTTTGCTGGTTTCCTGCCAGCAGCCTCAAGAGTAAATTTGTGTTGTTTTTCTCCTCTTTGGAGCCTTCTTTCATCAGAAAGGGAACAGGAGTTGAGCAGGATCCAGGTGTGGTGAACACGATTTGCCCTCAGTCCCTGTACGGAGGTCTAATCAGCCGAGATGATTAGAAGCACCTTGCTAGCTGAGTGGAAGGAGACACTTTCTGTCTCGCCTACGTGGACACAGCTGATGGTACAGACTGCAGTCAAAGGTAAAAATATAGGAGTATGGAGGCCTAAACAGTGATTTGGATCTTCATAATATCCTGTAGCCTGAAAGTGTGACACTTAAGTCGACTCGGACAGATCACCGATAGGTCCCGTTAGACAAACAAGTACATTTTTTTAGCTCCGCCTCTGTGTGTGTGTGTGGCTGGCAGCAGCTGAGCTGATCAGAACAGGGAGCTTATGAATCTGAAAATGTCCACAGAGCATCACAGACTCTTCAGCAATATTATTAGTCAATTATTTCTACAAACCTATTACAAAATGGTCAGAGCACCCGCAAGTTGGAATATGAGGAAGGCGCCAAGTCAGCTCTACTAATATTAATACGAGAAAGCCAAATTCTCCTCCGTTTCTCTGACGGTTCCCAAGCTGACTTGCCTTGTTTCCAAATAATTGCAGATTATCAATAAAACAACACTTTCTCCTTCCCACCAGTGTTTGTACAATCAATTATTCCACAGTAGTGCATTATATTTACATAATTTTTGGCTTTAATGAAACGGCATCACCCCCGCAGGTTCCCTCCCAACATATTCGCCCATCTAGCGACTGGCAGCCGTGTGACGTCATCTTGAAACTATGAATATGTGATGCTGTTAAAAAAAACAAAACTTGAGCTTGTAACTCCGGTAAGGCTGAATCTAAAAATTACAAAAGAAGAAGCATTGCTGAAGCAGTGTGATACATGTCTAGTGAAAACACTGAAGTGCATGACAGTAACTCCTGGAGTCCCTGTTATCCAGTCAAATTGCTCAGCGTTGTATAATGCAGTTTGAAGCCAGATATTTGACTTAAGCGAAAAATGGGGTGCTGCTGCAGTGCAAAAAATATATACAGTATATTAGCACTATCAATTTTTCTCATTGCTTTAATTGATTTACTATAAGTAGGATCTGTAAAACATGCAAATAAATTAATAAATACACTTTAAACATTTACAGAAAAATATGTTCTTTTATTATATTTTTGGTGACGCAAATCCTTTTCGGGTGGCATCACAAATTTCACTGCAGAAAAAAAGCTCTGCAAACGGCAGCACCCATAATTATGAGTGTATAAATATATCCCAAAAAATTACATCATTTTTCAGTGTAGTTGCCTTCCATGAGTTCAGACTGTTTGTAGGGAGCCAAAATTTAGAACATGCAGACCACGCATATAATGATATAACAGCAGACTGCTAGAAATGTAACCCATTAAATGACACTAAATACACCCATAGGTTACGCCGTTACCTCAATGCTCTGGCACCAAAGTACAAGAAGAGCTCCTTTCCCAGAGTTTCCACACCGGTGTACTGACAGCCACGAAAGCCGAGGAAGACATCTGTCCCCGAGTTGTTTTTCTGTATGTCAAGATAAGCAGGTAAGCAAAAAGCAGCTCCACGTCTGTCATCTTGTTCGGACGCGTCAAAGTAGCGAACTCACGGCTAATGTCGTCAGACTGCCTCTGACCTCCTTCACTTTCTGTCCTTTCTGGACTCTTGCGCGGATTTTCTCTCCGTTTAAAGTACAGCCCGGGCCCTCCACCATGCTGCCGCTCGGAATATAAAACTGAAGCCGAACGTTACGCGTCAGAAAGTTTGTTGTGGTTGTTTTGATTACCCGCCACAGGATTCAATTCTGCGCATGCGTGGAAGGCTGGAAAAGCGGCGGTACGTGAACGCAACAGAAATAAAGACACGTTATTAATGCAAGTTGTGAATTTTTATGCATCTGAAAGAGTCTCAGCCAGAGACGGTGTTCACGTCTCTTACGGCCAGTAGAGACACCAACAAGTAAAATATGCTTCTTATCTCCCGAGAATTATAACATATTGTTTATATGACCCATAGCAGACAGGAGTGGAGAGCCTTCGTTGCTGCCCTCTAGGGGCCAGGAGGCCTAATGGGCATGACTGACTGATACTGGAACAGATTCACTACAGTCTTCATTGGAAGAACATTTGGACCATTTTCTTACAAGTACTTGTTGACTAATAAAAGAAGTTCCTTTTCAAATCTGACATACATAGTGTACTATCTAGTTAACCTACCTTATAAAATTGAAATCAAGAATATTAATGTACATTTTTGAGTCTGTGATGCTGCTCCAGAAACTCTTCTTCATGTTTCATGGCATTGTAATCATGCCAAGAAATTATGGAAGGGGTTGAGAATATTTGTCAGGTTATGCTGACCTGAAACTTGACATTTCTTCTGACAAATGATCTTTGAAATTAGTTTTTATTATTTGTATAGCTTTTGGTAATCATAGAAGAATCCATCCATCTTTTACCACTTTTCTGGGAGTCTGGGTAATGGGGGCATCAATCGAAGCAGAGAAGCCCAGATTGTGGCCCAGCTCACATAGCACCATGATCCCCATGAACCCTCCCTGCAAGTGGTGAGCCTTCTGGTGGGTGGACCCATGTGGCTCCTTTTGCCCCCCCCCCCAAAAAAACCTGGTAGGGTACACTGGATGTGTTCCAGTGGATCCTTTGAGGGATCCAGTGGAACGCTGTGGGTCTGGGCCTTCACCCAGGACCTATTTGCCTTGGGAGACCAAGTTGCCCCCGACAACATAGCCCCTGGGATCATTAGGGCACGCAAACCCCTCCACCATAAGATGGCAATCCACGGAGGGGATCATCAAGAAATTATATGAAAATAGATGACGATTACCACTCAAAGGGGGGACATTTTTGAAAAGAGGCCAATAAAAAGTAACAGGGTACAAATTATGAGGAAGTTATGAGCTATGAAAATGAACCCAGTAAGAACTGGTCTGCTTTAGAGTTAAATGAGTTCTGGATGATGAATAAAAACAAGTTTCAAACATATGTAGGCACAAAAATACTGGTTTATAAATATAATGCAACAGATCCTTTTCTTGATATAAACTGTAAATGTAGTCAAATGACAATGAGGTGACTTAATTTCATATTTTATAAAATCAAAAACAAAATTAATTTGTTTGCTTTCTAAAGAAATAAAATCTTATTCAGGTTTCTACAGTAAACCGGAACGCTTAATAATCGTGTGTTTCTTTCAGTGCAGGTATTCTGCACACAACTTTCGGAGTGAGTAATGTCTTTTATTTAACACTTGAGGGCGCCAGAGCACCGCCAAACATTTGTTGCGTTTGATGGAGCACGAGAAAAAAAGCTTATGTAAAAGTGCATCAAACTGGAACATAATGATTCATAAGCAAGACAGTGTAATAGTTGTATTTAGTTGCTTTGCACATTGTTGAGTTTTCAAAGCTATATATAAATATTTTGTCTTTTTCACAAGTGTTTAGGTTTGAAATTACATATGAAGACCAAAAATAAAGAAGTGATTAAATAATTAAATGAAACAACAACACTGGGGTGTGTAATCTGTCATCATACGAACCCATCATAAATCAATCATTCAGATGTGAGTTATTGCAATGAATACCTCTAATGTCATTCATTGACGGTGTCCCATCTGGCTGAGAAACATTCAAATGAATAACAATTACCATTATTATGAAAAGCTTTTCTGCATGGCTTGCTTGCATAATTGCACCAACTTGTTTGCTCTGCAGTTTTGCCATCCAGAAACCCTTCTGTGGGCCCAGATAAAAATAGATAGGCCTCATGTTCTCCAGCCAAGCGCACAGCCATGCCCTCTTAAGAAAATGTAGCACTCAGCAATAATATGTTTTAAAACCTGGAGCTGCTCCGCTCCAAGACAAGCTGAGTGCTTGCTTTTGGGTTTAACCCACTCATCCTCTTTCACCGAAGGATCCACAGGAGGAACAGTACATGCTGAGTTCTGTCCACCCACACAGTTAAAGGACAAGAGGTCTATGTCAGGTTGGCTGAAAAGTACATGTAATTTAAACATTTTTGGGACAGTGAATCAAAACTTGAAAAAAAAAAAAACCCACCAAAACCCCCCCCCGACATTGACAAGATTTGATTATTAGGAGGGTCACATTACCATGATATTGACAAAGCCTTGGATACATACAGTATCTCACAAAAGTGAGTACGCCTCTCACATTTTTGTAAATATTTTATTATATCCTTTCATGGGACAACACTGAAGATATGACATTTTGATACAATGTAAAGTAGTCAGTGTACAGCTTGTATAACAATGTAAATTTGCCGTCCCCTCAAAATAACTCAACACACAGCCATTAATGTGTAAACTGCTGGCAACAAAACTGAGTACACCCCTAGTGAAAATGTCCAAATTGCGTCCAATTAGCCATTTCCCTCTCTGGTGTCATGTGACTCATTAGTGTTACAAGGTCTCAGGTGTGAATGGGGAGCAGGTGTGTTAAATTTGGTGTTATCACTCTCACACTCTCTCATACTGGTCACTGGAAGTTCAATATGGCACCTCATGGCAAAGAACTCTCTGAGGATCTGAAAAAAGAACTGTTGCTCTACATAAAGATGGCCTAGGATATAAGAAGACTGCCAGTACCCTGAAACTGAGCTGCAGCACGGTGGCCAAGACCATACAGTGGTTTAACAGGACAGGTTCCACTCAGAACAGGCCTCGCCATGGTCGATCAAAGAAGTTGAATGTACGTGCTCAGTGTCATATCCGGAGGTTGTCTTTTGAAAATAGACATATGAGTGCTGCCAGCATTGCTGCAGAGGTTGAAGGGGTGGGGGGGTCAGCCTGTCAGTGCTCAGACCATACACTGCACACTGCATCAAATTGGTCTGCATGGCTGTCATCCCAGAAGGGAGCCCCTTTTAAAGGTGATGCACAAGAAAGCCCACAAACAGTTTGCTAAAGACAAGCAGACTAAGGACATAGATTACTGGAATCATGTCCTGTGGCCTGGTGAGACCAAGATAAACTTATTTGATTCAGATGGTGTCAAGCTTGTGTGGCGGCAACCAGGTGAGGACTACAAAGACAAGTGTGTCTTGCCTACAGTCAAGCATGGTGGTGGAAGTGTCATGGTTTGGGGCTGCATGAGTGCTGCTGGCACTGGGGAGCTACAGTTCATTGAGGGAACTATGAATGCCAACATGTACTGTGACATACTGAAGCACAGCATGATCGGAAACTGGGCCACAGGGCCGCAGGGCAGTATTCCTGCATGAAAATGACTCCAAACACACCTTCAAGATGACCACTGCCTTGCTAAAGAAACTGAGGGTAAAGGTGATGGAATGGCTAAGCATATCTCCAGACCTAAATCCTATTGAGCATCTGTGGGGCATCCTCAAACGGAAGGTGGAGGAGTGCAAGGTCTCTAACACCATGATGTTGTCATGGAGGAGTGGAAGAGGATTCCAGTGGCAACCTGTGAAGCTCTTGTGAACTCCATCCCCAAGAGAGTTAAGACAGTGCTGGAAAATAATGGTGGCCACACAAAATATTGACACTTTGGGCACAATTTGGGCATTTTCACTAGAGGTGTACTCACGTTTGTTGCCAGCAGTTTAGACATTAATGGCTGTGTGCTGAGTTATTTTGAGGGGACAGCAAATTTACACTGTTATACAAGCCGTACACTGACTACTTTACATTGTATCAAAGTGT
Source organism: Pholidichthys leucotaenia (assembly GCA_020510985.1). Lineage (NCBI taxonomy): Eukaryota > Metazoa > Chordata > Actinopteri > Cichliformes > Pholidichthyidae > Pholidichthys > Pholidichthys leucotaenia. Next base: position 341,864,207 of record CM035840.1, read on the forward strand.
CATATCTTCAGTGTTGTCCCATGAAAAAATATAATAAAATATTTACAAAAATGCAAGGGGTGTACTCACTTTTGTGAGATACTGTAAATATGTTGATGCTGTATCATGTTGATAATACACATGTACTCGTATACTGTGCCTGTTATCTTGCTGTCTTTTTTAGAATCCTTTTTTTCTGCATCATACAAAAACACAAGAAAGTTCAAGATTAATTTGATTGATAGGATTATTAATATTTTCTATAGAAATTGTATATAGTGAAAAACTGACATCCAGACAGCTCAACTTGATAATGAAAGAAATGTTAGAAAAATAAGTTGAGGGGAAGACTGTTCTGTCTGGAAATGAGGGACAGCGGAGACGGTAGCTGTGCTGAAAAGTGACTTTATTGACAGAAAGTTAGTAGCACATGAAACATACAGAACGGCTAGTATGCTAGCTGTAAGGAGGCAGGCTGGTGTACTAGAGGCGAGCGCCAAAGAGAGTGGGCTGCCGCCAACAGTCCCCTATTACAGGCACGGCATGATGATGTCACCCGGGCCTGTGTTCTCATGTCCGTGCTGCTTGTTGTTATTGTGGGAATACATAACATTCACCTCCCCCTGGGAAAAACCAAAGCCACTGTGAACGTTATGGCAGGCATGTGAACTCACAACAAATCAAACCTGAACCTGGGCAACTGGGTGGATTACCAGTAGACCCTACATGGCTGGCTTTTCTTCATTCTGATCAGAAGCAAAAGCCTCAACTTCATCTTGGTGCAGAGGCCTGAGGTCTCTGTTACGATCATCCCTTTTAGTGTCTGCAACTGTTTGAGAGGACAAACACTGATGGGGATGACAAGCTGGCTGGAGGGGGTGGGGGGATATTTTAAGAGGAAATAGCTGATTAATAAATCATTTCTTAAAGAGGTTCATACTTTCTCAGTTGACAATGAACGTGATCAAAGTCTTATGTAACAAAAACCTTACAGGTAAAAATAATATTTATGACTGTTTCTGGCAGAAGGTGGCATCTTTATTACAATTCTCTCCACCTCTCATACTTGTTTAAATCAAACTGCTTAAATGGAGAAAAGTTAAATCAGTTTCTTTCTGGCCATGGACAAACTGCTACTGATTTGCAGATGAAGCCCACAGATGATCTTGATGTTCATTTATCATCTTTAATTAATAAAGTTTGTCACTGTCATGACTGTCACTTAAAGCAAAAGCACTGGGAGGTGAGTGCAATATCCTTCACCTCCATTTTCTTTGAAGATCCCAATACTTACTGACGGACAGCAGTTTTCAACTTTTCAATATAATTTCTGTGGCAGAACCAAATTATGATAAGCCCATCATCCACGAATATATAACAAAGTATACAACCCATAGTTATAGGTCAGGATCCCAAGGTGAACCTGTGTAGCAAGTATGGTGACCCTAGAGAGCTTTACACGTTCTATAGTAAGAGATCATAGGGAGTGCCAACCTTGACCTTTTGACCCTAAACCTGTAGTCAGAGGATATGGTCTCAGAGTAAACCTGTGTACCAGGTTTGGTGACCCTAGCTTTCTTTGTTGTTGATATATACTTTATAAGGCATTTTGATGTTGACCTTTGACCTTGCAATCCCAAAACCACAGTCACACTTCAGGGTCACGGGGTGAACCTGTGTACCAAGTTTGCTGACCCTAACTTTACTCGTTGTACAGTCATAAGACATAAGAAATGTTAACCTTGACCTTTTGACCCCAAACCCATAATCAGAGTTCAGGATCCCAAGGTGAACCTGTATACCAGGTTTGGTGGCCCTAGCTTTACTTGTTTTATAGTGATAGTAAATGTAGCATTTACCATAGAGCAACTGCAATGTTAACTTTGAACCTTTGACCCCTTGACCCCAAACCCATAGTGAGGTGAGGGTGTAAATCGTCCAAGATGTGTATTAGATACAACTACTGTATCGATTTGAAAAGCCTACATCATTTCTTTCAGTAGTTACTGTGTTTACAAGATTTAGGTAAAAATCGGTCTATGCAGTGTTACTGTCTATGAAGTGAGATGAAACAGGAGTTCATAGGTCAGGGGCTACAGCTCCTACAAAAAATCATTCAATCAGAACCAAATTACAATATGTGTATTCTCAGTGTATATCAAACCATGGTACCAAGTTCCAAAACAATCGGACCAGAGCTGTAGGAGGAGTTGATTTCACAAAAGTGGGACAGATGAACGAACTGACTGACTGACCCATAACATAATCCTCCTTCAGTCTTCACCCAAAGGGCTCTTCGACCCTTTTGGGTTTTGACCGGCAGGGAATTAAAAAAAAAAAATATCCTGCTCATTTACCCCCCACCCCCCACCCACCCCCCACACACACATTTTTTTAAACAGCTAGAACTCACAAAGATGATTGACTGATCCCCTGTTATTAAGGTTGATCAGAGGTCCAGGCTCTACACAATCAATGTGGTTTTTCTGCAACATAAAAATTTAACTATGTCAATGCTGAATTGTGAGGCAGAAACACAGTGCTCTAAGAATAATGCTGAGGCTATATGTTGTCGCTCAGGAGGCTAAAACATAACGGTACCATACTGTAAATATATATAATTTCACATATTCTTACTTCAAAGGAGCAAGATAAATTAGTAATATTATATCAGTATTCCACCTAATTTGATTGTACAGTTGTCCTGGATGTTGTGCTCTGCAGCCCTGGGTTGCTGAAAAAGATCTCCATCTGCCACAGGTTGCATTAACAGTAGCCTAACTTAAAATGGATCTCTATTTTCTAGAATTAATACAGAAAAATGTAACCCATCTGTTGTTACACAAGGGCAGTTTAAATAAAATTGATACATATGTCATGAGCTCTCCGTGCGCTTCTCCATAGCGCACGGCAAGGGGAGAAAAGATGAGGATTTACGCGCTGGGATTTACACCACACACATTTATTAAACACCAAGGTGCTAACACACAGACATACAGTTATAGTTTCCTCAGAAGCTAACGGTGTCCTACTGGACGCTCAACAGTCAACAGGGGGAAGACACCGGGGAAAAACACACGCAGTGATCACTTACTGAACTGGAGCGGTCCAGTAGTCCGAATAGGTCCCGAGGGAAACAGTCCTTACAAGACGTGACTCCACGCAAACCGTCAATGAAGTCCACAAAGTCCAATGACCCAGCAATGCATGACTGGAGACAGGCTCCTTAAGAACATGCATTGCTGGTTTGACAAATAGGCTACACCTGGGCGAGGAGCGGGAAGATGGCATTTAGCCAAATATTTAGCCAAATAAAGTAACCTGAACCTGAACCTGGGCGTGGAGCGGGAAGATGGCATACAGGAGTGGGAACAGCTGGTAGCAGTAGAGAGGGGGTGTGGTCCAACTGGCAGACAGTTAGACAGCGCTCACTCCAGCGTGAGCGCAAGAGGCTGCCTCCCCGCTGCCGGCCAGAAGGCAGTGGCTATGGATATGGCAAAGCACACAGAAATACATACTAACATGCATACAATGTGGCACGTACCCATAGAGTGGCCAAGACCGAGTCGGGGGAAGCCAAGCCGGCTCGGTTCCTGACAGAGCCCCCCCTTTAAGGGGTGGATTCCCAGATACCCAGAGCCGGCTTGGTTTCCACCGGCTCGGTTCCTGACAACATAATTCAGTATGAAGACTGTGGAGTAGGGATGCAAGTTATTGATTAATTCATCAATGAATTGATTCACCTTAACATTAACGAATAAATGATAAGCAGCAATTTTCCTGAGAATCTGAATTTTCCTCGGTACAATACGGTCTATCTTTAACATATAAAAAGTTAATTTCCGTTTTTGATATATTGAACAAAACATGAACATCATGTTCCTCAATGAGTTACTGTACCATTTGCATTTTTTTACTACAGACAATGGCATTTTTTTAGTTTAATAAATTTTGTAATGTATAGTGTGTACTATGTTCTGGTACTTCTTGTCATGTGTGCCTTTGAAAGGCACAGAGAGAGAGAGAGAAATTGAAATGCTGAATGGTGATGTGTGTTTTATTAATAGAAGAGTAACAGTACAAAGGTGCCAAAAACAAAAGGTCAAACGATAAACTTACAGGTTGCGGCTCAGAGCGAGGCTAAGCTCTGGAGGGAGCACAACTGTGGAAGTACGGACCAACTGAAGACAACTGACAGAGCAGCGAGGACAAAGTGAACAAGTGAGCTTAAGTAGTGGGTGAAAATGATGACATGAGTACAGACAGGTGTGGGTTCACCTGAACAGCAAATAATAATTGGGAACAGCTGATAGTCATAATGAGAGAGAGTGGCTGACCGTAATGACAGGTGAGGGAGGAGCAACTGATCTGACAGCTCGACAGATGATGGCCAGACTGGCACCACTCCGGAAGTCATCTGACAGCCGCCAGACCACAGAATTAAAATGAGAAATAAACATGAGTCAAAACAGTGCATCTAAAACAGGACATGGTAAAAATAACTGCAACACAACTGGAGAACATGAAAGGCAGAATAACACCAAAAGGAGAGCAAAAATACAACCAACAAATAAATACACAGAAAAGAGCCATAAAGCTGGGTCTGGCAGGAATCCCAGCCCCAGTTCGTGACACATCTCAGTAAATTACAATTACAAATGTCATGATTTTTAGTTTATTTTAAAAACTATTACCAATATCACAAATGTATCTTTTTAAATTATTTTACAAAAAAAACTTTCAAGTTTGTAATTTCCTGAGATGCACTAGTAGACTGTTAACAGAAAAATAAACTGTGAGCTGTTTCATCTGTTTCATGTTAAACATTATCACAGTACACCGGCAATCCAGACAAACCCAGAACAATCTGGGCTCCTCTGTTTGTTACATCAGTGGGAACTTGAGTCCGGTCTGCTTTCCTGTCTTGCGGTGAGGGGATAGGTTTTTGCACTCGTGTAATCTTTTTTATTTGCTCCGGACAGTCTCTCCGCTATATTTATTTGCAGCAGGTGGACCTTCAAACTCGCATGCCATTAGAACTTGTTGTGGCGCTGAGGTGCTCCGACATAACCCGGAAGGACGAGTTTTTCAGCGCATGTGCTCTGGGGGCTTGGCGTCATCTTCTGCTTTTTCAGTTGAAATGCGGCAGTGGGTGACCATGTGCACCCCCGCCTGGACGGTAACACCACTTCATTTCATAGAATAAGCTCCCATTGAAAAGGACAGCTGAGTTATCAGTTAATTGACAACTAATTTAATTTAGTTGACTAAGTTCTTATCGACAATTAATCAAAAGTCAATTAGTCAGTAACATCCCTACTGTGGAGCAACGTATCATTTAAAAAAATCTTTGTATCTATAAACTAACCTCTTTCTTCAGTTTGCCATTAAATATGGGCAGAAAAGTTGATGATAGATTTCCTTTACAAACTGTAACAGGTTGGTAGGTCTGAGCATTTTTACGGGCTTTAAACTCGTCAAACATGAAAATAGGGCCCATTCTTTTTTTTTTTTTTTTGTCAGTGACAGCAGAGGGGAATATAGATACCAGGTTACACCGACACAGAAGACCCCCCCCCCCCCCAAAAAAAAAATCAGCTTGCATTTCTCCATAGTTGGAATAGAGGAGTGTTCCAGGCCCTAAAACCACACGATCCACAATGCATGTATAATGGTGTCAGTTTTAAAACTAGTGCTTTCCATGGGGGTCGTATGATTTTTTTGTCTTCCTTTTCCCATATCTTTTCTTTGCAGAGCACTGTGATGGAGACCCAACAGAAGCCATTAGGTGTACATATTCATGAGCTGGGGTTGGCATGGGAGAGGGGAGGGCGCTCTGAGGGCTGCCAGATTTGAAAACAAAGCCGTTTCTCCTCTCTGCAGCTAATAAGCTTTTAAAATATGTATATAAATAATGCACAGTAACTGGATCCAGAGCTAAACCTAACTACCAATCAGATGGATGTACAAACCCTTCGACCAAATCTTAATGTCTGTAATATCCTCATGCTGAGTCAGATATCCAGCTGATGGGTTTGTGCACCCCAAATGACACAGGATTAATTAAAAAGAAATGCTTTTCAATGTATTAAAAAAACAAAAACATTTGTGCCAAAATAAATGTGTAAACATCAATTAATTTAAAAAAACTGAAAAAATATAATATTTTCCCCTTCATTTGTTTTAATGCGCAAGTTACTAAAATCAAGGGGTGCACGGCCAGCCAAAGTGACACAAACGCTCACTGTGTGACACCAGTCATGACATCATTTCTGGTGTGTGAAGCCATTCACGAAGACCAGTGCGCCTAGTATATGCAGGCCTTTATATTTTCAGTTTCAACAAAAATTTCTATCTCAGATTTATTGATTATACATTTAAAATTATCCTTAAATCATCATCGTACTCAAGCAGAACACCACAACTAGCTCTTGAGACACAGAATTAAAGTTGCAATAGTCTTTACTGCCATGTGTTGAGGTACCAAACTGTGATGTTACCTTCTCTACTCGTGCCTGCCTCTCTTTCTCATATTGCTTCCTCCGAGCTTCATTCTTCTCCTCTGCTTCCTTCTTCTTCCCTTCAGCCTCCTTCTTTCTTTGTTCAGCCCACTGGACAATGAAAGCTTCATGCTTGGCCTTTTGCTGCATGAGTTTTTTTTTAATTTATTTGCACAGACAAAATGAACTGAGACAACACAACAACTGCTGATATAGAGTAAAAAAATAGAATATTGTCAAACGTTTTTTTTAATGATTCAATTTTTAAAAAAAGTTTAATCATATTTTCTATATTCACACAGTGAGCTATTTCAAGCCCGTTTTGTTTTAAATTTTGATAGTTATGACATAGCTCTTCTTTTAAATTACTGAATGATATTCTTAGATTACTAATGGGGAAAATCACATCAGCTGTGCATGTAAAAGATGACCAGCAGTGGTACACCCCTCCTCCATGAGGTTTTACCTCCTTACCTCCATCTGTTTTTGTTTATTCCTCTTGTTCCTTCTCGTACTTCCTTTCCATGCGAGCATTGTACTCTGCCACCTCCTTTTCTAATCGCTCCTCCTCGAGTCTAATTCGTTCCCTCTCTTCTGCCTTTTTTCGCATGTTCTCCTCAATCTGAAAACAAATGCAGGAAGACAATGCATTAGCATTAGTGTTATTTCACAAATTTAGTTTATTTGAAAGGGATATCACTCTAAAAGCAAGAAATCTCTGTGTGTGTGTCTGTCTGTCACGTTCATCGGACATCATAGGATGGCCTATGATCTCTGCCTGAACATCATAGGACGTCCTATGAACTCAGGCATCATAGGACACATAGACAAATGTGTCTTTATGATGTCCTATAGACCATGAACTCAGGCATCATAGGACGACTCGTGATGCCTATATGACAGCACATAGACAAATGTGTCTTTATGATGTCATATACATCAAGCCTGCCTTAATGTCTTTATGATGTTTTATACTGTACAGTGAGTCCATGCCGGAAAGCCCCTTTTTGCTCAGATCTATTTTCATGATTCTGTCCATGAACTGGAATTACTCTGGGTTCTCCTGCTTCAAACTGGAGATCCTGTCCTGGTTACAGAGCTGCTGGTCAGCAGAAACCACGTTCTCACTGGCATTTTGCTCTAGAAGATCTGGAGGGAAAAAGGACACAAGAAATGGTTGATTAACCCTCAAGCAACCAAGTTATTTTCGTACAAAATTATCAAGTGTGGCCATTTATACCTCATAATATTTCAGGCCAGAATACTTCCTCTTAATACTTCTATCAAAGAGCCTCTATTATACTTTTTTGAGTTTTCCATTTTTTTCATGGATTATGTAGCATTTTTGTGACATATGATCTGCAGAGTCAAACAATCCAAAATCCTCCTGCACAGGAGTTCTCCTCTCCCACAGAAACTAGAGCAACGTTCTGATTGCCCAATAGTGTACTCCGAAGTGGACTGCATAGGGTATCCGCCATATTAACTGAGATTCCAAATCGAAGGGAGCGAATGGTCTTCAGTTCAAAGGGAACTGAGAACTGTGCAGGAAAGAAGTGAACAACGGTACATCACTTCACCGGAAGTTGTCAAGAAGATTACCCATAAACCATTGTGCCTCAAATACGAGTAAAACAAACTATTGTTGCTAACATTATTAACAAGCTAAACTGATGTTGGTTATTGTTTATAGCAACTGATTGTAATAAAAATATATTTGTATTATCATTTTATTTAAGAAACATAAATTATTCACCATAGTATCAGTACCTGTACATGTTACCATGGTAACTCACGGAGGAGGGAGCCGACGGTTACAGGGTGTTTCAAACTGAGAAATTTTGTGAAGGGCAGTTACTTACCGATATTCCCTGAGAACGGAGCAGGGAGTAGGGAATACAGTTGAAGTACACTGTGGATCGGAACGTAGCTCATGACTACAACTCTGACTTTTGTTGTTTTCTGAAATATCTAGTGTACAGATTCATTTTTATAAAAGTGCTATCTGATGTTTACTTGGTTTCTATGAGCATGCACGGGCCTTCCTGAACAGGGTTGAAAGCCACTTTTTCAGGATCGTGTCCATGAACTGGAATTACGACGCACCTATCCCTCAACCAATGGTCTGAACGAAGAAGAAGAAGACCCACCAGATGGAGAGCAATAGAATGAGGAGAACTACTGCACGTCAGAAAGGATGCCGTGAACATGAAACACCTCAGGTTCCACCAATACGCTGCAGGCATGACTGTGAACAACACAACTGTCTGAGACAGGAAGAGACCCTTCAGTGGTCTGAACGAAGAAGAAGAAGACCCACAAGATGATGTCTATATGACGGCACATAGACAGAGCACATGACTCCCTACAAGACATACAGTATATACAGTATAAACACAGGTAAACAACATAACACAGAACAGTAACAGGCAGGAGAAGAAGTAACAAGCAGCGGCAAACAGCCCCAGATGGCAGGGCATATTTTGTGTGATTTTTATGTTTTGCTGCATACAAAAGCTGTCACGTGATTGCCACTTAGTGCTGTGTTGCTATACCAACTGTCCTGTAACTGGCAAGAATTCTGTTCCAATGCATCCCCTCTACAGGCATGCATGGGTTTCTATGGGCATGCACGGGTATGCACTAGTTACATACTAATGAACATTAATACAAATGTAAGTATGCTAGATATAGCAATAATGCTAATTTGCATCTGTAGTCCCCCGGCAGGTCACAAAAACACACAAACAATCATACACAAGCAGAACAACTGCAATCAAACTGTACAAAATGTATATGCTAAAGCAGGGGTTCCCAAACTTTTCAGCCCACGACCCCCAAAATAACAGTGACAGAGATTGGCGACCCCCACTGTTCCCGGAGGTGACTGAAGCATAAAAAAACGTACACACAGGACTCACGCACTAATAAGCGTAAACAAACACGGGCATAACAACACAAAAGAGCAGAACAGCCTGACAACCATGATATGATTTTACATATAACAATTTACTAAACAATTAAAGCAGAATACATTTAAGTAATTTCCATGAAATTTAGGAGTGAACATTGTTGCTGTCGTGCAAACTTAATTTTGACACAATGCTTTCATGTCCATGTAAGCAGAACAATCAGTCAAAGTAATAGCCATAAACTGTAGCACTGCATAAATGTGAACATTGTTACGGTGCAAATGTGTATTTTGGCAAACTATGATTCAGCGTTAATCTCACCTAATGAGATGGGTGGGCAATATACGTGGAGCACAACAAGTCAATTCTGGGTTTAATTTTGGAGATGGTCACTCGGAGATCATCCTCCACGTTTAGACACGATCTGTATTTATTTTTAATATATGTCAGGGCCGAGAAAGTCTTTTTGCACAGGTATGTAGAGCCAAATGGCATCAGTACATGCATCGCGGCCCTGGATAGCTGTGGATATTCTCTCTCGACTGAAATCCAGAACTCAGCAAGCATCTTTGAATGAAAAGCTGTCTTTAAGGTGCAGTCACTTGACAGCTCAATCAGTGCATCCTCCATGTCGGATGGCAGATGACTTGTGGCCGTTACAGTGAATGGTGACGTTATCCAGTCATATTTTTCTGGAGTTGCTTCCTCGGGGAAAAGCTTGTTAAAGTGTTCCAGGAGGGTTTGAAGGTGGGTAGTGATGGACTTCTTCACAGTGTTAACACTCAGATTATTTTCCTCTGTGAACTCCTCCAGCTCAGGAAACACATCAATCCTGCCCATCTCAACTCGTGCAGTCCAGTGATCCACTTTCCTTTTGAATGTGTGGATTTTATCATTCAGCAACATGATGCTTGTGTTTTCACCTTGCAATGACATGTGAAGTCCGTTTAGTCTGTCAAATATGCAGGACAAATACGCTAGCCTTCTTAACCAGTCAGGGTCAGTCAGGTGATCAGTGAGCTGACACCCGTGCTCCATCAGAAATAAGTGCACCTCATCCCGCAGTTCATACAGGCGGCTGAGGACATTTCCTCACGAAAGCCACTTGACCTTTGTGTGGAACAGCAGGCCCTGATGCGCTGATCCCAGTTCATTGCAGAGAGTAGTGAACAGCCTGGTGTTGAGTGGACATGATTTTATGTAGCTGGCAATTTTTATGGCAGTCTCAAGAACACTCTTAAGATCTGGGTTGAGTGCTTTACTCACAAGAGCTTCTCTGTGAATAATACAGTGTGTAAAGTTTACATGGGGTGCCACTTGGAAGGCTCTTGTTTTTAATCCTTTCTTATTCCCCAGCATTGCTGCAGCACAGTCTGTACACACACCGATGCACTCATCCCAAGACAGTCCCTCTTCTTTTAGTTTGTTGTCAGATTTTGTGAAAATGTCCTTACCTGTGTACTTTACATCCAGCGGGGTGCAAAACAGCATGTCCTCGTTAAGTTTTCCATCAAAACTGTATCTGATGAAAACAAGCAGCTGGGCTGAGTTTGATATACCTCTGGATTCATCTAACTGCAAAGCATATTTCCTTTTCTTCACTCTGTCAATCAGCTGACACTTTATGTCCTGGGCCATGTCCGTGATGCGCCGGGATATGGTCCCGTCAGACAGCGGCACTGCTTCCAGCTCCAGTGCCTGGAAACCTGGTCTCATTAGACGAGACGGCGTCCTCCCACTTTGGATGGTGTATCTCTTTTATCTAACAATCTGGCATCATTTTTATCCAAATTTCCAAAACCTTGACAACTCAGAGTTGAGACCAGGAAGCAGAGTCGCAGTCTTACACGTCTCTCTGCAGCTCCTCTTCATTGGCCACCCCTCAACTTAGTGGGGAAGGCAGGGGGTCTTCCCCACCAGAGAATCACTGTCTGCTCCCTGTAAAGTAAATAAAAATACAATGTATAAGCATCCCAAAGTGATTAAACAAAAAGTTGGTAAAAGTCAAATTAAACATGAAGCCTCTAAATTGGATGACTTGGCCTCTGCTCCTCCTCATAATTTAAAAATTACCAGTGCACACCTGTGCATGCCCATAGAAACCAAGTGTAAGCAAATATTTCTGCATGCCTGAAGAAAGCAGGTGAAAGCAAGGGTGTAAGCAAGCACATCAGCACTTGTTCAGTGATGCCTGCCTTTGATCTTTGATTGTATCATAGTGAGTCCTATGATCTTTGATGTCATAGTGAGTCCTTTGATCGTGAATAATGACTGCCTTTGATCTTTGATGGTGTCATAGTGAGTCCTATGATCTTTGATGATGTCATAGTGACTCCTATAATGCCAGCATTTGAGCTTTGATGATGTCATAACGAGTCCTCTGATCATAAGCGATGCCTGCGTTTGATCTTTGATGATGTCATAGCGAGTCCTATGATCGTGAGTGATGCCTGCCTTTGATCTTTGATGTCATATGATCGTGAGTGAGCGTGAGTGATGCCTGCCTTTGATCTTTGATGATGTCATAGTGAGTCCTATGATCGTGAGTGATGCAGTCCATCCATCCATCCATCCATCCATCCATCTTCTTCCGCTTAATCCTTTTCGGGTCGGATAATTTTTTCACACATAAGGAATCATTATACATAGGAACATCATTGGACATTTCACACAAAAGGAGTAACGTTATACATAGCGACATCATAGGACATCATGCAGACATCATAGGAACATCATAGGCGGTCCTATGATCTTTGGTCGTGACAAATGCAGTTCTTCTTCTTCTAGATTTGATTGGCGGCTGGCAACCAGCTTACAGGTGCATTACTGCCACTGAATTGATTGTCATCGCTCTATATCTTTGTATAAGGAGTTAGGTCTCTGACTCCCAAGTCTGCTAGTCTATGATCTGTTGATTGATCATGATTGATTGATTGATTTAATGTCCCTTATAGAGACTTGATTAGGACAAGAGGATTACGTTGGTTTAAATGAATCAACTCCCTCTGTTTATTTAGACTGTCAAAATCCCAGAAGTTCTGATCGTGGAGGAGGCGTAGAGACAATTTACCATTTCAAATTACTAGTTAATGTAAAGCAAAAAACATGTTATAATTCCTTTGAGGGCCTGGTCCTCAGTATTGGGCATACTAGCAATTTTAGGTTAAACCCAATTTTATTTGCCATAGTTTATCGTCCTCCCTCAGCCTACTCAGAGTTTTTATCCGAATTTGTTGAATTCTTAGCAGATTTAGCGTCATGGGCAGCGAGAGCGCAGCCCTCCCATTCTGTCTCACTTTCATCAATTCATCACTGCACCTGAGGCAGAAGACACACCTGCCCCCAATCATCAGCCAGCGTACTTAAGGAGGCTCCCTCCGCGCATTCAACGCTGGCTCGTCTGGGTATACTGCCCGTCTTCAGACAAGCAAGTATAATTTGACAAGCATAGACATGTTGTCTTACCTTATTGCTCTTCTCTCCTCAGGTTGCTGCCACCGTGCAGGTGTGTCTCCAGGACTGCGTGCGCTCTCCTGCCACATCTCAACATTTCCTCAGCTTCCTATCTCCACCCAGTCAGGCACCATCAGCTCATCCCCCACACCCTACTGGTTTGTCTATTCACCGCTGGGGCCTGCCGGTTCTCCCTGGATATCCAAGTAAGTGGCAGTTTGGCTCACCCATTTCCCCTTACTCTGTTCCTCCACTCACAGCTCTTGTCTTCTCTCCACAGGGTGGTTCCTCTGGTGAATGACGGTGATGATGGTTTTGCAAATCAATAAAACTTTCAAATGTGCCCCTTTGTGTGGTTACTTTCTTGTGCTGTTGCATCGTGCACGTGAGCTGTCAGCTTATAAATCATGACATTTAGTGCTGAAATCAGATAGAATAATTATAGTAGGGGACTTTAATATACAGTATCTCACAAAAGTGAGTGCACCCCTCACATTTTTGTAAATATTATATCTTTTCATGGGACAACACTGAAGATATGACTGATACAATGTAAAGTAGTCAGTGTACAGCTTGTATAACAGTGTAAATTTAATGTCCCCTCAAAATAACTCAACACACAGCCATTAATGTCTAAACCGTTGGCGACAAAAGTGAGTACACCCCTAAGTGAAAATGTCTAAATTGTGCCCAAAGTGTCAATATTTTGTGTGGCCACCATTATTTTCCAGCACTGCCTTAACTCTCTTGGGCATGGAGGTCACTAGAGCTTCACAGGTTGCCACTGGAATCTTTTTCCACTCCTCCGTGACGACATCATGGAGCTGGTTGATGTTAAAGACCATGCGCTCCTCCGCTTTCCGTTTGAGGATGCTTCACAGATGCTCAACAGGGTTTAGGTCTGGAGACATGCTTGGCCAGTCCATCACCTTTACCCTCAGTTTCTTTAGGTGTGTTTGGGGTCGTTATCATTTTGGAATACTGCCCTGCGGCCCAGTTTCTGAAGGGAGGGGATCATGCTCTGCTTCAGTATGTCACAGTACATGTTGGCATTCATGGTTCCCTCAATGAACTGTAGCTCCTCAGTGCTGGCAGCACTCGTGCAGCTCCAAACCATGACAATCCCACCACCATGTTTGACTGTAGGCATGACACACCTGTCTTTGTAATTCTCACCTGGTTGCTGCCGCACATGCTTAACACCATCTGAACCAAATAAGTTTATCTTGTTCTCACCAGACCACAGGACATGCTTCCAGTAATCCATGTCCTTAGTCTGCTTGTCTTCATCAAGTTGTTTGTGGGCGTTCTTGCGCGTCATCTTTAAAAGGGGCTTCCTTCTGGGACGACAGCCATGCAGACCAATTTGATGCAGTGTACAGTGTATGGTCTGAGCACTGACAGGCTGACCCCCCACCCCTTCAATCTCTGCAGCAATGCTGGCAGCACTCATACGTCTATTTTCAAAAGACAACCTCTGGATATGAAGCTGAGCACGTGCACTCAGCTTCCTTGGTTGACCATGGTGAGGCCTGTCCTGAGTGGAACCTGTCCTGTTAAACCACTGTATGGTCTTGACCACTGTGCTGCAGCTCAGTTTTAGGGTGTTGGCAATCTTCTTATAGCCTAGGCCATCTTTATGGAGAGCAACAATTTTTTTTTCAGATCCTCAGAGAGTTCTTTGCCACGAGGTGGGTACATGACATATTGTACTGAAGTATGGGGAAATACATATAAAACAAACATATATCCAGTCTTTATGCTTCAGAAGAGAGCTATTAGAATAATAAACAAAGCTGCTTACAGGGAACCAACAAACCCACTTTTTCTTAAATTAAAAGCTCTCAGGTTGAAAGATCTAGTTGACTTTAAAACTGCAGTAATAATGTTTAAAGTGAAGAATCTATCACTGCCCACAAATATCCAAAAGTTGTTCCAAATAAGGGAGAAACAATATCATTTCAGAGGAACATGTATATTTCAAAAACCTTCAGTGAGAACTACCACCAAGCAACACTGTGTTTCAGTGCAAGGAGTCAGATTATGGAACGATTTTGGACCTGAATTAAAATCATGTACAACGCTTGGACAATTTAAACAAAAACTAAAGGAAGAAATACTCCAAACATATATACAAGATGACATGTAAAATCACATAAGGATTGTCATATCCAGTCTGTGTTGTGTTGTTGCTTAGTTTTTTTGTCACATTTTGTCTTAGCTTTGTTCCGAATTGTAATCGCTCTTGTTTTGTTTTTCTTTTGAATTCTTGGATGGAATATGGGTGGGCAATATAAGCTGCGGCTTCAGCCATCACCCATTTCGGATAACTTATGTTGAACTGTATAATCAGAGGAGTTATTGTTTAATTTGACCTTGTTGGATTTTTTCCCTTTTGTTATATTATTCTGTTTCTTTTTAATCTTTACTTTTTACTTTTTTTTTAGTGTTGTTTTGCCTGAGTTTATTCTCCAACTTCCTCCTATAATTGTCCTTGCACCTCCTCAGCATCTCTCTCAGCTCATGCTGCACTCCCCTCAGCTTCTCCTTGTCTCTGGACCTAAAAGCTCTTTTCTTTTTGTTCAGAAGCGCTTTCAGGTCACTCATGACCCATGGTCTGTTGTAGACTAAAAACACATCCAACATTTTCATTATATTCTAATCTCATAAACTATACCTTTATTCTTTGTGCATTTATTTACAGCTCTTAACCAACAGTTAACTACTGTATCCATAGTTTGTAAAAGAAAATACCATCATGCAGGTTGAATTATTAATTTTTGACACAAGTGTTGAAAACCCCCCCATTATTTTACTTACTCTTTCAGCAGCTCTAACAGTCTCCCTCTGTGTCTGGTCTGTTGTCCACAAGTTTCAGCCATTCTCTGTTTTCCATTTGAAAAGTGTTTATCAATCATCGACTTTTATGTTCCAACACACCGCTGCACATAGTACAGAACAGTTTATCCCCTCTTTATGAAAACTATTCAGAAACTGTTGAGCACAGTCTTTAGCGGTGACTTTTGTTGATGAATTAAGAGACGTTATCACACGTCGGCAAATTAGGTCACTGTAAACACGGAAGTAAAGATGTGAGCATGCAGCGCGTGATTGAAAAATCAAGGACCACTTGCATTTTGTTTCACAGATGTAAAAGCATTATATTAAAAGGTCAATCCACGGATTTTGTGGATTGATGTCGACTCAATCAAACATGAATTGATTTGAATTGGAGCATCAATCTTTTGAACTCACCCCTACTGTATATGTAAAATAAAACCATATAATTAAAAAAGGTAATCAAGCTGCTGTTTATTCCTATGTCGTCTTTTGTTTCAGTGTGTTTTTTTATTTTTCAGGGAAACGAAGGAAACTTTGGCAGGATTTATCAGAGAAGGAAGGAGATCCAGAGCACTGAACAAAAATGAGCCTGACAAGTTTGCTACTGGTCTTTTTATAGGTGTGACCAGTCTAGTTTAAAACACCACCTTTACATAGGGTTGGAGATCATTGAGCGATTGGACAATTTATGATCTATCGATAATCTTCAATGTCACCATGGTCTCCTCAAAATTTTGACTGTCCAAAACACACAAGGATCACCCAAATGATCCCAAAGATCAAAAAATGGCCTAGGCTCTCAACTGGCTAAAAGTCTTACCATTACACAATACACCGCTAAAGGAGAATGAAGCAGAAAAGGATCCTAAAAAATGTCATATTCATTAATGCATGTACCTATACTCTTTTGACGAGAATTTACTCAGAACTGTGGATGTTCATGAAATGATGGGAGATAATTGATAAGCATTTAATTTCCATTATACTAAGTATTTTTGTGAAGTCCTTGCTCAGTTAAGAGGATTAGAACATATTTTTTTATTAGCTCATTCTGACAAAGCTGAAAGGAGCCAATGCGACAAGGTACCATCCATCCTTCTGTCCGTCCGTCCACATTTCACGGGAATCGTGACTTCTCCAAGGCATTTACCCCGATGCCCAACAAACTCACTCACAATGATCCTCAGGTGGATCTGCCTCCAAGTTGTGGTCAAGGTCAAAGTTAAGGAGATCTGGGCACTGATGTGATTTAAGAAAAATGTTTACTCCTAGGAAACTGCTTCAATATTTGCCAAACTCACTCACGATGATTCTTTGGGGGTCTGCATCCAAGTTGTGCTCAAGATCAATGCCAAAGGTCAGGAGATCTGGGCACTTGTACGATTTTATTTCAATCGCTACTCTTCCTCTGCAATTACCTCAATTCCTACCATACTCGCTCACAATGACCTTCAGGTGGGTCTTGTAGCGGTAGAAAAGTTTGGGCCAGATGAACTACAGTGGGGCAAAAAAGTATTTAGTCAGCCACCAGTTGTGCAAGTTCTCCCACTTAAAAGATGAGAGAGGTCTCCAATTTTCATCATAGGTATACCTCAACTATGAGAGACAAAGTGAGAAAAAAAAAATCCAGAAAATCACATTGAAGGATTTTTAATGAATTAATTGGTAAATTCCTCAGTAAAATAAGTATTTGGTCACCTATGATCAAGCAAGATTTCTGGCTCTCACAGACCTGTAACTTCTTCTTTAAGAGGCTCCTCTGTCCTCCACTTGTTACCTGTATTAATGGCACCTGTTTGAACTCGTTATCAGTATAAAAGACACCTGTCCACTACCTCAAACAGTCAGACTCCAAACTCCACTATGGCCAAGACCAAAGAGCTGTCAAAGGACACCAGAAACAAAATTGTAGACCTGCACCAGGCTGGGAAGACTGAATCTGCAATAGGTAAGCAGCTTGGTGTGAAGAAATCAACTGTGGGAGCAATTATTAGAAAATGGAAGACATACAAGACCACCGATAATCTCCCTTGATCTGGGGCTCCACGCAAGATCTCACCCCGTGGGGCCAAAATTATCACGAGAATGGTGAGCAAAAATCCCAGAACCACATGGGGGGACCTAGTGAATGACCTGCAGAGAGCTGGGACCAAAGTAACAAAGGCTACATCAGAAACACACTACGCCGCCAGGGACTCAAATCCTGCAGTGCCAGACGTGTCCCCCTGCTTAAGCCAGTACATGTCCAGACCCATCTGAAGTTTGCTAGAGAGCATCTGGATGATCCAGAAGAGGATTGGGAGAGTGTCATATGGTCAGATGAAACCAAAATAGAACTTTTTGGTAAAAACTCAACTTGTCGTGTTTGGAGGAGAAAGAACACCATACCTACTGTGAAGCATGGGGGTGGAAACATCATACTTTGGGGCTGTTTTTCTGCAAAGGGACCAGGATGACTGATCCGTGAAAAGGAAAGAATGAATGGGGCCGTGTATCGTGAGATTTTGAGTGAAAACCTCCTTCCACCAGCAAGGGCATTGAAGATGAAACCTGGCTGGGTCTTTCAGCATGACAATGATCCCAAACACATCGCCTGGGCAACGAAGGAGTGGCTTCGTAAGAAGCATTTCAAGGTCCTGGAGTGGCCTAGCCAGTCTCCAGATCTCAACCCCACAGGAAATCTTTGGAGGGAGTTGAAAGTCTGTGTTGCCCAGCAACAGCCCCAAAACATCACTGCTCTAGAGGAGATCTGCATGGAGGAATGGGCCAAAATACCAGCAACAGTGTGTGAAAACCTTGTGAAAACTTACAGAAAACGTTTGACCTCTGTCATTGCCAACAAAGGGTATATAACAAAGTATTGAGATGAACTTTTGTTATTGACCAAATACTTATTTTACCGAGGAATTTACCAATTAATTCATTAAAAATCCTTCAACGTGATTTTCTGGGGTTTTTTTTTCTCATTTTGTCTCTCATAGTTGAGGTATATCTGTGATGAAAATTGGAGACCTCTCTCATCTTTTAAGTGGGAGAACTTGCACAATTGGTGGCTGACTAAGTACTTTTTTACCCCACTGTATATGCACACACGATTTATAATCCAATAGATCTTCAGATAAACATCTTGAAAAATAATTCAAGAGGCAGTAGAGTTCCTTGTAAGTGTGCATTTATTAAGTACTGTACCAGACAAATACAAAACAAAACGCACAGAGCCCTCCCTACTGGCATGGGAGAGCTCCCGAGTACATCTGGACAGCTCTTTTTATAGACTCCTGCAGGTGTTTGTCGTGTCAAGAGTTCAGATGCACAGTCACTTCACCTGATCTGCCCCCAAGCCTGCACCTGTTAATGTATGTGTGCACTCTGTACAAACAAAATGTTCAAAATCCTGACTTAACTATACATTTGTAGTCCAACTTAACTGATCCATTATCTACCATTGTGGGCACCCAGCACAATGCAGACTGATACTATTCATGCTCAGCAGGGATTGCATACGGACAGAGAACCACTGGGGGGACAACCAGAACAATGGACTATTGTTATACATCCACTGATTAAGGAGAGGAAGTCCGGGGGCCAGTTGGTCACGCGATTGATACTGTATGTATTGACTGATATGTATACCAATATGCTAATGTACCATGCATTCTCTCTGTCTGTATAAAAGAGCTTACAATACATGCCTCAAGGAGCACACACAGGACACACACACACACAGCACACACAGCACAACACAGCACACAGCGCTACAGTGTGTCTCATGATGATGGAGGAAATAAAACTCTGAAACCTTCCAGCTCGTTGCATCTCGCCTGAACTTATTCGTTCCTCCACACCATAACTATATGTATTGTAACTTATGCCGATTTCCACATAATTTCCTGTAATCATTATTCGCTATTTAAATTTAATCTGGGTCAGTGGTCAAGAGATCTGAGGACTCCCGGGGTGATTTTGTCAGGTTGGAATGAGCTACTCAGTCATTGACAGTCTGGTTGAAACAAGCTTTGTTTTTGCTAAAATAGCCATCACATTTTTCAGGAACACCTGATACAGATGAAGAATTACAGAAGAAGAAGAAGGAGCACTCCAGGAAAGACCTTGAAGCACAGATAGCGGAGCAGCAACGCAACAAGAAAAGGTACACTCTTAGTAACCCTCAGCAATGACTGTCTGATGACCGGCCCCTCCTGGTGTCGAAGGGGAAATTCCTCTACCGTGAAAGCCCTAGTCCCCAGGGTAACTTCTAAGCAACTGAAGGCCTCTCTCGCATTGGCTAATGTTAATGTTCATGAATGTGCCATCAGGAGAACACTAAACAAGAATGGTTTGCATGGCAGGGTTGAAGGAGAAAGGCACCCCTCTACAAAAAGTACACTGCTGCTCATCCGCAGTTTTCTAAAGCTCACATGGACAAGCCAGAGTGCTGCTGGAAAAATGTCTTGTGGACAGATGAGACCAAAATAGAACTTTTTGGTTTGAATGAGAAGTGTTATGTTATTGACATGAAAGCACTGAATTCCAGCAGTAAGAACCTTTCCCCATCTGTGAAACATGGTGGTAGTAGTGTCATGGTTTGGACCTGTTTTGCTGCATCTGGGTCAGGACAGCTTACCATCATTGGCCCCGATTACATGGTCACAATAAACTGATTACTGGGAATAAATTCTGATTGGTTTCATAACAAAGTAGAACTCTGGACATTTTCGACCGTTGCTGAGACGCCCGCCTCCGAGGCCCACCTCCAAGGTGACCTGATGGAGTACCGCAGATTAAACCATCTACGCAACATGGCCATCGGAGAGGACAAAGAGAGGTACTGGTCGGAAGAAGCCGAGCGCTTGGAGTCAGTGGCCAGAAATAACAACATGAGCTGTGTACTCAGTATGCTCCGTCAAGCACGCAATGGCCCACACACCAAGACAGCCTAGGTGAAGGACATCAATGGCAAACTCATTAACACTGAGGCAGACTGCCTCGACTGCTGGAAAGAACACTTCAGTCATCTCCTGCATCATCCTCCTGTTCCCGTTGACCCCAGTCTTTTAGCCACTGCCGATGCAACTGCTTCCTGTGATTCCTGCAGGACCAATCTAGTCACCCCCGGAGAAGTTGCGGCTGCCCTGACCAAGATAAACAACAGGAAAACCCCTGGAATTTGTGCTATGACTGCCAAAATGCTGAAGATGGGTGGAAATTGCACAATCCAGTGGCTCACTCACATCATCAATCACGTTTGGGTGACAGAGCAGCTCCCCAGTGACTGGACAAGGGCATCATCCTCCTGTTCTGGAAAGGAAAGGGCGACAAACTCGTCTGCAGCAATCACAGAGGCATCACCTTTTTATCCATTCCTGGTAAGCTCTTCACCAAGATCCTCTTCAGTCGTGCCCTTCCAGCCATCAGAGGCGGCCGTCACCCTCACCAGGCAGGCTTCATGCCCAACCGTTCAACCTCAGACCACATCTCTACTGTTCACCTATTAATAGAGAAGGCCTATGAATTCCGCAAGGACCGCCATCTCTATATAGCCTTTATAGATCTTAAGGCTGCCTTCGACACTGTGGACCATGCTTCTCTTTTGAGTATCCTGCAGACCCTCAGAGCCCCACCCAAGATCGTAACCCTGTTTAAGAGGTTCTACAGCAGCTTGGAGAGCTGTGTCTGTGTGAACGGAAAGGAGTCCCGCTGGTTTTCCATCAACAGCGGGGTCCGACAGGATTGTGTGGCCGCTCCTGATCTCTTAAATTGTGTCATAGACTATCTGATGACCAAGGTCTGTGACTGGGTCCCTGGCATGCAGTTTGGCAACTACCGTCTGGCTGACCTTGAATATGCTGACGATAACATCCTGTTCAGCCCATCCTATAGTCAGCTGAGAGATTCTTTAATTGTCTGCCACGAAGAGGCAGTGAAGCTGAGCCTTCAGGTGACCTGGACAAAGACTAAGCTAATGCATGTTGGCGACGGACCGGACCCACCCCCGTTACAGCTCGGGAATGATGCTGTTGAGTTTGTCAATTCCTTTGTGTATCTGGGCTCCACAGTGACCAACAATGGGGACATGAAACCAGAGGTCAAAAGCAGACATGGCCTCGCTGCATCAGCCCTGCAGGTACCATGGAAACCTCTATGGCGCCATCGTTCAATCTCCTGAAAGACGAAACTCCTCATATACAACATGTCAGTCCTCTCCATTCTACTCTTTGGGTCAGAGACATGGCCACTGAATAAGACTCTGGCCTTGAGCTTGGATGGGTTTGATAGTTGTGCCCTCAGAACCACTGAGAACATCAGGTGGCCTCAGCGCACTTCTAATGACGCACTCCGAGCCCGCACACATCAGCCAACACCATCCCACCTTATTACATGATGTATCCGCTGGTTTGGCCATGTCCTCCGCCTCCTACCAGAACACCCAACAAAAGCCATCCTCATGTTCAACCCCAGGGCCTCAGGGTGGAAAAGACCCCGGGCAAGCCACGCACCAAATGGCTCAATGTGGTGGAGAGAGATCTCCAACAGCTTGGAGTCGCTGTTGACGATGCAGAGGAGCTGGACCAAAACCAGCAATGTTGGCATGCACTGGTTAACCTGATTGGCTCTACGCATGGTGACAGCCACCAGCCCTCACCCCATAGTAGTAAGTAAGGGAATAAATTGATAATGGCAATAATCAGTTTTGCCATGTTTACATGCACTGAATAAATTGATTATTGGAGGGTTAACCACTTGAGTTAATGACCCTGGTTACATGGCTTTTATCAGATTATTCTGTTTCCATGGCCACTTGAATAATCAGATAGCTACAGAAATCCAGTCATGACTGGTTTGTATATATATATACAGTATATATACTGTATATATATATATATATATATACAGTATATATATAGTCATTGATGGAACAAGGAATTCTAAATTATACCAGCAAATACTACAGAAAAATGTCAGGACATCTGCCCATGAACTGAATCTTGGGAGAAAGTGGGTGATGAAGCAAGACAATGATCCTAAGCACACAAGTCATTCTACCAAAGACTGATTAAAGAAGAATAAAGTTAATGTTTTGGAATGGCCAATTCAAAGTCCTGAGATGCAACTGAGATGTTGTGGAAGGACTTGAAGTGAGCAGTCTGTTATGTCTGTAAATGGGTTGGTATTAGCAAGATGGCAGCCAGGTTGGTTATGAGATAGACTGGGATGGCTACTGCTGGTATCGCCCAGGATATTAAAGAGTGGGTGGAAGAGGCTCTAACTCTTTCGTCATGAAGCCACCTGGCCAGCAGGAAAGTGCCGTAAGCCTCTGTACATAGTTGTGTGACATCCTGAATAAACCCCTGTTAACCGAGGTGAGACTCACTCCTCATTCCTACATTATGGGCACAACATTTGGCGACGAGGTAAAAGCAGTAATGGAATGCTGTGTTGCTAGCTTTTGGCCGTTTCTCGAGGCCCCAGGCAAGCTCCTCGTGCCGTGGCCTCGTTGGTTCGCTGCCTTCACCAACTATCTTGTTGTCCTGAACTTGGGAGAGATGGAGAAGCTCCGTGTGCGAGCTGTTAGTACATAATTTAGGAATGGAAGGGCAGAGGATTCTAAAGAATCTTGGAGGTGCGTACAGTTTCGATGAAGTGGTGCAGCTAATGGTGCGGTACTTTAAGGCGCCGGAGAACGTTATTGTTAGACGCATTCAGTTTTGACAGCGCTGCCAGTGGTCGGGACAGCCTGTGCAAAGATTCGTGGCGGACCTCCGCGAGCTGGCGAGGAAATGCAGATTCGGGACCCTGGAGGACGAGATGATTCAGGACCAGCTGGCGGAGCACGTTTGTTGCACGGCGGCCCAGTCCAGGTTGTTGATGCACCCAGGGGAGATGACGTTAGCTGAGGCTATTGAGCTTGCCCAACAGCTCGAGGCAGCAGAGACCATCGCGAGGGGCCTTACTGAAGGGGCCTCTCTGGAGAAGAATGAGTCTTGCGCTAAGGCACTGAGCCTGGACCCTTGTGATGGCGAATGCGGAGAGGATGATTTTGCCTCCGTGGTCAGGATAAGGCCTGACCCTGGTACGCCAAAATGTTATGGATGTGGGTCCACTGAGCACCGCTATAAGTCCAGAGTGTGCCCGGTGAAAGGAAAGCGTTGTGGCAAATGTGGGATTTTAAACCATTTTTCCATGGTGTGCAAAAACTTTGTATGCAGGAGCTGTGGGAGAGAACCAGGTGCTGTGCAGAAGACTCTGACGGTTGTGCATACCGTCTCCCCGGAGACGATGGGGAGGATCAGCTGCACCATCACATTGGATGGAGTTAAGATTCTGCTCCTAGTGGATAGAGAAGCGGTGATTTCTGTCCTGAATCTTGAAACCATGGACAGACTGTTTCCCCACCGACAGATAAGAAGGCAACAGGTAGAATTTTGTGGTTATGGGCGGAACAGGTTGGCTATTTTGGGCTAAGTTGAGATGGAGGCCCGGTATAAGGACAGTGTGGCGCCCAGTGTTCGCATTAATGTTTCTGCATCCGGTGTTAATGCTATGGGTTGCAACCTATTTTACAGCCTTGGGTTCTCTATTATGAACGTTTCGGGTGAGGAATGGTCTGAATGTGGACTGTGGGGCCAACCTGTTCCTGCCGTGGAGGGTGCTGAGGTGTGGGATTTGGACTGGATGGACAATGTGACTTTGGGAGTACACACACCGTGCCACGCAGAGCCATCTCGGGATGGACCTGATGCTGTCACGCAGGCTGCCCTGGACGAGGGTGCCGGACAGCACAGCGGGACCCCCAGTGAGGCTCATCAGGACGAGGAGCGAACGGCAGGAGAAAATGGGGCTAGACCGCGGAGTGTGGTTATCGTAAAGCGCTCCCAGCGATGACCTGTCAAGAGGAGACCCAGGAGAGCCCTCGAGACGGAGCGTTTGGAGTCGGGGGCCTGTCGCAGGACCGGTGATCTGAATAAAAGGAAGTAGGCTCCCTTGAAGACCAAGGTTGAGGTTTGAGTACGTCTAGATCACAATCCATGCGAGCAGCGGGACAACCAGAGGCGGTTCCAGGTGGAGCCTGGTCAGATGGAGGCAGACGGGTGCAGGTCTATTCATGTCTGGAGACACCCGAGGGACCTGCGGCTGCCGGAGGTGGAGAGGAGACGGCGCAGCAGGAGCCCTGAAGTGAAGAGACGGAGATGCCTTGAGAGGGATCCATCCAGGGACTGAGGGTTTTGTTTTGCATGTGTGTGTTGTTTTCTTCAGTTCTGTTTTGATATTGGTTTCTTTTTGGTGCCCCGATAAATTGTGTTTTGAAAAAAAAAAAAAGAGAAAAGAAAAGAAAGGAAGACAGTAGGAGTGAGTGCGGGAGGCGTCATTGTGATGTATAGTTGCAAAACTATTTTAGTTGTTTGCATGTCAATCATAGATGCAAGTCTCTACTAGTTCATGATCTATTAATTGATCATCAGAATGATTTAATATCCCTTACAGAGACTTGGTTAGGGCAAGATGATTATGTTGGTTTAAACGAATCAACTCCCTCTGGTTATCTAATTCAAATTCAAATTCAAACACTTATTTCAAACTCAGGGTTCATATTAAATGCAGAACTAAATGCCAGCAACCTTCTCATAAAACTGTAACCATTCTTTCGTATCAACTTGCCAAAAGACGGAATGTTCAAGGACACAAACATCTTGCTTGCACTCGACCTACGTGGTATATCTAACAACCTTCTTAGGGAGTTATTATATGCAATGCGGAGTTTGTTCAAAGGGATCCTCACACCATCATTAAAATAGGTGGAGATGAAGCTGAGAGGGTAGTGTCATCCTAGTGAGCTTCAGTTCTCATGTTGCAACTGGAGCAAAATCAAAACTTCTTGTTTACAGAAGGGTACTGAGACAAAGGCTGACCTGATTTTTCTTGTTACCCACTCCAGAGACCCAAATAAATGTGCAAATCACAGAAAAAGTGAAATTTGGAAAAAGCTTAAATGGACTTTTTTGTATCAATGTAATTGGGACAATTTTTCTTATTCAAAGGTTTGTAGAAGCATGCTCAAATAACGAGGCTGAGTTTAAGTCATAAACCAGCTTTATTTGACAGAATGCAGCTTCTAGCATTCTCAAAGCAGGAAAGAGAAAGAATTATCCTTCAACACCCTTTTATACATTTCCAGCATCAGAATTCAAGTCACATGGTGTCTTCAGTCAACATACAGTTACAAAGCATCCCTTTGAAGCTTCACCATTGTCTCTCATTTCCTGATGAACCGGAATACCCTCCGGGGCGTCTTCTGTGGGACAAAGAGACAAATCTCACACTTCCTTGTTACCTCCTGTAGATTCGAGTCCTCAGTCCTTGCAGACATGACACCCCACAATACACATTCAGTCTTGTCTCTGTGGCAGCGTGAGCCCACAATGTGTGTCGGCCACACTACCCCCCCCAAACGTCTAGTAAGGCAAAATCTAAATGGCATAACAAAAAGAGAAACACAAAGCATTCCATACATCGCTAATCAATCCACCAACTGCCTAGGTTTTAATCTTCTGCCGAATCTGCTGCAACCTGGCTTGGCTGCACCTGCAACATCTCTCTGCACCTGTGGATTAAAGCTGTTAGCACCTCTCTGTGAAGACTTTGGAGAATGTCTCCTCGGCGGCCTGCCCCGGCGGGGGGGCCTCGCGAGCTGCACCTCCTCGTCAGCTAGAACAAAAGCGGGTTTGAGCCTGTTTATGCAAATCAGCTCCCTTCTGCCCCCTAAATCTAGCAGAAAATGCTTCTGCCCGGCCTCCAGCACTCGAAACGGTCCGTCGTAAAACGGCCGCAAACTTGGACGCTGGGCGTCATGTTTAACAAAAACAAACTCTGCATTTTTTAAAGCCTTGGGCACAAAAACGCGTGGGAAACTGTGATGGGCTGGGCCAGGAAGCGTGTTTGCTCCTGAGCCGCTCTGCCACGGCTGAGCGGGGGGGCCATTAGGTGCGGGATTATCAGGAAGAAATTCCCCGGGCAAACGGAGCGGTTGAGCGAAAACTAATTCAGCCGGGGAAGCGTGCAAATCTTCCTTAGGTGCAGAACGCAACCCTAATAAAACCTATGGAAGTTTGTCTACCCAATTTGTATCCGTTAGCGACGCTCTGAGGGCTGCTTTCAATGACCTGTGAAAGTGTTCGCATAAACCATTAGCCTGGGGGTTATACGCGGTGGTGCGATGAATCTTCACCCCCAAGCTGCGGGCCATCGATGACCATAGCTCGGAAATAAATTGGGGACCCCTGTCGGACGTTATGTCTGACGGTACACCAAAACGCGCAACCCATGCTGCTAAAAATGCTCGCGCAACTTCTTCCGCTGTGGTTGATGTCAGAGGAACCGCCTCTGGCCAGCGTGTGGTGCGGTCTACCATCGTCAAAAGATGTGTGTGCCCGTGTGATAACGGAAGCGGGCCGACCAGGTCAATATGCACATGATCAAAACGCTTAGCGGGGATGTGGAAAGGTTCTAACGGGGCCTTAGTGTGTCTGTGTATTTTAGCTCGCTGACACGCTACGCAGGCTGCTGCCCATTCCTTGACCTGTTTGCGCAACCCGGGCCAAACAAATTTCTCCCCCACCAATTTGATCGATGCGCGCACCCCCGGGTGCGCGAGAGAATGGACCAAATCAAAAACACGGCGACGCCACGTGGTTGGCACCACAGGGCGGGGCCGCCCCGTGGAGACATCGCAGATTAGCGGGGGTAAACCGTTTTGTTGCACCCTGTGCTCCAGCCTTAACCCTGTTGGTCCAGACTGGAGCGAGCGCACGTCCGCGTCGTTAACCTGCTCCGCAGCCATGGCTGCATAATCTAACCCAACACAGACCGGGGCTGCGCGCGCTCCCGCGTTGCTGCCCGGGCCCGCGGCCATGGCTACAGAGTCTGCCCCTATGGGGCTTGGCGGTGCTACTGCACGCGAGAGGCAGTCTGCTACAACATTGTGTTTACCCGCGACATGCTGAATATCAGTAGTAAACTCCGATATTGCGGCTAGTTGCCTTTGTTGCCAGCCTGACCAGGGTTCTGAAATTTTGGCCATCGCAAACGTTAGCGGTTTATGATCCACAAAAGCGGTGAAACGTCGCCCCTCTAACCAGAACTGAAAATGACGGATGGCCAAGTGTAGGGCCAAAAGCTCCCTGTCAAACGCGCTGTATTTCCGTTCACTATTGCGCAAGGTCCTGCTGAAAAACGCGAGGGGTTGCCAGGTACCTGCCACAAACTGTTCAACTACCGCCCCCACCGCTACATCGGAAGCGTCAGTGGTGAGCGCCATGCGGGCCGTTGGAACGGGGTGCGCTAACAAAACTGCGTTTGCCAGGGCTGATTTGACCTGGGCAAAAGCGCGCTCCCGCTCCGGAGACCATTCAACTTTATTTGCGGGCTTTTGTTTTTTTAACGCGGTGTACAATGGCTGCATGAGTCGTGCTGCGCTTGGGAGGAAACGGTTGTAAAAATTAACCATCCCTAGAAACTCCTGAAGCGCCTTGACTGTTTGAGGTTGCGGAAAATCCGTTATGGCACGCACTTTATTTGGAAGAGGAACTGCTCCCTCTGCCGAAACGCGATGTCCCAAAAAATCAATCTGCGCCACCCCAAACTGGCACTTCGCTGGGTTAACTATTAACCCGTGCTCTGCCAACCTCTGGAAAACTGCTGTGAGGTGTTTTTCATGTTCGCCTTCGGACGCGCTGGCTACCAAAATATCATCCAAATAAACGAACACGAAAGGCAGGTCGCGTAAAACTGCATCCATCATGCGTTGGAAAGTCTGCGCGGCCCCCTTGAGGCCAAAAGGCATGCGCAAGAACTCAAAAAGGCCGAAAGGCGTTATGACCGCTGTTTTGGGTACATCCTGCGCGCGCACTGGCACCTGGTGATAGCCGCGCACCAAGTCTATTTTAGAAAAAATGTGCGCCCCCGCCAAATGAACAGAAAAATCCTGAATGTGCGGAATCGGGTAGCGGTCATGAGCTGAAACGTTGTTCAACCTGCGGAAATCGCCGCAAGGTCGCCACGAGCCGTCAGCTTTTGGGACCATGTGTAACGGCGAAGCCCAAGAGCTCTTGGAACATCGAACAATGCCCAGTTTTTCCAGATTAGTGAACTCCTCGCACGCGATGGCCAGTTTAGCTGGGTCCAAGCGCCGAGCCTTTGCAAAAACGGGAGGGCCTGTGGTTGTTATGAAATGTTCTACCCCATGTTTGGCCACCGTTGCTGAAAACGTGGGGACTGTGAGTGCTGGAAACTGAGCAAGCAGAGTGTGAAACTTACCACCCGCAGCTGAGACGCTGGCATGTGCAGTTGGCGGGGCCACCCGAGCTGTGCAGGGAATAGAATGAAAGGACAGTGCATTAATCAGACGTCTATTAGCAAGGTCAACCAATAAACCATGTGAGCACAAAAAATCAGCCCCTAACATGTTGAAACTGACTGCTGCTACAATAAATGTCCACTCAAATGAACGGCCCTGTAAGGACAGAAGCATGATCCTCTCACCAAACGTTTTAATTGTGGAGCCGTTCGCTGCTGACACCGACACCCAGGGGTCTTTAGAAGGCGACAGCCATTCCGCGTAGGTGGGTGTGACGAAGCTCAGCTGAGAGCCCGTGTCCATGAGGAACTGTTTCCCCGAGCGTGCATCCGTCAGGTAAAGCAGCCTGTTCTCTTTGCCGAGGGTCACAGCTGCTACCGGCCCTCGGTCTTGGCGTTTCCCTGGCGCTTAAAATTGCACGGTGGGACGCACCTGTGCGCTCTCTCTGCAAAACGGCGGTGGTAGAAGCACGAGCCGGTCTCCGCTCCGCATCGTCTGGCTCCTGTCGCCGCCGTCGTTGGTGCGTCTGGCGC
This sequence comes from Pholidichthys leucotaenia, assembly GCA_020510985.1. NCBI lineage: Eukaryota > Metazoa > Chordata > Actinopteri > Cichliformes > Pholidichthyidae > Pholidichthys > Pholidichthys leucotaenia. The sequence continues at coordinate 341,893,776 of CM035840.1, forward strand.
CGCGGCCGCTGGACCCGCACTGTCTCCGGACGCCGTTCCTGGACTGGCCGCCGCGGCCGAGACCGCGTTCCGCTTGTGGGCGTCGACCAACTTCTGCGCCTCCTTGCTCAACCCATGGTAGTCTCGCTTGGCCAATCGGGGTGACTCTGCCAGGGCCACTCTCACTGCTGGTGGTAGGGTTCGAAGGAAAAGGTGGGTGAAAATGAATTCGCCATCTTCAGAGGCTTTGAGCTGCAGCATCTTCACCATCAGGTCCGCAGGTCTATCGTTTTCTGCCTCCGTCAGCGCCAGGAGCCCCTCTGCTCGTTGTTGGACTGAGGGGGTGAAATGGCTGATCAGCGCGTCTTTCAATGCGCTGTACTTGTCGCTGTCTGGTGGATGATTAACCAGATCCTCCACTCTCTGGACCGTGTCACTGTCCAGCTTCGCTACCACGTGGTAGAATCTTGTGTCGTCGTTGAAGATTCTCCGGAGGTTGAACTGCGCCTCGATTGCGCTAAACCATGAGCGCGGGCTGTGCTGCCAGAAATCGGGCAGCTGGATCGTGGAGGCGGCCATCAGGCTGGCTTCCACCGAGCCCCGCTCGGGAGAATTCAATCTGTTCATTCTTCATCGTAGGTCACCAGTGTAGAAGCATGCTCAAATAACGAGGCTGAGTTTAAGTCAAAAACCAGCTTTATTTGACAGAACGCAGCTTCTAGCATTCTCAAAGCAGGAAAGAGAAAGAATTATCCTTCAACACCCTTTTATACATTTCCAGCATCAGAATTCAAGTCACATGGTGTCTTCAGTCAACATACAGTTACAAAGCATCCCTTTGAAGCTTCACCATTGTCTCTCATTTCCTGATGAACCGGAATACCCTCCGGGGCGTCTTCTGTGGGACAAAGAGACAAATCTCACACTTCCTTGTTACCTCCTGTAGATTCGAGTCCTCAGTCCTTGCAGACGTGACACCCCACAATACACATTCAGTCTTGTCTCTGTGGCAGCGTGAGCCCACAATGTGTGTCGGCCACAGGTTCAAAGATTTTATTTGTCAATACTACTGTACATACAGGACATACAGGAGAATTGAAATGGCGTTTCTTTCTCTCTTCATTGGTGTGCACAATATAAAAAAAGAAAAAGGAATAAGGCTGGAAAAACAGCAACAGCTATGTACAGTAATGCCTATGTACAGTAATGCTACCTATAGTGCAGGTGATGACAAAAGATAGACCCAGACATCCCATACTTTTTTTCGGTGCAGCTGTGATGCCTGAAACGAGCTGAGAATTTGAGTAAAACCGTTAAAAATAACGACTTTTGTTGGCCACCAACAAATGTGGGGAATATTCGTACGACAACAGCGCTGACCCAGAGAAGGTTCTGGCGGTTCTGGCCCCGTTTCTGCTTTCTAAAGACTGCTCTTCGTCTCCGCTGCTATCCCAGATAAACAGCTGCAGTGAGAAAGTAGTGAGAAGGTAACCACTAAGACGGGCGAATGGACTTTTGTGTGAGTTGAAGTAGATACTGGTGACGTCTACCGTTATTCCCCTGAGGGCGAACTGAGCCGCAGTGAGGTGGAACCAAGAGCGCGTGTGTATTAATACACACAAGAGCGTAATTATAGACTCTATCACGCTAATGCTAAGCTAACGCTAATGCTAAGCTAACGTTAGCCCCGCCGATCTAATGGTCAGCCTCGCTGAACGTTACTCCTGTTGGGCTTCAAAGCTAACTCGCTAAACTTATGTTGGTGAGCTAACTACGTGTCAGCATCTTGTTAGATAACTGTCAGAAATGTCTTCTGGACTAAATGGACTAATGCCAGATATGGCTGGTGACAACCATGGTGATGGCCCTCCCCTGCATGGGCCAACTACAGCATTCCCACGTCAGATGTCCGTCTGTGAGTTGCTGTGCTTTATGCAGAACAAGATGGATAATGTCTTGATGGACTATCTTGTGAAATGGGTTGGCGACTTCTACAATGAGAATCAGGTTGAAGGAGCAAAGAAGTTGCTGTTCGAGCAATGTCCAGAGGGAACATCGCGGACAAAGAAGAGGATCGGCCACAACTGGAAGAGGGACAACATCACCGACATATACCACAAGCTGAATGAGGTTGGTCAGCAGGCGCCACAATACGTTGCCCAGAACCTCAGGAATTTGCCACCAGCTTCGTTGGAGTCATTTGACCTTGCCAGGCTGTCTAATGATGTGTGCCGTGTGATGACTCTTGGAGAGAGCATTGCTACTGTGTTCAAAACGATATCTGCTATCCAGGATAACGTGGCGGCAATAAAGTCCAAACTCGACGACACACCTCCTCCAGCTGATGTCCTGGCCGAGGAAGGTGAGGATGAGGTTGGCAGTACTCAGAGTGTTGTCAGCATCACCAGCGATGAGGAGATCATGGTAGCAGCTGTCGACCACGCCTCGGTCTCCAATGCAGCCCGCGGTCCACCACCTACTGCCACGGCCGACGGTGAGAATGCGGACATGGCCACCAACTCTGCAGAGGCCTGTGCTGATGACGCTGTCGACAGCAGCCCTGCTGGGGTTGCCAAAGTTGCCAAAGTTGCTGTAGTTGCCGAAGAACGCGAGTTCGAGTTCGAGGAAGTCGAGAGTCGCCGTTCCAAGAAGAAGAAGAGGTCCTACGCCAATGCACTCCAATCGTCTGACAACCAATCGACTGCCAAGCAGACCACGAACCAGCTACAGGCTGTCAACAAGACACGTCCCCACTCACAGCTACGCGTTGTACCGAAGTCTGGTAGGACGTCTGGCGGACATCAGGGTCAAGGTCAAGGCCATAAGAAGCACCAAGTCTTCATCAGTCGACTCGACCCCACCACCAGACCCCATCATGTACGCTCCTATATCAAAACTCATGTTAAATTAAATGACAATCTCAAGATTGAGCAACTAGAAACCAAGCACGATGGTTATGCTTCCTTCAAAATTACATGTTCTGCCAGTTGCAGCAAGAAGTTGCTTGAAAAAAATGTGTGGCCATCTGGTTTATACTATCGACAGTTTTTTGAGAGGAAATGAACTACATGAGATTGTCATTATTGTGTTTGTCATCATATCCTTTCAGTAGTAGGACCAACTTAAGAATATGTTCATTCAACTGCCAGAATGTAAAAACTTCAACTAATGAGATTTTATGTGATAACCATGACATTGTGTTGTTGCAGGAACATTGGTTGTTCGAACACGAATTGTCTATTCTGAGCAGAATACATGGTGATTTTATAGGACAAGGTGTTTCTTTTATGGATACGGAAGAACGTGTTATCTTAGGTCGCCCCTATGGCAGCGTTGGTATCCTATGGCGGAAGTCACTTGCGAACAGTTGTGTTGTGAAAACTTACGAGTGCGTAAGAGTTACAGGTATTGAAGTCAACCTGGGTGACTTTCACTGTCTTATATTGTGTGTATATTTCCCCTGTGACAGTGTTGAAAACTTGGATGAATACTTGCACTGCATGAGTCTTGTTAAACGTATCATTGAGGATTTTCCAACTCCATATGTGTATACACTTGGTGACTTCAACGCTAATACATCACGTTCAAGTTGTTTTGGAAATGAACTGGTGTCTTTTTGTGAGAGATGCTCTTTACACATCTCGGACAGGATTATCTTACCAGGTGATACCTTTACTCATGTTAGCATGGCTCATGGCTCTACATCATGGCTTGATCACTGTAGATAGATAGATAGATTAGTTTATTTGACAGGGACAGTGCAATAAACATAGACAATTAATCAAAGACAATCAATCTGATGTGTTGCACATAGAGTGTATAGCTATTAGCTAATTTGCAACTCTTGTCCCTGGATGGGCTTTAGAAAAGAGAATCAAGTAAAGAAAAAAAAAACAAAACACAATAACCACATACATCAATGCAGAAAGATTATAAATTCACAATTATAAACTGTGTGACTGTGTGACCATATCCTCAGGCCATGATAACGTGTCCAATATCAGAGTTCTGTATGGTTATGTGAGTTCCGATCATGTACCTTTATCTATGGATATTGAGGTATCAAGTGCTGTAAGTGGCCCCCAGGGAGCTCCCTCGGCCACAACGGGCAGTAGGACATACAAATGGCGTGATGCCACAGCGTCAGACCTGTCCAGATATAAGAAACTTACTCGTAGGAAATTCTGTAACATCCGTGCTCCTACGGACGCCATCAGGTGTCACGACCGTAATTGTGCGGCACACAGGGATGATATCGACAGGTTTTACAGCGATATTGTTGATGCTTTAAATTTTTGTGTGAGTGAATGCATTCCTAGTCACAGTGTGGCCACCCAATATAACGTCCCAGGCTGGAATGATGTTGTTAGCGAGGCTCACACAGCTGCTTGGGATGCTTTTTTGTGGTGGAGGAGTAATAGCAAACCACGTTCTGGTCCAATATTTGATAACATGAAAAGTTGTAGGGCTAGGTTCAAATATGCTCTACGAGCATGTAGGCGCAATGAAGAAAGTATCAAATGTGACCAGTTAGCTAGTCATATGAGTGAACTGAACATGGTAGAATTCTAGAAACAAATGAAGGCTATGAGCTCCCACCGGTCTGTTAGATCAAGCACTATTGATGGTGTGACTGGTGATGTTAATATTGCTGAAAAGTGGAAATGTCAATATGAAGCTATTTTCAACTCAGTCAAGAATGTTTCAATGAAGGATTCTGTTATGTATGATATTCGCCTGTATAATGACATGTTTGATACCTCCGATATTTCTGCTGTTACTCCTGTTGAAGTTGCTTCACTGATCAAAGTTCTCAAGAAAGGCAAATCAGCTGGCCCTGATTGTCTCACCAGTGAATGCCTCATCAATGCTGATTTCAATTTGTGTATTCTGTTGTCATTGTGTTTTAACTGTATGTTTGTTCATGGTTACATGCCAGATATGTTGATGGACTCTGTTATTATTCCCTTGGTGAAAAACAAGTGTGCCAGTCTGTCTGATATGAACAACTACAGACCTATAGCTATTGCAAATGTTATATCTAAATTGTTAGAGGGTTTAATTATGAACAGAATTGAGGATTATCTGTGGACAAACGACAATCAGTTTGGTTTCAAGTCAGCCCATTCAACTGATAAGGCTGTTTACCTACTTCATGAATTTGTTGACTACTTCAGAAGCCAATCCACTAGTGTCTATGCTACGTTTTTAGATGCTAGCAAAGCTTTTGACAGGATTAACCACTGGTGTTTGTTTAGAAAACTGATCGATCAAGGTATTCCTATTTACATTGTTAGCATCCTGTTATACTGGTACAGAAGGCAGTCTGTGGTTGTTAGGTGGGGCAATGTTACCTCATCCAAATTTCATGTGACCAACGGTATTAAACAAGGTGGTATACTGTCACCCTTGTTGTTTAATGTCTATGTTGATGATCTCAGTGTACTGTTGAACAATACTAATGTGGGCGGCTCCATTAACAGTGCACTGTTAAATCACATTTTCTATCCTGATGATCTCTGTTTGTTAAGTTTGTCTACTGCAGCGATGCAACATCTCCTTTCAGAGTGTGAAAAATTTGGTGAAAAAAATGACATCTTGTTCAATTGTACTAAATCTATGTGTATGGCTTTCAAACCGAAGGGTGTCAGTACTTCGAATCCTGTTATGCCACTTTGTGGTAATAGCTTGAACTTTGTTGAAAAAGTCAAATACCTAGGTGTGTGGATTGAATCTGATAAGACCAATGTTGATTGTAACAGGCAACTCAGGAAACTTTATGCTCAAACAAATTTACTGTTGTGAAATTTCCATAGATGTTCTCCTGATGTTAAATGTATGCTGTTCAAGACCTTCTGTACCTCAATGTATTGCTCGCCTTTATGGTTTAATAGCAATGTTGCTGTTAGGAACAAAATCTGCATTGCATTTAATAACTCCCTAAGAAGGTTGTTAGATATACCACATAGGTCGAGTGCAAGCAAGATGTTTGTGTCCTTGAACATTCCGTCTTTTGGCGAGTTGATACGAAAGAATGTTTACAGTTTTATGAGAAGGTTGCTGGCATGTAACAATCATCTTATATCAGCAATTGTCAACTCGTCACTCACACTTCACTCCAGCATTTGGAAGTGGTGGCGTTCTATTTTATACTGAGTTCAATATTGTATGTTATTGTTGTTACAAGAGCGTCGAGTGACTGCTGATCTGTATATACTTTTATTTATTTATTTATTTTCTACTCGTTTTAGTTCTGCATTTAATATGAACCCTGAGTTTGAAATAAACGTTTGAATTTGAATTTGAATTAGATAACCAGAGGGAGTTGATTCATTTAAACCAAACCAACATAATCATCTTGCCCTAACCAAGTCTCTGTAAGGGATATTAAATCATTCTGATGATCAATTAATAGATCATGAACTAGTAGAGACTTGCATCTATGATTGACATGCAAACAACTAAAATAGGTTTGCAACTATACATCACAATGACGCCTCCCGCACTCACTCCTACTGTCTTCCTTTCTTTTCTTTTCTCTTTTTTTTTTTTTTTCAAAACACAATTTATCGGGGCACCAAATAGAAACCAATATCAAAACAGGACTGAAGAAAACAACACACACATGCAAAACAAAACCCTCAGTCCCTGGATGGATCCCTCTCAAGGCGTCTCCGTCTCTTCACTTCAGGGCTCCTGCTGCGCCGTCTCCTCTCCACCTCCGGCAGCCGCAGGTCCCTCGGGTGTCTCCAGACATGAATAGACCTGCACCCGTCTGCCTCCATCTGACCAGGCTCCACCTGGAACCGCCTCTGGTTGTCCCGCTGCTCGCATGGATTGTGATCTAGACGTATTCGAACCTCAACCTTGGTCTTCAAGGGAGCCTACTTCCTTTTATTCAGATCACCGGTCCTGCGACAGGCCCCCGACTCCAAACGCTCCGTCTCAAGGGCTCTCCTGGGTCTCCTCTTGATAAAACCCAGACATCCCATACTGCAAATAAAGATAAACGCTAAAACCCAGCAGTCCTATATACAGAAAAGTAGAGCAGTAATAAATGAATGAATGAATTTATTTATTTATTTCGGATAGTACATTACAGGTTAAAAGAAACTGTATAATATAACAAGGTCAAATTAGACAAAGACTCCTTCTACTATACAATTCCACGTGAGTTATCCGAAATGGGTGATGGCTGAAGCCGCAGCTTATATTGCCCACCCATATTCCATCCAAGAATTCAGAGGAGAAAAAAGAGAAAACAAGACAAGAGCGATTACAATTTAAAACAAGGCTAAGACAAAATATGACTGAGAGAAAAAGAAAACTGAGCTAGTCTAAGTTAAGCGGTTACTATTCAAAAACAAATCTAAGACATAGTGTCACAGAGAAAAAAGAAAAACTAAGCTATAACACAACACAGGCTGGAAATGTCAATCCTTATGTGAGTTTACATGTCGTCTTGTAAATATGTTTGGAGTATTTCTTCCTTTAGTTTTTGTTTAAATTGTCCAAGCTTTGTACATGATTTTAATTCAGGTCCAAAATCGTTCCATAATCTGACACCTTGCACTGAAATACAGTGTTGCTTGGTGGTTGTTCTCACTGTAGGCTTTTGAAATATACATGTTCCTCTGAAGTGATATCATTTCTCCCTTGTTTGGAACAACTTTTGGATATTTGCGGGCAGTGATAGATTCTTCACTTTGAACATTATTATTGCGGTTTTAAAGTCGATCAGATCTTTCAACTTGAGAGTTTTTTGTTTAAGAAAAAGTGGGTTTGTTGGTTCCCTGTTTGTTGGTTCCCTGTAAGCTGCTTTGTTGATTATTCTAATAGCTCTCTTTTGAAGCATAAAGAGTGGATATATGTTTGTTTTATATGTATTTCCCCATACTTCATTACAATATGTCATGTATGGGAGTATTAATGAATGATACAAGGTGTATAGTGTGGGTTGATTCAGCAAATTTTTCACTCTGTGTAATATTGCAATTGATTTGGATACTTTACCTTTTATATAATTAATATGTGGCTTCCAACACAGTTTGTTATCAATTATTACTCCAAGGAATTTAGTTTCGGATACCCTTTCAATCTCTACACCATTTACACTGAGTTTGGGTACTGGGTAGTTGTGATGGTTGTTAAAGACTATAAATTTTGTCTTGCTTAAATTGAGCGTTAATTTGTTTGAATCAAACCACAGTTTCAGCTTTCCTAATTCCTTTCCGAGTGTATCCAGAAGTTGTTCCAAGTTGTTTCCACTGCATAGCAGGTTAGTGTCATCAGCAAACAATATTAAGTCCATTTTTTCTGAAACTTTACATATATCATTTATATACATATTGAATAATAATGGTCCCAAAACTGAACCCTGTGGGACTCCACAGGTGACCTTCAGTAGCTCTGAGTTTTTGTTGTTAACACATACAAACTGATATCTATTCTTTAAGTAACTTCTTAACCAGGACTGTGCTACCCCTCTGATACCACAATTTTGTAGTTTCTTTAATAATAGATTGTGATCTACTGTATCAAATGCTTTTTTAAGATCCAGGAATACTCCAACTGAATACTCTTTATTTTCAATGGCTGTTGATATTTTTTCTGTAAATTCCATTAAGGCATATGCTGTTGTCCTTTTGTGTCTGAACCCATATTGCTGCTCACACAATAAATCATTCTTCAGTATGAAGTTGTCAATTCTCTCATAGAATATTTTTTCAAGTATCTTGGAAAATTGCGGTAATAGTGAAATTGGTCTGTAGTTGGAGAGTTCCCCTCTGTCGCCTGTCTTGTAAATCGGAATTACTTTAGCTATTTTCATTGCATTGGGAAATATACCTGATTGGAGAGACAGGTTACAGATATACGTCAGTGGTTTCACTATGCATTCGATAACAGTTTTGACTAGTAGCATATCAATACCATCGCAGTCAGTAGATGTTTTACTTTTGAACGATTTAACAATTTCAATGACCTCTCTTTCGTCTGTGTTCTTTATGAAGATGGTGTCTTTTACAGCAGTGTTATTGCATATTGAATCACCTGTTGGCACCGTAGTGGGTATTTCTCGGGCTAGTTTAGGTCCAATGTTAACAAAAAAATTATTAAATTCATCTGCAGGTGAAGCTATATTCACATTCGGAGTCGATTTATTATTTTTTGGAGTGTTAGTTGGGTAGCTGGTATTTCTGCTTTTATTTCCAAGGATACTGTTGATTATTGTCCATGTATTTTTAATATTGTCTTTGTTTTTTTCCAGTTCTTTACTGTAATAGTCTCTTTTACTACATCTTATTATATATGTTAACTTATTTTTGTATGTTTTATACCGCTGCTCTGCTTCTTTTGTCCTTTTCTTTATGAAAGCTTTATATAATAAATTTTTCTTTTTACACGCCTTTTGTAGTCCTTTGGTTAACCATGGTTTGTCAGCAAATTTGTGTTTAAGCTTTTTTTTAACTAATGGGCAGTTTTTTTCATAAAGAGTGGTTACAATGTTTGTAAATGTGTCATAGGCTTCATTTACATCTGATACATAGACTTCTGTCCAGTCTTGCTTCAGCAAGTCCTCTTTAAAAGAACTGATTGCGTTTGGTGATTTGTGTCTGAACGATTTTGAGATTTTTTCTGGGTTGGGCCCCGTGTGGCCATGGATAAGTGCAAAGATTGGCAAGTGGTCGCTTATATCATTTATCAATAATCCACTTTCTATTTTCTTGTCGAGAACATTGACAAACAGGTTGTCAATAAGTGTAGCAGAGTGAGCTGTGATTCTACTGGGATGTGTTATTGTGGGATATAGACTCATGCTGTACATAGAGTTCATGAACTCTGTAACTACATTTTGTTGATGTGGATTAAGTAGATCAATATTGAAATCTCCACAAATTGCTACCATTTTCTTACTAGTAATATTATTGTACAGCTCGACTAATTTATCTCTGAATGTCTCAATGCAAGTTCCCGGCGTTCTGTATATGCAGCTTATGATTAGATTTTTTGTTTTGTCTAGGTCAATCTCAACAGTAACACATTCCAGAATCCCTGGTAGTGCTGAGGACATTTCATTTACAAGCTTACATCTATATAGGTCATCAATATACAGTGCAACACCACCACCCTTTTTTTGAGATCTGTTAATGTTAAACATCTGATATCCCTCTATTGCCATCAGGGGAGCCTGGTCTGCATTAAGCCAGGTTTCAGAGACTGCTATAGCTGTGAATTTTCTGTTTAGCTGTTTTAAATAGTCCTGAATCTGTGAGAAGTTTTTGTTAAGACTTCTGCTATTGAAGTGTATTATTGACAGTTTACCATCTAATTGCACTTGACTTTTGAATTGCTTTTCAGTGTAATATTCACAGTGGTTATGAATATTATTGAAAAAGTGGTTATCAGGATCAATATCATTCTCCATCTCTTGTGGTTTATGTTCAGCATAGTGGCATATTTTTAGAGTTTGAGTTTCCTCACTCTGTGTTTCATAGTCAGTGTTCATTTGTATTTATCTAAGTCAGTAGCATCTCTGATCATTATACTTTTTGCTTGCTCAGGTGTTCCATTTAGTTTAATCCAAATTCTACAATTTCTTGTCCAGGTTGACTGTATCTTATTATGTTTCTTTAGCATCCGTGCCTGCCGTGCTAATTCAGCGTTTTTTTTTTTGTCAGGTGTTCATTTAGGTAAACTTGAGTTTCCTTTAGTTTTTTGGCCTGCCTCAGTATGTCATTTTTCACCCTCCTGTTCACAAAGCGCATCACAATTGATTTCTTTGTTTTGTTATCTTTCTTCGGTAAAGCATAACAGGCTGAGATCGCATTGGCTTCTACCTTAATGTCTTTATCATTAAGGAACTGAAGCACTTGGTTTTCTAAGGACATTGATTCACTTATGGAAGCATGTTCACCACTCAGTCCTGTAGCGGCATGGGCGTACGACTGATATCTGATGTCTAGTCCACTTATAACTATGTCATCAATGCGAGAACCTTGTTCAAGATCCTCAACGCGTTGCTCCAAAAGACGCCCGTGTTGCTCCAGGTCCATAATTTTTTTGTCTTTTTCTTTTATTATTGAATGTAGGGCTTGTACCTCCTGTATTAGGTCTAATATTTTGTCCTGCTGGCTAGTCACTTTGGCCAGTTCATCTAACACAAAGTTCAGAGTTTTTTTAATTTCTTCCATTTCCTCTTTTTTGGGTGGCATTTTACTGACCTGTGGATAGAAATAAGCAGAGAATCCGGCTAGGCCTCAACTAGCTCGGTCACTACTGGACCCGCCGCTCCTGCGCAGCTTCTCCGCCGAGTGACGCTGCTCAGCTCCGCAGATCACCGCCGTCTATCGCCGGCGCCTGCCTCCGTCTACCTGGCCAGTTATGTTGTGCACCGCCGGCGCAGCCGGAATCCACCGATCACAGCCACTCGTCGCCGTCTGGATAGGCGGCTCCTCCGCTGGGCCCCGTCTAGGCCCCGTCACCGACCGCCGTCAGTCTGGTAGTTCCTCGGCTGGGCCTCGCAATTGGGCACCGGTTCAGACCACTGTCCTGCTGGATCCAGGTGGCCCCCGTCTCTCGCCAACGCCGCGCCCGATACTTGTAGTTGCAAGTTCAATGCGGTCATGTAGGTGCAGACAGTGACAGAAAGGACTGCACATGATCAGCATTGTAATAACAGACACAGACAGCAGCAGATATGGCATTTGTGCAAATGGTTGCAGTAAAGTGCAGAGACATACAGCAGCAGATATATTACTGTTTTTGTGCCGGTCTTTCTGTGCCAACAGGTGAGGTAGTTATTGTGCAGGTAAGTGCGTTATGGTCTGGGCAGGTGCGGCGGGTGGGGGGTGGGGACAGAGTTGAGGGTCCTGATGTCCTGATGAACAAAGCTGCTTAGCAGTCTTGTGGAGTGGGGTCAGAGGCTCCAGGCAGGGGGCTGAAGAGGGAGTGTGAGGGGTGGGAGGTGTTGCCTGCAATGTTGATGGATCTGCGGGTGAGGTAGATGTCCGAGAGGGGGGGAGCAGAGGGGCACCGATGATCTTGCTGGCTGCCTTCACTGTGCGTTGTAGTGTCTTCTGTCAGGAGGCAGTGCAGCTTCCATACCACACCGTGATGCAGCCGGTGAGGATGCTCTCAACGGTGCCCCGGTAGAATGAGCCCATAATGGGGGGTGGGACTGGTGCTCATCTTTGTAGACTCATCTTTGTAGATAAGAGCTCTATAAAATAATAAATGGCTATGCACCACCACCCATCCCAGGAGAATATGTTAAACTGAAGACTGTCACTGGTACAACTACCAGAGCAATAACTAGAGGAGACTGTGAGGTCCCCCACAGATGCACCACATTTGCTCAATCTGTGCTATCAGTGAGGGGCACCAAGAACCGGAATAATATACCACCTGCAATCAGAGAATGTACCACACTAAACTGGAGTGGTGGCCTAGTTGGTACAGCATCTGCCCCACACCTGGGAGGCCTGGGTTCAAATCCCAGCTGCGTCATGCTGAAGACCATTTAAAAGTGGAACTTCCTGCCATCTGGCTTGGTGCTCAGTAATAATGCAACACAGGAGGGAAATTTGTGGCGGTGCCTTGCATGGCAGCAACCCCTCTGATTCTAGATGTGATTACCATTGTAGATAGGGGAAATGTAATTTTGTTCTATTATACAAGATTGGCTGTATGGATTGAATGATAATAAAGTTGGCTTTACCTTAAACACTTCGAAACATTGTATAAACACTTTGAAGCATTGTAAAAATTGGCTTTTAAGCAATCAAAACTATACCCATAACTAGTGGTTGCTCTGCGGCATATGCATATATATATGTGCCCGTGCGTCACACACATATGCCCCACCTCTTGTTTGTTGCTGCCTGTTGTTGCTGTGAAGTGCTTGGGTGCATGTGTGTGTATGCATACACAGCACTTCACTCATGTGACATTTGAATGTTTTGTTTTGTAATACCTTAACTCTTGCACTTTAGCACAGAGATTCCCAAAGTGGGGGTCCCGAGACGCTGGGGGGGGGCCGCAAGATGATTTTCAGCATCCTCCTTAGGTGATTACTCAGGTGACATGTCACATTAATTGCACCACAGTAAATGTCACAGGTCCCACACAGGTCAGTGTGCACCAGTAGATTTCATCTGAACAGTCTGAATCAACACATTATACTTTAAAGAGTCTGTGACATAATTCAACCAAGACATCATTAGAAAGAAGAATTACTGTGTTTTTATTCTGTGTAGACAAAAAAATTCAATGATTTTTTTTCCATATACTACCATAAATTACATTGTGATGCAGCAGATTGCAATGTTCATTTGTCAAAATTGGGTCAAATGGCGCTGCCATATTGTGACGTCATGAGAGGAACCCAATATGTAAACAAGCATGGCTGAGTACACTGAAGCGGAGGAAGTTGTGAGCGATTTCACTGAAGATTTGAGCGATTTGTTGATAGTTTTTGAGGAAGAAGCAGGACCGAGTGATGAAGAAGAGCGAGTTGGTTCTAACGAAGGACTGCAACCCTATTTATTTGAACCATATCATTCAGGAAGTGACGATGCCTCGCACGTTTCAGAGGATGAAGGGTCCGACGGTGAAGGGTTAGAGATGGACATCGGTCGCCTCCAAAACACTGAATGGTAATATACAGATAGATCTAAAAGAACTGGATGTGCAACTTTGATCATGTACCTGTGCTATGTTGTAAATCGAAGTGGCTAGATGGCCGAGAGCCAGTCTCGCCTAATTGTTAAAGGTCTTGAATTATATGTTATACGACATTACTTATGGGTCTTTACCTTCATAATGTGCAGATATGTAGGTTGAAAAATGTCGCTTGAAGATATGCCTGCTTTTTCATGTTCCTCTTGAAGTTCTTCACTAGTGATTGTCGCTTCTGGCTTTTTTGTCAGCAGTTCTGAGACTTCCTAAATTAAATAATTAATTGCAATATTACACACCCTTAAGCAGGAACAAAAGCCCAAAATATTTCACCCAGAAAACAAACTGCAATATATATATATATATATATATATATATATATATATATATATATATATATATATATATGTATATACTGTATATATATACAGTTGTGTTCAAAATAATAGCAGTGTGTTGAAAAATGTGAATAAACGTCAAAATTCTTCAAATAAATTGTATTTTAATGAACACAAATGCATTGGGGACACTGCACATTCTATTTCAAAGCAAGAAAATTGGAAAAAGTAATTGAATTTGATAATATTTTACAGAAAGCCAAGAAATGTAATTTTCAAAAAAAATAGCAGTGTTGACATCTGTCTTTAGTGTGTTTGGGGTCATTGTCTTGTTGAAACACCCATTTCAAAGGCATTTCCTCTTCAGCATACGGCAACATGACTTCTTCCAGTATTCTGATGTACTCAAACTGATCCATGATCCCTGGTATGCGATAAATAGGACCAACACCATAGTACGAGAAACATTCCCATATCATGATGCTTGCACCACCATGCTTCACCGTCTTCACTGTGTACTGTGGCTTGAATTCAGTGTTTGCAGGACGTCTGACAAACTGTCTGTGGCCCTTAGACCCAAAAAGAACAATCTTACTCTCATCAGTCCACAAAATATTACGCCATTTCTTTTTAGGCCAGTCAATGCAAATTGTAACCGCTTCAGCACGTCTTTTTTTTAATGATGGGACTTTGCGGGGGCTTCTTGCTGGTAGCTTGGCTTCACATAGACGTCGTCTGATTGTTACAGTACTCACAGGCAACCTTAGATCTTCTTTGATCCTCCTGGAGCTGATCATTGGCTGAGCCTTTGCCAGTTTGGTTATTCTCCGATCCATTCGAATAGTCGTTTTTCTTTTTCTTCCTCGCCTTTCTGGTTTTGGCTGCCATTTTAAAGCATTTGATATCATTTTAGCTGAACAGCCTATCATTTTCTGCACTTCTTTATAGGTTTTCCCCTCTTTTATTAATTTCTTAATCAAAGAACGCTCTTCTTCTGAACAGTGTCTTGAACGACCCATTTTACTCTGTTTTTCAAGGACAAATGCACAGCCAGCATATGCAGTGTCAGTTGCCTTGATCCTTAAATAAGGGCCACCTGTTTAACACCTATTTTTTTTCACAGAATCAATGACCTCACTAAGTGAACTCAGCACTGCTATTTTTTTGAACACACCCCTTTCAGTTAATGATTCAGTTTCACAGAATCAGCAGCATGCACGTCATGCCTGTTGGGTCTGTTGGTTTTTTTATACCTTTACTAAACAAGGTTGTCATAGCCAGGAGCGGTACTGGGGTTAAGCTCCCAGTGCTCATAAAATGCTCCTTACGGCGTGCATCTCGAAAAGCCTCTGACAACTAAGTCCAACTCCTAGCCTGCCCGTGTGGTTTAGTCTCTAAGCCCGGCGGAACTGCTTCTACTAATAGGAGAAGGGACGAGGGCGGATCTCTGGCGCCTTAAAACCAGATGCTTCGGGTAGATGGTGGCTCGTCAACCTGGGAAGGTAGCCCATCTAGGGGAAGGTAAACCCTGATTTCAAACCTCCGCTGCCTTGCGGCACACCCGGTCACGGGAAAGGCTTCGGGAGTCAACCCTGAGGAAAAATCCGGAGTCGGAGCCCCTAAGGCAGTTCTCTGTTGTGCTCAACATCGTTCTGGCAGCTCCTGCGACAGCGCTGGTGCCAAACTATAGCAGCCCTGCTGTTCCTTTGGATTCATCAGTGACGTGGAGAGGGGGGACATGCTGCATGGGTAACATCTTGTCCTCCATATCTTCCTGCCCAGGCTTGAATCCTACCAACGCCCAACGCTGGAAGGCAGAACACCGGTGCGCATCGGCCTGTTCAGCCACAGGCGGTGCTGTTCCAGCAGAGTAGACGTTTAGGATTCTCTTCCATGGTCATCATAGACCGACGGAGGCCGACGACGACTAAACCTTCTAGAAACTTACTTGCAGTGTAGAAGTTGAAATTCTAACAAAAACAGTGATTTATCTTGCTAGTGATGTGGGACTGCTATTATTTTGAACACAACTGTAAATATACAGTATATAAAATTTTGTCAGACGTGGACAAAATTGTCGGTACCCCTCTGTTAATGAAATAAAAACCCACAATGGTCACAGAAATAACTTGAATCTGACAAAAGTGGTAATAAATAAAAATTCTATGAAAATTAACCAATGAAAATCACACAGTACTTTTGAATTGTGGTTCGGCAGAATTATTTTAAAAAACAAACTCATGAAACAGGCCTGGACAAAAATGACGGTACCCTTAACTTAATATTTTGTTGCACAACCTTTTGAGGCAATCATTGCAATCAAACGATTTTTGTAACTGTCGATGAGACTTCTGCGCCTCTCAGCAGATATTTTGGCCCACTCCTCATGAGCAAACTGCTCCAGTTGTCTCAGGTTTGAAGGGTGCCTTCTCCAGACAGCACGTTTCAGCTCCTTCCACAGATGTTCAATAGGATTTAGATCAGGGCTCATAGAAGGCCACTTTAGAATAGTCCAATGTTTCGCTCTTAGCCATTCTTGGGTGTTTTTAGCTGTGTGTTTTGGGTCATTATCCTGTTGCAAGACCCATGACCTGCGACTGAGACCAAGCTGTCTGACACTGGGCAGCACATTTCTCTCTAGAATACTTTGATAGTCTTGAGATTTCATTGTACCCTGCACAGATTCAAGACACCCTGTGAACCTCCTCCATGTTTCACAGTAGTGACAGTGTTCTTTTCTTGGTTTGCTTCATTTTTACATCTGTGAACATAGAGCTGATGTGCCTTGCCAAAAAGTTCCAGTTTTGTCTCGTCTGTCCATAGGACATTCTCCCAGAAGCTTTGTGGCTTGTCAACATGCAGTTTGGCAAATTCCAGTCTGGCTTTTTTATCATTTGTTTTCAACAGTGGCGTCCTCCTTGGTCATCTCCCATGAAGTCCACTTTGGCTCAAACAACGACGGATGGTGCGATCTGACACTGATGTACCTTGACCTTGGAGTTCACCATGAATGTGTTTAGAGGTTGTTCTGGGCTCTTTTTTTACCATTCATATTATCCGTCTCCTCCTGCAGCCACATCCAGGGAGGTTGGCTACAGTCCCGTGGATCTTAAATTTCTGAATAATCTGTGCAACTGTAGTCACAGGAACATCAAGCTGCTTGGAGATGGTCTCATAGCCTTTACCTTTAACATGCTTGTCTATAATTTTCTTTCTAATCTCCTGAGACAGCTCTGTCCTTTGCTTCTTCTGGTCCATGTTTAGTGTGAGATACACCAGGTCACCAAACAGCACAGTCACTACTTGTCACCCTTTAAATAGGCCGACTGACTGATTACAAGTTTGTAGACACCTGTGATGTTAATTAGAGGACACATCTTGGTTGAACATGTCCCTATGGTCACATTATTTTCAATCTTTTCTAGGGGGACCATCATTTTTGTCCAGGCCTGTTTCATGAGTTTGTTTTTTAAAATAATTCTGTTGAACCACAATTCAAAAGCATTGTCTGATTTTCATTGGTTAATTTTCATAGAATTTTTATTTATTACCGCTTTTGTCAGATTCAAGTTATTTCTGTGACCATTGTGGGTTTTTCTTTCATTAACAGAGGGGTACCAACAATTTTGTCAACGTCTGTACACACACACACACACACACACACACACACACACACACACACACACGTGGGTTTACAGGTTAAAGAAATAACGACACTAATGACAAAACTCCAGATAAAATATCCATAATGGGTTTCTGGTTTTGAGATTGTAACTAAACACCCCAATTGTTTTGCAGATCTGATGTGTACACACACCTCTATCACAAACTAAAACATAAACAAAGGGACTTACTCTTTTCCGGGCGAGTTTTGACAATGTTGCTTCTCTGCGCTGTTTTGATATGTTGATATCGTCTTGAGCTGTGGGTTTTTGTTTAAAAACTGTAGGTATGGCAGTCGGTTTTAGAACTCGTTTGTAACGAACTTTCATGCCTAAAGATTCCTGTATACTAGCAGGCGCCTCCTCAAAACTGTCTACAGTGAAATGATCGCTACAGAGTACAGAAGACAGGGACTGCTACAGGGAGGTCAAATACCATTTTAGCAGAGAGCTGAGGAGAGCTAAATCTGTGTATTCAGAGAGACTCCAGCAGCAGTTCACTGCTAATGATTCGGCTTCCGTGTGGAGAGGACTGAGGCAAATCACCAACTATCGGCCTCAGGCTCCTAAAGGTCAGGATGACAAAGCCCTGTGTCAAAGACTGTCCCAACACTATGCCCGTTTTGACACCTCGTCATCTGTGTCCAACTCCCCCCCTCCCTCCAGCTCCACAGCCTCCACAATCCCTACTTCATTAAAGGCATCCCCCCCCTCCTCCCCCCCTGCCCTTATCATCAGTGAGCAGGATGTGCTCAAACAGTTCTCCAGACTGAACCCACGCAAGGCCCCCGGCCCGGACGGCGTGTCTCCCTCCACCCTGAGACACCGTGCGAAACAGCTGGCTCCTGTCTTCACAGACATTTTTAACACCTCCCTTAAGTTATGCCACGTGCCGTCCTGCCTCAAATCCTCCACCATCATCCCTGTCCCCAAGAAGCCACGGATCACTGGACTTAATGACTACAGACCTGTAGCGCTCACCTCTGTAGTCATGAAGTCCTTTGAGCGCCTGGTCCTGCCCCACCTCAAGTCCATCACCACCCCTCTCCTGGACCCGCTGCAGTTTGCCTACCGAGCCAACAGGTCTGTAGACGACGCAGTCAACCTAGCCCTCCACTCCATCCTGCAGCACCTGGACTCCCCGGGAACCTACGCTAGGATCCTGTTTGTGGACTTCAGCTCCGCATTCAACACCATCCGCCCCGCTCTGCTCCGGGACAAGCTGTCCCTGCTCAACGTGCCTGACTCCCTCTGCAGGTGGATCACCGACTTCCTGACGGACCGGAGGCAGCATGTGCGGCTGGGAAAGACTGTCTCAGACTCTACTAGCATCAGCACCGGATCACCCCAGGGCTGTGTACTTTCCCCCCTACTCTTCTCCCTTTACACCAACTCCTGCACCTCCAGCCACCAGTCTGTCAAGTTGATCAAGTTTGCGGACGACACCACCCTCATCGGGCTCATCTCCAACGGCGACGAGTCCGCCTACAGGAGAGAGGTGGCCCAGCTGGCGTCCTGGTGCAACAATAACAACCTGCAGCTGAACGCTCTGAAGACAGTGGAGATGATTGTAGACTTCAGGAAAGTCACTACCCCTCTGCCCCCCCTCACCCTCTCAGGCTCTCCCATCACCACTGCTGATTCCTTCCGCTTCCTAGGCACTACCATCACCAGGGACCTCAAATGGGAGCCGACCATCAGCTCACTCATCAAAAAAGCCCAGCAGAGGATGTTCTTCCTGCGGCAGCTGAGGAAGCTCAAGCTACCCACCAAGATGTTAGTGCAGTTCTACACAGCCATCATCGAGTCCATCCTCACCACCTCCATAACCGTGTGGTACGCAGGAGCCACTGCCAGGGACCGACTAAGGCTGCAGCGCGTCGTGCGCACTGCTGAGAAGGTGATCGGCTGCAAGCTCCCATCTCTCCAGGATCTGTACATCTCCAGGACCCAGAGGCGTGCTGGCCGGATCATAGCCGATCCCTCACACCCTGGTCACGTACTGTTTGCCCCCCTCCCCTCTGGTAGAAGACTTCGGTCCATCCAGACTAAAACCTCCCGTCACATGAACAGCTTCTTCCCCTCTGCCATCAGACTGCTGAACACTAAGTGACTTATTGACTCTCGTGCACTATGTACAGCAGCTCAACCAGACTCATGTCAATCATCACTGTTTTCTTCCTGCATTACCGACTGCACTATATAGTTCTCCACAGTATCTGCTGCTCGCTAATATATTTTAGCTGCTGACCAGTATCACTTACTCTTATTCTACACTTTATTGCATGTATAGTTTATTTCTTTTATCTTATCATGTTTAATGTTGCAGCATTGCACCGAGACAAATTCCTAGTTTGTGTACTACATGAACAATGGCAATAAACCTGATTCTGATTCTGATTCTGATTCTGAAGATGGTGTTGGATGCCATTTGTTCCTTGTTCTCTCAACTTACTTCGCCCATTTTTTTAAGAAGATCGGGATCTTTTGGGAATGCGAACAGGCTTATATGTTCACTTCTGCAATTAGAACACCCAGCCGCCACGCAACGTTTCAGCATTTCTTTGCTGATACAGAAACTAAACAGCTTGTTTACATTGATAGCACACGGATCAGCTGAGATTAAACTCCTCTCATGACGTCATATCCGGAAACGAGTTGAGTCTCCGGATATCGCGTTACTGCAACACGGTGCTAAATTTAAGTTCAGTTAGAAATATTTTTACACTTATTTAGCGTTCTAACTCAACAGAACCAACTATGTGGACGATTGAAGATAAATTCATACTGAATATTGAGCCATACTTCCTACATCGTGTCACAGACACTTTAAGCCCAGGATATTATTTTTAAAAATGAAACGTTGGTTAATACCGACCAAAGACAATGCAGAGGCCAGCAGAGACGGCAGAAGAGGAGAGCAGAGACATGCTGCCAGAAAGGCTGGCTTCTGGTGCAGGGGGAGGAGGAGGAGAGCGCTGTAAAGAGCTCCACAAGCAGTCAGACCAGCCTTCCTCCAAGTGTCGCAAGTATCGAGAGGAATATATTCAGTATGGATTCACATGCATCATTGTCAATGAAGTACAACATCCCCAGTGTGTAGTGTGCACCGAGGTGCTTGCACATGAGAGTTTAAAACCCATAAAAATGCTCAGACACTTGAAAACTAAGCACCCATCTCTAAACCAGCAGATTTTTTCCGTCAAAAGGAGAGAGAATTGCAAGGCCAAAAGAAACTCATAGCTAGCCAAACAACATCCACAACCAAAGCTCAAAAGGCATCATATGAGGTGGCATATTTAATTGCACAGGCAAAAAAGCCACACACAATCGGAGAAACCCTAATAAAACCTATTGCTCTTGCTATGAGTCGGACAATGCATGGGGATAAACAGGGGCGGGAGCTGGAAGCAGTGCCGCTGTCTGACGGGACCATATCCCGGCGCATCACGGACATGGCCCAGGACATAAAGTGTCAGCTGATTGACAGAGTGAAGAAAGGGAAATATGCTTTGCAGTTAGATGAATCCAGAGGTATATCAAACTCAGCCCAGCTGCTTGTTTTAGTCAGAAACAGTTTTGATGGAAAACTTAATGAGGACATGCTGTTTTGCACCCCACTGGATGTAAAGTGCACAGGTAAGGACATTTTCACAAAACTTGACAACTAAAAGAAGAGGGACTGTCTTGGGATGAGTGCATTGGTGTGTGTACAGACTGTGCTGCAGCAATGCTGGGGAAAAAGAAAGGATTTAAAGCAAGAGTCTTCCAAGTGGCACCCCACGTAAACTTTACACACTGTATTATTCACAAAGAAGCTCTTGTGAGTAAAGCGCTCAACCCAGATCTTAAGAGTGTTCTTGAGACTGCCATAAAAATTGCTAGCTACATAAAATCATGTCCACTCAACGCCAGGCTGTTCACTACTCTCTGCAATGAACTGGGATCAGAGCATCAGGGCCTGCTGTTCCACACAAAGGTCAGGTGGCTTTCGCAAGGAAATGTCCTCAGCCGCCTGTATGAACTGCGGGATGAGGTGCGCTTATTTCTGATGGAGCACAGGTGTCAGCTCACTGATCACCTGACTGACCCTGACTGGATAACAAGGCTAGCGTATTTGTCCTGCATATTTGACAGACTGAACGGACTTCACATGTCATTGCAAGGTGAAAACACAAGCATCATGTTGCTGAATGATAAAATCCACACATTCAAAAGGAAAGTGGATTGCTGGACTGAGAGTTGAGATGGGCAGGATTGATATGTTTCCTGAGCTGGAGGAGTTCACAGAGGAAAATAATCTGAGTGTTAACACTGTGAAGAAGTCCATCACTACCCACCTTCAAACCCTCCTGGAACACTTTAACAAGTTTTTCCCCGAGGAAGCAACTCCGGAAAAATATGACTGGATAAGATCACCATTCACTGTAATGGCCACAAGTCATCTGCCATCCGACATGGAGGACATACATGCCTGTGTGAAAAGACTTTCTCGGCACTGACATATATTAAAAATAAATACAGATTGCATCTAAACGTGGAGGATCATCTCCGAGTGACCATCTCCAAAATTAAACCCAGAATTGACTTGTTGTGCTCCACGTATATTGTCCACCCATCTCATTAGGTGAGATTAACGCTGAATCATAGTTTGCCAAAATATATATTTGCACCGTAACAATGTTCACATGTTTACGCAGTGCTACAGTTTATAGCTACTACTTTGACTGATTGTTCTGCTTACATGGACATGAAAGCATTGTGTCAAAATTAAGTTTGCACGACAGCAACAATGTTCACTCATAAATTACATGGAAATTACTTAAATGTATTCTGCTTTAATCGTTTAGTAAATTGCTATATGTAAAATCATATCATGGTTGTCAGGCTATTCTGCTCTTTTGTGTTGTTATGCCTGTGTTTGTTCACGCTCATTAGTGCATGAGTCCTGTGTGTACATTTTTTTTATGTTTCAGTCACCTCCAGGAACAGTGGGGGTCGCCAGTCTGTCACCATTATTTTGGGGGTCGTGGGCTGAAAAGTTTGGGAACCCCTGCTTTAGCATATACATTTTGTACAGTTTGATTGCAGTTGTTCTGCTTGTGTATGATTGTGTGTTTTTGTGACCTGCCGGGGGACTACAGATGCAAATTAGCATTATTGCTATATCTAGCATACTTACATTTGTATTAATATCCATTAGTATGTAATGTCCCTTTCAAATAAACATTAAACTAAATTTGTGAAATAACACTAATGCTAATGCATTGTCTTCCTGCATTTGTTTTCACATTGAGGAGAACATGTGAAAAAAGATAAGATAAGATAAGATAAGATAAGCCTTTATTAGTCCCACAACGGGGAAATTCCAGGATTGCAACAGCACAGGGATAGCAACACTCAGAGCAACAATCAGAATGAATTATATATATTCATTTCACCATTGGAAAAACTCGACATACCGAGTGAACTGAGGCGAAAACGCCGCGGCTGCCGGGCTGGAGTAAGGCGGAGGACAAAAAATATAAGGTACAGACCCTCCCTTCCATCTGTTGTCATGGGAAATGTACGGTCGATACTGGGAAAGTTAGATGAGCTAGCGGCTATCTCCCGTTATGATAGCACATACCGGGAGTGCTCTCTCCTTTTGTTTACTGAGACGTGGCTAACTGAACTAGCAGCAGATGCTAACATTGAGCTGGAGGGTTTTCACATGATACGAGCTGACCGAACACCAGACAGTGGCAAGGCTAGGGGCGGTGGAGTGATCATGTATGTTAACAACAACTGGTGCAGACCGGGACATATCACTGTTAAACAACGACACTGCAGCAAAGACATTGAGTTGCTAGCTGTTAGCATGAGGCCTACATATCTCCCGAGAGAACACTCACACGTGATCTGCATTGTTGTTTATGCAAATCCGACGGCGAACGCTGGGACAGCACGTGACGTCATCCATTCAGTAACCAGCAGGCTGCAGACAGAACACCCAGATGCTCTTCTCCTCATCTCAGGCGATTTCAACCATGTTTCACTGTCTCCCATTCTACCCACGTTCACCCAGTATGTCACATGCCACACTAGAGACAATAAAACACTGGATTTATTCTACGCAAACACTAAGGAGGCGTACACCTCATCACAACTACCCCCACTCGGGAGATCGGATCACAACTTGGTTCATCTCCGGCCGGTGTACAAACCCCTAGTGCACAGACAACCTCCGGCCATGCACACTGTGGAGTTATGGTCTGAGGAGACAATGGACACCCTAAAGGGCTGTTTTGAAGCCACCGCCTGGAAGCAGCTCTGCGATCCACATGGTGAGGACATCGATGGCCTCATTCACACCTTCACGGGCTACCTCAGCTTCTGTGTGGACAAATCCGTTCCCACCAAGACCATACGGCGTCACTCAAACAACAAACCCTGGATCAACCCTGAGATAAAAACACTTCTGAGAGAGAAGAAGAGGATCTTCAGGTCGGGGAACAGGGAGATGCTGAAGTCCGTACAGAGGGAGCTGAGGAGAAAGATCAGAGAAGGCAAGGACAGCTTCAGGAAGAAGATGGAGGACAAGCTGCAACAGAGCGACATCAGCGGGGTCTGGAGAAACCTCAAAACCATCTCGGGGCTCCAGAATACCTCCCCCCAGGCCACAGGGGGCAGGGAGTGGGCGAACAACCTGAATCTGTTTTTCAATAGATTTGACCAACCGCCCTCCCCCCTGACTGCACAACAACCACTGCTGCCTCTAAAGAAATCAAGTCCTGCTGCCCACTCCCCACTCCACCAACACCCCCCCACTCCCAACACACAGCCCCCCATCCTGACCCTGACCAGGACCCAGGTGAGGACGGAGCTGAGGAAGATCAAGGCGAGGAAGGCGCCGGGACCGGACGGCATCAGCGCAAAGCTCCTCAAGTCCTGTGCAGACCAGCTGTGTGGGATTGTGACGTATATCTTCAACATGAGCCTGAAACTGGGGAGGGTACCACAGCTGTGGAAAACATCTTGTGTGGTACCTGTACCAAAAACTTCCCACCCCAAAGACCTGAACAGCTACAGACCGGTGGCCTTGACGTCCCACTTGATGAAGACCCTGGAGAGACTGCTCCTTGCTCACCTCCGCCCCCTGGTGGAACCAGCGATGGATCCACTCCAGTTCGCCTACCAGCATGGCATTGGGGTGGAGGATGCGGTGATCTTCCTCCTTCACCGTTCTCTGTCCCACCTGGAGAAGCCCGGGAATATGGTGAGGATCATGTTCTTTGACTTCTCCAGTGCTTTCAACACCATCCAACCGATGATCCTGAAGGACAAGCTGCTGCGCGCAGGGGTGGACCAGCACCTGTCATCATGGATCCTGGACTACCTCACGAACCGGCCTCAGTTTGTGAGAACCCGGGACTGTGTGTCCGACACGATCATCAGTAGCACGGGGGCCCCCCAGGGAACGGTGCTGGCTCCCTTCCTGTTCACTCTTTATACTGCGGACTTCTCACACAACACAACACACTGCCATCTACAGAAGTTCTCTGATGACTCTGCGATCGTTGGCCTCATCTCCAATGGAGATGAAGCTGAGTACAGAGGGCTTATCCAGGACTTCGTGGACTGGTGCCATCGGAACTGCCTCCAGATCAACGCGAGGAAAACTAAGGAGCTGGTGGTGGACTGCCGCAGGCATGGGCAGCCCCTCACAGTACCAGTAAATATACAGGGAACAGACATCGAGATGGTGACATCCTATAAGTACCTGGGTATTCATCTGAACAATAAACTAGACTGGTCACACAATACTGATGCACTCTACAAGAAGGGACAGCGCAGGCTGTTCCTGCTGAGGAGACTCAGGTCTTTTGGTGTACAAGGGGCGCTGCTGAAGTCATTCTATGACACGGTGGTGGCATCAGCCATCACTTTTGGAGTGGTCTGCTGGGGCAGTGGCATTACTGCAGCCGATAGGAAGAGACTGAACAAACTGATTAAGAAAGCTAGCTCTGTCCTGGGGCAGCGCCTTGATCCGATGGAGGAGATAGGAGAGAGAAGGACGGTGGCTAAACTGTCATCTCTGCTGGAGTCCGAGTTCCACCCTATGCAGGACATACTGGATGCACTGAGGAGCTCATTTAGCAGCAGACTACATCATCCCAGGTGCATAACCGAGAGGTTTCGTAGGTCCTTCCTACCAACGGCTGTCAGACTGTACAACCTAAGCAGGGCTGCTCGCAGAGATAGCAAAAAGACGTAACAAACTAATAGTTTTTTGAATGCAAAAGATGCAATAGACTTACACAATGGTCCCCTCCGGCATACAACTAGGAACATACCGGTCGCTATGGAGGGTGAGAATATGTATGGGCACATAATCATACCATGTAGGATAACTAAGTAGACGGTTATGCTGTTTCATTCCATCTAGCAACAATGCTCTGCACTGTGTGTGTTTATATATTTACATATTTATTCCATCTAGCTACAATGCTCAGCACTGGGTGTGTTTATATATTTATATATCTACATATTATTCCATCTAGCTACATTGCTCCGCACTGTGTGTGTTTATATACTTGCATATTTATTCCACCTAGCTGCAATGCTCCGTACTGTGGGTGTTTATATATTTACATATTTATTCCATCTAGCTACAATGCTCTGCACTGTGTTCATATATTCATATATTTATTCCATCCAGCTACAATGCTCTGCACTGTGTGTCTGTGTGTGTGTGTATATATATATATTTTATAGTAATACGTACATATGTATATTAGCTGCTCTTGCTTGCTTGTTTTTTTTCTTGCCTTCTGATTGTTGCTCTGAGTGTTGCTATCCCTGTGCTGTTGCAATCCTGGAATTTCCCCGTTGTGGGACTAATAAAGGCTTATCTTATCTTATCTTATCTTAAAACGGCAATAATGGAATTATATTGATCGGGATCCACGAGCAGAGCAGCGTCGCGATCGTCTGACGCGTGGGAAGAGCTGTTCACCACGACTCTGCTGCTTTGAAGAGGTAAGGTGTTATAAGCTAAATTATTATTTATCCCTGAAAACTGTAATCCAAAAATGACTTTTGACCGATCGGTAAATTACAACTGTACTGCGCACGAAATACGAAGTGCGTGCGCCGCGATAAACGGTTCATTTGCCGTGTTCGGACCGTGAACGCCCCCCCACCCCGCTGCAGAAGAGGAGCGGGGGGGGGGGGGCCCGGTCCGAACGCTCCCCGGTCCGCGGGGGGGGAAGCATATCAGTCTATTCCATCATGTAGCAATGGCCCTGTTCTGTAGCGAGGGGGGGGGGGGCGTTCACGGTCCGTTCACGGTTCCCCCCCACACACACACACACAGTAGCGAGGGGGGGGGCCGCTGTGAAAACATGCAAGGAAAAAAAAAAAAAGAGTGTATTCCGTCATGTAGCGAGGGCCAAATTTGGTCCTTGGTAGCGGGGGGGGGGAACGACCCCCCGCCCACACACACACACACACAGACACAGCCCTGAGTGTGACCTTTCATTAGAGCCTAACATGAAGATTCTACATTGAATTATTCAAAAGTTACAGACGTTTTTCCAAACTGTGCCATTTGGCACAATTTGGCACAGTTCCATAACGCCTGGGAACAGCCTGAGAACAAAGCTGTGTAAAATATTCATTTTTGGTGGTATTGTTACCAAATTTGGATCTCAGCTGAATAACACTTGGTTCTATATTTCTGTTGCATTTTCCAGCCGGATCGGACAGCTGTGTGTTATTTACAAGCATTTGTATCCAAAAAAACACTGTGTCCAATTTTTTTTTCTTCAAGTTCAGTATGTTTAGATGACTGTAACTCAGTGGCCGGAGCACGTAGAGAGATTTTTTTGCCAAAAAATTCAAAGTGTTTTCTTTTAAATGAGACCAACCCCATGAAGATGCTGCAAAGGGTTGAATAACAGCTTTCGATTTACTTTGGGCACATTATTTTTGGGCATTTTTAGGAAAATTGCCCGGAGTGCAAGTGGTTAACAGACTCAATGAACACATCTCGCAGAATGTACTACCGGAAACCCAGTGCGGCTTTAGAAGTGGAGGAAGCACAATGGACATGATTTTCTGCTTGAAACAGGTTCAAGAAAAGTGTATCAAACAGAACATGCCACTTTATGCAGTCTTCATAGACTTCAGTAAAGCCTTTGATACTGTTTCGTGACAAGGACTTTGGCAGGTACTCAAGAAATGTGGTTGTACAGAGAAGTTTGTCAGCCTGGTCGAGGCACTCCATACAGGTATGCAAGCAAACGTGGCAATGAGTGGTTCAGTATCTAAAGACTTTTCAGTAAGCAACAGGGTGAAACAAGGGTGTGTGCTGGCACCTACACTCTTCTCGCTATATCTGGCAGCCATGCTTGAGGTGGCCTTCAAAGACACTTCAGAAGGAGTATACATTCAAACAAGGAAAGAAGCAGACTTGTTCACTGTGGCACAGTTTAAAGCCAAGAGTAAGACATTGATAAAGGTAGTAAGAAAAATGCTCTTTGCTGATGACAGTGCTCTAGTTGCACACAGCACAGAAGATATGCAATCTTTAGTGGAGAAAGAAGACAGAGTGCCTTTATCAACCACCAAAATCACTACCAGAAGAGATCAGCATTGGTACAGAGCCACTAGTCAAGTGCAAGACTTTCAAGTATCTAGGGAGTACTGTTTCAGAGAATGCTAGGCTGGAGGATGAACTATCTCTCAGAATGGGAAGAGCGAACGCTGTGTTTGGAAACTTGAGGGAGAGACTGTGGAACAATCGACATGTGTCTATCTGTGTGAAATGCAAAGTGTACAGAGTGACAGTACTGGCTACTCTATTGTACGGTGCTGAAACTTGGACTGTCTACAGAGTGCAGGTGAAGAAACTCCACGCGTACATGATGAGACACCTTTGAGCCATAATGAACATCTCATGGAAAGACAAGATAACCAACATAGACGTGTTGAAACGAGCTGGTCTACCATCAATGGAGGACATACTAATACAGATGAACCTGAGATGGCTCAGACATGTTGAGAGGATGGACCACCAGCGTCTCCCTCGGCAGTTACTCTGCTCACTGTTATGCAAGGGCAAATGCAATCAGGGTAGACCAAGGCTCAGATTTAAAGACACTGTAAAAAGAAACTTGAAGAAGTTGGACAAAGACAGGAGTTCCTGGCAGCGGAAGGCTAAGGACAGAGCTGTGTGGAGGAATCTGATCAGACCTAAATGAAACGGTCATTGTCACCCATGACAGACTGCTATGATGATGATGATGATGATGTTTCATATTTGTCTAACATTGGACTTTTGTTTGTCTCAGAGTCAGTGTGACTGGGCTAAAAAATCCTGATGCAGCTGTCCTGTTATCACCTGTTTTAGTTCACCTTGTAAATTTCCTGTGTGACTGTGCTGAGAGGGCGTCATGGTTCCTGAGAGAGAGACAATCTGTACACCATGTTTTGACCAGATGTACTGAGCCAATCATTATGGACAAGTTCTTCTATACCCCTCGGATAACAGAAAGCTTAAAAGACTGAATAATGTGTGTTTGAGTCAGAATGGTGTGCGAATAGGCCCTGAGACTATTTTTGTATTTGTTCTCCACTGGCCAGTGTGATTAAATTTGCTGAAACTCTGATCCTGTAGTAATCCGCGCTGTGTGCTCCCTGCTTACTAATTATCATCCTCAGCTGTGCCTGCTCTCACATCTGCTCTCTCCAATTAGTCACCCTTTATTAGGAGTGGATTTCTGCACTCCTGCACGGAGACGTCAACGCTCCTTGGGTGAAGCCATCCTCGTCCTAACTCCCCCTTCTCTATTGCTGGGAGTTTTGCCTCCCTTCCTCACATTGTTCCTGCATCATTTCATCTGGGAGCTTGCCTCCCCAACTCTACAGTAAGCTTATCTCACTGGATACTTCTCCTCCTACTCCTGCTTCTCTCCTCCTCTCTCCACTGTGCACAGGTGGACTTTCCTCCAGGCGGCGGACCAGATCCTCTCTCGTGAGCTGGAGATTTCTCCCACTCCCTGCTCTGTAAGTGCCTCCACTCACTGTACTCACTCCTTCCTCTCATCCCTCAGCTGTGGCTGCACCTGCTCCATCTCCCTCTTCATGGATACTGCACCTCCCGAGCGGGATGCTGGTAACCTGGAGTGGACAAAGCTACTCGTCAGCGCTTCTTCAACTCCTGAACTCCATGAGAGAACTTACTACTCAGCCCATTCAACCCACTGTTGCTGAGATGTTATTAATTTCCTCTCTCCTCTCTTCCCGCAGGGTTGCCAGTTCTCTCTTAATCTGCACTCACATCCATCCACTCACCCTCCTCCACTTTATTAATGAAGATCATTGTAATTTATAATCGAGTCCGTGTCTGCATTTGGGTTTTTGTGCAAACATGTCAGTACGTCTCCGTGTTGAAAACCCAGCAGACAGTGCTTTTACAGAACACCTTAACAACATGGAGGCTCGATTAGATCAGTTCACTTATCAGCAGCAGGTGATCCTGAATCAATTAACACAGATTAATTCCCGGCTTGACCAGCTTACCCTGGCACGGTCCTCTCACTCTTAGCCCAGAGGGTCGGCCGGGCCATTGCTTTCCACCCCCCCTCCCGCACAGCCCACTCGACTCACACCAGTTCCCACTCCTACTCGATTTAACTGTAAGCTGGGGGAGGCTCGTGGGTTTTTGCTTCAGTGTAATCTGGTGTTTCAGCAGGTACTGGGGGATTTTCCTACTAACCACAGCCAGATCAGTTACCTTGTTAATTTACTGGAGGGACGGGCACTCGCCTGGGCTTCGGCCATAATGGCCTGCCCCGATTATCCCAATTACACGCGCGATCGGTTTATTTCTGAGTTTTCTGAGGTTTTTGACCACTCTGACCGGGATAGTCCTCACCTCCCGTCTCAGTTAACTTCCGGGTTGTTGTGGCAAAAGTGGGGTGGGAGGATGCCTCTCTCTGTAGCATTTTTACACGCAGCCTCAGCCTGAGTCTCAGAGATGAACTGGCCCGTTTAGAAAAACCTTCTTCATTAGATGACTTAATTTCCCTGGCTATTAGTATTGATAATCACTTAAGGGAGCGGGCTAGCGAGCATCGTGGATCCAATCACCCGGACTTGCAGTCTCGCCCTCCTTCTCAGTCTTCACTCCTTGCCCTTCCTCCCCTGGAATCCTCAGAGGCTGAGGAGCCTGTGCTGGTGGGTTGCTCCAAGTTGCCTCTTGTGGAGCGACAATGCCGCCGGACCCCCGGGCTATGCAGTTATTGTGCTAGTGCCGAGCATGAGATCACCTCTTGTCCCAATCTGCCAAAGGAGAGGGGGGGGTCCGTTCGTCACAGAAGGGGGACTAACGGATGCGATCAAAGCTGAAACCCTTACATAACTGATCTTACCCATTCATTTTCAACATGGTCACATTGAAATCACCACCAAGGTTCTCATTGATTCAGGCGCAGAGCAGAGCTTTATTTCTGAGAGTCTGGCAACCTGGCTGAAACTCCCCTGTCACAACCTCAACACACCATTGAAGTTGACTGCACGGCCTCTAACCCTGCTTCGTGGAGGTCACACTTACCTTGGATTGAGTATGCTCACAACTCCACCATTTTTATGGCCACGGGCCTCTCCCCTTTTGAGGCGTTGTTGGGCTATAACCCTCCATTGTTCTCAGAAGAAGAGGAGGAAATCGCAGTTCTATCTGTGCAAGCCCACATCAAACGATATTGTCAGATCTGGAGGTCTGCCAAGGCTGTTCTTCAGCGTACCGCTGGTCACAATTCTGAAATTGCCAACCATCGGAGGACTCCGGCTCCGCCTTACCAAGTCGAACAAAAGGTATCGCTATCTACCATGAACATTAACTTGAAAGCTGAATCCAAGAAGCTTTCTCCCTGTTTTATTGGCCCTTTTCCCATCTCTGATATTGTCAACCCAGTCGCTGTCCGCCTGTCTCTCCCCACTACTATGCGTATTTGTCCTACCTTTCATATCTCCCAGGTAAAGCTGGTTTCTTCGAGTCCTCTCTGTCCTCCACCCAAGCCACCGCCCCCTCCAGTTATGATCGATGGTGGTCTGGCCCACAAGGCCAAGCACATCTTGGATGTACGATGCTGGGGCCGGGGTCTCCAGTACCTGGTGGACTGGGCCGGGTGTGGTCTGGAGGAAAGATCCTGGGTGCGGTCATCCTTCATCATCGATTGACAGCTCATCAGGGACTTCCATCAGACTCACCCTGGCAGGCTGAGTCGGCTGCCAGGAGGCGTCCCTTGAGGGGGGAGGGGTACTGTAGTGATCCACGCTGTGTGCTCCCTGCTTTCTAATTATCATCCTCAGCTGCGCCTGCTCTCACACCTGCTCTCTCCAATTAGGCACCCTTTATTGGGAGTGGATTCCTGCACTCCTGCACAGAGATGTCAACGCTCCTTGGGTGAAGCCATCCTCATCCTAACTGGCCCTTAGATAGATAGATAGATACATACATACTTTATTTAGAACAAAAAAGCAATAAAACAAAACAAAACAAATGACAAGTGCAATAAAAGTGACAGTATACAGTGCTCGAAAGGGAGAAGGAAGAAGTTAACACTTATTTACTCCAACTCCTCTTTTCCCTTAATACAACCCATGTGAAATATATACATATTACTTCATTTAAGACCCCAAGTAGACAATTAACTATATTTTGTATGTATCAACATTGACACCCATCCATCCCAACATACATACGGTCCATACATCTAAACCCAGCCCCAAACCGCCTCTGTTTACAGCAGGAGACGATACAGCAGGGAAGAGCTAGCTAGCACTCAACCGCCACCCGGTGCTAACGGAGAAACTCGACATACTGGGAGAAACTGAAGCGAAAATGACGCGGGTGCCGGGCCGGAGTTTAGGCAGCGTGCAAGAAATATAAGACAGAATAATAAAGAGCGATGGCAAGAACCAAGCAGACCGCCCGTAAATCTACTGGAGGAAAAGCCCCCAGGAAGCAGCTGGCCACCAATGCTGCTCGAAAAAGCACTACGGCCACCGGCGGAGTGAAGAACCCTCACCGTTACAGGCCCGGTACCGTGGCTCTGAGAGAGATCCGTCGCTACCAGAAATCCACGGAGCTGCTCATCCGTAAGCTGCCCTTCCAGCGCCTGGTGAGGGAGATCGCTCAGGACTTCAAGACCAACCTGCGCTTCCAGAGCTCCGCGGTCATGGCTCTGCAGGAGGCCAGCGAGGCCTACCTGGTGGGTCTTTTCGAGAACACCAACCTGTGCGCCATCCACGCCAAGAGGGTCACCATCATGCCCAAAGACATCCAGCTGGCCCGCTGCATCCGCGGAGAGAGAGCTTAGACTTTCTGCTGCACATCCACCAACCACAATGCTCCGCACTGTGTGTCTATATATATATATATATATATATATATATATATATATATATATATACTGTATATATATATATATATATATATATATATATATATATATATATATATTAATATGTACATATGTATACTAGCTGCTCTTGTTTTTTCTTGCCTTCTGATTGTTGCTCTGAGTGTTGCTATCCCTGTGCTGTTGCAATCCTGGAATTTCCCCTTTGTGGGACTAATAAAGGCTTATCTTATCTTATCTTATCTTAAACAACACAGATATGCACAGTACTGTCCCACCTACCATACCATAGTGTCCCAGAGTGAGCATAGTGAATCGTACATATTAATACTACCCCTCTAGCATATATCCTTTCAGCAAATAATGTTTATACCTCTTTTTTAAATTGATTTCTGTTTGAACATAGTTTCAGTTCCAGCTCCAGACTGTTCCACAAATCCACCCCACAGACAGATATGCACATACTTTTTTTAGTTGTTCGTACCTTAGGTTTTGTAAAGTTTAAGTCTCCTCTCAAATTATAATCATTGTCTCTTTTTTTTGGAATATTTTTTGTATAGTAGTTGGGAGTTGATTATTAATTGCCCTGTACATTACTTGTGCTGTCTTATATTTAACTAAATCCATGAACTTTATGGCATGTGACTTTAAAAACAACAAGATGGTATGGTCTCTATATCCCACATTATTTATTATCCTTATAGCTTTTTTTGTAATGTGCATATTGGCTGTAGGTTGGTCCTGTAGGTGTTTCCCCAGACCTCTACACAGTAGTTAAGATATGGAAGAAACAGTGAATCGTACAGTGAGAACAATGATTTATAGTCCAAAATGTGTCTTGTCTTCCCCAGTATCCCTATACATTTTGCCAACTTGGCCCGGATGTGACTGATGTGAGGTTTCCAGCAGATTTTATTGTCTAGCATCACCCCCAGAAACTTATTTTCCTGTACTGTTTCTATTCTGGTATCATCTATCGTTATCATTGTTTCAACATAATCTTTGTGTTTTTTTTCAGATTTAGAGATAATTTATTTTTGTTAAACCACTGTGTTAACCTTTTCATTTCAGTTGTGACCACCTCTAAAACCTGCTGCAAATTCTCACCAGTGCAAAGGATATTTGTGTCATCCGCAAACAAAATAAATTTCTGAATTTTTGATACTTGGCATATGTCATTTGCCCTTCTCTATTGCTGGGAGTTTTGCCTCCCTTCCTCACATCGTTCCTGCATCATTTCAACTGGGAGCTTGCCTCCCCAACTCTACAGTAAGCTTATCTCACTGGATACTTCTCCTCCTCCTCCTGCTTCTCTCCTCCTCTCTCCCCTGTGCACAGGTGGACTTTCCTCCAGGCGGTGGACTCACCTCTGCTCCAGGCGGCGGACCGGATCCTCTCTCGTGAGCTGGAGGTCGCTCCCACTCCCTGCTCTGTAAGTGCCTCTGCTCACCATACTCATTCCTTCCTCTCATCCCTCAGCTGTGGCTGCACCTGCTCCATCTCCCACTTCATGGACACTGCACCTCCCGAGTGGGACACGCTTCTACAACTCCTGAACTCCATAAGAGAACTTACTACTCAGCCAATTCAACTCACTGTTGCTGAACTGTTATTAATTTCCTCTATCCTCTCTTCCCGCAGGTTTGCCAGTTCTCTCCCGTTCTGCACTCACATCCATCCACTCACACTCCTCCACTTTATTAATAAAGATCCTTGTGATTTATAATCGAGTCTGTGTCTGCATTTGGGTTTTTGTGCAAACATGTCAGATCCTGCCTGTTTTATTCTGACTGAAGGTGTTCAGAACTTTTCCAACATACTTGGTGCATCGAACAAGGGACCCCACATATCTCATCTTGGCTTCGGGCGCCTTCAGCCCAAGGCTGTGTACGGCTGAGGAGAAAAGTCCTCCCCCATTGGGACCAAAGACCCAATTTTTGCGGAAGTGGAGGCACGGTCTGAGGACGCTGGGAGCTCATGAGTGACGGTGTTACCCCCCAGGCAGATCATTGTGAAAAAATTTAATGATATTTAATGGTATAAACAACGGGTTCGAGTCCGCAGTGGTTTTAAGGGTACGCGTAAAAAAGAGTTGTAAACCAAGCGTTTGATATTGCAAAGTTTCGATAGGTTCGGTTCGGACAATATAGAGGCTTGGTGGTCCCGGTTTTAGGCCGAGAAAGAAAATGCGCATTTTTCATTGCATAAAGTGGACCTGATAAATGCGCACATAATCAATGTAAGATCTTCATTACATCACAGTGAGCATTGATCGAGTAAATACCAAGTGAGATCTATCAACATCAAAAGTGAGCGTCTGTATAGTAAGGGTTAACCATAAAAATACAGGTAAATAGCGCTGGTATAAGGATCAAAATACCTGAAGACATAATTCAAAATAGGCCTAAAATAAAATAAAACAAGATAAAAATAATTCTTTAAAATATATACGCCGTGGACTTCCGGTCTGGACGCCATGGCGACTGCAGCTTAACACTGAAGCTCTCAGACCCAATCCAAGATAACACCTTGAAAATCAAACTTAACGGATTTTTGGAGGAGTGAAAATCAAAAGACAAAATCATCATGTCTAAAGGAAAACAGAAGAAACTGAAATTTTCCAGGCCAGGACACGTATCGGCCGGAGAATCTGAACTGGAAGATCTCCGTTCAGAAGACGAGGAACTGGTGGTAGCTAACAAAAAGGTTAGCCTGAAATCGCTATTTGAAGAGCTACGACGATTTCACCGAGAGGTTACGGCCGAATTTCGGGAATTCAGAGACGAATTGAAAAGGACAAACAGCAGAATGGACCAGGCCGAGAACCGAATCCTGGAAGCAGAGGAACGAATAAAAGTGCTCGAAGATTCTGTGCTGGACCTACGCAAAAGACAAGCATCTATAGAGGCTAAGCTAGCCGACCAAGAAGGAAGACAGAGAAGAGACAATATAAGAATTCATGGTCTGATAGAAGGAGCCGAAAATGGTTTTAACTCAATGGCAGAATGCGTGGAATCTTTACTAAGAGAGAAATTGGATATTCCACAAACCACCGACTTGAACATAGAAAAGGCACATCGTTCATTAGCCGCTAGGCCAGCGGCGGAAGCGCCCCCACGTTCGGTGTTGGTAAGATTTTCCAATTTCAAAATAAAACAAGAGGTTGTAAGACTGGCTTGGCAGAAAAAAGGATTTATGCACCAGGAGAGAAAAGTCTTCGTGGAACACGATTACGCCCCGGAGGTCCTTAAAAAGCGCAGGGAATACAATGACGCCAAAAAGGTACTACGTGAGAAGAAACTGCGCTTTCAGATGCCATTTCCTGCGAAGTTAAGGGTCTTCTACGGTGAAGAAACATGTCTCTATAATTTGGCGGAAGAAGCAACAGCTGACATGGCGAGAAGAGGGCTCCCGGTAACGGTATTTAAACCCGCAGCAGACCCGAGTGAGAAGATCAAAACGCAAACATGGACAACACAAAGACCTTCAAAATCCACGGGCCAGCAGCGGGAAACCCAGCGCCAGAGCGTCGCGGATAAACTGTCCGTTTTCAGGTTGGAATAGCGACCATTTTTTTTTTTTGAGTCAATCTGCACATCCAACCCCCCTCATACAAGGTAACAAACATTAAAGGAGATGCGTATTCAGCATGTGGTAAAACATTTCATGGAACAGTCATAATATTTGAAACAAATAAGTTTTTTTAATTAAAAAAAAAAACTTGTTAAAATAGAAATGTGACAATAATCCACATGTTCTCCTCACACTAACAAATACTGTTTTTGCATGAATGTTCTTGCTGTGATGGGGGTGGGAGGGTGCACACAATTTCACAGGGTATAGGCATAAAGGGAAAAAAAATCATTACAAGTTCGGATTGGGTTCTGAAACTCACGTTAAAAGCATGGGACAACTTACAGGGGTAAGAGAGGGCCCTCAACACGTAACAGAGTTTGAGGAATTTCCCTCAGAGCCTACACTCCATCAAGGCTCTTCCAGGGTCTTTAAAAAGACCTCAGCTCAGGAAGTTCTTTTGACAGTTTTTTGTTTTAAAGTTTTATACACTATGTTCTTAACGTTTTTCTTGTTCTTAATGTTCTTTCAGTTTCTGAGTAGCACAAAAGAGGGCCACCACACAGTTATACTAAACAAAACAACACAATGGAGAAACAGGGTGTAACCAAAATAATTTCATATAATGTAAAAGGAATCCTGAATCCAGTTAAAAGATCCAAGATTCTAGGCAAAATGAAAAAAGACAAAGCAGGAATAATATTTTTTACAAGAAACCCACCTAACAGACGTGGAACACACTAAACTCAATAGACAAGGGTTTAAAATGATCTCTTCATCTTCATATAAGTCAGGGAGGAGGAGGGGAGTCATTCATTCATTCATTGGCTCCATCGATCTCGAAAGATCATGGGGGGGGTTTGTGCCTTGGGTCATCATTCAGGGAGCTGCACCATCGGGCGTGGCTGTAGAGGCCGATACGGGATCTGCAGGTCCTGCCGCAGCCGTTGCAGATGAATTCTTCACAGTGTAGTGGGGGTCTTGACAGTCTCCTCTGTCTGCGGAGTCTCTTCTCCCCCCAGCGAGTGTCTCTTCTTTCCTCTGCTGTTCGGATGACATCCTGGGTGATGGTCTGCCAGTTGGAGCGGACGGAGGCGGCTGACTCCAGGTCGGAGGGGTTAAAGCCTCCAGCCTTGAGGTCACGCTTGCAAACATCCTTGAATCTGAGAGTTGGGCGTCCCTTTGATCTAGTTCCAGTAGCCAGCTCCCCATACAGTAAGTCTTTGGGGATGCGGCCATCCTCCATTCGGTTGACGTGGCCAAGCCATCGCAAGCGTCTCTTTGTCAGGATAGCAAACATACTGGGCACATCTGCTCTGGCCAGGACGTCGATGTTGGAGACACGGTCCTGCCAAGTGATGTGCAGTAGTCTGCGAAGGCAGCGCTGGTGGAAGGCGTTCAGTCGGCGTTCCTGGCAGGAGTAGAGGGTCCAAGCTTCACTGCCGTATAGGAGAGTACTCAGTACACAGGCCATGTAGACTCTTATCTTGGTGTTGATGGTTAGCATAGAGTTGTCCCAGACTCGCTTCGCCAGACGGGCCATCACCGTCGATGCCTTGCCAATACGGGCGTTCAGTTCGGCGTCTAGGGAGAGATTGCTGGAGATGATCGACCCGAGGTAGGTGAACTTGTCCACCACCGCAAGTGTGTGGTCGCCGATATTGATATTGGGAGCACTGCTGACATCCTGGCCCATGACCTCGGTCTTTTTAAGGCTGATGGTGAGGCCAAACTCAGAGCAGGCACGAGCAAAGCAGTTGATGAGACGCTGGAGCGCTTCCACGGTGTGGGCAACAAGACCAGCATCATCAGCAAAGAGCAGCTCCCTGATTAGAACGCTTCGCACCTTGGTCTTTGATCTGAGGCGTGCCACGTTGAAGAGGCCTCCGTCGCTCCTGGTGTGGAGAAAGACACCGTCTTCAGAGCCCCGGAAGGCGTAGCACAGAAGCTGGGAGAAAAAGATGCCAAATAGGGTAGGAGCCAGAACACAACCCTGCTTCACACCGTTCTTGATCGGGAAAGGGTCTGAGGATAATCTATCAAACTGGACAATGCCGTTCATGTCCTGGTGGAATGACTTGATCATGCTCAAAAGCTTGGGGGGACATCCAATTCGTTGGAGGAGGGCAAACAGTCCATCCCTGCTGACCAAGTCAAAAGCCTTGGTCAGATCAATAAAGGCCAAAAAGAGGGGTTGTCTCTGCTCCCGACACTTTTCTTGCAGCTGCCTCATAGAGAAGACCATATCTATGGTTGACCTGGTTGCTCTGAATCCACACTGCGCCTCTGGATACACACGTTCGGCAAGTAGTTGTAGTCTATTGAGGACGACACGGGCAAAGGCTTTGCCAACTATGCTTAGGAGTGAAATACCGCGATAGTTGTTACAATCGCTCCGCTCCCCCTTGTTCTTGTAAAGAGTGATGATTTTGACATCACGCATATCTTGGGGCACAGCCCCTTCCTCCCAGCACTGCAACAGGAGCTCATGGAGGTGTTTCAAGAGCGAGCTCTCCTTTGCGGTTTTGACGATTTCAGGGGGGATGTTGTCACTGCCCGGAGCCTTGCCGTTTGAGATAGAGTCTATTGCCTTGCTGAGCTCATCGATGGTGGGTGGAGCGTCAAGCTCATCCATGACTGACAGTAGAGGGGTGTTCTCAAGGGCCGTGTTCGAGACGGTGGTTACTCTCGAGTAGAGCTCTTGGTAGTGCTCAGCCCATCTCTCCATTTGTTTACCGCGATCCTTGATGACATCTCCTGCAGCTGATTTAAGTGGGGCGGTCTTGATGACACTGGGACCGAAAGCCTTCTTCATGCCTTCGTACATTTTGCGCATGTTTCCGTGATCTGCAGAAAGCTGAATGTCCTGGCAGAGGTTAAGCCAGTAGTCGTTGGCACATCGCCTTGCAATCTTTTGTGCATTGTTCCTCGCAGCGCGCAGTGTAGCAAGCGTCTGCACAGAGGGCTCCTTCTTGTGGGCAATTAGGGCTGCACGCTTGGCAGCGATTGCAGGTTCCATCTCAGCGGCTCCAGCTTCAAACCAATCTGCACTCTTGCCCACCTTTTTCCCAAAGGTACCTATGGCGGTCTCAAACACAGCCTCACGGATATGGTTCCACCTTGCAGAAGCACAGTCAGTGGGACAGTCCACCAGGGCTTCATTTACGACTTTAGCATAGCGTTCCCGCAGTTCAGGTACTGTAATCATAGCTGTGTTGATGCGGGGTCGGGGTTTCTGCTTGGAGCGGTTGACACGTCTGAGGCAGAGACGTACCTTAGTGGCGACCAGGGAATGGTCGGTGTCACAGTCAGCGCTGTGGAAACTGCGCGTGACCAGCACTCGGTTCAGCAGGGATCTCCTGGTGATGACAAAGTCCAGCTGATGCCAGTGGCGAGACCTTGGATGTCTCCAGGACACACGGTGACAAGGCTTGGTGGAGAAGAATGTGTTGGTCAGACAGAGGTCATGAAAGGAGCAGAGTTCAAGGAGGCGTTGACCGTTCTCGTTGAGCTTGCCGATGCCGAAGCGGCCAATGCAGCGGGGCCAGGAGTCATGATCTGCCCCTATCTGTGCGTTAAAGTCACCAAGCAGAAACAGGTGCTCCTTGGCAGGGATCTGCTGGATCCTGGTTTCGAGCGCCTCGTAGAATGCATCTTTCATCTCAATTGAAGAGCAGAGCGTCGGAGCATAGGCACTAAGGATATTAGCTGGTCCAGAGGAGGTTATGAGACGGAGAGAGAGGACACGTGGAGTGCCTGAAGACGGCGGTTCAATAGAGGACAGAAGGGAGTTTCGAACAGCGAATCCAACACCATACAGGCGAGGCTCGTCAGGCTCCTGTCCCTGCCAGAAAAACGTATAGTTCTTCTCCTTCAAGCTGCCGTTGCCCGGGAGTCGCGTCTCTTGCAGTGCTGCAATGTCAATATTAAGCCTCTTCAGCTCGCGGTCGATGATAGCAGTTTTCCTGGCATTGTTGATTTGCTGGAGGTCGTCAGAGAGGCCAGGACACATTGTTCTGACGTTCCAGGTTGCCAGACTCAGCGCTGGCGGCTTTGGTTTCTTGATATTAGCTGGTGCAGTGATTACAGTCCGTGATTCAGCTTTTGGCCTACACTTCAAGCACCCTTTGAAGTAAGCGGACCGTGACGGGCCAGCACCTTACTGACTGGGGGCTGCCCAGCTAAAGGCGGGCGGTAGCTGGCCAGTGGGACACGACGATCCCTCCCACCGTCGGGAGACAGCCCTAGGCGCCCGAGCTTACGCCAATTTGCTCTGGACTTTTACCCAGTAACTGCGTCTCCCCGTATTTGAGCTGCCGCAGAAGGCGGCACTGGAGTGACCTCTCCAGGGCACAGGCCAGGGCGAAGTTGTGGAGAAACTGAGATGCCCAGTTGACAGATCCTCCTTCTCGGCCTTGTTGGTAGTGTCCAATGGAAGGAACTAGCCGATACAGTTTGGTACCAACTTGGCTACAGGAGTTGCCGGGAGGTCCCGCTACGCGAAGACCAACCGCCTTTGGGGCTCCACTCCGGATTTTCTGTAGGGGTTGTCTCCCTTAGCCTTTGTCACTCCCGTGACGACCACAAGGCAGTGGTGCTATTTGCCCATAGCTGGGGGTTGTTTTGTGTGGCACCAGGGCGTGTCCACGCGCCGGTGGGCCTGCGTGCCACACATTTGGGCCCAGCCCAAGGGGGACACACCTCCTCCCTTAATGCGACAGGTTGTACTGGGCTACATCTTACCAGTAGAGGAGAGAGAAAACTTCCTCCCCCCACCTGACAGGGAGGGGAGTAGCGACATTGATATCAACCAAAATTACATTTGAAAAAAAATCAGAACACAAAGATAAAGAAGGGAGATACAGTTTGGTAACTGGGCGGCTAGAGGGAGAAGATATCACCCTGCTGAATGTGTATGCTCCCCCAGGGGCTAACTGGAAATTTTATAAAAATGTATTTGACCTAATGATAACTAAAGCTCAAGGTTTAGTGATATGTGGTGGGGACTTCAATCTTAGACTGAATCCATACTGGGATGCTTCTGGTAATTCTCCACATCAAAATAACACCCAAAGCAGGAAGACTCGGATGCTACTAAAAGAAATGGGAATCTGTGATGTGTGGAGGGAACTCAACCCCAGTGTAAAAGACTATACATTTTACTCAACTCCACATTCATCTTACTCAAGGATTGACTATTTTTTTATGTTTAATAGAGACATTGGAAGAGTAGAAACATGTAAAATAGGACTGATGGATCTCTCTGACCACAGTCCGATCTACATGGACTTAAATATCCAAAAATACACAAATAATACATTTTCTTGGAGGTTAAATTCAAATGTCCTGAAAGGACCATTGAAAGATGAATTGGAATCAGATATTCTCAGATATTTGGAAGAAAACGATAATGGAGAAGTATCCCCTTTAATACTGTGGGATGCATGCAAAGCTGTAATAAGAGGAAAGATTATTGCAAAACTGGCAACCCAAAAGAAACTAAGACAAGAAAAACTATCCACATTAGAGTCAGAACTTAAGAACCTAGAAAAAGAAAACAAAGGCAACACTCATTCTACTGACTCGCTCAAGATTAAGGAAATTAAAAACCAAATAAATGAGATCTACACAATAGAAATCCAGAAGAAACTTACATTTTTGAAACAAAAATACTATGAAGCAGGCAGTAAATCGGCAAAATTGCTAGCCTATAAATTGAGGAAACATCAAACAGAAAGAGCAATCTACAAAATCAGAGACCCAGTATCAAAGGAAATAAAATTCAGAATTCAGGATATTCTTAAAAGCTTCGAGAATTACTATAAGAAATTATACTCCCACAAAAAACATAAAAACGCATCTGAGGCATTCCTAAACACATTAAACCTTCCCCAACTTACGGAGTCACAAAATAAAACACTACTGTCAGAAATACAACCTAAAGAATTGGAAAAAGCAATTATGAAACTTAAAGCTAACAAATCCCCAGGAGCAGATGGCTATACAGCAGAGTGGTACAAAACCTTTAAACAGCAACTATCTCCTCTCCTCCTGAAAACATTTAATTATGTCCTCCACACAGGGGAAATCCCCCCTCCTGGAGAGAAGGGGTCATTGCAGTTATACCTAAACCTGAAAAGGATAAACTAGAGTGCTCCAACTACAGACCAATCAGTGTATTAAATCAGGACTATAAGCTTTTTACCATTATCCTTGCCAAAAGGTTAGAAAATATACTGACAGACCTAATTCATTTAGACCAAACAGGTTTTATAAGACAAAGACAGACACAAGACAACATTCGACGCACTTTACACATAATTCATCATATAAAAAAATATAACTTAAATGCAGTCATATTGGGATTAGATGCTGAAAAAGCATTTGATTCGGTTGACTAGTCTTTTCTATATAGAATCTTATCCAGTTTCAATTTTCATAACAACTTCATTAGAACTATACAGGCATTATATAAAAAACCAACAGCTAAAATAAGGATTAACGGTAATCTATCATCATCTTTTGAACTGGAAAGAGGATGTCGTCAGGGCTGCCCCCTGTCTCCACTGCTCTTTGCATTCTTCATAGAACCTCTGAGCCAATGGATAAGACAAAATCAAAAAATTCAAGGTATTACACTTGGTCAGAAGGAACATAAAATAGCACTCTTTGCTGATGACATTTTAATATACCTAGGGCAGCCGGACACTTCTTTACCAGAACTAACCTCAGTTTTTTCAGAGTATGGAGATTTATCGGGGTACAAATTAAACATGCATAAAACCCAAATTTTAACATTCAACTATGACCCAAATCATTATTCACTAAGCAAACTCAAAACTAACTGGGAGTCGGAATCTATGAAATATCTGGGGGTCAATATCCCGAAACAACTCAACAAAATTATAACACTAAACTATGATCCAACCGGAGTGGTGGCTCAGTTGGTAGAGCATCCGCCCCACACCCGGGAGGCAGGGGTTCAAATCCCGGCCGGGTCATACCAAAGACCATATAAAAATGGTGCTTTCTGCCTTCTAGCGTGGTGCTCCGCATAATGGAATGGGGAAAGTAAAGTTACACACAGAGCTACCAGAGGACTGACCCCCCGCTGTAGCTTTCACTACTTACAGTAGCTGTGTGGCCTAGGGTCAGAGAAACGGAGATAGGCGCCGCCCATATACACCTTCAGGTGTGAAGGGATTAACTAAAACTATGATCCACTGGTGACAAAAATAAAATCTGACCTAGCAAGATGGAATATGATACCATTCTTGGGTACTGCACAAAGAATTGAAGCAGTCAAAATGAATATACTTCTACGTCTTCTATACCTTTTCCAAACAATACCGGTAGAACCTCCCAAAAAAACATGGCAGGAGCTGGACAGAAGGATCTCAAGATTCATATGGCAGGGCAAGAGACCTAGAATCAGATATAGAACCTTACAGCTAAAGAAAGACAAAGGTGGGCTCGCGCTGCCAAATATCAGGGACTACTTTAAAGCCGCACAAATTAAAACTTTAGTAGAGATATGTAACCCAGTCTACACTGCACAATGGAAGGAGATCGAATGCCAAATAACAAGTGGCATCCCCCTACAGGCGATAATAGGGAACAATGCCTTACCTAAGCTTTTGAATAACACTAACCCGTGGATAGAGACCCCGCTAAAAATTTGGTTTAAGATAGTCAGAGAGAATCAAACTAAAGAGCCCTATCGACTTCTGCAATGGATTGCCTATGATCAAGACTTTACTCCTAATAAAACAGACACCAGATTTAAAAAGTGGAAGGAGAAAGGGCTGATAAAATATTACGATTTTTTTAAAGGGCAAATTTTAAGAAGTTTTGAAGATTTGAAAAAACAAGGTCTAATAAATCAAGACCTTTACAGGTTCTTCCAGCTTAGACATCACATAAACAATATACTTAAAAAGGAGGATTTGGAAAGGGCCCAGTCAGATGTTCTGAAGGTCTTCTTAATGGCATATAAAGGGATCCCAGGGATCAGATACATTTCTAAAATATACCAAGGTCTTCAAGACTTAAAAGGAGACAACACAACATATATAAAAGAGAGATGGGAAAAAGAGGGGAATTTCACTTTACAACTGGAAATATGGGAAAAGCTAAATAAACAGCAATGGAAAAGTACCTCATCCCTGCAGTGGAGAGAATTTGGATGGAAAAACT
Source organism: Pholidichthys leucotaenia (assembly GCA_020510985.1). Taxonomy (NCBI): domain Eukaryota; kingdom Metazoa; phylum Chordata; class Actinopteri; order Cichliformes; family Pholidichthyidae; genus Pholidichthys; species Pholidichthys leucotaenia. The sequence continues at coordinate 341,938,611 of CM035840.1, forward strand.
TGGTAAGATTTTTCAGAACACCTGCACAAAACAAATTTACCCATAAGGGATTGAACTGTTGGCGCTTGTGTGGTGAAAAGACTGCAAATCATTGTCATGTGTTTTGGTCATGCCCAGTTATCCACCAATATTGGACCAATGTACAGACAATATTGGGGAAAATATTTAAAATAACAGTTCCCTTTTCTTTTGTAACTTTGTATTTGGGTTTACTACCGGACTCACTGGAAAGACGAGGAGAAAAATACTTATTCAATGTTTTAATATTGGCAAGCAAAAACGCTCTAACTAAAAAATGGATGTTGAAGGACTGTCCTACACCTGAAGATTGGATTAACGTGATCCAAGACATTTACTCGATGGAAAAGTTGACATTCGCACTGAGACAGGACATGGATGGGTTCATGAACTTTTGGCAACCCTGGATCGCATATGTGTCTTCCATTAGATCTAATCTTTGACAAATACCATTTCAATAATGGTTCCGCTCTTTGTTCCAACGCTACTCAGATGCTCTTTTACCTTTATTTACTTACTTTTTCTTTTTGTTTGTTTTTTGCTGGTTTGTTTGTTTGTTTTTGTTTTTTTTGTTTTTAATTTTTTTTTCTCTTTAATTTCACTTTTTCTTTCACTTTAAAAAAAAAGGGGGTGTTGTAAGAATTATTCTTCCAATGTTGTCAGATATCAGAAAATAAGGGAACATGTGATGAAAATGTAAACAATGCATTGCTGTAACGACCTGTATACCCTTTACAAAAACTTAAATTAAAAAAAAAAAAATATATATATATATATACGCTGTAAAATAACCCTGGATTATAATAAAATAAAATAAATACATCAAGTAAATAACTGCAGTTTGTTTGTTTGGTCGTTTGTGTGTTTTGTTTGTGTGTCTTTAATGTTTCACGGCTTATTTTGGCGAGATAAAGGGAGAAAAAACAGATCCCGAGAACACGGAAGCCAAGCAGTGACACAGAAGTCATGGTTGTTGTTTTACTTGTTTCAGTGAAGTCCAAAAGGGCAATAATGAGATTGTTGTTTCATGGGAAATGGCAAATTTATGCATGGGAGATTGGTAAGTGAAAAAGATGGAGAAAAAAATGAATGAATATGTTTTCAGAGCGGCAGAAAACGTTTGACGATAAGAACCTTGGGTTGCCAGCTCTGCTTATTGTAAGAGGCTTTGGGACTGCTTACTAATGTGTGTGCTCATTTGAGCTTGCTATTGTTTGTGTGTGTGCATGTATGAAAGGACTAACTTGTTTGTGCTGAAGCTGTAATAAGGCCACACTAAACTGGGGGATTTCAGTAAGATGATGGGTATAGATACTTGCTTTTATCTCAAGATAGCTTTGGTAGTAACTCCTTTTGTTGTGCAGTTTATTGGGTTTTTTGTGGGTTTTTTGCTGGCTTTGTGATAGTTACTTGTGTTAAGCAATTTCATGTTCCTTTATTGGCAGATATCTTTTTGTTTTTAACTAACATTATCAATTGCCAAAATTTTTTGCTTATTTTAAGTAAAATTACCTGCCAGCAGAGCAAGAATATTTGATTTTTTTTTCTTGTTTGGGATGCCTGCAGGCAGATAAACAGCATTAAGTTATTTCATTTGATTCTTTGTAGTGTAAATGTATTCTTTAGCTCACAGTTGTATCATCTCTCTAACTGAGGGGTAACAGTGGCTTCAGATGGAAAAGGGAAAAAAAAGGGGTGACAGGCTGACTTGGGACTGGACGGTGAGACCAAAGTGATGATTAATCTGAGAGACTAACCATAGTAAAAGGAAGGAATAGACTTGATCAGTATGTGTATCTCCCCTTTCCTGCATGATGAGTCTGGTGTGAGGGCAGGGGGCTGCGCTTCGGCTCCTCCCCCTCCGTGCTCCCCCACTGCTGAGGCCATACCCCCACCTCACAGGACTCCAGGCTTAGAAAGCTGCGGCTGACGTCACCTTGCCTCTGCTCATCTCCACCCCTCTACCCGGAGCGTCCACACCGGGGCACCCAAAGACTTAACCCCTTGCACTCTGGTCAATTTTCCTAAAAACGCCAAAAAATAATGTGCCCAAAGTAAATCGAAAGCTGTTATTCAACCCTTTGCAGCATCTTCACGGGGTTGGTCTCATTTAAAAGAAAACACTTTGAATTTTTTTGCAAAAAAAAACATGATCTCTCTAAGTGCTCCGGCCACTGAGTTACAGTCATCTAAACATAGTGAACTTGAAGAAAATAAATTTGGCCTGGGTGTTTTTTTGGATACAAATGCTTGCAAATAACACACAGCTTCAGATCCGGGCTGGAAAATACAACAGAAATGTAGAACCAAGTGTTATCCAGCTGAGGTCCAAATTTTGTAACAATACCACAAAAAATTAATATTTCTTTGCTTTGTTCTCAGGTAGTTCCCAGGTGTTTTGGAACTGTGCCAAATTGTGCCAAATGGCACAGTTTGGAAGAACATCTGTAACTTCTGAATGATTCAACATAGAAGCTTCATCTTGGGCTCAAATGAAAGGTCACACTCAGGGCTGTGTCTGTGTGTGTGTGTGGGGGGGGGGGGTGTTCCCCCACCCCCCCGCTACAAAGGACGGAGATCGGCCCTCGCTACATGACGGATTACACTCGGATGTGCCATGTTTCCACAGCAACGCTGTCACCGCGGCTCCCCCCACCCCCCCGCTACAGAATCGTAGCGGCGGGGGGGGCGTTCACGGTTCGGAGGTGGCAAAGAACCGTGTAACGCGGTGCACGCACTTCGTACTTCGTGCGCCGTACAGTTGTAATTTACCGATCGGTCAAAAGTCATTTTTTGATTACAATTTTCAGGGATAAGTAAACGTTTAAACGTTATAACACCTTACCTCTTCACAGCCACATTGTCCTGGCGAACTTCTCTTCCCTATTGTCAGACGAACGCAACGCTGGTCCGCTCGTGGATCCCGGTCAAAACATAATTCCATTATTGCGGTTTTGGCGAATGATTTACGACCTTTGTCGTCGGCCTCCGTCGGTCTATGATGATGGAAGAGAATCCTAAACGTTTATTCTGCTGGAATGAGTGCAAGTTGCACTTGTGGGTGGCCTCCGTGCTACGGGGTCTGCAGCAGGTTCTTCCTGCATCCTTTTTTTTCATCTGTGGGAGCAGTAAGTCTCCCTTCACCCAGCCCGAACTTCTGTGCTTCAATTGGCTCCTGCATTCACAGTAGGCGGGTCCTCCTTCATAGGTTTTCATTCATTGGTTCTTCAAGGTTTCAGAAACCCAATTCAAGGCTCTTATTAGTCGAATGAGAGGTCAATCAGATGAACTAATCTGTTCGCGGCTGTGTCTGCAGCTTTTATTTTCAGTGCGCGCTTGGACGCCATCACCACCTACATCACCACCATCAGGATCATGCACACTAGGACGCAGAGACTTGCCCGTCCGCGGTACAACGGAGCGCAAGAGGTTAAGTAAATGTGCACACATATCCACTCTACACTCTGATGAATTAAACTCAAGATTATGGAAAAATGATGTCACTGAATAACACTCAATGATTGAACTTTTAAATACAGCTTATATGGGATGATCCACACCACAAACAAGATAACGATGAAAATGATGAAGATTATACAACCAGGTTACAAGAGGTTTGATGGGCATTATGATTTAACTGAGGCTGCTAATGATTCAGGTGTAGAACCCCATTGGCAGCATTTGAAAAGTGTCTTTTTGCAAAAAATGAATCCACATCTAGCTGATTACATCTGCTAACATTTGGTTACATACCGCACCTGTGCATTTGGCAATGTGTTAACTTAGGAAAAGTGAACGGAAAATCAACCCGTTTGTGTGATTGTTGACACAAAGGGGGGAGGCGAGAGCTTCCCCCATTCTATTTTTTTAGGCTGGCACCAACACTGGACCCCTGTGGTGAAGGGGGGCGTGGGGCGAGCTGGCCGTTACAAGGGGAACGTGATGCTTATCATCAACATGGACAAAAGGGCCACTGGCGGAGGCAATGTTCTGCACACCAGCAGCGGCGGGGAGGGGGAGGAGGACCTCTCGGGCCAACCACCTGACCGTACTGAAGCTAAGTTTATCTGTTGACGCTAACACTGACATAATAGAATTTACCAGACTTTGACTTGATGTTAACAATGCAGTGTTTACCTGAAGTGACATTGGAGGTTCAGGACATTCCAATAAGGTTTCCCAATGGAGAACGGTATGAGAGCATCACATTTCCCACATGTGACAGGAATAAATTAGTTGTATAATTTCGATGTGCTAAGGTAGTGCTGCTCGCGGCGTTTGGTTTCGACCAAGCTGCGAAAGCTATGCAATATTTTAAGACAAATATCCCCACTACACAGCAGGCCACAGACCAATATCATTACAGCATGTACGACAGACATCTGAGTCGCCCAGATCAAAACTATGAAAAAACATTCCTTGCAAACCCATCCTCCAGAATGGTGATAAAGAATCTCTAACGGTTGCAGAGGGGCTATGTTCGGGCATCTGTTGTGCTATGTGATGAAGACAACTGACATTTCAAACACTGGGAGGCACCCCACATTGCACTAATCAAACCCAAAAACACGCACTGGAAGGATGTAGGACATTTTGTAACAACAGCAGAGGAATGTGGTCAATCTTGGAAAGACACTCCTGATCCAAAAGTTAAATATTCCCCAAAACTTGATACCTACTCATTGCCTTTGAACTGGGTGACCACAGTGCAGAAAGAGGTCAACATTGTTGTCCCCAACTCACCAACATGATTACTTTTTACACTAACAGAAGGAGAAGAACATGCACTCCCACAAATTCCAAATTCTCTGTGGTCAACAGGAAAGGCAGATGTAGGCTTGATGAAAAATGCAGAATTGGTTACAATAAATGCTAAATCACATTACAGGCCTTACCAAAGACAGTATCATCTACGTCCGGAGGCCCAAGAGGGCATTAAACCTGACCTGAAAAAAGCAGGCTTTATTGTCCCATGTCCAAAATCACTATGCAATACACCTTTGTTTCCTGTGAGGAAGGCTGAACCATCTGCCGGATGGTGAATGGTCCAAGACCTTCAGGTGGTAAACAAAGCAGTTATCCCAAAGACTGTTTCAGTCCCAGACCCACACACTTTGTTAAATGACCTACAACCACAAATGACATATTTCACAGTGATCAACATCAGTAATGCTTTTTTCAGCATCTCCATACATCCAGATCATCAGTTTTGGTTTGCATTCACAATTGAAAATAAAAGGCACACATTCACCAGACTGCCACAAGGCTACTGTGAGTCAACAACCATTTTTTCACAGGCAATGTCAGCAAACTTGGCACAATTTATTCCTCCTAATTGGAGCCAGTTGCTCCTGTATGTTGATGACATTTTGCTAGCATCACCTGATGAGGAAACATGCAAAAAAGACACTATTGCCCTCTTGAAATTTTTAACTGAACAAGGTCACAAAGTCAACAAGGAAAAGTTACAGTTGTGGAAAAAAGTAGTTAAATACTTAGACTGCATTTTGTCAGCAGCAGGCAGACACGTTGATCCAGCTCGCAAAGAAGTCATTTTGTCAGCACCAAACCCCATCACAAAAAGAGACATGATGTCATTTTGGGGTACCCTAAATTATTGTCATTCTTGGACTGCAAATTATTCATTTGAAGTGCAACCATTGTCTGACCTCATCTACAAAAAACCCATGGCTCAGGTGGATGAAATTGAGTGGACACCTGAGGCAGAAGAGGCATTTGTTAAAATGAAAAAACTTTTGGTCAGCACTGATGTCCTGGCATTCCCCAAGTACAAGAAACCATTTGTGCAAATAGCTGATTGTAGAGAGGGGCACATGACGTCAGTGCTCCTTCAACCAAGCGGTACAAAAATGCGTCCAGTAGCATATTACTCCACAAGACTTGACCCTGTCGCAAGAGCTCTGCCTCCATGTGTGCAGGCCGTAACAGCCACGTCAATGGCAGTACAGGCCTCAGCAGAGCTTATTCTTTTTCACCCCTTGACCTTGAAGGTCACACATGCCGTATTAGTCATTTTGTCATAAAGAAAAATATCAGTCCTCTCCCCATCCAGATACCTTGCATGCATGACAGTGCTATTGCCACAGCCTCATTTAACCATCGAACGTTGCACGGTCAGAAATCCAGCAAGTTTTTTGCCAATCTCAACAGAAGGTGGACCTCATGATTGTTTGGCAGAAATTGAGAGTGAAACATTATCACGTCCCGATTTACAGGACACACCTTTGGAAGAGTCTGATCTCACATTGTTTGTTGAAGGTTCCTCCAAACGTGACTGTACTGGCACAAATTTATCTGGTTTTGCAGTTGTCACCCATGACACTGTTAAAAAAGAACATAATCTCCCATCACATTACTCTACACACGCAGCTGAATTAATTGCTGTAACTGAAGCTTGCAAATTAGGCAAAGGGAAAACACAGTATTTACTGACAGTCAGTATGCATTTGCTACCATCCATCACTTTGCACAACAGTGGAAAAAAAGAGGCATGATTACATAAACAGGGAAGCCAATCCAACACAAAGACCTCATTTTGATACTGCTGGACAGTGTGAAACTCCCATCTAAATTAGCCATATGCAGATGTGCAGCACACATCAATGGCACAGATCTGGTTTCTAAAGGCAATAACTTTGCAGATCAAACAGCTAAGACCGCTGCACTGAGCCTTACTACAAAAGACACACCACCAGATTCCATTTTGACATTGACAGATGATCTATCACATGACTTTCTCACAGAGGCTCAGAAAACAGCACCACAAGCTGAAATTTACAGATGGATCCAAAAGGGAGTGATTTTTGATAACACTTCCAATCTCTACAAATGCAGCAAAAACAAACCAATTTTGCCACGCAAATTGCTCCACCAAGTCTCCACTTTGCTACATGGGGTCTCCCACGTATCAAAGCGGGGTATGGCTTCTATGCTAAATAAATCTTCCACCGCTTATGGGTTTAGCCAGTTTACTACCTAATTTTGTAAGAAATGCCTAATCTGTGCAGAAAACAATGCTCAAGGGAACTTAAGACCTGAAAAACGCACCTTTCCAGCATCTACTTATCCATTTCAAAACATTTGCATGGATTTCATTGAGTTAAATAAGTGTGAAGGCAAAAAAAAAAAAAATACTGTTTGGTTATTTGTGACATGTTTTCCAAATGGACAGAAGCCTTTCCTTGCACTCACCCAAATGCAGCTACAGTAGCAAAGAAACTGTTGGCAGAAATTGTACCTAGATTTGGAATACCTAAAAAGATTTATTCAGATAATGGCACACATTTTGTAAATCAGATTGTATCACACTTAGGTACAGCACTCAACATTAACCTAAAAAGTCATTCAGTTTACCATCCACAATCTGCAGGATTGGTGGAGCGCACAGATAGAACCATTAAAGAAAGGCTTAGAAAAACAATGGCAGAAACAGGACAAAATTGGATATATTGCCTTCCCCTAGTTTTGTTTTACATGAGGATAGTTCCCTCCAAAGGTTGGTTATCCCCATTTGAAATAATGTATGGCAAACCCTAGTTACTCCCGCCACTGAGGCCATTTAATCCAAGTGATGAGGAGGTGTGCTTAGCTGATTACACGCAAAAAATGTTGGCTGACAGAGACGTTATCCATGCTACTCTTCCCAGGAGGGACCACAGGGAAGCACCCATCTTGGCCAAACCAGGGGATCTGGTCCTTATCAAAGCCATCAAAAAGAAAAACTGAGCTGATGCTCCCTGGCAAGGACTACATAAAGTCATCCTGACAACACCAACAGCTGTGAAAGTCAAAGGACGTGACTCTTGGGTACATTTAACACATTGCAAACTTTACTCCATGCAAAACCCCCAACAACAAAGTAATTAATCCCCATTGCAAACTTTGACTCATCAGAAGTGCCCACCAATGAACTCGTTTGCTGATCACCTGGCAAGTTGATCCAAGAAGTGGGACAAGAAAGAACTCTGAAAAGAAGAAAAAAAACACACACAAGGAAGTGACTGCTTAACTGTTTAACCCTCAACAAGTAACTGCTTACTTAATTTTTGTTTGTGTCTAACTTTTTGTTTGTATATCATGGAGAGACAAAATGCCAGAGAAAGAAGGTTGGCAACTGAAAGATGTGAATGGTACACCTGGTTTTTCATCATCATCATCATCCTTGTGGTAACACTTTTACTTTGGTTATTTTTATGCACACCACTACCTATTTATCGTAGAGCTAGACACTTTACACACACACACACACACACACACACACACACACACACACACACACACACACACACACACACCATGACTGGCTGGAAGGTCCAGGTTATCAGGATCATGTTTATGCTGGTAATGTCTGGTGGAAGTATGCTAATTACACAGCCAAATCAGCGAATTGCTCAAATTGTTATGTTTGTTCTTTGTTGCCACTATCAGCAGGTCAAATATCTGTTACTGCTAAACTAATGGAACTATCACAAGCTGTTTGTTTCTTACAAGAGGCTATGTACAGAAATAGCACAGCAAACATTACTTTGAATCACTCCTGTCACATTACTTATCACTCCACTGACCGGAAACACGGTGACACCCCTTACTTAGTAAAGGTAAGGTTAATCTCACCGGGGAATTTCTCCTTTTGTCTAAAGTGGAGTGGTGATGTCTCTCTGGGCAGCTTACCACTTTCTAAGTGTGCAACAGTACATAGTGCATCTTGCCCCTGTACTGCTACCTGCTTGACCAACAAAGTGGGCAAATGTTCTAAAGATCTTCTTTGTCAGTCTAGAACTGTCACTTTGCAAGAGCTGTGTAATGCTGCCATTTGCAATTCCTACAAATATGGCACGCACATGGTGACAGGGGGATGGTGGTTATATGGCCATCGGGCATACTCACACCTGTCCATGAAGTGGAGAGGAGTGTGTGCCCCCGTGGTTGTAACTGACCATACCATCATAATGTCGGCAGGCCAGGTGGGCAGGGTGAAGAGAGATGCCTCCTTTGCACCACATGATGCCATCTGGGGCACAGATGTACCAGAGGAAATCAAGTTAAAAACCACAGGGCAGAAGGTCCTTCATTCACTGCTTCCTTGAGTGGGAGTGGGTAAGAACACCATATGGATTGAAACAACTAATTATAGATTAATCATTTGTAAATTTTACTTTACCTGCTTTTTCTGGTGTAAATGAGGAACCGACGGCTCTTAGACTTATGCTAACACAAAATAGAATGGTTCTTGATCAACTAACTGCCGCCCGTGGGGGCGTGTGCACATTTGTAGGTGATTATTGTTGTACTTTTATCCCTGAAAATGATGCAGATGGTCATGTGATTGCCTCAGCCATATGCAACCTCACTGCCTTACAGGCTGCTGCGGCCAAGGACAATGTTACTGATGAACAGAACTGGTTAAGTTGGTTATTCTCTTCATGAAGAAGTCTCATCAGGAATTTGTTAGTGATTTTTGTAGTAATATTTTTGGCTCTTTCCTGTGTCATTCCCTGTACAGTGGTACCTCTACTTACGAACGTCTCTACATACGGAATTTTCAGGTTACGAGACGCCTCAACGGGAAAATATTGCCTCTAGTTACGAACGAAATTTCAGGATACGAAAGGCAAAAAAGTTCGTGCTCCTCGCAGCTTCCGTAGTTTACCGAACGTAAACGTACCTGTAGCTGCTCTGCCATTGGCTATCGCCTAGCATCTTCCTGGTATCCCATTGGCCACGAAGTTGTTTTTTTTTCCAAAACTTTATGCGTTTGGTTGATCTCGCCAAAGAATATGGCCGTAATACATCAACGATCAGCACGGTATTAAAACAAAACGAAGCACTTACAAGCCGACAAAAGCAAACGTCCTTGGATCAGAACATGAACCAAAGAAGGCAAACGGTGATGATGTCGACGACGATAGCAGTTAAAGGGTAAATGAACATAATTTTTATTATTCTTTCTCTTTTATTATTCTCTTTTATTATTCTTTCTCTCATTTTAAACTCTCATTTTATGTTTATTGTGCAGTAATCTAATTGTAACATGTATTTGTTACATGTTTTGATGCGTTTTTACGATTTATAAAAAATTTATGCCCGAATTTTGGGGGCTTGGAACGGATTACGGCATTTACATGTAAAACGTGCCTCTACTTACGAATTTTTCACGTTACGAGAATTCTTCCGGAACGAATTAAATTCGTAAGTAGAGGTACCACTGTATCTGTAATATGATGATCAGACTTGTTCATGTTAATTTAGTGGTGTACCATGATGCAATTACCGGGGATGATGGCAATGATGAACAAACAGAGTGAACTCAAGGTGTCTCTCCATGACTCAAGTACACAGTAAAAGTATGGCTGACATGCAGAAAACCAAAAGGAGTTGCATGATCACGATGTGAAGTTGAAATGTACTACTTGCAAATACTTTTATGAAGTTTGAAACATTGCTTTTGTTACTTTATTGCTGCAAACACACATATATCCTTATCATATCCTTATTACCATTTTATTATCATCATTTATATCATTATTATCATTTTGCTTTCACCGTTTGGTATTATTAATGATTTCCTTTATTGATCAATGACTTTATTGTTTCATTCTCCTCCCAAAGAAATGAAATGTTTAACCAGTGCCTGGGGCAGCAGGACCGATGGCAGACGTTCCCCAACGCTAGCTAGTTAGGGTCTGCTGCATACAAATGCATTGGAGCTCAGCATAGCTGCCAGATGGGGTTTTAGAAGCCATAAACAGTTCTTTTCTGATGCCTTCCATAGCATCAAAGGGGGGAATGAAAGAATAATTCCATATTTGTCTCTATATTTGTGGAATTTCATATTTGTCTTATATAATTCATATTTGTCTTACATTGGCCTTTTGTTTGTCTCAGAATCAGTGTGACTGGGCTAAAAAATCCTGACACAGCTGTCCTGTTATCACCTGTTTTAGTTCACCTTGTGAATTTCCTGTGTGACTGTGCACAAGACGGGAAAGCAGATCAGACTCAAGATCCCACTGAGGAGACAACAGAGGAGCCCAGATTGTTCTGGGTTTGTCTGGATTGCCGGCATACTGTGATCATGTTTAACATGTAACAGATGAAGCAGCTCACAGTTTATTTTTGTTAAAACAGTCTACTAGTGCCTCTCAGAAAATTACAACATGAAAGGGTTTTTTTTGTAATATAATTAAAAAAAGATAAATCTGTGATATTAGTAATAGTTTTTAAAATAAATTAAAAATCATGACATTTGTAATTGTAATTTACTGAGATGTACCAGCACATAGTACACACTATACATTACAAAATTTATTAAACTACAAAAGTGCCATTGTCTGCAGTAAAACAAAATGCATATGGTACAATAAATCATTGAGGAACATGATGTTCATGTTTTGTTCAGTGTATCAAAAAGGGTAATTAACTTTTTAGATGTTAAAGATAGACTGTATTGTACCGAGGAAAATTCGCTGATGTGGATGAGCCACTGGATTGTGCAATTTCCATCCATTTTCAGCATTTCGGCGGTTATAGCACAAATTCCAGGGGCTTTCTTGTTGTTTATCTTGGTCAAGGCAGCTGCGACTTCTCCGGGGGTGACTAGATCGGTCCTGCAGGAATCACAGGAAGCAGTGGCATTGGCAGTGGCTAAGATACTGGGGTCAACGGAACAGGAGGATGATGCAGGAGATGACTGAAGTGTTCTTTCCGGCAGTCGAGGCAGTCTGTCTCAGTGTTAATGAGTTTGCCATTGGTGTCCTTCACCTGAGCTGTCTTGGTGTGTGGGACATTGCGTGCTTGATGGAGCATACTGAGTACACAGCTCATGTTGTTATTTCTAGCCACTGACTCCAGGCACTCGACTTCTTCCGACCAGTACCTCGCTTTGTCCTCTCCAATGGCCACAATGCATAGATGGTTTAATCTGCGGTACTCCATCAGGTCGCCTCGGAGGTGGGCCTCTCGGTGACAGTCGATGATGTCCAGAGTTCCACTTTGTTATGAAACCAATCAGAATTTATTCCCAGTAATCAGTTTATTGTCACCATGTAACCGGGGTCAATGATGGTAAGCTGTCCTGGCCAAGATGCAGCAAAACAGGTCCAAACCATGATACTACCACCACCATGTTTCACAGATGGGAAAAGGTTCTTACTGCTGGAATTCAGTGCTTTCGTGTCAATAACATAACACTTCTCATTCAAACCAAAAAGTTCTATTTGGTCTCATCTGTCCACAAGACATTTTTCCAACAGCACTCTGGCTTGTCCATGTGATCTTTAGAAAACTGCAGCTGAGCAGCAATGTTCTTTTTGGAGAGGGATGGCTCTCTCCTTCAACCCTGCCATGCACACCATTCTTGTTTAGTGTTCTCCTGATAAGATAAGATAAGATAAGCCTTTATTAGTCCCACAACGGGGAAATTCCAGTTTTGTTTTGTTTTTGTTTTTTTTTTCCTTTTTTTTTGTTTTTTTCCTTTGAAAGACAAAAGTAAAATAGAAAGATGTCTTTACCTTCTTTACATGTTTCAACTGCACTGCAGCCTTCATCAGAAGAGTCAGCTGATTGCTGCCAGGTGACATTTATCAGCTGATTTTCATAGGCGGGGCCAGCTCAGCAGATCTGTCAGATCCGCCGAGCCGGCCCCGCCTCCCGCCGTCAGATGGTCTCTGGAGAATGTGGTCCCAGGTGTGAGAAAGCATAAAGGCCCCCTCATCTCGGTTCATGGTGTCTTTTCCCCGCTTTCTGATCTCTATTGCCTCCTTGATCCAACGTTTGTGTCTGTTGCTCTCCGATCCAATAATTTTTGTGTTGTCCCAGTCCATGATGTGATTATTTCTTTTGCAGTGGTCCGATATAGCTGATTTTAATGTTTCTTGTTCTGCTTTTTCTTTTTGTGATCTTGTGAGTCGTCCTTGCGTTTCCTTCTCACATTCCTTTTGGTGTTCTTTTTTTCTTGTGGTGAATAATCTTCCGGTTTCTCCAATGTAGGTTTTGTTACATGATCTGCATGATATTTCATATAATACATTGCATTTATTGTCTTGTTCTATTCTGTCCTTGGGGTGTACTAATAACTGTCTTAATTTTTTGTGTGGTTTGACTGCTGTGTTTATTTTGTATTTTTTCATGATCCTTTGAATTGGTTCCGTGATCCCTCGTATGTATGGTATAGTTATGGTTTCCTTGTTTTTGGTTTCAGCTTTTGTTCTGTGTCTTGTGTCCTGTTTATTTTCTTTGTTTTTGACTTGCTGTTTCCCTTTGTTTATGGCCCATACTGGATATTGGCAGCGTATAAGTGCATGTTTTATGTGGTTTTCCTCTTCCTGTCTGTCTTCTTGTTCCGTGATGATGGTGGCTCGTTCATATAATGTCCTGACGACTGATAGCTTGTGTGCTGTGGGGTGTTCCGATGTCCAAAGTAGGTATTGATCTGTGTGGGTTGGTTTCCTGTAGACTGTGATTTTTATGCTGCCATCCTCGTTGTGGTGGATTTTCATGTCCAGAAAGGCTATGGTGCCATTTTCCTCCTCTTCGTGTGTGAATTTTATGTTCCCCGTACTGTCTGTACTGTTCAGATGGTCAGTGAGTTCTTGTGTATGTCCTTTCCTTATTTTTTCCAGAATGTCATCTACGTATCTCTTCCAAAGGGTGGGTTTGCATATTGTGGGTGCTGTGTTGATGGCTTTATTCTGATGAAGGCTGCAGTGCAGTTGAAACATGTAAAGAAGGTAAAGACATCTTTCTATTTTACTTTTGTCTTTCAAAGGAAAAAAAAAAAAAAGGATAAATAATTGAAAGAAGACAAAATGAACCTGTTTGACGTATTACGTGGAAGTTATGGACAAGTTTGCATTAAAGACTTCCGCCGGCTGGAGAAATTGGAGAAAACACGGGCACGCTTCAGAAACCACCTACGATTCAACCTCCGTTGCAGAGATGAGGAGGTCACACCCCAAAGCCTCAATATAAGAAATCCAATCCCGACCAAGAACGCAGAAAAAATCATCAACAAAGCACGGAAAGACCTTATAAAAGAACGTATAAGAATAACGGCAAATAAAGTAGACAAAATAAACAACCAAATCAAAGAGGAAACGGACATGTTTAAGCAACGCTACCCGACGGACCAGAAAACGCAGGAGCAGATAAAAGCACAACTGAAACACGCACACGAACAAGAATTCATCACAACGAAAAACCGCCAATTGAAAAAATTAAAAAAACTCACAGAAAGAAAGAACGGACGAAGACAAACACACACGGAAAAGAACGATAAGTGGGTCAAAAACCTATCACAACGCACACTCACGGACACGGAGAAAACAGTGCTGAACAGAGGACTGAACTTCGCCATCACACCAGCCAGAATCCCCCATGAAGAATACATCCTCGCAACAGAACTGGCATGTGAAAAAATCCAGGACCAAGGAGAAAAAGCAGCACTCCGGAACGCAGTCGCAGGAATCCTCAAAACGGCCAAATTACCACAAAGCAACGTTACAAGAAAAGAAGAAAAAGCATTAAACTCACTCAAGACAGATAAAACGATCACAATACTCCCAGCAGATAAAGGCAGAACAACAGTAATTTTGGACACGGAAACATACGAAAAACAGATGGAAACCATGTTGGCAGACAGTAACACATACGAAATCATTAAAACAAACCCGACAGAAGAAAAGAAAAAAATGCTCAAAGCCCTTCTAAAACCTCTATTAGAAAGCAATAAAATCACAAAGGACGCATATGATCACCTGATCCCCACAGCCAGCATCACCCCTCGGATTTATGGAACACCGAAAATACATAAAAAGGATATCCCACTGCGGCCAATAATAGACAGCATTGGATCAGTCACATACAACTTATCAAAAGCCCTAGCTGAAATCATCAAACCCCTCCTTGGACTATCAGACTTTCACTGTAAAAATTCAAAAGAGCTGGCACAAGAACTCAAAGACATAAAAATAGAATCAGACGAGATCCTCATCTCACATGACGTCATCTCTTTATTCACAAAGACTCCAATTGACGTCACACTACATATAGTGCAAGAACGCCTCAACAAGGACAGTACCCTAAAAAGACGCACCAACCTCACAGTCCATGACATATCCAAATTACTACAGTTTGTTGCAAAATCCACTTATTTTCAATTCAGAGGAAAAATCTACAAACAAAAAGAAGGATTTGCAATGGGAGACCCACTATCAGCCATCATGAGCAGTTTTTTTATGGAGGATCTGGAAAATAAAGCCATCAACACAGCACCCACAATATGCAAACCCACCCTTTGGAAGAGATACGTAGATGACATTCTGGAAAAAATAAGGAAAGGACATACACAAGAACTCACTGACCATCTGAACAGTACAGACAGTACGGGGAACATAAAATTCACACACGAAGAGGAGGAAAATGGCACCATAGCCTTTCTGGACATGAAAATCCACCACAACGAGGATGGCAGCATAAAAATCACAGTCTACAGGAGACCAACCCACACAGATCAATACCTACTTTGGACATCGGAACACCCCACAGCACACAAGCTATCAGTCGTCAGGACATTATATGAACGAGCCACCATCATCACGGAACAAGAAGACAGACAGGAAGAGGAAAACCACATAAAACATGCACTTATACGCTGCCAATATCCAGTATGGGCCATAAACAAAGGGAAACAGCAAGTCAAAAACAAAGAAAATAAACAGGACACAAGACACAGAACAAAAGCTGAAACCAAAAACAAGGAAACCATAACTATACCATACATACGAGGGATCACGGAACCAATTCAAAGGATCATGAAAAAATACAAAATAAACACAGCAGTCAAACCACACAAAAAATTAAGACAGTTATTAGTACACCCCAAGGACAGAATAGAACAAGACAATAAATGCAATGTATTATATGAAATATCATGCAGATCATGTAACAAAACCTACATTGGAGAAACCGGAAGATTATTCACCACAAGAAAAAAAGAACACCAAAAGGAATGTGAGAAGGAAACGCAAGGACGACTCACAAGATCACAAAAAGAAAAAGCAGAACAAGAAACATTAAAATCAGCTATATCGGACCACTGCAAAAGAAATAATCACATCATGGACTGGGACAACACAAAAATTATTGGATCGGAGAGCAACAGACACAAACGTTGGATCAAGGAGGCAATAGAGATCAGAAAGCGGGGAAAAGACACCATGAACCGAGATGAGGGGGCCTTTATGCTTTCTCACACCTGGGACCACATTCTCCAGAGACCATCTGACGGCGGGAGGCGGGGCCGGCTCGGCGGATCTGACAGATCTGCTGAGCTGGCCCCGCCTATGAAAATCAGCTGATAAATGTCACCTGGCAGCAATCAGCTGACTCTTCTGATGAAGGCTGCAGTGCAGTTGAAACATGTAAAGAAGGTAAAGACATCTTTCTATTTTACTTTTGTCTTTCAAAGGAAAAAAAAAAAAAGGATAAATAATTGAAAGAAGACAAAATGAACCTGTTTGACGTATTAGGGGGAAATTCCAGGATTGCAACAGCACAGGGATAGCAACACTCAGAGCAACAATCAGAAGGCAAGAAAAAAAACAAGCAAGCAAGAGCAGCTAATATACATATGTACATATTACTATAAAATATATATATACACACAGACACACAGACACACAGTGCAGAGCATTGTAGCTGGATGGAATAAATATATGAATATATGAACACACAGTGCAGAGCATTGTAGCTAGATGGAATAAATATGTAAATATATAAACACCCACAGTACGGAGCATTGCAGCTAGGTGGAATAAATATGCAAGTATATAAACACACACAGTGCGGAGCAATGTAGCTAGATGGAATAATATGTAGATATATAAAAACACAGTGCGGAGCATTGTAGCTAGATGGAATAAATATATAGATATATAAATATAAACACACCCAGTGCTGAGCATTGTAGCTAGATGGAGTAAATATGTAAATATATAAACACACACAGTGCAGAGCATTGTTGCTAGATGGGATGAAACAGCATAACCGTCTACTTAGTTATCCTACATGGTATGATTATGTGCCCATACATATTCTCACCCTCCATAGCGACCGGTATGTTCCTAGTTGTATGCCGGAGGGGACCATTGTGTAAGTCTATTGCATCTTTTGCATTCAAAAAACTATTAGTTTGTTACGTGTTTTTGCTATCTCTGCGAGCAGCCCTGCTTAGGTTGTACAGTCTGACAGCCGTTGGTAGGAAGGACCTACGAAACCTCTCGGTTGTGCACCTGGGATGATGTAGTCTGCTGCTAAATGAGCTCCTCAGTGCATCCAGTATGTCCTGCATAGGGTGGAACTCGGACTCCAGCAGAGATGACAGTTTAGCCACCGTCCTTCTCTCTCCTATCTCCTCCATCGGATCAAGGCGCTGCCCCAGGACAGAGCTAGCTTTCTTAATCAGTTTGTTCAGTCTCTTCCTATCGGCTGCAGTAATGCCACTGCCCCAGCAGACCACTCCAAAAGTGATGGCTGATGCCACCACCGTGTCATAGAATGACTTCAGCAGCGCTCCTTGTACACCAAAAGACCTGAGTCTCCTCAGCAGGAACAGCCTGCGCTGTCCCTTCTTGTAGAGTGCGTCAGTATTGTGTGACCAGTCTAGTTTATTGTTCAGATGAACACCCAGGTACTTATAGGATGTCACCATCTCGATGTCTGTTCTCTGTATATTTACTGGTGCTGTGAGGGGCTGCCCATGCCTGCGGCAGTCCACCACCAGCTCCTTAGTTTTCCTTGCGTTGATCTGGAGGCAGTTCCGATGGCACCAGTCCACGAAGTCCTGGATAAGCCCTCTGTACTCAGCTTCATCTCCATTGGAGATGAGGCCAACGATCGCAGAGTCATCAGAGAACTTCTGTAGATGGCAGTGTGTTGTGTTGTGTGAGAAGTCCGCAGTATAAAGAGTGAACAGGAAGGGAGCCAGCACCGTTCCCTGGGGGGCCCCCGTGCTACTGATGATCGTGTCGGAAACACAGTCCCGGGTTCTCACAAACTGAGGCCGGTTCGTGAGGTAGTCCAGGATCCATGATGACAGGTGCTGGTCCACCCCTGCGCGCAGCAGCTTGTCCTTCATGATCATCGGCTGGATGGTGTTGAAAGCACTGGAGAAGTCAAAGAACATGATCCTCACCATATTCCCGGGCTTCTCCAGGTGGGACAGAGAACGGTGAAGGAGGAAGATCACCGCATCCTCCACCCCAATGCCATGCTGGTAGGCGAACTGGAGTGGATCCATCGCTGGTTCCACTAGGGGGCGGAGGTGAGCAAGGAGCAGTCTCTCCAGGGTCTTCATCAAGTGGGACGTCAAGGCCACCGGTCTGTAGCTGTTCAGGTCTTTGGGGTGGGAAGTTTTTGGTACAGGTACCACACAAGATGTTTTCCACAGCTGTGGTACCCTCCCCAGTTTCAGGCTCATGTTGAAGATATACGTCACAATCCCACACAGCTGGTCTGCACAGGACTTGAGGAGCTTTGCGCTGATGCCGTCCGGTCCCGGCGCCTTCCTCGCTTTGATCTTCCTCAGCTCCGTCCTCACCTGGGTCTTGGTCAGGGTCAGGATGGGGGGCTGTGTGTTGGGAGTGGGGGGGAGTGTCGGTGGAGTGGGGAGTGGGCAGCAGGACTTGATTTCTTAGAGGCAGCAGTGGTTGTTGTGCAGACAGGGGGGAGGGCGGTTGGTCAAATCTATTGAAAAACAGATTCAGGTTGTTCGCCTACTCCCTGCCCCCCGTGGCCTGGGGGGAGGTATTCTGGAGCCCCGAGATGGTTTTGAGGTTTCTCCAGACCCCGCTGATGTCGCTCTGTTGCAGCTTGTCCTCCATCTTCTTCCTGAAGCTGTCCTTGCCTTCTCTGATCTTTCTCCTCAGCTCCCTCTGTACGGACTTCAGCATCTCCCTGTTCCCCGACCTGAAGATCCTCTTCTTCTCTCTCAGAAGTGTTTTTATCTCAGGGTTGATCCAGGGTTTGTTGTTTGAGTGACGCCGTATGGTCTTGGTGGGAACGGATTTGTCCACACAGAAGCTGAGGTAGCCCGTGAAGGTGTGAATGAGGCCATCGATGTCCTCACCATGTGGATCGCAGAGCTGCTTCCAGGCGGTGGCTTCAAAACAGTCCTTTAGAGTGTCCATTGTCTCCTCAGACCATAACTCCACAGTGTGCATGGCCGGAGGTTGTCTGTGCACTAGGGGTTTGTACACCGGCCGGAGATGAACCAAGTTGTGATCCGATCTCCCGAGTGGGAGGAGTTGTGATGAGGTGTACGCCTCCTTAGTGTTTGCGTAGAATAAATCCAGTGTTTTATTGTCTCTAGCGTGGCATGTGACATACTGGGTGAACGTGGGTAGAATGGGAGATAGTGAAACATGGTTGAAATCGCCTGAGATGAGGAGAAGAGCATCTGGGTGTTCTGTCTGCAGCCTGCTGGTTACTGAATGGATGACGTCACGCGCTGTCCCAGCGTTCGCCGTCGGATTTGCATAAACAACAATGCAGATCACGTGTGAGTGTTCTCTCGGGAGATATGTAGGCCTCATGCTAACAGCTAGCAACTCAATGTCTTTGCTGCAGTGTCGTTGTTTAACAGTGATATGTCCCGGTCTGCACCAGTTGTTGTTAACATACATTATCACTCCACCGCCCCTTGCTTTGCCACTGTCTGGTGTTCGGTCAGCTCGTATCATGTGAAAACCCTCCAGCTCAATGTTAGCATCTGCTGCTAGTTCAGTTAGCCACGTCTCAGTAAACAAAAGGAGAGAGCACTCCCGGTAAGTGCTATCATAACGGGAGATAGCCGCTAGCTCATCTAACGTTCCCAGTATCGACCGTACATTTCCCATGACAACAGATGGAAGGGAGGGTCTGTACCTTATATTTTTTGTCCTCCGCCTTACTCCAGCCCGGCAGCCGCGACGTTTTCGCCTCAGTTCTCTCGGTATGTCGAGTTTTTCCAATGGGACCGGGTGGCGGTTGAATGCTAGCAGCTCTTCCCTGCTGTATCGTATCCTGCTATAAACAGTGGCTCCGTCCACCGGCTCAGGAGACATTTGGGACGATCTGTGTGTCCGTGATATAAGTGGGGTGAAAAAAAAAGACGGATCAAAAGAGAGAGGAAGGGAAAAAGACTCGGAATCGAGCCGCTGTTGCAAAAGGCAGCCTACTCGTGTGGCGCCGAGAGAGAGAAAAAAAAAAAAAAAATGTTCATGGCACACTCATGAACATTAACATTAGCCAATGCGAGAGAGGCCTTCAGTTGCTTAGAAGACCTTAGTGCAGCTTTTGATACTATCGATCATAATATTCTACTTGATAGATTAGAACACTATGTTGGACTTAATGGAACTTTGTTGCAGTGGTTTAGATCTTATTTATCTGATAGGTTCCAGTTTGTTCATGTAAATAATGAGTTTTCTTTCAACTCAAAGCTCAGTCATGGAGTTTCACAGGGATCTGTGCTAGGCCCTACCTCTTTTTAGTTTATATATGCTTCTGTTAGGCAACATTATTAGAAAGCACTGTATACATTTTCATTGTTATGCTGATGACACACAATTATACCTGTCAATGAAGCCAAATGATAGTAATCAATTAGCCAAGCTAGAAGCCTGTCTTAAGGAAATCAAAGCTTGGATGACTTGTAATTTCCTGCTATTAAATTCAGATAAGACTGAAGTCATTCTTGTTGGTCCAAAAAACCTTAGAAATTCCTTTCCAAATCAAACTTTCAGTCTGGATGTGGTTACTCTTTCTCTTAATAGCTCTGTGAGGAACCTTGGAGTTATTTTTGATCAGGATTTGTCCTTCAATTCACATATTAAATTTGTTTCTAAGACTGCCTTCTATCATTTGCGTAATATTGCCAAGATTAGGAGCATCTTGTCTCAGAGTGATGCTGAGAAACTGATCCACGCTTTTGTTAGCTCGAGATTAGATTATTGTAATTCCTTATTATCAGGCTGTACTAAAACATCTTTAAAAAGTCTTCAGCTGATCCAAAATGCTGCAGCAAGAGTTTTAACAGGTACTAGAAAGAGAGATCATATCTCTCCGGTTCTGGCCTCCCTTCATTGGCTTCCCATAGAGTTTAGAATTAAGTTTAAAATCCTTCTTCTTACTTACAAAGCTCTAAACAATCAGGCTCCTTTTTATTTAAAAGATCTGATACTACCGTATTATCCTAACAGAGCACTACGCTCCCAAAATGCAGGATTACTTGTAATACCTAGACTCTCCAAAAGTACAATGGGAGGCAGAGCCTTCAGTTATCAAGCTCCTCTCCTGTGGAATCAGCTGCCAATCTGGATTCGGGAGTCAGACTCGATCTCTGTTTTTAAGAATAGGGCTAAAACCTACCTTTTTGATATAGCCTACAATTAGGGAGGGATCATGTGTTTCTGAACCCTCCCTTAGTTATGCTGCTAATAGGTTTAGTCAGCCGGGGGACCTCCAGTAATGCACTGGGCCTCACTCCTTTTCTCGCGCTCAATGAAATATTTTTTTTTGCTGGTCATTAACATTTGTTTGTTCTCTCCCATAGATTGAGTCCCCATCGTGCTGTTTGCTCTCTACATGTCTGTTCTTTTCTTCTTCTCTATCCCCTCACCCCCCAGCCAGTCGCAGCAGATGACTGCCCCTCCCTGAGCCTGGTTCTGCTGGAGGTTTCTTCCTGTTAAAAGGGAGTTTTTCCTCTCCACCGTCGCCAAGTGCTTGCTCACAGGGGATCGCCTGATTGCTGGGGTCTTTCTGCAACTGTGGGGGTCCCCCCTTCAGTTGATAGTGCTATGAGATGACTGTTGTTGTGAAATGGCGCTATATAAATAAAGTTGAATTGAATTGAATAGAAGGTACCCTGGGGTCTAGGGTGTCGCGGTAGAGGAATTTCCCCTGTGACACCAGGAGGGGCCTGGTACAAAACAAGTGGTCATCAGACAATCATTGCTGAGGGTGACTAAGAGTGTACCTTTTCTTGTTGCATTGCTGCTCCGCTATCTGTGCTTCAAGGTCTTTCCTGGAGCGCTCCTTCTCTCTCTTCTTCTACAATGCTTCATCTGTATCAGCTGTTCCTGAAAAATGTGACAGCTATTTTAGTAAAAACAAAGCTTGTTTCAGCCAGACTGTCAATGACTGAGTAGCTCATTCAAACCTGACAAAATCACCCTGGGAGTCCTCAGATCTCTTGACCACTGACCCAGATTAAATTAAACAGCAAATAATGATTACAGGAAATTATGTGGAAACTGGCATATGTTACAATACATATAGTTATGGTAGATAATAGATCAATTAAGTTGGCCTACAAATGTATAGTTAAGTTAGGATTTGAACTAAAGTAACCCCATACTAAGAAGAGGGAGGTACAGAGTGCACACATACATTAACAGGTGCAGGCTTGGGGGCAGATCAGGTGACGTGACTGTGCATCTGAACTCTTGACACGACAAACACCTGCAGGAGTCTATAAAAAGAGCTGTCCATATGTACTCGGGAGCTCTCCCATGCAGGTAGGGAGGCCTCTGTGCGTTTTGTTTTGTATTTGTCTGGTACAGTACTTAATAAATGCACACTTACAAGGAACTCTACTGCCTCTTGAATTATTTTTCAAGACTTTTATCTGAAGACCTATTGGATTATAAATCGTGTGTGGATATAGTTCATCTGGCCCAAACTTTTCTACTGCTACAAGACCCACCTGGAGTTCATTGTGAGTGAGTGTGGTAGGAATTGAGGTAACTGCCTAGGAAGAGCAGCGATTTAAATAAAATCACGCAAGTGCCCAGATCTCCTGACCTGTGACACTGGTCTTGAGCACAAGCTGGATGCAGCCCCCCAAAAATCATTGTGAGTGAGTTTGGCAAACATTGAAGCAATTTCCTAGGAGTAAACATTTTTCTTAAATCACATCAGTGCCCAGATCTCCTTACCTTTGACCTTGACCACAACGCTCCTCATTGTCCTGAGGATTTTGCCTTTAATTGTATTTTAATCACTTTTTTCCATCTACCGTTAGCTCTCACTTCTGTTTATCAAGCCTCTTGCACCTGTGTGCACACTCAGCGTCATCGAATCACCCTCTTTAGCCTTCTGTTCACCTTTCATCGGTGTTTTGTTCGCTTCGGGTTAGCCACTAGCTATGGCTACTAGCTCTCCTTCCTCTCCACCTCTGGTGTGCACTCTATGTCAGATGTTTAGCTACACCTCTGCCTCTTTTAGTGATAACGGTAAATGTAATAAATGTTGTCTTTTTGAGGCGCTTGAGGCGAGGTTGTCTGATTTGGAATCCTGGCTCCGCTGTATTGAAACACCGTCTGCGCCAGTTGATAGCGATGGACGTCCCTTAGCTGCAGCGGAGCTCCCTAGCTTAGGGCGGCCTGCTAGCCGTCCTCCTCAGCAGCGAGGAGACTGGGTGGGTGACGGTGAGAAGGAAGCCTAGCCGCAAAGCACCGGTTAACTACCAACCTATTCATGTTTCTAATCGTTTTTCCCCGCTCAGCAACACACCCGCTGAGGAAAAAACTCTGATCACTGGTGACTCTGTAGTCAGAAACGTGAACCTAGAGACTCCAGCGGCCATAGTCAAATGCATTCCTGGGGCCAGAACAGGCAACATCGAGTCAAATTTGAAAATGCTGGCTAAAAGTAAATGTAAATACTCCACAATTGTTATCCACGCCGGCATTAATGACGTCCGACTCCGGCAGTCGGAAGTCTCAAGACTCAATGTGGAATCGGTGTGTGACTTTGTCAGAACAATGTCTGCCTCTGTAGTGTTCTCTGGGCCCCTTCCCAATCTGACCAGTGATGACATGTTTAGCCGCTTGTCATCCTTCAACCGCTGGCTGTCTGTGTGGTGTCCTGCAAACAATGTGGGCTACATAGACAATTGGAGCTCATTTTGGGGAAAACCTGGTCTTACTAGACGAGACGGCGTCCATCCCACTTTTTTTTTTTTGTTTTGTTACTTGCGAGCGCCCTAAACCTACATGTTTTTGGTATGCGGGAGGAAACCGGAGAAATCCCGGAGTAAACCCGCGCAACACGGGGAGAACATGCAAACTCCACACAGCTCACTGTTGGTCGGGGGCTGGGATCGAACCCACGATCTCATGATCCCCACGATCCCCCGGCTGAGGGTAAAACTGTGCTGCCACAGTGCTAAACCACTGCGCCACCGTGCAGCCTTTGGATGGTGCGTCTCATTTATCTAACAATCTGGCATCATTTTTATCCAAATTTCCAAAACATTGACAACTCAGAGTTGGGACCAGGAAGCAGAGTCGCAGTCTTACACGCCTCTCTGCAGCTTCTGTTCATCCGCCACCCCTCAACTTAGCCCCTGTCTTCCCCATCAGAGAATCATTGTCTGCTCCCTCCAAAGTAAATAAAAATATAATGTATAAGCATCCCAGAGTGATTAAACAAAAAGCTGGTAAAACTCAAATTAAACATGAAGCCTCTAAATTGAATGATTTGGCCTCTGTTCCTCCTCTAAATTTAAAAATTAATTGCGATTTGTTAAATATTACGTCTCTAACTCCCAAGTCCCTGCTAGTCCATGATCTGTTAATTGATCATCAGATTGTTTTAATATCCCTTACAGAAACTTGGTTAGGGCAAGAGGATTATGTTGGTTTGAATGAATCAACTTCCTCTGGTTATATAAACTGTCAAAATCCCAGACGTTCTGGTCGTGGAGGAGGAGTAACAACAATTTACCATTCCAAATTACTAGTTAATGTAAAGCAAAAAACACATTATCATTCCTTTGAGGGCCTGGTCCTCAGTATTGGGCATTTTAGCAATTTTAGGCTAAACCCAATTTTATTTGTCATAGTTTATTGTCCTCCATCAGCCTACTCAGAGTTTTTATCCAAATTTGCCAAATTCTTAGCTGATTTAGTGCTGAAATCAGATAGAATAATTATAGTAGGGGACTTTAATATACATGTAGATGTAGATAGTGATTGCCTTAATTTGGCATTTAATTCAATATTAGACTCGATGGGATTTTCTCAGAAAGTAGGAAATTCTACCCATTATCTCCACCATACGTTGGACCTTGTTCTGACACATGGTATAGAAATAGAAAATCTGGTAGTGTCTCCTCATAAACCTGTACTGTCAGGCCATTGTCTGTTAACCTTTGATTTTACTATTTCTGACTATTTGGCACCTAAAGAAAAATATTACTACAGTAGATGCTTCTCAGATGATGTAGTTACCAAATTTATGCACATTGTTTCCTCTATGCCATGTGTCAACACAACGGAAATAAGCTATAGACAGCTTGCTCCTTCTGTAATTGATAGCATGGTAGATAGTGTTACAGCTTCTCTGCATCAGACTCTAGACATGGTGGCCCCTTTAAAAAAGAAAAAGTCTAATCAGAGATTTCTAACTCCTTCGTTCAACACAGAAACTTGTAGCTTAAAACAGAAGACTCGTCAATTAGAAAGAAAATGGTGCTCCACCACTTTAGATGAAATCTATTTAGCTTGGAGAAATCATCTTTTCATTTATAAAAAAAATCTCTGAGAAAAGCTAGAATGAGTTATTATTCTGCATTAATAGAAGAGAACAAGAATAATCCCAGGTTTCTTTTCAGCACTGTAGCCAGGCTGACAAAGAGTCAGGACTCTGTCACTCCTAGCATTCCCTTAGAGAGCTTACTAGTCAGGACTTTATGAACTTTTTCAATAATAAAATTTCATCTATCAGAGGTAAAATCAGTCAGTTCTTCCCACCGTTAACTTAAATACAGTAACTACTACAACTCCTTCAATTGACATCTGTTTGGATCAGTTTACTGTATTGACCTTTTAGAGTTAGACAAAATAGTTTCCTTATCCAAGTCTTCAACTTGTATTTTAGACCCTATTCCTACCAGGTTATTTAAAGACGTCTTCCCATTTATTGGTAGTTTTATTCTTCAAATAATCAATTCTTCATTAACATTAGGCCATGTACCGCAGGCTTTTAAAACTGCTGTAATTAAACCCTTATTGAAAAAGCCAACGCTGGAGTCAGGAGTTTTAATTCAATTCAATTCAATTCAATTCAACTTTATTTATATAGCGCCATTTCACAACAACAGTCATCTCATAGCACTATAAACTGTAGGGGGAACCCCCACAGTTGCAGAAAGACCCCAGCAATCAGGCGATCCCCTATGAGCAAGCACTTGGCCACGGTGGAGAGGAAAAACTCCCTTTTAACCCCTTGCACTCCGGTCAATTTTCCAAAAAACGCCAAAAAATAATGTGCCCAAAGTAAATCGAAAGCTGTTATTCAACCCTTTGCAGCATCTTCATGGGGTTGGTCTCATTTAAAAGAAAACACTTTGAATTTTTTGGCAAAACAGTCATAATCTCTCTAAGTACTCCGGCCACTGAGTTACAGTCATCTAAACATACTGTACTTGAAGAAAATACATTTGGCCTGGGTGTTTTTTTGGATACAAATGCTTGCAAATAACACACAGCTTCAGATCTGGGCTGGAAAATGCAACAGAAATGTAGAACCAAGTGTTATCCAGCTGAGGTCCAAATTTTGTAACAATACCACAAAAAATGAATATATTGCACAGCTTTTTCCTCAGGTAGTTCCCAGGTGTTTTGGAACTGTGCCAAATTGTGCCAAATGTGACTTTTGAATGATTCAATGTAGAAGCTTCATTTTGGGCTCTAATGAAAGGTGACACTCAGGGCTGTGTTTGTGTGTGTGTGTGTGGGGGGGGGTTGTCCCCCCCCTCGCTACAGAGGACGGAGATCGGCCATCGCTACATGACGGATTACACTCGGATGTGGCGATGTGGCCACAGCAGTGCTGTCACCACGGCTCCCCCCTCCCCTCGCTACAGAATAGTAGCGGCAGGGGGGTGGCGTTCACGGTCCGCGAACCGTGTACCGCAGCGCACGCACTTCGGACATCGTGCGCCGCACAGTTGTAATTTACCAATCGGTCAAAAGTCATTTTTGATTACAATTTTCAGGGATAAAAAATAATTTGGCTTATAACACCTTACCTCTTCACAGCCACATTGTCCTGGCCAACTTCTCTTCCTCATTGTCAGACGAACGTGACGCTGGTCTGCTCGTGGTTCTGGTCTCGCGACCCGGTCAAAACATAGTTCCATGATTGCAGTTTTGGTGAATGATTTACGACCTTCGTCGTCGGCCTCCGTCGGTCTATGATGACCATATAAGAGAATCCTAAACACTCTGCTGGAATTAAAAAACAAAAAAAATAAAGCACTGCCTGTGGCTGCTGAAGCAGTCTCTCTTCACCCAGCTTTAGACAAAACAGCTCAGTGAACTTCTGTGCTTCAACTGGCTTGCTGCGTTGGTAGGCGGGTCCTTCTTGCTAAGTTTTCAGTCATTGGTTCTTCAAGGTTTCAGAAACCCAATTCAAGGCTCTTATTAGTCGAATGAGAGGTCAATCAGATGAACTAATCTGTTCGCGGCTGTGTCTGCAGCTTTTATTTTCAGTGTGCGCTTGGACGCCATACACCACCTACATCACAATCTCCATCATGCGTCCTAGAGCGCACGAGGGCGCTCTCGTGCGCCCTCGTGCACTCTAGGATGCAGAGACTTGCCCGTCCGCGGTACAACGGAGTGCAAGAGGTTAACAGGAAGAAACCTCCAGCAGAACCAGGCTCAGGGAGGGGCAGTCATCTGCTGCGACTGGCTGGGGGGTGAGGGGATAGAGAAGATGAAAAGAACAGACATGTAACAACAAGTTTTAGCTAGCTATATACCAATCTTGAATCTCCCTTTCATTTCAAGAATCTTAGAAAGAGTTGTTGCTACGCAATTATCTGACCACTTACAGGGAAATGGTTTATTTGAAGAGTTTCAATCTGGGTTTAGAATCCATCATAGTACTGAAACAGCCTTAGTGAAGGTCACTAATGACCTCCTGATCGAATCTGATAATAGACTTGTTTCTGTACTTGTCCTTTTAGATCTTAATGCAGCTTTTGATACTATAGATCATAATATTCTACCTGATAGATTAGAACACTATGTTGAACTTAATGGAACTTCGTTGCAGTGGTTTAGATCTTATTTATCTGATAGGTTCCAGTTTGTTCATGTCAATAATGAGTTTTCTTTCAAAAGGCTCAGTCATGGAGTTCCACAGGGATCTGTGCTAGGCCCTACTCTTTTTAGTTTATATATGCTTCCGTTAGGCAACATTATTAGAAAGCACTGTATACATTTTCATTGTTATGCAGATGACACACAATTATACCTGTCAATGAAGCCAGATGATAGTAATCAATTAGCCAAGTTAGAAGCCTGTCTTAAGGAAATCAAAGCTTGGATGACTTGTAATTTCCTGCTATTAAATTCAGATAAGACTGAAGTCATTCTTGTTGGTCCAGAAATCCTTAGAAATACCTTTCCAAATCAAACTTTTAATTTGGATGCAGTTACTCTTTCTGTTAATAGCTCTGTGAGGAACCTTGGAGTAATTTTTGATCAAGATCTGTTTTTCAATTCACATATTAAATTAGTTTCTAAGACTGCCTTCTATCATTTGTGTAATATTGCCAAGATTAGGAGCATCTTGTCTCAGAGTGATGCTGAGAAACTGATCCACGCTTTTGTTAGCTCTAGATTAGATTATTGTAACTCTTTATTATCAGGTTGTCCTAAAACATCTCTAAAAAGTCTTCAGTTGATCCAAAATGCTGCAGCAAGAGTTTTAACAGGTACTAGAAAGAGAGATCATATCTCTCCGGTTCTGGCCTCCCTTCATTGGCTTCCCATAGAGTTTAGAATTAAGTTTAAAATCCTTCTTCTCACTTTCAAAGCTCTAAACAATCAGGCCCCTTTTTATTTAAAAGATCTGATATTAACCTACTATCCTAACAGAGCACTACGCTCCCAAAATGCAGGATTACTTGTAATACCTAGAATCTCCAAAAGTACAATGGGGTGGGGGGGGTGGGGCAGAGCCTTCAGTTATCAAGCTCCTCTCCTGTGGAACCAGCTGCCATTCTGGATTCAGGAGTCAGACTCGATCTCTGTTTTTTAAGAATAGGGTTAAAATCTTCCTTTTCAATATAGCCTAGGGATCATGTGTTTCTGAACCCTCCATTAGTTATGCTGCTATTAAGTTTAGACAGCCAGAGGACCTCCAACAACTGCACTGGGCTTCACTCCTTTCTTCACTCTCAATGAAATATTTTTGCTGGTCATTAACATCTCTTTGTTCTCTCCCATAGATTGAGTCCCCATCGTGCTGTTTGCTCTCTACATGACTGTTCTTTTCATCTTCTCTATCCCCTCACCCCCCAGCCAGTCACAGCAGATGACTGCCCCTCCCTGAGCCTGGTTCTGCTGGAGGTTTCTCCCGGTTAAAAGGGAGTTTTTCCTCTCCATCGTCGCCAAGTGCTTGCTCACAGGGGATCGCCTGATTGCTGGAGTCTTTCTGCAATTGTGGAGGTTTCCCCTACAGTTGAAAGTGCTATGAGATGACTGTTGTTGTGAAATGGCGCTATATAAATAAAGTTGAATTGAATTGAATTGAACTTGGATGCAGATCCACCTGAGGATCATTGTGAGTGAGTTTGTTGAGCATCAGGGTAAATGCCTTAGATGAGTCACGATTCCTGTGAAATGTGGACGGACGGACAGAAAAATGGACGGTACATTGCCACATTGGCTCCTTTTTCAGCTTTGTCAGAATGAGCTAATAAAAAATATGTTTGAATCCTCTTAAGGCTTTGAGTGTAACTGTCGCTGAATTGCAACATAACCCCTAGTGGTCAAGAGTGGTAAATATTTTTTGTCAATAAAATAGTTCAGATTTCCAAGGCAATAACTTGAAAGTGGTAAGAGATAATGATTTAAAATGATTTAAAAGGTTCCGGGTCAGCTTCCGGCCGCGATGTTTGAATTGAGCCGAGAATTTTAAGTAAAACCGTCAAAATAAGGACTTTTGTTGGCCACCAACAAATGTGGGGAACACTCTTATGACAATCAGCGCTGACCCGGGGAAGGTTCTGGCGGTTCTGGCGGCTCTGGCCCGTTTCAGACTTCTAAAGACCGCTTCTCCGCCTTTTCTGCTTCCCCAGACAAACGGCTGCAGTGTGAAGGTATTCACGTAGTCGGGCTTAAGGTCATTTGCACGTGTTAAGGTAAATACTGGTGTCGTCTACCGTTATTCCCCGGAGGGCGAACTATTCTGAAGTGAGGTGGAACCAAGAGCGCGTGTGTATTAACTCGCACAAGAGTGCACTCACAGACTCTACCACGCTAATGCTAAGCTAACGCTATTGCTAAGCTAATGCTAAGCTAATGCCAAGCTAATGCTAAGCTAGCGCTAGCCCCCGCCAATCTAATGATCAGCCTCGCTGAACGGCACTCCTGTTGGGCTTCAAAGCTACCTCGATAAACCTAAGCTGGTGCGCTATATACATGATAGTATCTTGTTAGATAACTGTCAGTAATGTCTCCTGAACTAAATGGACTAAAGCCAGTTATGGCTAGAGTCAACCATGGTGTTGACCATCCCCAGCATGGGCCAACTTCAGCACCCCCACGTCAGAGGCCCGTCTGTGAGCTGCTGTGCTTTATGCAGAACTACATGGGTAATACCTCGATGGACTTTCTTGCGAAATGGGTTGGCGACTTCTATGACGACAACCAGGTTGAAAGTGCAAAGAAGCTGCTGTTCAAGCAGTGCCCAGAGGGTTCATCGCGGATGATAAAGAGGTCCGGCTCAAACTGGAAGAAAAACAACATCTCCGACATCTACAACAAGCTGAATGAGGCTGGTCAGCAGGCGCCACAATACGTTGCCCAGAACCTCAAGGCTTTGCCACCAGCTTCGCTGGAGTCGTTTGACCTTGCCAAACTGTCTAACGATGTGCGCCGTGTGATGTCCCTCGGAGAGAGCTTTGTCACCGTGCTCAAAACGATATCTGCTATCCAGATCGACGTGGCTGCAATATTGTCCAAACTCGGCGACATACCCCCTCCAGCTGTCGTCCCGGCCAAGGAAGACGAGGATGAAGAAGGTGAGGAAGAGGCCGGCAGTACTCAGAGTGCTGTCAGCATCTCCAGCGAAGATGAGACCGTGGTACCAGTTGTCGTCCAAGCCTCGGTTTCCAGTGCTGCCTGTGGTCCTCCTCCTACTGTCACGGCCGACGATGTGAATGCGGTCGTGACCACCATCCCCACAGAGGCCCGTTCTGATGACGCTGTCGACAGCAGCCCTTCTGGGGCTGCCAAAGCTACCATAGTTGCTGTAATTGCTGAAGAACGCGAGTCTGAGTTCAAGGAAGTTGAGAGTCGCCGTACTAAGAAGATAAACAAGTCGAAGAGGTCCTACGCCGATGCACTCCAATCATCGGACAAACAACCGACCACCAATCAGACCGCGAACCAGTTACAGGTCGCCAACAAGTCACGCCCCTACTCACAGTTACGCGTTGCACCGAAGTTTGGTAGGAGGGCTGGCGGTCTTCAGGGTCAAGGTCAAGGTCAGAAGAAGCACCACGTCTTCATCAGTCGACTTGACCCCACCACCAGACCCCACCATGTACGCTCCCATATCAATACACACGTTAAACTAAAAGACGATCTCAAGATCGAGCAACTAGAAACCAAGTATGATGGTTATGCCTCCTTCAAGATTACATGTCCTGCCAGCTGCAGCAAGAAGTTGCTTGACAAAAATGTGTGGCCATCTGGTTTATACATTCGACAATTTTTTGAGAGGAAATGATCTACATGTGATTGTCATTATTGTGTTTGTCATTATACTCATTCAATAGTAGGACCAACCTTAGAATATGTTCATTCAACTGCCAGAATGTAAAAACTTCATCTAACGAGATCTCCAGGTTATGTGATAACCATGACATTGTGTTGTTGCAAGAACACTGGTTGTTCGAAAACGAATTGTCTATTCTGAGCAGATTACATGGTGACTTTATAGGACAAGGTGTTTCTTTTATGGATATGGAAGAACGTGTTATCTTAGGTCGCCCCTATGGCGGCGTCGGTATCCTATGGCGGAAGTCACTTGCGAACAGTTGTGTTGTGAAAACTTACGACTGCTTAAGAGTTATAGGTATTGAAGTCAACCTGGGTGACTTTCACTGTCTTATATTATGTGTATATTTCCCCTATGACAGTGTTGAAAACTTGGATGAATACTTGCACTGCCTGAGTCTTGTTAAACGTATCACCGAGGACTTTCCAACTCCATATGTGTTCACAATTGGTGACTTCAACGCTAATACAGCACGTTCAAGTTGTTTTGGAGACGAACTGGTGTCTTTCTGTGAGAGTTACTCCTTACACATCTCGGACAGGATTATCTTACCAGATGATACCTTTACTCATGTTAGCCTGGCTCATAGCTCTACATCATGGCTTGATCACTGTGTGACTACATCCTCAGGCCATGACAACGTGTCCAATATCAAAGTTCTGTTTGACTATGTGAGTTCCGATCATGTACCTTTATCTATAGATATTGAGGTATCTAGTGCTGTAAGTGACCCCCGGGAAGCTCCCTCAGCCACAACGGGCAGTAAAACATACAAATGGCATGATGCCACAGCGTCAGACCTGTCCAGATATAAGAAACTTACTCGTAGGAAACTTCGTAACATCCGTGCTCCTATGGACGCCATCAGGTGTCACGACAGTAATTGTGCAGCACACAGGGACGATATCGACAGGTTCTACAGTGATATTGTTGATGCCTTAAATTACTGTGTGAGTGAATGCATTCCTAGTCACAGTGCGACCACCCAGTATAACGTCCCAGGCTGGAATGATGTCGTTAGCGAGGCTCACACAGCTGCTCGGGATGCCTTTTTGTGGTGGAGGAGTAATAGCAAACCACGCTCTGGTCCAATATTTGAAAACATGAAAAATTGCAGGGCTAGGTTCAAATATGCTCTACGAGCATGCAGGCGCAATGAAGAAAGTATCAAATGTGACCAGCTAGCTAATCACATGAGTGAACTGAACATGGTAGAATTCTGGAAACAAATGAAGGCTATGAGCTCCCACCAGTCTGTCAGATCAAACACTATTGATGGTGTGACTGGTGACGTTAATATTGCTGAAAAGTGGAAATGTCATTATGAAGCTATTTTCAACTCAGTCAAGAATGTTTCAATGAAGGATTCTGTTATGCATGATATTCGCCTGTATAACGACATGTTTGATGCCTCTGATATCTCTGCTGTTACTCCTGTTGAAGTTGATTCACTGATCAAAGTTCTCAAGAAAGGCAAATCTGCTGGCCCTGACTGTCTCACCAGTGAATGCCTCATCAACGCTGATTTCAATTTGTGTATTCTGTTGTCATTGTGTTTTAACTGTATGCTTGTTCATGGTTACATGCCAGATATGTTGATGGACTCTGTTATTATTCCTCTAGTGAAAAACAAGTGTGCCAGTCTTTCTGATATGAACAACTACAGACCTATAGCTATTGCAAATGTTATATCTAAATTGTTAGAGGGTTTATTCCTGAACAGAATTGAGGATTATCTGTGGACAAACGACAATCAGTTTGGTTTCAAATCAGCTCTTTCAACTGACAAGGCTGTTTACCTACTCCATGAATTTGTTGACTACTTAAGAAGCCACTCCACTAGTGTCTATGCTACGTTCCTGGATGCTAGCAAAGCTTTTGACAGGATTAACCACTGGTGTTTGTTTAGAAAACTGATCGATCGAGGTACTCCTATTTACATTGTTAGCATCCTGTTATACTGGTACAGAAGGCAGTCTATGGTTTTTAGATGGGGCAATGTCACCTCATCCAAATTTCATGTGACCAACGGTGTTAAACAAGGTGGTATACTGTCACCCTTGTTGTTTAATGTCTATGTTGATGACCTCAGTGTACTGTTGAACAATACTAATGTGGGCGGCTCCTTTAACGGTGCACTGTTAAATCACATTTTCTACGCTGATGACCTCTGTTTGTTAAGTTTGTCTACTGCAGCGATGCAACATCTCCTTTCGGTTTGTGAAAAATTTGGTGAAAAAAATGACATCCTGTTCAACTGTACTAAATCTATGTGTATGGCTTTCAAACCAAAGGGTGTCAATACGTCGAATCCTGTTATGCCACTCTGTGGTAATAGCTTGAACTTTGTTGAAAAAGTCAAATACCTAGGTGTGTGGATTGAATCTGATAAGACCAATGTTGATTGTAACAGGCATCTCAGGAAACTGTACGCTCAAACAAATTTACTGTTGCGAAATTTCCATAGATGTTCTCCTGATGTCAAATGTATGTTGTTCAAGACCTTCTGTACCGCAATGTACTGCTCGCCTTTATGGTTTAATAGCAATGTTGCTGTTAGGAACAAAATCCGCATTGCATATAATAACTCCCTAAGAAGATTGTTAGATGTACCACGAAGGTCGAGTGCAAGCAAGATGTTTGTGTCTGTGAACATTCCGTCTTTTGGCGAATTGATACGTAAGAATGTTTACAGTTTTTTGAGAAGGTTGCTGGCATGTAACAATCATCTTATATCAGCAATTGTCAACTCGTCACTCACACTTCATTCCAGCATTTGGAAGTGGTGGCGTTCCATTTTATACTGAGCCCATTATTGTATGTTATTGTTGTTACAAGAGCGCCGAGTGTCTGCTGATCTGTATATACTTTATTTATTTATCTATTTTCTACTCGTTTTTGTTTTGCTCATAATATGAACCCTGAGTTTGAAATAAACGATTGAATTGAATTGAATTGAATTGAATGGCTTGCTGTCAATTAGAAGGATGTAAAATATGATCCAAAGTTTCAGATAGGAGTGATTTTACACATCTAATTTGCATAATGCCACGGCAGCTATATTGAATTACATAACTCAGTCAAAAGCGGACTTTGGACATATTTACACAAAGAATGGTTCTGTTTTTTGACACCGTTGTCTCTACAGTGGTACGTTGTTATCTTATCGTCAAAGTATAAGAAATCAGTACAATGTAAAAAAAAAACACTAGAAAAGCACTCGGAGAGCGCAGACCTCTGCCAAGCGACACAGTTTCCCCCATACAGTCTTCAGATTCCTTGACCATGAAAACATATGACAAGCAGTGGTTCAGTAGTTATTGACGAAAATGGCATTTTCCGTAATGGCGGCCACAGTTCCCCCCATACAGTGTTTGTGTGTACGTTTTCAGATTCCTTGACCATGAAAACATATGACTAGCAATTGGATTGACAATGATAGGATTAGTGGTTCAGTAGTTATTGACGAAAATGGCATTTTCCGTAATGGCGGCCACAGTTCCCCCCATACAGTGTTTGTGTGTACGTTTTCAGATTCCTTGACCATGAAAACATATGACTAGCAATTGGATTGACAATGATAGGATTAGTGGTTCAGTAGTTATTCAAGAAAATGGCATTTTCCATAATGGCGGTTTTCTTGTGGACAGTGATCCAGAGCACCACCAAAATCTAATCATCTGTAGGATACCCCATTTCTGACAATCTGTGAAAATTTCATGAAAATCCGTCCATAACTTTTTGAGTTATCTTGCTAACAAACAGACAGACAGACAAACCAACGCCGATGATCACATAACCTCCCCCTTTGGCGGAGGTAAAAACAAAGAAATTCATGACTTACCGGTGGCTAAGGGGACTCGCTCGCTGCCGTGGTCGATGCGTTTTCGTCCATCATGGTCGTTATTTTGCGTTCTGTTGGTCATTTACACTCTCTACCACATCTACAAGTTTTATGATTATCCCACATAAATTTCGCTTGTATCCCGTGGCTATTTTCCGTGTACGAAGCCATCTAAGTGACGGTGCACGATGATGGATGGTGTCCATATTAGCTTTCTAAGCTAAAAGAAGGGAATACAGTAAAAGAGTTTTTCTTTTTTGGTGTATTACATGTCAGCCACGATTCCTCCAACGCATGTCTGCCACCTTCTGATCTGCCATGATCAATACAAGTCGTCAGTATAGCTGGGGAGTACAGGGACGTCAGAATTAGTTGACAGGTGCAGCACCACACTCTGCCACTAGAGGTACGCGAAATCTCACACTCAAAGGGTTAACTGAGCAAGGACTTGACAAAAATACTTATTACAATGGAAATTAAATTTTTATCAATTATCTCCCATTATTTCATGAACATCCATCACAGTTCTGAGTAAATTCTCTTCAAAAGAGTACAAGTACATGCATTAATGAATATGACATTTTTAGGATCCGTTTCTGCTTCATTCTCATTTAGCGGTGTATTGTGTAATTGTAAGACTTTTTGTCAGTTGATCAAGTGTTTGTGATTCTGAACAAATGCTGGATTTCTGGTTTAAAACACATAATGCTCTGTTAGGGCCCCTTTGCACAGCATGGAGGTCACTGAGAGCCTGGGCCATTTTTTGATCTTTGGGATCATTTGGGTGATCCTTGTGTGTTTTGGACAGTCAAAATTTTGAGGAGACCATGGTGACATTGAAGATTATTGATAGATCAACTAGAAAAGCACTTGGAGAGCGCAGACCTCCGCCAAGCGACACAGTTTCCCCCATACAGTCTTCAGATTCCTTGACCATGAAAACATATGACAAGCAGTGGTTCAGTAGTTATTGACGAAAATGGCATTTTCCATAATGGCGGTTTTCTTGTGGACGGTGATCCGGATCACCACCAAAATCTAATCATCTGTAGGATACCCCATTTCTGACAATCTGTGAAAATTTCATGAAAATCAGTCCATAACTTTTTGAGTTATCTTGCTAACAAACAGACAGACAAACAAACAGACAAACAGACAAACAGACAAACCAACACCGATGATCACATAACCTCCCCCTTTGGCGGAGGTAAAAATTGTCCAATCTCTCAGTGATCTCCAACCTTATGTAAAGGTGGCGTTATAAACTGAAGACTGTTCACACCTACAAAAAGACCAGTAGCAAACTCTTCAGCCTCATTTTTGTTCAGTGCTCTGTATCTCCTTCCTTCTCTGATAAATCCTGCTGAACTGAAAAATAAAAAACACACTGAAACAAAAGACA
Source organism: Pholidichthys leucotaenia (assembly GCA_020510985.1). Classification (NCBI taxonomy): domain Eukaryota; kingdom Metazoa; phylum Chordata; class Actinopteri; order Cichliformes; family Pholidichthyidae; genus Pholidichthys; species Pholidichthys leucotaenia. The sequence continues at coordinate 341,975,738 of CM035840.1, forward strand.
ACATAGGAATAAACAACAGGTTGATTACCTTTTTTAATTATACAGTTTTATTTTACATATACAGCAGGGGTGAGTTCAAAAGATTGATGCTCCATTCAAACTGATTCATGTTTGACTGAGCCAATATTGATCCACAAAATCTATGGATTGACCTTTTGATATAATGCTTTTACATCTGTGAAACACAAAATGCAAGTGGTCCTTGATTTTTCAATCACGCGAGAGTTCCCTGCGCTGCATGCTCACATCTTTACTTCCATGTTTACAGTGATCTAATTTGCCGACGTGTAATAACATCTCTTAATTCATCAACAAAAGTCATCGCTAAACACTGTGCTCAACAGTTTCTGAATAGTTTTCATAAAGAGGGGATAAACTGTCCTGTACTATGTGCAGCGGTATGTTGTGTTACGTCGCAATAACGGAGAGCAGAGAAGGAGCTGGTCTGAACATTCTCTCTTTATTTACCCTTGTTCACACACATATATATATATATATATATATATATATATATATATATATATATATATATATATATACCAGCCATAACCCACCTGACATCACACCATACCCCACCCCAACCGAGCTACGGCAAGCCCCAAGGTCCAATTCCCTTATGTCACCCCCCCCCCCGAAAATTCGAGCACCCAAACTGACCACCCAAACATGCAAAATAACTATAAACACATATGTACACATCAATACAGTCCACCTATGTGATTTTCTAATCACCAGAACAGGCCCTAGGATGCTTGGCCAGGCTACCAACACGCCCCGCCAGGGTGCCTCCTGTCAAACTGTTCCTTCATTTTGCGCTGTCGCCTGGTGACCTGGTGCAACACCATCCACGCGTCTTCCCCCCATTCCGTTTGTGCTGGCCCCAGTCATCTCACCAGTAGCAGCAACTCACGCTCCAGCATGAGGGCAGCCGGAGAACGTGCTTTTGTGGCGTGCACCGACACCCTATAGTGGAGCAGGGTTTTGTTCAAGGCATAAGCAAACTTAAAACCGTCCGCTAAATGGGCCCTTAGTCCATTTTTAGAGTCTTATTGAGCCTCTCGACCCCCCCATTGGCCTGCGGGTGGTACACCTCCGTCTTTATGTGTGCTACCCTTCTGACTCTCAGGAACTCCTCGAAAGCCCCGGAGATGAATTGTGGGCCGTTGTCTGTGGTGATCGAGCTTGGGGCCCCCACCTGGCAAACAAGGATGCCAGAAACCCTGTGACCACCTCCGTTGTCATTGAGCCAGTCAGGAGCACCTTGGGCCACTTCGAAAACATATCATAGGTCACAATGAGGAACCGGCTATTAGGGGGGACTGCGTGCAGTTCTCCGCAGGTGTCCAACTCGACATGTTCCCAGGGTCCGGAAGGGAATGGGACCGGTCGTAGGGGTGTGTGGGAGGGGGGTGGTCCTCCAGTCTTTCCACTCTCCAGGCATGGCACGCAGTGCTTCACCATCGCTTCATTGTCCATGTCAATTCCCGGCCACCATGCTCAATCCCTGCTGCGTTGTTTGACCTTAACCACCTCCAGGTGTCCCTCATGCAACATCACCAGCATGCATCCTCTCAGAGCTACCGGGATGACAGCGCACTGCCCCCTAGCCACGCACACATCATTCCAGCAGCTGAGCTCATGTCTAAACCGATGGAACGGGGCCAGTTCACCAAGTGCTCCCGTCGGCCAGCCCTCTCTGATTGTTGAGCGCAGTGCTCTCATCACCTGGTCACGCTCTGACACCTCCCTGAGCTCCTGGGGAGACATGATTTCCCGGAGCGCTCTGTGCAGTGCGTAGACCAGGTCCACCTCATCTGGATCTGCTGCCCTTAGGTCAGGCACCAGGGTGCACATCGTGGCCCATGACAGAAGATCTGCTACAACGTTGTCTTTACCTGGCGTGTACCTCGTCGTGAAATTATAGGCTCTCAGCCTTTCTGACCACCTGTGGATTCTCAGTGGCCTGTGCCCTGACCCCGAGGTCTCGAGTAGAGTCGTGAGTGCCCGGTGGTCCGTCCTCAATGTGAAGTGGCGCCCGTAGAGGTAGATATGCCACCTCTCACAGGCCCAGACACAGGCTAGCGCCTCCCTTTCGCCCACGGCGTACTTATTTTCTGCCACTGATAGGGACTTCGACGCAAAAGCTACAGGTCGCTCCCCACCATCCTGCACCTGTGACATAACTGCCCCCAGGGCGGAACCGAACACATCTCACGTCACGATGGTGGGGCACTTCGGGTCAAACTGGGCCAGAACCGGAGGGGAGGCGACCTGTCGCTTCAAGTTTTCCACTGCCGCTGAACAGGCAAGAGTCCAGTTCCAGGGTGCATCCTGCTTCAACAGCGCCTGGAGCATCTTGATTGTCTCCAAGTACCTGGGGATGAACCGGCCATAGAAGTTAACCATGCCCAGGAATGAAGAAATCTCAGCTGGCGAGGAGGGGTCCGCGATCCGCAGCACCGCTTCAACATTCAAAACCAGCGGTTTCAGTCCGTTCCCGGACAGTTGAAACCCTACAAAGTCCATGGCGTCTGCTGTGAAGACACCCTTTTCGCCGTTCAATGTGACCCCATGCCCCTGCAGCGTCTCCAACACTCTCTCCAGCCTCGCATCGTGCTCTTCTCTCAACACCCCGTGCACCACGATGTGATCCAGGTATACGACCACCCCCTTTAGGCCAGCCAGCATGGTTGCCATGACCTTCTGGAAACAGCTGGGTGCAGAGCTCAGCCCGAAGGGCATCTGGGTGTAGCGGAAAACCCCCATGTGGGTCACGAAGGCCGTCAAATTCCTGCTGTCCGGGTGTAGTGGTACCTGCAGGTAGCCCTGGTGTAGATCTAATTTCGAGAAGACCTGCACCCTGCTGAACACCGCTGTGAATTCCTCCATAGTTGGTAGTGAGTACTTATCGGGATGACCGCCTTGTTCACTGCCCTGAGTCAATACACGGTCTGATGCCCCCTCCTTTTTTTTCTGGCCACCACTAGATTGGAGATCCACAGTGACGCATCTGCCTTTTCGATGACTCCTGTCTCTAACAACTTTTAACAAATCTAACAATTTTTTTTTTTCTTCCTTTTGCCTTCAGTGAGAGCAGTCGCATTTTTTTTTTTCCTCCCTCCTCCTATCCTGCCTTCCTGACCTAATCCCAGCTTGCTGCGTCTGAGTGAGTGTCTGTGCCGTCTCACCATCTTGCTGATCTCAACCCAAATGGAAAATACGGAAAATGGATATAAGCTGGGCTTTAAACGCAATTGACACCACCTTTTCAAACAGAAAATTGGGCCCGGGGGAGCCCAAATGTGGAGAGACCCATGGATTGGAACTCATGTGTCTGTGTGATTTGACTGAGGATGTGGAAAAACATCTACCTGTTTTGGCTACGATCACAGGATTTCTGCCGATTGGGCTTTGGAGTTCTCCTGGTGTATCGAAAATTTAACTGGAGGAGCTAATCAAAATGCGGACCCGGCGGAGCTGCTTCTCAATAATTCGACCAGATGGGGAGTGCACGAAATAGCGGCAAATGACCAACATGGAATTTACCATCTTCATGCATTAGAGAAATGGACTCTATCGGACATGTTCATCTGTGTTTAGAAGGGGAAACATCTGGAGTCGCTTCGTGCTCTCCAGGGAATGATATGAATTTAAAGCCAGTGAATGTTAATTTGAATTGTAAGCTCAGAATATGACAATAGGGAAATCCTATACTCCTATACTCTGTCTGAGCAGATTCGGCCTTGATCGGCGCCCCTGGATAACTCACTCCTCCAGAGTTGAGATAAGCGGATGTGTCAGCTGGCTCGCTAACCCAAACACCGCTGCTGTGCAATAAACAGAACTCTTCAGGGACAGCGTTCATGAACTATAACATCTATCGTTGCCTAGGAGACTATTTGTTGTGCTCCAGTAACTGATCCACTCAACACTGCACACACACTGATATCATCATACTGATATACATACACTGCTCTCTCCCTGCTGTGTGACTTGTCTACTAAATGTCTGCTAATAAGCATTGAGGTTTTTTTTGCCTGCAATCAAAATTTCGCTTACTTACTTAAGCGTCAATTTGATAAAACATGTTTTTTTTTTCTCGCCTACTGTGTGATATCCACTCTTTTTCTTTTTTTTTTCCTTTCTTCTTTATGACTGGCGCCTAGCGGCTGCCCCGGCCTTGGATGCGCTCTGCAGAGCGTGCCCAAATGCCAAGTCACGTTTCGTTACCTTGTATTCATACATGTGTAATGACAATAAAGTTGAATCTCAATCTCAATCTCAATCTCAACTTGGTCAGTTCCGCCAACACCTTGTCTTGCAGCACCAACGGGAGACGTCACAAGGGCTGGATCTTTGGCATGACGGTCTCATCAATGAGGGGGTGGTGGTAGAATGCTTCAATGTGTCCCAGGCCCCTAAACAGAGCAGACCAGCGGAGGTGCCAGTCCGGGCTCACGGACAGTACCGTCAACCCATCCAGGTCCTTTATGGAGAAGCCTAGTTCCCCCAGCAGGTCAACTCCCAGCAGGTTGGTTCCCCGTCACGCCACCTGGAAGGACAAACTGGGGACCCTCTTTGACCCACAGGTCACCTCGAAGTCCGCTGTGCCCGCCATCTCGATTTCCGCATGTCTGTAACCGAACACCGCTCCATCTTTGATCTGTTTCGTGGGGATCAGCTTCCACAGACTAGGCAGGCTCAGGACAAACTTTCCAGCCCCCGAATCCACCATGAGCGGCACTTCGACTCTGTCAAGCTGGAGCACGTACCATTTCAGTGGGCCTTTCCCCATGTGTGCCACGTGGACCCGAACTAGGCCCCTGGGTCCTCTCACCCGCACTCCCGTCCTTCTTTGCCCTCTTCTTCCTCCTCTTCTTCCTGACCCTTCTACGGCGTCTAGTTACTGTGCTAATCTCCGCTCTCGGCGGGAAATTGCCCAAAGTCGGCCCCTCGCTAACCCTAGCCGTTAGCTCATGTAGGGCCACTGACTCCCTTCGCTTAATCAAGTCCAGCACTTTCTCCAGCGATGGTGGCTCTTTAGCTACCCTTAACTTAGCCCTTAGCCAAGTGTTATTGGTGTTGTGGGCTAGTATGTCCCTCATGAGCTTGTGCTCTAGTGTGCCAAACTCGCACTGCCTTGCTAGGCTACACAGCTCCAAAACAGATGACTGGAGGGACTCACCCGCCCGCTGTTGTCGGCCGAAAAACCCATCCCGTCTCTCCGTGACCGTGGAGGTGTTGCTGAACGTGCTGTCCATCGCCTTCAGACCGTCCTCCAATGAGCTGACCTGGCACAGCCCGAAAAAAATTCGCTGTCCCTCGGCGCCCAGAAATTGAATCAATAAACTCCTCCATCTCTCCTCACTGAGGGAAGCCAGGCCCGCCGCCGGGATACACACTTCAAACCTCTGTTTCCACTGGGCCCATGGAAACAGAGGTTTGAAGTGTGTTTGATAGTGATAATCCCAATGTGGGAATCATCACTATCATAAGCCTCTTTTCACAGTTTGATAAAGTAACAGTAACCTGTAGATGACAAGACTAAAAAGCCTGGCATTCCTTAGTGCACAAGGAGGAAAGGAGTGGGAAAGCTTTTTTTCGCCAGAGATTCAATGGTGTATTTCCCCCCACTGGCATCATGGACTTGTGAAAAAAATAACGGTAGTTTCGCCTCCCAATGCAGTTGTTCACCCAGGGACAGTGATGGTCAAAGTCCTCCACACAGTGATCACAGGTGCTGCAGTGGGAGCATCGAGGAGGTCTGTAGAAGTGGCAGTCTTAATCATAGCTGATTGGTGGTGGGTTAAGAGTTTCTGACAAATGTTAGTGCTGTTAATAAGTAGATAAACTAAAAAGCAAAAATAATCAGAAAATAAACTCCAGTTCTACTATTTGACTTAAAAATAATAAAGAACAGTAATGCTAAAGGGGGTAAAAAGAAAAAAAAACACTAAACAAAATAAGGCAGTTTGCAGAATCAAACCATTAAATTTTAGCCATTTTGATTAAATGTTTATGAATATTTGGTCAAAGTACAATACAGAGCAGCTTTCCGCCCTCTCTGTACAAAGTGGGAATTTTAGAGCATTTATTTGTTGCTTTTGGACAGAGTTCAAATTCTTTATTCTTTACTAAATTAACATTGAGTCTGTGGTGACAAGTGGATCCAAGCCCCAATAAAACTGTGACAAGAAGTCTATTCTCAAAACACGTTGTCTCAGTCCAGCTTATTTTTACTCTGCATGCATACACACACACCTATTCACTCTTATCCTTAGGCTTTCAGACGTTATTGCACACAACTGTTTCCACTCAATCCTGCCCACTCTCACGCTCACTTCTCACACCGGCAATCTCTTTCCTCATTATTTAAGCCCTGTCTTTGCTGGAAGAGACTGCCGGATCATTGTCTCACACTGTTGTCTAACACTAGTCCAACTCTGTATTTGAACTCCGTCACCCATGTCTAGATGCCCTGCTTGCTGTTGCTGTACCACATCACACTGGGTGGCGTGATCATTTGTAACTGGTTGGGTTTGTCCCATTGAGATGATCGCTTGGACCTATTCGGACTGTTCCAGCCTGTGTGAGTACTGACTGTTTCGCCCCTGCAAAAACCGCACAGGTTTGCCTGGCGGTTCCTTTTCCGGGCACTTTCCCGTTCCTCCTCAGCAGTCCCGTCTGCCACAGAACATTTTTCACTATGTCTAACTCACCTGTTCTGTAGAGCATCCTGAAGGACATCCTTGTGTACCATGTATTACTCACTGGTTATGTTGAACTGTTGAATCTCATCCTGTACGCTCATCTGTTTTTTTGGAACTATTTTTTGCACTCTCTGTAATAAATGCACACAGCATACTCCTGCGAGTGGGTTTTAATTCTTTCTTAACAACCACTGATCTGCGCCAAGTTTGATATGGGCAACAAAATTAAAATATTTGTATAAAAAATGCTGGTGACGCTTGTCTAATCAGTAGCAACCAGCATCACAGCAATCATGGTGTTCATGTATTTAGTACTTACTCGGACCTGGAGCAGGAGAGCTACTACTGCCATCTTCACCATATGAGAGCGTTTAAAAACACAGACATTTTTGTCTGCTATTTAGGTGGTTCACATGACATATTACCCTAATATAATGGAAACGGAAACACTGCGGATTCAGTTTTGTCTCTCGGACAGCAATACTAAACACACTTGGCTAGCTGCAGAAATTGTCACAAGGACAGCAGACTCCTGAACTTCCAATGCCGCAAGTGACAGTTTTGAAATGCGTTGTTCACTTGGGGAGTGACATCCCTTCATTTATTTTTGTAGCAAATATAAATAAATAAAATTATATTATATTGTACTGTATATTATACATATACACACACATATACAGTACATACACAGTCATATGAAAAAATTTGGACACCCCTTTAAATATTCAGTTCTTTGTTAAGAAATATTCACGTATCTATGTCTAACTTTGTTTTTGTTTTTATTTGCATTTTTTAACATTTATTTTAGACATTGTAAGTGGGAATGAATGTGGGGGTGTCCTGAAAAAGATGGGGGGTATCCTAATTTATTCCTCACTATTTGTTTAGAATTACATTTTACAGAAAATTTGAAGAAGTCCTTAATTCATTTTTAATTGCTTAGTTTTTTTTACATGAATCTCCCAGTATTTTTAACATTGATATTAAATATCCATAGGTCCAAATATGTAAAAAAAAAAAAACACACAGGCTTATACAGCGTGTCCTAATTTTTCACATGACTGTATATATGTGACCCATGCTGGCAAAATGAGTCACTTTGAGGAAATTATCAAAACTGAGGTAAAGTTTTTTCATATTCTGTATTGAAAGACTTTCAAAATGATATTTAATTTGCAGGAAGTGCACAAAAACGGACCCAGAAAACACGATTTGTTTATATTTTGACTAGGTTTAAAACTCATATTCGATCAGTCGGCAGTTACATGTTCCGCAAAAACATATATTTTTAGAAAGTACGTTTTCTAAGCTTTCCAATGATATCAGGCACTCATGGGGATTTTCCCAGGACTTGCCGCTAGCAAACAAAGAGTCATGATTTATGACTTCTCGTGCCTGCAGCTCGTAATGACGGGGTGCACATTCCAACTCATTTTGCCAGCACGGGTCACATATACATGTGTGTGTCAGGGGTGGCAAACCAGCGGCTCTTTGACATCTCTTTTATGGCTCTTTTTTCATTTTAAAAATTGATTTCTGTGCAGCTCTTTTTTAAAAATTATGGGCCTAAATTTTTCTTGTCATACCAGCTCAGTTTTTGCAGTAGCGGGCCGCCACACAGAAATGTTACTAGTGGAAACCCTGCATATATACATGAAAAAATATGATAGCTACCCAAAATACCTGCTATCAGACTTAGTGGATTGTCTTTTCTCAGAACTAGCCTCCAACCCTCTTCGTCTCGGTCTTCTAAGTCTTCCTCTCCTTCTTGTCTCTCCAATCTGCCATGATGTCTGAGAAGTCTGGATGGCTCTTCTTCATCCTGGTCAGAGGCAAAAGCCTCAACTTCATCATGGTGCAGAGGCCTGAGGTCTCTGTTACTATCATCCCTTTTAGTGCCTGCAACTGTTTGAGAGGACAAACACTGATGGGGATGACAAGCCAGCTGGAGGGGGGAGAAATATTTTAAGAGGAAATAGCTGATTAATAAATTATTTCTTAAAGAGGTTCATACTTTGTCATTTGACAATGAATGTGATCAAAGTTTCATGTAACAAAAACCTTACAGGTAAAAATAATATTTATGACCATTTCTGGCAGAAGGTGGCGTCTTTATTACAATTCTCTCCACCTCTCATACTTGTTTAAATCAAAATAAAACTGCTTACTTAAATGGAGAAAAGTTAAAACAGTTTCTTTCTGGCCATGGACAAACTGCTATTGATTTGCAGATGAAGCCCACAGATGATCTTGATGTTCATTTATCATCTTTAATTAATAAAGTTTGCCACTGTCATAACTGTCACTTAAAGCAAAAGCACTGGGAGGTGAGTGCAATATCCTTCGCCTCCATGTTCTTTGAAGATACCAATACTTACTGACGGAGAGCAGTTTTCAACTTTTCAATATAATTTCTGTGACAGAACCAAATTATGATAAGCCCATCATCCACGAATATACAACAAAGTATACAACCCATAGTTGTAGGTCAGGATCCCAAGGTGAACCTGTGTAGCAAGTATTGTGACCCTAGAGAGCTTTACAGGTTCTATGGTAAGAGATCATAGGGAGTGCCAACCTTGACCTTTTGAACCCAAACCTGTAGTCAGAGGTTATGGTCTCAGAGTAAACCTGTGTACCAGGTTTGGTGACCCTTGCTTTCTTTGTTGTTGAGATATACTGATATATATAGGCATTCTGATGTTGACCTTTGACCTTGCAATCCCAAAACTACAGTCACACTTCAGGGTCACAGGGTGAACCTGTGTACCAAGTTTGGTGACCCTAACTTTACTCGTTGTACAGTCATAAGGCATAAGAAATGTTAACCTTGACCTTTTGACCCCAAACCCATAGTCAGAGTTCAGGATCCCAAGGTGAACCTGTATACCAGGTTTGGTGGCCCTAGCTTTACTCGTTTTATAGTAATAGTAAATGTAGCATTTACCATAGAGCAACTGCAATGTTAACTTTAAACCTTTGACCCCTTGACCCCAAACCCATAGTGAGGTGAGGGTGTAAATTGACCAAGATGTGTATTAGATACAACTATTGTATCAATTTGAAAAGCCTACATCATTTCTTTGAGTAGTTACTGTGTTTACAAGATTTAGGGAAAAATCGGTCTATGCAGTGTTAATGTCTATGAAGTGAGGTGAAAAAGGAGTTCATAGGTCAGGGGCTACAATTCCTACAAAAATCATTCAATCAGAACCAAATTACAATATACGCATTCTCAGTGGTTTATTCTGTCTCTGAAGTCAACCGCGCTCTGTCTAAACATTGCAAAACAGAGTCATTGTTGCAGTTCAACTTCAGGGGGCCTCTGGCGAGCCTGCAGTGGGCGCAGCTCTGGAGGCGCTGGTTGCGGCGGACCCGAGTGCTCTCTCTCAGCAAAGTCCCAGTCCTGGTCCCACACTGGCTGGGTCTGTTCCATCGTCACGGCTTGATCTGGGGCAGCTGCTCTTACCTTTTGCAGACGGCTGGTGTGCCATCTCGAACCATAGGCCATATGGAAGGTGGCTAGCCCCAACTGCGTGGTGATCATCATCGGCGGTGATGGGGGTGTCTGTAGGTCCAGGTGTTCGGATCGGTATACCTGAACCCAATGAAATACTGCGAGTGCCAATCTGTTCAGCTGCACTTTTGGCGCTGCTGCTCTCTCGTGCCAGATGTTGGTTGCTGTTGTGACAGCGTGCCGTTCAGGCTGGTTGCAGGACACGCTCTGAATTGGTGTTGTTCTGCTGGGCCCTGCTTGGCCATAGACTCTCTCTTGCAATGCTGCGGTGGCTCCCTGAGGCTTATGCTGGGCGAGGATCTGAGACGAGTCCAATTTATGCCCTCTCTCTCCTGGTGCTGATTGTGGTCACGGCGGTGTGTTGCTCTCACCGGTGACGGGACGTGTCCTGGGTTGTCATCGTTCACCGGGGTCCCCCTTGGCCACAAACTCCCTCTCCTGCAGCTTTGCGGTGGCTCCCTGAGGCTTATGCCGGGCGAGGATCAGAGGTGAGCCTGGTTTGTGCCCTCTCTCCATGTTCCATTCTTTCTGCGGTGTCAAGCTTGGAGCAGCTGTACCCATGTCTGGGTGTGATGCGCTCCCGTCATCAGTGGTCAAACAGAGTCCCTGGTTGTCGTGAATGGTAAAGCCTAATTCATAAAAAAGGTCGCACCCCAGGATGCTGTGGCCATGTGTGGCTACCTGGAAGGTGAATGCCGGAAGGACTCTTGACCCATAGTGAACTGTCAGCGTTATGGTTCCTATGAGGCTGACACGAGTGTGCCCATAACTGTAAAGCTCTGCTGCATTCTTCCCGATTGGATGACCAGGAAAGAATTGCTTAACCATGACCTAGTTCATCATTGATCTCACAGCAGTGGTGTCCAGTAGTAACAGCAAGCTGACGTCGTCGAGCCTCACTGTGCACCATTTGTATGCCGCTCTGCTGGAGTTTACTGCATGGATGGTGGTTATTGGTGGTGGTTCAGCTGAACTGGGTAGTGGGCTTGTTGTTAATCGTGTTGAGCGGCACACTTTGGCAAAATGATTAAGCTTGCCGCATCGTTGGCATCGCTGCCCCCTGGCCAGGCAGGAGCATGATCATGCTCGGTGCATTGGGGAACCGCAGTTTCCGCACATTTGGTGTCTCATGATGTTCTGTTGTCCCGCGGTGTTCACCTCGGCGTCCTCCGAGAAGGCCGTGGTGTAACCGGGTTCTCCTGTTGAGGTAACTGCTTGTGCTAGCGGGGTCCATTGTTGTGGGTTACCTAGTTGTGATATTATTTTGTCGGCAGCCTATAGCTGGAATGCTAACTCCGCTGCCTTCGCCAGTGGCAGGTTGTCCAGCGAAATCAACAGCTTCGCCTGCAGCCGTGGGATGCTGGTGTGCTCCATTAACTGGTCCCGCACCATGTCATCCTCTAGTTGCCCAAATCTGCACATGCTGGCCAGACAGCGGAGGTCAGCGACGTACTGGTGGGACATCTCTCCCGCTGTCTGTCAGCACTGGCATAACCTTATCCTCCTTGCTAGCACGCTTTTGGGTGTTGTGAAATGTCTGGCTAGCAGCATGATACACTCCTCGTATGTCTGCTTGTCTCAATGTACTAAACACCTACTGCCCCTCGGTACCCAGGCTGTGAATCAGGAACACCCGTAGCAGCATCTTACTGACTCTAACTAGGTCCATAGCCGACACACATGTCTGGAATGAATCAAACCGGCAAGGCAATGGGATGGGCGGCCCACTCGGGGACACAAGGAATGGCGGCAGGGGTGCCAAGCATGCCCCCATATCAACATTTTAAAGGTTTCTCCTCGTCGTCACTGTTATGTATGGAAATGAGGGACAGTGGAGACGGTGGCTCTGCTGAATGGTAACTTTATTAAAAGAAACCTAGTAGCATGTGAAACATACAGAACGGCTAGTTTGCTAGCTGTAAGGTACAGGCTGATGTTGTACTAGGCGGAATGCCAAAGAGAGCGGGCGGCCATCAACAGTCCCCCTATTATAGACACGGCTTGATGACATCACCCGTGCCTGCGACCTCACGTCCATGCTGCTTGTTGTTATTATGGGAATACATAACAAGGACAATGTACATTTATTTGATATTTAATAATTTAATTAGAGTCTTTTTCAGAAACATGTTTACTGCAGATCAATGATATAGTATTAATATAAAATCTGGTTTGTTTGTCTCTGTCTTTGTTACTTAATGAGGTGGCATGTGAATTTGAGATGTCTCTTTAAGAAAATCCATAATTGTCATGATCTGGACACCAGGTCCACGCCTTCCATTATTTTTGAACTGTTTGTACGATTCTGTTATCATTAGTTTGTTGGGTTAATGTCAGTTTCTTAGTTCATCTGTGTTTTCTTGTCTCCCCTATTATTTTCCCATACCCCTGGCCACTCATGTGTTTTCATTTACCCTTAATCAGTCTCAGCTGTCTTGTGTTAAGCTAATTATTTGCCCCCTATTTAAGTTGTCATTTTCTGTTGTCCATTGTCAGGACATTTCAGCATTCTCCCTCCAGTATCGTTGTCACTGTATGTATTAGTAGCCAAGCCGGCTCACCTTTGCTCTCAGCCCCTGTGCTGTTTGGTGTTTTCCATTCACCTCTAAATACTGTAAATCATTTTGCACCTGAAGTCCAGCTCGCCTAAAGGAGTCATCCTTTCTGCCAATCTGGAGGTTTGTTTCTGACAATAATCACATTCGCATCTGCTTTTTTAATCACAATTTTCAAATTACAGGTATCTACAGTGCTGAATTCATGAATTAGCTGTGATTACCTGGACTACCTCACGAACCGGCCTCAGTTTGTGAGAACCCGGGACTGTGTGTCCGACACGATCATCAGTAGCACGGGGGCCCCCCAGGGAACGGTGCTGGCTCCCTTCCTGTTCACTCTTTATACTGCGGACTTCTCACACAACACAACACACTGCCATCTACAGAAGTTCTCTGATGACTCTGCGATCGTTGGCCTCATCTCCAATGGAGATGAAGCTGAGTACAGAGGGCTTATCCAGGACTTCGTGGACTGGTGCCATCGGAACTGCCTCCAGATCAACGCGAGGAAAACTAAGGAGCTGGTGGTGGACTGCCGCAGGCATGGGCAGCCCCTCACAGTACCAGTAAATATACAGGGAACAGACATCGAGATGGTGACATCCTATAAGTACCTGGGTATTCATCTGAACAATAAACTAGACTGGTCACACAATACTGATGCACTCTACAAGAAGGGACAGCGCAGGCTGTTCCTGCTGAGGAGACTCAGGTCTTTTGGTGTACAAGGGGCGCTGCTGAAGTCATTCTATGACACGGTGGTGGCATCAGCCATCACTTTTGGAGTGGTCTGCTGGGGCAGTGGCATTACTGCAGCCGATAGGAAGAGACTGAACAAACTGATTAAGAAAGCTAGCTCTGTCCTGGGGCAGCGCCTTGATCCGATGGAGGAGATAGGAGAGAGAAGGACGGTGGCTAAACTGTCATCTCTGCTGGAGTCCGAGTTCCACCCTATGCAGGACATACTGAATGCACTGAGGAGCTCATTTAGCAGCAGACTACATCATCCCAGGTGCACAACCGAGAGGTTTCGTAGGTCCTTCCTACCAACGGCTGTCAGACTGTACAACCTAAGCAGGGCTGCTCGCAGAGATAGCAAAAAGACGTAACAAACTAATAGTTTTTTGAATGCAAAAGATGCAATAGACTTACACAATGGTCCCCTCCGGCATACAACTAGGAACTTACCGGTCGCTATGGAGGGTGAGAATATGTATGGGCACATAATCATACCATGTAGGATAACTAAGTAGACGGTTATGCTGTTTCATTCCATCTAGCAACAATGCTCTGCACTGTGTGTGTTTATATATTTACATATTTATTCCATCTAGCTACAATGCTCAGCACTGGGTGTGTTTATATATTTATATATCTACATATTATTCCATCTAGCTACATTGCTCCGCACTGTGTGTGTTTATATACTTGCATATTTATTCCACCTAGCTGCAATGCTCCGTACTGTGGGTGTTTATATATTTACATATTTATTCCATCTAGCTACAATGCTCTGCACTGTGTGTTCATATATTCATATATTTATTCCATCCAGCTACAATGCTCTGCACTGTGTGTCTGTGTGTGTGTGTATATATATATATTTTATAGTAATACGTACATATGTATATTAGCTGCTCTTGCTTGCTTGGTTTTTTTTTTTTTTTTTTTTTTTTTTCTTGCCTTCTGATTGTTGCTCTGAGTGTTGCTATCCCTGTGCTGTTGCAATCCTGGAATTTCCCCGTTGTGGGACTAATAAAGGCTTATCTTATCTTATCTTATCTTATCTTATTAACCCCATTCTTTGGAAAGCTGAGTTCAATTTTACTAGCCAAATTCAAATCTGATTACTGCCAGACCTATTGAATTAAGAAACCACTTAAATAGAACCTGTGTGACAAAGTAAAGTAGGTTAAAAGATCTCAAAAAGCAACATATCATGCTGTGATCTAAAAATATTCAAGAACAGATGAGAAGCAAAAAACCCAGAACATCTAAAGAACTGCAGACTTCACCTGCCACAGCTTGCACACTGGTCAAAAATGAGACTGGGCAACTGGGCAAAAATGACATCCATGGGAGAGTTCCAAGGCAAAAATCACCACTGACCCAAAAGAACACAAAGGTTCATTTCACATTTGCCCAAAAAAATCTTGATGATCCTCAAGATTTTGGGGAAAATATTCTGTAAACTGACGAGACAAAAGTTGAATTTTCTGGAAGATGTACATCCCTTTATATCTGGCGTAAAGCTAACACAGCATTTCATAAAACGAACATCATACCGACAGTCAAACATGTTGGTGGTAGTGTGATGGTCTGGGGCTGCTTTGCTGCTTCAGGACATTGACGATTTGCCGTAATTGATGGAACCATGAACTCTGCTCTCTACCAGGAAATTTGGTCATCAATTTGTGACCTCAAGCCCTCCAATGTGGCTGAATTAAAACAATTCTGCAAAGAATGGACCAAAATTCCTCAATAGCGATATAAAAGACTCATTGCCAGTTATTGCAAATGCTTGATTGCAGTTGTTGCCGCCAAGGGTGGCACAACCAGTTATTAGGTTTAGGGGGCAATTACTTTTTCACATAGGGCCAAGTAGGTTTGAAATCATCATTTAAAAACTGCATTTTGTATTTTCTCTAGTCATCTTTATCTAATATTAAATTTTGTTTGATGATGTGAAACATTTACCTGCCACAAATAGGCAAAAATATAAGAAATCAGGAAGGGGGCAAATACTTTTTCACAGCAGGGTATCTCTTTGGACCCTGGTTATAAATTGAATTCTCAGCCTTTGGCTGCAGACAAGGTCTCATTGTTCAGTTTTTCCTGCATATGCCACTTATACGATTTGTTTTAAACGTCTATGTATTAGAACAGACTCTAATCATACTGTAATAAAGAACAATGATTTTAACTGGTTTTATGTTTTAAGCTTGCCATGGCAGTCCACAATACCTAATATGTATGGCAACCCTTTTGTTATGGTTTCATCCATTAAAACAGTGTGTAAATATTGATCTGTCATGGGGTATTTACTGTATGTCCTACACTATGCCCCTTGCACTGTTTTCTGTTTTCTCATTTTGCTCTATTGGATGTGACATATTTAGTTTGTCTTTTTGATTTCATACATAAATGACACATTTTCGTCTCTTGAACAAACTTAAAAGGGATTCTTGTGCAATGCCTCAGAGCCTGAATGCAAACTCACTCAGTGGAGCAAACAGCCCAGTTTGTCAGTTAAACTTTCAAGAGCACAGCACTAGGAGTATATGCTCTAACAGGAGCTAGATAATAATCCAAACATGGCCAGAAAACTGATAACCACTGACAGCAAAAATGTCAAGGTGTGCCAAGATAAATGCATCAGGCTGCCAGCCTAAGTGGATCCTCACAATGTGGATTTGAACAACCTTGCTACACAGGGTTGTGTGTGTATTTTTGTGTCCTTGTTCCATGTGTGCTAACAAGTGCAGGATTTTTCTCCTTGTATGCATATGTGAGTAAAATGTGTTATATTGTGCTACAGTATATGTATATGGGGATTCATTATCCTCTGCTGTGTCGTATTGCTTCTGAAACCTGTAATTCATTTTCAACTCCTTCAGGCGAAGCCAAAAGAAGCTAATGTGATGGTCTGGTGTCCATTTATTCATCCTTACACATTTCATGGACATTGCTACTTCTGCTAGGCAAAGTCAAACATCTGGAGATCTGGGCACTTAAGTGATTTCACAAAAGTTTCTGCTCCTCCCAGACAATTACCCCAATGATCACCAAGCTCATGCGCAATGATGCTCAGGTGGGTCTGCATCCAAATTGTGCCTAAGGTTAAGGTCACAGTGAAAGATCAAAAGATCTGGGCACTTATGTGATTTCAGAACAAGAGCACAGCACACGGTACATTATATGCCCATCCATGGACAATATCAACAGTGCAGAAGTAGTACACCTTCCAAAAAGTCGATTACAAATTCAAGATTCAGTATACTCTAAATCTGTAATAGAACTTCAAACCATGTAATTGGAAGGAGTTTAAGCAAAGAATTTCCAATTAAGAGTTAGCTGGACAAACTATGTAGCCTATACTGAAATTTCATTCCAAAAATGAAAGTTGTAAAACCTGTAATTTTCACAAAAATGATCCAAAAATCTAAATCCCTGTAGCATGCACATGTTCAATACATGTTCAAACACTGACATGGTTTTGCAACACGACCCAATGGTAGATATCTGAGTAGACTCACAGACACAGTAAGTGACGGTCTTAAAGGGATCTGACCTACAGGGGAGAGAAGAAGACAAGACATCAGAATGTGGCAGGGAAATGACCGGTAACGTACTGATTGAACTGGTCCTATTCTTGGGAGTGAAGATGGCTGCTGGGTCCATTTCTGAAGAAGATGTGGAGAACTGATGGAGATGTATGGAGAGGAAGTAATTGTTTTGTCCACTTACAGGAGGAGGAGACAAGGAATAGGTAAGAAGGAGGACTTCCGCGGGGTAAGTATTTGCAGGCAGAGTTGGTGATTGGATGGAGATACCCCGGGCCCGGATATTTTCCTATAACAACAGGGTTATTGAATTTTGCAGTGTTTGATCTTTACTTCTTGTTTCCAGGTGGACACAGTCAGAAGACAGGAGTCCAGGACAGGAGGGAACAGATGAGGACTGAGGAGAAGCACAGGAGAATATTCAGGTAGGTAATAATGAGCAATGAGATTTGCAGGCTTATGTGGGAGTCCAGGGAAGGGGTCTTCAAGAAGGCGAGAACATAAGGCAAGGGACACGAGAGACAGGGGCAGAGGGAGAGGGAGGGGCAAGGGCAGGAGCAGGGGAACCAGTGAGCTACAGCGAGCTGTTGAGCTGAGGTAATCCCACGAGGAACTGATCAGAACTGGAGTCCTTTATATCCCAGCAGCAATCAGGACAGGTGTGCTAATGAGGAATAACTGTAGGTAATGAAGATGATTAGGAATGCTGCAAGTTTGTATTGGGTTCTCACCTCAGACCATAGCAAACACTGTATCAAATAAAAAAGTCATTGCTTGAAAACTGTAGGAGGAGTTCACTGGACAAGTCGTCTTTGTTGTAAAGGGATTTTGATATAATGTGCAGCGTGATAATGCAGCCGGCTGGTGGCGTCATCACGCCAACATATATAGGGGAGCGTCTGCTATTACAGGCTCCTCTTGCCTGGATGACTCTGCGTGTTACCACATGTAGTGCACTGTTGGCCGTTCTTCAATAAAGCCCAGTTCCAGTGCAGCATCCTCGTCCGTCTCTTTTATGTCAGGTTTGTGGACATAACATTTGGCTACGGAGGATTAACCATGGAGGCATGTGTAACACTGCTGCAGCCTTTCCTTGAGCTCCCGGGTGAACCGCCTGTTCCACGGCCACATTGGCTGGAGGTGTTCGAAATGTATGTTACAGCGTTGGACCTGGGAAAGCTGGATAAGGTGAGGACGTGAACACTGCTTGTCCACAACCTAGGCATAGAGGGCCAAAGGATTCTCAACATGTTCGGCACAACGGAATCGTATGAGTAAGTTGCGGAGCTGCTAGCTAGCTATTTCACCACGTTGGACAGCGTGACGGTATGACAGATTTACTTTCACCAGAGACACCAAAGAGTCAGTGAGCCAATACAGCAGATCATTGCTGACCTCAGACAGTTAGCTAGTGTGTGCCGTTTTGGGCTGTTGGAGGACGAGATGGTGTGGGACCAATTGGCCAAACATACATGTAATGCTGGGCTATGAGCTAGGTTGCTAATGGCACCTAATGACTTGACACTAGCTAGAGCAGTGGAGCTAGCACTCCAGTTGGAAGCTGCGGAAAAATTAGCCTCAGAACTAAATTGGTGCCAGGTGCAGAAGACGCCTGAACAATGTCGGCCAATATGATGGACTCGGAGGACGACGAGAGCATTGCAGAAGAATACGAGGCTAATATGGTGAGCCCGAGGTCCGCTCTGAGGGGCCCTGTCTGTGGGGGTTGTGGGTCCTCGATGTACCAGAGCAAAGCATGAGTGTGCCCGGCAAGAGGAAAGCGGTGCAGCAAGTGTGGGCGCATGAACCATTTTGCCAGGGTATGCCGGTCTCCAATGCTGTGGAGCCCACCATGTAAGCCAGCCTGCCCGCCAACAATGACCATCCACTCGGTGAGTCCCAACGCCAGTGGTTATTCCTATTGTATGGTGGAATTGGACGGTGTAGCTATACCACTTCTGCTTGACACGGTGGTGGTGCGGTCGATGCTAAACCGGGCCATGGTGAAAAAGTTTTTTCCCCACCACAGAACTGGGAAGAACCCGACACCGCTGTATGGGTACAGTGGTCACAGACTATGCAATGTTGGAACTGTGGAGTTAACTGCTCGCTACAAGTCCAAAGCTGTGCATGACTTCACATTCCAGGTGGCAGTGCATGGTGACAACATTATGGGATGCGACCTTTTCTATGGACTGGATTTCACCATTAGGGACAACGCTGGGTTCGAATGGTCCAGGTGTGGACGTTGGAGCTCGCCGGACCTGGAGGATGACGCCATGGTGTGGGATGAGGTACTTACAGATGGTACCAACACCGGAGCGCACACTTCATGCTCTTGGGGGGAGAGTTGCTCAGTGGAGGAACCGGACTACTTCAGTACCCATGCTCGACCGGCTGCAGTGGGGGTGACCGAGCTGATGGGTGAAGAGTCCGTTCCGACGAGCAACACCAGGGGGGCCCCGGACATGTTCAGTACCCATGATGAGCTTCAGCAGGCGACGGGTGAGGGAGACCGCTGCAAACAAGGTGACTGCTGAGCTGCCACAGTGTGACAAAGGTGCCAGACTGAATGAACGCAGGGAGCCACCAAGAGCACAGCAGCAAGTAAAGCCAAGCAAGGTACCACTCCAGGTCATGGACTGGGTTTGGGTTTGTGCCGACAAAAGACTGGGATGGCGACTGGCCAGGCCACAGCCGGTGAAACAATGAGGGCTGCTGAGAATTGTGGTGAAGCTGGGGGTGGCGTGTTTCCGGCTAACGGGCAGTCCGGTCCGACATGCAAATAAACTGCGGCATGTCCAGGTGGCTGCTCCAGGTGACGAGGCTGTGCGGGAGTTAGTGGTGGTGGTGTGGGAGCCGGGCTCCTGCGTTATGAAGATCGGCCCTTGTCCCGGGGGTCTGCAGCCCCCAGGGGCGCATCTGCCGTGGGGCTGCCGCAGAGTCCGCCCCCCCCCCCCAGTAAATCCACCCTTAACATGGGAACATGGGAGACTGTTAAGAAGAAAAGAAGGACTGTTTAGTTAGGAGCACGGCTGAAACTTTGAAGTGGCAGAATACCTCACTTAGCCATGTGGGTTCTAGTGGTAGTCCATCCACAGACCTTAGTTTTAGGTTTTGTTTAATGTGTTTAGACTGTTTTACTTTAGTGTGTTTGTTGGCGGTTTCTGATGTACCAAATTGGAGAGGGTCTTAATTGGATGTGTTTTGTGTTTTGTAAAGAGGGGGGAGAATGTTGTAAAGGGATTTTGATACAATGTGCGGTGTGATGATGCAGCCGGCCTGGTGGTGTCATCACGCCGACATATATAGGGGAGCATCAGCCAGGTTCCTCTTGCCCGGATGATTCCGCATGTTACCACATGTAGTGTACTGTTGGCCATTCTACAATAAAGCCCAGTTCCAGTGCAGCATCCCCATCCGTCTCTTTTATGCCAGGTTTGTGGACATAATAGTCTTGACAGACAGACGTCATCACACCATAATTAAATATATACTTCTCCTAGGCAATTACCCTAATTTGCAACAAACTCATGCACAATGACCATCAGGTGGGTCTGCGTCAAGGTTTTACTCACGGTCAAAGGTCAGGATATCTGAGCATTTATCACTCACAAAAATCGTTACTCTTCCTAGGCAATTGCTCCAATGTTCAGCAAACTCTTGCACATTGGCCCTCATTTTTCAAAACTGCATCGAAATCAGTGCACACTCAGGTGCAGAAATGATTGTATGATAAGGTCCAAATAGCACTTATGAAACTGTGCATATGAGGTCAGTCTCATTGAAGATTTTTTTTTAACCCTGATGCAGCTTGTAATCTCAGCCTGTGCACTTCTGTATGCGCAAAGCTCCGCTGTGGTTTCCCAGCAGAGTTAATAGAATATCTGTGAGGGATAACCATCATCATATACTACATAACACAAAAGTTAGTCAGAGAAATACTTTTTGGAATATTAATTTAGCATAGTACTCAGACAGGAGATGACTCCCACAGTATGCATATAT
Organism: Pholidichthys leucotaenia; assembly: GCA_020510985.1. NCBI lineage: Eukaryota > Metazoa > Chordata > Actinopteri > Cichliformes > Pholidichthyidae > Pholidichthys > Pholidichthys leucotaenia. Next base: position 341,996,814 of record CM035840.1, read on the forward strand.
TAAAACGGTAAAATAATAAAATGACAAATTCTAGAAAAAACAGGAGCTCAATCTCAACCGAAAAACATATTTCTGAAGCTAAAAGTTTAATTCAGTTTTCTACATTCCATCAAATACCTATAGTTTTTTAAAATTTCAGCTTGAACTTGATTTAATATTTCCTGCAGAGATATAAATGCATATAGAACACTTATGTCCTGTTCCATGTGCAGTGTTGATGCCCCTTGAATTTATGTGTTTTACCTGCCCAGGGACTGCGGTTGGAAATTAGCCAATTAACTAAACTGGCACGTTTACAGAAATGTTTATTAATGTACACTGTCCCTGTAAAATTAGACCATTAAAATAAATAAAAATAAATAAAATTATAGTTACTAAAAGCAGCCTCTTTATTCTTTAAAGTAAATTATCAAAACACTCATCTATACTACTCACAAAAAGTTAGGGATATTCAGCTTTCTGGTAAAATTTCAGGACGCACCTAAAATGCACTCTAACCTTTACAGGTGAATTTAATTTGACCTTCTCTAACCTTTTGAATGCACATGTCCAGCTGTTCACTGTTTCAGTACTTTTTGCATAACTTGCTGTCCTCTAACAAGGTGCTTCATGGCAAAATTCACAACAGGTGTTTGATCTATGAATCGACCAATAAATTTTCTGGTTCAATTAGAATTGGTATTCAAACAGTCTTCTTGATCATGCTGTTCACATTTTGACATCATGAGACCAAGACGACACCTAACAATTGATTAACAGTACCTTGCCATTGTGAGGCTTCAAACAGGATGTTCTCAGAGGGAAGTGGCCACTGAGCTTAGAGTGTTACAAAAGTGTCATCAGCAGGTTGCAACAGAGATACAGAGAGACTGGAAGAGTCACAGAAAGGCATGGAAGTGGATGTCCTTTGGCCACATCCCATGCTGACAACCGCTTCGTTGTAAACAGTGCCCTGTGGAACCGGACGATGAATGCTACTCAACTCCAGGCACATTTACGGGAGGTGAGAGGCACCCAAGTGTCACGTCAGACCTTTCGAAACTGTTTACATCAGCATGGTCTGTGTGCTAGACAACCTGCAAGGATACCTGACCAGACCATCAGGCACAGGCACCATCCTCTTGCACTGGCCAAGGAGCATTTACACTGGACAAGGGACCAATGGGCCTCAGTGCTGTTCTTTGATGAAAGTCAATTCACGTTGAGCAGAAATGGCGCCCACCAACGATGTTGGAGACGTCAAGGAGAGCACTATGTCACCACATGAGCCTTTAGTAGTGGTGGTGTTACAGTCTGGGCAGGTGTGTCTAGTCAATACAGAACTTCCCTACACCTTGTGAATGGTACAGTGACAAGCCACTACTACCTGAATGACATCATTAGTCCAGTCATCGTGCCCCTGCATGAACGACACAGGCCTAATTTCATCTTCATGGACAGCAATGCTCCAGCTCATCGAGGTTGCATCATTAGGGAACAGCTGCTGGAGGCTGGGGTACCTCAAATGGAGTGGCTTGTTCTTCTCCAGACCTGAATCCCATAGAAAACCTATGTGATCACCTGAGTTGCTGTGTAGAAGCTTGTAACCCTGCACCCCACAACTTCAATGACCTGAGGGCCACCCTTCAAGAACAGTGGAATGCCATGCTTCAGAAGACAATAAGTCGACTTGTGAACAGCATGAGACGTTGTTGTCAAGCTGTAATTGATGCTCAAGGACACATGACAAGTTATTAAGACAGTGAAGTTTGTTGTTGTGGTATACCCACCACTGTTATTGGCTTTTGTTTCATTAAATTGTTTGAGATGAGGAAGTCACCATTGCATGTTTCTACTTAAATGTGCTACTTTCATCATATAATATCACTGTCATGTGAACTTTTTACATTTTCCATAAATTTCACCTGAACGCCAAATATCCCTAACTTTTTGTGAGTAGTGTAAATGCAACACAAGACTTGAAAGGTTGCACTGCTCAATATAGTTTGATATAATCAAATAATTCTCCCACACAGCCAGGTTTGTCTGCTGCACGGAAGTCTACATCGACATGAAAATTTGTTTGCACAAGCTCAGACCTGTCATGGGGTTTGAGTGCATCCTACGATGATGTCCAGATTGATAAATACGACTGTACGACTGCTTTTCTGTCTTATGTACATTTGATAAAATGAGGACCAATGATCCTCAAGTGGGTCCACATCTAGGCTATGCTTAAGATCGTGATCAATTGTTAGGAGGCCTGAGCACTCAAGGTGATTTCATCTGGTTGGTAAGAGCTACTCCATCATTGATGGTGTTTTTTTCTTGTTTCTTTATAAACAATACATCTACGTATGGATGCACCATCCATCTCAGCAAATGCATCCATCAGTTGTTGCAGATAAATTGTAAATCAGTTAGGATTGAGTCACCCTGTCTTATGCCATTCTACAGATAAACCCAGCCTCTGTACTTTGCCAATCTTCCTCCCAAAAGACTTGAGTGTTGGCCATAGCACATTCCAATTCATAGAATTAAAGGCCTTCCAAAAATCCGCAAAGGAGTTATAGAATCTGCAGTCCTTCCTCACATCTTTCCTGAAATTAGTCTCAGTACCAATATTTTTTGTACTGCTTCTCTCTTTGCTAAACCAGCGTGTTCTTCTGATACATGGTTCAACAAGGACATTGTCCTCTTCTTTCTCTTTTCAAGTTAGTTGAGTACATGCACTAAAGTAAATGCAACTAATTACTACCCACCACTAATGGTCATTGATAATAATGAATTAGCTTTACAGTGGCGTGAAAAAGTATTTGCCCCCTTCCTGATTTCTCATTTTTTGTATGTTTGTCACACTTAATGTTTCAGATCATCAAACAAATTTAAATATTAGACAAAGATAACACAAGTAAACACGAAAGGCAGTTTTTATATTAAGGGTAAAAAAAACCCCATCCGACACATGGCCCTGTGTGAAAAAGTGATTGCCCCCCCCCTTCCCGTTAAAACATAAATTAACTGTGGTTTATCACATCTTTGGAAAGCTGAGTTCAGTTTCTCTAGCCACACCCAGGCCTGAGTACAGCCACACCTGTTCTCAATCAAGAAATCACTTAAATAAGACCTGACTGACAAAGTGAAGTAGACCAAAAGATCCTCAAAAGCTAGGCATCATGCTGCGATCCAAAGAAATTCAGGAACAAATGAAAAATAAAGCAATTGAGAGCTATCAGTCTGGAAAAGGTTATAAAGCCATTTCTAAAGCTTTGGGACTCCAGCGAATCACAGTGAGAGCCATTATCCACAAATGGCGAAAACATGGAACAGTGGTGAACCTTCTCAGGAGTGGCCGGTTGACCAAAATTACCCCAAGAGCACAGCGACAACTCCGCAAATTTCGCTATTGATATTATGTTCTAAAAATGAAGTTTTCTGCACCATATTTTTAAATATGTGGAAGTCAATTCAAAATGAACTACTCCTTGCCCGTTCATCCAAAATGCTTGAAATTAAGCAGAGATCATCTACAGACTTTGGTAATGAAAAACTATGAAAATCATGCCAAAACGCTAATCTGTTTTGACTTTATAGGCCAATCAAGTTGTCCACTTTCTCTTTGGCAAGTATTTTCAGATGTTAATTCTCATGTAGTGATCTAAACTTGATGAAACTTCACAGTCATAACAGTATTCTTCAGCAAAACCAAACTGCATGCAATTCTGTTCAAGTTCTAAAAATCATGTTGATGAAATGCCTGTCAGCCTTTGGGGCGGCACGGTGGCGGAGTGGTTAGCACTGCGGCAGCACAGCAACTCACCCTTGGCCTGGATCCTGGGTTCGATCCCAGCCCCCGACCAACAGTGATCTGTGTGGAGTTTGCATGTTCTCCCCATGTCTGCATGGGTTTACTCCGGGATTTCTCCGGTTTCCTCCCACATGCCAAAAACATGCAAGTTAGGTTAATTGGCATCAAAACTGGGGATTCTAAATTGTCCTTAGGTATGACTGTGAGAGTGAATGGTTGTCTGTCTCCCTGTGTTGGCCCTGCGATGGACTGGCGATCTGTCCAGGGTGTACCCTGCCTCTCGCCCAAAGATGCTGGGATAGGCTCCAGCCCCCCCCCCCACGACCCAAAAAGGATTAAGCAGAAGAAGATGAATGAATGAATGTCAGCCTTTGTCTTGTCAATGGAACATTTTGTTAGTGTGTGAGAAAGTCAGTGCTTGGTCCAAAGCAGACATGTGATGTAGGGGTAGGTGTAGATCATTGTCATGCAGGAGCCTGGGGTTCAGATTCTCTTAGTAAAGTAGCAAAATTCTTCTGAAATATAACATGCATCTCCTATGTACAGCTGTGGACGAAATTGTTGGTACCCCTCTGTTAATGAAAGAAAAACCCACAATGGTCACAGAAATAACTTGAATCTGACAAAAGTGGTAATAAATAAAAATTCTATAAAAATTAACCAGTGAAAATCAGACAGTGCTTTTGAATTGTGGTTCAACAGAATTATTTTAAAAAACAAACTTATGAAACAGGCCTGGACAAAAATGATGGTACCCTTAACTTAATATTTTGTTGCACAACCTTTTGAGGCAATCACTGTAATCAAATGATTTCTGTAACTGTCAGTGAGACTTCTGCACCTATCAGCAGTATTTTGGCCCACTCCTCATGAGCAAACTGCTCCAGTTGTCTCAGGTTTGAAGGGTGCCTTCTCCAGACGGCATGTTACAGCTCCTTCCATAGATGTTCAATGGGATTTAGATCAGGACTCATAGAAGGCCACTTTAGAATAGTCCAATGTTTCGCTCTTAGCCATTCTTGGGTGTTTTTAGCTGTGTGTTTTGGGTCATTATCCTGTTGCAAGACCCATGACCTGCGATTGAGACCAAGCTGTCTGACACTGGGCAGCACATTTCTGTCTAGAATACCTTGATAGTCTTGAGATTTCATTGTACCCTGCACAGATTCAAGACACCCTGTGCCAGATGCAGCAAAGCAGCCCCAGAACATAACAGAACCTCCTCCATGTTTCACAGTAGGGACAGTGTTCTTTTCTTGGTATGCTTCATTTTTGCGTCTGTGAACATAGAGTTGATGTGCCTTGCCAAAATGTTCCAGTTTTGTCTCGTCTGTCCATAGGACATTCTCCCAGAAGCTTTGTGGCTTGTCAACATACAGTTTGGCAAATTCCAGTCTGGCTTTTTTATCATTTGTTTTCAACGGTGGTGTCCTCCTTGGTCGTCTCCCATGAAGTCCACTTTGGCTCAAACAACGACGGATGGTGTGATCTGGCACTGATGTACCTTGACCTTGGAGTTCACCATGAATGTGTTTAGAGGTTGTTCTGGGCTCTTTTGTTACCATTCATATTATCCGTCTCTTCCATTTTTCATCAAGTTTCCTCCTGCGGTCATGTCCAGGGAGGTTGGCTACAGTCCCATGGATCTTAAATTTCTGAATAATATTTGCAACTGTAGTCACAGGAACATCAAGCTGCTTGGAGATGGTCTTATAGCCTTTACCTTTAACATGCTTGTCCATAATTTTCTTTCTAATCTCCTGAGACAACTCTCTCCTTTGCTTCCTCTGGTTCATGTTTAGTGTGGTACACACCGTGTCACAAAACAGCACAGTGACTACTTGTCACCCTTTAAATAGGCCGACTGACTGATTACAAGTTTGTAGACACCTGTGATGTTAATTAGAGGACACATCTTGGTTGAACATGTCCCTATGGTCACATTATTTTCAATCTTTTCTAGGGGTACCATCATTTTTGTCCAGGCCTGTTTCATGAGTTTGTTTTTTTAAAATAATTCTGTTGAACCACAATTCAAAAGCATTGTCTGATTTTCATTGGTTAATTTTCATAGAATTTTTATTTATTACCACTTTTGTCAGATTCAAGTTATTTCTGTGACCATTGTGTGTTTTTCTTTCATTAACAGAGGGGTAACAACAATTTTGTCCATGTGTGTATATGAAAAGAATGTGTAGCACATCTCAGTTTTTAAATACTGTACTTCAGCTGCTTGGAAACATTTTCAGTTGAACATTTATCATTTGAGAAAGTTGAAGTGTTGGAGGAAGTAGGTGTGTGGTGTTGTAATTAGTTCTGAAGTGCAGCATGTTAGCCCTCTGTGTTTTGAAGCAACACAATGTATGATTTTCTCTTTGAAATAATCTTCACAAAATAATTGTGATGGTACACCAGTGTTTGACCGAATGAATGTCACTTCCCCCTATAACCTGCAGCTTTTTGTTTTGGCAGTATCACTGAAGAGACTACAACTATGTCAACTATGACCTGAGTCCCAACAGCCAATCACAGAGCACAACTTTAACCACCACCAACAAAGCGCCTTGTGATTGACTTTTGGGACTGAGGTCATAGTCAAGCTAATTGTAGTGTTTTCAGTGTTCCTACCAGGAACAGGAAAGTTACATAGTGCTTCTTTAAAAACTAATTTGTAGCACATCTTAGGTTTTAAATGTTGCTAAACAATGCAAGACCTTGAAGTTTACAGCTGCTTGAAACCCGATGATCACTACTTGTGGCTATATTTGATATTTTTATATGTCAAAGATTTTACTCTCACTGTACAGCACAATATAACATGTAAAATATGGCATGGTTACTCCACATATCAAGTCCCCAAACTAAATTAAACTGCTTTAAGAAACCTAGTGAATGAAACTGCATTCTTTTAATCGTCTTCTCATTACCCAACTGAGATTCCTAATTGTTAAATACAGGCACATCTCACTAAATTAGAATATCATCAAAAAGTTGATTTATTTCAGTAATTCATTTGATAAAATGAAACTCATATTTTATATAGCTTCATTACAGAGTGATATATTTCAAGTGTTTATTTCTTTTAATTTTGATGGCTATGGCTTGCTGCTCATGAAAACCCAAAAATCCGTTTCTCAAAAAATTTGAATATTACATAAGATCAATTTTAAAAAATGTATTTTTTAATAGAAATGTTGGTCGACTAAAAGTATTTCCATGCACACACTCAATACTTGGTCAGGGCTCCTTTTGCATGAATTAATACTACATCACTGTGGCATGGCATGAAGGTGATTAGCCTGTGTTACTGCTGAGGTGTTATGAAGGCCCAGGTTGCTGTGATAGTGACCTTCAGCTCATCTGCATTGTTGGGTCTGGTGTCTCTCATCTCCCTGTTGACGGTACTTCATAGATTCTGTATGGGGTTTAGGTCAGGAGAGTTTGCTGGCCAGTAAAATATGGTGATACCATGGTCATTAAATCAGGCTATGGTATTTTTGGCAGCAGTGTGGGCAGGTACCAAGTCCTGCTGGAAAATGAAACCAGCATCTCCATAAACCTTGTCAGCAGAGGGAAGCATGAAGTGCTCTAAAATGGCCTGGTAGACAGCTGCATTGACTTTGGACTTGATAAAACACAGTGGACTAACACCAGCAGATGATATGGCTCCCCAAATCAGGTGCAAAGTCCTGTCACTTGGAGGAGAGGAATGAATAAACTCAAGCGCGAGAGTGGATGGTGCACGTTTATTAACAAACACAAAGAAAATAACAAGTCCAACAATGTCCACAATACAGAGAGATGAATATGCTGAGATAAGGGCCACCAGACAAACAGGGGAGCTACCCAGATGTTCTACAGCCGGGGAGGAGAATGCCTAGTGCTGCCGAACTGCTAAACGCACAACAGGGAAAGGCAACAGCCTAGTGCCGACGCAGCGATAGCATAAAAGGAAAGGCAAGTCAACACTTACGGCTGGAACAAATTCAGAGCTGTCCGACTAGTCTGGTGGATAAGGATAGGAAGCCCCAGCAGCCGCAAACACCCAGGGATTGATCATCTCAAGATGTCGGGCTGAGAACATGAAGGAAGTGATACGTCATTTATGGAGAGTTAGCTGCCATGAATGAGGGTGAATGCCCTGACAATCTCTCTCCTCTGGAGCGGCCAACAAATACTCCAGAAGCTAACGAGGAAAGAGATTGCCGGTGTGAGAATGCATGGGCAGAACTGATTGGCATCCGGTGTGTGAGAGCGTGTGTGAATGAAAGTGAATGGAGCGTGTGCATGTGTGTGTGCGTGTGTGTGAGCACCCGTGACAGTGCAGCTGATGGAGCTTGACAGGAGGAGGGGGCGTGCCAGAGCTGTCAGGAGGAAACTAAGACAAATCATAACAATAAGTCAGAGCCGGGTTTGGCCTCCAAACCCGGATTCATGACAAGTGCAAGTTTAAAAGCTCTCCCCAGTATGGTGGTGGTTGTCCATCGGATCCGATGATGACGTTTGCATTCTGCAGCTCATCGACGCACACGAAGGTGGCTCTGCAGTCCTAGCCTGGTTGTGCAGAGTCTTGAACAGTGGGGGCATTGGAAGTCCGTTGTTGTAATCACTGCTGATGCAGCTCTGTGTCACTTTTCTCTGGCATCAGTGAGTTTCTGGCGTCGTGCTTCTTCGTGGTTGGCAGCAGCTTTGTGGATTAAGGCTCTCCATTCTGGTCTGTCCATAGCACGCTCCTCCAGTTCCTTCGGCTTGACGTGACACCACTGGATGTTTGCTTTCACAGTATCTTTGTATCGCAGCTTTGGGCGGCCTTGGTTTCTCTTGCCGAGCTTGAGCTCACCATACATCAGGCGTCTTGGCATCCTAAACTCCTCCATTCGGATGACATGCCCCACCCATCAAAGTTGGGCCTTAATAAACATGGCCTCAATTCTGGTGGAGTTGGCATGCTCCAGGACCTCCAAGTTGGTGATGTGGTCTTGCCAGCTGATTCCGAGTATGGAGCGGAGAGCTCGCATGTGGAAGTACTCCAGCTTTTTGATGTGTCTGCGATACAGCATCCATGTTTCACAACCGTAGAGGAGGGAGGGGAGTATCACAGCATTGTAAACTTTCAGTTTCGTTGATAACCGGATACTGTGTTGGTTGAGCACTCGGGTGAGGAGTCTGCCCAGTGCCTGGCTAGCCTTGCCGATTCTAGAGGCAATTTCTTTGTCCAGGGAGCCATCACAGGAAATGGTGCTTCCCAGGTACTTGAAATGTTCGACATTGGCAAGTGGTGTGTCATCGATGACAATGTTGGGTGCAGGTGGATGAGTGTTTGGTGCAGGTTGGTGAAGCACCTCCGTCTTGCCGAGGCTGACGGTCAGGCCGAAGAGCTTTGAAGCCTCAGAGAAGCGGTCTAATATCATCTGCAGGTCGGATTCTGCGTGTGCCACAAGGGCACAGTCATCAGCAAAGAGGACTTCATGGAGGAGGGTTTGCAGGCTCTTTGTCTTGGCAGTGAGACGACGCAGGTCGAAGAGGGAGCCATCCAAATGGTAGCGAATGTAGACCCCCTTCAACAGGTCTCGGATGGCATGGGACAGCATGCAGGTGAAGAACACGTTAAATAGGACTGGAGCTAGGACACAGCCCTGCTTCACACCGTTGCTGATTGCAAAGGCTTCCGACACATTCCCGCTGGAGATGACCTGGCCAGTCATACCGTCGTGGAAAAGCCTGATCATCAATATAAACTTTGGGGAGCATTCGATACGCTCTAAGACTGTCCAGAGGGCCTCTCTATTGACCGTGTCAAAAGCCTTGGTCAGATCTACGAAGACAGAGAATAGGGGCATGTTTTGTTCAATGCACTTCTCTTGGAGTTGTCTCATGGCAAAAACCATATCAACAGTACTTCTGCCAGGCCTGAAGCCACACTGTGCCTCTGGGAGATTCTGCTCTGATACTGTGATAAGTCTGTTGAGTATGACTCTGGCAAAGATCTTCCCTGCAATAGAGAGGAGGGAGATGCCCCTGTAGTTGCCACAGTCGGATTTGCTTCCCTTGTTCTTGTAGATGGAGACAATCAGGGCATCATGGAAGTCATCAGGCATCTCCTCCTTTTCCCAGATACTCAGCAGAACATCATGAAAGGCTTCAAGGGTGTTGGAACCTGCCGCCTAGTAGATCTCGGCAGGAATGCCATCCTTTCCCGACACTCTTCCTGAGTTCGTGTGAAGGATCGCCTTCTTAATTTCGTCTATGGACGGGGGTTCTGCGAGTGAGTCTTGCATTAGCTGCTGGGGGATCTGGTTCAGTGCATCTGCGTCAACTGATGAGGGTCAGTTAAGCAGATTACTGAAGTGCTCTTGCCAGCGCTTGATCAAGCCCTCTTGGTCTTTAATCAGGGTCGAACCGTCCGAGGACAGCAACGGGGAGCAGCCTGATGCGGAGGGGCCAAAGACTGTCTTCAGAGCACTGAAGAATTTCTTGGAATTGTGGGTATCCGCGTAGTGCTGGACTTCGGCCGCTTTATCCTGCCACCACTGGTCCTGCATCAGTCGAAGGTCGGACTGGACTTTTGCCTGCAGAGTTTTGAATCTTTCACGCTTGGAGACGGAGGACGGGTCATTCTGCCACTCGATGTAAGCCTTGTTCTTAGTATGAAGGGCTTCTCTGATCTTGTCATCGTTTTCGTCGAACCAGTCTTCATGGGTTCTAGTTTTGGCTCCGAGCACTTCCTTTGCAGTCTCAGCGATGATATCTTTGAAGGAGGACCATTTCTCGGAGCTGCTTTCGGAGGTCAGACCATCTTGGAGTTTTTGGTCAAGTGCTTCTTGGAACTCTGTCAGACAGATTGGATTCTTCAGTCTGGTGACATTGTAGAAGGCCCTGACAGTCTTGGGCTGATTTCTGTGAGGCGGAGCGATGTGCAGTGTCATTACAGCCCTGACCAGCCTGTGATCAGTCCAGCATTCAGCACCTCTCATGGCACGGGTCACTTGGACGTCCCTGATGTCACGTTGGCGTACAATGACAAAATTGATCATGTGCCAGTGTTTTGACCTTGGGTGCATCCAGGTGGTCTTGTACTTGTCTGCCATCCTGAACAAGGTGTTAGTGATGCAAAGGCTGTGTTCTGCACACTTGCTGAGGAGGAGCAGGCCGTTGTCGTTGATCTTGCCTACTCCGTGTCTGCCCAGAACGCCTTCCCAGTTGCTGGGGTCCTTTCCTATTCTAGCGTTGAAATCGCCGAGCACAACAAGTTTGTCACTCTGAGAGGTTGATCTGATGACCTGGTCAAAGTGTTCATAGAACTGCTCTTTGTCTTCGTCCAGGCAGGTGAGCATAGGAGCGTATGCACTGATGACTGTGAGGTATCTGGACTTGCTGAGAGGAATGCGCAATTTCATGAGACGCTTACTGATTCCAACTGGCAGGGCTGGTATGTTCTTCAGCAGTGCTGTTCTAATGGCAAATCCAACACCATGTATCCTGTCCTCAGCTTGTGGCTTTCCTTTCCAGAAGAAGGTATACCCACCTCCCTCTTCTCTCAGGGACCCTTCATCAGCAAGGCGGGTTTCACTGAGTGCGGCAATGTCTATCCGATATCGCTGGAGCTCTTTTGCAACGAGCGCCGTGTCTTCTTTCCGGTCTCAATGTATCGGCTCTATCCAGAAGTGTTTGGACATTCCAGGCTCTTAAAATGAACCTCTTGAGTTTTTCCTTCTTTTGTATCGTTCGACCGCTGTGAGGATGAGTCTGTCAGCTGCGGTAAGCTGACCAGACGCTAAAAGGGCAAGCATTTGTCTGGGGCACCTTTTCTAGCCCCCTCCCTCATGTGAGGGTGGGCAGTGCTGTCCTAAAGAGGCTGCCCAGTCGCCCACAGGTGCTGCCGAACTGTCCTGTTGCCCTTGGATTCAGGAGCAGAGTGACCACTTGCCCATGGACCACCTGCGTGCAGGTTTGTGACTACAACCGCCAGTGATCATCTCCACCTGTTGCTTCGCCACGCGCCCATCGCCGCAGGACTTGAGGGGTGTAAGTTGACAAATCGGTAATGAGTTGCAAAAGGGACCTATGCGTGAAGGCTTTATAGTGAGAAGACTGTTGCACAGGGGCAATCCCACTCTCTCGGCCTGGGGAGTCTTGATCCAGTGGCACGGGGAACCGTTACGACGGGAGGCTGCCAGGCTGCAGTGGATGACCAGGACTTCTATAGATGCCATGTCCGGCTCTAGGCGCTCCACGACACTTGCTGCCACCGCCTTCACAACTGTTGGATCTCAGGTGATCTCTTCCGCTCATTTCACCGAGAGTCAGTCTTCGCATGCAATAGGGCTGACACGGCCCAAGCCTAACTCACTGAAGGTTATAGACCTGTCAGCTACCTTCATTTGGTTCAGCCGGCTCGCCAAAGCCGTTGTCCGGGGGGTGGCCACTGTTGCATGCGACAGCTTCGAGGAGCCACAGGTGAAAATTGAGTGTCAGGTGAGGACCAGTGGCAGGCGAGCTGCCCTGGAAAGGACATGGCGTGCCCCCCCTTGCCAAAGGTACTACCTCTCCCTGACACCCCAGACCCCCCAAATATATTTGTTTTTCCTCTGGAAAAGTTTCACTGCATGAAACTGCATGTGGAGCACAAATGACAGTTGTGTCTTTGCTGAAGAGAAGCTCAACTGCAGATGGAGATGCGTTGCTATGCAACTGGGATTTCAAAAGTACTTGCAGTGCCAGGGTCACATTTCAATGTCTGTCTCCACCAGCCTGGCAGGAACTGATGACTACTAATAATGCTATTTTTAAAGCTTCTAATTTGCAAGCCTCCATATATGAATTGTCTATAGTGTGCATACTGTGGCAGTATCATTCAGTGTCAGGAAGTTTATGCTTTGCAACATAACTGGCATTTGTCAGTCATTATTATAGGAACAAGCATTGATGATTGTCAGTTTTTGAGGTCAATCAAATGTTTCTAAAATATATAACATGAGCAAGATAGACCATTGGAATTAATATTTCCACACTTGGGAAAAAAACCCACACAGCTCCTACTCCCTTATCTACAGGGCATATTAAATGTACAATAGGTTCATTGTCAACTTGGTTTATTGTTCCATCTGTGCTGAGACTGGAGAATAGAAGCATATACTTGCACACCCTTGAACCCTCTTATAGAAAGCTGCTGTTTGCAATTCTCAACAGGCTCTTTTTAGAGGATTTAGAGTAATGTCACCAAATAACATGATGTTCTGTCTACACCCCTTGATGGTAAATAAGCAACATATTGCTGCTAATGCATTTGTACTATAGATTGGAGCACTTTTTAAAAATGCTTTTGCCAACTTTTTTATACAATCTATGGATTAAAGTGGAATAAATTTCAACTCTGACTATGGTCACTACATGCATGGCAGGAGATTGTCATTATAGGCAAGCTAAAACCATAGGGAAGTCTTTTTATCGCTTTCCATTGCATCTAGTTTGGAGAGCCAAGTATGTGGGCAGAGGGAGGGTTGCCTTGCCAGCCTTCCCCCACAGGTCAGATGTGCAGCAATCATTTCATTAAGAGTAAGTACATGTACGAATGATAACCCGGGGATAGTGATGGTGGGTCTCAGATTTACATTTGGTGTTTTATTATGCAGGAAAACCCACTGTCTCCCAACTATGTTCCCTCTTTGTTTAAACATACACACTCACCTCAGAAAAGAAACTAACGCAAGACTGGCCCTGGATATTTTTCATAGAGGGACATCAGTAACAGGGGCGGTCATGGCTTGTATGACGTCCTGAGTGGACTTCCCCCCCATCCCCCCATCTCCCCCAATATATTTTTTTAATTATTTATTTATTTTTTTTTACTTTTTAGTCCTCCCTTAAATGTCCATATGTTAAATTTTCTCAACAATTAGTGAGGTTTTTCTTGCAACTTTTTTCCTGGCAAGTTTATTACTTAAAAAAAAAAAAAAACTTTTGCCATGTTTCACCTTTTTTTCCTCATATTTTCATGATTTTCTTGTACATTTACACCTTTCCTCTCACTGATAGGTGCATCTCAATAAATTAGAATGTCATCAAAAAGTTGATTTATTTCAGTAATTCAATTAAAAAAATAAACCTCCTATATTATATAGATTCATTACTCACAGAGTGATATATTTCAAGTGTTTATTTCTTTTAATTTTGATGGTTATAGCTTACAGCCAATGAAAACCCCAAATTCAATTTCTCAAAAAGAAATGCAATATTACATAAAATTAATTTTTTTTTAAAAATATTTTTTTTTAAATTCAAAGTCAGCGCAGCTATCTACCAGGAAAGTTGAGAGCACTTCATGCTTCCCTCTACTGACAAGCTTTATGGAAATGCTGATTTTATTTTCCAGTAGGACTTGGAACCTGCGCACACTGCCAAAAGTACCAAAACCTGGTTTAATGACCATGGTATCACTGTGATTGATTGGCCAGCAAACTCTCCTGACCTAAACCCCATACAGAATCTATGGAGTATTGTCAAGTGGAAGATGAGGAACCCCAGACCCAACAATGCAGATGAGCTGAAGGCCACTATCAAAGCAACCTGGGCCTCCATAACACCTCAGCAGTACCACAGGCTGATCGCCTCCATGCCACGCCGAACTAATTCAGTTATTCATGCTAAAGGAGCCCCGACCAAGTACTGCGTGTGTACATGGACATACTTCTCAGTCAGCCAATATTTCTATTAAAAATCACTTTTTTAAAATTAATTATAACCTTCTAATTTTTTGAGAAACTGAATTTGGGGTTTTCATGAGCTATCCACCTTATTCTTGGTGGTGCTGCTGTTGGAACGATTATGGGCGGAGCTTCCAGTTTTGGCTGACATAGTGTTAACCCCTTGATGCCTGAATTTATTTCCAACTGTTAACAAAAAAAATTTTTTATTATTTTTTTTTAAATTTTTTTCATAATTGAAAATCGTTGTTTTTTTTGTTTGTTTTTTTTTGATTGATGCGAATTCGCGACCATAGGCGTCAAGAGGTTTTAAATCAGTCAGCAAAAGTGGAGTAGTGGGGCATTTAAAATAGCATTTTTAAAAGTTTTTCAAATTCATTTTAATGTATAGTCCACGTACGTGTTTTGCACTCAAGTGGCAGCTAATTTCAGCACTTGTAGTTTTTGTATTTTTTTGAATGTTCTGGCATAGTTCTGGTACTTGTTGCTGGTGTTCATGGTTGTGCCATAGACTGTATAAATGGAGGCTTCTTACCGGCAATGCACAGATGATTCACTGAAAACGACAAAGGACTGTTGGTGTGATTGGTAGCACAAACACAGGACAGACACAAGAGCACAGCAAGTATGTTTTCACTTGTATGAATGTCACAGATCTGACATTTATGTGTTATATATGTCACCAGAATGAAGGCTGCATGAAGTAAAATAATAAATAATAAATAGTAACTGTTTGCTTCCTAAGGCTTAACGATTAAAGAAAAATATCATTTTTAAATTATCACAAAATATAGATCAATAAAATTTTGAACAATTGTCAGAAAAGGTCTGTACGTGTTAAGTTAAATAACAAGCATTCATGGCATGACAGCAGCATGAGCATTTTAATTTCGGGGTAAAATGAACAGCTGAAGCTGTCTGTTTTACCCTGACATTAAAACACCCAAGCACAGTGTTGTGGTTCTTTGTGGCTCTGGCTAGATTCTACATCTGCTCTAAGGTAAATCCGATTAACTCCAACATCTTTTAACAAAATGCATCCGACTTTATTGCGGTGGAGACATTGATATATCTCAGAGCTTTTATTTGTTTACAGCCTTAGCATCTTAGCAGCAGCACTAACAAGCAGAGCTACTGTCTGCCAGGCCACTTTTTAAGGTCATCTTCTCATCCCTCCATAGTTGTGGGAAGTGGTATAATTATATTACTGTTTTTGAGGTGCAAAAGGCCGCATTCCTGCATTTTTGATACCGAAGTCATTGTGTTTTAACCAGGAAAAGTGTCCCATTTCAGTGACAACCACATGTTCTAAACTAGTACCGGAAGTTGCACCCATAATTCATGCAAGGCATCATGGGGGCTAGGAATAAGGTGGGTAAGCCATAACCATTAATATTAAAACGTCATAGTCTGGGCTGATCACAGGATCAGGCCCACGGCTTATGTTCATATTATTATGTTTTCTATGATTTCTTATGATTGTGATTTGTACCACTTGTCTTCTGTGTTGTCCACTGTTTGGTCTTGGGTCTGTGTTTATCTGTTTACCTATTGTTGCAGCTCCTCATGTTTTCTGTACCCATAGCCACTGCCCGCTCTATTACTCTTGCATTGTTGTCCTGTAGGTTCACTGTCATGTTTCATGTGCATCCTCTGCTTGTGTTTGTCTGTGCAGCCCCGCCCATCCTGTGTTCCTCACTTGCAGCCACTTCCCTGCTGCCCTTGATTGTGTAACTGTCCTGCATTGTGTCAGTTATCCCTCCTGTCTATATATGTGCCTTTCAGTCTGTGTTCTGTGCGGTGTCCTTGACTTAGTCATGTCGACGTGATTACACGCTTCAGCCTTGTATCCTGCCTAGTCTGCGTCATGTTGGTGTGATTACACACTTCGGTCCTGTCTGTATCCTGCCTGTTAATCGTGTTTGTAGCCTGCCTATTTTTGACTTTCTATTTCTGCCCAGGCACAGCTTTATTTTCTGTTTTATAATATATCATGATTTATCAAATCCACCTTGTGGGTTCTCCTCTCCTTTGCCCCAAAGGGGCAATCCTAACAGAAGGACACCGCCAGTCCAGGACCCAGCGGGCAAAAAAAGGAGAAGAAGCGAGAAGAGGTGGAGAATGGAGCAGCTTTGTGTGGTCATACAGGCACTAGACTGTGCGGCTGCTGTGCAACACTGCTCTAATCTGGGAGGCTGCCACAGCATTGATGGAGGCAAATGCAGACATCCGTTCCCATCCCTGGGTGCAGGATCTCCCTATCCCTCCGCCACCACCGCTTCCCACCGTCTCCTCCTCGCCGAAGCCAGAAGCCCTCCTGCCACTGTTATCCCCTGTGGAGTCTGCCACCGAGGAAGAGGTTTATGAATCTTGGTTGGCGTTTGGCGGGTCCGGGTGGAAGAAAAGCGCCGGGAGACGCCACTCCTCTCGATGTCACGTACCTTGGCTCTGACTCTTCATCAGACGAGCTCCAGCTTTTCCCGGGAGGACTCGTATGACTTCCCCACGGTAGCAGAGCGGGAACAGGGGCAAGTATCTTTCCATTTTTTTACATCTCCCACTGAAAGGGCTTGTTCTGTTCCCAGTAAGGGTGCTCAGCAGCATTTAATTGACATGAATGCTGAGCTCTCTCCACCGTTATCTGCTGCAATTTCTGCTGCCACTGTTTCCATCCCTCCATCCTCAGCTGCATTTCCTATGTTCACTTGTGTGTTTTCTGAGTGTCTGCCAATCCTGGGTGGCAACCGGATCATCTGGGAAGAGCCCACAGTTCCTGAAAACCCAGTGGTCTGCCGGATTGGTTTTGTGACATTGGAGTCCCAGTGACCGGTTGACGAGGAGGAGCAGGAGGAGTGCCGACAGGCTGTGCTTGCCCAGAAGGAGCGTATGCTGGACCACACACCATGGCTTCTTCCAGAGCATGTGTCCCAGCTGGGTTGGAACCAGCTGGCAACGGACGTACCAACCCCACAGCGTGACTCAGCTCCAGTTCCAGCTTCTCATCACTCCCCAGCCCTAGAACCAGCTCCACGGCACCACCGAGCTTCAGAACCTGCTCCACGGTGCCTCCCTGTTCCTTAACCTGCTCCACAGCACCTTCCAGCCCCAGAACCCACCATTTCAGCTCCACTCTATTGGACAGAGATTCTCAGTCAGACGAGTTCCAGCAGCTTCCGGGAGGACTCGCCTGATGCAGCAGCAGCAGAGCAGGAGCAAGGACAAATATCTTATCATTGTTTTACATCTATTAATGAAAGGTCTTGCCCTGTTCCTGGGAGGAAACTCCTGTATTGATATCTTCTGAACTAGAAAACCCTGTACTGATATCTTCTGAATGAGAAAATCCTGTATCGATATCTTCTGAATGAGAGAATTCTGTATTGATATCTGCTGAATGAGAAAATTCTGTATTGCTATCTTCTGAACTAGAAACTCCTGTAATGTCTTCTGAACTGGAAGCTCCTGTGTTGTTGAACACTGAGCAGAGGGTTCCTGTATTGGTGCCTCTAGAGCCAGGAGTTCCTATGTTGGGGTCTCTGGAGTTAATTCTTTGAGTGTGTCTGTCGCTGAATTGTGACATAACCCCTAGTGGTCAAGAGTGGTAAATATTTTTTGTCTAACTAACTAACTAACTAACCTGTACTTATATAGCGCTTTTCTAATCACAAAGACCACTCAAAGCGCTTTCACTAATACTAACCCTCTATTCTAAGGGCCTATAGGAAACAGATATCTAGGGACAATTTAGAACAGCCAATTAACCTAACATGCATGTCTTTGGATTGTGGGAGGAAACCGGAGCCCCCGGAGTAAACCCACACAGCACAGGGAGAACATGCAAACTCCACACAGAAAGGTTCCAACCCCTGCCAACCTGGGGATTTGAACCAGGAACCTTCTAGCTGTAAGGCAACAGTGCTAACCACTGCACCACCGTGCTGCCCCAATAAAATAAAATAAAATAAAAAAATAAAATTTGTCAATAAAATAGTTCAGATTTCCAAGGCTATAACTTGAAAGTGGTAAGAGATAATGGCTTACTGTCAATTAGAAAGATGTAAAATATGATCCAAAGTTTCAGAAAGGAATAAATTTACGCATCTAATTTGCATAATGTCACAGCACCTCTTTAAATTCCATGACTCAGTCAAAACTGGACTTTGGACATATTTACATAAAGAATGGTTCAGTCTTTTGACACCGTTTTTTTGTACAGAGGTACCTCATCATCTTATCTTCAAAGTATATGAACAAGAAATTAGTACAACATTTAAAAAAACACAGATATTCCTCACTTACCGGCGGCTAAGGGGACTTGCTCGCTGCCGTGGTCGCTGCATTTTCACCCATCGTCGTCATTATTTTGCGATCTGTCGGTCATTTACGCTCTCTACCACATCTACAGTCTTATGATTATCCCACATAAATTTCGCTTGTATCCCATGGCTATTTTCCGCATACAAAGCCGACTAAATGATGGTGCACGATGACGGATGGCAGCCATATTAGCTTTCTGGGCTAAAATGATAAAAAACAGGAAAAGGAAATGAGGAGTTCTTCTTCTTTGGTGTATTACATGTCATCTATTGAGTCCTCCAATGGATGTCTGCCACCTTCTGAAACTGGCAGATCAGTACAAATCCTCAATGGAGCCGATCATGTCAGAGTGGGCTGACAGGCGCAGTGTCATGCTCTGACAGTAGGGGCATGCAAAATCTCACACTCAAAAGGTTAAGAGCTCCTGTACTGATATCCCCAAAGCTAAAAACTCCTATGTTGTCCCCAGAGCAGAGAGCTCCTTTGTGGTCTCCAAAGCAAAGAGCCCCCATATTACCCTTTGAGTTTGAAACCGCCATGTTTTCTTTTGACCAAAGGGCTCCAATCTTATCTCCTAAGTTTAAGAGTGCTATATTTTCACTTCCTGAGTGTAAAGGTTTTGCGCTGTTCCTTTCTGAGTTTGAAGGTTTTATGTTGTCACCACCTGAGGTTAAAAAGTTTTCTTGTGAGCAAGAAACTCCAGTGTTTTCTCCGGAGTCTAGAGTTCCTACCTGGTTTTTCCCGGAGCAAAGGGCTCCTATATTATTTTCCCCAGAGCAAAGAGCTCCTGTATTGGCTTCCACAGAGCAAAGAGCTCCCAGGTCATTTCCTGAGTTTGGAGCTGCTATGTTGTTATCCCCAGTGCAAAGGGCTCCTTGGTGGTGTTCAGAGCAAAAAGCTCCCAAGTCATTTCCTGAGGGGAAGGGGCCTATATTGTCATCTCCTGAGTTTAAGATCTTCATGTCATTATTTCCTGGGGTTAAAATCCCCATGTTATCTTTTGAGGATAAAGTTCCTTTCTTAACCCCTGTGTTTAAAGGTCCTGAGGTCAATGCCCCTGCGACGCCATGTTCACCCATCTGGTGGCCCTTGGATTTCGGTAGGCCACCTGATGCACCATGTTCTTCCATCTGTTGGTCTTTGGACTTTGGTAGGCCACCAGACCCTCCATGTGCTTCAATTCAAGGCCCTCTGGACTTGGGTAGACCCCCTATTCACAGTAATGTATATTGGGCCTTGAACTTTGTTTTGGTAAACTTGCATTTGACATTCAGGCTGGTGCTCCAATGAGTAATTTGAATTCTAGTTTAAAAGAAAGGATTGTAACTTGTGTTTGTGTTTCTGAAAGCTCAGCTTAAGGTGCCCTCGAATTGTGTTTTTGTTTTGGACTTTATGGTGAGCGGACAGAGTGTGTTTTGGCCCACCTGGCCTTGTACCCCTACCACCCTCCCTATGAGTTTTTTTTTTTCTTGGTTTTTGTTGTATCTTTGAGAGCATCTGGAATCTGCCCTTAAGGAGGGTGCTCTGTCATAGTCTGGACTGATCACAAGACCAGGCCCATGGCTTATTTTCATATTATTATGCTTTCTGGGATTTCTTATGATTATGATTTGTACCACTTGTCTTCTGTGACATCCCCTGTTTGGTCTTGGGTCTGTGTGTATCTATTTACCTATTGTTGCAGCCACTTTGAATGTCTGCCATACTGGAGTTTGATGATTTGTGGAATCTGCCAGCTGCAGCCAGAGGATGCCAGCATCCCGCCTGTAGAGGGCGCCCATTTGCCACAAATACACACTCAGCACACATAATTATGAATCTTTTATTGTCATTTTATTCTTTCGATTCTCATGGTGTCCTGAAAAGAATGGCTCCCTGGGTGCTGCCCACATTGCACATACCTGAGTCTGCCACTGATTAGCAAAATGGAGGAACTTTGTCAGGTTATTTTATTGTTTTGGAACTGTGGTAGGGGGTAACTGTTTAGGCCAGAGGGGAGCTTATTTCCCCCTTAAGGCTGCGTTAAGGTTATATTTAGTGTGTGCCTATATTTTAAATAAATTATCAACTAAAAAAGTTGGCAGGATTTTTTTTGACCACTCTCCGCCTTCCACTGGCTGAGGCTGTTTGTGTCTGTTCATTACCTTTAGGATATTTTCCTACTGAATAGATGAAATGGGGCTTCATTGTCGGGATATGGGGCAGAGGAACTGTTTAGTTTGCAGTACACCAGCTGGTAAGCTCCGGCGGCTGCATTAAAGCCAGCAGAGGCACTCCAAGAGATCAGTCTCATCATTGCTGGCTGTGTCAGGAAAGCCGGTGTTGATATGATAAATGACTGTCTCTTCTCACTTGAAAAAAATATTCTAGCAGTACAATTTAAATGCAATATAAACTTGGGAAGGTGAAAAAATAAAAATGTGAACAGCACTGGGTGTGGTGATCCGAGCTGTGTGTTGTTTTTCTCCTGTCTCATTAATTGTGTTTCACAGCTGTGGTTTTCATCCACAGCTGCGCTCCCTAATCAGGCAGCCTTTATAAGGATTGGGCTCCTCCACTCCTGCATGGAGATGTCAATGCTACTACGCAGCTAAAGTGCTGTTCGTCGCTTGCTACTCCTCTCCTCTTCAGCTTGGAGCTTCACCTCTCATTCTACAACCATAAGCAACCTCTCTCCCTGTTCTCATCTTCCTGCATCAACCTCTGCTTGTCCTTGATACCTGTGCACAGGTGGACCTTCTCCTTGGCGGACCTACTCTACTCCGGGCGGCGGACCAGGACTCATTCCCTGAGCTGGAGGCTTTTCTTCCCCGTCGGCATCCTGTAAGTGCCTCATCATCAGACTGAACTTTTCCCTTCTCTCCTCAGCTGAGGAATACACTGCACCTGGCACTGTAAATATCTGGACTCGCACTTCTTCACCTTCGTGGGACCATGGCAACCAGGAGAGAACGAGGCTGCAGGTTGTTTCTCTCCTACCACACCCTGCTCCTTAAGATTATTATAAACTCCATAATATTCATCTGTATGCAACAGTTACTCACGTCGCCTTCTCTCTTCTATCCACAGGGTTGCCAGACTCCTCCTGCTCAGCACTCACACTCACACACTCACTCACTTCCAATAAAGATTATTGTTGTTCTAATCGAGTCTGTTGTCTGCTCCTGGGTCTAATATTAAATCATGTCAGAGCGTCTCCGTCAGTCTGACCCAGCAGACGGTGCCACTACACAAAGACTTAACGTCATGGAGGCTCGGTTTGACCAGCTCACATACAAGCAACAAGTAATCTTGAATCAATTAACCCAAATGAACTTACGGCTCAATCAGCTTACCGCAGTGCTGCCCTCTCAGACTGCTTCCGGGATATCAGTCGTTCCCCCACCTCCGTCCTCCCCTTCAGCATGGCACCCTCGGTTACCGCAAGTTCCCACACCGACCCACTTCAGCGGCAGGCTGGGTGAAGCCCAGGGGTTCCTCCTTCAGTGTAGCTTTGTTTTTCAGCAGGTGACGGAGGATTTCCCTACTAACCATAGCCAGATTAGCTATGTGGTGAACATGCTGGAGGGGCGGGCATTAGCCTGGGCATATGCTATTATGGATCACCCCGATTATCCTAATTACACTTATGACCAATTTACATCTGAGTTCACCCAGGTTTTTGATCATTCAGACCGGGATAATGTCCTTTCTGCCCACCCTCTCAGTCTCCGGCAGGGGCCCAGATCCATGGCTGACTACTCTGTAGATTTCGGGGTTGTTGCGGCGGAGGTGGGATGGGAGGATGTGTCACTATGTATTATCTTCACGTGCAGCCCTAGCCTTAGCCTTCGAGATGAGTTGGCCCGTTTAGATAAACGCTCCTCATTACATGAGCTAATCTCCCTGGCCATCAATATAGATAACCGCTTAAGGGAATGGGCCAACGAACGCCGCCTTACTAGTTGCTCGGGCTCTCAGCTGCGTCTTCCCTCTCAGCCCCCTCTTCCAGCCCTTCCTCCCCCCGAACCCTGTGACACCGGGAAGACTATGTTATTGGGCCGGTCTAGGTTGCCTCCTTCTGAACAACAGCACTGCCGTGATCTCGGTTTGTGCATGTATTGTGCTAGTGCCAAACACGAGGTCGCTTCCTGTCCCAACCAGCCAAAAGTTGGGGTCCGTTCATCACAGTAGGGGGGCTAATGGACGTGGACAAGTCTAAATCTCTTACACGACTTGTTTTGCCCATTCGCTTTCAGCACTGTCATACTGATTTTTGCACATCTGCTCTCATTGATTCAGACGAAGAACAGAGCTTCATTTCGGACAGTCTGGCAACCTGGCTGAAGCTCCCTTGTCAAGATCTGGAGACTCCATTGAATTTGGTTGCTGTCTCCAGAGAGCCACTCACCAGAGTCACAAAAAAGACTGCTCCCATTTCCATTTTGGTTTCAGGTAACCATCGGGAGCACTTAAGTTTTTTTTATTTTGCCCATCCCTGCCTCCCCTGTCATTTTAGGGTATCCTTGGTTAAGACTACACAACCCAGTTATTGACTGGCAGGCAGGGAGAATTATTTCATGGAGCACCTTTTGCTTAGCCGCCTGTTTACAGTCTGCAGCCTGTTCTCCCTCTGTCTCTACTAGTGCCTCGCCCACCCATATGCCCGATCTCACCTCGGTCCCCTCTGAGTATCATGACCTTTCCCCAGTGTTCAGCAAATCTAAGGCACTCCCCCCGCCCCCGCGCCACCGCCCTTACAACTGCGCCATTAACCTCCTTCTGGGAGCTATGTTGCCATCCAGTAGACTGTATAGTCTGTCTGCCCCGGAGCGGGACGCAATGGATAAATACATTAAGGGGTCATTAAGTTCAGGCATCATTAGGCCTTCTTCATCAGCGGTGGGGGACGGATTTTATTTTTTTTTTTTGTGGGTAAGCAGGACCGTTCCCTCTGACCCTGCATTGATTTTAGGGAGCTAAATAACAATGTGAAGGACAAACACGCCCTGCCGCTCATTAACTCCGCCGTTGACTCGCTTCAGGGAGCCACTGTTTTTACCAAGCTGGACCTGCACAACACCTACCATCTGGTCCGGGTAAAGGAGGGCGATGAGTGGAAGACAGAGTTCTGCACACCTAGTGGCCACTTTGAGTATTTGGTGATCCCTTTTGGGTTGACGAATGCACCAGCAGTGTTCCAACAGCTCATCAATGATGCTCTGAGGGACTTCCTAGATTCTTTTGTTTGTGGGCAGCATGGTGGTGCAGTGGTTAGCACTGTTGCCTAACAACTAGAAGGTTCCAGGTTTGAATCCCCAGGCTGGCAGGGGTAGGAACCTTTCTGTGTGGAGTTTGCATGTTCTCCCTGTGCTGCATGGGTTTACTCCGGGGGCTCCGGTTTCCTCCCACAATCCAAAGACATGCATGTTAGGTTAATTGGTTGTTCTAAATTGTCCCTAGCTATCTGTCTCCTATAGGCCCTTAGAATAGAGGGTTAGTACTAGTGAAGCGCTTTGTGTGGTCTTTGAGACTAGAAAAGCGCTCTATATACAGTAAGTACAGGTCCTTAGCCTTATCCCCTTATCCTTGTGTACCTGGATGACATACTCATTTTTTCTCGCTCCCTAGATGAGCATCGGGTACACGTAAGGAGGGTCCTTCAGCGGCTACTGGAAAACCAACTCTACGTCAAAGCTGAAAAATGTGAGTTCCATACATCCTCTACCACCTTCCTGGGGTTTGTCATCACCCATAAAGAGATCGGGGCTGACCGAGGTAAGGTTAAGGCAGTCGTGGAGTGGCCTGTTCCTTCCTCCCGCAAACAGTTGCAGCAGTTCCTGGGGTTTGCCAACTTTTATGGGCGCTTTATCCACGACTACAGTATGGGTGCTCTGCCTCTCACCTGCCTCACCTCCATCAAGGTCCCCTTTTGGTGGTCTGAAGAGACTAAAGCGGCATTTTCTGAATTAAAGACTCGCTTTTCCTCTCCCCCATCCTCGCTCAGGTGGACCCACGCTTGCAGTTCCTGGTGGAGGTGGATGCCTCGGATTCCGGAGTGGGGGCGGTCCTTTCTCAGCGTTCGATCACCGACAATAAGGTCCGTCCCTGCGCTTACTTCTCCCGACATCTGTCTCCAGCCAAGTGGAACTATGATGTGGGGGATCGGGAGCTGCTGGCAGTCCAGTTGGCCTTGGAGGATTGGTGTCACTGGCTGGAGAGAGCCTTGCTGCTGTTTGTGGTCTGGACCGACCATAAGAACTTATGGTACCTCAATGGTACCTTAATGGTACCATTATGGTACCTTAATACCTCAGGACGGCTGAACGGCTAAACAGCTAAACTTGAGACAAGCTTGCTGGTCCTTGCTCTTCAGCAGGTTTAATTTTACCATCACCTACAGGCCGGGTTCCAAAAACCCCAAGCCTGACGCTCTCTTGAGACAGTTCTCAACTGATACGACATTGCCTGAGCCACATCCCATTGTTTCTCCCTTATGTGTGGTCGGCGTGCTGTCCTGGGAGATCAGGGAGAGGGTCAAGAGGGCACAGGATGCTGAGCCTGACCCGGGTGGGGGTCCAGTGGGACGAATGTATGTTCCTTCCTTGGTCTGTGGCAAGGTCATCAATTGGTTACACTCTTCTAAGGTCATGTGTCATCCCGGCATGTCTTGCACCTTGTTGCAGCTGTAAAGGACCTTCTGGTGGCCGTCGATGAGGAAAGACATAAACGAGTTCATCCAGTCTTGTCCCCAGTGCGCCAACGGTAAATCATTCTCTTCTCCCCCCTCGGGACTGCTGCACACCGTACCCATCCCCAGCAGACCATGGTCCCATGTGGCTCTGGACTTTGTGACCGGGCTTCCTCCCTCTGCTGGACAAACAGTCATCCTCACCATCATGGACAGGTTTTCAAAGGCAACTCATTTCATTCCCCTGTGCAAGCTTCCGTCTGCCAAGGAGATGGCCGACCTTTTCGTGCTGCACGTTGTCCGCCTCCCCGGGATTCCGATGGACGTAGTCTCGGACCAGGATACTCAGTTTGTCTCCCAGGTTTGGCGATCCTTTTGCAAGGCCACTGGGGCTACGGTCAGCTTGTCCTTGGGATACGACCCTCAGAGTAATGGCCAGTGCGAACGAGCCAACCAAGAGCTGGAGGCAGCCCTGAGGTGTGTCACGGCCTCTAATCCTGCATCCTGGAGCACGTACCTACCTTGGATCAAGTATGCACACAACTCCGCCACTTCTGCGGCTACAGGTCTCTCCCCCTTCGAGGTGTCTTTCGGTTACAACCCCCCCGTTCCCGGAGGGGGAGGTAGAGATTGCTGTTCCATCTGTGTAGGCTCACATCAAGCACTGTCACCAGATTTGGAGGACCACCAGGGCTGCTCTCCGCTGCACTGCGGATCACAACTCTGAGTTCGCCAACCGCCTGGAGGACCCCGGCCCCCCTTACCAGGTTGGGCAGAAGGTATGGTTGTCCACAAAGCACATTAACCTTAAAACTGACTCCAGGAAGCTCTCTCCTCACTTTATTGGCCCCTATCCCATCTCTCATATAATCAATCCTGCTGCTGTTCTCCTGTCTCTTCCTCTTGCTCTCCGCATCTGTCCTACTTTTCATGTTTCTCAGGTGAAGCCATTTTCCACCAGCCCTCTGTGTCCTCCATCAAAGCCGCCTCCCCCTCCGGTGATGATCGATGGCGGTCCAGCGTTTAAGGTAAACCGCATCATGGATGTATGACGCAGGGGGCGAGGCCTACAGTACCTGGTGGAATGGGCTGGGTATGGACCTGAGGAGAGATCATGGGTCCGGGCTTCCTTCATCATGGATCAGGAATTGGTCAGGGCTTTCCATCGGTCTCACCCAGGAAGGTTGAGTCGGCTGCTGGGAGGCGTTCCTTGGGAGGGGGGGGGGGGGGGACTGTGGTGATCCAAGCTGTGTGTTGTTTTTCTTCTTTTTCATTAATTATGTTTCACAGCTGCAGTTTTCATCAACACCTGCGCTCCCTAATCAGGCAGCCTTTATAAGGAGTCTGGTCCTCCCCTCCTGCACGGAGATGTCAATGCTACTACACAGCTATAGTGCTTCTCGTCGCTTGCTACTCCTCTCCTCTTCAGCTTGGAGCTTCATCTCTCATTCTACAACCATAAGCAACCTCTCTCCCTGTTCTCATCTTCCTGTATCAACCTCTGCTTGTCCTTGATACCTGTGCATAGGTGGACCTTCTCCTTGGCGAACCTACTCTACTCTGGGCGGCGGACCAGGACTCATTCCCTGAGCTGGAGGCTCTTCTTCCTCATTGGCATCCTGTAAATGCCTCATCATCAGACTGAACTTTTCCCTTCTCTCCTCAGCTGAGGAATACCCTGCACCTGGCACTGTAAATATCTGCACCAGCACGTCTTCACCTTTGCGGAACCACAGCAACTAGGAGAGAACGAGGCTGCAGGTTGTTTCCCTCCTACTGCACGCTGCTCCGTAAGATTATTATAAACTCCACAATATTCACTCCACAATATTCATCTGTGTGCAACAATATTCATACTCCACAATATTCATCTGTGTGCAACACGTCACCTTCTCTCTTCTCTCCGCAGGGTTGCCAGACTCCTCCCGCTCAGCACTCACACTCACACACTCACTCACTTCCAATAAAGATTATTGTTGTTCTAACCGAGTCTGTTGTCTGCTCCTGGGTCTAATATTAAATCATGTCACCAGGAGGCTGAAGAGTGGGGTCTGCCCAGAGCCTCGTCATTGTAGTGTGGGTTAAGTGGTTGCAACTATTCAGTAGGAAAACATCCTCAGTTTAATTTACAAGATCTCTTTTTTTTTTTAAACTGTAGACGCGGGGTTAATCATCTCAGACTGGATGCAGAGGGTAAACAGATGAGGACAATAGTTATTGAGATGGGAGAGATTATGGTGATGTAGCAGGAAGGTGAGCTGGGAGACAGTGGGGGGAGAAGGGTTGAATGTATTGTGATGCGAGATGTCATGCAGATGTGAAATGGGTGGAGGATGTAAAAGGAGAGACCCTGGTGTATTGAAGGAATGCTTTTTCTGTTATTACTGATGTGAGAGTGAATAAAGTAGTCTGCTGCAAGAGTTTGACTCCGTTATTTGCACTCTCCACAATACATAGTGTAACGTTGGGGCCATGTTAAGTGAATTTCCCAGCATGCTTTGCCAGTTTGAAACGTTACTGTGTGTGTTAAATGTGTTATTTCTGAGTCATTATAACTGCATTATAATGACCCAGCAGTGTTTAGCAGGATTAGGGCAAGATGTATCATGTGTGTGTAACCATGATTCAAACAGGGGTCTGTGAGAATGACCTCCCCTGCTCTGTGTACTAAGTTGCAAGTTGGGGTTGGGGTGTACAAAATAAATCTGGTTGATCACAGCCATCTGCTCCATTTTCTTTGTGTGAACCTTGCAAACGTCACACTGGTGTCAGGAGTGGGCATGGAGCAAATGGAAGCGATCAGAATGGAGATCCGGCAGCTGGAGCAGGCCATTGCTCAGCTGATGATGGATGACGAGACACCACCACCGGGAGCCTGGAGCCGGGACGAACGAAGCGGCGGACCTGACGGGGCCAGCGCACCCCGCCTCCTGTCTTTTTCAAGACAGAGCGGGCAGAACAGAGCAAACGTTCCACCCTTCTCAGGACAGCACGGGCTGGCGACCCCACGGCGATCAAGGGTGGCGATCGATCAGGAAACGACCACCCCACCTGTTCGACAGCGGGCCAAGATTCCCCGTTTCAACGGCGAAGCCACATTAGATGACTACCTGACACAGGTCGAGCTGACTGCGGCGCTGAACGGCTGGTCACCAGAGGAAACCGCCGTACAGGTCGCACTGGCCTTGGAAGGGAAAGCCCTCTGCACGCTCTCTGATCTCCGGCCCGAGGAGCACCACAGCTGGCCAGCACTACAAGGGGCGCTCCAGAGACGATTTGGGAGAATAGCGGACGCTGAGCACGCCCAAGAACAACTGACCCGCCGCCGCC
Source organism: Pholidichthys leucotaenia (assembly GCA_020510985.1). NCBI lineage: Eukaryota > Metazoa > Chordata > Actinopteri > Cichliformes > Pholidichthyidae > Pholidichthys > Pholidichthys leucotaenia. The sequence continues at coordinate 342,025,621 of CM035840.1, forward strand.
GGAACCACCAGGAGAAACTAGGAGCCTATGCTGCAGACATATGGCTGTTAACCCGGCGCAGCTACCCAGATTTCGCGCTGGAGGCAGTAGAGAAGCTCGCCCTCCGGAGCTTCATCCAAGGTCTCCGCCCGGCCCAGCTCCAGAGCCACGTACGGCTCCACGCCGCGAGCGACTGGAAGACTGCAGTGGCAGAAGCAGAGCGGGCAGAGCCGCTAATAAATCGCACCGCTGAAGCAGCAACGCACAGCCGAAGAACCTACCAGGCTACGATGGAGAGCGAGGGGGAGGAGGAGGAATTACGGCAGACCACGGCGGCGCGTCCACGGAGAAGATGGCCTCGGCGGCGCGAGGAAGGGTGCTTCCGCTGCGGAGAGATGGGACACATCGCGCGATACTGCCCCGCACCCACCCCACGACAAACCGGCCCCTCGCCGGCGTTAAACTAGAGTGAGGTGGCGTGAACGGGGACAGGCCACCTCCAGCAGATGTTTCCCCCGAGGAGCCGGCACCGCGCGTGAGCCGAGTTGGACACTCTCCAGGGATCTATCTACAGTGCAGCTTGGGGAAGACGTCGATCCGGGCCCTGATTGACACCGGCTCTACAATCTCCTTGGTTCGACCGGGCGTACTGCCGGGCACGAGCAAGACGGCTCCACGGGGGTGGGAACCCACCGAGCACTGCGTCACCACAGCTACCGGTGAGCGCGCCCGACTGAAGGGGCGGAGAGTGCTGGTGGTGGGGGTGGCCGGTCAGAACATAAGACACCCGTTCTGGCTGGCTGACATCCAAGACCCCTGTATTATTGGATTAGACCTGCTCACAGCCTGGCGTGCCAAGATCGACACCGCCGGACCTTCCCTCCAGCTGGGAAACCGGACCATCACGCTCCACAGCAGAACCCAGAGAAGGGACGCGGGGGCCCGCGCAATCGAGGGATCGCCAAGACAGACCGGACCAGGCAGGCCACCGCGAGGACTGGACACGATGACGTCACCAGCGCGGACAGAGGGAGCACGAGAACACACAGGGACAGCAAGGGGAGGGGCCAACGTGTCAGCAGAGATGCAGCAGGCGGTGGAGGAATTATTTCAGCGGAGCTGCAGCAGGCTGGACCCGGAACAGAGACGCCAGCTGCGGGAGCTATTGGACTATTACGTGGGTGTTTTCGCTGCGAAGGATGAGGAATGCGGCCGGACTGGGTTGGTGCAGCACGAGATCGACACTGGTGAGGCCAGGCCGATTCGACTCCACCCACGCTGGCTGCCCTTTTCAAGCGGCGGAACAAAAAGTGCGAGAAATGCTGGAGGCAGATGTTATTGAGCCCTCCAGCAGCCCCTGGGCAGCGCCTGTGGTGCTGGTCAAGAAGAAGGACAGGTCGTGGCGGTTCTGTGTGGATTACCGACGCCTGAACGATGCCACCAGGAAAGATTCCTACCCCCTGCCCCGCATCGATGTCGCGCTGGACCACATCGCAGGCTCCAGCTGGTTCAGCTCGCTGGATCTACGCAGCGGCTATTGGCAGGTAGAGCTGTCACCCGAGGCCCGCCAAAAAACAGCCTTCTCCATCGGGCAGGGACTGTACCAGTTTAAAGTGATGCCATTTGAACTCTGCAACGCTCCGGCCACCTTTGAGCGCTTGATGGAGCGAGTGCTGGCTCACGTGCCCAGGAGCCGCTGCGTTGTTTACCTGGATGACCTGCTGGTGCATGCACCTGATTTTGACAGCGCCCTGTCAAATCTCCGAGAGGTGCTGGGAGCCATCCAGCAGGCGGGGCTACGGTTACACCCTAGGAAATGCCACCTGTTCCGGCGAGAGACCACCTTTTTGGGCCACGTCGTCAGCGCAGCAGGGGTCGCCACCGACCCGGAAAAAGTGGCAACAGTGAGAGACTGGCCAGTGCCGCGGAACGTTGGAGAACTGAGGAGTTTTCTTGGATTGGCCTCCTATTATAGGAAGTTTGTGAAAGACTTCGCCACCATTGCCAGCCCGCTGCATCAGCTGACGCATAAAGGACGCCCGTTCCAGTGGAGTGACAGCTGTGCTGCTGCTTTCTGCCAGCTTCGCGCAGCGCTCATCAGAGCCCCCGTCCTGCGGTATCCTGACCCGAGCCGCCCTTTCATTGTGGACACGGACGCCAGCAACCAGGGCATCGGGGCGGTGCTATCCCAGGAGGGAGAGCATGGAGAGCAGGCAGTCGCTTACTTCAGCCGCACTCTCAGCAGAGCCGAGAGAAATTACTGTGTGACTCGCAGAGAGCTGCTGGCTGTCATTCAAGGACTGCGTCATTTCCGCCCGTATGTGTACGGTGGGAGGTTCCAGCTCAGGACGGACCACGCTTCCCTGACCTGGTTGTTAAATTTCAAAGAACCGGATGGACAGTTGGCAAGGTGGCTGGAGGCACTGCAGGATTATAATTTCCAGATTGTGCATCGGGCAGGCCGCCTCCATGCCAACGCTGACGTGCTGTCTCGGCGCCCCTGCGCGACAGAGGAGTGTCGTCACTGTCAACGGGCTGAAGATCGGGACCAAATCGCCCCACGGGCTGCCGCTCTCCGAGCCGCTGCGAGCAGGAATCACGCAGCGATGCACAGCCCCTCCTCAGATGATCAGGCAGTTCTCCCCGGCGATGACGTCACAGAGGTTCTTGGCACGCAGCAGCTGCAGAGCGAGCAGGACAGAGACCCGGTCATTTCGCGGGTTCGGCAGTGGCTGGACGCAGGACAGCGGCCTGCCTGGGAGGTTGTGTCACCGCTGGACCCAGAGACTAAGGCCCTACACTCCCAGTGGGCCAACCTCCGCTGTCATGAGGGCGTGGTGTATCGGCAGTGGCAGACTCCAGCCGGGCAGCGGCACATTTGGCAGCTGCTGGTTCCTCGTCGACTCCGGCCCAAAGTACTCCAGCTGGTTCATGGGGCGGTAGGAGCGGGCCACTTCGGGGTGACAAAGACGCTGCAGCGCCTTCGGGCCCGGTTCTACTGGCCCAGCTGTCATCAGGACGTGGAGCTCCACGTTCATCGCTGCGACACATGCACAGCTCAGAAGGGACCAACTCAGCGATCCCACGCTCCCCTGCAGCAGTACCGGGTGGGAGCACCGATGGAGCGAGTGGGAGTGGACATCCTGGGCCCTTTCCCGACCACGGACCGGGGGAACCGCTACGTGCTGGTCGCGATGGATTATTTCACTAAGTGGCCAGAGGCGTACGCGGTCCCGGATCAGAGCGCCGCTACGACGGCATCAAAGCTGGTGGATGAAATGTTCTGTCGGTTTGGCGCACCGGAGGAGCTGCACAGCGATCAGGGTCGGAACTTCGAGGCGGAGGTCTTCGGAGAGGTCTGCAAACGGCTGGGCATCCGGAAGACCCGGACCACCCCACTGCATCCACAGAGCGACGGCCTGGTCGAACGATTCAACCGGACCCTCACCACCCAGCTCGCTATCCTAGTGGACCAGCGACAGCGAGACTGGGACCTGCATCTGCCTTTTGTTTTGTGGGCATACCGGACGGCTGCTCAGGAATCTACCCGGTGCACCCCTGCGGCGCTCATGTTTGGACGCGAGCTGCGCACACCGGTGGATTTGGTATTCGGTTGCCCCCCTGAGCCGGAGGTGGAAGGAAAACCTGGATTGGATTATTTTTTTTGTTTGAAAGAACGTCTCCACACGGTGCACGAGCTGGCTCGAGAGGCCCTGGCAGCGGCAGGGGGTCGGCAGAAGCGAGCGTACGACTCCCGCTGCCAGGGGAGGGACTTTGCACCGGGAGATCGAGTCTGGGTTTTCTGCCCTGAGAGGAAGAGAGGACGATCACCGAAGCTGGCGAGCCAGTGGTCGAGGCCATGCGTGGTCCTGGAGAGACTGTCAGATGTGGTGTACAGGGTGAGGCTTAGAAAAAGGGACCGGGTTGTGGTTCTTCATCGTGACCGTCTCGCCCCGTATCGGCCATCTGCACCGCTGGTGGACGAACCGGAGCTTCCATCCCGGCCCGATACCCCGACCGAGACCCAGATGGACACTAGGGGGCCTGTACGTGTTGGCCACCGGCGCCGAAGACCGCCCCGACACCTGGATGAGTTTGTATTGGACTTTTAAATTGGACTTTAATTTTTCTGGGGACAGAAACCAGTCCGGGGGGGGTGGGCAGTGTAACGTTGGGGCCATGTTAAGTGAATTTCCCAGCATGCTTTGCCAGTTTGAAACGTTACTGTGTGTGTTAAATGTGTTATTTCTGAGTTATACTGCTGGGTCATTATAACTGCATTATAATGACCCAGCAGTGTTTAGCAGGATTAGGGCAAGATGTATCATGTGTGTGTAACCATGATTGAAACAGGGGTCTGTGAGAATGACCTCCCCTGCTCTGTGTACTAAGTTGCAAGTTGGGGTTGGGGTGTACAAAATAAATCTGGTTGATCACAGCCATCTGCTCCATTTTCTTTGTGTGAACCTTGCAAACGTCACAATATTTTGCTGCCACTCTTTAACTACTAATTACCACTATTTAAAATGCATGCAGCCTGCTGAGCTGAATGACAGCGTCCACCTTGCTTCAAACCTCAGTAGAACAAGGAAGTGAGAACCACCCTTAATCACCCCTGTTTTCTGACATTCCAGATGAATTTTAGTGAGAGATTTTGCATTTTCCATTAAAAAGATGTCACATGCCATGATAAACCATTTCTGTCATTGTTCCATTCACAAAGCTTGCCTACCAATGTGGCAATCCATGTGACCCTCATATGACCAGTGGCATCACTTACAAATCCTCTGTATACATTTGAAAACATTATTTGTTCTAATAAAAAAGGTAAATCAATTACAAGTGGTAAGAACACACCATGGCAAAAGATCAGGTTTTCATTTTTCAAAACAATGTAAAAATTGCTTGTTTTGATGGATTCCAGGATTAGAATTATTTTCAGACAGCATTTTCTAAACCAGCTCGGTTTAACACGTCCCAGCATTTAATCCTGCCACCCTTCAGAAATAGAGGCGCAGTAGGACAGAGAAGGGTCAGCTGTCACAGCACTGGCCCTGTTCGTCTTCGTTGTGAAGTGAGCAACTGTTAATGAAATACTGTAGAAACACTTATTTGCACATGCTTGAACATCAAAAGGCAACATCGTGGCTGAAAAGGACATTCAAAAACACTGTTAGAAAATCCAGTTCGCGAGCAGACTTCTTTATTCACAACAAAATGGCTGCAAGGGGAAAAAAAAAATCATAAAATCACAGCTCATCAATAACTCATTTATCCGCTAGATGGCAATGTTTTCTTCTTCAGTGATGCTCTGTTGTGTCAGTAATTGGACAAACTCTTTTCATCTCCACCACCGGCACCAGGCTGTAATTGTCACTGGGGAAACTGGTGGAACATAACTGCATTAATTCAAACCGAGATGCCCGGCTCTTTGAGCTGATCCAAACAACACAGCTGTAGGAAGGAAAACCTAATTATCTGCTGACATCATATGACTGTAATCTCTATTACCCCCGTGTTGGGCAGATAGCCTACTGTTTGTCTAATTTGATAATGACACATTTAATTAGATGTAAATTATTGCACTTGCTGTAGTAGTGTGTCTATTAGTGCACGTGCAATCATTTGCTTTCCCAGGGAATAGGACTAATTTGATCAATTTGACAAATAATCAGAAAAGAGAGAGAAGGGAGATAAACAATCTTCTTACTAAAGAAAATATCCAGTACAATTGTTAGCAATTATAAAGGGATCAAAGCAACTCTGACCTAAGCAAATGTGGTATTTTGTGCCCATAAAATATTTCTGCAGTCCAATTTGTTATCTCAGTGGAGGTAAAGGAATAATTGTCTTGATGTTACAAAGTTGCATTATCAGTTTGCATTGTCTAGATGTATTTTTGTTGTATCTGTGTGCATATGTGTGCCCACACCAGCCAATGAACATCCACAGAAACAGCATGCCTATCCATCTTTAGAAAACCTGGAATATTTATAAGGGGGAAAAAGCCTTTTTTTTTATGTTAAATGGATAGTTCAGTGGGACAATACAACATCATGTTGACAGACACAAAGAAAGCAGTAGAAGCAGTGCCATGCGGTGGTTGTGAAGAAGTGCATGTGAGCAGTGATGTGAGAAAGAAGTGGTGTGAAAGGATTCTAAAAAAGGTTTTAAACAGAGCGACTAATCCTACCATAACCCTAACCATACTGGATACAACCTAACTCAAACTATGTCGCTAACCTTAACCAATGTGGATTTAATTCTAAAAAACTGGATGCTAATTGCTCTTATTGACCAAGAGCACGGTTTTCAATACCACCAACCAAGCCCCATCCACATCCCTATGAGGATTTAAATAGTAGTAGCAAATTATGAGGAAACAGCTGCAAGTTTACAAGAGGTCACAAATTTTTAAGAAACAATTGTAAATTAAAAAAAAAACCCATACATTTATGAGAAAAAGTTGCAAATTCACAGTAAAAAAGGGTTGACATCATTTTAGTTCTCCCTTCAAAAAAATGTTGAGGATGAACTTGCAGCTTGGAGCCCCCTCGTGGCTGGGAAGACCTGTAGCATGTGTGTGCTCTGCTTTATTGGCAGAAACAGCTGTGTTTAGTATCCATTCTGATGTGGATAAGTGAGTATTAAAATGCCTTTCTCATTTATCTAAAACATTATCCATCACGACTCAGGATCACTGGCAGGTCTACCAACCACTGACTACTTTAATACTACCTTAATAATGCCTCTGTCTCTCTGACTGACATCACAGGCACACAAACATACACAAGCACAAAGGACAGCGGCCATTATTTTCTTCTCCCAAAACTAGTCCTTTGATCTGAAATCCTGATTTTTGGGAAGCTGCTGTGTTCATGGGCTCTTCTGGCTGCATTTGCCTTCTATTATTTATCACTAAGTACCATGGGGACTAGCAGGAAAGGTGGGGAAATAAACAAGGTTCATATTCTTTGATTCACCACCTCACAAAATAGATCAAAAACATTCTGTGTCTATTGGTCTGTTTATCAGAATCAGAATCAGAATCAGAATCAGATTTATTGCCATTGTTCATGTAGTACACAAACTAGGAATTTGTCTCGGTGCAATGCTGCAACATTAAACATGATAAAATAAAAGAAATAAACTATACATGCAATAAAGTGTAGAATAAGAGTGAGTAATACTGGTCAGCAGTTAAAATATATTAGCGAGCAGCAGATAATGTGGAGAACTATATAGTGCAGTCGATAATGCAGGAAGAAAACAGTGATGATTGACATGAGTCTGGTTGAGCTGCTGTACATAGTGCACGAGAGTCAATAAGTCACTTAGTGTTCAGCAGTCTGATGGCAGAGGGGAAGAAGCTGTTCATGTGAGGGGAGGTTTTAGTCTGGATGGACCGAAGTCTTCTACCTGAGGGGAGGGGGGCAAACAGTACGTGACCAGGGTGTGAGGGATCGGCTATGATCCGGCCAGCACGCCTCCGGGTCCTGGAGATGTACAGATCCTGGAGAGATGGGAGCTTGCAGCCGATCACCTTCTCAGCAGTGCGCACGACGTGCTGCAGCCTTAGTCTGTCCCTGGCAGTAGCTCCTGCGTACCACACGGTTATGGAGGTGGTGAGGATGGACTCGATGATGGCTGTGTAGAACTGCACTAACATCTTGGTGGGTAGCTTGAGCTTCCTCAGCTGCCGCAGGAAGAACATCCTCTGCTGGGCCTTTTTGATGAGGGAGCTGATGGTCGGCTCCCACTTGAGGTCCCTGGTGATGGTGGTGCCTAGGAAGCGGAAGGAATCAGCAGTGGTGATGGGAGAGCCTGTGAGGGTGAGGGGGGGCAGAGGGGTTGTGACTTTCCTGAAGTCCACAATCATCTCCACTGTCTTCAGAGCGTTCAGCTGCAGGTTGTTGTTGTTGCACCAGGACGCCAGCTGGGCCACCTCTCTCCTGTAGGCGGACTCGTCGCCGTTGGAGATGAGCCCGATGAGGGTGGTGTCGTCCGCAAACTTGATCAACTTGACAGACTGGTGGCTGGAGGTGCAGGAGTTGGTATAAAGGGAGAAGAGTAGGGGGGAAAGTACACAGCCCTGGGGTGATCCGGTGATGATGCTAGCAGAGTCTGAGACAGTCTTTCCCAGCCGCACATGCTGCCTCCGGTCCGTCAGGAAGTCGGTGATCCACCTGCAGAGGGAGTCAGGCACGTTGAGCAGGGACAGCTTGTCCCGGAGCAGAGCGGGGCGGATGGTGTTGAATGCGGAGCTGAAGTCCACAAACAGGATCCTGGCGTAGGTTCCCGGGGAGTCCAGGTGCTGCAGGATGGAGTGGAGGGCCAGGTTGACTGCGTCGTCTACAGACCTGTTGGTTTATGTAAGAATCATTAGTGTTCCTGGTACAAAACTGGCAAAAAAAAAAAAAGGTAATAAGTTTTTATGTTGTTTCAAAATTAGCTACACTTACAGCCACTTAAAAACATGGGAGCAATACTTGTCTTAGGGTGTTTTTACACCTGAAAGTCCACACTAAGGTCTGTGTCCTGAATGGTTGCAAGTGGGAGCAGATCTGACGCCAGCAAAGAAGTGTTGGAGAGCAACTGAGAAGTGATGACGTGGACAGGGTGTACCTATAGCTAACCACGGTGGTACAGTGGTTAGCTCTGCTGCCTAACAGCTACAAGGTTCCAGGTTTGAATGCCCAGGCTGGCAGGGGTGGGAACCTTTCTGTGCGGTGTTTGCATGATCTCCCTGTGCTGTGTGGACTTACTCCGGGAGCTCTGGTTTCCTCCCACAGTCCAAAGACATGAATGTTAGGTTAATTGGTGATTCTGCATTGTCCCTAGGTATCCATCTCTGATAGGTCCTTAGAATACAGGGTTAGCACTTTGAGTGGTCTTTGAGACTAGAAAAAGTGCTATACAAGCACAGCCCCTTATCCCTAGCTCAGGTTAAAAACTAGAAGCGCTCAGAGAGCGCAGACCATTTACACCTAAAGCTAAAACCAACAAAGAGACAATGCTTGAACTTAAGAGAATTCATTTAATAGTATAATTTTGTTGCAGAAGAGGCCAGTTTTGAGTGTGTGAGCCATTCCAGGTGCATCTCGACATCACTGTTTTCCACAATCTGCAATAATAATGACTTCGGTTAAGGGAATAAACAAGTCCTACGGCGTGGTGACAAAGACAAATGATGCAGTGCCACTCCTAAACTTAACCTTAATGTTTTTGCCCATGCACCCAGCTGTGCCATCAGTAGAGAACTTAGAAATCCTGTTCTCAGCCAGAGATAGAGGAGAGGCAGAGAAGAAGACAAGGATTAAAGGGATGCTCTAATTATCTAATTGGCCACTTGTGGTCTCCCCTCAGTGGAGATGGCCTTGTGACGGCTCTATAATGGGCTCTGTTTCACACAGGTGCTTTCCCAATGCGACCAGCCACCAACACAGATGGAGGGACTTCATCATAGTCTCCCTCCCAGTTAATTGTCATTATCTTTCCAGTTTTGGGTTTTTTTTAAATCAGCAGTGCAGCCCAACAGCTTTTCCACAACTGTATATTTATTCATTTGCTATTAACGTCTATTATTTCCCTCCTTTTTTTTTGTCAAGCATGTTTTATTGAACAATTGGATTGGATTATATACATAAGTGCAAAAAAATCAGGATTGCATTTTCATTTCTGAATTACGGTAATAAATAACAACAAATGACATCAGCAATAAAATACAACACAAACAGCAAGCAGAGTCTAATAAGAAAGAAAGGGGAAAAATACAAATTATCCCCCAACCCCGTCCTACTTCCTGCTCAGTTTAACAGATGTAATAATAAAGGGTGTAATGAGAAACAAAGACAAAAAACAAAAAAACAAAAATGCACAATCACAATTACACAAAGGGTGTTCAGGGTTATTTTGGTCATAGATGAGGCACAACCAAATCTTGTCAAACTGTGACTCTTTATTCTTCAAGGTGAACCTTATCTTTTCAAGGTGAAGAGTATTAGAAAATTCTTTTGAGCCACAGCCTAAAAGTGGGAACTTGCTTCTTTTTCCAAAAAGGTAAAATTATTATTATTTGCCGTTATCATACCATAAGAGATAACAGTGTCATATATCCAAATGTTTTCATTAAGATCATTATCTAAATGATGGCAATAGGGGCTCTGTAATTGGAGCTTAGGTCACCAACTGAGAAAAACAGAGAGAGTGGTTTTATGGGGCAATAGATGTAGATTCCTTTGCCATCATTGTTGACTGCATCTGCATCAGCCGTGATCATTTTCAGGTTGTATTGCTTGTCCTTTTTTTTTTTTTTTTTTTTTTTTCAAAAACTCTATTGCATCCTCTCCACAAATATCTCGTAAATTTCTGCTTTTTAATGATTTTTTTCAAGTGACTATTTATGCAGCTAATAGCCATATTTCCTCTGTCTGAGTGCTACCATGGCTCATTTTCCCTCTTATCGGCTGCTTTCTCTTCCTGTGTTTGGTTAAAAAGTCTGAACCTTTCTGAAATTTAGTTCCACACTCTACAACCCAGACCAAGATTCAGTGTGATCCGTACCAAGACCACCTTTTTGCCGGAGCAGATTTTGGCTCTTTGGTCTGGTCTGTGGTTCTCGGGAGGTTTTGCACCTAAAATTTTGGTCCGAACCAAACTGAAAAGTCTGACCAGACCAAACGGGTTAGGTGTGAAAGCATCCTAAGTCAGATGAAAGGATGAATGCTACTGTGTGATAAGTGAAATCATCATTTGAGTTTTACAGTTAAAGCAGAGAAAAGCTGAGCTTGTTGATAACAACTGACATCTAAGCCTAAAAGGTTGAAATGTCCGAAACATAGAAAAAAACATTAATGGTAATAAAATTTCAATGTTGCAAAATGTTATTTTGATATAGTGACAGTTATTGAAAATAATACAATCAGTATGTTTATAGCTTGCCAGTAATTAAATATATATCTGAAACCTGTGCACTGCAGCCTGACTCCTTCAGTCATCTAAATGGTTTTAGAGTCAATATAACTCTTATTCATTTCTTCTCTTGGAACTTATTCTCTCCCACTGAAGAATCAAGTCAAACCAGAGAGAATGAGCTGCTTTCAGCTTGTTTAAGCCCTGTTGCTGCACAGCATTTGTGATTATACAGCAAGTAAACTGTTTCCAACTAGCTTAATTACATATCCTAAGCTAATGATGCTTCAATTAGCACTTGATTCGTTATTGCTCACCAAGATAATCAGCTTCTCTTCCATTTTAAATAAAAGGAAGTGCCCAAACCACCTTGATCCCTGTTGATGTCTTCATAGTGTAACTGCCAGAAAAGTAAGGTTGCTTGAAAACACGTCATTTTAAATAAAGACACAAAAGGAGAGTCACAGCTTTAATTTCCTTCAAACCATCAACTGGCTGTTATAAATCTGTGCGAGAACATCATTGCAAAGGACAAATCAGGGAGAAAATAAATACACAAGAGGATGCCCATTTAAATGTATACCCTGATCACACAGCAGGTCCTCAACGAGGCCAAAAACAGGAATTCTAATGAGCAGGTGTTCCAGGTCTCAACAGACTCAAATGCAGCACAGAGTCAAAGCACACTGCAGCATAGTGTCATTATAAATGAGCTATGGCCTCAATCATAGCTATCTACTATTTTCTCTAAGGTAAAGTCAGAGACCAAATAAATTTGGATTTTTTATATGTTATATTAGTATTTAAATCATTCATCTGACCTGAAAAAGCAAATGCTTAATGCGTACCTGGGACATATGTAATTTTCAGTTTTTCATTGCTCTTGACAGGGACAGTGCAATAAACATAGACAATTAATCAATGACAATCAATCTGATGTGTTGCACATAGAGTGTATAGCTATTAGCTAATTTGCAACTCTTGTGCTCTTGGGCTCTTGGGCTTCAATTTGTGTTTTCTAGACTGGTTAACAAAAAGAAGCTCTACCTTGGTCTTACTAGATCTCATTCACTGAGCTGTTCTGATTTGCTTCTGGTTTGTGACATAAGAAATGGACCTTATTGTCCCAATACCACATCTTTATTTCTGCACTTTTTAAATATAGTGGGAGTAAATGCATTTCTCTAAGCTTCTAGTTGCACAGTCAACTAGAAGGCACTCAGAGAGTGCATATCAGTCCATTCTTCCGTCCATTTGTCTGTCCCTCCATCCATCCAAACATTGTGAGAGAGGGCCTTGGTGGACATACGTGCTAATGGATCACCACCAAAGTCTAATGGGTTCATCCATAACCCAAGGCCGCCTCTGGTGAAAATTTCAACAAAATCTGTCCAGTAGTTTTTGCATAATCCTGCTAACCATCAGAAAGACTGTTATATAGACAAACAAACCACTCCAGTCTCAATACCTTCTTGGTGGAGGTAATAATGATTGATTCCAGGGATTATTGTGGGTTACATCATTATATTTTCTAGGATGGCCCTGGCAGGCATGTTAGCTAAATTACATTAGCTTAGCTACTGCTTATGGCTCCCTTTGGCATAACTCACCCACCCGATGAACATCTGCTATCCCAGCCAGATCATCTATCAGCTCCTGTCCATATATCTCATTCGTAGATATTTTTAATCTTATTTTATCTCAACATACAGGCAGACAGACAGACAGATACAGTAGATAGATAGATGCACTTTATTGATCCCAAACTGGGAAACTGCAGTGTAACAGCAGCATGACGGTAGACAACCAAACGACAGAAACACACACAGCACAACAGACAAAGGGATTACCCATGGAAAGTAAAACTACTAAAAAAAAAACAAATCTACATCATAGATGAATAGATGGTGACCCATATAAACACATGAATCATACTCGCTGTGCAATGCAGGACTATCAAGAGTAGAGTGAGATGTGAGGTACTAATTAGACTGTAAGGTGCAGTATGGCAACATTGTTATGATCAGAATACAACATCAGAGTGACTTATTGTACAGTGAAATGACATGCGGCAGGAAAGATTTCCTACCTAACCGTTCGACAGTGAGGCTGTAGTAGTCGAATGGAGAAAGTGCTCCGCTGTCTGTCCAGTGTGTGGTGGAGGGGGTGATCAGGGTTGTCCATGATGGATCGCAGTTTATTTAATGTCCTCTTCTACACTACTGTCTCAAAGGTCTCCGGCCTGAGACCAAATACAGAGCCAGCCCTCTTGATAATCTTGTCAAGTCTGTTGGTGTTGCTGGCTCTGATACTGCTACCTCAACAGACAGCAGCAAAGAAGATGGTGCTGGCGACAATGGTCTGGTAGAAAAAGCTCCAGCATCCTGCTGCACACAATGAAGGATCTCAGCTTCCTCAGGAAGTAGAGTCTGCTCATCCCCTTCTTGTGCGCAGCATTGGTGTTGGATCTCCAGTCCTGCCCGTTGCTGATCCTGACACCCAGGTATTTGTAGACCTCCACCACCTCCACATCCTCCCCCTAATCTGCAGTGGCTGAGAAGGTGTCCTCTTCTTCCTGAAGTCAATCACCGTCTCTCTGGTCTTGCTGACGTTCAGCCTCAAGTGATTCTGCTCTGTCCACTCCACAAATCTGTCTATCAGTGCCTTGTACTCCCCTCCTCTCCCCCTCTTATACACCCAACAACAGCTGAGTCATCAGAGAATTTCTGCAGGTGGCAAGACTTGGCGTTGTACTGAAAGTCAGTGGTGTATAAGGTGAAGAGAAAAGGAGAGAGCACAGTCCCCTGTGGAGCTCCCATATCACCAACCACCACATCAGACAAGACACTGCCCAGCCGGACAAACTGTGAGCTGCCTGTCAGGTAGTCAGTAATCCAGGAGATCACAGAGCTGTCAACCCCCATCACCCGCAGCTTCTCACTCAGCAGCAGTGGCTGGATGGTGTTAAAGGCACTAGAGAAATTAAAAAATGTGATTCTCACAGTGTCTCCTCCGCCATCCAAGTGCAGATGGGCGCGTTGCAGCAGACAGATGACAGCGTGTTCAACTCCTAAATGGGGCTGACATGCAAATTGCAGAGGGTCCAGCCACGTCTTCACCTGCGGCCTCAGGTGGGCTAAGACAAGTCTCTCCAGGACCTTCATCACATGAGATGTGAGGGCAACTGGTCAATAGTTATTCAGGTTTGATGGAGATGACTTCTTGGGGACAGGAACCAGCCAGGGCATCTTTCACAGCACCGGTAGTCTCTCCAGACTCAGGCTCAGGTTGTACAGGTGTTTCAGTACCGGAGCTAGTTGGTTGGCACAGGTCCTCAGGATCCTGGCGGAGATGCCATCAGGGCCTGTAGCCTTCTGCTGACAGAGTCTCTCCAGCTGTTTCTTAACCTGGTCTGTAGTCAACAGTGATGTGGTGGTGGTGGTGGTGGTGGTGGTGGGGGGCTGGTGTCCCCTGAGGAGGGGGAGGGGAGTCAGAGGGGAGATGGAGAGAGGTGCTGCACAGGAGGGTGGGGTGTGTGTGTGGGGGGGGTCTGGCTGTGTTGTGTGGATGACAGGAGGGTGGGGGGAGGTGTGTGTGGGGGGCCTGGCTGTGTTGTGGGGGTGACAAACGGTGAGTTGAACCTATTAAAAAACAGATTCAGCTCATCAGCTCTCTCACGGCTCCCAGATCTCTGTCTGACTCTCCCCTTGCACCCAGTTATTTGTTTCACACCCAACCACACATCCTTGGTATTGTTTTACCTGAGTTTATCCTCCAGCTTCCTCCTATAATTGTCCTTGCACCTCCTCAGCATCTGTCTCAGCTCATGCTACACTCTCCTCAGTTTCTCCCTGTCTCCGGACCTAAAAGCTCTCTTCTTCTTGTTCAGAAGTGCTTTCAGGTCACTGGTGACCCATGATCTGTTGTTGGGGAAATAGTGTACAGTCTGAGCTGGCATGGTCGTGTCTTCACAGAATCTGATGTATTCTGTGATGCAGTCGGTCATATTGTTTATGTCCACCCCATGTGGTTCAGAGAGTATGCCCCAATCCGTCATCTCAAAGAAGTCCTGCAGTGCATCAGCAGCCTCCTGTGTCCACCTCCTCACAGTCCATGTATAAGCAGGCTGCCTTTGCACAAGGGGAACGTACTTGAGTGATAACATGACCATGCAGGGATCCGATTTGCCAATGGGGGGTAGAGCTGTGGCACCATATGCATCTCATTGGCATACAGTAAATCCAGTGTTTTAATTTCTCTGGTGGGACAGTCAACAAACTGGTGAAAGTTTGATAATGTTTTTGCCAGTGAGACATGATTGAAATTACCCGGGATGGCCATAAATGCGTCCGGGTGCTTCTCCAGTAATATGGCCATAGTGGAGCTGATGACGTCACAGGCCACCACTGCGTCAGCTGACGGAGGCACATAGACAATAATTACCGAGGCGCACGTCATTTCTTGCAGCATATAATAGGGTCTCATACTCACAGCCAGCAGTTCAATGTCTGGGCTGCAGTGCTTTTCCTTCACATAAATGTGTCCAGGATTACACCACCTTTCATTCACAAGAAGTGCCACTCCTCCTCCCCTCTTCTTCCTGCTACTTATAACATCCCTGACCCCCCGGATAGTCTTAAAGCCAGGTATTTCTACGTTAACATTCGGGATCTGTGAGTGTAACCACGTCTCTGTAAAACACGACACTACATTCACGATATTCCTTTTGCGCCCCGACCAGTGCTGTGAGCTGCAGTTAGCAGAGCCAACATCCATATTCAGGCTTATCATACCTCAGGGACCAGTCACATCTTGTCAACCACTCAAACCACACAACTCTTTCCCTGAAAAAGTGATAACAGAGGGATGATGGGGTGAACTGTGGCACATTAGCATGCAAAGAAGCATGCACTGAAAGGGCCTGCTGTGAAGAAGGGTGATTATTGTGGGTGGAAAATGGTGCTTGACTGTCTAAACACAGAGGTATTTTGACCACAATGTCACAAAAATTTCAAGAAGACGTCTGGGAAATTGTTTCAACATGTGGGAAAAGGGAATAATATGTGTCCTTTTTTAGGAACTTTGGAAGCGGCAGTCAGTCCAACCATCCAGATTGGCAGTAAACTGACTGAGTTCATCTGACACTATATTGACATTAAAATATTGTTATGGGTCCAGATAAGGTAATGTTTTCAACATAAGTTAGACAGTATATAGACAGAGCTAAAATAAAGTCAATAGCTAAAATAAAACTAGCTAAAATTAGTTTTGCCAAAAAACATGCAAGTTAGGTTAATTGGCATCAAACTGGGGATTCTGAATTGTCCTCAGGTATGACTGTGAGGGTGAATGGTTGTCTGTCTCTCTGTGTTGGCCCTGCATTGGACTGGCGATCTGGCCAGGGTGTACCCTGCCTCTCGCCCAAAGATGCTGGGATAGGCTCCAGCCCCCCCGCGACCCAAAAAGGATTAAGCGGAAGAAGATGGATGGAAAATTAGTCCATTGGCTTTTAAGGTGAATATGTGGGATTTAAAATGATCCAAATACAGACTCTGCATGCACAAGTAATACAAGGCAAATCTTTGAACATTTCTCTCTAATGTGTCTGATTAAACTTCCTTATAAGACACCAAAACACTCAACTATGTGAATCTATATATTTGTGTCTCCATTGTCTTTTAAAACTTCAGACTAACACCATGGTCATCTTGTTTAAATTACATGTCTGGCTTGTGTTTGGATGAATTCCTGTTCAAACCTGCTGTGTATAAAGTTTTCGTCTAACTTTTGTCTGACTTCAGTTCCAGCAGCTCTAAGTGTAGTTGCCTGGTAACCATTTATATAGTCGCTGACTGGAGCTGCAGCTCAAAATATAAACCCACTCCTTTTAAAATACCAAGCATGGAGTTCCTCTGCGCCAAACTGGCATTCAAATGCCCCTGTGGCTGTGGACGGCATCATTTGATTTGCTTTCATAGGGCCTTAATGGAACCGTGCTCAAAAATATAATGTTACAATCAAAACGTGAAAACGTGACAAACATCCATCAGTGTTACTGTTGGCGAGGCTAAAAACAAAGTTCTTTACTCTTTCATGATCATGCCACATTGTATTTGACACATTACCACTCTTTCTTCATTAAATATTCATTCATGTGCTTTTTAAACTACATAATACAAATGCTATCCTGGAAAGACTTTATTTTGAAATTAAATGCTTATACTTGAACAATAATACTATTACAAGTAACTGATAGTCACATCTAAAGCATATCATTGTAGGATTTTAGTTGTCTATTATATACCACATTTGATAATATAAAGTAATAATAAAACAAACATCACAATGTATTAGATCAGTGTTTTTTGACCCAAGGAACACTTTTTACGTTGAAAAAAATCTTGTGGCACCCCACCAACCAAAAATGTTACAAAATAACATATTGTAGCCTATTACAGCATATGCAATGACAGTTTAGTCTTGTATTTAGTTTATACTCACTTTGTGTGAAACCTGGGCCCGTTGAGATGAACAAAAAAGCTGATATCCTTGAAGGAACTAAAGAAAGGCATAAATGAAGCTCTTCTTTTATTGCCGTGAGACTTGAAAAGCCCAGGTTTTTCTTATTAAAGTTACCTGTTTCTCTGTGTGCTCATGGAGATGAACAAAGTAGTCTATGATCTTGAAGTGATGGATGTTTTGTTTGGAGATGCCGTTTACGCTTGCATGGGGCAGGCACTGTGGGATGGCTTGTCCCGGCACACCAAGCATAATGGCTTGGTGCAGTGGGATCCCCAGTGGAAGTAAATCCTAAGGAAAGGTAACTTTTGTTGTACTGCCTTGTCTTCACTGCTTAGCTTTCTTCTGACAACTGCTCAGCCCTTCACCTGGGTTAGAATTTTTTTCCAGGGCCTAGTTCAGTCTGAATCTTTGTTCTTTAAATATTTGTCCATTGTTGTTTTTCCATCTAGTCATGACAACCTAACATGTCTTAGGGATGTCATTAGCCTCCATAAAACAAATGAAGAAGAAGAAGAAGAAGAAGAAGAAGAAGAAGAGAAGAAGACAGCAGCCATACTGTGTTCATACTGCCACCTACTGACATGTACGAGCCACTACAGAACACATGCATAACAACAACAAATTATTTGCAAGTTTTTGGACCAATTAAGAAGTAAAATTAGAAATTTCCCTTGGAATCCTGAATGCACTTAAGTGGATCCTTGGAACCTTAGTTAAAAAACACTGCCTTAAGCCCCTGTCACACCTTGATGACTCAGACAGCGTTTGCCAAACGTATAAAAATTGGTCTAAAGTGCTGGCATATGCAAAAATTTTCACTTTTGGCCGTATGCATCACATATTCATAACGAGTTTAACGTATACATAACATATTAGTAACTTATATAGAATGTTTCGATAACTTATAAATAACTTATACCACACAACTCATGCACAACGATAGTCTAACTTATGTATAAGTTATGCATAGTTAATTCTAACTTATGCATAGCATGGTCATGCCAAACTGCCGTCGCCTCCCGATCCATGAATCCTAGGTGTGTGAGAGCATGAAGGCTCCATCATCTTGCTCACAGGCACATAAAAAAGTTAATAAAAAGGTCAGTCTCTGGTCAACTGAGATGATTCTCTCCTCTAAAGACCATCGCAACGGCGGGAGGCATGACTGACCTGGCAGATCTGTCAAATCTGTCAGGTCAGTCATGCCTATTTAAAGGATAAAACAGCTAATGTGACACAGCACAGAACGTCAGATGACAGTCAAAACATGTCTAGGTATGAAATATCTCTTTACTTTATCTGAATAGAAGAACAAGACCAGTTTATCTGCTCACCATGGAATACTGACGGAGTCCTCCTGTGAACCAACACTGCCAATACGCCATTATACGGTAGCTGTAAGTTAGAAACCCATTCATTACGTTACATATAGGTTCAAAGAACATTACTCATATGCAGTGTTGGGCAAGTTACTAAAAATTCGTAACTAATTGCAGTTACTAGTTACTAGCCGTGGACAGCTGTGGCGCAGGTGTAGTGTGGCTGACTACCGATTGGCGGGTCAGGGGTTCGATTCCCACTCTGTCTGCAGTCTGTATGTCGAAGTCTCCTTGAGCAAGACACTAAACCCCCAGTTACTCCAGGTGGGTCAGGTCAGCACCGGTGCATGGCAGATCCGCCTCTATCAGTGTGTGAATGGGTGGATAGCAGGATCTGTAAAGCGCTGTGGTCATCTACAGATGAGAAAAAGCGCTATAAAAGTAAATGCCATTTAACATTCTTTTCAAAAGTAATTGGGTTACTTTACCAATTACTATATGATTAAAGTAATTAGTTACTTGGAAAAGTAACTTTCATGTTACTTTTAAATGCGTACTTAAATCATCTTGCACACATAGCAAGACAATTTAATTAATAGATTACATTACAGGCTTATTATCTGTAATTTCCCAGTTTGGAATCAATAAAGTACATCTAGCTTATTAATGGCAGGCTGAAAACAAACTGTTTCAGACAGAGCTTCACAGGCAGTTTTTAATGTTGGTGTTGCTGCACATGTGTCTGTGTGGGACATGAAAGGTGTCCATGTTTATCTTACCTTTATGTTACGGATTAATCCAATGTGCAGTGATCCAAAGGAAACATTCATTTTCCAAAATCCAAACATCTGCTGTGACAGATACATGATCCGGTGTGTCAAATGCCTTTTGGAGATCAAAATCCATTTTTGAATAATCTTTATCCAGGTAGCAGGTAAATGCATTTTAACTTCAGTGGATCACAGTGCAGCTGTCTGATGGACAGTGACTGCTGATATCATGTCTTCATTCTGTAACGACGTATCTGGCAATCAGTCAGTTTAATTCTTGCTGGGTCACAAACTGTCCAGATGCATACCTACGTTTGAAATCCAGCCGTGGGTATTCATATAAGAGTATTTCCACTTTACATCCTGCTGTGGGATCCACTTCACGGTGTTAGTTATTAGCATAGTTAGCAGTTACTCAGCGCTAGCTTTGGAGCTTGTTGCTATGTACTTTCAGGAGCTTCTGAAGATTGCAGTAAGACTCCATCGGCACTTAGCATGCAACCCACCAATATCGTCGGCCTCCGTCGGTCTATGATGACCATGGAAGAGAATCCTGAACGTCTACTCTGCTGGAACAGCACCGCCTGTGGCTGAACAGGCCGATGCGCACCGGTGTTCTACCTTCCAGCGTTGGGCGTTGGTAGGATTCAAGCCTGGGCAGGAAGATATGGAGGACAAGATGTTACCCATGCAGCATGTCCCCCCTCTCCACGTCACTGATGAATCCAAAGGAACAGCAGGGCTGCTATAGTTTGGCACCAGCGCCGTCGCAGGAGCTGCCAGAACAATGTTGAGCACAACAGAGAACTGCCTTAGGGGCTCCGACTCCGGATTTTTCCTCAGGGTTGACTCCCGAAGCCTTTCCCGTGACCGGGTGTGCCGCAAGGCAGCGGAGGTTTGAAATCAGGGTTTACCTTCCCCTAGATGGGCTGCCTTCCCAGGTTGACGAGCCACCATCTACCCGAAGCATCTGGTTTTAAGGCACCAGAGATCCGCCCTCGCCCCTTCTCCTATTAGTAAAAGCAGTTCCGCCGGGCTTAGAGACTAAACCACACGGGCAGGCTAGGAGTTGGACTTAGTTGTCAGAGGCTTTTCGAGACGCACGCCATAAGGAGCATTTTATGAGCACTGGGAGCTTAACCCCAGTGCCGCTCCTGGCTATGACAACCTTGGAACCAACCCACCAATATACTTTTATCCTTAACCACAACAAAGGAAAAATAATCTGTGTATGTCCACATAAACAAAGTAGCTTCATCTATTCCTCCACTCAGTAATGAAGACTCAGGCTTTTTGCAAAAGGTCATGTGGACTGACAGCTCGTCTCAGCTAAGGTAGGGTCAGTTTGCATTTTCATTTATTTGCGCTGAAAATATCTATTCATATTAATAAGACAAGTAATGCATCTGATCAAGTTTCAGTAACTGTAATGCATTATTGAATTTAAACAGTAATTTTGTTACGCAACACGTTACTGCAAAAGTAGTGGCATTACAGTAGCACATTACTCTCAACACTGCTCATATGTTAGAAATAAGTTTTGGTATGCTTGACATTTATCTTGATGTATTTCGACTTATGAGTAACTTATGAGTTGCTTACAAGTAATGTGTGGGAAAGAATGCATAACTTACCTACAGCTTGTGCCCCGCGTGTGCAGGACATTTTAGCCATACGTTGAATACATCGGAAAATTTTCAGCATGCAGAAAATTTTCAGAGGACCTCGGTGTATAACGGCGTATACCAGCGTTCTTCAGCATGTCCTTAACTTACACAAAACGTACCCATAACTTATTCGATGTACGCCAGCATATTCTCCAAATTTTTCATATGTCCAGGATAGGCTGCCTAAATCATCAAGGTGTGTCAGGGGCTTTAGATGATACTTAGAACATTAATTAAAACCCTGCTCTCACAAGGGAATATCAGAAATCATGCATATAGGAGATTAATTTTCACAATGATTTTTATACAATTTGACCAATCATCTGCCCACAGGTGAGTTGCCCATGGTGGCCATTTGAAATAAAGCATATGAGAGGGGGATGAAAAGTTCATAGGCTGACTAAGAAGGACTTATGCTCGTAGGTGCTGAGCCAGTAGCATTTGTGCTTCAGTGGCCGAGGAACAAGAGGGAAGAGCCGTGAGTGAGAGAACTGTCAAGACTATGGGTACAATAAACCACATTTGGTGAAATTTGACCACATGCATCATGGTCAGCCAATGAACTTTTCAGCCCCCCCCCCCCCCCCGCCCCCGTATGTAAGGTACTTCACAAATTGATTTCACTTTTTTCATATATTTCCTAAAGCTGACACACCTAATTATTTATAACTTAGATTAACGTAGAAAGTATGTGGACTTAGTGTATGTTTAGATAAAAATCTTTCTATTTAACTTTGATTTAATGAGTCATTACACTACATTTTCCTAATGGTTTCTTAAGTGTTATGGCTATTTTTTTATGGGTTTAAACAAGTGACCCTAAATTTTAGCACCTGTAAACCTTGACAATTTATTTTGCAATGGAAAAACATTATAGGAGCAAATAAAGCCAAGGTTAAAAAAGGTAAGTCTTTCATACAAATTGGCCGATGAGTCCCTCTGAACGTTGTATGTTTTCATGGAGCGCTTAAAAAGGGTGTCTGTGCAAACCAAAGATGCACAAGCAAATCCTTCTCATTTGTATGTGTGCGTGGGAGTGAGATATGAAATGATTTCCTACTCACTGCAGTCAGCATTTCTACATTCATAAGTTAATCCTGTCATGTATGATGATAGCATGATCCCTCTTCTTTGCCGCTAGAAATCTTCTCAGTCTTGTTTATGTTCTGCATACAGTTTCTCTTCTAGCTACCCTTGTGTACTAACCACAAAGCCCATTACCATAGCATCACAATCTCGAGCAAAGCTGGAGTGGTGCTTTGAATAGACGAGCAGACCGTTGAGTCCTCACTGGCAGTGGCTTGCATATATGTTTCATCAGTGAGTGGAGGACTAAAAGCCCTTTTGTTAATTAGAGATGGACATAAAGCACAAATATAGTAGAATGTAATGAATTTGTGTATGCAGTACATGTTTAAAGGCTTCTTTTCTGCTGAGAATATAGGATAGAGCTAACTGTGATGCACGTGGGTAGAGGCTTAAATTCAAGTATATCTATGGGAGTGAAACACATGCTGACCCAAGTAGTGTGGAGGTGTTGTGTATGTACAATGCTGGAACAATTTTTATTTTTCGTTTTAAAATTTGTCTGCACATTTGCACCATGTAGTTGCATGTACAGTGGATATAAAAAGTCTACGCACCCCTGTTCAAATGACAGGTTTTTCTGATGTAAAAAAATGAGACTGTGGAAATGTGAAAGGACGAGACAGAGTTTATCTCATGAGTCAGGTTTATTCACATTCTCCAACATGAGCAATACAGGAAGAGAGAGAAACCCAGACCTTCATCCCCTTTTTATACCCCAGGAGCTTCAAAGCTCCAGTCACAATGCATTTAATCCCAAATAACAATGCATGCCTTTCAGATCTTATCACCCCCACCCAAAGTCACTGTCAGCCAGGAAATCCCCCACGGCCATCTCTTTGCATTTCAAAGACCACATTTCACATCCTCCTGTTATCTCTGAGGAGGCTCAGTCCTTTGTTCATCTGAGACGTGAAGCATACAGTAAGCATACAGTGATATACACATGAAGCATAAGGTGGTATACATTTGTGCATATGAAACCCACATATGTGTGTATGTGTGCCACATGACCCCCCCCCCAAACGTCTAAGATGTAACAACAGAATAACGGTCAGCCTGTCATGATAAAATCATTACACATCAGCCCACGTGTTGCTTGGGCCTCAGTCTCCTCCCGTATCTGCTGTAAGCCGGCTTCAACACTTCCGTGGCGCCATCCTGCTGGGGGGCTGCTGTCTGAGGGTGAGAATTGTTAGTCAATCCCTGTGGGTGTTCTGGGGGATGTTCTCTAGGGGGTCTGCCGCGTCGAGGAGACTTGGCCAACAGCATGTCGTCGTCCGCCACCACAAAGGCGGGTTTGAGCCTGTTAATGCCAATCTTCTCCTTCCTGCCCCCCAAATCTAGCAAAAAATGCTTATCCCCTGTTTCCAGCACTCTAAATGGCCCATCATAAGGTGGTCGTAACGGCGGGCGATGGGCATCGTGTCTGACAAAAACAAACTCCGCGTTTTTTAAAGCCTTAGGTATAAAAATGCGCGGAAAACTGGTGAACGGGGCCAGGCAGCGCACCCGATTCCGTGCCACGCTGCAACCACTGAGCTGGGGAACATTCTGGCGCAGGATTATCTGGGAGAAACTCCCCGGGCAGCCGAAGTGGCTGCGCAAAAACTAGCTCCGCCGGGGAGGCTTCTAAATCCTCTTTAGGTGCAGAACGCAACCCCAATAAAACCCACGGTAGCCTGTCCACCCAATTTGCATCCGTAAGCGACGCTCTGAGAGCCGCTTTCAATGACCTGTGAAAACATTCGCATAACCCGTTAGACTGCGGATTTTTTTTTTTTGTTACTTATTTGTACCCGTAGGTAGACTTGGTTTGCAGTCTGGTGACAAGCCACCGGCTGCTGGTCGCTGCGTGCGCGAGCGCCCTAAACCTACATGTTTTTGGTGTGCGGGAGGAAACCGGAGAAATCCCGGAGTAAACCCGCGCAACACGGGGAGAACATGCAAACTCCACACAGCTCACTGTTGGTCGGGGGCTGGGATCGAACCCACGATCTCATGATCCCCGCGGTCCCCCGGCCGAGGGTAAAACTGTGCTGCCACAGTGCTAAACCACTGCGCCACCGTGCAGCCATTGTATGCGGTTGTGCAGTGGATCGTTACCCCCAGGCTGCGGGCCATTGCTGACCAAAGTTCTGAAACAAATTGAGGGCCTCTGTAGGACGTAACATCCGACGGGACTCCAAAACGCGCTACCCATGCTGTTAAAAATGCGCGCGCCACCTCCTCGGCTGTGGTTGGTGCCAGTGGGACCACTTCCGGCCAGTGCGTGGTGCGGTCTACCATTGTCAGAAGGTGTGTGCACCCCTGTGACGGCGGAAGGGGGCCTACGAGGTCCACGTGAACATGATCGAACCTCTTAGCCGGGATGTGAAACGGCTCCAAGGGAGCTCTCGTGTGTCTGTGTACCTTGGCTCGTTGACAGGCCATGCAGGCTGTTGCCCACTCCCTAACTTGTTTGCGCAGGCTCGGCCATACAAATTTCCCTCCCACCATTTTGACCGACGCGCGCACTCCCGGGTGCGCCGGAGAATGAATCGAGTCAAAAACGTGGCGGTGCCACGTGGCCGGTACCACAGGACGCGGTCGCCCAGTGGAGACATCGAAGATTAGGGGGGGGCATACCGTCTTGCAGCACCCTGTTCTCCAGCCTTAACCCTGTTGGTCCAGACTGGAGTGCGCGCACGTCCGCGTCGCTAACCTGATCCGCGGCCATGGCTGAGTAATCTATCCCTACGCGGACTGGGGCCGCGCGCACTTCCGCGTCGCTAACCTGATCCGCGGCCATGGCTGCATAATCTACCCCCATGCGGACTGGAGCCGCCACGGCGCGTGAGAGGCAGTCTGCCACTACATTAAGTTTACCCGCCACATGATGGATATCGGTGGCAAACTCTGAGATCGCGGCCAGGTGTCTCTGCTGCCGGCCTGACCATGGTTCTGAAACCTTGGCCATCGCGAAAGTCAGCGGCTTGTGATCAATGAACGCGGTGAAACGGCGTCCATCCAGCCAGAACTGGAAGTGGCGAATGGCCAAGTGGAGAGCTAACAACTCTCTGTCGAATGCGCTGTATTTTCGTTCACTATCGCGCAAGGTCCTGCTGAAAAAGGCGAGCGGTTGCCAAGCCCTGGCTACATGCTGTTCCACGACCGCCCCTATGGCCACATCTGAAGCGTCAGTAGTGAGCGCTATGCGGGCCGTTGGGTCTGGATGTGCTAACAACGCAGCGTTTGCCAGGGCTGTTTTGACTTCCGAGAATGCTCACTCTCGCTCTGGAGACCATTCGATTTTATTTGTGGGTTTTTGTTTTTGTAGTGCGGCATATAATGGTTGCATGAGCTGCGCTGCGCGGGGGAGGAAACGGTTATAAAAATTCATCATTCCCAAAAACTCCTGTAACGCTTTGACCGTTTGTGGCTGGGGAAAATTTGTTACCGCGCGCACTTTGTCAGGCAGAGGAACCGCTCCTTCTGGGGAGACGCGATGCCCCAAAAAATCAATCTGCGTCACCCCGAACTGACACTTCGCTGGGTTGATTATTAACCCGTGCTCTGCCAACCTCTGGAAAACTGCCGTGAGGTGGTTTTCGTGTTCGTCTTCGGACGCGCTGGCTACCAAAATATTGTCCAGGTAGATGAACACGAAGGGGAGATCGTGCAACACCGTGTCCATCATGCGTTGGAACGTCTGCGCTGCGCCTTTAAGCCCAAACGGCATGCGTAAAAACTCGAATAGACCGAACGGAGTTATTACCGCTGTTTTGGGTATGTCCTCAGCGCGTACTGGAACTTGGTGGTAACCGCGTACTAAGTCTATCTTAGAAAAAACGGGCGCCCCCGCCAAATGAACTGAAAAATCTTGGATATGCGGGATTGGGTAGCGGTCATGCGCTGTAGCGTTGTTCAACCTGCGGAAATCTCCGCAAGGACGCCACGAGCCATCAGCTTTCGGGACCATGTGAAGCGGTGAAGCCCATGGGTTTTTCGAACGCCTGATGATGCCCAACTTTTCCAGGTTGGCGAACTCCTCGCGCGCTATGGTCAGTTTAGCTGAATCCAAGGGCCGGGCTTTTGCAAAAACGGGCGGTCCGGTGGTAGTAATAAAATGTTCCACCCCGTGTTTAGCCACAGCCGCTGAAAATGTTGGGACCGTGAGTGCTGGGAACTGAGTGAGCAGTGTGTGGAACTTACCACCTGCAGCTGTGACGTTGGCTTGTGCTGTTGGCGGGGCCACTCGAGCTGTACAGGGAATAGAATAAAAAGAGAGTGCATTAACCAGGCGACTGTTAGCAAGATCAACCAACAAACCATGTGAGCACAGAAAATCAGCCCCTAACATATTGAAATTCACTGCAGCTATGACGAAAGTCCACTCAAATGTACGGCCGTGTAGGGACAGAAGCAGAGTCCTCTCACCAAAGGTCTTAATCGCCGAGCTGTTTGCTGCTGACACCCCCCGGACCACTGGAAGGCGCCAGCCGGTCAGCGGAGGAAGGTGTGATGAAACTCAACTGGGAGCCTGTGTCCACCAGGAAATGCCTCCCCGAGCGCGCATCCTCCAAGTAGAGCAGCTTGTTCTCCTCCCCGAGGGCCGCAGCTGCTACCGACCCCCAGTCTTGGCGTTTCCCGAGCGCTTGAAATGGCACGGTGGTATACATTTGCGTGCCTTCTCTGCAAAGCGGTGATGGTAGAAACAGAGGGTGTCTCCTCCGCGATCCTTGGCCCCCGCCGCCGTCGTCGTCGGTGGGTCTGCTACCGCCGTCTCTGGCCCCTCGTCGTCTCCGGCCATCGCGCCGCACCCCATCGCTGCTGCGGTGGCCTCGCGCTGTTTGCTGGCGTTGAGAATCCGGTGCGCCTCCTGGGCCAGCGCGCGGAAGTCCCGCTGGGCCAACAACGCCGAACCGGCCAGGGTCGCTCTCGTGGCCGACGGTAGGGTTCTCGGGAAAATGTGGGTGAAGAGGAAATCATCGCCGTCTGAGCCCCTCAGCCTCAGCATGTCCTCCATCAGGTCAACGGGCGTGCCATCTCCCAAGTCGTTCAGAGCCAGGAGTCTCTCCGCTCTCTCCTGGGCTGAGAGAGTGAAACGCTGGATGAGCGCAGCCTTCAACGCGCCATATTTGTCGTCGGCCGGTGGGTTCACCAAAAGGCTCTGCACATGCCGAGACATGCGGTTGTCGAGCTTGGCAATTACATGGTAGAATTTCGTCTCATCTACCGTTATCCCCCGGAGGGCGAACTGTGCTTCGACCAAGAGGAACCAGGAGCACGGGTTGTCTCGCCAAAAGTCCGGTAGGGACGGTAGCGGCATAAGCCTGGCTGGGAGCTCCTGACCCGGCTGGTTCGGGGGAATTTCTTTCACTCATCGTCTTAGGGTCACCAGTGTGGAAATGTGAAAGGACGGGACAGAGTTTATCTCACGAGTCAGGTTTATTCACATTCTCCAACATGAGCAATACAGGAAGAGAGAGAAACCCAGACCTTCATCCCCTTTTTATACCCCAGGAACTTCAAAGATCCAGTCACAATGCATTTAATCCCAAATAACAATGCATGCCTTTCAGATCTTATCACCCCCACCCAAAGTCACTGTCAGCCAGGAAATCCCCCACGGCCATCTCTTTGCATATCAAAGACCACATTTCACATCCTCCTGTTAACTCTGAGGAGGCTCAGTCCTTTGTTCATCTGAGGCGTGAAGCATAGAGTAAGCATACAGTGATATACACATGAAGCATAAGGTGGTATACATTTGTGCATATGAAACCCACATATGTGTGCCACAAGACCAAGATAAATCATTTCAAAAACATTTTCCACCATTAATATGACCTATAACCTGTACAACCAAACTGAAAAACAAGCTGAAATCTTTAAAGGGGAAAAATGAAAAATAAAAATCTTACAATAACCTGTTTGCATAAATATCACACCCTTAAACTAATACTTTGTTGCAGCACCGTTGGCTTTTATTACAGCACTCAGTATTCTTGGGTAGGAGTCTATCAACGTGGCATATCTTGATGTGGCAATATTTGCCCACTCTTCTTTGCAAAAACACTCCAAATCTGTCAGATTGTGAGGGCATCTCCTGTGCACAGACCTCTTCAGATCATTCCACAAATGTTTGATCGGATTCAGGTCTGGACTCTGGTCGGGCCATTCCAAAACCTTAAGCTTCTTCTGGTAAAGCCATTATTTTGTTGATTTAGATGTGTGCTTTGGGTCATTGTCGTGCTCAAAGATGAAGTTCCTCTTCATCTTCGGCTTTCTAGCAGAAGGCTGAAGGTTTTGTGCCAACACTGACTTGTATTTGGAACTGTTCATAATTCCCTCCACCTTAACTAAGGCCCCAGTTCCAGCTGAAGAAAAACAGCCCCAAAGCATGATGCTGCCGCCACTATGCTTCACTGCAGTTATGATGTTCTTTTGGTGATGAACAGTCTTGTGTTTGTGCCAAATATACCTTTTGGAATTATGACCAAAAAGTTCAACCTTGGTTTCATCGGACCATAACACATTTTCCCACATGCGTTTGGGAGATTTCAAATGTGATTTTGCAAAGTGTAGCCTGGCTTGGATGATTTTCTTCATAAGATAAGGCTTCCCTCTTGCCACCCTACCTCATAGCCCAGACATATGAAGAAGACGGGAGATTGTTGTCACGTGTACTAAGCAGCCAGCACTTGTCAGCAATTCCTGTAGCTCCTTCAATGTTGCTGTCGACCTCTTGGCAGCCTCCCTGACCAGTTTTCTTCTCATCTTTTCATCAGTGTTAGAGGAACGTCCAGTTCATGGTAATGTCGCTGTTGTGCCAATTTTTCTCCACTTGATAATGACTGTCTTCACTGTGTTCCATGGTATATTTAATGCCTTGAAAATTCTTGTTGTTTGAGTTTGAATGTGATTGGTTAATTCTGAACACAGCCACATCCGCAGTTATAAGAAGGTGTACAGTGGTGTGAAAAAGTGTTTGCCCCTTTCCTGGTTTCTCTTTTTTTTTTTGTATGTTTGTCACACTTAAATATTTCAGATCATCAAACAAATTTAAATATTAGACAAGGATAAGACAAGTAAACACAAAATGCAGTTTTTAAATGAAGGTGTTTATTATTAAGGGTAAAAAAAAATCCAAACCTACATGGCCCTGTGTGAAAAAGTGATCCTCCAAGTTAAAACATAAATTAACTGTGGTTTATCACATCTTTGGAAAGCTGAGTTCAATTTCTCTAGCCACACCCAAACCTGATTACTGCAACACCTGTTCTCAATCAAGAAATCACTTAAATAGGACCTGCCTGACAAAGTGAAGTAGACCAAAAGATCCTCAAAAGCTAGACATCATGCTGCAGTCCAAAGAAATTCAGGAACAAATGAGAAACAAAGTAATTGAGATCTATCAGTCTGGAAACGGTTATAAAGCCATTTCTAAAGCTTTGGGACTCCAACGAAGCACAGTGAGAGCCATTATCCACAAATGGCGAAAACATAGAACAGAGGTGAACCTTCCCAGGAGTGGCTGGCCGACCAAAATTACCCCAAGAGCGCAGGAATGACTCATCCAAGAGGTCACAAAAGACCCCACAACAACATCCAAAGAACTGCAGACCTCAGTTGCCTCAGTTAAGGTTAGTGTTCATGACTCGGCCATAAGAAAAAGAGTGAGAAAAAATGGCCTGCATGGCAGAGTTCCAAGACGAAAACCACTGCTGAGCAAAAAGAACATAAAGGCTCAGCTCAGTTTTGCCAGAAAACATCTTGATGATTCCCAAGACTTTTGGGAAAATACTCTGGACTGATGAGACAAAAGCTGAACTGTTTTGAAGGTGTGTGTCCCATTACAACCGGCGTAAAAGTAACACAGTATTTCAGAAAAGGAACATCATACCAACAGTAAAATATGGTGGTGGTAGCGTGATGGTCTGGGGCTGTTTTGCTGCTTCAGGACCTGGAAGACTTGCTGTGGTAAATGGAACCATGAATTCTGTTGTCTACCAAAAAATCCTGGAGAATGTCCGGCCATCTGTTCATGACCTCAAGCTGAAGCGCACTTGGGTTCTGCAGCAGGACAATGATCCAAAACACAACAGCAAGTCCACCTCTGAATGGCTTAAGAAAAACAAAATGTAGACTTTGGAGTGGCCTAGTCAAAGTCCTGACCTGAATCTGATTGAGATGCTGTGGCATGACCTTTAAAAAGGCGGTTCATGCTCGAAAACCCTCCAGTGTGGCTGAATTACAACAATTCTGCAAAGATGAGTGTGCCAAAATTCCTCCACAGCACTGTAAAAGACTCATTGCCAGTTATTGCAAACACTTGATTGCAGTTGTTGCTGCTAAGGGTGGCCCAACCAGTTATTAGGTTTAGGGGGCAATCACTTTTTCACACAGGGCCATGTAGGTTTGGATTTTTTTTACCCTTAATAATAAACACCTTCTTTTAAAAACTGCATTTTGTGTTTGCTTGTGTTATTTTTGTCTAATATTTAAATTTGTTCGATGACCTGAAACATTTAAGTGTGACAAACATATAAAAAAATGAGAAATCAGGAAAGGGGCAAACACTTTTTCACACCACTGTACATATTCATGCAACCAGGTTATTGTAAGTTTTTCATTTTTCATTTTCCCCTTAAAAGATTTCAATTTGTTTTTCAATTGGGTTGTACAGGTTATAGGTCACATTAATGGTGGAGAAAGTTTTGAAATGATTTACCTTGGTCTTATTTTTTTACATTGCAAAAACCTGGCATTTGAACAATGGTGTGCCTGCTTGCTTTCTCCTCTGTGCCTCTGCCTGCCTGCCTGTGTGTGCAGTTGTTTGCCAATACTTATATGTCCACCTGCATTTCTACCAAAATACTTGCGTGCACTTGGCACTCTGTGTTGAAATATGTGTTCACAGGCATATACAAGTGAGAGAAAGCATATGAGGCACATGTGAACCTAAAGTTGTTAACATGCATTGAAGATACTCACAAGTTTTCACATGTGCAAGTCTGACACTTGTGTTATTCATCATTAAGACTAAAGGATTAATATAACACTTTCAAAGATTACTGTTGGGCAGAAAACCATTCTGCAGCAGTGATATGATCCAATAAAACTTAATTTAGATAATTATTATTATCTCTAATTATATTATTAGTCAATTGTCTCAATTTAGATAATTACAGATGTTTTTTTTTTCTTTACTTTAAAAATGCAGTTAATATTGTTGTACTTTTTTTTTTTAAATGCACAGCTTTCCTTGTGTGGCGATGCCAGCAATACATATTTAAGTGAAAATGTGAAATGGCTTAGCCTTGCTACTTTATTGGCATATTGTACCTCATGGTGATCCAATGGCTTGCCCACTTAATGTTTCTGCTGTCATACAGTGAAGTGTAATAAACATATTTGGAGTTGGTAGTCATGGCATACATCATTTGAAAGTTTAGAATTTTGTCTATTTTGTTATTAAAACAGATTTGAAATACAGTCACAATAGCAGAAGTAAAACAGCGCATGACAAGCTAGCACAAAAAAGTAACAATGCAGTGACTCAACACAGTTTCATTTCCAAAGGTCCAAGAGACTGCAAGAGATGTGTAAGATTTATTGTCCATTACAGGTATAAATATCCATAAAACTGCCACATTGTTTGAACCGTGCCAGCTAGCTTCTGCTTGAATTTCTACTTACGCACTATAAAAGTTACATTTCCCATGGAGATAGTGGTGGAAATGGAAGCTGAAAAGATACTCGAGTCTCGGGTTTTGATTGGCATCTTATTTGACCCATTGGAGCTTCTGTTATGTTTTTACAGCTTTCAATAGCCAATAGCCAACCGGAGTGGTGGCCTGGTTGGTAGAGCATCTGTCCCACAACCGGGAAGTCATGGGTTCAAATCCTGGCCGGGTCATACGAAACACCATATAAAAATGGTACTTTCCGCCTTCTAGCTTGGTGTTCAGCATAATAAAATGGGGAAAAGAACGTTAACTCTCAGAGCTTCCAGAGGACTGAGCCCCCACTGTAGCTTTCACTGCTTACAGTAGCTGTGTGGTCTAGGGTCAGTGAAACGGAAATGGGCGCTGCCCCATACACCACATGGTGTCCCACATGCTGTGGAAGGGATTAATTTAACAATAGCCAGTGAGATCCTACTTACCATCAAAGCACCATACACTTCTCATGTGTACAAAATGCACTATTTGCAATTGAGTCTATTGCTAACAGAAGTATCGTGTTGCCAAGGCATTTCTGAATGTAATAATGTGTTACATGACCAGATTGGTCTCACACACACACACACACACACACCCTTTAACGCATGTTTGCCAGAAGCGATTTAGGCCTGGTGCACACAGCAACGTTTTCTTTTAGACCCAGACAGAAACATTTGCATGCACACAACACCTCACAAAAGCAACTGGGCGTGCACACGGATCCACCGACAGTGTGAAAACTGCTGTTGGATTAATGGATAGCAAGTAGAAGTTTACTAGGGACTTTGGCTTATTACTATAAATGGCAGATTCCATCTGCAATAAATATTTATATTCATTTTCTTTAAGCTGAAAGAATGAGGGAGTAATAAATACAGTAAATAAATAGCTCATTGAGGTGATGCTTGTTGTGATTAGGCGCTATACAAATAAAGCTGAAATAATAAATAACCTATATAATTGCAGGCAATAAAAAAAAATTGCCTTATCGACAGCTGGTTTAAATATTTGATTAGGAATCTTAAGTCATAACTTTTCCAAAAGCATTAAAGTAAGAAAAAATAGTGATATGATGAGATGTCCGCTGTAGCCGCATCTCGTCATTTGCGCAGCACAAAACTGTATTTGAAATATCGGCAGCTCCACGGTGATTTGTTCATCATTCAACAAAGGCAGGCATCCTCCTTGGTTATAATTTTGAGGATTATTTTTCTATATAAGGCTGCATCTACTGTGTTAAAAAGTTGTTTTACAGATACCATTAAGTGCCCATTTTTAACCTGATCCTAACTATAAACACATGAGGCTTAAAGTTTAATCACAGAGCTTGCATTCTGTGAGAAATACAGAAATCTCAATATTTGTGTTTCTCTGTAAGAAATAAATACTCCTTGGTGTATGGATTGGCTGAAATCCATTGTAAACATTGTAAATTGGGCTGCACGGTGGCGCAGTGGTTAGCACTGCGGCAGCACAGTTTACCCTTGGCCGGGGGATCGTGGGGATCGTGGGATCGTGGGTTCGATCCCAGCCCCCGACCAACAGTGATCTGTGTGGAGTTTGCATGTTCTCCCCGTGTTTGCGTGGGTTTACTCCGGGATTTCTCCGGTTTCCTCCCACATGCCAAAAAACATGCAGGTTAGGTTAATTGGAGACTCTAAAGTGGCCCTAGGTGTGAATGTGTGTGTGAATGGTTAAGGGTTAGCACCGTATCGTGGCTGCTTCATCCATCCAGGTGGTGGATGACCCTCAATTTCCCCTCTGGGGATCAATAAAGTATACTAAATCTAAAAAAAATCTAAACTGGGGCCGTAGCTCTTTATTTCTGTAGATACGGATGCGTTTAAACAGTGCCGGGAAAATCTCTCTGCTCTGGAGGCTAGTTTCAAATCTCTACACTTTTACACCTCCAAATATCCATGTGAAGGCTTATCGGCATGGCTTGGGTATCGTATCCCATTATCACCCACACTTGGCATATTAGGTGATTTACGTGAAATAAATATAGAGGCAAGGATGTCACACATGGTTCTCACTGCCTTATGCATCCCAAACAAAACTATCCTCATGAATTGGAAATCAAGAAATAATTTATGTATGACTCACTATAATAACCTACTATCAGATTATATTAGCCTGGAGAGAATGTCTGCCTTCCCAAACAACCAGTTGGTTGAATTCAATTCTCTCTGGTCCCTGCTTATTAATTCTATAACCTGAGGGGTGGTGGGCAGTGGCTCGCTCTCCTTGGCGCCTCTGGTGGCTGGCTGCACCCTGACCACGAGGGGTTTCTGTGACCCACTGGGGCCGGTGTCCGGGGAGCTTGTTTCGGGGTGGGGCGGGGGGGGGGGGGGGCTCTGGCGTAGGCTGGAGTGGTGGGCCGTGGCCACGGGCCGGCTGGCCTTGCCTTCCGGGTGCTGGGGGGGGGGGTCCCTCTCTGGGTTGGGGGTATGCACCGGTGGTGCGGGCTGGCCCCAGCGCGTTCTTGCGCGGCGGGGTCGTGTCCTCCCCGGGCCCCTGGGGACTGGTGCCTGTGTCGTGGGAGGGTTGCCCTCCCCCTTCCTCTGGGGCCTGCGGGTGTGGGTGTGTGTGTGTATGTGTGTACGTGTGTCAGTGTGTGTGCGCATGCATGTGTGCAAATGTGCGTGAGTCTGGGTGTGAGTGGGTTCGTGTGTGTGTGTGTGGGAGCGGATGTGGGTGCGTGCGCGTGTGTGTGTTGTGTGTGGGCAAGCGGGGTTGTATGTGTGTGTAGGTGGGCATGTGTGATGGTGAGTGTGTGTGTGTTTGTGTGCACATGAGGGTGGGCATGGGTGTGTGTGTGGGGGGGGGTGCGGGTACCTGTGGGTGGATGTGCGGGGGTGGAGGATGTGTGCGTGGGTGGGGGGACCTCATTGGGTAGCAAGGGTGGGGCAGGCCATCTGGTGGCCTGGGGGTTGGCTGTTCGGGGCCTGCTTTTTCCGCCCATCCTGCCATTGTGTCATGGGGCGGGTCGCTTTGTTACATTGCCTCCGGTGTTCTTGGCACCGGGTGTTTGTGGGTGCTTGGGGGTGGTCGGGGGGGGGGGCTGTTGGCGTGGGTGGGTGGCCATGTTGCCATCGGTTTGCTCCGGGGTGGCTTTGGCTGCGGGGCAGCCTGCCACTGTCAGTGTGTGTCTGGGGTGGCCAGTTGATGGGCTTGCAGCGGACGCTCAGGGGTGTTGCTTGGCATGTGGGGTGCTATATGGGTCTGGCCCATTGTTCATTATTGTGATTATTGTTGTTGTTTATGTTCCTGTGTGCAAGATGGTGTGGGAGTGGGTGTGGGTGTGGTTGCTCCATTATGCTTGTGGTGCTGGGATCACCGGGGTGCGACACTGGCGGGTCCTGGGCTGCTCACCCTGGTGTGGTCCTCGCCCTGGATTGGAATTTGGGGGCAATGGGTGACCTCCTGAACCAGTTTGCGAGCTGGCTTCTGGGGGGAAGGACTCCCTTTTGGACCACCTTCCTCCTAGTCTTCCCCCCTCCCCGATTCTGGGTGGAACATACATCTTCTTGGATACGCTTAGGGTTTTGGGGTGGGGGTGTGCAGCACTGTGTCGGTGAAGGGGATACTTCTCCTCTGCTGTGCAGTGGGGCTGCCCTCACCTCAATTTTAATTACATTTTAGACACTGAAGGCTTGGGGGGATGGGCCCGCCGCGTTGGCCGCCTGGCAGTGGCTAGTGGTGCTTCAACCACCATCCCCCCAATTTTAACTGCACTATGGTAGTTCACACGCCTGCACACAATCACATCACACAACTGACACACACCCATCATGATTTGTGGAAGGGGGGTGGGGATCTTCCCCCACCACTGTTGCCCTCCTTCTGCTGGGGGCCTGGGACCTGTCATGTTGTCAGAATCTCTGGGTGCTGCAGAATGAATAGATGTGAGCAAGGGAGTGAGAGAGTGATTGAACAAGAGAGTAAGCGAGAGTGAGGGAGTGATGAGTGGAGGTCGTGATGGTGGGGCAGTTTTGTGTGGTGCTTTGCATGTCGGGTGGCATCTCGGAGCGCCTGCGGTAGTCCGCTGATCAGTCGCTCGGGTGGGTGTTGGGAGTGGTGGTCTACTTCTGTGGCCATGGCCACCCTGGGGTGGGTTGGCAGGGGTGTGGCTGCTGACCTGCACCGGCGGTCTTCCTGGCCACTGCCGGGCACTGGTGCACATTCATGCTCGCTGCGTCTGCATTGCGGTCACCCTAAGTAATAAGGGTGAATAAGTGTGGATGAGTGTGTGTGGGAGAGCACGAATGGATGTGAGTAGGTCGGAGTGTGAGTGACAGTGTGTATGGGTGAACGTGAGTGAGTGCAGGTGACTCTGGGGGTGAGTAAGAGTGGGAGCGAGATTTAGAGAGTGCAGGAGTGAGAGAGAGTTGGTGGGTCTGGGACAGCGAGTGTGGGATTGTGTGGGGAAGAGAGCGAGTGAGAGTGAGTGACTGCGTGTGCATGTGTATGAGAACATGAGGGTGTGAATGCATGGGAATTGGTGTGTTTGCTGGTTGGGTGGTGCTGGATTGAGGGGGTAGTGCCTCTTGGCTACGTGGGCTCCGCTGGATGGGGGGGCTTCTTTGGGCATGGGGGTCCCCGGGGTGTGCGGTGGTGGCGCTGGGGTGGGGGTGGGCCTGCTGTGGGGGCACCTGGGGGGCTTGCACCGGAGGCGCGGGCTGGTCTCCAGCCCGGGGGGTGGAGGCACCAGCCTCCCAGTGCGCCTCCCAGTGCCAGGGGCCCGGGGGCTTGTGTTGGCGCTGCTGTGGGGGGGGGGGGGTCCAGTGGTGTGGGCCCGCCGCGTTGGCCGCCTGGCAGCCCAGCCTCCCTCAGCCATCTCTCCTGGGGTGGATGCCTGGCTTTCCTGCTGCTTGTTGGTCTCGGACATTTGTACTCTGTGGGGGTTGGTGTCGTTGTCCTACTTGCTCAGGATTTCCGGGAAGGGGGCAGTTGCTGTGACGAGCCGCCCTCTTCATATGTTTCCTGACAAACCACTTAGATGCACACACTTATTTTACGTGTGCTCTCATACACATGCACACAGATGCACACACACAAATTTCTCTCTTTTACCAGGTGCAGATACACTCGTGTTGAGACCTCTTTAGTGAAAGAAACAGTCTATCTTCTGTTTGTTTTAGTTGGTTTGTTTGTCTTCTTTGTCTGTTCCTCTCCCTTTTCTTTCCCCCTCCCCACACCTCCTTTCCCCATTCCCCATCCTGTCGAGTCCTTCATGGGTAAAATAATTTAAATAAAGTTTTAAAAGTTATTACAAGAGGAGTTTACAACAATATACAGTACATATATGGGTACTGTATAAAGCTCCTTTTGGCAAAATAAATCTGTTTGGCACAGTAAGGGTAGCAGATTTCTGTTCTGCTCACCTAGCTGTCTGACAGGACAAGGGGGAAGAAGAAAAAAAGAAGAAAAAAAAATGCCCACTGTAGTATACACGGACAGCTAAACTGGAGATGACCTTCCACTGTTTGGGGTAAAAACGTTGTCGTGTGCACTGCCCTTAAAGGTCTGTAATTTAAAAAGCTAACATTTTTAGTACTGTTGCAGCTTTGAGATATTTTTGACAAAAGGGACAAATTTAATCCATATTTCACCTCCAGGAGGCATTCAAAAGTTACAGATGTTTTTCCATGTTGTAACACAGTTTGGCACAGTTTAGAAATGCCTGGTTGGACCCTAAGAAAAAAAATGTGTTACGTCTATTTTTTTGGGATGTTACAATATTTAAACCTGAACTTGGTAACACTCGATGCTACATTTCTAGTGTTCCAGCTAATATATCATAGTTTGATGTGATTTGCAGGCATATGGATCTTAAAAAAACAACAACAAAAAAACAAAAAAAAAAACTCGTGCAAACTTTTCTTCAAATCCAGTAAGTTCAGACCACTGTTACTTAGTGGGAGAAGCACTTAGTGATTCTGACTGTTTTGCCAAAACACTTAAAGTGTTTTCTTTTGAATCAGACTAACCCCGTGAATATACTGCAAATGGATGAAGAACAGCTTTTGGTTTACATTGGGTATGTTTTTATACGTTTTGGGGGAGATTGGCTGAAATGTTAAGGGGCTGTAAATATAGAGCATTTATTAGATATAAGATAAGATAAGATAAGATAAGATAAGATAAGCCTTTATTAGTCCCACAATGGGGAAATTCCAGGATTGCAACAGCACAGGGATAGCAACACTCAGAGCAATAATTAAGAAGATATGGAAGATATAAATAAGAGCAGTGGATATACATACATACACATAAATATATAAATATATATACAAAGTGCGGAGCATTGTAGCAAGATGGAATAAACAGCATAACCGTCTACTTAGTTATCCTACATAGTATGAATATGTACCCATACATATTGTCACCCTCCGTAGCGACTGATAATGTCCTAGTTGTATATACTGGAGGGGACCATTGTGTAAGTCTATTGCGTCTTTTGCATTCAATACTATTAGGTCGTCACGTTTTTTTGCTATCTCTGCGAGCAGCCCTGCTTAGGTTATACAGTCTGACAGCCGTAGGTAGGAAGGACCTGCGGAACCTCTCGGTTGCGCACCTAGGATTTTTTTTTTTTTTTGTTACTTATTTGTACCCGTAGGTAGATTTGTTTTGCAGTCTGGTGACAAGCCACCAGCTGCCAGTCGCTGCGTGTGCAAGCGCCCCGTATCCCTAACCTGCATGTTTTTGGCGTGTGGGAGGAAACCGGAGAAATCCCAGAGTAAACCCACGCAACACGGGGAGAACATGCAAACTCCACACAGATCACTGTTGGTCGGGGGCTGGGATCGAACCCACGATCCCCGCGCTCCCCCGGCCGAGGGTAAAACTGTGCTGCCACAGTGCTAACCACTGTGCCACCGTGCAGGATGATGTAGTCTGCTGCTAAATGAGCACCTCAGTGCATTCAGTATGTCCTGCATAGGGTGGGACTCGGACTCCAGCAGAGATGACAGTTTAGCCACCATCCTTCTCTCTCCTATCTCCTCCACTGGGTCAGGGCGCTGCCCCAGGACAGAGCTAGCTTTCTTGATCAGTTTGTTCAGTCTCTTCCTATCGGCTGCTGTAATGCCACTGCCCCAGCAGACCACTCCAAAAGTGATGGCTGATGCCACCACCGTGTTGTAGAATGTCTTCAGCAGCGCCCCTTGTACACCAAAAGACCTGAGTCTCCTCAGTAGGAACAGCCTGCGCTGTCCCTTCTTGTAGAGTGCGTCGGTATTGTGTGACCAGTCTAGTTTATTGTTCAGATGAATACCCAGGTACTTGTAGGATGTCACCATCTCAATGTCTGTTCCCTGTATGTTTACTGGTGCTGTGAGGGGTTGTCCTTGCCTGCGGCAGTCCACCACCAGCTCCTTAGTTTTCCTCGCGTTGATCTGGAGGCAGTTCCGATGGCACCAGTCCACGAAGTCCTGGATAAGTCCTCTGTACTCAGCTTCATCTCCGTTGGAGATGAGGCCGACGATCGCAGAGTCGTCAGAGAACTTCTGTAGATGGCAGTGTGTTGTGTTGTGTGAGAAGTCCGTAGTATAAAGGGTGAACAGGAAGGGAGCCAAAACCGTTCCCTGGGGGGCCCCCGTGCTACCAATGATCGTGTCGGACACACAGTCCCAGGTTCTCACAAACTGTGGCCGGTTAGTGAGGTAGTCCAGGATCCATGATGACAGGTGCTGGTCCACCCTTGCGCACAGCAGCTTGTCCTTCAGGATCATCGGTTGGATGGTGTTGAAAGCACTGGAGAAGTCAAAGAACATGATCCTTACCGCATTCCCGGGCTTCTCCAGGTGGGACAGAGAACGGTGAAGGAGGAAGATCACTGCATCCTCCACCCCAATGCCATGCTGGTAGGCGAACTGGAGTGGATCCATCGCTGGTCCCACCAGGGGGCGGAGGTGAGCAAGGAGCAGTCTCTCCAGGGTCTTCATCATGTGGGACGTCAGGGCCACTGGTCTGTAGCTGTTCAGATCTTTGGAGCAGGAGGTCTTTGGTACAGGTACCACACAAGATGTTTTCCACAACTGTGGTACCCTCCCCAGCTTCAGGCTCAGGTTGAAGATGAGCTCCACAATCCCACACAGCTGATCTGCACAGGACTTGAGGAGCTTTGCGCTGATGCCGTCCGGGCCCGACGCCTTCCTCGCCTTGATCTTTCTCAGCTCCGTCCTCACCTGGGTCTTAGTGAGGGTCATGTTGGGGGGCTGTGTGTTGGGAGTGGGGGGGTGTTGGTGGAGTGGGGAGTGGGCAGCAGGACTCGATGTCTTTAGAGGCAGCAGTGGTTGTTGTGCAGTCGGGGGGGAGGGCAGTTGGTCAAACCTATTAAAAAACAGGTTCAGATTGTTCGCCCACTCCCTGCCCCCCATGGCCTGGGAGGAGGTATTCTGGAGCCCAGAGATGGTTTTAAGGTTTCTCCAGACCCCACTGATGTCACTCTGTTGCAGCTTGTCCTCCATCTTCTTCCTGAAGCTGTCCTTGCCTTCTCTGATCTTCCTCCTCAGCTCCCTCTGTACGGACTTCAGCATCTCCCTGTTCCCCGACCTGAAGATCCTCTTCTTCTCTCTCAGAAATGTTTTTATTTCAGGGTTGATCCAGGGTTTATTGTTCGAGCAACACCGTATGGTCTTGGTGGGTACGGTGTTGTCCACACAGAAGCTGATGTAGTCCGTGATGGTGTG
Organism: Pholidichthys leucotaenia; assembly: GCA_020510985.1. Taxonomy (NCBI): domain Eukaryota; kingdom Metazoa; phylum Chordata; class Actinopteri; order Cichliformes; family Pholidichthyidae; genus Pholidichthys; species Pholidichthys leucotaenia. The sequence continues at coordinate 342,066,284 of CM035840.1, forward strand.
AGTGAGGCCATCGATGTCCTCACCATGTGGATCGCAGAGCTGCTCCCAGGCGGTGGTTTCAAAACAGTCCTTTAGAGCATCCATTGCCTCCTCAGACCATAACTTCACTGTGCGCATGACTGGAGGTTGTCTGTGCACTAGGGGTTTGTACACCGGCCGGAGATGAACCAAGTTGTGATACGATCTCCCGAGTGGGGGGAGTTGTGATGAGGTGTACGCCTCCTTAGTGTTTGCTTAGAATAAGTCCAGAGTTTTATTGTCTCTAGTGTGGCATGTGACATACTTGGTGAACGTGGATAGAATGGGAGACAGTGAAATATGGTTGAAATCGCCTGAGATGAGGAGAAGAGCATCTGGGTGTTCTGTCTGCAGCCTGCCAGTTACTGAGTGGATGACGTCACGCACTGTCCCAGTGTTTGCTGTGGGATTTGCATATATAACAATGCAGATCACGTGTGAGTATTCCCTCAGGAGATAGGTAGGCTGCATGCTAACAGCTAGCAACTCGATGTCTTTACTACAGTGCTGTTCCTTAACCATGATATGTCCCGGTCTGCACCAGTTATTGACGTACATCATCACCCCACCGCCCCTTGCCTTCCCACTGTCTGGTGTTCGGTCTGCCCGTATTGTGTGGAAACCCTCCAGTTCAATGTTAATATGGTCAATATTATATACTATTTGGTCACAGTTTTGCTGGTCCACCTCAGTTTAGTTTAAATTGGGCTGAAAATGAATTGTGAAGTGAAATGAGTTTTATAACCCTTGAGTTAATTATTAGTTAAATACAAGAAAGAAAACTATTGTTTTGTACGGTTCTATGGAAAAAAATGACTTTCTCACCAGTGCAATGTATATGTCATGGAAGTCAAGTCCTGCAACATTTCAAGTAGTATCTACAGCGGAAAAATGCTTTCCGATTTTCTCACAGTTAAGGCCATATTTGGTTATTTTCATAGCAGGACAGATGGGGACAAGGAGTGGTCAGAGCTGCAGTGGTCAGGGGTGGGGCGAACTGAATGAAAGATTTTGTTTTACTAAGTCCACCTGAAAAAAGAAATCCTCAGGGGAAAGATCATGATTTCTGCTGCAGATGTTGTGATATATTTGCATGCTTGGAGTTGGGGTTGGGCTCTTTGATGTGAGTGAAAATGCACCACAGAGGTTTGCAGCACAACTGAGTCACAGGGAGCGAATCAGAGGCCGTTCCCGCCTCCGGATTTTCCCAGGTTTCCCTGCAGAGTCCACCTTCTGTGATCAGAGACATGGGAATACCACGGGCTGTCGCCTTGATCCATCTCTCTCTTGGCACAACCTGTGACTATTTGGCATCTCCAGTGGAAACAGTTGGAACCTGTGCCAGCAGTGGCAAACCACCAATGCCTGCATGCATACTTCCTCCCACAGAGTTCATTTTTAAATCAACTGTGCTCTATCATCAGTCTGTTGTTTCACCGCATACAGGATAGGGTTATGAATTTAACAACAAACTGAAGCCATATGGGGAAAACATGATGCATCTCCTTTATCTTAGTGGCTTATAATCATAGTGAGTTTCACCTTAGCATCATCGGTATCACCATCATTATCTTTAGTGGCTACTTGTTAATTGCTTGTCAAGTGAAGCTAAAGTACTGTGTGGAGTTGTGTCGAAACTGTGGTTTCATGAAAAGTTTTGTTGGCTATTTATTATAAAGTAAGTTTACTATAATGCAGAAAAGTGTAATCAAACTGTAGTATTATTCTTTTGATGTTGCCTCCTAAGATTTTATTTTACTTCCTCCAAAAGACAAACTAAGTTCATGTGTTGTAGTTCAAACCAGAAATAAGGGATCAGGGCACTGATGACCTTCTTCAGTGTAGACTGAATGTCCAACATTATTTTTTAGCCCAACTTTAGTCAATAATAACCAGCAACCATATAATCAGTTATTTATTACATCCGGCATGGAGGTTATGTTTTTGTCGGCGTTAGTTTATTTATTTGTGTCACGGTGGGTAAAGAACTGGACCCAAACACAGTACTTAAAGTTCACAGTTTGATTTATTAGGAGCTGGCCAAATGGGTGCAGATCAACAAAAACACAAAATAATGACAGCTCGGAAGCTGTAACAAAAACTCTCAAACTAGGCAGGATACAAGGCACGGACAGAAGTGTGTTGTTCACACAGACACTGACGAGGACAACCATACAGAACACAGACAGGGGCTGACATATATAGACACACAGGTAATCAACAAAATACAGAACAGGTGGATACAATCACGAACAAATGAAGACAGCGGGGATTGATCATAGCAAACAGGACGGGTGGGGCTTCACAGATACTCGTAAACAGAGGATACACGACAGAGGATCAGAGGGAGAGACAAGACCGTGGCACATAATGATAATGATAGTAATAATAAAAATAACTGAGATTTTAAAAAAAACAACAGAGAAAAGAATATGCAAGACAAAATAGAAATAATCATAATAATCCACAGAGAATAACAGAAGTGAAGTCAAAGCAAGGATGTGGGCTGAGACCCCTGCCCTGAATGTTAGGAACAAAGCTGGCTTGGTTTCCCCGGCTCGGTCTTGCCCTCTCTGTGGATCTAGGTGCTGCAGCTTATGTGTATGTTATGTATTGCTGTCTGTATTCTGTATCCTTAGCCACTGTCGGACTGGCAGCTCTTAGACAGCTTCTGTGACCTATTTTCTGTGAGCACTGCTGACAGTCTGCCGGTTTGGCCACACCCTCTCTCTCTCTTTACCATCAGCTGTTCCCAGCCCTGTTAATTATCTTTCGCGGTCCTCGCCCAGGTGCTCCTCATTTACCATAACCAGCAGTGCGTGTACTTAAGTGCCTTTTGCCAGTCACGCACTGCTGGGTCTTTGTTTAACTGATCATCTGCCTGCTTGTGCGCATCAGTGAACTGTCAGCTCCTACAACTTGTATCCACTCTGCGCAGTCCATGGTTCTTCTGCGTCCCTCTAGCGATTCTGGCTGTGGGACGCCAGCCTGGATACACGCCTCATCATATGCTTTGCGGAGTGATGCCAGCCCCCAAACGTCCACTGTAAGTGTTTTGTCGAACGCTTTTGTAAGTCTTTATGTTAATAAATGTGTGTGGTGGAACCCAGCACGTAAATCCTCATTATTTCACCCCTCGCCGTGCGCATTGGAAAAGCGCACGGGAGGGTTCATGACAGAAAGACCCAGCCAAAGGAGAATTTTGCGAGTACACCCACACAATCCTTTTTCCCTTCCCCTTTTTGTGTATCATGTTCTGGGACTGACCTGTGTTGGGAGTTGGCCATGGAATTGGCAGCAAGAAGGTATCCGTTGAGCTTGGGATGGGAGTGCTGCCGAGCGTTAATGGACATCGATGGGATCATCTCGTCAGCCAGCGGATATTCTGCCCCGGAGGACATTCTCTGGTACGTAGATCTGGCGGAGGCAGAGGTCCGGCGGTGCCCTCAGCTCGCTCAGCACGCCGAGGGAATGGAGAGGATTGTCCGGTTGGCAGCACTGCAACGTGGGTACGGCAAAAGGGCGAGGAAGTCCCCTCAGAAGACCGAGCTTGCGTCGAGGAGGAAGTGCTCCTGGGCCTCCATTCCTCCTGTTTCCCGCCAGAGTGAGATGCCCGCTCCTGTTCCAGCTCACCCAGCTCCAGCACCCGGCTTTCACCATTGTCCCGCAAGGAAACACCAGGAGAGGCCCTCCTCGTCTTCGGCAGCCATCATCTCTTCCGCCGCCGAGAGGTCCTCCAGGGTTGCCCCGGCTGCGCCCATCATCACGTCATTGGAGCCAGCTCCTCCACTATCCTGTGAAGAGGCCAAATCAGCCAGTGACATGGGGGGAGATGACGGCCAACTGCCCGCAGCTGTCAACATCAAGCACTGGGAGAACAGGCAAGTGTTTTTTCATTTAATTCGATGTAATAATGATAAACATTGTCTCCTTCCTGGAAGACAGGGCCCAGCAGTCCACTGGGCTCTCTCCTCCAGCTGCAGAGGTAAACCCTTCTCTTGTCCTTTCCGTGTCTCTCCCTTCAATCCTTGAGTGTGAGCAGAGTCACCAGACGGAGGAGGAGCTGGGGGCCCCAGAGGATTCTGCTCCGGAGCAAGCACGGAGCTGGCACCCTGCAGCCATGCCAGAGGAGTCATCAACGTCGGGTCTAGCTTCTCCATCATCGTTGAAAAGGACTGGTATGGTCATGGACATGGAGAGGGGTGACTGCCAGTCAGCTGCAACTGTGAACATCACACGCCGGGACGACAAGCAAGGGTCTTTTCATCTAATTGAACTTAATTATTTAAAACCTTGTCTGTCTCCCGAGGGACAGGCTCAGTTCCAGCAGTCCGCTGAGTCCTCTCCTCCAGCTGCCAACACTGACCTTTCTTCTATCCCCTCCCTGTCTCCTCCTATTCTCCCTGAGTGCCTGTCGGTCTTAAAACCAAGCTGCCAGACGGTGGAGGAGTTTGGGGCCCTGGATGATCCTGCCCAGGTGCCTGCACGGAGGTGTCTTCCTGCAGCCACTGCAGGAGCCACTGCAGGAATTCAAAGAGACTGCAATAACCATCTTGCCAGCTGAGGAGGCAACGGCAGTGGAGTGGGAGCCAGAGCTGGACCTCCTGGAGGCCGGGCCTGGGACCACATCGCCAGGATTGACGAAGTCCTGGACGGCGGTGGAGCTCGAGCTCAGGCAAATGTTCTCTCTAGTGTTTCTAATGTCAGTTTTGGAGAGAGTCTTGTCTGGCTCTAGGTGAGGAGAGTCAGGCGCAGCACACAGCTGTGGCTGAACTCCCTTCGCCGGGCTCCGCCACTACTGACGACCCTAACCACTCTGTTTCTTCTCCCCTTCCTGAGAGTCCTTCTAGGGTTGCTGGAGAAAAACCACCATCTTTAATGGTCTCCACGGGACCGGTCTCGTCGCCCGATGACGTCGTGGGTCCAGCTCCTCTGCTGCCTGAGGCCGTTGTGTGGGTCCCTCCGCAGGCTGTTCCGATGTGGGTGCAGTGCCCTGGACTGGGCCAGTCGTGGGGGCTGCGCCCCAAGGTTAGCCCAGCATGGGTGCTGCACTCCTGCTTGGACCTGTCATGGGCAACCCGCCTAAGTGCAGGGTCCACTGAGGGTGCGGTGTTGGTCCAGTCGGGGTCCACCGAGGGTGACGCGCTGACCCGGTCAGGGTCCACCGAGGGTGCGGCGTTGGTCCAGTCGAGGTCCACCGAGAGTGCGGCGTTGGCCCGGTCTGGGTCCACTGAGGGTGCAGCGTTGGCTCAGCTGGAGTCTGCCGTGGGTGCAGCAGAGCTCCAGCTGGGAGCCACCGCGGGTGCAGCAGTGTCCCAGGCCAGGATCGTAGAGGGTGCTGCCAGTCAGCCTGAGGATGCTGAGGTCTTTACTCCTCAGCCTGATGCCGGTGTGGTCCCCTTTTCCTCCCAGCCCGATGCCATGGGGGTCCCCTCCCTATGGTCCGGTCATGAACCAGTGAGCTTCCCGGTGGGCAGGCCGCCTCCTGCTCCACCCCCTAGTCCTGGTGGTGCTACAACATTGGTCGACCGCTGGAGGGACTGAGTCTCTGGGCCAGATGGCCCTCATTTCCCAGCAGGCCACCAGACTCTGTTCACCAGACTGCCTGCTGGGCCCGGGACTCTGGGCGGCCTCCTGAGCCTCTTTGCCTTTGGACTTGGGGGGCGGGGGTGTAATTATGGGCCCTGGGCAGGGTATTGTGTTTCCTCCTTTCCTGTTCCCCCAACCTCCCACTCGGGTTCGTGTTATTTGTTCCTGTTGGGGGGGGGGGGGTCCCTCGGGATGTTACCTTGGGTGTCTGGGAATCCATCCCTTGAGAGGAGAGCTCTGTCAGGAACCGAGCCGGCATGGTTTCCCCAGCTCGGTCCTGCCCTCTCTGTGGGTCTAGGTGCTGCAGCTTATGTGTATGTTATGTATTGCTGTCTGTATTCCGTATCCTTAGCCACTGTCGGACTGGCAGCTGTTAGACAGCCTCTGTGAACTATTTCCTCTGGAACAAAAGGTGGAGGCCCAGCGGCCTCTGGGATGACGGTTGGAGGCACGCCAGCCTGTTGGGCTATGGTTGGAGCGGAATGCTCGGCCACTGGAACGACAGGTGGAGGTCCCCCAACACCTGGAATGACAGGTGGAGGTTCCCCGGCCTCCAGAACGACAGGTGGAGGCCCACCGACTTCTGAGACAACAGGTGGCTGAGGTGGAGCATGGTCCTCCTGCGGCTCCATCCTCAACATAGCCACCTCAGGATGAGTAGCTGAAACTGAAGTGTGCACCTCCAGCAGAGCAGGAACAGGAGCGCGCACCTTGGGCTGAGCAGGAGCTATGATGGGCACTGTGGGTACAGCAGGAGCCGTTGTGTGCACCTCAGAGAAAGTGGGAGCCGTTGTGTATGCCTTGGGGACAGCAGAAGCTGTTGTGTGCACCTTGTGGAGGGCTGTAGCTGTTGTGTGCACCTCGGGGACAGCTGGAGCTGTTGTGTGGACCTCAGGGATGGCTGGAACTGTGACACGCACCTCGTGAGCAGCTGGAGCTGCCTGAAGAGGAGCCGGAGTTTGTGGTTGTGCTAGGAAGCAACGTGGCACTGATAGTGGAGCTGAAGAGTGATGTGGAGCCAGTATTGGAGCTGGAGAGTGACATGGAGCTGGTATTAGAGCTGGGGGAGCTGGGCCATGTGACGCCAGCTGGTTCGGACCCAGTTGGGATACATGCTCTGGAAGGAGTCATGGTTTGCAGTCCAGCATTATCTCCTTCTGGGTGAGCACAGCTTGCTGGTGCTCCTCTTGATCCTCCTCGTCACCCCCACACAGGGGTACCAATGTCGCTACCCCAATTTGGCACACCACGGGGTCCTCTGGAGATACTGACTCCTCCCAGACAAGCTGGTTCCCCCCCAATATGGCCAGGTCTTCAAAAACAAAAAAAAACAAAAAACAGATTTAGACACAGGAGACGCAGGTGAGGATGGATGAATGGAAAGGGCAGCAGAGTGAGGTGGAGAGATCTCAGCAGCAACAGGCGGCTGCATTTGAGTCTCTCCATTGGGAATGAGCCAAGTCCCTTCATTTATTGATGTTAAAAATGAACAGGTACTTCCCTGTATTCCCGCTCTGCTGCCGCTGCCCTGTCAGGCAAGTCCTCCCGAGAGGTGCTGGCACGCATCTGATGCAGTGAGTCTGCCCGATGGTGTTGCGTTGGCACAGGACCAAAGGAGGAGGAAATGGAGGTCCTGGGCGCTCCCGCCAGGGATGGGAAGCCGGACCGTTGTGTCTTATGGTGCCAGTGAGGACCACGTCTACCCCCGGATGGATGTGGTCCCTATAACATAGGGAATTGTATCTTGGTGGTTGTCATAGCCTGGTCTGGGCGGGGCGGTGTGATGTCAGGTGGGCTATGGCTGGGCATATAAATATAAGAGTTCTACTTAATAATAAAGAGAGAATGTTCCTTCCAGCTCTCCTCTGGCTTGTGGTTATTTCGGGACATAACAATTGGCGACGAGGATAATAATGGTGACATGCATTGGGCACATGCCTGTTTTTCTGGAGCACCCAGGTTTACTGACTGTGTCATGGCCGCAATGAAAAAACAGTTTTGAAGCATTTGTGACAGTGGCGGGCCTGGACTTGGGAAGTGAGGAAAGGCAGAAAAGTGTTTTACTCCATAACCTCGGCACCGAGGGACAGAGGGTCGCTCTTGGTCGGTGCTGGGATGTCTCGCTGGAGGAATGAATGAGGGTGTTGGATGGAATGTTTGGCGACCCCTCCACGGTCTCAGAGAGCCGGTGGGAATTCTTTCAGAGATGGTAACGGAAGGGTGAGTTGCTAAGCTCTTTTCTGCTGGAACTTCTTAGCCTGGCGCATAAGGGTAATATTGAACCGCAGGCTTTTGGACTGGTTAAGGACAAGTTACTGCATGGTGCCAGATGCTCGCAGTTAGCAGCTAAGTGGCTGTTAGCCGCGGAGCCGACGTCATGGGGGGAAGTGCTGGAGTTGGCGAGGAGAGAAGACTTGGTGGCCTAGTTGGAGCAGAGGGCTAAGGCTAGCCAAGGGTCACCCAAGCACAATTTCCCGCCGGACACAAAAGTTGGCGCGCAGACGGGGCAGTGTAGTGGAGGGAGGAAAAAGAGGAAAAAAGAAGAAGAGGCGAGCGGCTTTGCGGGTGGGAAGACCCGGAGGCCCGGCTCAGGTTCACGCTGCAAGGATGGGGAAAGGCCCGCTGAAGTGGTACGTCCTCCAACTGGACGGAGTTGACGTGTCACTTATGGTGGACTCAGGGGCCGGGAGGTCGATCCTGAGCCTCCCAACCCTGTGGCGTCTGTTCCCCACGAAACACATTAAGGGTGGAGCAGTGAGACTTTTTGGCTACAGCCATGCGGAGATCGAAATGGCGGGCACAGCGGACTTTGAGGTGACCTGCGGGTCGAAGAGGGTCCCTAACTTTATGTTTCAAGTGGCATGTTAGATGACCAACCTGCTGGGGGTTGACCTGTTGGAATGGCTAGGGTTTTCCATAACGGACCCTGAAGGCTGTGGGTGCGGACTGGCACCTCCGCCGGCCGAAGCTATTCATGGGTTTAGGCTGCATTGACGCATTTTATCACCGGCCTCTAGTGAATGAGAGTGTCATGCAGAAGATTCAACCGTTGAGGTTTCTCCCACTGGCGCTGTGGGCGGAGGTGTCGTCGGAGCTGAATAGACTGTTGGAGTCAGGTGTCATCGAGAAGGCCGACGCTTCCCCATGGATTTCCAATCTTGTGGTGGTGAAGAAGGGGCGGGGGCATTAGGCCTTGCATTAACCTCAGAGCGGTGAATAAGGTGGTTGTCCCGGATAAGTACCCGTTGCCTACTATGGAGGAGCTGACGGCAACGTTCAGTGGGGCGAAAATTTTTTCGAAGTTGGACCTGTGGCAGGGCTACCTGCAAGTGCCGTTACACCCGGACAGCGGAAACCTGACTACCTTCATGACACACATGGGGGTGTTCCGGTACACAAGGATGCCTTTCAGCCCGAGCTCAGTGCCGAGCTGCTTCCAGAAGGCCATGGCTACCATATTAGCCAGCCTGAAGGGGGTAGTCGTGTACCTTGACAACATCGTGATGCACGGGGCGTCGAGCGAAGAACATGACAGGAGGATGGAAAGGTTCCTGGAGAGGCTGCAGGAACATGGGGTTACGCTGGATAGCGACAAGTGTGTCCTGGCGGCGGAGGCGGTGGACTTTGTGGGTTTCCAGCTGTTGGGAGATGGACTGAAGCCTTTGGTTTCAAACATGGAGGCAGTGCTCTGCCTCGTGGACCCCTCCTCACCGGCGGAGATCTCATCGTTCCTGGGAATGGTGAACTTTTATGGACGGTTCATTCCGAGATAGTCTGAAATGATTGAGCCACTCAGAGTGCTGCTGAAACAGGACGCACCTTGGAATTGACTCCTGCCTGCTCGGTGGCTGTGAGGAAGCTGAAACGGCAGCTCACTTCACCCCCAGTCTTGGCCCATTTTGACCCGAACTCTGCTACGATCATTACCTGTGACACTTCTGGTTCCGCCCTGGGGGCAGTAATGTTACAGGTGCAGAATGGTTCAGAGCGTCCGGTCACTTTCGCATCAAGATCTCTGTCGGGGGATGAAAGGAAGTACGCTGTCAGTGACAGGGAGGCGCTGGCCTGTGTTTGGGCCTGTGAGAGGTGGCATATGTACCTCTATGGCCGGTGCTTCACATTGAGGACAGACCATCGAGCATTGTTGACCCTGCTTGAGACTTCAGGGTCGGGCCACAGGCTGCTGCATATCCACAGGTGGTCCAAAAGACTCAGGGCTTACAACTTTGAGACTAAGTACACTCCGGGCAAGGACAATATTGTAGCGGAGCTTCTGTCTAGGGCCCCGATGTGTGTGTTAGTGCCAGATGTGGAAACCGTGGACCCAGTCGAGACGGAACTGGTCCATGCCCTACATGGGACTCTCCAGGACACTGTGCCTCCTGAGGAGCTTAAGGAGGTTTCGGAGAACGACCAAGTGATGAAGAGACTGTGCACGGTGATCAGAGAGGGCTGGCCGGCGGGCGCGCCAGGGGTTCTGGCTCCATTCCATCGGTTCAGAGATGAGCTCAGCTGCTGGAATGAGGTGTGTGTGGCCAGAGGCCATTGCGCGGTGATCCCGGAGGCGCTGAAAAGATGTGTGCTGGACATGTTGCATGAGGGCCACCTTGGGGTGGTTAAAGTCAAACAGCGGGGCAGGGATTCAGTTTTGTGGCCAGGGATTGACAAAGACATTGAAATGATGGTCAGAAACTGTGTCCTATGCCTGGAGAGTGGTAAAATTGGTAGGTCACCACCACCCTCTCTCCGGCCGATCGCTTAACCGGAGGGGCCCTGGGAACACATCGAACTGGACATTTGTGGTGAACTGCACATGGCCCTCCCGGGCAGCAGGTTCCTGGGGGTGGTGTACGACTTGTTTTCTAGATGACTGGAAGTGCTTCCAACGGGCTCGGTGATGACTGAGGTCATTACAGGGTACCTGTCGTCACTGTTTGCTAGATGGGGGACCCTGATTTCAGTGACGACGGACAATGGCCCGCAGTTTATTTTGGAGGCTTTTGAGAGTTTCTTGCGGGCGAGATGGATTAAGCACATCCGGACGGCGGTGTACCACCCACAGGCTAATGGGGGTGTGGAAAGAATTAATAGGCCTTTAAAGAATGGGTTGAGGGCTCATGTGGCTGATGGGCTTTCATCCGTCGATGCTCTGCACAACACCCTGCTCCATTATAGGGCGTCGGTGCACGCCACAACGGGTCGCTCCCCGGTGGTGCTGATGCTAGGAAGGGAGTTGCCGCTTCCGGTGAGACAACTGGGGCTGGCTCAAAGGGAGTGCAGTGAGGATTCGGGGGCGCTGAGGCGCAGGGTCATGGAACGGCAATGGTGGATGAAGGACTTATTCGACAGGAAGCATTATGTGAAAGGACATGGCCTGAATATAGCAGATAGGGTGTGGGTCAGATATCCTGTATGCACCCACAAGCTTCAACCACTGTGGATTGGGCCGCGCATGATTGTGAGACAGAGAGGTCCGGACACTTTTGAGCTAGATGATGGGTCCAGGTGGCATGTAAGTTGGCTGCGGAGGTGGCAAGCAACCCCGCATTGGATGTTTTGAATGACTCTTTGGACTGGGGAGGTCAGCCGGGTGCTGGCTTTCGGATGGAGCTGTCGGTGCCGGTAGTGGAGTGTCCCCGTGAGGGTCACCTGGTTACGGAACGCCGACAGCCAAAGTACTTGGATGATTTCGTTACCGGGAGGACTGGGAAAAAATAGGAGTGTGGTATTTGATTTGTTTTGGTTGGTGTTTAGAGATGTATATAGTTGTCTTCTGTTTTGCATGTTTATTGTGGTTCTGGATTTTTCCAAGGGGGGGCGGATAGGGAATTGTACCTTGGGGGTTGCCGTAGCCTGGTCTGGGCAGGGCGGTGTGATGTCAGGCGGGCTACGGCTGGGCATATAAATATAAGAGTTCTGGTTAATAATAAAGAGAGAATGTTCCTTCCAGCTCTCCTTTTGTTTGTGTTTTTTTCAGGACGTAATAGTCCCTCCTCCATCAGCAACTCTCCCGCTGCTGGAAACAACTCCATCAGCCCCCAAATTACAATCTGCATGTCAACGCTCAGCTCATGCAGATGGATGAGCTGAGAGAACTGTCTCAGGGATGGGAACGCCTCACTCAGCTCCTCGGAGCTTTGGAGACACAGGAGAGCTTTCGAGACACAGGAGAGCTTCCTCTGGTGTGCGGAAAGTGTGGGCATCCTTGATATGTTGGTCACCACCGATGCTTCCTTCTCATCGAGGCCCAACTGGTGTAACTTTATGTATGCTGGGTCCATGTGATGGTTGTCCTACTGTCACGGTGGGTAGAAAACTGGACCCAAACGCAGTACTTAAAGTTCACGGGTTGATTTATTAGGAGCTGGCCAAACAGACACAGCTCGAAAAAACACAAAATAATGACAGCTCAGAAGCTGTAACAAAGACTCTCAAACTAGGCTCATACCACCATTTGAGGTGGTATGGGCATCTGATCAGAATGCCTCCTGGACGCCTCCCACTTGAGGTGTTTCGGGCACGTCCCTCTGGGAGGAGACCCCGGGGCAAACCCAGGACTCGCTGGAGAGACTATGTCTCCCAGCTGGTCTGGGAACGCCTTAGTATCCTCTTTGAAATGCTGGAGCAGGTGGCTGGGGAGAGGAAAGTCTGGGCTTCTCTGCTTGAACTGCTGCCTCCGCGACCCGGACCTCCAGAGAAGCGGTAGAAGATGGATGGAAGGATAGGCCAGATACAAGTCAGAATAAAAGCCATGAACAGAAGCATTGTTGTTCACACAGACACTGATGAGGACATCCATACAGAACACAGACTGGGGCTGGCATATACTGTATAGACACAGGTAATCAACAAAATGCAGAACAAGTGGATACAATCAGGGACAAACAAAGACGGTAGGGATTGAGCACAGCAAAAAGGATGGGCGGGGCTGCACAGATACTCACAAACAGAGGATACATAACAGAGGATCAGAGGGGAGACAAGACTGTGGCACATAATGATAATGATAGTAATAATATTAATAATAATAACTGAGATAAAAAGAAAACCAACAGAGAAAAGAATACGCAAGATAAAATAGAAATAATCATATTAATCCACAGAGAATAATAAGAGTGAATTCCAAGCAAGGACGTGGGCTGAGGCCCCTGCCCTGAAGACACAAAAATACAAATTATAAATTAAGATGAGGACATGAGACCCAGCCCACACCTTGACAATTTGTTAGTCTGTCTGTCTGTTAACAAAATAACTAAAAATGTTATGAACAGATGTTGATGAAATTTTCAGGAAAGGTGTGTAATGGCACGGGGAACAGATGATTAGATTTTGATAATGATCTGAGAGTGCATACCTCCAGCAAGGGCTGTGTTTGTATTTGTGCAGGATTATACAAAAACTACGAGATGGATTTGGATGAAATTTTCACCAGAGGTGGTCCTTGGGCTACAGAGGAAGCCATTACATTTTGGTGATGAACCAAGAATGCACACCTCCAACAAGGCTCTCATCTTCTCAGAGAGTGTTAGCAACAATATTCCAAAACTAGTGGATGGATCTGGATGAAATTTTTACGAGAAGTGGTTGTTGGCCTACAGAGAAAGCCACTACATTTTGGTGATGATCTGAGAATGCATACCTTCGCAAAGGCTCTTATCTTTTCACAGTATGTTAGCAACAATACTCCAAAACCAATGGATAGAATTTGATGCAATTTTCACCAGAAGTGGCTCTAGGCCTACACACAAACCCATTACATTTTGGAGGTGATCCTTGAGGGACGGAAGGAGCTTTGGCGGAGGTTTGCACTCTCTGTGTCCCTATACCACTGCCAACTGCTTTTCCTTCCCTTACGCGTGCACAGAGACACCTCTGCTAAACTTGTACATTTATTTTGTTAGGTTGGTCTGACCATAGTGTTTTTAACTAATTTTATTGTATTTTATTTATTTATGCTGTTGTTTTTAAACTTATGGTCTATGTATATTGTGGTACTGTGTTATGCTGGGGGTTCATAATTTCATTTTTTATGTGCAAGCGTACATACTAAATGACAATAAAGAAATCTTGAATCTTGAATCTCTGAGTGCTTTTCTAGTTTGTATACAGTTTTGTTTCTACACATGCATTCATTTTCTTAACCACTTAATCCTTTGGGTCATAAGGGTCATCTCGAGCCTAGAGGCAGGGTACCACCTGGACACAGAGAGACAACCATTCACTCTCACATTAACTGAGGACATTTTACAATCCCCAATTAATGCCAGTTAACCTAACATGCATGTCTTTGGATTGTGGGAGGAAATCGAAGTACCCAGCAAAAACCCACACAGGCATGAGCAGAACATGCAAACTCCACACAGAAAGGTCACCGCTGGCCAGCTCTTGAGTTTGAACCCATGACCTTTATTTCTACACAACTTACTTAATTCTTTGGGTGTAATTTTACCTCTTTGCCCTTGGAGGAGGAGTAGGAGGAGACCATCCAACAGAAAATACCCTGAATTTCACTGCTGTTAAAACATGCATCATAAATTTTTGTGTCATACTGGGATAGCAGGAATTTATGACAGTAATTGAACTGGTTGGAGGACCTGTTATAGGCTAACCGATCAAATGCTCCAAATCTAGCTTGTTGTTCCATTTCTGAGACTTTTGCTCTGTTAATAGGACTGCTTCCTGGTTTTGGGGGGCCCTATGCAAGACTGCGCTTTGAGCCATCTAGTGTATCAGTCTGACAGCAAGAAGAAAACAGGCTTCCCATTTCCCAGCAGCCCTTGCATGTGATAGGACATGTTAATTATTATTATTTTTTTTTTTGTTTTTCAATTAAACTCATGGATGGTATTGTGTCTTAAGGCTCTTTGGATCACTGATATCAATCTCAGACACCTGTTATAATTGGTTTGCCAGGTGAGCCCAATTAAAGGAAACTACTTAAGAAGGATGTTCCACATTATTAAGAATGCCACAGGTTTCAAGCAACATGGGAAAGAAAAAGGATCTCTCTGCTGCCGAAAAGCATCAAATAGTGCAAAGCCTTGGACAAGGTATGAAAACATTAGATATTTCACAAAAACTTAAGCATGATCATCATACTGTGAAGAAATTTGTGGCCGAGTCAGAGCATAGATGGGTTCGTGCAGATAAAGGCACAATGAGGAAGGTTTCTGCCAGACAAATTCATCAGATTAAGAGAGCAGCTGCTAAAATGCCATTGCAAAGCAGCAGACAGGTATTTGAAGCCGCTGGTACCTCTGGAGTCCCACAAACCTCAAGGTGTAGGATCCTTCAGAGGCTCGCAGCTGTGTATAAACCCACTATTTGGCCACCCCTTACCAATACTCACAAGCAGAAATGGTTGCAGTGGGCCCAGAAATACATGAAGACTAATTTTCCAACAGTCTTGTTTACTGATGAGTGCCATGAAACCCTGGATGGTCCAGATGGATGGAGTAGTGGATGGTTGGTGGATTGCCACCATGTCCCAACAAGTTAACAAGTTAAGTTAACAAGTAACTTAGTCTGTTAAGATGTTTTTCTATTGAAATTGTGATGGCCTGCTTGGATGTGATTATCCTCTCTAGCTGCGCACACACCTGTTTCTCTTCACGGCTGGGGCTATATAATCCACGCTGCCCTGGAATCTGTGCGGAGTCGTCTGTCTTACTCCATGAAGACCACGCACACCCTCTTCTTTGATTCCAGAGACCGTAGCCTCAGTCTGACTGCATTCCTGCTGTCTACCTACAACCCGCCTGTGCTTGGAAGGAAACTCTCCACCACGCAAGTAAGCCTCAGCCTTCCCTCACCTTCTCCATTTCAGTCCCCTGTGCACAGGTGGAGCTCCGTGGCGGCGGACCCTGTCCCTCCTGGCGGCGGACTGAACCTCACCCTCTCACGGATTACACTTCCATCATCTACACGCTGCAACGGGCTCTGTGGACGGTCCTCCTGACCATAGCCGCTGTGCTACCCTGAGCATCGCTACATCTCAACAAACAGTAAGCTGCAGATTAACCAGCACATTCTCAGCTGTGAAGCCACTAACCATCCTGCCTCTGTTTGTCCCTAGGGTTGCCAGGTCGAACGGTGTTCTGCTCACCCCCAGCTGCAGCAAGAACACACACCCACACATTCACACACTCCACATTATTGTAATAAAGATAATTATATCTACTCTGGTCTCCAAGTCTGCTCACTGGGTCAACAAACCATGTCAGTACAACTCCGCCAAAGTGACCCAGCTAACAGCGTGCTTACGTGAAAAGTTAACAACCTCGAGACCCGAGTAGATCAGTTAGCTTATCAACAGCAAATTATTTTGAATCAGTTAACCCGGCTAACGGACTGGTTGGATCGTTTGGTTAGCCCGCAGACGTTTCCACCGGCTCCGTCGTTCCATAGTAGCTCCTCGGCTCCCACTAGCCACCCACCCGGGCACAGGTCTTCTCCTCGGCTAACTCCCGTCCCCACTCCCACCCGTTTTGGTGGAAAGCTAGGGGGCGCGCAGGGTTTCATTATACAGTGTGAGATTGTGTTTCAGCGGGTACCAGGGGATTTCACCATGGATCACAGCCAGATAGGCTATGTTATTAATTTATTAGAGGGGCGAGCTCTAGCTTGGGCCTACGCCGTCATGGCTAGGGTGAATTATTCCCTCATGACTTATATGCAGTTTGTTAGTGAGTTCAAGGAAGTATTTGTCCACTCTGACCGTGATGGTGTGCTTACCTCCTGGCTGCTTAACCTTAGGCAGGGAACTCAATCTGCGGCAGATTACGCTGTCGACTTCCGGGTGATTGCTACTGAGGATAGGTGGGAAGATGCTTCACTGTGCAGTATTTTCGCTAAGAGTCTTACCCCTAGCTTGCAGGACGAGTTGGCTTCCTTGAAGAAGCCCGGTAGGCTTACTGAATTAATCTCCTTAGCCATCAGTCTGGATAATAGATTAAGGGAGCCAGCAGCGGAACGTAGGTACTCTGGTCGCTCGGGTGCCCAATCTCATCATTCCCCTCAGCCCTCTCTATTGGCCCTGCCTTCCTCAGATTCCCCGGAGGGTCCGGAACTCACGTCAGCTAGGCAATTCAAGCTTTCTTTGATGGAGAAACAGTGCCACCGTGAGTTGGGGTTGTGTCTGTACTGTGGGAGCGAGGAGCATGAGGTGGTGTCATGCCCTGAGCGGCCAAAAGGGGGAGTCCGTGCATTGCAGTAGGGGGACTCACGGACTCCCCTTTAACTAATCCCCTATCTAGTTTACGTCTCCCTATTCGCTTCATTCACAAACATACTGAAATAGGGACGCATGCACTGATAGATTCGGGGGCTGAGCAGAACTTTATCTCAGGGGAACTGGCAACCCGGTTGGGTCTCCCCTGCCTATCGCTCAAGGTTCCATTGAGACTTATCGCTCTGTCCAAAGCCCCTCTCGTTACCGTATCCCAGCAAACCCTCCCAGTGGCTGTCATTACATCTGGGAACCATCAGGAGGAACTGAAGTTCTTTGTGCTGCCGGTTTCCTCCTCCCCAGTTATTCTTGGGTATCCATGGTTACGGCTTCACAATCCCTCCATTGACTGGCGCTCTGGGAGTATATTATCGTGGAGTTCATTCTGTCTCGGCGCTTGTCTACAATCGGCTGCTTGCTCGCCGTCATTGCTTCTGAATGTTTCCACCATCCCTCCCCCCAATCTGTCCAAGGTGCCCCCGTAGTATCATGACCTTGGCGCCGTGTTCAGCAAGACCCAGGACCTTTCCCTTCCCCCTCATCACCCTTATGACTGTGCCATTAACCTCCGTGCCAGAGCCCCGCTACCGTCGAGTTGTCTCTACAGCCTGTCACCTCCGGAGCGGGAAGCCATGGAGGCTTATAGAATCATTGGCCTCCGGCATAATTCGGCCGTCATCCTCGGCGGTGGGGGCGGGGTTTTTTTTGTGGGAAAGAAGGACGGTTTGCTAAGGCCATGTACTGACTTCAGAGAACTGAATAACATCACTATCAAGAATAAATACACTCTGCCTCTTGTTAACTTGGCATTTGATTCCCTCCAGGGGGCCTCCTGCTTCACCAAGCTGAATCTGCGGAATGCTTATCATCTGGTTTGGATCCAGGAAGGTGATGAGTGGAAGACTGGGTTTCGGACCCCCAGCGGTCACTTTGAGTATTTGGTCATGCCGTTCAGGCTGACCAACGCCCCCGCTGTGTTCCAGCGGTTAATCAGTGATGTGCTGAGGGATTTTCTGGGTGTGTTTGTCTTTGTCTACTTTGATGACATCCTTATTTTTTCACAGTCCCTAGATGAACACCGTGTGCATGTGAGGCGAGTGTTGCAGTGACTCCTGGAGAATAAGTTATTTGTGAAAGCCAAGAAGTGCGAATTCCATGCAACCAAGATGACCTTCCTGGGTTTTATCATCTCCCACAATGAGATTATCCCAGATCCCAGTAAGGTTAAAGTGGTGGTAGATTGGCCCTCCTCTAGAAAACAACTGCAGCAGTTCTTGGGGTTTGCCAACTGCTATCGCCGCTTCAGTAAAAATTATAGCATCACTGTTCTCCCTCTGACCCGTCTGACTTCCTCCAAGGTGCCCTTCAGGTGGTCTGAGGAGGTGGACGCAGCCTTCGCTGATCTTAAGAGGCAGTTTTCGGACTCTCCCATCCTGGTCCAGGTGGACCCTGCTCTGCAGTGCCTGGTGGAGGTGGACGCCTCGGATTCAGGAGTCGGGGCCGTCCTGTCCCAGCGTTCCCCAGCGGATGGCAAGGTTGGCCCCTGTGCGTTCTTCTCCCGACAGTTGTCCCCTGCAGAACGTAATTATGACATCAGCAACAGAGAGCTCCTAGCGGTTAAGATGGCGCTGGAGGAGTGGCGCCATTGGTTGGAGGGGGCTTCCCAGCCGTTTGTGGTCTGAACGGACCACAAGAACCTGGAGTACCTTAGGACGGCCAAGCGCCTGAACGCCCACCAGGCCCGCTGGTCCCTGTTCTTCGGCCGTTTCGACTTCACCATCATGTATCGTCCCGGATCCAAGAATACCAAACCTGATGCCCTGTTCAGGCAATTCTCCGCTGACGTCATGGAGAAGTTGGAGCACCCCATCCTTCTTCCATAGTGTGTCATGGGCGCCCTGTTGTGGGGCATCAAGAAGAGGGTCTTAAAGGCGCTGCAGGTTGAACCGGACCAGGGCAGGGGGCCAGCGGGGAAGCTGTTTGTTCCATCTGCCATCCGAGGTGAGGTCATTCGCTGGGCTTATGCCTCCAGGTTCGCGTGCCACCCCGGGAGGGGGCGCAGGGTAGCACTGTTGCAGAGGACATTTTGGTGGCCGTCTATCCAGGGGGACATTGGAGAATATATCCGTGCCTGCCCCCAGTGTGCCACGGGCAAGTCATCTTCCTCCTCTCTTGCCGGTCTGCTTCACCCCATTCCGATCCCTGGCAGGCCGTGGTCCCATGTGGCGTTGGACTTTGTCACCCGTCTTCCTTCCTCTAACCAGCATACTGTTATCCTCACCATTGTGGACAGGTTCTCCAAAGCCGCCCACTTCGTCCCCTTGCAAGGACTGCCTACGGCTAAGGAGACGACAGATCTCCTTGTCCAACACGTGGTGAGGCTACATGGAATTCTGCTGGACATCGTCTCCAATTGTGGATCCCAATTCATCTCACAGGTTTGGAGGTCCTTCTGCAACGCCCTTGGGGCTACTGTAAACCTGTCGTCTGGTTACCATCCCCAGAGCAATGGGAAATGTGAGAGGGTGAATCAGGAGCTGGAGGCTGCTCTGCGGTGTGTGGTGACCATCAATCCGGCATCCTGGAGCATGCACCTCCCGTGGATCGAATACGCTCACAACACCGTGGCCTCATCGGCGATCGGTATGTCTCCGTTCGAGACTTCTTTGGGCTACAATCCTCCACTATTCCCTGAAGAAGAAGGGGACATCGCCGTTCCGTCGGTATGAGCCCATTTGAGGCACTGTCGCTGCCTGTGGAAGGCTACCCGGACTGCACTACGGCACACGGTGGAACGCAACTCTACGGTGGCCAATCGTCACAGGACTGAGGGTCCTGCTTACCAGATGGGTCAGCAGGTATGGCTATCAACAAAAAATATTAATCTGAAGGCTGAGCATAAGAAGACGTCGCAACAGTTTATTGGGCCACTCACTATCACCCGCATCATCAACACTGTCTCTGTGCGTCTAGCCCCCCCCCCCCCCCTTCGTTTTTGCCCTACTTTCCATGTGTCTCAGGTTAAACCCTTCTATTCCAGCCCTCTGTGTCCTCCTCCCAGGTCTCCACCCCCGCCGATGGTGATAGACGGCGACCCGGTGTGGAGGGTCAATTCCGTCCTGGACGTCCGCCACCGGGGTCACGGCCTGCAATACCTGGTGGACTGGGAGGGCTATGGGCCAGAATGGAGGTCCTGGGTGCGTCTCTCCTTCGTGCTGGATAAAGATCTCATTCAGGACTTCTACCGGATGCACCCAGGTATGTTGGATCGACCGTCGAGAGGCGTTTCATAGGGGAGGAGTACTGCGATGGCCTACTTGGAAGTAATTATCCTCTCCAGCTGCACACACACCTGTTACACATCACGGCTGGGGCTATATAATCCACGCTGCCCTGGAATCCGTACGGAGTCGTCTGTCTTACTCCATGAAGACCACGCACACCCTCTTCTTTGATTCCAGAGACTGTAGCCTCAGCCTGACTGCATTCCTGCTGTCTACCTACAACCCGCCTGCGCTTGGAAGGAAACTCTCCACCACGCAAGTAAGCCTCAGCCTTCCCTCACCTTCTCCATTTCAGTCCCCTGTGCACAGGTGGAGCTCCGTGGCGGTGGACCCTGTCCCTCCTGGTGGCGGACTGAACCTCACCCTCTCACGGATTACACTTCCATCATCTACATGCTGCAATGGGCTCTGTGGACGCTGTCGTCCTGGCCATAGCCGCCGTGCTAACCTGAGCATCGCTACATCTCAACAATCAGTAAGCTGCAGATTAACCAGCACATTCTCAGCTGTGAAGCCACTAACCATCCTACCTCTGTTTGTCCCTAGGGTTGCCAGATCGAACGGCGTTCTGCTCACCCCCAGCTGCAGCAAGAACACACACCCACACATTCACACACTCCACATTATTGTAATAAAGATAATTGTATCTACTCTGGTCTCCGAGTCTGCTCACTGGGTCAACAAACCATGTCAGAAATAGCTTTTGATTTCAATAAATATGACCTAATGCTGCAAATTCAACAAATGACCATTTTCAGTTCCTTACAACCAATAAAATGTTTTGTAACTCTTGTGCATAATAATTTGGAACAGTGCATTTTGAGTTTTTTTTATTTTTGCAATAAATGAAGTTATCATTAGGAGGTTTGTTCAATAAAATTTGAATTATGCTCCAACGGCTGATAACTTGAAAATTATACTGACTGTCGTTTGCATCTATTATTTAGGAAAATCTCAGACAAATATTATTTGCATAATAATTTGGAATACCGTATACATTCTCTTTCCCAGTACATTCACCGCTGTTGTCCTAATTCTCATGCAGGGCACGATAGTGTCTCAGCATAGATGATGTGTTATTGTTGTATCTGAGCTCTTTGAAACACAACAGACACTTCACCTTGCAAATAAAAATAAATCTAAAATAAATACAGTAAATGACAAGAAATATCCGCTATTCGTGAAAAATGTACCCAACTTAATAACTTTAAATACTTTATTGGGAGAATGTGTGCTGAGTAATCCAGGAAATATTTTGCAAAGTGCATATCGAGGCGTGTATTGATGACGTATGTGATGACACCTGAAGCCTCACCGGCCGGTCGTACTACTTACAGTATCTCACAAAAGTGAGTACACCCCTCACATTTTTGTAAATATTTTATTTTGTCTTTCATGGGACAACACTGAAGATATGACAATTTGATACAATGTAAAGTAGTCAGTGTACAGCTTGTTTAACAGTGTAAATTTGCTGTCCCCTCAAAATAACTCAACACACAGCTATTAATGTCTAAACTGCTGGCAACAAAAGTGAGTACCCACCTAAGTGAAAATGTCCAAATTGTGCCAAAGTGTCAATATTTTGTGTGGCCACCATTATTTTTCAGCACTACCTTAACTCTCTTGGGCATGGAGTCCACTAGAGCTTCACAGGTTGCGACTGGAATCCTCATCCACTCCTCCATGATGACATCACGGAGCTGGTGGATGTTAGAGACCTTGCACTCCTCCACCTTCCATTTGAGGATACCCAACAGATGCTCAATAGAGTTTAGGTCTGGAGACATGCTTGGCCAGTCCATCACCTTTATTCTCAGTTTCTTTAGCAAGACAGTGGTCATCTTGGAGGTGTGCTTGGGGTCGTTATCATGTTGGAATACTGTCCTGTGGCCCAGTTTCCGAAGGGAGGGGATCATGCTCTGCTTCAGTATGTCACAGTACATGTTGGCATTCATGGTTCCCTCAATGGACTGTAGCTCCCCAGTGCCAGCAGCACTCATGCAGCCCCAAACCATGGCACTCCCACTACCATGCTTGACTGTAGGCAAGACACACTTATCTTTGTAGTCCTCACCTGGTTGCTGCCACACACACTTGACACCACCTGAACCAAATAAGTTTATGTTGGTCTCATCAGACCACAGGACATGGTTCCAGTAATCCATGTCCTTAGTCTACTTGTCTTCAGCAAACTGTTTGCGGGCTTTCTTGTGCATGATCTTTAAAAGGGGCTTGCTTCTGGGGCAACAGCCATGCAGACCAATTTGATGCAGTGTGTGGTGTATGGTCTGAGCACTGACAGGCTAACCCCCCCCCCCCCCCACCCACCCCTTCAACCTCTGCAGCAATGCTGGCAGCAGTCATATGTCTATTTTCAAAAGACAACCTCTGGATATGACGCTGAGCACGTGCACACAACCGATTCGGTCGACTATGGTGAGGCCTGTTCTGAGTGGAACCTGTCCTGTTTAACCGCTGTATGGTCTTGGCCACCATGCTGCAGCTGAGTTTCAGGGTGTTGGCAATCTTCTTATAGCCTAGGCTATCTTTATGTAGAGCAACAACTCTTTTTTTCAGATCCTCAAAGAGTTCTTTGCCATGAGGTGCCATGTTGAACTTCCAGTGACCAGTATGAGGGAGTGTGAGAGCGATAACACCAAATGTCACATACCTGCTCCCCATTCACACCTGATACCTTGTAACACTAATGAATCACATGACACCGGGGAGGGAAAATGGCTAATTGGGCACAAATATGACATTTCAGTTAGGGGTGTACTCACTTTTGTTGCCAGCGGTTTAGACATTAATGATTGTGTTTTGAGTTATTTTGAGGGGATGGCAAATTTACACCGTTATACAAGCTGTACACTGACTACTTTACATTGTATCAAGGTGTCATATCGTCAGTGTTGTCCCATGAAAAGATACAATATTTACAAAAATGTGAGGGGTGTACTCACTTTTGTGAGATACTGTAACTGGGTCGGAAAGTGGTTCGAGATTTGACGCGCAACATGAAATAAATTGAGCAACTATACACAATGGAAAAGTCCCATTCCTCACGTGTTGTGTTGTCAGATCTTTGACTCTGTATGGGACTTGTTGCAGCCAGTCTTCATTTTCAGATGGAGCCAGTACCAAAAAGATAGACTTCTCCCGTTTGGGAGCATTTTGATCTAATTTCTCCCAATAAGGTTTTTACAGTTATTCAGTTGGGTGCATTTTTCACAAATAGTGGATACTATTTCTATCTATAGCTTGGATACAACAATAACACATTATCTATGCTGAGGCACGTTCGTGCCCTGCATGAGAATAAGGACAATAGAGGTGAATGTACTGGGAAAGACAGAAATGTGTCTACCCTACACTGTACAAACTTGCAGTGGCCTTCCTTTGCACACTTGCATCCTCTGTACCCTGTGAGAGAGTATTTTCAAAAATTGGTGAAATAATCTTAAAAAAAAAAAAAAAGAAATCGCCTTAGTCCAAAGACTGTTGAAAAGTTATTTCTTAATGAAAATGGGTAAGTAACACAAGCACACTAAGTAACACCAGCACATTCACTGTAGTCACCCCAGTTTTATTATTTCTTTTTTTTTTCTCCCCTTATGATCATTGATATCTCTTCAAGGTCAGTACATTTATTGAAATGAAAAAAATACACATAAACCAATTACACCCTTGTAAAAATCTGCATGTGTACTTTTTGTCCAGTAGATGGCTTAGTAGAGCAAATGAAGTTTTGCATGAAGCTTCCTCCATATGAACCAATTTGATGAAAAGCTTCATTGCTTCAAAAAAGCATCATCTGGCCATCACTACCTTCACCTTTCACTGGGGCCCAACAATACACTCCCATGCAGGCGGGACTCTCATCCGGCAGGACTCTGTTCTGGACTGCCAGAGCACCTTTTATATCAGTCACAGGTGTTGCAAGTTCTCAATCAACACAGGGGTTGAGGATCACCAATTTGGGGAGGCACAGGGTGGAAGTAAACAGCATTTCAAATTAAAAGCACACTGAAATATAAAAACTACAAAAAACTGCAAAGTTATAAATAAACATGTAAAACAAACTTAAAGCTTAAAAATAGTTCCACCCCATGACATATGCACTACCCTATGGAGGAAAAGGCTATATCTGTTTACATAACAAGCCACATTGATTAGTTCTGATATTTTACATATCAAATATGCATGACATGAGAGCTTACATTCATAATTACAATTGCCTTCCCTTACAGAAAAAAAGTGAACTGTGGAAAAAAAACATGTTAACATATCACATGTGTCACATCTTCTTACAAATTTCTTTGCACATTAAAAACACGTTTTTTATGTAACAGTTTTACATGACTTGAAATCAAATGCATCTGTCCTTCAAAATGACAAACATCTGGATGTGAATATTGATACATTATCAAAAACATCAAAAGGAGTCATATTTGTGTGACTACTCCTTTGCTTTAAACAGAAAGTTTTTTTTAGGTATGTTTGGGATTTTGCTGGGATTTCTTCAAGCAGTTAATCAGGTACTTGTGATGAGGCACAAAAGAAGGAATGAAAGCGGATGGTCCCACTTAAGTGATGACATCAGCACCCTACACATGCCCAGAAAAAAAAATTGCATGAGCTATGAGCTGACATTCTCAATCAAGTTGGAAGACCAAATATGCGTATATTTAGGACTCAAATATACATACACTACCCACAAAAAGTTAGGGATATTCATCTTTCTGGTGAAATTTCAGGATGCACATAAAATGCACTCTAACCTTTACAGGTGAACTTAATTTGACCTTCTCTAACCTTTTGAATGCACATATCCAACTGTTCAGTGTTTCAGTACTTTTTCCATAACTTGCTGTTCTTTAACAAGGTTCTTAAAGGCAAAATTCACAACAGGCATTTGATCCATAAATCGATCAATAAATTTTCTAGTTCAATTAGAAGTGATATTTAAACAGTCCTCTTCATCATGCTGTTCACATTTTGATATCATGAGACCAAGACAACACCTAACAATTGATCAACAGTACCTCATTATTGCGAGGCTTCAAACAGGATGTTCTCAGAGAGAAGTGGCCACTGAGCTTACAGTGCCACAGAGTGTCATCAGCAGGTTGGAACAGAGATACAGAGAGACTGGAAGAGTCACAGAAAGGCATAAAAGTGGACGTCCTTTGGCCACACCCCACGCTGATGACTGTTTCATTGTGAACAGTGCCCTGTGGAACTGAATGATGAATGCCACTCAACTCCAGGCACATTTAAGGGAGGTGAGAGGCACCCAAGTGACCACACCACCAGGCACAGGCATCATTGCCTTGCATGGGCCAGGGAGCATTTACGCTGCACAAGTGGGCCTCAGTGCTGTTCTCTGATGAAAGTTGATTCAGGCTGAGCGGAAATGATGGCTGCCAACGACGTTGGAGACATCAAGGAGAGCACTATGCATCAGCCACTGTTGTCATCAGACGAGCCGAGGTGGTGGTGGTGTTACAGTCTGGGCAGGTGTGTCTAGTCAATATAGAACTGCCCTACACCTTGTGAATGGTACAGTGACAAGCTGATACTACCTGAATAACATCATTAATCCAGTCATTGTGCCCCTGCATGGACAACACAGGCCTAATTTCATCTTCATGGACAACAATGCTCCAGCTCATCGAGGTTGCATCATTAGGGAACGGCTGCTGGAGGCTGGGGTACTTCAAATGGTGTGGCCTGCACTTTCTCCAGACCAGAATCCCATAGAAAATCTATGGGATCAGCTGAGCTGCCATGTAGAGGCTCGTAACCCTGCATCTCATAACCTCAATGACCTGAGGGTCGCCCTTCAAGTAGAATGGAATGTCATGCCTCAGTAGACAATAAGTCGACTTGTGAACAGCATGAGACATTGTTGTCAAGCTGTAATTGATGCTTAGGGGCACATGACAAGTGAATTAGACACTAACATTGTTTTGTTGTGGTATACCCACCACTGTTGTTGGCTTTTGTTTCAATAATTTGTTTGAGATGAGGAAGTCACAATTGCATGCTTCTACTTAAATGCCCTACTTTCATGAAATAATATCAATGTGTGTGAACTTTTTACATTTTCCATAAATTTCACCCGGAAGCCAAATATCCCTAACTTTTTGTGAGTAGTGTATATTTAGGACTCCTTACAAAAGTGATTCAGATCAGATCAGTTATGGATTCCTGGTGAGCTAGAACACACACACAATTATACTCACTGATTTTCTCTGATTACCTGCAGCTGCTCCTCATTTGCTGCTGATCAGCTCCTCCCTGTATAAGGAGGAAGCACATCTCCATTCCTTGTGGGACTGTTTTGGCACAATTACTTCTCTGTGATCTCCTGCTCTAGTCGGTGTACAACTCCTGTGCTCGCTCACCAACCTGCCCCAGTATCCTCGTGCTCCCTTTGGACCCCACGTAAGATAACACTTTATTAATCCCACACTGGGGAAATTCATTTGCTACAGAAGCACAGAGATCAGAAAAGGTAAAAACAGAAAACCAGAGAATAATATGCAATAAAAAAACTAAAATACAAGATCAATAATATTTAAATATGTATAAATACACCACATGGTGTCCCACATGGGGTGGAAGTGATTAGTTTAACAAAAAAATTGTATTATATATACTGTATATAAAAGACAATTTGCTTCTGAGCAAATTCAACCAACCTTTCCTCCAGGACTCCTTGGCTGTTCTCACCCCTTCTTCTCCTCTCTCTCTTGTCACATTCCCTCCTGGATATTTTCCCCTGTAACCTAGGCAAAACAAGTTGGCAACTTTTCATATACTTGGAAAACGATAACCAACCTCACCAAGGAATAAAGCCCCTGGGCCTGGGGCACCTCCTCATCACCAACATCAACTGTTTCTCCTTACCCACCTGATCCATAACTCCTCTCTACCATTGGTGATTGGAAAATGCTCCTCCATACCTCAAACACGTAAGCCACTACAGAAACAATATTGATACTTACTGTGGTCTATATTAACCATATATTCCATAACTACATATGTTAGAGCAAGTGGAAATGTTTGGGATTACATATGTAAGGAACTTCACACCTCTGAAAGGACAAAGGAATCTCACCCACCGAGTGAAGAACAAAGACGTTCCCGGATGTGGCGGGGGAAACCGGACGAGCCACCCTCACCCCCCAAGGCGAGGAGAAGGATTACCATCACCTCCCAAGATGAGGAGAGGAAATACCAAGACAATGGGGGGATTAAGATAATGAGGGATGTCAGCCTTTGTTATGCATGTCTTTTGTTGTGTGCTTGTATATAACCAGCGAGTCGGCGAGATTCTGTCTCTTTTCCCTTCTGCCGCTCTCTGCACCAGATGAGACTTGATAGAAGAGCTGAACATTAAAACTTTGTTTATAAACCAAATCGCCTCTTCATTGTCCAGCTCCTCTACACTGGTGACCTTGACGCGAGTATGGACCGGAGGCGTTCTTCCACAAGCGACTCATCCGTGGCGGCTCAAGCAGACGCCAGCAGCCACGCAGACGAGGGAGCAGACGGACAGCTGTTCCCCCCGGCAGAAGAGGTTGAGAGGGCTCAACCGAGCACCAGCACCGCCGTGAGAGCCGAGGCAAGGCACTCTCACCCGGCGGGCACAGCAGTGATGGTGTGCACGAACGCCGTCGCTGTCAAGCTGCCAGACTTCTGGCAAGAGGACCCCGCCTCTTGGTTTCAGCAGGCTGAAGCCCAATTTATACTGGCGGGCATCACGGCTGACGATACTAAGTTTTATCATATCGTCTCCAAACTCGACTCCGCCACTTCGAAGTGTGTGCGGAGCATGATCCGGCGACCACCGGCCAGGGACAAATACGAGACGCTCAAAGCGACCATCGTGGCAAACTACGTCCCATCAGCGGAAGAAAGAGCCGAGAAGATCCTGGCGGTCTACGGCCACAGAGGGGGCAATCCGAAGGCCCTCATGGAGGATTTGCTGCAGCTCAAGGAAGAGGATAATGACAACTTCCTCTTCCAGTTCATTTTCCTCAGCACGCTGCCGCCACACATGAGGGGGACACTCGCCAGCATGAAGTGCGACACCCACCAGGACTTCCGCATACTGGCCAGCGAAGCTCATCGGCTCGTCAACGCCTGCAAGGAGGTGACACCCACAGCAGCATCCGCAGACCTCAAGGCTGACGCCCCGAGCCACGAGGAGCCACGACCCACGGAGCAGACCCAGGCCACGGTGACAGCGACGCGGCCAAAACGTAACAGACAGGGCGACGTCTGTTATTATCACCACCGCTTCGCTGAAAAGGCCCGCAAATGCGTTCCCCCCTGCAAGTACGATGTCGGGAAATGCCAAAGCCGAGAGCCGTTAACAGCAGCGGTTCTCGGCGAGAAAAACAAGCTGTTGTACGTGACGGATGGACACACAGGCAAGCAGTTCCTCATCGACACAGGAGCTCAGCTGAGTTTCGTCATGCCCTCCCACGCAGATCGAGCCATGGGCACCCGGGGCAACGGAGCAGTGGCAGCCAACGGCTCTAACATCGACACGTTCGGCGAAAAGAGCCTGCACCTCCTCATTCACGGCCGCAGTTACAAATGGACATTTGTTGTAGCGGCGGTGAGTTTTAACTTATTAGGCGCAGATTTTTTGTGTGCACATGGGTTATTAGTGGATCTAGCAAATAGGCGCCTGGTTAATGCACTGTCTTTTGCTTCTATTCCATGCTCAGCTCGAGTTTCTCCACCACCTGTGCAGGCCAACGTCACCACGGCAGGAGGTAAGTTTGAGCAACTCCTCACCCAATTTCCAGCACTCACAACCCCCAAATTCTCAGCCACTGTGGCTAAACACGGGGTTGAACACTTCATTCCCACAACGGGACCTCCCGTTTTTGCCAAGGCTCGCTGCTTAGACGCGGCCAAGCTCAACATAGCACGGGACGAGTTTACAACTCTTGAAAAATTGGGCATTGTTAGACGCTCGAAGAGCCCCTGGGCCTCACCACTTCACATGGTTCCTAAATCCGACGGTTCTTGGAGACCGTGCGGAGATTACCGCAGACTAAACAACGCTACAGCGCATGACCGTTACCCAATCCCTCACATTCAAGATTTTTCACTACATCTAGCGGGTGCGTGCATTTTTTCAAAAATAGACTTAGTCCGCGGTTATCACCAAGTTCCAGTCCGAGCAGAAGACGTTCCTAAAACAGCGGTAATAACCCCTTTCGGCCTTTTTGAATTCTTGCGAATGCCTTTCGGCCTCAAAGGCGCTGCTCAAACTTTCCAACGAATGATGGACGCGGTCCTACGCGACCTCCCTTTTGTTTTCGTCTACCTCAACGACATGCTGGTAGCCAGCTCGTCTGAGGTAGAACACGAGCAGCACCTCACTACGGTTTTTCAGAGGCTAGAAGAGCATGGGCTAATAATCAATCCAGCCAAATGCAAATTCGGCGTGTCGCAAATTGATTTTTTAGGACACAAAGTCTCTCCGGAGGGGGCAGTGCCACTTCCAGACAAAGTTCATGCGATAGAAAGTTTTCCACGGCCGCAAACGGTCAAATCGCTACAGGAATTTTTAGGGATGGTTAATTTTTACAACCACTTCCTTCCCCACGCAGCTCAGCTCATGCAGCCCTTATATGACGTGCTCAAAAAAAAGAAAGCTTCCAACGCGGTCGAATGGACCCCGGAGCGCGAACGCGCTTTCGCAGAAGTAAAAAACGCCCTAGCTAACGCCACATTGTTAGTTCATCCAGATCCCTTGGCCCGCATTGCACTAACCACAGATGCTTCAGACCTAGCTATAGGGGCAGTTGTAGAACAACTTGTCAGCGGGGTCTGGCAACCTTTAGCATTCTTTAGCAAATCGCTAAACCAAACTGAACGCAAAAATACAGCACTTTTGACAGAGAGCTGCTGGCACTTCATTTATCCACCCGCCACTTCCAGTTCTGGTTAGAAGTGCGGAGTTTCACGGCTTTTGTAGACCATAAACCGCTCACCTTTGCTATGGCTAAAATTTCAGAACCATGGTCAGGCAGGCAACAATGACAGCTAGCTGCGATTTCAGAGTTCACCACAGACATTCGACACGTGGCAGGCAAACTTAACGTAGTAGCGGACTGTCTCTCTCGCGCTGTGGCACCACCAGAGCACGGGGAGACAGATTACACTGCCTCAGCAGCAGAACTCTTCACTAACTCAGACACATACGCAGCACCTATCCATGAAGGGATAGATTATGCAGCCATGGCAGAGGAGCAAAACAGTGACGCGGACGTGCGCGCACTCCTGTCTGGACCAACAGGGTTAAGGCTGGAGAAAAAGGGTTTACGCGACGGCGTGCCCCCCCTAATATGCGATGTTTCAACCGGCCGACCTCGCCCGTTAGTGCCAGCTACATGGCGCCGCCGCATTTTTGACGCAATTCACTCCCTCGCGCACCCAGGTGTGCGCGCCTCGGTTAAAATGGTCGCCGAAAAGTTTGTGTGGCCAGGCCTGTGCAAAAACGTAAAAGAATGGGCAAAAACTTGCATTTCTTGTCAACGCGCCAAAATACACAGACACACAAAAGCCCCTCTGGAGCCTTTTCCAATCCCTGCTAGAAGGTTCAACCACGTTCATGTCGATCTTGTGAGGCCACTACCTTCCTCCCAAGGTTTCACACACCTGTTAACAATGATAGACCGCACCACACGCTGGCCAGAGGCAGTCACTCTAGCGGCAACCACAGCGGAGGAAGTCGCTCGCGTTTTTTTGACAAACTGGGTGGCGCGTTTCGGCGTCCCATCGGACATCACGTCCGACAGGGGGCCTCAATTTGTCTCAGAGCTCTGGTCAGCCATGTCCAACAGCTTAGGGGCAACAATTCATCGCACCACCGCTTATCACCCTCAGGCTAATGGGTTAGGCGAGCGTTTTCACAGGTCTCTAAAGGCTGCCCTCAGAGCCTCACTAACGGACACAAATTGGGTAAATAAACTTCCCTGGGTTTTATTGGGGTTGCGTGCTGCACCTAAAGAGAATCTAGACGCCTCTCCCGCAGAATTAGTTTTTGCTCAACCTCTCAGGCTCCCAGGTGAATTTCTGCCAGAAAACCCAGAACCAGGGCGCCTTCCAGTCCCAAGGTTTTTAGGCAGCAACGGGCCGAACTCTCTCCCCGGTCCAGCTCATCACTCCTTCCCACGGGTTTTTGTCCCTCAAACTTTAAAAAAACGCTGAGTTTGTTTTTGTTAAGCATGAAGCTCTAAAACCAGCTTTACGCCCAGCATTCGATGGGCCATTCAGAGTGCTGGAACATGGTGACAAACACTTTGTGCTTGATTATGGGGATAGAAAAGAAACAGTCAGCATTGACAGACTTAAACCTGCCTTCTTGTTGAAAGACGAATCTGCACAGCTGGCGAGAGCACCTCGACGAGGTAGACCCCCCAAGAGAAAAGACCCAGCCCCCAGACAGGGAACAAACAGCCTCTCTCCTTCCCACACTGCAGATTCCTCACAAGAAGGTCCCAGCAGGACGCCTAAACCAACCTACAGCAGTTTTGGGAGAAGAATTAAACCCAGACAGCACAGGGACTGACACCAACCACTCCACAATTATTCACTAATTGTGCTGCAACAGTTTAGGACTGACTTATGATTTTACTATGCTACTATGTTTACCACTGAACTCTCTTAGGAGCATGGCTGCTAGAAAGTTTCTTCCGTGGCAACAGCTGTAACACGTAGTATGTCGTAATAACTATCCTAGACTGTGAACCTTTCTGTTGTCTTTTCTTAGTTGTTTGGGGGGCCTGTGGTCTATATTAACCATATATTCCATAACTACATATGTTAGAGCAAGTGGAAATGTTTGGGATTACATATGTAAGGAACTTCACACCTCTGAAAGGACAAAGGAATCTCACCCGCCGAGTGAAGAACAAAGACGTTCCCGGACGTGGCGGGGGAAACCGGACGAGCCACCCTCACCCCCCAAGGCGAGGAGAAGGATTACCATCACCTCCCAAGATGAGGAGAGGAAATACCAAGACAATGGGGGGATTAAGATAATGAGGGATGTCAGCCTTTGTTATGCATGTCTTTTGTTGTGTGCTTGTATATAGCCAGCGAGTCGGCGAGATTCTGTCTCTTTTCCCTTCTGCCGCTCTCTGCACCAGATGAGACTTGATAGAAGAGCTGAACATTAAAACTTTGTTTATAAACCAAATCGCCTCTTCATTGTCCAGCTCCTCTACACTTACCACCTTTCTCCTTTTGTGTAGAATTACTTACCGCAGTCAGACTCAATTGCTTTCCCTGCAAAAAAAAAAAAAAAAAAAAAAATTCTCAACCTTTCATTTTATCTTGTGGTCTCATTTGTATTTTCTGCATTTAGGTCCTTATTCTGTGAATTATGTCAGAATCTGAAATATCAGATTCTTAATCAGATTTTGTGCAGTCAAATGGCCTTAAAAAATCTGAATCAGGGTCAAAATGGAGTTAAAACTGGATTTGAGTCACTTCTGGCTGGTAATGTGTAGTTTGATTTCAACTTAGGATCCAAAATCAAATGGTTGGTTCTTTGCTTTTGAACAGTCTTGCATTAGAAATATCTTAAGGGACCCGTGCTTCCAGGGCACTCTGAAGCTGTTATGAAAGTCCTGCAAAGTAAATGTTTTCACTTCTTTCACTCATAAACCAACAGGATCTGACTAAGTTGAACTCATTTCCTTATTAAAACAGACTCCTCTATGCACCAAGTTGTAAATGAGGTGGCGCTTAAAGGAAAACTCCCATTACATTTGTCGCGTAAGAAGATCTAATTTTCAAGTGCTTGGTATGAGCTATTAGCCACTCATGCGTAATAAAGTGACATAAAAAAGCTGCAAAACATGTGGACACGAAGCTTTTGCCAGACTGAATACATATGAGTGTTTCTGGGTAAAATAATTAAAAATTCCTTCATTTACCACTAAAGTTGAAAGAAAAAGTCAGGACCTCTCATGCTTTTTAACATTATGAACTTTGCATGCTCAAGCTAAACTCACCATGATCCAAGTACTAAGGAGCCAATAAAAACAACCTCATTTTAACTGCAGCTACTTGGCACACTGTGCGTTCGGATGAAAACAGTCTCTACGCCCCGTCAACTTCATGTACCGCTGTGCATGTACAGTGTGCAAGCTGGTGAAAAATAAAAAAAAACAACAACATCGTTTAATTCATAGTGAAGTCAGGTTCTGCTCTTTGAACAGTCAGTATAAATTACTGCAGGTCCAAACACAACTTAAAGAATTACATTGTGCCAATGCCAAGCTGTTTATCTTACCTCAGTTAAGATCCCACTGAACTGCAAAATCACAGAAACTGCAGGAGATATTTTTCACTGGCTGTGCAGGTGTGGACCTTTTGTTTCCTTAAATGCACATAAAATGTAGAGCGTTTTTAAAGAAATCAAAGGTTGTTTTTTTTTTTCCCTTGCACAAAATTGCCAGTTCTTTGTGGCCTTTAACTGAATGCTTTTAAAACATGAATAATTTCTGAATTATGCTGCCATTAATGTGGCATTTTCGTTTGCAAAGAGTGATTTTTTTTATGTTGGTTTCTTGTCAGACAACAATGGCATATGATTAAAATGCATGTCCTATCATGCTGCGTCAATCTATTGAAGCCAACAGATGGGGAATTTAGAAGACTTGATGCCTTCTCAAACAAGCATGTGTGGATATTTTTTCCTCTTTATTTGTTATATGTTTAGTAATTCTGTAGCAGTTTTATACTGGAGTGTTTGATCTTATCTGAGCCCAACTTCAAAGTCATTTTGGCTAAGAAAACTAAGCAGTTTGTATAGAATGAAAGACCACGCTGCACACTAAATGCAGGGAGTCTCCAGAGAAAAAACGAAAAGGGAAACTAATGGAAATTTTTAGATAAAATGTTTTTTGTCATTTTGAGATCAAAGGTCATTCTTATGCATTTCAAATGCAAATGGTTTCAGGGGACAGTGATAATTCAACCCACTGCTAACTGTTGAAATGAATATCTCTGTGTCTGAATGTGTGCTACATCAAAGACAAAAATCTGATGCAATTGTTACATTAACTGAGACACGACTGAAATAAATTACACTTTCAAAAGTTTTATTTGATTCACTTTTTTAAAAATA
The DNA here is from genome assembly GCA_020510985.1 of Pholidichthys leucotaenia. NCBI lineage: Eukaryota > Metazoa > Chordata > Actinopteri > Cichliformes > Pholidichthyidae > Pholidichthys > Pholidichthys leucotaenia. The sequence continues at coordinate 342,100,578 of CM035840.1, forward strand.
TGTTTTCAGTTTGCGAACAACCATAAGGAAATTTTTATTTTTAGAATATTTAAGTCTTATGCATCCACAGACGTGGATAGGAACATAAGCTGCAGATGACGATGGGTTTTCTGGATCCTGCTTCAGAGTGGTTGCAGAAATTTGGCAACAATACAAACTGTCCTCTGCATTTGAAGGAAAGATTGTTCTGACGGAGTCAATTTAAAACAAAAAAAAGCATTCTGACTTGGGTCAACCCTCTTGGTGACACAATTAGACTGCAGGACTCTGGAGCAGGTCGTTGTGAGTTTGATCGCCTGGTTGGGTGTCCCTGGTTAGACTTAACCACCCATCCCCCTTGGTTACACATTGTATTCAGAAAATATAGATCTTTAACAGTCTGCATTTACAGACTAAATATATCATACCATAGACTGTTTCACATTATTTTTTTCTTTGCTACTAAATGACCTCTGATACTGTATTTCATATGCAGTGTGCACAAAATATTTCTGCATTTATATTGATGAGGCTGTTAGCCGCACCACCAACAAAAACAAACAACAACAACAACAACAAAACATCACTGCAATGGAATCCAAAGGAAAAACAATCCTATCACTATTCAGAGTGAAAATCCCCATTCCATCTGGCTTTGCATAGTCATGAGCTGGGCTGTGGCACCAGAGGCATCAAATAATAACTAGCAGGGTTACACCTGTAAATGGGCATGTTTAAAGCCAAGCTACCCTAACCCTAATTTTAACAAGTTAAACCTTAAAAAAGAGCTGGGTTAGTGTCTACACCTCTGTCTGTTGTTGTTCGTCCGTTGTTTTCAACGATGACCAAGGACATCACAGGGAAGAGGACTGGGTGGGGTGTGTCCGGCTGTGGCTGATCAGTCCGATGTGGGCGCGGAAGGCTCTGCCGCAGGTCGGGCACAGGTGGTCTGAGACGGCAGAAGATACAGGGGTGGCTCTGAACTTGCGAAGCTCACGTTTTCTCTGGGCCTTGGCAATTCTGTTCAGTTCAAAGGAGGCAGCACCTTTGCTGGTACGGCTACGCCAGTCTGGTCGGTCTAGTGCTAGGGTCTCCCAGGTGTCAAGACTGATGTCAAAGCTCTTCAGGGAGGCCTTAAGAGTGCCTTTGTAGCACTTCTTCTGACCACTTTGGGAGCGCTTGCCCTCTGCTAGTTCGCTGTAGAACAGTGTCTTTGGTAGGCGTGAGTCAGGCATATAAACAAGGTGGCCAGCCCACCTAATCTGGGCTCTCTTGAGCAGGGTGTGGATGCTAGGCAGCTCAGCTCGGGAGAGGACCTCTGTGTCAGGGATTTTGTCCTGCCAAGTGATCTTCAGAAGCTTTCTGAGGCAGTTCAAGTGGAAGCGGTTTAGCTTTCTGGCATGGTGCTCGTAGACTGTCCAGGTCTCACAGGCGTATAGTAGGGAAGGCAGGACAACTGCCTTGTACACCTTCACTTTTGTGGTCAGCCTGATGCCTCTCCTTTCCCACACTGTTGCACGTAGCCGTCCGAATATTGAGCTTGCCTTGGCAATGCGTGAATCAACCTCATCGCCGATGTTGACAGACCTGGAGAGTGTACTGCCGAGGTATGTGAACTTGTTGACAGCCTTGAGGGTCTCCCCGTTAACAGTGATGGCTGGTTCCACGTAAGTCTTCTGCGGTATGGGGTGGTGCAGGACCTCGGTTTTCTTCGTACTGATTGTGAGCCCCAAGTTGTTGCAAGTAGTGGAGAAACAGTTCATGCTCTGCTGCATTTGGGCGTCTATAGCGGCGTTGAGTGTGCAGTAGTCTGCGAACAGGAAGTTGTACACTGAGTCCCCTTCCACCTTGGTTCTGGCTTGGAGCCTCCGCAGGTTGAAGAGCCTGCCGTCCATCCTGTACCTGATCCTGATGGCGCGTTCTTCATCGTCGCAGAAGGCATCAGACAGCATGGCTGTGAACATCATGCTAAAAAGTGTGGGCACGAGCACACAGCCCTGCTTGACCCCGTTGGTGACTGGAAAAGCTTCGGAGGAGTCTCTATCATCCAGTACTCGAGCAAGCATGACATCGTGGAACTGGCACACCATGCTGATGAACTTGTCCGGGCAGCCGAACTTTGCCATGATCTTCCACAGTCCCTCACAGCTGACGGTATCAAAAGCCTTGGTCAGCTCTACAAATGTTGTGTAGAGGTCCCTGTTCTGCTCTTGACACTTCTCCTGAAGTTAGTGTGCAGCGAAGATCATGTCAGCAGTTCCACGACCCTCTCTGAAGCCACACTGGCTCTCTGGCTGGTGACCATCTTCCATGTGTTGAATGAGGCGGTTGAGAAGGACTCTTGCAAGGATCTTGCCGGCAATGGCGAGGAGAGATATTCCACGGTGGTTGTTGCAGGACTGCCTGTTTCCTTTTCTCTTATAGAGATGGACAATGGAGGCGTCCTTGAGCTCCTGGGAGATAACTTCCTGCTGCCACATGGTCTGAAAGAGCTTGGTGAGTTTCTGTATTAGAACTGGTCCTCCTGCCTTGTAGATTTCAGCTGGGATGGAGTCAGAGCCTGGTGCTTTGCCATTCGAAAGCAGTTTGATCACTTTTTGGACTTCTGATTCGTTGGAGGTTGTGCCAGAGATGTGTTCACCTCTACTTGGGGCATGTGAGTGATGGCTTCTGAATTGATGGTCTAAGGTCTGTTCAAGACATTGCTGAAATGTTCTGCCCATCTTTCCAGGATTGTGTTCTTGGTGAGGAGAGTGGACCCATCAGTACTGAACAGTGGTGAAGTTCCAGAAGACTGAGGCCCGTAGATGGTCTTAAGGGCATCATAGAAGCATTTGGAGTTGTTGCTGTCAGCGTACTGCTGTATTTCATCTCCCTTTTTGCTGGGCCAGAAGTCCTGCATCTCTCTGAGCTTTGCATGCACCTTTCCTTTGATGGAGTTGAAGGTTGCCTTCTTAGAGGCAGATTTGCTGTCTTGCTGGTACGCTCTGTGGGCTTCACGCTTCTCGTCAAGCAGCTTTTGGATGTCCTCATCATTTTCATCAAACTAGTCTTGGTGCTTGTGTGTGTTCTGGCCCAGATGAGTGAGTGAGGTGTCGTACACCATGTCTCTGAAAGGTTCCCAGTCTTCTTCTGCTCCATAGGCCCCGAGGTCGAGCTGACTAAGCTTGCTGTCCAGGTCCTCACTGAGGTTCTGTCGCACAGAGTGCTGTTCCAGCTTGCTGATACTGAGTCGCTTGTTTGCCTTTTTCCCCTGTGGACGCCATTTGGGCTGGATGTGCATGTTGAGCTTTGAAAGAATGAGTCTGAGATCCGTCCAGCTGTCTGCGCCACACATCGCCTTCGTCACTAACGTCCTGTCTATCTCTCCTTCTCACAATGATGTAATTGATCAGATGCCAATGCTTGCTGTGTAGATGCATCCAGGAGGTCTTGTTGTGATTTGGCAAGCGGTAGACGGTGTTACACCTATGGAGTCCCTAAAGTACTGCACCCCTAAAGGAAATGAGCGAAAAAAACATAAACAGAAAAAAGTGAGACCTCACACATCGTTTGGGTTATCTGGCAAAAATTTTATCTTGCAAAATGTTTGTAAGATAATCTCAAAGTTTTGCAAGATTTTGTCATTTTCCACCCCTCTCCTGTCTTATATGAGGTCCACATTTGTTTTGATCATGAAAAAAGACAAACCATACAGAACTAGCCCAGTACTACAGTATATATACGGTATCTGCTGATAAGATTTGTTACTGATCTTCGGGGCGGCTGTGGCGTGGGTGTAGTGTGGCTGACTACTGATCGGAGGGTCAGGGGTTTGATTCCTGCTCTGTCTGCAGTCTGCATGTCAAAGTGTCCTTGAGCAAGACGCTAAAGCCCCAGTTGCTCCTGGTGGGTCACGCCAGCGCCTGTGAATGGCAACTCCACCGCCATCAGTGTGTGAATGGGTGGACAGCAGGATCTGTAAAGCACTCTGGTCATCTAGAGATGAGAAAAAGCGCTATATAAGTGAATGCCATTTACATATACAGTAAGCCAGTGGTCCCCAACCCCCGGGCCGTGGACCGGTACCGGTCCGTGGGTCATTTGGTACCGGGCCGCACAGAAAAAATAAATAACTTACACTACCGTTCAAAAGTTTGGGGTCACCCAGACAATTATTTTGTGTTTTCCATGAAAAGTCACACTTATTTACCACCATGAGTTGTAAAATGAATAGAAAATATAGTCAAGACATTGACAAGGTTAGAAATAATGATTTGTATTTGAAATAATAATTTTTTCCAGATACTCAACCTGCTCAGAGGAAGGTCAGTTTTATAGCTTCTCTAACCAGCTAAACTGTTTTCAGCTGTGCTAACATGATTGCACAAGGGTTTTCTAATCCTCCATTAGCCTTCTGACGCAATGAGCAAACACATTGTACCATTAGAACACTGGAGTGATAGTTGCTGGAAATGGGCCTCTATACACCTATGTAGATATTGCACCAAAAACCAGACATTTGCAGCTAGAATAGTCATTTACCACATTAGCAATGTATATTAGATATTAGAGTGTATTTCTGATTAGTTTAAAGTTATCTTCATTGAAAAAAACAGTGTTTTTCTTTCAAAAATAAGGAAATTTCTAAGTGACCCCAAACTTTTGAACGGTAGTGTACATTACGTCCATTTTATTTATTATCAGAGTCTGAATGATGGTTTATTTTGAAAAATTACCGGATTCTCTCCATTACATCCATCTATGGCTCACTCTTGACGCACGTCAAGATGCTTGTCTTGGTGACGTGATACGTTACTGCTAAAATTAAAGGCTGTTGCTGGACGGCAGACATTACGAGAGCCGCTGCAGAGATTTCTCTCAGAAAAGGAGTCACTGCTGGCAGCACATTTCAGTGACGGGGAATCAGTCGCAAAACTTGCTTACTTGTGTGACATATTCATCCTGTTCAATGAACTCAATCTGTCACTTCAGGGGAAAATGACAACTGTCTTCAAGTTGGCAGATAAAGTAGCTGCTTTTAAAGCCAAATTAGATTTGTAGGGACGGCGCGTGAATGGAGGTATATTTGACGTTTCAAACATTAGCAGGGATTTTGGAAGAGACTGACCCCGAGCCTTCATTCTCCCAGCTGGTGCACGATCACCTGTCTTTGCTTTTAAAAGCGCTCGAGCGCTACTTTCCAAACACAAAAGATCCACGAACTGCCAAAGAATGGATCGGTGACCCATTTCTCAACAAACTAGGTGCCTCCAACATGTCTGTGCAAGAAGAAGATCAACTGCTGGAGATCGCAAATGACGGTGGCCTTAAAAGTATGTTCAAGACAACAGCTCTGCCGATGTTCTGGATTAAAGTCATGGCTGAATACCCTGAGATCGCCACAACAGCACTGAAAACCCTGTTGCCATTTCCGACGTTATATCTGTGTTAAGCGGGGTTTTCTGCAGTGACAGCAACCAAAACAAAATTATGAAGTAGACTGGACATAAGCAACACACTTATATGTTTACATGGACACAAGTAACCACATTAAAAGCCTGATCAGAATAAAAATGCTTCATGTAAACACACCAATCTGAATATTCTGACCCGATCACGCTCATTCAGATCAAAATTTCATTCCGATTGAGAGGGGTGGGTTATGCCGATTGTTAATCGGAATGGTGTGCATGAAAACACTTATTCCGAACGCAGGGCAGAAAATATGTTTACTGCGCATGTCTGTACACCAGCCACATGTCGACGTGAGGTATTTCCACCTTAGCAGCAGCTAGCGGAAGACATAGCAGGAGTAAAACAAAACTGGTCTGTACTGTCCTGCCGTCTCCCTCTGTTCGTCATATGCAGAAGTATGTACTTGTAGCTTCATTACGGAGACCAGCAGAAACAAAAGTACAGTCTGAATAACAAAATACAGGTCAATTTCGACACGAAGCGGGGCTCGCTAACACCGGAAGTTGCTTCTTCTTCTACTATTTTCGTAATGTCGAAATGTCGATGTGCGCATGTCAAAATGATTTATTCCATTCAAACGTGTGACACATGGAAACGCACGTCCTAATCAGATCAGCTTTTTCAGGATCCACATAAACAGTAAAATTCTCATCTGAATTGTAATCAGATTGAAGAAATTTTGCCCACGTAACTGTGGCCGGGTCCCATTACCCCTAGATGGGACCGTCTCGTTGCAGAGAAACAAGCTCAGGGCTCCCACTGATTCAGCGTTGTGGTGAGTTGTATTTTTCATGCACTTTATATTTGTGTTTGTGGTGTATCTTATTTTGAAGGCATGTTTAAACGTTACCATAGTGACGAGAGAGCATTGTGGGCAGAGAGGATGTTACTCATGTTATGTTGTTGTTGTCGCGATGTTAAGAGGACGCTGCTAAAGCTGCAAACGAGTACACAGTGGATTCATGTTTATTATTATATTTAGAAAATACCACAGTTTTTATGCCGGTCGTATCATGTTTTGTTGTATTTATCCGCCACACCTTAAAGGCCGGTCCCTGAAAATATTGTCTGACATTAAACCGGTCCGTAGCGCAAAAAAGGTTGGGGACCACTGCAGTAAGCCACCAATACAGAAACATGGCACTGTGGGCCACATATGTATCACTTTAAGCTTCACATCTCAGAGTAGAACAAAGGACTGGGCCTCCTGTGAGATAACAGGAGGATGTGAAAATTTAGTCTTTGGTATGCAAGAGACGGCCTTGGGGGATTTCCTGTCTGCCAGAGACTATGAGGAGGATGTTATAGGATTTAAGAAAAGATGCATTGTTACTTGAGATTAAATGCAATGTGACTGTGAGCTTTGAAGGTCCTGGATATATAAAGGATGAATGTCTGTGTTTTTTCCTTCCTCTTTCTGCTTTGCTGATGTTGGAAGATGTGAATAAACCTGACTCGTGAGATAAACTCTGCATCGTCATTTTCACATTTCCACACTGGTGACCCTAAGATGTATCATGGATGAAAGAAATTCCCCCGGGCCAGCCGAGTCAGGAGCTCCCAGCCAAGCGTATGCCGCTACCGTCCAGCTACCGGACTTTTGGCAAGACAACCCGCGCTCCTGGTTCCACTTGGTCGAAGCACAGTTCGCCCTCCAGGGGATAACGGTAGATGACACGAAGTTCTACCATGTGATCGCAAAGCTCGACAACCGCACTGCTCGGCATGTGCAGAGCCTATTGGAGCGGCCACCTGCCAACGACAAATACTGGTTGAAGGCTGCGCTTATCCAGCGTTACACTCTCTCAGTCGAGGAGAGAGCGGAGAGGCTCCTGGCTCTGAACGACTTGGGAGATGGCACGCCCATTGATCTGATGGAGAACATGCTGAGGTTGAGAGGCTCAGATGGCGACGACTTCCTCTTCACCCACATTTTCCTCAGGACCCTACCGTCGGCCACGAGAGCGACCCTGGCCAGTTTGCCGTTGTTGGACCAGCGGGACTTCCGTGCGCTGGCCCAGGAGGCGCACCAGATTCTCAACGCCAGCAAACAGTGCGCAGCCACCACGGCGGCGACGGAGTTTGGCGCGACGGCCAGAGATGGCGGGGGGCCAGAGACGGCGGTAGCAGACCCACCAACGACGGGGGCGGAGGGGGCCAAGGATCGCGGAGGAGACACCCTCTGTTTCTACCATCGCCGCTTTGCAGAGAAGGCATGCAAATGTATACCACCATGCCAGTTCAAGCGCTCGGGAAATGCCAAGACCGGGGGTCGGTAGCAGCTGTGGCCCTCGGGGAGGAGAACAAGCTGCTCTACTTGGAGGATGCGCGCTCGGGGAGGCAATTCCTCGTGGACACAGGCTCCCAAGTGAGTTTCATCACGCCTTCCTCCGCTGACCGGCTGGCGGTTCCCAGAGGTCCCGGGGCGTCAGCAGCGAACGGCTCGGAGATTAAGACCTTTGGTGAGAGGACTCTGCTTCTGTCCCTACACGGCCGTACATTTGAGTGGACTTTTGTCATAGCTGCAGTGAATTTCAATATGTTGGGGGCTGATTTTCTGTGCTCACATGGTTTGTTGGTTGATCTTGCTAACAGGCGCCTGGTTAATGCACTTTCTTTTTATTCTATTCCCTGTACAGCCCGAGTGACCCTGCCAACAGCACAAGCCAACGTCACAACTGCAAGCGGTAAGTTCCACACACTGCTCACTCAGTTCCCAGCACTCACGGTTCCCACATTTACAGCAGCCGTCGCTAAACACGGAGTGGAACGTTTTATTACTACCACCGGACCGCCCATTTTTGCTAAAGCTCGGCGCTTGGATTCAGCTAAACTGATCATAGCGCGCGAGGAGTTCGCCAACCTGGAAAGGTTGGGCATCATCAGGCGTTCGAACAGCCCATGGGCTTCCTCGCTTCACATGGTCCCGAAAGCTGACGGCTCGTGGCGACCTTGTGGAGATTTCCGCAGGTTGAACAACGCCACAGCACACGACCGCTACCCAATCCCGCATATCCAAGATTTTTCCGTTCATTTGGCGGGGGTGCGCGTTTTTTCTAAGATAGACTTGGTCCACGGTTACCACCAAGTCCCAGTGCGCGCTGAGGACATACCCAAAACAGCAGTACTAACTCCGTTCGGTCTATTCGAGTTTTTGCGCATACCATTTGGGCTTAAAGGTGCTGCGCAGACATTCCAACGCATGATGGACGCGGTGTTGTGCGATCTCCCCTTCGTATTCGTCTACCTGGACGACATCTTAGTCGCCAGCGCGTCCGAAGACGAACACGAAAACCACCTCACGGCAGTTTTCCGGAGGTTGGCAGAGCACGGTTTAATAATCAACCCAGCGAAGTGTCAGTTCGGGGTGACGCAGATTGATTTTTTGGGGCATCGCGTCTCTCCAGAAGGAGCGGTTCCGCTGCCTGACAAAGTGCGCGCGGTAGCAAATTTTCCCCAGCCACAAACAGTCAGGGCGTTACAGGAGTTTTTGGGAATGGTGAATTTTTATAACCGTTTCCTCCCCCGCGCAGCGCAGCTCATGCAACCATTGTATGCCGCACTCAAAAAACAAAAACCCACAAATAAGATCGAATGGTCTCCGGAGCGAGAGCGAGCATTCTCGGAGGTCAAAACAGCCCTGGCAAACGCTGCGTTGTTAGCACATCCAGACCCAACGGCCTGCATAGCGCTCACTACTGACGCGTTGGATGTGGCCATAGGGGCGGTCGTGGAGCAGCATGTAACAGGGGCTTGGCAGCTGCTCGCCTTTTTTAGCAGGACTTTGCGCGATAGTGAACGAAAATACAGCGCATTCGACAGGGAGTTGTTAGCTCTCCACTTGGCCATTCGCCACTTCCAGTTCTGGCTGGAGGGACGCCGTTTCACTGCGTTCGTTGACCACAAGCCGCTGACATTCGCGATGGCCAAGGTTTCAGAACCGTGGTCGGGCCGGCAGCAAAGACAGCTGGCTGCCATCTCAGAGTTTACTACCGATATTCAGCACGTGGCGGGTAAACTGAATGTAGTGGCAGACTGTCTCTTGCGCGCCGTGGCGGCCCCAGTTCGCGTAGGGATAGATTATGCAGCCATGGCCGCGGATCAGGTTAGCGATGCGGACGTGCGCGCGCTCCAGTCTGGACCAACAGGGTTAAGGCTGGAGAACAGGGTGCTGCAAGACGGTATGCCCCCCCTAATCTGCGATGTGTCCACTGGGCGACCGCATCCTGTGGTACCGGCCGCGTGGCGCCGCCGCGATTTTGACTCAATTCATTCTCTGGCGCACCCGGGAGTGCGCGCGTCGGTCAAAATGGTAGGAGAGAAATTTGTATGGCCGAGCCTGCGCAAACAAGTTAAGGAGTGGGCAGCAGCCTGCATGGCTTGTCAACGAGCCAAGGTACACAGACACACGAGAGCTCCCTTGGAGCAGTTTCACATCCCGGCTAAGAGGTTCTATCATGTTCACGTGGACCTCGTAGGCCCCCTCCCGCCGTCACAGGGGTGCACACACCTTCTGACAATGGTGGACCGCACCACGCGCTGGCCGGAAGTGGTCCCACTGGCGTCAACCACAGTCGAGGAGGTGGCGCGCGCGTTTTTAACAGCATGGGTAGCGCACTTTGGAGTCCCGTTGGACATTACGTCCGACAGAGGTCCTCAATTTGTTTCCGAACTTTGGTCAGCAATGGCCCGCAGCCTGGGGGTAACGATCCACCGCACAACCGCGTACAATCCGCAGGCTAATGGGTTATGCGAACGTTTTCATAGGTCATTGAAAGCGGCTCTCAGAGCGTTGCTGACGGATGCAAATTGGGTGGACAGGCTACCGTGGGTTTTATTGGGGTTGTGTTCTGCACCTAAAGAGGACTTAGAAGCCTCCCCGGCTGAGCTAGTTTTTGCGCAGCCACTTCGGCTACCCGGGGAGTTTCTCCCAGATAATCCTGCGCCAGATAGCTCCCCATCTCAGCGGTTGCAGCGTGGCATGGAATTGGGCACGCTGCCTGGCCCCGTCCACCACAGTTTTCCGCGCATTTTTGTGCCTAAGGCTTTGAAAAACGCGGAGTTTGTTTTTGTCAGACACGATGCCCATCGCCCACCGCTGCGACCACCTTATGATGGACCATTTAGAGTGCTGGAAACAGGGGACAAGCATTTTTTGCTAGATTTGGGGGGCAGGAAGGAAAAGATTGGCATAAACGGGCTCAAACCCGCCTTTGTGGTGGCGGACGAGGATGTGCTGTTGGCCAGGGCTCCTCGGCGCGGCAGACCCCCTCGGGGACATTCCCCAGAACACCCACAGGGAGTGACTAACAGTTCTCACCCCCAGACAGCAGCCCCCCTGCAGGATGGTGCCGCAGAAGTGGCGAAGCCCGCTTACAGCAGATACGGGAGGAGACTGAGGCCCAAGCAGCACGTGGGTTAATGTGTAATGATTTTATCATGACATGCAGACTGTTATTCTGTTGTTCCATCTTAGATGTTTGGGGGGGGGGGGGTCATGTGGGCCACATATGTATCACTTTAAGCTTCACATCTCAGAGTAGAACAAAGGACTGGGCCTCCTGTGAGATAACAGGAGGATGTGAAAATTTAGTCTTTGGTATGCAAGAGATGGCCTTGGGGGATTTCCTGTCTGCCAGAGACTATGAGGAGGATGTTATAGGATTTAAGAAAAGATGCATTGTTACTTGAGATTAAATGCAATGTGACTGTGAGCTTTGAAGGTCCTGGATATATAAAGGACGATTGTCTGTGTTTTTTCCTCTTTCTGCTTTGCTAATGTTGGAAGATGTGAATAAACCTGACTCGTGAGATAAACTCTGCCTCGTCATTTTCACATTTCCACAGCGCTAACAAACAGGGATTAATTTGTGCCAGATCCTGCTGGAACAAGAGTCAACACCTCTTGTTTCACTATGAAAATATGCCAGTAAGTTTTTGTCTATTATTTTAAGTTATTTGTGTTATTAGTCTTTTTTGTGCAAAAATCCCTCATTTGCCTATTTTAACTGCTTGGATTTTAACAGAGAAGGGAAAAAACTCAGTGGGTGTTTCAGGTGACACAGTGCAGTTTGAACTTGCTCTCAGCATCAAGGAGGAACCTGAATTGCCAAAAGACAGGCAATGTTATTGAATTTCTTTAAACCGGTGGAACAGTCAGACTCTAAGCGGGGGTCAAACCGTTTGGTGGATGTGGCTCAACAGTGTGGAGAGCCCCGTGGAGACAGGACTACAGATAGAGGTGTCGAGGTAGGAGTGATGTTAGTGTAGCTGCACCTGTTGCTAGCTGAGAATAGCAGTGGCTGTAATGGGGAATTTATGCCTGATAGGTGAACCAGTTCAGAGCATGAGCTTTTCCGGGCCAAAATCATCTCTTATCCCTTCCATCATCTCCTTACTACTCTTTCTTTGCCTCGTTGGGCCCCTGTTTCTATCCCAAAAGGACACAAAACTACCGGAACCCAGTATGACCCATACTCTGCATTCTGGTACCTTTACCTCCCCCGATGAACTACAGGAACATCAGCCTATGTGTGTTTCGGGACCTCTGACTTTAAAAATTAAGCGCTGCTTGAAAAAATTAATGGACTTCCGGGAAGATGGCGGAGAGACATAACACTTAAACAAAGAGCTCTCCCTAGCCGAATTAAAAATCATCGGTAAATGGCCAACTCGACATAAACGAATCAATAAACCAAGGGATGAAAACACGAAGGAACCGGGCACAAGGACAAAAACAGGGTAAAATTGAAGAATTCCTCTCCAACAACGCAGGAAAAACCGCTGTACGCAAAGCCCAAAAAAACGAGATGTCCACAGCAGAGAAAATGGAGGACGCCAGACTCGACAACATGAACGCTGGCATCGCCAGTTTGGGTGAAGAGTTAAGAGAATTCAAGCGACAGCTACAACAGGATTTAACGGCTCTTAAGGAGGAACTGAAAAAAGAAATTAAGGAGGAAATCATGGACCTCCGAAGAGAAATGGAGCGTAAATTAACGGAAAACATGGAGGAGCTGCGCTCCCAGCAGGCGTGTATGACAGAAGCGCAGACCCGAATTTCGGAACTAGAAGATTGGAAAAGCGAGGCAAACGAACAACTACAGACCCTGACGACGCAAACGCAGAGGATGCAGGAGAAAATAAACGACTTGGAGAGCAGATCCCGACGAAGCAATATGCGCATCTTTGGAATTCCGGAGGGCATTGAAGGCAACTCGATGACAAAATTCATGGATCAGTTCTTAAAAAAAGAACTGGAAATACCCGGAGAAACGGATCTGCAGATTCAACGGGCGCACAGAACACCGGCACAGAACCCGAAAACAAACTCTCCACCCAGGTCAGTTGTGGTAAACTTTGTGAAATATGACATAAAGGAAAGAATCCTGACGCAAGCATGGAAAAAAAAGATACGAATCGGCGACAAACAGGTATTTTTTGACCATGACTACCCGACAGAAATCGTGCAGCAGCGGAAGAAATATGCCAATATTAAAAAAACGCTGAAAGAGAAAAAAATTAGATTCCAAACGCCGCTAACGAAAATGAGGATTCATTGGGAGGAAGGCACAAGAACCTACAACACGGCCGAAGAGGCAGCGCGGGATATGATGGAGCGGGGCCTTGAGGTGAGCGTGCCGAAGGAGACGGCTGGAGCAGCGGCGGCCCTGAACGCACCACGACAGACGGAGTGGAGACGAGTGAACGGCGGAAGAAGGGGGAGAGACGTAGAGCAGCGGGCCCAGGACAGCTACAAGGCTTTCAACTGAAAGCCTAGATCATAACAAAGATTAAGAAAGGCACAGAAGAAATGAAGGCCAAGAAGACAAGGTAAAAGAGAAACAGACGGCTAGGAGAGGTTTAAGTGATATTTGTTGGACATTTCTAGACTTATGACTATTACTTTGATAGTAAATACAGGTCTAGGGAGGGCCCTTCACTCTGTGAAGACAAACCCCCCACCCACCAACAGGGACCAGTGGGCAGAAGAAAGGCCCAAAGTACGGAGGTCGAGTTTTTTTAATGTGTTTTTATATAAATATGTGTTATTTTTGTTGTTAAAGGGGCTAGGAGCACAAGTTAAAAAAATGGAAAAACATGAATATGGGTAAAAATCTTAAGATAATGACACTAAACGTGAATGGTCTGAACTCACCTGTTAAAAGGGAAAGAATAATAAGAAAATTCAAGAAGGAAAAAGCTGAAATTATATTTATGCAAGAGACACATTTGAGCAAGGCAGAACATGTGAAACTAAAGAGATTTGGCTATAAGAACTCCTACTACAGTTCATTTAAGGGAGGAGCAAAAAGGGGGGTTATGATACTAATCTCAAACAAAATACAATTTGAAAGTGAACAGGAAATCCAGGATAAAGAAGGCAGATATGTAATAATAAAGGGAAGAATAGATGGTATGCAGATCACATTAGTGAACATCTATGCCCCACCAGAAAGTGACAAGGGTTTTTTTCAACATCTGTTTGATCTCATAGCAACACACAGTGAAGGAGTCCTAATTTGTGGAGGAGACTTAAATGCTGTCATGGATCATGAAGTTGACACAACAAGTGTTAAGAAGACAAAAAAACATGTAACAAAGTTCATAAGAACCTCACTGGCAGAAATGGGTATGGTAGACATATGGAGGGACCTACACCCACTCGAAAAAGACTATACACATTATTCAGCAGCCCATAAAGTACACTCTAGAATAGATTACTTCCTTATGAATGAAGGTGACAGACACAGGGTGAGAAATTGTTGGATTGGAGGGGCAGAAATATCAGATCATAATCCTATATACATGGAAATATATTTAAACAATAGAAAACGACAAACAACATGGAAACTTAACGTAGGACTGTTAAATGATGAGAAAATGAAAGAAAGAATAAAAATAAACATAAACGAATATATCCAAGAGAATGACAATGAAGAAGTGGACCCAACAATACTATGGGACGCACTAAAAGCCGTGTTAAGGGGTAAATTAATTGTTGAAACAGGAAAAGCAAATAAGACTAAACTGGAAGCGTATGAACAAAGATGTGAGAGACTAAGGGAATTAGAACGTAAACATCAAAGCACAAATGATCCAAAAATATATCAAGAAATTAAAGAAGAAAAAACAAAGATAAAAGAAACACAAATGGATGAAATTGAAAGGAAAAATAGATATCTAAAGCAAAAATATTATGAAACGGGACCAAAAGCCACAAAACTGCTGGCAAAACGGTTAAGAAAACAACAAACAATGAATAATGTATACAAGATTAAAGACCCCACCACAAATAAAACCACAGTTAACCCAGAAAACATCGAAGAAATTTTCCATAATTTCTACCAAGAACTATACTCGCAACCTGAAGAAACAAATACTAAAGATATCAAAAAATTTCTAGACACACTGGACTTGCCATCAATAGGAAATCAACAAAATGAAAAACTAACAGCAGAAATAACAACACAAGAGATCAGAGATGTGATTAAGTCACTTAAAAACGGTAAATCACCAGGGAGTGATGGATACCCTTCTGAGTTTTATAAACTGTTTATAGAAGAACTCACGCCACAACTCCTAAAGTCATTTAATTGGACGCTGAACAACAACAAAATACCTCCAACATGGAACGAAGCAATCATTTCAGTTATTTTAAAACCAGGGAAAGATAAAGAACAATGCGGAAACTATAGACCAATCTCTTTATTAAATGTAGATTATAAAATATACACAACAATTATATGTAAACGAATAAAGACATTCTTGACGGAATTGATAGAAGATGATCAAACTGGATTCATAGAGGGACGCCAAACACATGACAATATCAGGAGAACAATACATATAATTAACCAAATACATAAAGAAAAGAAAAGCGCAGTAATAATGAGTTTAGACGCAGAAAAAGCATTTGACAGGGTTAACTGGAAATTCCTATATAGTGTACTGGAGCGCTTTGGATTTAACGAAAAATCAGTACAATGCATAAGGACGCTATATCAAGAACCTGTGGCAAGAATCAAGATAAACGGTAGCTTAACAGACAAAGTAAATATACAAAGATCAACTAGGCAGGGATGCTGCTTATCGCCCACCTTGTTTGCTCTGTTCATAGAACCATTGGCTCAAGCGATACGACAAAATAAGAAATTAAAAGGTGTAACAATAAAGGGGGCGGAACACAAGATTGGGCTATTTGCAGACGATATTATAGTTTATCTTGAACAACCAGATAAATCAATAATGGAAATGATGAACTTGATAGAAGATTTTGGAAAATTATCAGGATACAAGATAAACATAACAAAAACACAAATACTGACATTCCACTATAACCCTCTAAACCAGATAACTGATAAGATCAAACTAAACTGGAAGCAAAAAGAAATAAAATACCTTGGAGTGAACATACCTAAAGACCTAAGCAAAATATATAAAGCAAACTATGATAGGTTGGAACAAGAAATAAAAAAAGATATTGATAGATGGTCAATCTTAAATATGGATCTGAATTCAAAAATTGAGACAGTCAAAATCAGCATACAACCTAGATTACTTTACCTCTTCCAGGCTATACCAACAGAGATTCCAGATGCCCAATTCTCAAAGTGGGACAGGATGATATCGAGATTTGTTTGGGGAGGTAAAAAACCAAGAGTGAAATATAAAACCCTCCAATTACCAAAAGAGAAAGGAGGCATGGGCCTACCGAGTCTAAAGGAATATTACTACTCAGCACAAATAAGATATATCATATGTTGGTGCGACGAGGGATATGAGGCAAAATGGAAAGAAATGGAAAAGGAAATTGAGGGACTCCCAGTACAAAGCATAATAGGGGATAAAGATGCATATAAGCAAATCAAACAAATAGACCCAATCACTAAATTTACTTTAGAACTGTGGTATAAAATAGTACAAAAATATAATATAAGGGAAGACATAAAACTATTGAAATGGGTAGCATTTGACAGTCAGTTTGAACCGGCAAAACAAGATAGGGGATACAAAAATCTGGTGAACAAGGGAATCACAGCATGGGGCAATATCGGAAAAAAAGATCTCGGGAGCTTTGTAAATATCAGGAGAAAATTTAAATTAGAAAGATCGGAATTTTTCAGATATCTGCAGATGAGAGATTACTATATGAAGAAGATTAGGCATAACCTCCAAACAGATGTGAACGAGATTATACAACTTATTTTAAGCTCATATGCAGGAAATAAAATAAGAATTATTTCAAAACTATATCAGAAACTTATGACAAACAATCATACAAGTAACTATATAAAGGAGAAATGGGAGAAAGAGCTCAATTTAAACATAACAGAAGAAAGCTGGCAGGAAATATGGAAAACACAACACACATCAACAAATTCAAGGGCATGGAGGGAATTTGGATGGAAAAACCTGATTCGCTTTTTCATTACACCACAGATTCAAGGAAAATATACAAATACCCAATCTTTATGCTGGAGGGGATGTGGGGCTCAAAATGCAGACCACTCACATATGTTTTGGAAATGCTACAAAATATCATCATTTTGGAAATCTATGCATGTGACAATACAGAGGATATTAGGATATAATATACCAATGAACTGTAACCTGATGTACTTATGTGATCTTAAAAAAGACAGTGTTATACAGGCTGAGGACAGATATCTAGTTAAAATCTTGTTGATTGCATGTAAAAAAACTATCACAAAAAAATGGCGATCAGAAGTTCTTCCTGACCAAGAACAATGGACTGACATTGTTGAGGACATACGTATGATGGAAAAACTAACATATCGACGAAGAATGCAAGAAGGAATATGGGAGAAAAAATGGCGGAAATGGACACACTACAAAGTGCAACAACGAGGCAGAAATTGAAAGAATAACCAAAGACATTGAAAAAACCAGAAGAATTAAGAGATGGAAACTAAAAACTTGATGCTCCAACATTTGTCCCCCCCCCCTTTTATTTTTTATTTTTTTTTATTATTTTTTTTTTATTTTGTTTATTTATTTTTTTTTATTTTTCCCTACCCTAACCCCTTTGTTTTTTAAATGTAGAAAGTGATCTGAATGCATTATATATGATGAAAAATGAATAAAAATCTAAGTTACAAAAAAAAAAAAAATTAAGCGCTGCTTACATCCATCCATCCATCTTCTACCACTTTTCCGGAGGTCCGGGTCGCAGAGGCAGCAGTTCAAGCAGAGAAGCCCAGACTTCCCTCTCCCCAGCCACCTGCTCCAGCTCTTCAGAGGGGATACCAAGGCGTTCCCAGACCAGCTGGGAGACATAGTCTCTCCACCGAGTCCTGGGTCTGCCCCGGGGTCTCCTCCCAGTGGGACGTACCTGAAACACCTCAAGTGGGAGGCATCCAGGAGGCATCCTAATCAGATGCCCATACCACCTCAACTGACTCCTTTCAATGTGGAGGAGCAGCGGTTCTACTCTGAGCCTCTCCCGGATAACTGAGCTCCTCACCCTATCTCTGAGGGTGAGTCCAGCAATCCTACGGAGAAAGCTCATTTCAGCCGCTTGTATCCGCGATCTCATTCTTTCGGTCATTACCCAAAGCTCGTGACCATAGGTGAGAGTAGGAACGTAGATTGACTGGTAAATCGACAGCTTTGCCTTAGAACTAAGCTCCCTCTTCACCACAACAGACCGGTACAACGTCCACATCACTGCAGATGCTGCTCCAATCCGTCTGTCGATCTCTCGCTCCATTTTCCCCTCACTCGTGAACAAGACCCCAAGATACTTAAACTCCTCCACTTGGGGCAGGAGCCTGTCCCCAACCCGGAGAGGACAATCCACCTTTTTCCGGCTGAGGACCATGGACTCGGACTTGGAGGTGCTGATTCTCATCCCAGCCGCTTCACACTCAGCGGCAAACCGTCCCAGCAAGAGCTGTAGGTCATTGCTGGATGAAGCCAACAGGACAACATCATCTGCAAACAACAGAGATGAGATCCTGTGGTCACCAAGCATGACGCCCTCCATTCCCTGGCTGCGCCTAGAAATCCTGTCCATAAAAATTATGAACAGGATCGGTGACAAAGGGCAGCCCTGGCCGAGTCCAACTCTCACTGGGAATGACTCCGACTGAGTGTTGGCAATACGAACCAAACTCTCACAACGGTCGTACGGAGACCGAATAGCTCGTAACAACAAGCCCGATACCCCATACTCCCGAAGCACCCCCCACAAAAATCCACGAGGGACGCGGTCAAATGCCTTCTCCAAGTCCACAAAACACATGTAAACTGGTTGGGCAAACTCCCACGAACCCTCAAGAATTCTCGAGAGGGTAAAGAGCTGGCCCGATGTGCCACGGCCAGGACGAAAACCACATTGCTCCTCCTGAATCCGAGGTTCGACCAACGGCCGGACTCTCCTCTCCAGTACCTTGGCATAGACCTTCCCAGGGAGGCTGAGGAGTGTGATCCCTCTAAAGTTGGAGCACACCCTCCGGTCCCCTTTTTTGAAGAGAGGAACCACCACCCCGGTTTGCCATGCCAAAAGCACTGTCCCCGACCTCCACGCAATGTTGCAGAGGCGTGTCAACCATGAC
Source organism: Pholidichthys leucotaenia (assembly GCA_020510985.1). Classification (NCBI taxonomy): domain Eukaryota; kingdom Metazoa; phylum Chordata; class Actinopteri; order Cichliformes; family Pholidichthyidae; genus Pholidichthys; species Pholidichthys leucotaenia. The sequence continues at coordinate 342,119,594 of CM035840.1, forward strand.
AACCCAACAACATCCAGGGCCTTGAGGTACTCAGGGCGAATCTCGTCCACCCCCGGGGCCCGGCCACCAAGGAGATTTTTAACCACCTTGGCGACCTCAGCCCCTGTGATAGGCGAGTCATCCCTCTCGTCCCCAAACCCTGCTTCCTCTGTGGAAGGCGTATCAGTGGGATTGAGGAGATCCTCGAAGTATTCCTTCCACCGCCCGACGATATCCCCAGTTGAAGTCAACAGTGTCCCATCCGCACCATACACAGTGTGGACGGGGAGCTGCTTTCCCCTCCTGAGCTGCCGAACAGTTTGCCAGAATCTCTTTGAAGCCGACCGAAAGTCTTGTTCCATGGCCTCACCAAACTCCTCCCATACCCGCGTTTTTGCTTCAGCAACCACCCGAGCTGCACTCCGCTTGGCCTGCCGGTACACCTCAGCTGCTTCGGGAGTCCCACAAGCCAACCAAGCTTGATAGGACTCCTTCTTCAGCTTAATGGCCCCCCTCACCACTGGTGTCCACCACTTGGTTCGGGGGTTGCCACCACGAGATGCACCGACCACCTTGCTGCCGCAGCTCAGGGCCGCCGCTTCAACAACAGAGGTAGAGAACATGGCCCATTCAGACTCCATGTCTCCAGACTCCCTCGGAATGTGGTTGAAGTTCTTCCGGAGGTGGGAGTTGAAGACCTCCCGGACAGGGGCCTCAGCCAGATGCTCCCAGCACACCCTCACTATACGTTTGGGTCTACCAGGTCTGAATGGCTTCCTCCCCTGCCATCGGATCCAACTCACCACCAGGTGGTGATCAGTTGACAGCTCTGCACCTCTCTTTACTCGGGTGTCCAAGACATACGGTCGCAGGTCTGATGACACGATAACAAAATCAATCATCGACCTGCGACCTAGGGTGTCCTGGTGCCAGGTGCACATATGGACACCCTTATGCTTGAACATGGTGTTCGTTATGGACAGACTGTGGTTAGCACAGAAGTCCAATAACTGAACACCACTCGGGTTCAGATCGGGCAGGCCGTTCCTCCCAATCACCCCCCTCCAGGTTTCACTGTCGTTGCCCACGTGCGCATTGAAGTCCCCCAGTAGGACAATGGAGTCTCCAGGAGGAGTACCCTCCAGCACCCCAGTCACAGACTCCAAAAAGGGTGGATACTCTGAAACATCATTTGGTGCATAGGCACCAATGATGGTCAGGACCCGTTTCCCAACCCGAAGGCGCAGGGAAGCAACCCTTTCGTCCACCGGGGAAAACTCCAATATAGAGGCAGCAAGGTGGGGCAATACAAGAATACCCACCCCTGCTCGTCGCCTCTCGCGACGAGCGGGGTACACTGAATCCTTGATATACAATTTATCATGAGAGTCAGTTGGACTCTGCTGCTTACAAATGTGAAATAATGAGAAGGCATGTGTAAACACCTTCATTTTCTCTGAACGTATCATCCCAAAGAACAGAGCAGCAGCACCTTGAGGGCTTGATAATTATGTCAAGCACTGGAGTAGTAAGCAAAAAAAACCCCAAGTTAATTAAAGATCTGGACAACACAAGGCAGTCCCTTGGCATTTGGTCCTTCCTTCCCTTTCACCATAATATTTCAGAAATGGGAGCATGTTTGAACATTGTTCTGCCTTAAAAGGAGACTGACTGGTCTGTGTTTAGAATGCTGTTATGTGATGGCAGAGTTTATTTTAGCTTCACTTAGGACTTAATTGGAAATGCATGTCTACATTACTGTTGACAGGAAGAGGGCACTAAGAAAGGCAAACTTATCCTGAGCTCTGTTTTACTACGCCTCATCAAATATAACAGGGAAAGATGTATTTAAAGTAAAGCTGCAATGATACCATTGGCAGTGGATGAACTGATGTTGGTGTTCTTTAATACTTTTCATATTTATGAGCAATGCTGGGGAGAGGATATATAGAAGCGAAATGACTTGAAAGACTGTAATAAAACACAAGATCCCCCAAGTCATCAGCCAAGGCTTTGCTGCTTTCCTAAATTTGTATACCTTCATTACTGAGGGCAAACTGACCCTGTGTGTTGTGCATTTTTTCCCCACAGTGACCACATCATGTTTGAAACAGCAGTGAAAAGAAGAAAACAGGATGCGTAAACCATCTGACTCGGCCCATTTGTGTGTGTGACTCAAAGTGAGGCTATGAGACAAGTCCGGGCTTGTAGAAAAGAAAATAATTCTCAGACGGTCAAAGATCCCCAGGCCTGCTGTGTTCAGGTCATGAGCTAATGCTCGGCTCTAAAGCCACAAATCGTGTTCCCACCCACTTGCAGTAATTTACTTTCTGACGCTCCTTTTTAAAAAGGGATTATTTAGTAGGAGGTATTTTTTTATAGAATTTGGGTTTTTTTTCTTCACCAAAATTTAACAGTGACTATGAGAAATAGTTCCACTTCAGTATAAGTATCAACTTTTATCCATTCTCCTCTGGAACTTAACAGGAAATTTTTTGCTCTTTTATGCCTTGCATAGATCACACTGAAAAACTCGTGCCTGACTATATGTAGAAAAATTTGTGCTTTTTGTGTGTTGTCATATTTGATTTTTTTTTTTTTACATTTTCTGTAATCTACATTTAATAAAATATTTAATGAATATAGGCAATACAGTTTGTAACTGCTATGTACTCAGCTGTAAGTTTTAGTGAACATTACCCATTTAAACACATTAATTAGAAACAATTAATGTACAATCAAATTTATCTAGCAACATTATGTGCATTGATTTTGTGTGTAAATCTGTATTGGTTGTTTCTAATGGGCATCTTTTATTATTTGTCTGTTCTTTCTGTTTTCAAGTCCTCAAGCTAATATGTGCCCTTCAGAGATAAAGTGGGCTATCCCACAAAACCATTATTTTGAGAAAATGAGCTCTAAAGTTGAAATATTCTCATATGTAAAAAGAGATTGCAAGTTTGTCACTTGAGAATACAACCATATGTCTTGTCTCTTTTCCTTGCTGTTTTTCCTTTTCCAAAGTACTCAGATCGGGTGATGGTAGTGTTTGGGGACTGGCGAATGGTACCTACTAAAACTAGCACTCCCATGCAGGTGAATGGCTGTCAGATTCCGCTGTTTCTTTTGTTCTTGCTAACATTTACAACGCACTTCTTAGTTTTCAATTTACTACTTTTATTCACTAAATGCACATTTATATGCATGCTTACAGTAAAAGGATTTGTTAATAAAACTTTCTGGTTAATGTTTGAAAAAAGGTAAGGGTTGGGTTTAAGGGTAGTATCTCATGGTGTGGCAAATGCTGACAAACGTGGCAATTTTTGGATTCGGCAGCTTTTCTGACAAATGTTGGTGAAATCCATCCATCCATCTTCTACCGCTTTTCCGGAGGACCAGGTCACAGAGGCAGCAGTTCAAGCAGAGAAGCCCAGACTTCCCTCTCCCCAGCCACCTGCTACAGCTCTTCAGAGAGGATACCAAGGCGTTCCCAGACCAGCTGGGAGACATAGTCTCTCCACCGAGTCCTGGGTCTGCCCCGGGGCTCTCCTCCCAGTGAGACATGCCCGAAACACCTCAAGTGGGAGGTGTCCGGGAGGCATCCTAATCAGATGCCCATACCACCTCAACTGACTCCTTTCATTGTGGAGAAGCAGCGGTTCTACTCTGAGCCTCTCCCGGATGACTGAGCTCCTCACCCTATCTCTGACGGTGAGTCCAGCAATCTTACGGAAAAAGCTCATTTCAGCCGCTTGTATCCGCGATCTTGTTCTTTCGGTCAATACCCAAAGCTCGTGACCATAGGTGAGAGTAGGAACATAGATTGACTGGTAAATCAATAGCTTGGCCTTAGAACTCAGCTCCCTCTTCACCACAACAGACCGGTACAACGTCCGCATCACTGCAGATGCTGCTCCGATCCGTCTGTCAATCTCTCGCTCCATTTTCCAATCACTTGTGAATAAGACCCAAAGATACTTAAACTCCTCCACTTGGGGCAGGAGCCTGTCCCCAACCCAGAGAGGACAATCCACTTTTTTCCAGTTGAGGACCATGGACTCGGACTTGGAGGTGCTGATTCTCATCCCAGCCGCTTCACACTCAGCAGCAAACGGTCCCAGCAAGAGCTGTAGGTCACTGCTGGATGAAGCCAACAGGACAACATCATCTGCATACAACAGAGATGAGATCCTGTGGTCACCAAGCATGACGCCCTCCATTCCCTGGCTGCGCCTAGAAATCCTGTCCATAAAAATTATGAACAGAATCGGTGACAAAGGGCAGCCCTGGCCGAGTCCAACTCTCACTGGGAATTAGTCCGATCGAGTGTTGGCAATACGAACCAAACTGTCACAACGGTCGTACAGAGACCGAATAGCTCGTAACAACAAGCCCGATACCCCATACTCCCGAAGCACTCCCCACAAAAAACCACGAGGGACGCGGTCAAATGCCTTCTCCAAGTCCACAAAACACATGTAAACTGGTTGGGCAAACTCCCACGAACCCTCGAGAATTCTCAAGAGGGTAAAGAGCTGGTCCGATGTGCCACGGCCAGGACGAAAACCACATTTCTCCTCCTGAATCCGAGGTTCGACCAACGGCCGGACTCTCCTCTCCAGTACCTTGGCATAGACCTCCCCAGGGAGGCTGAGGAGTGTGATCCCTCTAAAGTTGGAGCACACCCTCCGGTCCCCTTTTATGAAGAGAGGAACCACCACCCCGGTTTGCCATGCCAAAAGCACTGTCACGCAATGTTGCAGAGGCGTGTCAACCATGACAGCCCTACAACATCCAGGGCCTTAAGGTACTCAGGGCGAATCTCTTCCACCCCTGGGGCCCGGCCACCAAGGAGATTTTTAACCACCTTGGCGACCTCAGCCCCTGTGATTGGCGAGTCATCCTCCTCGTCCACAAACCCTGCTTCCTCTGTGGAAGGCGTATCAGTGGACTTGAGGAGATCCTCAAAATATTCCTTCCACCGCCTGACGATATCCCCAGTCGAAGTCAGCAGCGCTCCATCCGCACCATACACAGTGTGGACAGGGAGCTGCTTTCCACTCCTGAGCTGCCGGACAGTTTGCCAGAATCTCTTCGAGGCCGACCGAAAGTCTTGTTCCATGGCCTCACCGAAGTCCTCCCATACCTGGGTTTTTGCTTCAGCAACCACCCAAGCTGCACTCTGCTTGGCCTGCCAGTACACCTCAGCTGCTTCGGGAGTCCCACAAGCCAACCAAGCTTGATAGGACTCCTTCTTCAGCTTAATGGCCCCCGTCACCACTGGTGTCCACCACTTGGTTCGGGGGTTGCCACCACGAGATGCACCGACCACCTCGCGGCCGCAGCTCTGGGCCGCCGCTTCAACAACAGAGGTGGAGAACATGGCCCATTCACACTCCATGTCTCCAGACTCCCTCGGAATGTGGTTGAAGTTCTTCCAGAGGTGGGAGTTGAAGACCTCCCAGACAGGGGCCTCAGCCAGACGTTCCCAGCACACCCTCACTATATGTTTGGGTCTACCAGGTCTGAATGGCTTCCTCCCCTGCCATCGGATCCAACTCACCACCAGGTGGTGATCAGTTGACAGCTCTGCACCTCTCTTTACCCGAGTGTCCAAGACATATGGTTGCAGGTCTGATGACACGATAACAAAATCAATCACTGACCTGCGACCTAGGGTGTCCTGGTGCCAGGTGCACATATGGACACCCTTATGCTTGAACATGGTGTTCGTTATGGACAAACCGTGGTTAGCACAGAAGTCCAATAACTGAACACCACTCGGGTTCAGATCGGGCAGGCCATTCCTCCCAGTCACTCCCCTCCAGGTTTCACTGTCGTTGCCCACGTGCGCATTGAAGTCCCCCAGTAGGACAGTGGAGTCTCCAAGAGGAGCACCCTCCAGCACCCCAGTCACAGACTCCAAAAAGGGTGGGTACTCGGAAACATCATTTGGTGCATAGGCACAAATGATGGTCAGGACCCGTTTCCCAACCCGAAGGCGCAGGTGAGCAACCCTTTCATCCACCGGGGAAAACTCCAATATAGAGGCAGCAAGGTGGAGGGATACAAGAATACCCACCCTTGCTCGTTACCTCTCGCCTGGGGCAACTCCAGAAAAGGCCAAGCTCCAGCCCCTCTCCAGGAGACTGGTTCCAGAACCGGAGCTGTGTGTTGAGGTGAGACCGACTATATCTAGCCGGTATCTCTCAACCTCGTACACCAGCTCAGGCTCCTTCCCCACCAGAGAGGTGACATTCCACATACCAAAAGCCAGTTTAGAAAGCTTGGGATCAGTCCGCCAAGGTCTCCACCTTTGACCACCACCTAATCCACATAGCACCGGACCCCCATGATCCCTCCTGCAGGTGGTGAGCCCACTGGAGGGCAGACCCATGTAACTCCTTCGGGCTGAGCCCAGCCGGGTCCCATGGGCGGAAACCCGGCCACCAGACGCTAGCCATCAAGCCCCTCCCCCAGGCCTGGCTCCAGGGTGGGGCCCCGGTAACCCCATACCGGGCGGGGTACACTGAATCCTTGATCTAGAATTTATCATGAGAGTCTGTTGGATCGTTCTTAGTCTGGCCCTTCACCCAGGACCAGTTTGTCTTGGGTGACCCTATCAGAGACAAATTGCCCCGGACAACATAGCTCCTGGGATCACTGGGGCACACAAACCCCCCACCACGATAAGGTGACGATCTATGAGGGGGATGTTGGTGAAAATCAAATAAAAATCAAGCTAGTATCTCACGGAGTAGTGAATGTTGGGGAATGTTAAAGAACACTGTTTTCTGGGTTTTGTCAGGGTTCATAAAAGGTTGCAAAACATTTCGCACACAGTTTTTAAAGTCAGCAACAGTTTTGTTGCAAAAGTTCTTAAACAGTTGCTAGTGTTCACTACTAGGCACCCTCCCTCAAAAAAAGAGAACTGTTTGCAATGTGCGTTATAACCATTTGCAAATGATGTTCACAACCACTAGAGTTCTCCGTTCTTCCAAAATCCCTCCTGGTAAATAAATGCTTGACATGGTTGTTTTGTGATAGAGGGCAGTCTCTCTGTTTTGTGAGCTAAAGCAAAGCAGCACTATGTAACTTTCCTGGCCTGGTAGGGACACAAAAAACCCCACAACTAGAAAATGTCATATCCGGCTCTAGGGAGCCGGGCAATCAGAGCCAGGGACAAGCCAGTGAGTCGAGATGTTTTATTCTGGGTAAGGGATAAGGGATGAGGAGAGCACAGACACTCATACAGACGTACATTCTCAGGCTGCACAGCGCAGGGGTAGGTAGCTCGTACCGGACATGGGGGTAACAAGACGTGCATACTCACAGCGGGATACAAACACCGGAATGCTGCAAGGGGAGTTGAGGCTGACACCAGACGAAGGGGCTTCAGCCTAGCAGTGCTTATGTCGCAGCCCCGAGTCATCGAGGCTGCTCCTATTTATCCTCATTGGCAGCGCCCCAGCTGATGAAGACTAATTGGCCCCAGCCGTCCATAATGCTGCCAGCTGGGGGCCAGCTGAGACGCTGCTCAATGGGAAGCAGGGATGAGGGAAAACATGGGCTGAGTGCCGAGACGGCATCTCAACCCATGGTGACAGAGCCCCCCCCTCAAGGTCGGGCTCCTGAACGACCAGGAACATCCCAGCCCCGCCCCCCCACCTAGGGTGGGAGGAAGGGAGGCGGACCGGAGGGGAAGAAGCCAAGGGAAGGACAACACCAATGGGGCAATGTAGGGTAGCGGGAAAGAAAAACCCAAATACAATACTGACGAAACAGAATAATTAACCCAGGTACAGATGGAGAAGAACTGGGTCAGCACGCCGGTTACATACTACCCAGAGAGTACCAACCATGCGTGACCCAGAGCAAGGAAAAAAGAACCACCAAAAAGGTACAGGGCAAAAAATGCTGAGTACGGTTAAATAAAGGGGAACCTATACACAGCGCTAATTTAAGTACATACACACAGTCACCAAGAAAAGTGAGGGTGACTGGAACAAATGACAATTATAGAGCATGGTGTTACGGAAAACAAGGCACATGACTCTATAATGAACCAACAGGACAAAAAAGAAATACTGAGTGCAGGCAAAGAAAAACCCACACACGAATATATAAATACCCAGTCACCTAAAGAAATGAAAGTGACTGGAATAAATGGATAACTGCAGAGCATGGTGTTACGGAAAACAAAACATAACTCTACAATACAAAAAACGAGGCTAAAAACATGGCACAAAAAGTAAAATGCTGAGCATGAGCGATGGAAAACACAGCACTATAAAAACGAATCCACCAACAGGACAAAACATTACACCCGAGTGACCTTAATAACAAAAGAAAAAGTGACACCCGAGGTGAATGGCAGGCAGAGTCCAAAAATGGCCGAGATGGCTCCGGAGATCTCCCCGCCCATTGTCCAGCTGGCGAATCAGGGAAAGAGAAGTGTTCAGACGGCGAACTCTGGACCCAGATCCCAGGAATCCAGTCCACCGGCAGCCGAACCAGGCTGCCCAGAGGAAAACACAGACCAGTGGGGGGAAACCAGATCGCCGAACCGAAAGTTTTGCGGGTCGGGTCGTCAACCGCATCACTCAACCACCAGGACCGTTGAGACGGACGAAGGGTCAGAGCGGATCCCGGTGGAAGAGGCTCAGGGGAGAGCCGATGACGAGGGCGGCGGGCCTCAGGGAAACGGCCACCTCCTCACCGGACCTGGACAACACTGGGGCAGCACCCACGTCGGACCCCGATCGGGCCTCAGGCAAACCCACGTTGGACCCCGATCGGGTCTCGGGCGAACCCACGTTGGACCCCGATCGGGTCTCGGGCGAACCCACGTTGGACACTGCACCAGAACCGACCTCCAACGTTGAACCCGGACCCTCCAGCACCACGAGGAACAGCAACTCCTCGCCGGTGACCCTGGAAGAAGGCTCAGAAGAGAAAACAGAACCGGGGTCAGGATCACCGGCAGCGCCAGAACCCGGCGAGACGAGCTCAGACGCAGCGGGCGGCTGCACCCTGCTCGTCTCCCCTGGAGATAGGCTGAAGTGCTCAAAGATAAAAAGAGAGAAAAGAAAGGAGAGCACTCGCCTGATCTCGGGTTCTGACGCCGTCCAGGACTGCGAAGATCCAGGATCCGTCGTCAGGAGGTCGTTGTCAGGCTCCCATCTAGCCGCGTCGGGCCCCGCAGCCAGCACGATGGTCAGCGCAGCTTGAGATCCCTCCAGCTCAGGTAACCCCGCCGACGATCCACTCGGCGTGAAGCCAGAAGAATCTCGTCCCGCTGGACCGAACCGCTCCTCCGTGGAGACCCAGGGACGCTCAGTCGTCAGCGTAGACTCCACGCAGCAGTCAGTCCCCCTCCTCCGTCCGCAATGTAGCTGCGGAACCACAGGCCCTCTCCATATCCCACCACGTTGACCCGGAGCCGGGGACCGCTCGGCGGAGAGAGACACAGAGGATGCGGGATTAGGAATACAGGTTACAGCAGGTGGGGAGAGTTCAGGGAGCTGCGAACCCTGAACTTCTCCTCCAGGGATGTGACAGAGCAAATCATTAAGCAGGTGTGAAAAAACAATGACTTGCCTGCCCCCTGGAGGTTGAGCATCGCCTGCTGTAGTGGAATCTGCTTCTTCCTCTCCCCGCCCGGCGATAACGGAGGACCCCCCGGGAATTCGTCTGAGGATCGCTCGCGTTGTCTCCAGCAGAGAGCTCACCAGGCCGGGATTCCAGGCACACACAGCGGTCAGGAAGCGCGTCGAGGAGGAGGGGGAAACAGCCGGGGTGAGCCAGCCCGAATGTCCAGGAATGACAGCGGGGGAACGAGGCTCAGGGGACGAGGCTGTAGAATCTCCACACTGACGAGGCGAAGGGATGACAGCTGCGTGGGAGGAACGGTCCTGACGATGACCCAGAACTGGATCCGGACGAGGTTCGTGCAGAGGTGACTCGGCGATGTGATGACGACTACTCCCAGGGAACGAAGCGAGGGGGAAACCCAGGATTCGCCGCTCCAGATCTGAGATCGAGACGAGGAAGGCGTCGAGCACGGGAAAGCTTCGTAGCCCTGAAGTCCTCACCATCAATCTCACTGCCGCCGCCACATGCCTGAAGGTGGTGACAGGAAACACAGTAGAGCTCGCGACAGCCACTCGACCCCGGACATAACTGCTGTCAGCTGCGGCTCCTTGAAGGGAATCCCGAGTGACGTGGCGCAGGTCGGGGGAAGTCCTCTGGTTGGCGCGAACTCCCGGACTGGAATAGCGGCAGGAACGGGACTCCGAAGCGGGGAAAGACGTCGCCCACTTCGACTCCCTGCCGGGATTTCCATCCACCCCGTGGAGCTTCTCTTGCTGTGTACCTGCAGCGTCTATCCTGGCACTGTCCTCCAGATGGTACAGAGAGTGAGGGTGACAGTCCAGGAGTTCCTCAGCACGGCCCGGATGCCAGCGTCTCGCGTTGGAGGCGTCGTGCAGGGTGAAGAACGTCCCGTCGACAGCCTCCGAGATGGACCTCAGCCCGTCGCCCTGGCGCCGGAAGTGACTCCTGGGAAACGGCATGCTAGCAGCGCTGACACCCGGACAGAAAGGTACATTTCCACAGCGACTCACGGCCGCCGGCAACTCTTCTGGCTGCGACATACTGTCATATCCGGCTCTAGGGAGCCGGGCAATCAGAGCCAGGGACAAGCCAGTGAGTCGAGATGTTTTATTCTGGGTAAGGGATAAGGGATGAGGAGAGCACAGACACTCATACAGACGTACATTCTCAGGCTGCACAGCGCAGGGGTAGGTAGCTCGTACCGGACATGGGGGTAACAAGACGTGCATACTCACAGCGGGATACAAACACCGGAATGCTGCAAGGGGAGTTGAGGCTGACACCAGACGAAGGGGCTTCAGCCTAGCAGTGCTTATGTCGCAGCCCCGAGTCATCGAGGCTGCTCCTATTTATCCTCATTGGCAGCGCCCCAGCTGATGAAGACTAATTGGCCCCAGCCGTCCATAATGCTGCCAGCTGGGGGCCAGCTGAGACGCTGCTCAATGGGAAGCAGGGATGAGGGAAAACATGGGCTGAGTGCCGAGACGGCATCTCAACCCATGGTGACAGAAAAGCCCTCAGAGAGTGCATGCCACCACCAAGCCTCCCTCTGTCCCTCATGGATTACCTCCAAAATGTAATGGGTTTGTGTGTAGGCCTAGAGCCACTTCTGGTGAAAATTGCATCAAAGTCCGTCCATTAGTTTTGGAGGACTGTTGCTAACACACTGTGAGAAGATAAGAGCCTTGGCGGAAATATGCATTCTCAGATCATCACCACAATGTTATGGGTTCATCTCTAGCCCAGGGACCACCTCTGGTGAAAATTTCATCCAAATCCATCCAGTAGTTTTTGTGTAATTATGTTGCACAAATACAAACAACGTTCTTGGTGGAGGTGTGCACTCTCAGATCATCACCAAAATTTAATGGGTTCATCCTTGGGCCAGTGGCTACCTCTTGTGAGATTTTCACCAAAATCTGTACAGTAGTTTTTGCATAATCCTGCTAACAGACAGACAGACTAACAAATAGAGGGGATGCATTGGAACAGAATTCTTGGCATTTACAGGACTGTTACCATAGCAACACAACACTGAGTTGCAATCACATGTGACAGCTTTATTTTGTATGCAGCAAAACATAAAAAATCATACAAAGTATTTAGTCACAGCAGTGCACAGAGTACCTTTTTTTTTTACTTTAGAGGTTAATACTACACCATTTACTTGACTGTAGTGATGTGTGGCTGAAGACAAAGGAGCACATGGCAAGTGAAGAACTGAACAGCGCCTTTAATTATTTATTTATTATTTTTTTCCCAAATAATACAAGATAGAATGATAAGATTAGCTCTCCACAATACAAGCAGGTACTCTGTGTACTACTGTGACTGAATACTGTGCGCATTTTTTGTTTTACTGTATACACCCTCATGCTGCCACTCATTTTTACCCACAGTGTTTTTTAACTGCCATAAGTTCTGTTCAGTGACATCATACACATACCTTCTATAGACAAACCATGCCGATTACATAACCTCCTTGGTGGAGGTAACTATAGCGACTATGACCTGAATCTCATTAGTCAATCACGGGATGCTTTGTCGTTGGTAGCTAAAGTTGTGCCTTGTGATTAGGTGTAGGAACTCAGGTCATAGTCACCATAGTTGTAGTCTTTTTCAGTGCTTCTACCAAGGCCAGAGATGTTGCAAACAATGCAGGCCCACTCAGGCTATGGGAAAAGTGACATTCACCTGCTGGAAGGTTGATGTACAATTAAAATAATTTTGGAATCATTATTTCAGGGTGAAAATCTTACGTAGTGTTGCTATAAAAACCTCAGAGGCAACTGAACTTAGTCTGTCAGCTGATGTGGCTCACCTATGCCAACAAAAATCGAGTCTTTTTTCTGCCCAGCCATTGTCTCCCTTTCAACTTGGCACATTCTCATGTTACCGTATGCATACCTTTTACTTGGTATTCAGCTTAGTTATGCTAGCACTCATCTCCACATTCACACCACTGATGAGAGTGATGAACACTTTCCATATATGCTTCAGCTCATTTTTTCCCCATTACATCTCCTGGTTTGTGTGACAGTTGCTGACACGACTTAAAAAATGTAAAATGTGTTCATCTTCTAGTATTCCTTTTTATTACACTGTCTCAATAAGTACTGTATTACAAATACTAAAAGTATGTGGTTCTACTCAGTATACTCAGCATTACACCACCCTGTCAATCGTTGACAAAGACAAAATGTGAGCAATTCAGTTTGCTAATCTAACAGCAAATTACACAATTACTTATGATACAATGTTCTGCATCTACAGGGAATTTACAAAAGAAAGCTACTGGTGATACATTAGCTCTGAGGTTGATGTTTTAGGGAGGGTGGGTAGACAGATATCTGTCACTGTCAGAGGAGTAAATGAGAATCTGGGACCCCTGGAGTCACATGACACTCTTGGTGACTGATACCCAAATACTCCTTGGGGATTAGGTGACCTTTACCTCTTGGTAGGAACATATGGAGCTCACATCTGTCTCATACATATGCGGCAACGGCACATCCCTCACTTTCCTTCTTTACCTTAATATTTGTCAAAAATGCTAATACCATAATTTTTTGGTCTTCATAACCAGATATGTTTAAGTATGACTACCTGTATTTTTTCTTATGTTTTTTTTTAATGTAACTGAAGTGTCATATGAAAATATTTTCTAGGTTTAGGCACATATTATAATTAATCTCAACAATTATTAGTTGTGTGAAGCTTTGTATTATAATTCCAGTAACTAATTCTTATTTAATAAAAGTTAAAATCATTCCCGACTAACTCCTTTTTAAAATTGAATTGAATTAAAAACACAAGATAACCTTATTTTGTGGACAAATAAAACAGATTTATCTTTAATGTAATTAGAATAGGCCTTTCCACCAATTTTGCTGGGGAGATAAAACACTTCTGAACACTGTTTTTGGGTGTTTAACCTGCACTGGCATGTGTATGTGTGCATCATCATAATAATATTAATAACATTAAATTCTGTATGATTGTTCTGGCTCAAAGCATAACCATGTGTTGTTTTATGAAAAGAAAATGAACAAAACCTTTAATACCCTGGGAATCTATTCTAATACTTTTATCTTTGCCCTCTAGACTGGTATACCAAAGTCTAAAAAAGAGAGAACAGATTTGGCCTAAGTTTGAATTTTTTAATAAAGACCCTCATTCCATTCCTCATGGGTTCCCAAACCACATTGCCAATTAACTGGATCACAAAGGAACTGAGCTCTCTTGACCTTCCTTTCTTGTGAGGATGTAGTTCCCTTATGGTGTTAGGTATTTTTGAATTAAAGCATTGACAATAAGAGGCTTGTCAGAGCTCATCAGTTCAGGATCATAAGACTATCTAAAATGACCCCACAAAAGGGAAGTTAAAAACATGCTATCACATGAATGTAGCTCTCACATTATTACAGGCTCAGAGGTGATTGAGGAAAAACTGCTTAGTTGGTGGGAATTCATAAAGCAATATGAAGGTTCCATTCAATGCATGTTTTCCACATGTTGACAGTTCCCGCAGGTCTTCATGAAATGTCTGTGACATACTTTGACCAAATTGCCTTTATTGTAGTATCACTGTCAATCATCTTTTGCAGCCTTCCTCAGACCAGTTCATTTCAGATTATACAACAGTTGGTTCCGACCAAGCATTTTGATTGGACAATAGGGATTCCAGGAGTTACTAAAATCCACAATAATTGCGCACCATCTTCACTGGATATGTATCATTCCGCTTCAAAGGTGTTCATGTAACCGTTAATTCTTCTTCTTCTTCTTTCGGCTGCTCCCTTTAGGGGTCGCCACAGCAGATCATCTCTCTCCATCTCGCCTGGCAGCTCCATCTTCAACATCCTTTGTCCAGTATCTCCACTATCCCTTCTCTGCACATGTCCAAACTATCTCAGCCTTGCCTCTCTTACTTTGTCTCCAAATCGCTCAACCTGAGCTGTCACTCTGATATACTCATTTCTAATCCTGTCCCTCCTACTCACTCCCAATAAAAATCTTATCATCTTCAACTCTGCCACCTCCAGCTCAGCCTCCTGTCTTGTCAGTGCCACCGTCTCCAAACCATACATCATAGCAGGTCTCACTACCATCTTGTAAATCCTCCCTTTCACTCTTGCTGCTACCCTTCTGTCACAGTTCACCCCTGACACTCGTCTCCACCCACTCCACCCTGCCTGAACTCTCTTCTTCACCTCTCTTGTGCATTTTCCATTGCTTTGGATGGTTGACCCCAGGAATTTAAACTCATCTACTTTCACTACTTCTACTTCTTCCATCTTTACTGTTACACCTGCCACGTTCTCATTCACACTCATGTATTCTGTTTTAACTTTTTCTGACTTTCATTCCTCTTCTCTCCAGAGCATACATCCACCTTTCCAGGTTCTCTTCCACCTGCTACCTACTCTCACTACAGATCACAATGTCCCTGCCCCCGGCCAACAGTGATCTGTGTGGAGTTTGCATGTTCTCCCCGTGTTTGCGTGGGTTTACTCCGGGATTTCTCCAGTTTCCTCCCACATGCTAAAAACATGCAGGTTAGGGAGTTAAGGGGCGCTTGCGCACGCAGTGACCGGCAGCTGGTGGCTTGTCACCAGACTGCAGAACAAATCTACCTACGGGTACAAAATAAGTCCAAAAAAAAAATGTTGTCTGCAAACATCATGCTCCACGGAGACTCCTGCCTGACCTCGTCTGCCAGCCTGTCCATCACCATGGCATACAAGAAAGGGCTCAGAGCTGATCCCTGATGTAACCCCACCCCCACCATGAACTCATCTGTCACTCCTACAGCACATCTCACCACCGTCTCGCTGTCCTCATACATGTCCTGCACCACCCTCACATACTTCTCTGCCACTCCTGACTTTCTCATACAGTACCACACTTTGTCTCTTGGCACCCTATCATATGCTTTCTCTAGATCCACAAAGACACAGTGCAACTCATTCTGACCTTCTCCATACTTCTCCATCAACACTCTTAGAGCAAATATTGCATCTGTAGTACTCTTTCTTGGCATAAAACTATACTGCTGCTCACTGATTATCACCTCTCCTCTTAACTTGGCTTCAGCAACTCTTTCCCATATCTTCATAGTGTAGCTAATCAGCTTTATGCCTCTGCAGTTACTACAGCTCTGAGCATCATCTTTGTTCTTTAAAACTGGAACCAACACACTTCTTCTCCTCTCCTCAGCCATCCTCTCACTCTCCAAGATTGTTTTAAACAATCTGGTTGAAAAGTCCATTGCCAAACATTTCATTACCTCCACAGGTATGTCATTTTGACCAACCGCGTTTCCATTCTTTATCCTCTTCAAAGCTGCCCTCACTTCTGCCTTGCTAATCCTTGGGACTTCCTTGTTCACCATCTTTCCTTCATCCATCCTCCTCTCTCTCTTATTTTCTTTATTCATCAGCTCTTCAAAGCACTCCTTCCACCTTCTCAACACACTCTTGTCATTTGTTAGTACATTACAATTTCTGTCCTTAATCAGCCTAACCTGCTGCACATCTTTTCCAGCTCGATCTCTGTCTAACAATCAATACAAGTCCTTTTCTCCTTCCTTAGTGTTAAGCCTCTTATACAATTCACTATATGCCTTTTCCTTTGCCTTTGCCACCTCTCTCTTTGCCATGTGCCTAGATTCCAAATACTCCTGTCTACTTTCTTCATCTTCTTGACTACCCACTTTTTCTTTGCTAACCTCTTCCTTTGGATACGTTCCTGTACCTCCTCATTCCACCACCAAGTCTCCTTGTCTTCCTTCCTCTGTCCACTGAATGCACCACATACCTTTCTTCCCGTTTCCCTCAATACTTTTGCTGTACTTTCCACTGGGCCGAGTAAAATTCCACTTTGGGTTATGGACTTGGTTCTGGCTCAGGGTGATGAATGTCCACGGCGAAGATGGGCCAAATGACAGCCAGCAAAATATCAAGCACATCTGTGGATAGTGGCGAAGTTGGGAGCAGCGTGCTTCCAGGTGTCTGACAGCATGATGAGGCATGCCAACCAGCTGCGGCGTGTCCAGGAGGATGCTCTGGGTGACGAGGCTGGATGGGAGTCGGTGATGGCATTGTGGGATCTGGGCTCCGTCGTCCAGGAAGATCAGCCATCGCTTCGGGGGCCTGCCGCCTCCAGGGGTGCTCCTGCTGAGGGGCTGCCCTGGGGCCCCCATGCCAGTTACATCTTTCCCACCCAAGTGACTGTGTGGTAGCACTTTACTTATAGTTCTGTGTGTTTTATGTACATATTTTGTTATGGGGTTATATATACTGTATATATGTGTGTGTGTGTGTGTGTGTGTGTGTGTGTGTGTGTGTGTGTGTGTGTGCGTTTGTGTTTTAGTTTCGGAGCACAGCATATATTTTTTTAGTTTGAAATAAATTACTTTTAGTTTAATTTGGTGGCAGAATAACCCACCATGCCACGCAGGTTGTGTGGCAGTCCACCTGCCAACTCTATTTTAGGTTGTTTTGAGTGAGTGTGTTGTGTCAGTTTAGTACATCAGTATACGTTATTTTAGAGTGAGAGTCAGGTTCCAAATTGGGGTGGGTTTGAATTGTGTGAGTGGTTTTGGACTTTCTAAAGGGGGGAGAGAATGTTGTGATGCACTTTATTGTGAAGTGCAGTGTGGTGGCGTGGACTTCCAGCCATCTTACGGCCTTTTTATGCCAGATGCCTACACTGGTGCATACCGTGTACTGCTTGTACATAGTTCAACAATAAAGCTGTGTTCGGCAAGTCCATCTTGCCTCATCCTTCATTCAGGTATTTTCCATACATAACAGGTATCATGAATATACTAACTATGGGTATGATACTCTAATGCCCTCCACATAGCAGAGGGCATTAAAGTATTGCACCCGTAGTTACTATATTCATTAATACTATACTCCCTCTTGTGTAATATTGCTTAAATATTTCTCTTTATGTAAACGTGCATCGCCCTCCGTCTTTCCTCACTTTTAATATCGGCTGTTGATGCCATATTGCTTATGTTAGCAAGACAGCTCCTAGCTCAGCTAGCTACCATAGTCTGAGCCAACGACAATAAATTTGTTTTAAGGGGTCATTAAGTAAACAATTATGTTTTTGTAGGCTTCAACTTTCTGAAATGCATCTATTGGTCACGTGATCAAAAAATATCAATTTATCCTATTTTTTTTTCTTTTTTTTTTTTTTCCTTTGAAAGACAAAAGTAAAATAGAAAGATGTCTTTACCTTCTTTACATGTTTCAACTGCAGTTGAAACATGTAAAGAAGGTAAAGACATCTTTCTATTTTACTTTTGTCTTTCAAAGGAAAAAAAATAGGATAAATAATTAAAAGAAGACAAAATGAACCTGTTTGACAAAAAATATCAAAATAGTCACTTCTTCTAAATACAAATACACAGAGAATTTCTCTCCATGAAGCCATTCTAACTCTTCCAGGATTTTTCCTGTACATCAAAAAAAGGGAAACATCACGACAAGGTAAACGTCACTAGCCTTGGTACTTGCTTGCCACTGTATTATTGGCCAGCCTAGCTGTCTTTCATGTAGACAAGCGGGGAGCCAAAGAGGTTAGCTTAAGAGGTAACAGTGGTACTAGGAAGCATGCTTACTAAGCACCGTTTATATTGTTATTTTCATTAGATTTCAGTCACACAAATGTACCTCCCTGTTTCCACCTGGTTTAGAAATCCACAGTCAATTATATACATTGGCTTATTTTGATATACTTTCGCTGTAATGTTACATTGAGTCGTTAACCTTAGCTTGGCTAGGTGGTCAGTGTCACTGATCAGTAACTGCATTAGGAGCTTGCCTTGGGAGGTAGGAGGTGATGGACAGGCTGCCTGACATTAGCTTAACTGTCGATCTTTTTAACTTTTTAAAATAACTTTATTTATATAGATTTAACTTTGTTTATATAGCACCATTTCACAACAACAGTCATCTCATAGCACTTTCAACAGTAGGGGAAAACCCCACAATTGCAGAAAGACCCCAGCAATCAGGCGATCCCCTGTGAGCAAGCACTTGGTGACGGTGGAGAGGAAAAACTCCTTTTTAGCAGGAAGAAACATCCAGCAGAACCAGGCTCAGGGACGGGCAGTCATCTGCTGAGACTGGCTGGAGGTGAGGGGATAGAGAAGAAGAAGAAAAGAACAGACATGTTCAGAGTAAACAGCACGACAGGGACTCAATCTATGGGAGAGAACAAACAGATGTAAATGACCAGCAAAAATATTTCATCGAGAGTGACGAAAGGAGTGAAGCCCAGTGCATTGTTGGAGGTCTCCCGACTGTCTAACCCTATTAGCAGCATAACTAAGGGAGGATTCAGGGGCATGTGTGCCCACCCTAACTATAGGCTATGTCAAAAAGGAAGGTTTTAACCCTATTTTTAAAAACAGAGATCCAGTCTGACTCCCGAATCCAGATTGGCAGCTGGTTCCAAAGGAGAGGAGCATAATAACTGAAGGCTTTGCCTCCTATTGTACTTCTGGAGACTCTAGGTATTACAAGTAATCCTGCATTTTGGGAGCGTAGTGCTCTGTTACGATGACAGGGTAGTATCAGGTCTTTTAAATAAAAAGGGCCCTGATTAGTTAAAGCTTTGTAAGTGAGAAGAAGGATTTTAAACTGAATTCTAAATTCTATGGGAAGCCATTGAAGGGAGGCCAGAACCAGAGAGATGTGACCTCTCTTTCTAGTACCTGTTAAAACTCATGCAGCAGCATTTTGGATCAGCTGAAGATTTTTTTTTTTTTTTGTAACTTAGATTTTTATTCATTTTTCATTATATATATATATTGCATTCAGATCACAGTCTACATTTAAAAAACAAAGGGGCTAGAGTAAGAAAGAAAAAAAGGGGGAAAAAAAGGGGGGGGGGACAAATGTTGGAGCATCAAGTTTTTAGTTTCCATCTCTTAATTCTTCTGGTTTTTCCAGTGTCTTTGGTTATTCTTTCAATTTCTGTCTCGTTGTTGCACTTTGTAGTGTGCCCATTTCCGCCATTTTTTTTCATATAGTCCTTCTTGCATTCTTTGTCGATATGTTAGTTTTTCCATCATACATATGTCCTCAACAACGTCAGTCCATTGCTCTTGGTCAGGAAGAACTTCTGATCGCCATTTTTTTGTGATTGTTTTTTTATATGCAATCAACAAGATTTTAACTAGATATCTGTCCTCAGCCTGTATTACATTGTCTCTTTTAAGATCACATAAATACATCAAGTTACAGTTCATTGGTATATTATATCCTAATATCCTCTGTATTGTCACATGTATAGATTTCCAGAATGATGAGATTTTGCTGCATTTCCAAAACATATGTGAGTGGTCTGCATTTTGAGCCCCACATCCCCTCCAGCATAAAGATTGGGTATTTGTATATTTTCCTTGAATCTGTGGTGTGATGAAAAAGCGAATCAGGTTTTTCCATCCAAATTCCCTCCATATCCTTGAATTTGTTGATGTGTGTTGTGTTTTCCATATTTCCTGCCAGCTTTCTTCTGTTATGTTTAAATTGAGCTCTTTCTCCCATTTCTCCTTTATATAGTTACTTGAATGTTTGTTTGCCGTAAGTTTCTGATATAGCTTTGAAATAATTCTTATTTTATTTCCTGCATATGAACTTAAAATGAATTGTATAATCTCGCTCACATCTGTTTGGAGGTTATGCCTAATCTTCTTCATATAATAGTCTCTCATCTGCAGATATCTGAAGAATTCCGATCTTTCTAGTTTAAATTTTCTTCTGATGTTTACAAAGCTCCCGAGATCTTTTTTTCCGATATTGCCCCATGCTGTGATTCCCTTGTCCACCAGATTTTTGTATCCTCTATCTTGCTTTGTCGGTTCAAACTGACTGTCAAATGCTACCCATTTCAATAGTTTTATGTCTTCCTTTATATTATACTTTTGTACTATTTTATACCACAGTTCCAAAGTAAATTTAGTGATTGGGTCTATTTGTTTGATTTGCTTATATGCATCTTTATCTCTTATTATGCTTTGTACTGGGAGTCCCTCAATTTCCTTTTCCATTTCTTTCCATTTTGCCTCATATCCTTCGTCGCACCAACATATGATATATCTTATTTGTGCTGAGTAGTAATATTCCTTTAGACTCGGTAGGCCCATGTCTCCTTTCTCTTTTGGTAACTGGAGAGTTTTATATTTCACTCTTGGCTTTTTACCTCCCCAAACAAATCTTGACATCATCCTGTCCCACTTTGAGAACTGGGCATCCGGAATCTCTGTTGGTAGAGCCTGGAAGAGGTAAAGTAATCTAGGTTGTATGCTGATTTTGACTGTCTCAGTTTTTGAATTCAGATCCATATTTAAGATTGACCATCTATCAATATCTTTTTTTTATTTCTTGTTCCAGCCTATCATAGTTTGCTTTATAGATTTTGCTTAGATCTTTAGGTATGTTCACTCCAAGGTATTTTATTTCTTTTTGTTTCCAGTTTAGTTTGATCTTATCAGTTATCTGGTTTAGAAGGTTATAGTGGAATGTCAGTATTTGTGTTTTTGTTATGTTTATCTTGTATCCTGATAATTTCCCAAAATTTTCTATCAAGTTCATCATTTCCATTATTGATTCATCTGGTTGTTCAAGGTAAACTATAATATCGTCTGCAAATAGCCCAATCTTGTGTTCCGCTCCCTTTATTGTTACACCTTTTAATTTCTTATTTTGTCGTATCGCTTGAGCCAGTGGCTCTATGAACAGAGCAAACAAGGTGGGCGATAAGCAGCATCCCTGCCTGGTTGATCTTTGTATATTTACTTTGTCTGTTAAGTTACCGTTTATCTTGATTCTTGCCACAGGTTCTTGATACAGCGTCCTTATGCATTGTACTGATTTTTCATTAAATCCAAAGCGTTCCAGCACACTATATAGGAATTTCCAGTTAACCCTGTCAAATGCTTTTTCTGCGTCTAAACTCATTATTACTGCGCTTTTCTTTTCTTTATGTATTTGATTAATTATATGTATTGTTCTCCTGATATTGTCATGTGTTTGGCGCCCCTCTATGAAACCAGTTTGATCATCTTCTATCAATTCCGTCAAGAATGTCTTTATTCGTTTACATATAATTGTTGTATATGTTTTATAATCCGCATTTAGTAAAGAGATTGGTCTATAGTTTCCGCATTGTTCTCTATCTTTCCCTGGCTTTAAAATAACTGAAATAATGGCTTCGTTCCATGATGGAGGTATTTTGTTGTTGTTCAACGTCCAATTAAATGACTTTAGGAGCTGTGGCGTGAGTTCTTCTATAAACAGTTTATAAAACTCAGAAGGGTACCCATCACTACCTGGTGATTTACCATTTTTAAGTGACTTAATCACATCTCTAATCTCTTGTGTTGTTATTTCTGCTGTTAGCTTTTCCTTTTGTTGATTTCCTATTGATGGCAAGTCCAATGTGCATAGAAATTTTTTAATATCCTTAGTAATTGTTTCTTCAGGTTGCGAGTATAGTTCTTGATAGAAATTATGGAATATTTCTTCGATGTTTTCTGGGTTAACTGTGGTTTTATTTGTGATGGGGTCTTTAATCTTATATACATTATTCACTGTTTGTTGTTTTCTTAACCGTTTTGCCAGCAATTTTGTGGCTTTTGGTCCCGTTTCATAATATTTTTGCTTTAGATATCTATTTTTCCTTTCAATTTCATCTATTTGTGTTTCTTTTATCTTTATTTTTTCTTCTTTAATTTCTTGATATATTTTTGGGTCATTTGTGCTTTGATGTTTACGTTCTAGTTCCCTCAGTCTCTCACATCTTTGTTCATATGTTTCCAGTTTAGACTTATTTGCTTTTCCTGTTTCAACAATTAATTTACCTCTTAACACGGCTTTTAGTGCATCCCATAGTATTGTTGGGTCCACTTCTTCATTGTCATTCTCTTGGATATACTCGTTTATGTTTACTTTTATTCTTTCTTTCATTTTCTCATCATTTAACAGTCCTACGTTAAGTTTCAATGTTGTTTGTCGTTTTCTATTGTTTAAATATATTTCCATGTATATAGGATTATGATCTGATATTTTTGCCCCTCCAATCCGACAAGTTCTCACCCTGTGTCTGTCACCTTCATTCATAAGGAAGTAATCTATTCTAGAGTGTACTTTATGGACTGCTGAATAATGTGTATAGTCTTTTTCGAGTGGGTGCAGGTCCCTCCATATGTCTACCATACCCATTTCTGCCAGTGAGGTTCTTATGAACTTTGTTACATGTTTTTTTGTCTTCTTAACACTTGTTGTGTCAACTTCATGATCCATGACAGCATTTAAGTCTCCTCCACAAATTAGGACTCCTTCACTGTGTGTTGCTATGAGATCAAACAGTTGTTGAAAAAAACCCTTGCCACTTTCTGGTGGGGCATAAATGTTCACTAATGTAGATCTGCATACCATCTATTCTTCCCTTTATTATTACATACCTGCCTTCTTTATCCTGGATTTCTTGTTCACATTCAAATTGTATTTTATTTGAAATTAGTATCATAACCCCCCTTTTAGTTCCTCCCTTAAATGAACTGTAGTAGGAGTTCTTATAGCCAAATCTCTTTAGTTTCACATGTTCTGTCTTGCTCAAATGTGTCTCTTGCATAAATATAATTTCGGCTTTTTCCTTCTTGAATTTTCTTATTATTCTTTCCCTTTTAACAGGTGAGTTCAGACCATTCACGTTTAGTGTCATTAGCTTAAGATTTTTACCCATATTCATGTTTTTCCATTTTTTTAACTTGTGCTCCTAGCCTCTTTAACAACAAAAATAACACATATTTATATAAAAACACATTAACAAATCTCGACCTCCGTACTTTGGGCCTTTCTTCTGCCCAATGGTCCCTGTTGGTGGGTGGAGGGAATGTCCTCACCGAATGAGGGGCCCTCCCTAGACCTCTAGTTACTATCCAAGTAATAGTCATTAGTCTAGAAATGTCCAACAAAAATCACTTAAACCTCTCCTAGCCTTTTGTTTCTCTTTTACCTTGTCTTCTTGGCCTTCATTTCTTCTGTGCCTTTCTTAATCTTTGTTATGATCTAGGCTTTCAGTTGAAAGCCTTGCAGTTTTTCCAGGGCCCGCTGCTCCACGTCTCCTCCCGTCTTCTGCCGTTCACTCGCCTCCACTCCGGCTGTCGTGATGCGTTCAGGGTCGCCGCTGCTCCAGCCGCTTCCTCCGGCACGCTCACCACAAGGCCCCGCTCCATCATGTCCCGCGCTGCCTCTCTGGCTGTGTTGTATGTCTTCACGCCGTCCTCCCAATGAATCCTCATCTTCGTTAGCAGCGT
Source organism: Pholidichthys leucotaenia (assembly GCA_020510985.1). Taxonomy (NCBI): domain Eukaryota; kingdom Metazoa; phylum Chordata; class Actinopteri; order Cichliformes; family Pholidichthyidae; genus Pholidichthys; species Pholidichthys leucotaenia. The sequence goes on from CM035840.1 coordinate 342,143,529, forward strand.
TTAGAATCTAATTTTTTTCTCCTTCAGTGTTTTTTTAATGTTGGCATATTTCTTTCTCTGCTGCACAATTTCTGTCGGGTAGTCATGATCAAAGAATATCTGCTTGTCGCCGATTCGTATCTTTTTTTTCCACGCTTGTGTCAGGATTCTTTCCTTTACATCATATTTCAGAAAGTTCACCACAACTGACCTGGGTGGAGAGTTTGGTTTCGGGTTCTGCGGCGAGGCTCTGTGCGCTTGTTGAATCTGCAGATCCGCTTCACCGGGCAGCTCCAGCTCTTTTTTTAAGAATTGATCCATGAATTTCGTCATCGAGTTGCCTTCAATGCCCTCCGGGATCCCGAAGATGCGTATATTGCTCCGTCTGGACCTGCTCTCCAGGTCGGTTATTTTCTCCTGCGTCCTCTGCGTTTGTGCCGTCAGGGTCTGCAACTGCTCGTTTGCCTCGCTCTTTCAGTCTTCCAGCTCCGATATTCGGGCCTGTGCTTCTGTCATACACGCCCGTTGAGAACGCAGCTCCTCCATGTTTTCTGCTAGCTTGCGCTCCATTTCTCTTCGGATGCCCGTAATTTCCTCCTTCATCTCTTTTTTCAGCTCCTCCTTAAGAGCCACTAAATCCTGTTGGAGTTGCAGCTTGAAGTCTTTTAACTCTTTACCTAGATTGGCAATGCCAGTGTTCATGGCATCGAGTTTGGCGTCCTCCATTTTCCCTGCTGCAGTCACCTCGTTTTTTTGGGCCTCGTGTTCAGCGATTTCTCCTGCGTTGTTGAAGAGGAATTCTTTAATTTTACCCTGCTTTCGTCCATGTGCCCGGCTCCTTCGTGTTTTCATCCCTTGGTTTATTGATCCGTTTATGTCGAGTTGGCCATTTACCGATGATTTTTAATCCGGCTAGGGAGAGCTCTCTGTTTAAGAGTTATGTCTCTCCGCCATCTTCCCGGAAGTCTCGGATCAGCTGAAGATTTTTAAAGATGCTTTAGGACAGCCTGACAATGAAGAGTTACAATAATCTAATCTAGAGCTAACAGAAGCATGGATTAGTTTCTCGGCATCACTCTGAGACAAGATCATTCTAATCTTGGCAATATTACGCAAATGATAGAAGGAAGTCTTAGAAACAAGTTTAATATGTGAATTAAAAAAACAGATCTTGATCAAAAATAACGACAAGGTTCCTCACAGAACAATTAAGAGAAAGAGTAACCACATCCAAACTAAGAGTTTGATTTGGAAAGGTATTTCTAAGGCTTTTTGGACCAACAAGAATGACTTCAGCAAGAAATTACAAGTCATCCAAGCTTTGATGTCCTTAAGACAAGCCTCTAATTTAGCTAATTAATTACTGTCATCTGGCTTCATTGACAAGTATAATTGTGTGTCATCGGCATAATAATGAAAATTATGCAGTGCTTTCTAATAATGTTGCCTGGCAGAAGCATATATAAACTAAAAAAAACAGGGCCTAGTACAGCTCCCTGTGGAACTCCATGACTGAGCTTTGAGTTGGAAGAAAACTCATTACTGACATGAACAAACTAGAACCTATGAGATAAATAAGATTTAAACCACTGCAGCAAAGTTCCATTAAGTCCAACAAGGTGTTCTAGTCTATCAAGTAAAATATTATGATCGATAGTATCAAAAGCTGCACTAAGATCCAAAAGGACAAGTACAGAAACAAGTCCATTATCAGATGTAATAAGGAGGTCATTAGTGACCTTCATTAAAGCTATTTCAGTACTATGATGGATTCTAAACCCAGATTGAAACTCTTCAAATAAACCATTTCCTTGCAAGTGGTCAAAAAATTGTGCAGCAACAACTGTAAGATTTTTGAAATGAAAGGCAGATTAGAGATTGGTCTATAGTTAGCTAAAACTCCTGGATCCAGCGTTGGCTTTTTAAGTAAGGGTTTAATTACAGCAGTTTTAAAGGCCTGGGGTACATGGCCTAATGTTAAAGTGTACCTGTGGTGGTCGTGCAAAAAAAGATATTATATTGAGCCCCTGGCTCACTTTCTAGTTCAATTTCAAGGTAAAATTCAAGTTTAAGGCAATTTGATATAAATCCATTGCTGATGTGCTTGTTCAGGTATGCCAGCAAAACATGTTCGCAGCCATATTTGCCTCTACATGGACTTCCAGGACGCTTCCTGTGACGTAATTTCGTGGCTACAGCGATCTGGATCAGTATTGGCTGAGCCTCGAGTACCCGGATGTGCAGCGGCTTTGGGGATATTCTAATTCAAATTCAAACGTTTATTTCAAACTCAGGGTTCATATTAAATGCTGAACTGAATCGAGTAGAAAATAAATAAATAAATGCTTAAATTCGGCGGGTCGTCTCGTCTGATCTGAGGTCGTTAACAGCCGCAAAACGGCAGATTAATTCGGCTCTTCTGTCGCTGCTATAAAGAGCGGCAGACAGTGCGTTGCGTTTTATGAGGACCAAAATTCAAACGTTTATTTCAAACTCAGGGTTCATATTAAATGCAGAACTGAAACGAGTAGAAAATAAATAAATAAATGCTTAAATTCGGCGGGTCGTCTCGTCTGATCTGAGGTCATTAACAGCCGCAAAACGGCAGATTAATTTGGCTCTTCTGTCGCTGCTATAAAGAGCGGCAGACAGTGCGTTGCGTTTTATGAGGACCAAAATTCAAACGTTTATTTCAAACTCAGGGTTCATATTAAATGCTGAACTGAAACGAGTAGAAAATAAATAAATGCTTAAATTCAGCTGCTTGTCTCATTTGATCTCGTAACTGCCACAACACGGAAGCTGATTCTACAACTATATACAGAGCAGCAGTTTGTGTAACCAAACCCAGCTCACCTTGTCAGAAGATCGGAGCGGAAACAGGGCACAGACGAATAATTTCAGACGAAATTGCGTTGTGTGTGAGGACCACTTCGTCACTTTAACCCTCAGAAGACCTTTCTGGCTCAAACCTGTAGCCATGTTGGACAAATTCTTCCTCAGAGTCCGACAATTCAGCCATAATAGAATAAAAACACTCACAACAGCACCCTAGTCTCTCATACAGGCGGAGCATTGACTGTTGAGTATCAACGAAGTGACGTCACATCCGCATGTGTCATGGCTGCGCCCACAGTTTTCATTGGCTGCCCATGGCCAAGGTCCTATTTGAATATATGTCTGGTGGTATATGGCTGGCAAAAATTATTTACCAAAATAAGAAATACTTTTTCATAATGTTTTCAAGTCAAATGCGTCTTCACGACCACCACAGGTACGCTTTAATGAAGAATTGATTATTTGAAGAATAGAGCTACCAATAAATGGGAAGACTTCTTTAAACAACCTGGTAGGAATAGGGTCTAAAAGACAAGTTGAAGGCTTGGATGAGGAAACTATTTTATCTAACTCTAAAAGGTCAGTTGGAGTAAATGCATCCAAACAGATATCAAGTAGTAGCTACTGTATTTAAGTTAACGGTGTGAAGAATATGACAGATTTTATCTCTGATAGATGAAATTTTATTATTGAAGAAGTTCATGAAGTCCTGACTAGTAAGCTCTAAGGGAATGCTAGATTTGACAGAGTCCTGGCTCTTTGTCAGCCTGGCTACAGTGCTGAAAAGAAACATGGGATTCTTCTTGTTCTCTTCTATTAATGCGGAATAATAACTTGTTCTAGCTTTCCTAAGAGATTTTTTTTTATAAATTAGAAGTTGATTTCTCCAAACTAAATAGATTTCATCTGATTTAGTGGAGTGCCATTTTCTTTCTAACTGGCGAGTCTTCTGTTTTAAGCCATGAGTTTCTGTGTTGAGTCAGAAATCTCTGATTAGACTTTTTCTTTTTTTAAAAGGGCCCACCATGTCTAGAGTCTGATGGATAGAAGCTGTGACACTTTCTACCATGCTATCAATTACAGAAGGCGCAAGCTCTCCATAGCTTATCTCCGTTGTGTTGACACATGGCATAGAGGAAACAATCTGCTTAAATATGGTAACAGCGTCATGTGAGAGACATCTACTGTAGTAATATTTTTCTTTAGGAGCAAAATAGTCGGAAATAGTAAGATCAAAAGTTCTATTTCTATGCCATATGTCAGAGCAAGGTCCAACTTGTGGTGGAGATAATGGGTAGAATTTCCTACTTTCTGAGAAAACTCCATCGAGTCTAATATTGAATTAAATGCCATATTAAGGCAATCACTATCTACATCTACATGTATATTAAAGTTCCCTACTATACCGGAGTGGTGGCTCAGTTGGTAGAGCATCCGCCCCACACCCGGGAGGCAGGGGTTCAAATCCCGGCCGGGTCATGCCAAAGACCATATAGAAGCGGAACTTCCTGCCGTCTGGCTTGGTGCTCAGCAATAACGGAATGGAGGAGGGAAATCTGTGGCGGAGCCTTGCATAGCAGCGGCCGTTCTGATTCTACATATGGGGTGTGTGTGATTAACACTGTAGATAGGATAAAACACAATTTCATTCTACTGTACATGATTGGTCGTATGGTTGAATAACAATAAAGGGTGATTTTAATTTTTTAATTTTAATTTAATAATTATTCTGTCCAATTTCAGCACTCAATCCACTAAGAACTCAGCAAATTCGAATAAAACCTAGGCTGAGGGAGGATGACAAACTATGGCAAATAAAATTGAGTTTAACCTAAAATTGCTAAAATGCCCAATACTGAAGACCATGCCCTCAAAGGAATTATAACATGTTTTTTTGCTTTACATTCACTAGTAATTTGGAATGGTAAATTGTTGCTACTCCTCCTCCACGACCAGAACTTCTGGGATTTTGACAGTTTGAATAACCAGAGGGAGATGATTCATTTAAACCAACATAATCCTCTTGCCTTAACCAAGTCTCTGTAAGGGATAATAAATCAATCTGATGATCAATTAACAGATCATGGACTAGCAGAGACTTGGGAGTTAGAGACCTAATATTTAACAAACAGCATTTAATTTTTAAATTATGAGGAGGAACAGAAGCCAAGTCATTAGATTTAGAGGCTACATGTTTAATTTGAGTTTTACCAACTTTTTGTTTAATCACTTTGAGATGCTTATACATTATATTTTTTATTTACTTTAGAGGGAGCAGACAGTGATTCTCTGATGGGGAAGACATGGGCTAAGTTGAGGGGTGGCAGATAGAGAGAAGCTGCACAGCAGCGTGTAAGACTGCGACTCTGCTTCCTGGTCCCAACTGAGTTGTCAAGGTTTTGGAACTTTGGATAAAAATGATGCCAGATTGTTCGATAAATGAGACGCACCATCCAAAGTGGGATAGACACTATCTCGCCTAATTAGACCAGGTTTTCCCTCAAATTAGTTCCAATTGTCAATGTGGCTCACACTGTTTGCAGGACACCACACAGGCAGCCAGCAGTTGAAGGATGACATGCGGTTAAACATGTCGTCATTGATCCAGCTGGTTTTGATGACTATTTTCTATAAATTCTATTCAAACCCACCAGAGTCCTTTTTCATCTACAACACTTGGCCATATACAGTGTTCTTAGGCGTTATTTGAGCTTACTTTCTTGTACTATTATCTCTAACTGGGGGCAAAAGCAGCTAGCTGAAGCTAGCAGTTTAGCCATTCATTCACAAAAGTACTTATTGTACTCAATGGACCAGCTAAGGTTACTGTTAAGAGGGGAGGCGGAGTTAAATGCGGCCTTCGAGATTTAAAGAGACATGTGTAGAGGAGCTTGAAATAACGAGGCGATGTGATTCATAAACCAAAGTTTATTATCAGCTCCTCTAACAAGTCTCATCTAGGTGCAGCAGCAGAAGAAGTAAGAAAGCGAACACCTTCGGCTCTACGAACTTATACTCGCACATAACAAAAGACATGCATATCAAAAGCTGACATCCCTCACTATCTTAATCCCCTCTTTTGTCTTCGTGCTCCTCCACCTGGCCCTGGGGGGTCAGGGCAACCCATCCGGTCTCCACCGCAGCGCCTGGGATGCTCTTTGATCTTCACTGGCGGTTGAGACCCTTTGTCCTGTTCTGAGGTGTGAAGTCGCTTTACATATGTAATCACTAAACACTCTCACATGCTTAAACATATGTAGGTTATGGGATCTATGATTAATATAGCCCACAGCCCCCCCCCCCCAAACGACTAAGAAAAGGACAATAGAAAAATTCACAGTTTAAGATAATTATTATGACATACTAACTGCTACACCTCTTGACACAGAAGAAACTTTCCAGCAGCCATGCTCCTAAGAGAGTTCAGTGGTAATCGCCGCACGGCCTCCAAGAACCGTCGGATTTCGGGACCATGTGAAGTGGTGACGCCCAGGGGCTTTTGGAGCGTCTGATAATGCCTAATTTTTCAAGGGTGGTAAACTCGTCCCGAGCTATGGCGAGCTTGGTCGTGTCTAAGCGCCGAGCTTTGGCGAATACGGGTGGGCCCGTTGTGGGAATAAAGTGTTCGACCCCGTGTCTAGCCACTGTGGCTGAGAATTTGGGAATTGTGAGTGCTGGAAATTGGGTGAGGAGTTGATCAAACTTACCTCCTGCTGTGGTGACGCTAGCCTGCACGGGTGGTGGAGAAAATCGAGCTGAGCAGGGAATAGAAGCAAAGGACAGTGCATTAACCAAGCGTCTGTTCGCTAGATCAACTAATAACCCATGTGCACACAAAAAATCTGCTCCCAACAAGTTAAAACTCACCGCCGCTACAACAAATGTCCATCTGTAGTTGCGGCCGTGGATGCAGAGGGGCAGGCCCTTTTCGCCAAAAGTGTCGATGATGGAGCCGTTGGCTGCCACCGCTCCATTGCCCCGGGGGCCCATGGCCCGGTCTGCTTGGGAGGGCATGACAAAACTTAGTTGAGCTCCCGTGTCGATAAGGAACCGCTTGCCGGTGTGTCCGTCCGTCACATATAAAAGCTTGCTTTTTTCGCCGAGAACCGCCGCTGTTAACGGCTCTCGGCTTCGGCGTTTTCCTGAAATCGTGAATTTGCAGGGGGGAACGCATTTGTAAGCCTTCTCGGCGAAGCGGTGGTGGTAATAACAAACGTCGCTCCGTCTGTTGCGTCCTGGCCGTGTCGCTGTCACCGCGGGCTGATTCTGCTCGGTGATTTGTGGCTCCTCGTGGCTCCGGACATCAGCGTTGAGGTCAGCGGATGCTGCTGTGGGTGTCTGCTCCTTGCAGGCGTTGACGAGCCGTTGAGCTTCGTGAGCCAGTGTGCGGAAGTCTTGCTGGGTGCTGCATCGCATGTTGGCAAGCGTCCCTCTCATGTGTGGCGGCAGCGTACTGAGGAATATGAAATGGAAGAGGAAGTTGTCATTGTCCTCTTCTTTAAGCTGCAGCAAGTCCTCCATGAGGGCCTTGGGTCTGCCTCCTCTGTGGCCGTAGACCGCCAGGATCCTCTCGGCTCTCTCCTCGGCAGAGGGGACGTAATTTGCCACGATGGTCGCTTTCAGTTCTTTATTTGTCCTGGGCCGGCGGCCGCTGGATTATGCTCCACGCACATCTCGAAGTGGCGGCGTCGAGTTTGGCGACGATGTGATAGAATTTTGTATCGTCAGCCGTGATGCCCGCAAGTGCAAACTGGGCTTCAGCTTGCTGAAACCACGAGGCGGGGTCTTCCTGCCAGAAGTCCGGCAGGTTGACGGTGACGGCGTTTGTGTGGACCGTCACTGATGTGTCCGCAGGGTGAGAGTGCCTTGCTTCGGCTCTCTCCGCGGCGCTGGTGCTCGGTTGAGCCCTCTCTATCACTTCTGCCATGGGGGAACGTCGTCCATCTGTTCCCCTGTCTGCATGGGCGCTGGCGTCTGCCTGAGTCGCCACAGATGAGTCGATCGCGGGGGAACGCCTCCTGTCCATTCTCACGTCAGGGTCACCAGTGTAGAGGAGCTTGAAATAACGAGGCGATGTGATTCACAAACCAAAGTTTATTATCAGCTCCTCTAACCAGTCTCATCTAGGTGCAGCAGCAGAAGAAGTAAGAGAGCGAACACCTTCAGCTCTACGAACTTATACTCGCACATAACAAAAGACATGCATATCAAAAGCTGACATCCCTCACTATCTTAATCCCCTCTTTTGTCTTCGTACTCCTCCACCTGGCCCTGGGGGGTCAGGGCAACCCATCCGGTCTCCACCACAGCACCTGGGATGCTCTTTGATCTTCACTGGCGGTTGAGACCCTTTGTCCTGTTCTGAGGTGTGAAGTCGCTTTACATATGTAATCACTAAACACTCTCACATGCTTAAACATATGTAGGTTATGGGATCTATGATTAATATAGCCCACACATGCACTGAAACCAGCCATTCTCAGAAAGGCTGCAAAAGATGATTCATTATTGTGCTACAATAATTAGCTACATAATTAAAGAAAATTTTCCCCAAATATATTACAAACATTTCATTGAGATGTGTGTGAGCTGTTAAAATGTGGAAAAGGTGGAGTATATTTGCAGTTTATAGAATGAATGACTGTATCACTGGTGGACAGGGGCGTGTTTCAGAGGTCGACAGGATATGAGTGGTCTCTGGAATACAATAAGCACAGAAACATTCCTTAATGAGTGAATTGGAAACTGCTAACAGCAGCTAACTGCATTTGGTTCTCGTCAGAGTATAATAAACCCTAGTAAAATAAGCAAAAATAGCATCTCAGAATGATATATATGGTCAAGTGTTGGTAGATGAACAAGGATTCCAATGGGGGTGGATGCAACTGATAGAAAATTGTGATCAAAATTGGCCATGATCAGACAATTAAGCTAATGTGAGGCAGCCTGCCTCTCCCGACTGAAGGGTCCCCTGAATGCAGTTAGACAAACTGATTCTGATTGCCTAGATAAGCTAATGCTTATGGTTCAACCTATTATGATGAAAATATAGCAAAATAAACCAGAATGATGTGAGATATATTATCAACTTTGGATTAATAAAGCAGATGGGAACAGGGATGTCTGTTGGGGTGACTGGAATTTAAAGATTTTTTTAAACAATAAAAACCGTGCTTGGTAAGCTAACACCACAGTAGGACTGTTAGCTCTGAAGCTAACTGTGATGTAAGGGTTAATCACAGGTAGTGAGGTGATGACGCAGACGGCTGGTGACGTCTTCACGCCGAACCACATATAAGGGGACAGCCACCATCTTAGGGCCTCTTTCCTGGTGGGCTTAGTATGACAACTGACCTGTACTGTATACTATATTACTTGGTGTAATAAAGTTCGTGTTCTAAAGCAGCACCACTCTCTGTGCATCACTCCGGGTTTCCAGACATAACACTAAAACTCTTAGAAACACTAGGTGAGAACTGAATTATCACAGCCTATAGCATGATGAAGAAGTGCAACTGAAGACTGAACCATTTGTTAGTAACCTGTCTAGCCAATCAATACAACTCCTTTTCTCCTTCCTTAGTGTCCAGCCTCTCATACAACTCTCTATATGCCTTTTCCTTTGCCACCTCTCTCTTTGCCATGCACCTAGATTCCAAATACTCTTGTTTACTTTCTTCATCTCCCTGACAGTCCCACTTTTTAGTTTTGGCCCAGTCTGCCAAAGTGTTTAAAATATAATTATTTTTAAGTGAAGAGAGATTCCCCTCCATGGATCACCACCTTATCGTGGTGGAGGGGTTTGAGCGCCTAAATGATCCCAGGAGCTATGTTGTCGGGGGCAACTTGCCCCTTGTAGGGTTTCCCAAGGCAAACAGGTCCTGGGTGAAGGGCCAGACTAAGAGCAGACCAGTGGCTCTCCATGAAAAATGTTACATCAAGGACCCAGTGTATCTAAAGGAGGCACATGGGTCCACCCTCCAGTGGGCTCACCACCTGCAGGAGGGATCATGGAAATCATGGTGCTATGTGAACTGGGCAGAAGTGTGGGCTACTCTGCCTGGAGTGATGCCCCCGTGACCCGGATCCCCGGATAAGTGGTAGAAGATGGATGGGTGGATGAAGAGAGACTTTAATATTTTTACTGTAGTCATATGGTCCAAGAAATATGACTACAAAAAATATGATCCAAGAAAACATTTTAGAAGCTTAAAACCCACAAACACACTGTTTTAGTCAAAGGGCCCTTTAAAACACACAACACTATCAAAATATAGGATGTAACTATTATGATGACTCGACAGTTTACATTTCTTGACTACAGTTTTGAAAGCTGTTTAAAACTTAAGCCTACAGTACTTTTAGTATATTTATGCAAACTGCTACACATAACCATTCGTTCTATATACCATGAGTCTATCTATTTGATTTATGGCAGGATGTTTAATGGAGAGTGTATTATAGAGTGGAGGGTATTTAAATGTGACACCCTTTCATCTTAGTGTGGTAAGGTGGGGTGGTTAAATGTTGGCTGTAATGAGGAGAAGAAAGCTGAATTATTACACATCTGTCAAATGACTCAACCTACAGTATATTTAACAGAGCACCCCTCTGCTGTGCTTTTCAAACGATGCCCTGACCCATGATTAATACAACCTAACGTCAAGGACCTTAAATTCCCACCAACAGCCAGCTCTTTGAAAACCACTCAGCAACACCCTGTAATTATGAAAACATTACATGCACGCTATGTTTTGGTCTTTCAATCTCCTATGCATACCGCAAACCAATTGGAAATTACCTGAAAAATTATTGACAAAGTATGATCATATTTCAGGCTGTATGCTGAAATTACTCAAGTACATGTACTTACTGTTTCACAAATTTGTACGCCCCTCTGTGGATCACCGCCTTATTGTGGTGGAGAGGTTTACATGCCCTCATGATCCCAGGAGCCATATTGTCGGGGTTACTTGCCCCTGTATAGGGTCTCACAAGACAAACTGTTCCTGGGTGAAGGGCCAGACCAAGAGCGGTCCAGTAGATCCCCATGAAAAATGTAACATCAAGGACCCAGTGTGCCCGAACGAGCACATGGGCCTGCCTTCCAGTGGGCTCACCACCTGTTGGATGGATCACGGGGTTCATGGTGCTATGTGGACGGGCTGCAGTCTGGGCTACTCTGTTTGGACTGCTGCCCCTGTGAAGCGGACCCTAGGATAAGCTATGAAAGATGGATGGATGGCTGGTATAAGACACATTCTACTCTTTCTTGAGTACAAGTAAGAGCAAGTATGGAAAAAAAAAACTGTACCTTTACTTACGAGGGGGGGCTAAAAAGTTCATAGTGGTTAAATTTGTCCAAATGTGGTTTATTTTTCAACATAGTCTCCCCTTCAGTCCACACACTTCTTCCATCGGTGTTGCAGCGCTTGGATCCCTGCGGTTGAAAAATAAACCACATTTGGTCAAGTTTGACCACTATGAACTTTTCAGCCCCCCACCCCTCCGTATGTACACTTGGTCCTGCTGAGCTAAGTTACTTTTGATTTCACTGATTTGAAAACTGGTCAGAGATTGTGCTTGTTTATACGTCACTGACCTCCTTTTAAAATTTATTGCCTTATTTAATTTAAATAATTCTTTTTTCCTGGCACAGGAAATTAGGTATTTTTCCTGCTACTGTTCTTTATATTATTTGGCTCATGTTACTGAGTATATGTGGACGCTTTTTTACTTTCTTTACCTCAAATTAATGCATTTAAGATGACCCCCCCCAACTGTAAAGTTGAAAATTGCCAAAAAAAAAATAAATGCAAATTTATTCAGAGAAAAGTTGCAAATTTGTAATAAAAATGTCTCAGATTTATAAGAAAACCTCACAAGTTTATGACTATATAAAGTCTCAAATGTACTAGAAAAAAAGCACATTCCATGCAAATTTGCTTAAAAATATGTGAAACTTGTGCAAAGAAGTTAAAAATTTATGAGAAAACAGAAATAAATTTACAAGAAAAGGTGACAAATGAGGAGAAAAATATCAGGAAATTTAAGAGGAAAAATGTCACCATTTGACAAAAGTAAAATTGTTACTCAAGTAACTACAGTATCTCACAAAAGTGAGTACACCCCTCACATTTTTGCAAATATTTTATTATATCATTTCATGGGACAACACTGAAGATATGACACTTTGATACAATGTAAAGTAGTCAGTGTACAGCTTGTATATCAGTGTAAATTTGCTGTCCCCTCAAAATAACTCAACACACAGCCATTAATGTCTAAACCGCTGGCAACAGAAGCCAGTACGCCCCTAAGTGAAAATGTCCAAACTGTGTCCAATTAGCCATTTTCCCTTCCCGGTGTCATGTGACTCATTAGTGTTGCAAGGTCTCATGTGTGAATGGGGAACAGGTGTGTGAAATTTGGTGTTATCACTCTCACACTTTCTCATGCTGGTCACTGGACGTTCAACATGGCACCTCATGGCAAAGAACTTGGAGGATCTGAAACAAGAACTGTTGCTCTATATAAAGATAGTCTAAGCTATAAGAAGATTGTCAACACCCTGAAACTGAGCTGCAGCATGGTGGCCAAGACCATACAGCGGTTTAACAGGACAGGTTCCACTCAGAGCAGGCCTCGCCATGGTCAACCAAAGAAGTTGAGTGCACGTGCTCAACGTCATATTCAGAGGTTGTCTTTTGAAAATAGACGTATGAGTGCTGCCAGCATTGCTGCAGAGGTTGAAGGGGTGGGGAGGTCAGCCTGTCAGTGCTCAGACCATACGCCACACAATGCATCAGATTGGTCTGCATGGCTGTTGTCCCAGAAGGGAGTCCCTTTTAAAGATGATGCACAAGAAAGCCTGCAAACAGTTTGCTGAAGACAAGCAGACTAAGGACATGGATTACTGGCACCATGTCTTGTGGTCTGATGAGACCAGCATAAAGTTATTTGTTTCAGATGGTGTCAAGTGTGTGTGGTGGCAACCAGGTGAGGAGCATAAAGACAAGTGTGTCTTGCCTACAGTCAAGCATGGTGGTGGGAGTGTCATGGTTTTGGGCTGCATGAGTCCTGCTGGCACTGAGGAGCAACAGCTCACTGAGGGAACCATGAATGCCAACATGTACTGTGACATACTGAAGCACAGCATGATCCCCTCCCTTCGGAAACTGGGCCGCAGGGCAGTATTCCAACATGATAACGACCCCAAACACACCTCCAAGACGACCATTGCCTTGCTAAAGAAACTGAAGGTAAAGGCGATGGACTGGCCAAGCATGTCTCCAGACCTGAACTCTATTGAGCATCTGCTGGGTATCCTCAAACGGAAGGTGGAGGAGCACAAGGTCTCTAACATCCACCAGCTCCGTGATGTAGTCATGGAGGAGTGGATGAGGATTCCAGTGGCAACCTGTGAAGCTCTAGTGGACTCCATGCCCAAGAGAGTTAAGGAAGTGCTGGAAAATAATGGTGGCCACACAAAATATTGACACTTTGGGCACAATTTGGACATTTTCAGTTAGGGGTGTACTCACTTTCGTTGCCAGTGTTTTAGACATTAATGGCTGTGTGTTGAGTTATTTTGAGGGGACAGCATATTTACACTGTTATACAAGCTGTACACTGACTACATTGTATCAAAGTGCCATATCATCAGTGTTGTCCCATGAAATGATATAATAAAATATTTACAAAAATGTGAGGGGTGTACTCACTTATGTGAGATACTGTATGTTAGCATACCTTCTCATTCCTGTTCAAGTAACTTTTTTGGTGATTACTTTTCTTTGATCAGTTATTTTCATTTACTTGACTATATACGAGTTTCTGACTACACTAATCACCTCTGATAACTTACGCACAGACCTTCCAAAAACTGTGGTGAATCTTTATTATTTACAGCACTTAGGATAAATGTTATGCTTGGGTAATGAACTGTCTCCTCATATCAATGCTCCTTTTTCTTGAAATCATTTGTTCACATACAGTGCATCTGGAAAGTATTCAGTGCTTCACTTTTTCTATATTTTATGTTACAGCCTTATTCCAAAATGGATTGAATTCATTTTTTTCCTCAAAATTCTACACACAATACCCCATAATGACAATGTGAAAAAAAGTTTTGAGATTTTTGCAAATTTATTAAAAATAAAAAAACTAAGAAATCACACGTACATAAGTATTCACAGCCTTTGCCATGAAGCTCAAAATTGAGCTCAGGTGCATCCTGTTTCCACTGATCATCCTTGAGATGTTTCTACAGCTTAATTGGAGTCCACCTATCCACCAAGGCTCATATTATTTTATCTTATTGACACATCAATCTCCTTAAGGATGAACTGATTAGGTGATCATCTAAGCATGGCAAGATGCATAAAAACTGAATAAGAACCAGTCATTACAAAAATAAAGATTTCTGAGAAGTCAAACCCTAAGTGTTGTAGTGTTTAAGAATGATCACCTTTTAACAGGTGTGGATACCAGACTCATGTTGAGACCTCTTTGGTGGAAAAAGCAGTTTGTTTTCTGTTTGTTTTAGTTGTTGGTTTGTTTGTCTTTTTTGTCTGTTCCTCTCTCTTTTCTTTCCCCCTCCACACACTTCCTTTCCCCATTCCCCATCCTGTCAGGTCCTTCATGGGTAAAATAATTTAAATAAAGTATTAAAAGTTTTTACAAGAGGAGTTTGCAACAATATACAGTACACAGATAGGTAATGTATGAAGCTCCTTTTGGCAAAGTAAATCTGTTTGGCACAATAAGGGTAACAGATCTCTGTTCTGCTTACCTAGCTGCCTGACGGGACAAGGGGGGAAAAAAAAAAAGAATGACCATGAACTTGTTTTCTCTGCATTATTTCATCAAAAAGCACATAAAAAGCAACATCTTTTTGCTGTTGTTGTTTTGGCCAGTTGTCATTTTCTGTAAATAAATCTTTAAATGGCAATATTTTGACTTGGAATTTGGGTGAGTTGTTTTCAATAAGTTAGAGAATAAAACAAAATTGTTTATTTTATGCAAATGCAAATATATTCTTATAAATAGTAAAACCAGATAAAATGATAATTCTGCAGTGGTCTCTTTGTTTTTTAATTTTTGCTGAAACTGCGTATACAGTAGTAACACAAAGCACACTTAGAATCAAACTAGGAGATGTTTATTTTCCCACATTTAATTCAATTCAGTTCAATTCAACTTTATTTGTATAGTGCTTAATCACAACAAAAGTCATCTCAAGGTGCTAGATACATAAGCACAAATCATAAGTAATTCAGAGAAAAACCCCAACGATTAAACGATCCCCTGTGAGCAAACACTAGGCGACAGTGAGAAGGAAAAACTCCCTAATAGGAAGAAACCTCCGGCAGAACCAGGTTCCGGGAGGGGCAGTCAACTGCCCCAACTGGTTGGGGGGGTGAGGGGAGAGAGGAAGAAAAAAAGAAAGAAAGAAAGAAAGGAGAGACACTATTTATGTAGATAACAACAATACACAAGTTGAACAATGTTCGTACAGATATGATGTGCACAATGTTGCGTCAAACCTAGGTTAACCTAGGATTACAGCATTTTTATAGGCTTTTGCACTGCAAGCTTTTTTGGCTTTTGCACTGCAAGCAAACATGCGTAGCTGGACCTAGTGGTGTAATTGTTATGTCCACAAACCTGACATTCAATGAGATGGACGAGGAGGTTGCGCTGGAACTGAGCTTTATTAAGAACTATGTACAGTACATGGTATATGGCTCTGTGTGGAGTTGCCCGGGCAAGAGGAGGCCCGAATGGCGGACGCCCTATAATATAGGGCAGTGTGATGATAACCCTCCATTACATTCTCCCCCCTTTATAAAACAGAAAAACACGCATTGTGGCGGTTCGATTAACCCCCACAACAGATAAGGACACTCAGCCCTCTTGTCTCTGTTTTTCCCGCTGCACTACTGAGACGCAATGTGCCATTCATGTATTTGTGATGCAAACATGCATGTATTGTGATGTAATGTGCCATTCTGTATAGTGTTCATGCGTCTTGTCCTTACTGTGCTTTTTCTGAGCATCTTACAATTGTAGATGTGCTTTGAGGTAAATCTCCAAAAAAAGACTGGTCAAACACAGCGCTCGGCTAGAGCAAATAGCAGAACAGTGTAATGTGTATTAATGTCTACAAGCAGACGCGTTTCGTCTGGCTCACCTATGTGATGTTAATGATTGCCTTTCATCCATTGTACTCATGCGTCCTGTCCTCACTGTGACCTAGGGACTGAGATCAATATGTCTCTCAAATGCAAATGTCTTATGCCTGTTCTGTTATCTCTTTGATCATACTAACTGCTGGGGTATGTTCCTTTGATGTATTGTTATGGTCAAGTATATAAGCTGCAACTCTGTAACGCAAACTCTCTCTCTCTCAACCTCTGCTGTAGGACACAAGCTTTGTGTTCCTCCTCTCCTTCTCTGAGAGCCGTGGGCTCGCTCTCGGCGCTCATGCACGGCGCCGGGAGCGGAGCTCGTGACGGCGGTATGATTAATAAAACCTGCTTAAAACCACAGCAAAGCTGCTTATTTTTTCATGCCGCCGCACTGGTGACCCCTCGAACACGCACACGTTTTGTGCGAAAGCAACCTTCTGAGCTGGACAGCCGCACAGCTGCGTTGGTGACCCGTTTTTCAGGATGAGATCTGCACGTCTGAGATCTGCTCATCCACGCTGGACCGGCCGCGCTCGCATTTCCTTCACAGCAGAGCGCGGGCACCTCGTCCCTTCTCCTCGACGGCGTCCTCCAGGGCCGGCGGAGAACGCAACGCGTGGACCTGAATGCACCACGCCCGAGCCTGAGGAACAAAAGATCGTCTATTCCCTCCCGCCGCTCCAACGCATCTGCACGAGCCTGAGGGACAAAAGATCGTCTATTTCCTCTCACCGCTCCAACGCACCATGGCCAATCTACAGCCACAGCTCAACCTGGATTTTATCGGCGCCGTCTGCGCCGATCTCCACCAAGTTTCTGCACCCTGACTCGCCACTCCAGCGGCCCACCCAAGCACGGAACCCCCGCATCACGCACGGGACGATAAAGGCTACAAGAGACCGCCATCGTCCTCCGCCGCTGCACATGCCCGAGAGAAACGGCCGATCGCCACCCTCGGAACCTTCAGGGCTGCCCGTTCACCTGAAGCAAGCACGCAGCTCGCCACTGGATTTTTTAATGGTCTCAGCCACGGCACAAAGGGATTTCAGCCGTCAGCTGTTCCCGGGAGCTTTGGGGTTGCTTCGGCACCTAAAGCCAACACGCCAGTCCCTCTGCTTTTGTTTATTTTTTTTCTTACAGCCGCTCCTGCTTTTCTTCATGGCCACGAGAGGAGTCAGAGACTAATTTTTCTTCTTGTGATCTCCGCATACGCAACGGGACAACCCCTCGACGTCGCGGAGCAGCAAGCAATTTTTGCGCGGCTCAGGACGATTTTACAGCTCCTGCCGGCACTTACTACCCCTCCCCTCCCTCCCTCTCCGCCTGCAGCGAGCTTCTCCCACAGCTCGCTCACACAGATGGATTATCGAGGTCTCGGCCCCCTGCCGCGCCCTCTGGGGGGGAGCGTGTGGCGGTTCGATTAACCCCCACAACAGATAAGGACACTCAGCCCTCTTGTCTCTGTTTTTCCCGCTGCACTACTGAGATGCAATGTGCCATTCATGTATTTGTGATGCAAACATGCATGTATTGTGATGTAATGCGCCATTCTGTATAGTGTTCATGCGTCTTGTCCTTACTGTGCTTTTTCTGAGCATCTTACAATTCTAGATGTGCTTTGAGGTAAATCTCCACAAAAAGACTGGTCAAACACAGCGCTCGGCTAGAGCAAATAGCAGAACAGTGTAATGTGTATTAATGTCTACAAGCAGACGCGTTTCGTCTGGCTCACCTATGTGATGTTAATGATTGCCTTTCATCCATTGTACTCATGCGTCCTGTCCTCACTGTGACCTAGGGACTGAGATCAATATGTCTCTCAAATGCAAATGTCTTATGCCTGTTCTGTTATCTCTTTGATCATACTAACTGCTGGGGTATGTTCCTTTGATGTATTGTTATGGTCAAGTATATAAGCTGCAACTCTGTAACGCAAACTCTCTCTCTCTCAACCTCTGCTGTAGGACACAAGCTTTGTGTTCCTCCTCTCCTTCTCTGAGAGCCGTGGGCTCGCTCTCGGCGCTCATGCACGGCGCCGGGAGCGGAGCTCGTGACGGCGGTATGATTAATAAAACCTGCTTAAAACCACAGCATCGCCGCTTATTTTTTCATGCCGCCGCAGCATATACAAATTCACCCAAATTTGGAAACACAAATCCCACATAAACACACTAAAATAAAAGCAGGCATAAATAAAATCATAAAGGACACTAAAACATAAAACAACTAAAACTAGGCCGGTGGGTAGACTGCCACACGGCCCGCATGGCAAAGTGGTTTATTCTGCTACTTAGAATGGGACAGCCGTGCTCCTAACTAAACATTTTCTTAAACAAACTTCAGTTTCTCAAACACATTCCTCCACAGAAATGGTGGGTCAGGCGGGGGGCGGCAACCCCGCAGCGGATGAGCCCCTGGAGCTTTGAAGCGGGCCCATGGCGACCTCTTTACTAAAGCTGTCAGACCCCCCATAGCCAACCTCCATGACACTGGTGCCCGGGTTCCACACTGCGGCAGCCGACTCTCGAGGAGCCTCACTGTCCGGAGCCTCCACCTGGACACGCCGCAGTCTGTTTGCGTGGCAAACCGAATCGTCCGTCAGCCAAAAGCACGCTGTTCCCAGCTTCACTACAATCCTCAGCGGCGCCTGTTGTTCCACTGACTGCGGCCCAGTCAGTTACCGTCCTGGTCTCCCACTGGCACGAACCCAAGCCCAGTCCATGACTTGGAACAGTGCCTTACTTGGTTGTACTCGCCGTTGTTGTGCTTCTGGTGGCTCTGTGTGCTTGTTCGGCTTGGGACCTCCGCTGTGCTGCAGCGGTTCTGTTGTCACCGTGTTCACTGTGGACCATTCTCCCGCTGTCTCCGTCGTCGACCTTGTTGTGGGTACGGAAGGTGTCCAGCACCTCTCTGGTGTAATTTGTTGAAGTGGATTCCTCACCTGTCTGCCCGGTTGTAACCTCCATTGATTGTTGGGTGAGGGCACAGGAGCAGTCTGGTTCCTCCTCTTTGTTGTCTGAAGTGCTCTGCTGTGCCACGTTATGCATTGTGTTGTCTGTGCTCGGCCGCTGCCGCCATTCTTCGGGGATCTCTGCATGCACGGGCTCCCTCTCCGTGCGGCTCTTCTCCTGAGAGCACGGAGTGTGCGCTTTGATGTTGACGCCGTTCATAGTTACCTCGCCGGTGTTGTTCCACACCACGATGTCGTCACCCCAGTCCGCTGTGCCCCAGCTGCTGCACCTGGACCATTCAAACCCAGTGCTGCCTCTGATAGCAAAGCCCAGTCCGTAGAAAAGGTCATATCCCATAATGTTGTCACTGCGCGCTGTGACCTGGAACGTGCAGTTGTACACAATTTTGGTTTTGCAGCAAACAGTCAATTTCACTGTTCCGACATTGCACAGTCTGTGACCACCATAACCATATAGCGGTGTTGGGTGCTCCCTGATAATGTGGTTGGGGGAAAACTTTTTCACCGTGGCCCAGTTTAACATCGACCGCATTGCCACCGTGTCAAGCAGAAGAGGTACAGCTACTCCGTCTAATCTAACCATGTCGTACGAATAACCACCAATGCTGGGGCTTACTGAATGAATGGTCATTGTTCGGGCGGGCAGGCGGGCGGGCTCCCCAGGCAGGCCCCACGGCGATGACAACCGGCATACTCTGGCAAAATGGTTCATGCGCCCACACTTGCTGCACCACTTTCCTCTTGCCGGGGAAACTTGTGCTCCATACCAGTGCGTTGGGGACCCACAACCCCCGCAGACGGGGCCTCTCGGAGCAGACCTCCAGCTCACCGCATTAGCCTTGTATTCCTCTGCCATGCTCTCGTCGTCCTCTGAGTCCACCATGTTAGCTGGTGATGACTGTCCGGATAGCCTCTGTGTTTGGTGCCCATTTAACTCTGAGGCTAACTTCTCTGCTGCTTCCAATTGAAGTGCTAGCTCAACTGCTTTAGCTAGCATTAGGTCATTTGGCGCAGTTAACAACCTAGCTTGTAGCCCAGTGTTACATGTGTGTTCGGCCAATTGGTCCCACACCATCTCATCTTCCAGTGACCCAAAACGGCACACACTAGCCAACTGTCTCAGGTCAGCGATGAACTGCTGACTTGGCTCACCGACTCTCTGTTGTCTCTGGCTAAAGCAAATCCATCGTACCATCACGCTGTCCGGCGTAGCAAAATGGCCAGCTATTAGCTTCACAACCTCCTCATACGAGTCCATCGTGCCGAGTGTGCGGAGAATCCTTTGGCCCTTTAAGCCCAGGTTGTGGACAAGCAGTGCTCATTTCCTTGCTTTGTCGAGTTTACCCAGGTCCAATGTTGCAATGTACGTCTTGAACGCGGCCAACCAACAAGACCACATGACTGCTGGTTCCCCTGGGTACTCAAGAAACGGCCGTAGAGGTGCCACACAAGCCTCCATGAGTTAATCCTCGGTCGCCAAATGCTATGTCCACAAACCAGGCATTCAATGAGATGGACGAGGAGGTTGCACTGGAACTGAGCTTTATTAAGAACTATGTACAGTACATGGTACACCACTCTGTGTGGAGTCGCCCGGGCAAGGGGAGGCCCAAATGGCAGACGCCCTGTAAAATAGGGCGGTGTGATGACATAACCGGAAGGTGGCATCATCACACCACACTTCATAATAAAAACCCCCATTACAGTAATGTTCAAACACTATGTACACTATGCATAATTAGCAGTGTTTTTAGTGGGCATAGCAGATAGTAATAGTAAAATTCAGAACTATGATATGCAAAATCCAATCTAAACTTGTGATTGACATTCAATTAAAACATGATATCACCATCTAGACAGCCAACTGTCACATAGCTTATACACACAAATAAACACATGCACAGTGGAACCCACTGATGCAGACTACAACACTACGCACACACCTAGCAATACAATAGTATGTATAGTACCGTTACACTACTAGTCACATGACTATAACAAATGGGAAGTCTAGTCAAAAGCTTTGTCAAATGGGACAGTTTTCAGTTTTGTCTTAAAGGCAGAGAGAGTGTTTGCCTCACAGACCCAGGCTGGTAACTGGTTCCATAAAAGAGGGGCCTGCTAACTGAAAGCCCCCCCCCCCCCCCATGGTATTTTTAGAGACACTAGGGATTACTAGAAGTCCTGCATTCTGAGACCATAACATTCTGTTAGGATAATAGGGTATGATCAATTCTTTATGATAACTAGGGGATAGATTGTGTATGGCTTTATATTTAACATGTTCCATCATTTGCAAAGGCTGCTGGGAAATGGGAAGCGTGTTTTCTTCTTGTTACCAAACTGATACACTATTGAGCCCCAAAATGCAGTACAGCCCCCAAAACCAACCTGAGGACATGCACACTGCAAAAATGTTATATCAATACAGTATTCAAGCATATATTTAATTTGATTATGTATGAGCAGTAAGAATAAATATGAGGTTGGAAAAGCAAATCTGAGAGTGAAATGTCAGGGAGACATCTCACAGCTATGACGCAGCGCTAGAAAAAGCCTTCTATTATGGTTTTGCAATTATTTGTGTGGAGGTGTGGGCGACTTAATTTTTTCATCTGTTCATGCAGATGTAAGGTTAAACCTGCATTTCTTTGTAGGTCACTGTGATTTTATTATATAATTACTTGTCAGCTGAAAGTTAATTTTTAGGGTCTAAAGTCATCAAGATGATTCATTTGTACAGGAGGCAGAAAGTGAATGTCGTCATGGCTCAGCCATTAGTCAGAGCAAGTCCAGTTTTCTGCACAATTATTTTTCTTTTGGCAAGTATATTTCAGACACTGTCCACTCATAGAAAATGTCCTTAATGGGCATTTTACACTGACATCCACTGACCTGTAGTGGTTGCATAAATCATAGCATGAAGCAACATGGTGGACTGTTACAAGTTTAATATGTACCATCATTTTAATCCTAAGGGTGTTTTCACACCTGCAGGCTTTAGTCCGTTTCAATCAAACTCAAGTTCGTTTTCTCCGTTAGTGCGGTTCGTTTTGTCTTGTGAGAACACGGTAATCGCACTCAAGTGCGTACCAAAACAACCGTACCGAGACCACCCCTTTCAGGTGGTCATGGTACGGTAATGACAGTTTGAATTAACAGTTGGAATTAAATGGCAAATTCTGGTGTGGTCCTGCAGGTGAGAAAGCGAAACGGGACCAGCGGCAAATGGTGAAACATTTTATGTCACTGTACTTACCTGACAGATCTTTGAAAATATCTGTGGTTGAGCAGTCACGGTTCTGGAGGATTAATGAACGTTAACATGTTATTTTCCATCCGTAGTAGCACTTCATTTTCAAACTGTACGATTTGCCAAAAGTGGTATATGCACATATGTAATAAACAATAACCAAAGCAATGAAAACCTCCCGCAGATTACGCTACGATTTGTATTATTTTCTCCCCGATATGCATAAATACATGGTAGTCATCCTACTTCCTATAGTTACCTTTTTTTTTTTTTTTTTTCAAGATGGCGACCGGGATGGTCACACTTTTTCAACGCTGAGACAAAGTCGCTGATTTCTTCCCATTAAAAGAACCTAATCAACAGCGATCGGCGCTCGTGACGGACCCCACGGGCTGAATTTCCACCCCCGTCAGAATCCCGTCGGAATGCCCCTTTAATCGGGTAGAACCGCTGCGCTCTATCTGAAGCTTCTGCCAAGCTAATACTGGTTAGCTTAACACTAGCCCCTGTGCGTCACCTAACTCCGACACGAAGCGGCTCAGTCCCCGGTGAGGGCTTACCGGACGAACCTACCGAGGCGGCGATTGGGAGCTTGAGCGCGGCGTTGGTGAGAGACGGGGGCCACCTGGATTCAGCAGGACAGTGGCCTGAATCGGAGCCCAATTTGCGAGGCCCAGCCGAGGAACTACCAGACTGACGGCGGTCGGTGACGGGGCCTAGCGGAAGAGCCACCCAGCCAGACGACAGCGAGCGACGGTGATCGGCCACCGATCGGCGGAGGTGATCGGTGGATTAGAGCTACGCCGGCGGAGTGCGACATAACTGGCGGTGACGGGGCCCAGCGGAGGAGCCACCCAGCCAGACGGCGACGAGTGGCTGTGATCGGTGGATTCCGGCTGCGCCGGCGGTGTGCGACATAACTGGCCAGGTAGACAGAGGCAGGCGCCGGCAATAGCCTAGCCGGATTCTCTGTTTATTTCTATCCACAGGTCAGTAAAATGCCACCCAAAAAAGAGGAAATGGAAGAAATTAAAAAATCTCTGAACTTTGTGTTAGAAGAATTGGCCAAAATGACTAACCAACAGGCCAAAATAATAAACCTAATACAAGAGGTACAAGCCCTACATTCAATAATAAAAGAAAAAGACCAAAAAATTATGGACCTGGAGCAACACGGGCGTCTTTTGGAACAACGCGTCGAGGATCTTGAACAAGGTTCTCGCATTGATGACCTAGTTATAAGTGGACTAGACATCAGATATCAGTCCTACGCCCATGCCGCAACAGGACTGAGTGGTGAACATGCTTCCATAAGTGAATCAATGTCCCTAGAAAACCAAGTGCTTCAGTTCCTTAATGATAAAGACATTAAGGTAGAAGCCAATGCGATCTCAGCCTGTTATGCTTTACCGAAGAAAGATAACAAAACAAAGAAATCAATTGTGATGCGCTTTGTGAACAGGAGGGTGAAAAATGACATACTGAGGCAGGCCAAAAAACTAAAGGAAACTCAAGTTTACCTAAATGAACACCTGACAAAAAAAACCCCGCTGAATTAGCACGGCAGGCACGGATGCTAAAAAAACAAAATAGGATACAGTCAACCTGGACAAGAAATTGTAGAATTTGGATTAAACTAAATGGAACACCTGAGCAAGCAAAAAGTATAATGATCAGAGATGCTACTGACTTAGATAAATACAAATGAACACTGTCTATGAAACACAGAGTGAGGAAACTCAAACTCTAAAAATATGCCACTATGCTGAACATAAACCACAAGAGATGGAGAATGATATTGATCCCGATAACCACTTTTTCAATAATATTCATAACCACTGTGAATATTACACTGAAAAGCAATTCAAAAGTCAAGTGCAATTAGATGGTAAACTGTCAATAATACACTTCAATAGCAGAAGTCTTAACAAAAACTTCTCACAGATTCAGGACTATTTAAAACAGCTAAACAGAAAATTCACAGCCATTGCAGTCTCGGAAACCTGGCTTAATGAAGACCAGGCTCCCCTGATGGCAATAGAGGGATATCAGATGTTTAACATTAACAGATCTCAAAAAAAGGGTGGTGGTGTTGCACTGTATATTGATGACCTATATAGATGTAAGCTTGTAAATGAAATGTCCTCAGCACTACCAGGGATTTTGGAATGTGTTACTGTTGAGATTGACCTAGACAAAACAAAAAATCTAATCATAAGCTGCATATACAGAACGCCGGGAACTTGCATTGAGACATTCAGAGATAAATTAGTCGAGCTGTACAATAATATTACTAGTAAGAAAATGGTAGCAATTTGTGGAGATTTCAATATTGACCTAATTAATCCACATCAACAAAATGTAGTTACAGAGTTCATGAACTCTATGTACAGCATGAGTCTATATCCCACAATAACACATCCCAGTAGAATCACAGTTCACTCTGCTACACTTATTGACAACCTGTTTGTCAATGTTCTCGATAAGAAAATAGAAAGTGGATTATTGATAAATGATATAAGCGACCACTTGCCAATCTTTGCACTTATCCATGGCCACACGGGGCCCAACCCAGAAAAAATCTCAAAATCGTTCAGACACAAATCACCAAACGCAATCAGTTCTTTTAAAGAGGACTTGCTGAAGCAAGACCGGACAGAAGTCTATGTATCAGATGTAAATGAAGCCTATGACACATTTATAAACATTGTAACCACTCTTTATGAAAAAAACTGCCCATTAGTTAAAAAAAAGCTTAAACACAAATTTGCTGACAAACCATGGTTAACCAAAGGACTACAAAAGGCGTGTAAAAAGAAAAATTTATTATATAAAGCTTTCATAAAGAAAAGGACAAAAGAAGCAGAGCAACGGTATAAAACATACAAAAATAAGTTAACATATATAATAAGATGCAGTAAAAGAGACTATTACAGTAAAGAACTGGAAAAAAACAAAGACAATATTAAAAATACATGGACAATAATCAACAGTATCCTTGGAAATAAAAGCAGAAATACTAGCTACCCAACTAATATTCCAAAAAATAATAAATCGACTCCGAATGTGAATATAGCTTCACCTGCAGATGAATTTAATAATTTTTTTGTTAACATTGGACCTAAACTGGCCCGAGAAATACCCACTACGGCGCCTACAGGTGATACAATATGCAATAACACTGCTGTAAAAGACACCATCTTCATAAAGAACACAGACGAAAGAGAGGTCATTGAAATTGTTAAATCGTTCAAAAGTAAAACATCTACTGACTGCGATGGTATTGACATGCTACTAGTCAAAACTGTTATCGAATGCATAGTGAAACCACTGACGTATATCTGTAACCTGTCTCTCCAATCAGGTATATTTCCCAATGCAATGAAAATAGCTAAAGTAATTCCGATTTACAAGACAGGCGACAGAGGGGAACTCTCCAACTACAGACCAATTTCACTATTACCGCAATTTTCCAAGATACTTGAAAAAATATTCTATGAGAGAATTGACAACTTCATACTGAAGAATGATTTATTGTGTGAGCAGCAATATGGGTTCAGACACAAAAGGACAACAGCATATGCCTTAATGAAATTTACAGAAAAAATATCAACAGCCATTGAAAATAAAGAGTATTCAGTTGGAGTATTCCTGGATCTTAAAAAAGCATTTGATACAGTAGATCACAATCTGTTATTAAAGAAACTACAAAATTGTGGTATAAGAGGGGTAGCACTGTCCTGGTTAAGTAGTTACTTAAAGAATAGATATCAGTTTGCATGTGTTAACAGCAAAAACTCAGAGTTACTGAAGGTCACCTGTGGAGTCCCACAGGGTTCAGTTTTGGGACCATTATTATTCAATATGTATATAAATGATATATGTAAAGTTTCAGAAAAAATGGACTTAATATTGTTTGCTGATGACACTAATCTGCTATGCAGTGGAAACAATTTGGAACAACTTCTGGATACACTCGGAAAGGAATTAGGAAAGCTGAAACTGTGGTTTGATTCAAACAAATTAACGCTCAATTTAAGCAAGACAAAATTTATAGTCTTTAACAACCATCACAACTACCCAGTACCCAAACTCAGTGTAAATGGTGTAGAGATTGAAAGGGTATCCGAAACTAAATTCCTTGGAGTAATAATTGATAACAAACTGTGTTGGAAGCCACATATTAATTATATAAAAGGTAAAGTATCCAAATCAATTGCAATATTACACAGAGTGAAAAATTTGCTGAATCAACCCACACTATACACCTTGTATCATTCATTAATACTCCCATACATGACATATTGTAATGAAGTATGGGGAAATACATATAAAACAAACATATATCCACTCTTTATGCTTCAAAAGAGAGCTATTAGAATAATCAACAAAGCAGCTTACAGGGAACCAACAAACCCACTTTTTCTTAAACAAAAAACTCTCAAGTTGAAAGATCTGATTGACTTTAAAACCGCAATAATAATGTTCAAAGTGAAGAATCTATCACTGCCCGCAAATATCCAAAAGTTGTTCCAAACAAGGGAGAAACGATATCACTTCAGAGGAACATGTATATTTCAAAAGCCTACAGTGAGAACAACCACCAAGCAACACTGTATTTCAGTGCAAGGAGTCAGATTATGGAACGATTTTGGACCTGAATTAAAATCATGTACAAAGCTTGGACAATTTAAACAAAAACTAAAGGAAGAAATACTCCAAACATATTTACAAGACGACATGTAAACTCACATAAGGATTGACATTTCCAGCCTGTGTTGTGTTGTAGCTTAGTTTTTTCTTTTTTTCTTTTTTTCTCTGTGACACTATGTCTTAGATTTGTTTTTGAATAGTAACCGCTTAACTTAGACTAGCTCAGTTTTCTTTTTCTCTCAGTCACATTTTGTCTTAGCCTTGTTTTAAATTGTAATCGCTCTTGTCTTGTTTTCTCTTTTTTCTCCTTTGAATTCTTGGATGGAATATGGGTGGGCAATATAAGCTGCGGCTTCAGCCATCACCCATTTTGGATAACTCACGTGGAATTGTATAGTAGAAGGAGTCTTTGTCTAATTTGACCTTGTTGTTATATTATACAGTTTCTTTTAACCTGTAATGTACTATCCGAAATAAATAAAATTCATTCAAATTCAAATACCTTTCTTGTTCTCGCGGCAAAAAAAAATCTGACCAATAAGAACAGAGAATGCTCCGACGTAAGTCTCGCGGGATTTAACGTGACACAGTTTAGTCTGCTTATGGTCTGCCTCAATTTTTGCCTGTGGAAAAGGGGACCAAACTGAGGAGAAAATGATGCAAAGTAACAAACTTGTCAACTGATTCGGACCAAATTAAACGAATTTATGTGTGAAAGCACCCTTAAACAGATATATTAGTGCCTGTCATGTTCACTGCACAAACTGCATAGCAAACATAGGGAATAGCAACGAGCCCAAACCGCAGAGTAAGTAACGTGTTTATTTACAATGGATGAATGTAGAGAAAGTCCAAATACAGTCACAGCTGAAGGGAAGACACCCGGCTACAAGCTAGGTTAGTCAAGGGAATGCCTAACACACTCCAAGCAAACAGGAGTAGAGGGAAAAGGCACAAAAGAAAGACTTACAAAGGTGTTGGAGCGGCAAGGCTCTGAGGGAGCAACACACTTTTTGTCCAGGGGAAAACCAAACGATGCGAGCCTGGATGTCCAGAGTTGACATTGCAAAGTTGCCACAACAGCTGATCACATTCTACCCTATAAATATACAAACCCGGAATGAAAGGAAGACCCTGGCATCCCCAAACTGTCCTGTGGCACCCCCGGTGGTCCCGACGCAGGACTGGAGTGCGGCTGCACCCTCGATGGTCCTGGCATGGGACTGGAGCGCGGCTGCACCCACGATGGTCCCGGCATGGGACTGGAGCGCGGCTGCACCCACGATGGTCCCGGCATGGGATTGGAGCGCGGTTGCACCCACGATGGTCCTGGCATGGGACTGGAACTCTGCTGCACCCTTGATGGACCCCGACCGAGCCATAATTGCACCCACGATGGAGTCCAGCTGGACCCCTGCTGCACCCGCGGTGGGACCCAGCTGGGCCACTGCTGACCCCAATGCCATCTTGGCCATGGGCCAGCCAACCCGTGTGAGCACCCTAACGAGGAGGTGATCGATCACAGGCACCCTGTACTGAGACTGGGTGCCCCCAACAACCACCTCGACCGGACCTTCGGTGACCTCTGGTTGTGAGCCTGGGTCCACAGACTCGTCCAGCGACGGAAGACCCTCTCCGATGACTCTGGAAATGGACTCAGAAAGAGAGGGGGAAGGGTCAGAGTCACCGACAGTGGCAGATCCCGGTGAGGAGAGCTCAGGTGCAGCGTTTGGCTGCAGGTGGCTCTCCTCACCTAAAGCTAGGCAAAAATGCTCAATTATGGAAAAGAGAAAGACAAAAGAGAGTACTTGGCTTAGCTCGAGCTCTATCGCCGTCCAGGACTTCGGCGATCCAGGCGACGTCTTCCCAGGTTCGGCCTCCAAGAGGTTCCGCTTGGGCGTTGACTCTGCTGTGGCAGCCTGCACAGCAGGCATGATGGTCGCTGCAGTCTTAGCTCTCCCAGCTGCCATGATCCACGCTGGTGACTCCTCTGGCATGGCGGCTGGGATTCGGTTCACCATAGCTGCGAGAGGACACCCCCCGGACCTCTGACTCCTCCTGATCCTGACTGCTCGGCTCCGGTTCCGGCAGGCAAAGGAGAGAAGAGAGAGGGCTGGTGAACAGTTTTTAACAGCAACAGGTGGGAAGAGCTCAGGGGACTGCTTTCCCTGAGCCTCCCTACCGGGAATCAGGCAAGACATTTCATTATTAATGTGAGTCAAATGAAATCGTACTTGCTTTTTCTCCCAGTTGATGGTTTTGATTGCAGCTGCTGCCGTTTGGACATCTTCACCCGTCCGTCCGGAAAAGGCGGTGTTGGGCTCCTTGGTTGACAGTTTGGGAGCCGCCCCTCTCGCCTCAGGAAAGGAAAACCCCAGTGAAAAAAGCAAGCGCCCCACTGCCGCCGGCGAACAAACTGAGGAAGAAGACCTCACAGCGGATGCGGAAGGAGATCCTGCAGACGAGACTGCTCGGGACTGATGATCCGCTGCAGAGGTGAATGGGCTCGTGTTGGAGCGGAAGCAGATCATGGGGCGAAATCGTTCCTCCGGGATTCCAGGTGCCACCGATGTTGCCAACCTGGTGGACGCCATCTTGGAACGAGCGATGGAGGAGAGGAAAAGATGGCCGCCAGTGGAGGAGAGCGTTTCTGTTGGGGCTTCTTTGGAGATTTCCTCCCTTTGCCACCATTCTCGCGTTGAAGTGCAGCTGTCAGAGAGAGCCTCTTCTGAGCCTCAGCATGCTCCTGGAGCTGAGGGCACCGACAAGTGCAGCTTCAGCCAATCCCAGAAACCATGATACGTCTCTCGGGATGGAATATAGGCGCGCTGTGGAGATCAGGCTGTCCACCTCCAAGAGTGTGCGGCAGCATTCCCACCCGAGACGCATTGGATAGCTACGTCCTCCAGCTACATCCACCCTGGACTTCAAACCAGGTACGGGCAATACACAAAAATGAGTAACACGTTACTTACTGCTTGGGCTCCTTTTTGGTGGCAACTTTCTGTCATGCGAACATAGGGAATAGCAACGACCCAAAACACAGAGTAAGTAACGTGTTTATTTACAATGGGTGAATGTAGAGAAAGTCCGAATACAGTCACAGCTGAAGGGAAGACACCCAGCTACAAGCTAGGTTGGTTAAGGGAATGCCTATCGTGCTCCAAGCAAACAGAAGCATAGGGAAAAGGCACAAAAGAAACACTGACGAAGGTGTCGGAGTGGCAAGGCTCTGAGGGAACAACACACTTTTAGTCCAGGGGAAAACCAACCGATGTGAGCCTGAATGTCCAGAGTTGTCACTGCAAAGTTGCCACAACAGCTGGTCATATTCTACCCTATAAATATACAAACCCAAAATGAGGGCAAATGGACACAGCTGTGTGGCCACCCGGTGCGTGGCTGATTGAACAGTGTGTGTGTGCGTGCGTGAGTGTGAGTGTAAGTGTGCGTGCGTGCATGAGTGCGTGAGTGTGTATGTGGTGAACCAGAAAACTGTTGAATGCCTGGTAAGAGGAGGGGCGTGGCTGTGGGACTGATGGAGAGCAAGGCTCAATCCATCAGCTGGAATTAATAAACAATAATTAAACCCAACAGCCACAAGTCATGCTCGGGGTAACGACCCTGAACATGACAGTGCCTAACCCGAAACATTAAGTGGACCACAAAGTGCACTGCAAAAGTGGAAGTGAGTTGTGGCCAAGAAAGTAAGTATAAACGCTTACAGCAGTGACAAAAAGACAAGACAGGTATGCAAACATGGGTCTCAAGCATGGGAACGGTACTTTTAGTCTCGCACAACTTCCCCTAAACACCTTCCTATGAAGATTTAAATGAGCTTGAAATGGGGAAACACCGTGAAAGGGGGCAACAGCACCGTCTTTGACATGATGCACCTGGTCATATTTTGCGGCTGGTAACAGGGAATGTTGTTAGTTGGACATTTGCTTTACAATGACAGCACAGTATTTTAACAGAAGTTTTTAGTTCAGAATACTATTATTCCGGGTCCTACCATGAAGAGGCTGCTTTATTTTCATTGCAAAGGAGGCATCAAGAAAAAGGGTCAAAGTTTTAAGAATCCTGAACTTAAATTGTACACTAGATGAATTGCTTTTGCAGTGTTGTCTCCTCTAGAACCCCTCCGCCAACAAAGGAGCTCAGCCTTTTTAATATTATAAAAGCCACACTGGGAGCCAGCGGGTTTGTGCAGTAGCATCTGGCATCACCTCAGAGCCCTGCCAGGGGGCACATTAGATCAGAGTAATTGGCCAGGACAGCAGTGTGAGATGGACAAATGAGAACCTCCTCCTGCTTGACCTGATGGCCGAGGGGGGAAATGAACAATACCACTGAGTGTCTGATAAGAAGATTGTGAAATGGAGAAAAACAGGATCCTATTATAAGACAAGTACTTACAGTTTGTCAAGAAATGCTTGTTAAGAACAAAAAAAATGTGAAAAAGCAACACTCACAGTGGTAACTGATAGCCTGATCCTATATTCAGCAACTCTTTCTCACACTCAGTGGTGAGTTAAATGGCGAACTCATTTGTCCTCCCAGTCTGAGTGAAGATGTTACTTGAACAATTAAACTGAAGATGCAAAAACATTGAGAAAATTTTTAAGGAACTGTATTTATATAGTAGCCTTTCTTATTCCAAAGACAACTTAGAACACTTAACTAGTAACTACTGTATGTTAATCACTAGTATTGTAGTCAAGACAGACTGAGACCAGAGTGCAGAAAGACCAAGACTTTAAGGCATGGAGACCAAGTCAAGACAAAGACCACTGTGTATGTTGGTCCTAGTCTTCACTTGGTCTCGACTTGGTCTTGACCCCTTAGTCTGGGTCTTGTCTGGCCTTGTCTTGGGAGATTCTCATCTTGACGGGGTCTTGACTACAACACCATTAACCACCGATTCTATTTCTGTTTATCAGAGACAGATACCTAGGGTGAGTTTAGAATCAGATGAATTGCTGTGCTGTCAAAAAACAGCTGAAATTGTGGAACAAAGCACATATTCTGTAAACAGACAACACCTTTTTGTGCAACCCAGTTAAACCAAATGTTATTTTATAGCCAATAAGCTATTTATAAAAATTATAAAAAATTATAACATTTGATAAAAAGGTCATCCTGATTTCTTATATTGTTGCTTATTGCACCTAAATATTTCAGATAATTAAAAAAAAATTGAATATTAATTAAAGATAACCCAGGTAAATGCTAAATGCAGTTTTTAAATGATGATTTCATTTATTAAGGGACAAAGCTATCCAAACCTACCTGGCCTGTGAAAAAATAACTGCCCCTTTGTTACATCATGAATTAACTGTTATTAACCTTTTTTTTTTTTTTTTTTTTTTTTTTTTTGGGAAAGCTGAGTTCAGTTTCACTAGCCACACCCAGGCCTGATTCCTGCCAGATCTGTTGAATCAAGAAATCACTTCAATAGAAACTGTCTGGCAAAGTGAAGTAGGCTAAAAGACCTCAAAAAGCAAAATGTTCATAATGCTACAATATAAAGAAATTCAAGAACAGGTGAGAAACAAAAACCCAGAAAAACATCTAAAGAACTGTAGGGCTCACTTGCCTCAGTTTGGACACTGGCCCATGATTGACCAATAAGAAAGCGACTGGGCAAAAATGGCATCCATGGGAGAGTTTCAAGACAAAAAACACTGCTGACCAAAAAGGAAAAAAAGGTTTATCTCACATTTGCCAAAAAACATCTTGATGATACCCAAGGCTTTAGGGAAAATATTCTGTGGACTGATGAGACAAAAGTTTTTGAAAGACATGCATCCCATTACATCGGGCGTAAAACTAACACAGCATTTTATAAAAAGAACATCATACCAACAGTCAAACGTGGTGGTGGTAGTGTAATGATCTGGGGCTGCTTTAGGACTTTAATGACTTGCCGTAATTGATGGAACCATGAATTCTGCTCTCTACCAGAAAATCTTGAGGGGAATGTCTGGCCATCAGTTTGTGACCTCACGCTCAAGCCCTCCAGTATGGCTATATTAAAACAATTCTGCAAAGAAGAGTGGGCCAAAATTCCTCAACAGTGATGTAAAAGACTCATTGCTAGTTATCACAAATGCTTGATTGCAGTTTGAGCTGAAACATTTAAATGTGAAAAATATGGAAAAATATAAGAAATCAGGGGGCAGATATAACTGTCATAATACTGGATGGGCATCATTTATTTTTCTGTTTTTTTTTCCTCCTTCTTCACCTCTTCATGCAGGAGTGTTCATATCCTCAACAGTAGCTGATCAGGGTCCTTCCTTATTTAAGGTGGCTCAGTCCTTTGTCGGTATGTACTTGTGTGGTAACTCCTGCCAGTTCTTTTCACAACTGTTTACTAGAGGAGAAGATTATTACCTTTGTTGCTTCTAGTGACTTACCTTCTGAGTCATCTCCAGGAAACTCCTCCACTGTCCTCCCTGCCTCACTCACCCAGCAACCTGCCTGCCCACTTTACCCCAATTTGTCACAAACTGAAAACCTGTCTTGCTCAACAGGGGAATTTCACTGACATACTCTTCACCATCAACCAGTAAGGAGAAGTAGTCGTGCACTTTAATTATATCCATAGTCTCTACATACCATTTCATCTGCTCTCCCTTTCTTACTCATTTGGAAAGAGATTTTCTCACCTGAACCTGTGCCTATTCTGGCGGGATCCTTTTGAGAGTCTTCTTTTAATAAATAAATGAATACATTCACCATTTGCACTAGATTTGGTCTCCTGTGTTTGTGTCAATAACATGCAGTGTCTGTCACACATTCCTTGATCCTGATTGCAGGAGTTTATTCATTTAACAAATATTATTTTTAACATATATCCTGATTTTTTTTAAAAGCTATTATTTTGCATTCATTTCAACCATAATATACACGAAAAACACCATGATGTCTCACATAACTTGAGATTCCGCCTGGTATCATGGAAGTACTCAGTTTGCTAATATTGCTAAGAGGTTTCACATATTATTAGAATGCATTTTTTAAAAATTTTCTAAAGATACTTCCATGAGATGTTTTATCAGCAGGAAAGAGGAGCTATATCTAGGTTTGGGAAGAAGCAATGTTTAGGGTTTGTGAAAACAGTACACGGCAGTGGATGGTTATAGCGGGAATACTGTATGGCATGTGTAATGTAAAGCTTTCCCTTCCACAACCCGAACCCTTTGAGATGTTGAGATGCATGCATATGTAGAAATGGAAGAATTTATTTCAGTTGCTCAGTACAATGAAATACACAAAGATGTTTTGCAAAAGTAAAGATAAATACAGTTTGCATATAGAAAAATTAAAAACATCCAGAACAACATCACAATGTAAAAAAAATGACAAGAAAAGAAAGGCTAATACTACTGTACAGTGGCAATTTTTTTTTTTTTTTTTTTTTTTTAGCAAGACAGACATCTTGGACTTAAATTCCCTTTCAATAAACAAATAAATATTTAATATGAATTTCCTCAATTGTTGCAAAACTTTCTCTATACTTGGTGTATTTCTGGAGCATCCAGATTTTATATTGTTGAGATGGTTCAAAGATTGTCCAGCTGGTTTTACTTGTGCAACATTTATCTTCTCCTTGAGAATCCTTAGCAGAAAAGGCACAATAATCGAGAAAGAGAAGTAAATATTTACACATTATGCAGTCTCATTAGTGATACATTTCAGCTATATTGTGAGTGCATTTTCTCACAGATTAAATCTGTGTTAAAACAAAAATGAAGAGTAATGGAAAACTGCGTTTTTTTTTTGTCTTGATGGTAATATACTGTTGCAAAGGCCTCGGGGGAATAAGGCAACTGGAGCCATCTCACTTACAAACATAAAGAAACTACTTGAACAAAGGAGCTCCAATTTTTCATCACACTATCAGCCCACAGTGAGAGAACTTTAAAAAAAGACCCCAGGAAGAGTCAAAATGTCTTAATCACAGAGGAAATGAAGAAAATAGACTTCAGAGCTCATAGGTAATAGTCCAGATTTGGTCCAGTGATCTTTTCTCTCTCTAAAATGCACTCAGGGCACACTATTGCTATTCCACAGCAGTGAAATCCATTTGGAAGATTTATTAGATTCCAGTTTGTTCGGCCCGCTTCATCCAATTAGTAAAAGGACCTCAGGATAAAAGAGGAATCTTGTTAGCTCCCAGTGGAAGTGGATGAGATAGAGAAAGTCGACAAAGGTTCCTTTCTACCATCCATGTGCTTTTGCAGCTATTACGCATGTCTGGGGTCAGTCTCAGTCATCTTTACACACACAGTCGCACTCTTCATGGTGCTCCAAGGGCACATCTGTCATGGACTTCTGCAAGCCTCTCCCACCACTTCGATGTTTCAATAGTAGAACCTGTTTGAAATAAGGGCAGTGAGGGTATTAGGCATAATATAATTTTGCATCATTTTGCAAGTGAATATGAATTTTTTTTCTTTTGGTTATGAGT
Organism: Pholidichthys leucotaenia; assembly: GCA_020510985.1. Taxonomy (NCBI): domain Eukaryota; kingdom Metazoa; phylum Chordata; class Actinopteri; order Cichliformes; family Pholidichthyidae; genus Pholidichthys; species Pholidichthys leucotaenia. Next base: position 342,178,895 of record CM035840.1, read on the forward strand.
CACATTGGTATTTACCTCATGGTATTTCTTCGTGACTCGGGCGGGAACACACTGGCAGTCGTAACAGCGGTGAGAGCAACATGCACAGTTTCCACCACAGCGCTTCACCAGGAGGCAGCTGGGCCAGAAAATGGCGTCGGTCCTTTTCAGTTCCTCACGCAAGGATACGGAGAAGTTGCGAGGAGTGCAGCTGTACAGTCGAACGTCTTCTCTCAGGGTGTTGAGATCGGCCCCTCCTAAAAGACACACAAGAAATGACCACAGTCCGTTTAGGTCAACAACTGTCATAGTTACTGTTAATGTTTATTCATAATATTATTGTGGAAATTCCCCTCAGACCTGGGCCTGTTCACTTTAACTTGATGCACAGTCTGAACCTGTAGAAGCACTTCATCAAGACATATTGCCTGATAATTCTTTTGTTAGTTTAAATTGTTTATATTAGTTGCACACTTGGATGCTATCTTGTTTGGTTACAAACATCCTGTGTTAGAATTAGAGGACCTACTTTCTGGTTATATTTTCAGTTTTCTTTTTTGCTAGTGTATCATCTATCACAGGAGACTGCCCTTCAGTAGCAAAGGACTACGTGCCATAAATCCAATTTACATCATTATTTGACATTTTCACTTATGTGTATTAAAATATGCAGCAACAGAAGTTTTGTTGGCATTGACATTGTTTGACTATGACTTGCACTGCCTATTTTTGAAGATTTTTTTTTTTTTTTAAGGGGATTCATGTCTTCTAGGTTGTGTGCAGGAAGGGGAAAAACAAAGCAAAACATCCATCCATCCATCTTCTACTGCTTATTTGCGGTCACAGGGACAGTAGTCCAAGCAGAGACGCCCAGACTGCCACCCGGTTCATATAGCACCATGATCCCTCCTGCAAGTGGTGAGCCCATTGGACGTTGTACCCATGTGGCTCCTTTGGGTTTATCTGTCAGTTTCTGGGCATGGTCCCAGACCGTGTCCATGCTTTATATTCATTTATTGTTCTTTCTGTGATTATTTAAGGGTTTTTGCATTATTTGCCTTCTGTGTCTCCCTTGGGTCCTCTGTCATTGTCTTCTGTGTTCCCTGGTTTGTAGATATGCCGTGTCATCCCCATTGGTCCCTACTGTCATTGTTGGTGTTTCTGTGTTTTCATTTGTTATGATTATTATTTGCATTACGTGTTCCCCTACCTCAGCCTTAGTTGATCATTGTGTTTTATTTCTCATTATCATGCCTCTAATCATGTTCTGTAGTTTTTGGTCCAGCTCTTTAGTAATGATTATGTTTATAGTCACGTTTATGCCGTTCCTCTCTGCACTGCTGTATTGTTGTCCTGTATGTTTATTTTCATGTTTCTTGTGCATCCCCTGTCTATGATTGTACAGCCCTACCCGTACTGTTCAACTCACCTGTAGCCTTTTGCTTGCTGCCCTGATTGTTCGCCCAGCTGTCTCACATTTATAATTATCATTTCCCTTATTTATGTCAGTTTGTGCTTATGCTCTGTTTGGCTTTGTCGTCATTGATTCCCTGTCATTTCTTCTGTGTTTTCCTGTGCTCCTGCTGTTCTCAAATGATCCCTGTGAGTTTATTTTGCCTCGTATTCTCCTGTGTTGTTTTCAGCCCCGGTGCTGCCATTTGTTTCCCTCCGAGTTTTGTTAATAAATTATTATCTACACCTTACTCCTGCCTGCGTCATGGGTCCCTCCTTTAAACCCTCATCTGCTCGGAGGGGAGATTCTGACAATACCAGATGCTTGCTGTTACCATTTCATGGGGATCTACTGGACCGCTCTTGGTCTGGACCTTCACCCAAGACCAATTTGCCTTGGGAGATCCTACCAAGGACAAGTTGCCCCAGACAACATACTGTAGCTCCTGGGCTCATTAGGGCATGTAAACCCCTCCACCACAATAAGGTGGCGATCGACGCAGGACAAAGCAAAACATGATATTTATATATCGTTTATAAATAATTTCAGTAATTTACTGATAAATACTTTTTTTTCGGGCACACCTCTGTAGGCTTCCCCAAATAAATAAAATTTTAAAACACTGAAAAAAAAATCATTGTAAAAACCAGTTTGAGGGAACAATGGGACACAAACGCAGGTGTCCTACAATGGAGATGCTTGCATTTCCCATCTGACACCTCCATCCATCTCTGTGAGATAATCTGAAGGTTTTTGAGTGAAACAGTGTTTCATTACTGCCTTAGAAGCTCTCTTCTGGGTCATTTCAGAATGTCATGGTAAACTGAACTGAAATCATACTGTTTAAAATAAACTGTTGAATGACTCGCTCCACAGTACTAATACAACCCCAATTCTGGTGAAGTTGGGACATTGTGCAAAACATAAATAAAAACGAAATAAAGATTTAAAAACACTTTTAAATCTATATTTAACTGGATACACTACAAAGACAAGATATTTAATGTTTAAACTGATAAACTTTATTTATTTATTTATTCATATAGTACTAAGTCATTTTGAATTTGATGCCTCCAACACATTCTAAAAAAAACTGGGACAGGGGTATGTTTACCACTGTGTTACATCACCTTTCCATTTAACAACACTCAGTAAGCGTTTAGGCGCTGAAGACACTAATTATTGAAGCTTTGTATATGGAATTCTTTCCCATTCGTGCTTGATGCACGACTTCAGTTGCTCAACAGTCCGGGGTCTCCGTTGTCCTATTTTGCACTTCATAATACGCCACACATTTTCAATGACAAACAGGTCTGGACTGCAGGCAGGCCAGTCTAGTACCCGCATTCTTTCACTATGAAGTCACGCTGTTGTAACACATGCAGAACGTAGCTTGGCATCGTCTTGCTTAAATAAGCAGGGACGTCCCTGAAAAAGGCATTGCTTGGATTTCAGCATATATTGTTCCAAGACCTGTATGTACTGCTCAGCATTATTGGTGCCTTCACATGCCATGCCATGGGTACTAACGCACGCCCATAACATCACAGACACTGGCTTTTGAACTTAATTGATTACAATCTGGATGGTCTTTTTCCTCTTCAGCCCAGAGGACACGGCATCCATGATTTCCAAAATAAAATGTGAAATGTGGACTTGTCAGACACAGCTCACTTTTCCACTTTATGTCAGTCCATCTCAGGTGAGCTGGAGTCCAGAGTAACCAGTACCATTTCTGGGTGTTGTTGATATACATGTCTTTCCCTTTGCATGGTAGAGTTTTAACTTGCACTTGTAGATGTAGCAACGAACTGTTAAAGGACAATTATTTTCCGAAGTATTCCTGAGCCCATGTGGTAATATCCTTTAGAGAAAGATGTTGGTTTTTAATGCAGTGCTGCCTGAGGGATCGAATGTCACAGGCATTCAATGTCGGTTTTTGGCCTTGCCGCTTATGTGCAGAAATTTCTCTAGATCTGCTGTGTCATGAGGCTGAGTGCGGTGTTTCCACTGTGCTCATGCTCTCACTTTATTTCTGGTCATTTCCTGTATTTTATCAGTCCATCCATCCATCCATCTTCTACCGCTTTTCCGGAGGTCCGTGTCGCGGAGGCAGCAGTTCAAGCAGAGAAGCCCAGACTTCCCTCTCCCCAGCCACCTGCTCCAGCTCTTCAGAGGGAATACCAAGGCGTTCCCAGACCAGCTGGGAGACATAGTCTCTCCACCGAGTCCTGGGTCTGCCCCGGGGTCTCCTCCCAGTGGGACGTGCCTGAAACACCTCAAGTGGGAGGCGTCCAGGAGGCATCCTAATCAGATGCCCATACCACCTCAACTGACTCCTTTCAATGTGGAGGAGCAGCGGTTCTACTCTGAGCCTCTCCCGGATAACTGAGCTCCTCACCCTATCTCTGAGGGTGAGTCCAGCAATCCTACGGAGAAAGCTCATTTCAGCCGCTTGTATCCGCGATCTCGTTCTTTCGGTCATTACCCAAAGCTTGTGACCATAGGTGAGAGTAGGAACATAGATTGACTGGTAAATCGACAGCTTTGCCTTAGAACTAAGCTCCCTCTTCACCACAACAGACCGGTACAACGTCCGCATCACTGCAGATGCTGCTCCAATCCGTCTGTCGATCTCTCGCTCCATTTTCCCCTCACTCGTGAACAAGACCCCAAGATACTTAAACTCCTCCACTTGGGGCAGTAGCCTGTCCCCAACCCGGAGAGGACAATCCACCTTTTTCCGGCTAAGGACCATGGACTCGGACTTGGAGGTGCTGATTCTCATTCCAGCCGCTTCACACTCAGCGGCAAACCGTCCCAGCAAGAGCTGTAGGTCATTGCTGGATGAAGCCAACAGGACAACATCATCTGCAAACAACAGAGATGAGATCCTGTGGTCACTAAGCATGACACCCTCCATTCCCTGGCTGCGCCTAGAAATCCTGTCCATAAAAATTATGAACAGGATCGGTGACAAAGGGCAGCCCTGGCGGAGTCCAACTCTCACTGGGAATGACTCCGACCGAGAGTTGGCAATACGAACCAAACTCTCACAACGGTCGTACAGAGACCGAATAGCTCGTAACAACAAGCCCGATACCCCATACTCCCGAAGCACCCCCCACAAAAATCCACGAGGGACGCGGTCAAACGCCTTCTCCAAGTCCACAAAACACATGATCCCTCATGGATCATCACCTTATCGTGGTGGGGGGGTTTGCGTGCCCCAGTGATCCCAGGAGCTATGTTGTCCAGGGCAATTTGCCTCTGATAGGGTCTCCCAAGACAAACTGGTCCTGGGTGAAGGGCCAGACTAAGAACGATCCAACAGACTCTCATGATAAATTGTATATCAAGGATTCAGTGTACCCCGCCCGGTATGGGGTTACCGGGGCCCCACCCTGGAGCCAGGCCTGGGGGAGGGGCTTGAAGGCTAGCGTCTGGTGGCCGGGTTTCCACCCATGGGACCCGGCCGGGCTCAGCCCGAAGGAGTTACATGGGTCCGCCCTCCAGTGGGTTCACCACCTGCAGGAGGGATCATGGGGGTCCGGTGCTATGTGGATTAGGTGGCGGTCAAAGGCGGAGACCTTGGCGGACTGATCCCAAGCTTTCTAAACTGGCTTTTGGTACGTGGAATGTCACCTCTCTGGTGGGGAAGGAGCCTGAGCTGGTGTACGAGGTTGAGCGATACCGGCTAGATATAGTCGGCCTCACCTCAACACACAGCTCCGGTTCCGGAACCAGTCTCCTGGAGAGGGGCTGGAGCTTGGCCTTTTCTGGAGTTGCCCCGGGCGAGAGGCGATGAGCAGGGGTGGGTATTCTTGTATCGCCCCACCTTACTGCCTCTATATTGGAGTTTTCCCCGGTGGACGAAAGGGTTGCTTCCCTGCGCCTTCGGGTTGGGAAACGGGTCCTGACCATCATTTGTGCCTATGCACCAAATGATGTTTCAGAGTACCCACCCTTTTTGGAGTCTGTGACTGGGGTGCTGAAGGGTGCTCCTCCTGGAGACTCCATTGTCCTACTGGGAGACTTCAATGCGCACGTGGGCAACGACAGTGAAACCTGGAGGGGGGTGATTGGGAGGAACGGCCTGCCCGATCTGAACCCGAGTGGTGTTCAGTTATTGGACTTCTGTGCTAACCACAGTCTGTCCATAACGAACACCATGTTCAAGCATAAGGGTGTCCATATGTGCACCTGGCACCAGGACACCCTAGGTCGCAGGTCGATGATTGATTTTGTTATCGTATCATCAGACCTGCGACCGTATGTCTTGGACACCCGAGTAAAGAGAGGTGCAGAGCTGTCAACTGATCACCACCTGGTGGTGAGTTGGATCTGATGGCAGGGGAGGAAGCCATTCAGACCTGGTAGACCCAAACGTATAGTGAGGGTGTGCTGGGAGCGTCTGGCTGAGGCCCCTGTCCGGGAGGTCTTCAACTCCCACCTCCGGAAGAACTTCAACCACATTCCGAGGGAGTCTGGAGACATGGAGTCTGAATGGGCCATGTTCTCCACCTCTGTTGCTGAAGCGGCGGCCCAGAGCTGCGGCCGCAAGGTGGACGGTGCATCTCGTGGTGGCAACCCCCGAACCAAGTGGTGGACACCAGTGGTGAGTGGGGCCATTAAGCTGAAGAAGGAGTCCTATCAAGCTTGGTTGGCTTGTGGGACTCCCGAAGCAGCTGAGGTGTACCGGCAGGCCAAGCGGAGTGCAGCTCGGGTGGTTGCTGAAGCAAAAACCTGGGTATGGGAGGAGTTCGGTGAGACCATGGAACAAGACTTTCATTCGGCTTCAAAGAGATTCTGGCAAACTGTTCGGCGGCTCAGGAGGGGAAAGCAGCTCCCCGTCCACACTGTGTATGGTGCGGATGGGACACTGTTGACTTCAACTGGGGATATTGTTGGGTGGTGGAAGGAATACTTCGAGGATCTCCTCAATCCCACTGATACGCCTTCCACAGAGGAAGCAGGGTTTGGGGACGAGGGGGATGACTCGCCTATCACAGGGGCTGAGGTCGCCAAGGTGGTTAAAAATCTCCTTGGTGGCTGGGCCCCGGGGGTGGACGAGATTCGCCCTGAGTACCTCAAGGCCCTGGATGTTGTTGGGTTGTCATGGTTGACACGCCTCTGCAACATTGCGTGGAGGTCGGGGGCAGTGCCTTTGGCATGGCAAACCGGGGTGGTGGTTCCTCTCTTCAAAAAAGGGGACCGGAGGGTGTGCTCCAACTTTAGAGGGATCACACTCCTCAGCCTCCCTGGGAAGGTCTATGCCAAGGTACTGGAGAGGAGAGTCCGGCCGTTGGTCGAACCTTGGATTCAGGAGGAGCAATGTGGTTTTCGTCCTGGCCGTGGCACATCGGACCAGCTCTTTACCCTCTCGAGAATTCTCGAGGGTTCGTGGGAGTTTGCCCAACCAGTTTACATGTGTGTATTTTATCAGTCTTGTATTATTATTACCTCCGCCAGGCCGAAAAGGCCAGGAGGAGGTTATGTTTTTGCCAGGGTTTGTGTGTTTGTCTGTTTGTCTGTCTGTCTGTCTGTCTGTTGGTTAGCAAGATAACTCAAAAAGTCTTGGACGGATTTCCATGAAACTTTCAGGCGTTGTTGGAAATGGTACAAGGAAGAACTGATTAAATTTTGGGGATGATCTGCATCACCGTCTGCATACAGGGATTTTTTAAAGCATTTTTCCACACTGTGACATATGGCCATTTTCAACATGTGCGCAGGCGCAATGGACGGCGCTGGCCGTCGTGTCTGACCAACACAAACTCCGCCTTCTTCAACGTTTTAGCCACAAAAGCATGCGGAAAACACTGGTGGCCTGGGACCGCCAGCCATAGGCGCTGCGCACATTGCGCTGGTCGTCGTGTCTGACCAACACAAACTCCGCGTTCTTCAACGTTTTAGGCACAAAAGCACGCGGAAAACACTGCTGCCCTGGGCCCGCAAGCGTGACTGCTTTTGCGCCACGCTGCAAAACCTGACACGGACACCTGTCCGCCGCACGATTATTTGCCACAAATTCCCCGCCCAGCTATAGGCGCTGCGTAAAAACGGCCTCTCTGCCGGGGAAAATTCTAAATTCTGTTTTGCCGCGGAGCGCAACCCCAATATAATATAAAACCCACGGCAACCTGTCTAACCAATCTGCATCCGTCAGTGGAGGAGATGGACACACCAACACTTCAGTTTATTACCTCCGCCAAGGAGGCAATGCTTTTACAACCGTAAAACGGGGCTATAAGGGACGGCGGGGTAATATGGGACACTTTTCTAAATGTAATTCTGCTTTTTTAATTTTGCTTCCGCCTAGATTTGATGAAGGATTCATGGATATTTGACAATAACAACACAACTCAGCGTCCTGCTCAAAATAAAAAAAGCAGAATTACATTTAAAACATTTCCCAGAAAAGTGTCCCTTATCAACCCGCTGTCCCTTATAGCCCCGTTTTACACTACTGAACCACTAATCCTATCACTATCACATTGATTGTCATTCAATAATTGTCTGTTTATTGCACTGTCCATGTCAAATAAACAAATAATCATTGTGAATCCAATTGCTAGACATATCTTTTCATGCTCAGGGAATCTGAAAACGTACACACAAACACTGTATGGGGGGAACTGTGCCGCTTGGCGGAGGTCTGCGCTCTCCGAGTGCTTTTCTAGTTTTACTGTGTGTTGATTCTGGATGGATGACGCATTTTGAGTTACCTGTTTATGTAATTCTAGTTCTATTATTCTGTTAGTTTCTTTAGGCACTTTTGTCCATCCAGGTCTCAGCTTTATAATGGTGTTTATATTTTGTTTCCATTTGACATGAGCTCTCCACCTCCTCCTCCAGACACTCCTACTCTGCTATCTTTGGTTCAAGTTCACAGGTCGTCACAGCTGACACCTGTCATGTAATCAGGTCAACCTTCCCGCTCTTGTCATCCACACTGGCTGTCATTCTTTATCATTGAGTTCATGCCTTATTTAAGACTGGCTATTTCATTCACTCCTGGTCAGAGCCTCATCGTTGTGACCTACTTTTCCCCTTTGGAACCCTTCCCCTGTTCCGACGTGCTTCCCGTGACCAATTCACAATCTACCTGTTCATCTCAGTTGTAAGTTTGTTTTTGTGCACTGTCTGGATTTTAAATTAAATTAAATTAATTAAATCAATTTAAATTAAATTAAATCACCCTTTATTGTCATTCAACTGTACAACCAATCATGTACAGTAGAGCGAGATTGTGTTTTACCTATCTACTATGTTAATCACACACACCCCAAGTGTAGAATCAGAGGGCCGCTGCCATGCAAGGCGCTGCCACAGATTTCCCTCCTCCATTCCATTACTGCTGAGCACCAAGCTGGACGGCAGGAAGTTCCACTTTTATATGGTCTTCGGCATGACCTGGCCGGGATTTGAACCCCTGCCTCCCGGATGTGGGGCGGATGCTCTACCAACTTGAGCCACCACTCCGGTGGCTCAGTTGATAATTTTGTGTTTCCTTAATAAATACCACAAACTGCAGTCCAGCGCGTGGGTCTCCCTCTCTGCCCCAAAGGGGTCAATCATGACATGCTTAATATTTTGATGATACTATGAGCTGTAAATGATGAAATCCCTAAATCCCTTGCAATTATACATTTAGAAACATTGTTCTTAAACTGTTGGACTGTTTGTCCACAGTTGTTCACAAAATGGTGAACCTCACCTTACTTGTGAGGACCGCTTTACACAGCCCGGAGATCGTTGAGAGATTGGGCCAACTTTTGATGTTTGACAGATCCTAGTCTGTTTTGGACTCAGTCAAAATTTTGAGGAGACTGTGGTGACTGTGGAGATCACTGAAGATCATTGAAAGTTAGAAAAATGAGAAGATCTCTCAACAATCTCTCAGTGATCTCCAGCCGTGTGTAAAGGGGGTATGAACGACTGAGCCTTTCAGAGATGCTCCTTTTATACCCAATCATCACACTCATCTGTTTCCAATTAATCTGTTCACCTGTGGAACGTTCCAAAAACCTTTCCTCAATGTCCCTAGTCTTTTCTTGCTCCTATCCCAGCTTTTTGGAAAATGCTGCAGGCATCAAATTCAGAATGAGTGAACATTTGCAAAGTAAAAAAAGAGAAGTTTATCAGTTTGAACATTAAGGGGCAGATTTCCTAAGGCAGTACAAATTAGTGAGTGTGTAATTTAGACAAAGCGCCTAAGGGAGCGGCCAATTTTTGCCAGTGATCTACTAGCAACGTGCAAAATTATGAACAGAGACGCAGACACTTCATTTCAATAATGACCACCCATCCACCAAGAGCAGCGCAAAATTGCGCACAGGCACACTTGATGAGGAAGCAGGTCATCAACAAAGGCACAGCCAGTTTGGAGGACCATAATATATAAAGCTTTTTTTAAGCATTTGTTTATGTGCAAAACCCAATAAAATAGTTTATTTTTGTTTGTCATATTTCAAAATTTAGATTTTCCTTTAATATGAAAGACTCTTGTTTGATATGTATAAATTAAGTATTTAAAGAGTTCGTTTGCAAAAGCCGATAAACACCACTTCCAAGAAAATTTCCCTCTGTACAACAAACAACTGTTCACATTACCTACTTTTAGAAGTTCAAATTGTTTTTTTTTTTCCTAAAAATCCACTGTTATATACACTACGAAGTTCATGCTTTTTTTTTCAAAAGCCGATAAACACTGGGACCCTGTTTTTACAAAACCAGGTAACTCCACACACAGCAAATCAGCGCTTGGTATTTGGGTGACGTGAGTCAATGGTGCAGCGAGGATCAGCCAATCACGTGTCTATCTGCTGTGGCAGAGTTCTGCAGAGACCCCTACTTGGGTCTGCTTGCTTTGCGTGATTTCCCAGCCAGGTTTTTTTTTTTACAATTTTGTTGCATTTTATGCCAAATATGGATAATTTTGATGAAGCAGATGAACCAGTGATATGTTCACCAGACAAGCTAGCATGGTTTTCGGGACACGTCTGTTTTTTGCAAAAGTATGTGTTGTGGACTTATCTGTTTTTGTACTCAAAAATTGCCAAAAAATAACAATGAGTTGATCAATTTTTTGCTTTATTATGTTTCAGATACTCATATTTCAAGTGACCGTATCTTAGAAGCTGAATTGGAAATACTAACACATATAAACCAACAGATGAAAAAGTTGCTTTTCTCAGAATTAAACCAATTGGACTTATCTGTTTCTGCAAATGAACTCTTCATTTGTATCTAATTAAAAAAGGACTACTCGTGAAAAAATTGATTATTTGACCAATGTGTTTATTTTATTAACACTAGAACCATCAAGATAGTCTGATGGAGACTCTGGGGTTTTATTATGTGAATAACTTTGTTTTAACAAAATGTACAGGTCTCCCAGTTCACAACTTTTTATAAATGCCATTGAGTTATGGTGTTGCAATTTCGGAGCACGTTTCTATGGATCTGTGTGCTCTTTTTGTTAATAATCGCATTGTTGTTTTCCTCTTATATTGTGCATCCTGAATTGGGAGAGAGAAATAGAGAGAAGAGGGAACTGAATTGCCGTTTTATGCACAGCAAAAAGAAATACTGTAATTATAGAAATATGGATAAAGGAAAAAAACAACAGAAAATTGGCAATGTGGAAGATTTTGCTTCAAGAGCAAGGGGGAGCTGATAGGAGAAGAAAACTCCAGAGTCCGAGTCTGAACCTCCGAAGAAAAAAGAAAAAAGTCACTATTGGCTGACACCATCTGTATGGCCACTGCAGGTAGGAAGGGTTATTGTATCCTATTTTATGAATACAAATTCATGCAGTAGGCTATATACAGTATAAACAAATGAAATTAAAAAAAAAAACCTGCCAGCTGATGTCCAGTTCAGCATAACACCGATCTCTGTGAGACCGTTGACATTCATATAATCTGTTCTTCTGTCATGTCAAATAAAGTCACGTGCAGAGAGAAGCCTCTGTCTCTTCGGCCACATGCCCTCGGTTCTCGCCAGTGTCTCCTGGCAGCAACGATCACTATTATGTCAGGCACAGATGAATTCAGACAGGCTTTTTTGGGGCGTTAAATCCTGGCGCATTTAGTAGGAGATTGACAAACGTAAACCTTAGTAAATCACCTTGCGCCAGTCATTTAAATACTCTCCACCCTCAAATTTGCGCTCTGACATGACAACTCCCACAAATACATATGAGGCCAGGCGCAAAATTAACATAGTCTATGCTTTTCCACCACTAATTTTGGCCTGCATCCTTTAGCAAATATCAATAGTAGTTTTAATGCCAAAACAGGACTTTGCGATGCCACAGCATATTAGTAAATCTGCCCTTTAATATCTTGTCTTTGCAGTGTATTCATCTGAATATAGGTTTAAAAGGATTTTTTTTACATTTTACACAACATCCCAACTTCATTTGAATTGGGGTTTGTACTTTGATGTCAATACAGAAGATTTTAAATGAATCCCAGTGAAACACACTTCTGATCTTCTACAAATATTTTTCATGATTGTCCACAATAGCAAAGGAGTTTCTAAGTTTTTTGTATTCAATCTCATTATAACTAGCATGACAAGATTTCCTACCTTTGGCCTTCCTGTTGTGAATAAATGATTTCCCCAACACGTGCCATGAAGGTTTGTACAACTCCTCCATATCAAGCTGCCATCGCTCCGGCTCCAGGTATTTCATGACCTCCTCCACAGTGTTCAGCCCCGACACAGCCTCCGACAGCTCCTCGATACCTCGCTGGGATGGAGGGACTTCAGGCTGTGATACACTCTGGGGAAACATCAGACAGACATGGATGATGCAAAATATTGTTGGGTTTTTTTGCTTTTCATTTGTTATTTTATTACCCATCCTGAAAGTAGTCAGAACGTGGGTAGGGTTTCCACTTCTGTCTGTTATTATGGATTCTAAAACAAGACTGCCTACAGACATCAGTAGTAAATGTGGTGCAAGAGCAGTACATGCATTGTTGTTGTTGTTGTTGTTGATTTATTCATCATTAAAAGAACATTGTATAAAAATGCAACATATATTAAAGTAATGGGATAACACAAAAAGTGCACACACTTATTTCCATTGTGGTCCCTTGACCACATCATGCATAGTTGTAGGTGAGGAGAAAAAGTCACATTGTTGGGAGTCTGCACCTCCAGCGAGTGCCTTCTAGCTTGATTGTGTATTCACACACTCTTGTTTTGTTTCCCACATGGTCACCACATTTATAGTATCATGCAAATAACTCAACTAACTATTCAAATTTATCTGAGGTAGTAGCCTTTGGATTTTAAACAATACAATTCAGTTTGAGGTAATGCCAAAAATGATCATCCTATACAATCAGAAGTAAAAAAAAAAGCTGTTGACAGTTAGCATATCTCATTGTAAGGATAATCCCTACATCTTTGTTAAAGTCTCATTTATTTGTGCTGTAGTAGTTGAGATCAGTCTTGAGATCACATTTGCACAGTCTCCGAATCAGAGTCACTTTTACTTGGTCTTGTCTGATTCTCTGGATTTTAAATCAAGACCATTCAAGGCCAGGACTTCTTTATTTGTTCACATAATTAGTATGACTGCAAAGAAATATTCCCCATAAATTTAAACAATAAAGCCATTTGTAGGTTTAATTTTATGTCACTGCTAATGGTCACAACTCTGCCCCCTTTACACAAGTGGGAAAAGATGAGAGGAAAAAGAAGAGGGGAGAGTTGGAAAGAAACCTCTTGTTTTAACATTTTTCTGTTGATGGGACTTTTGAGAACATGTGGACACTTCATGTTTGTGTTAATTACAAATGGTTGAGGATGTCTGAGTCATTTAAAGATGGTTGTTTTGATTTCAGAACCCTTATATTTACTCAGAGAAGGAGTTAAGATATATATATGCAGCAGGGAAAATAAGTATTGAACACATCAACATTTTTCTCATTAAACATATTTGTGATGGAGCCACTGACCTGAGATTTTCACCAGATATTAGTAACAACCCAAGTAATGGATACATACAAAGAAATCAAGGCAAGTGTGTTCACTAAATAAATTATATTTAATAAAGTGGAATGACACAGGGAATACATAAGTTTTGGACACATGAAGAAAAAGAGGTGCAAAAAGGCATAGAAAGCCAAGAAACCAGCTCCCTCTGGGATTAATAAAATATACAAAATAAATAAATAAAAATAAATCCATCAGAATTTAGGAAGCCATTCCATCCCTCATCAGTACAAATTAATTTCAGCTGGTTAAGTCCTGACTGATAGTCTTTAAAAAGGTCTGTGAATATCAGATTGTCACACCACAAAGAACTCATGATGGATAGAAGCAAAGAGCTCTCTCTAGACCTTCACAACCTCATTGTTGCAAAACATAATGATGGCATTGTTTACAGATGCATTTTTAACTGCTGAATGATCCAGTGAGCACTGTTGGAACCATCAATCGGAAGTGGAAAGAATATCATTTTACCATAAACCGGCAATGACCAAAAGCTCCTCGCAAGATTTCTGACAGAGGAGTCAAAAGAATTATCAGAAGAGTTATCCAAGAGCCAAAGACCACTCGTGAAGAGCTCGAGAAAGGCCTGGAGTTAGCAGGTACTGCAGTTTCAAAGAAAACAATAAGTAATGCACTCAACCGACATGGGCTCTATGCCCGTTCACCTTCCAAGACTCCACTGCTGAGGAAGAAGCATGTTGAAGCTCATTTAAAGTTTGCTGCACAACATTTGGGCAAGCCAGTAAAATAATGGGAGAATATAGTATGGTCAGACCAAAACTGAACTTTTTTGATGCCACAACACACAGCCTGTATGGAGGAGAAATGGCACTGCGCATCAGCCCCAAAACACCATACCAACAGTGACATTGGGAGGTGGGAGCATCATGGTGGGGGGTGTTTTTCAGCACATGGTACAGGCATACTTCATATAATTGAAGGAAAGATGAATGGACAAATGTCCAGAGACATCCTTGAAAAGAACCTGTTGCAATCTGCCAAGATGCGGAAGATGAAACAGGGTGGACATTTCAGCAAGACAGTGATCCCAAACTCACAGCCAAGGAAACTCTCAACTGGCTCCAAAGAAGGAAAATAAAGCTGTTTGAATGGCCGAGTCAGTCACCTATAGAATCAGAAAAGTCAGAAAATCTATAGTCAGAAAATCTATAGAATGAATTGAAGATCAGAGTTCATAAAAGACACCCATGAAACCTTCAAGAGTTGAAGACAGTTTGTGTGGAAGAATGGGCTAAAATCACTCCTGAGCAATGCCTGCTCCTAGTTTCTCCATACAAGAGGTATCTGGAAGCTGTTATTACCAACAAAGGTTTTTCTGCTAAATCCATCCATCCATCCATCCATCTTCTTCCGCTTAATCCTTTTCGGGTGTGGGGATCTGGAGCCTATCCCAGCATCTCTGGGCGAGAGGCAGAGTGCACCCTAGACAGATCGCCAGTTCATCGCAGGGCCAGCACAGAGAAAGAGAGACAAACATTCACTCTCACAGTCATACCTAAGGACAATTTAGAATCCCAAGTTGATGCCAATTAACCTAACTTGCATGTTTTTGGCATGTTGGAGGAAAACGGAGAAATCCCAGAGTAAACCCACGCAGACACGGGGAGAACATGCAAACTCCACACAGATCACTGTTGGTCAGGGGCTGGGATTGAACCCAGGATTCCCCTTATTAAATGAATTTCACCAAGTGTGTTCAATACTTATTCCCCGTGTCATTCCACTTTATTAAATATAACTTGTTTTGTGAACACAGTTGCCTTGATTTCTTTGTATGTATGGATTAGTTGGGTTGTTACTGATATCTGGTGAAAATCTCAGATCAGTGGCTCCATCAGAAATACAATTAATGAGAAACATGTTGATGTGTTCAATACTTATTTTCCCCACTGTATATATAGAGTGGATTGAAAAAGACTACACATCCCTGTTCAAACGCCAGGTTTTTGCAATGTAAAAAAATGAGACCAAGATAAATTATTTCAAAACTTTTTTCCACCAATAATGTGACCTATAACCTCTACAAATCAATTTAAAAACAAGCTGAAATCTTTTAAGGGGAAAAATAAAAAATAAAAACTTACAATAACCTGGTTGAATAAATATGTACACCCTTAAACTAATACTTCGCTGCAGCACCTTTGGCTTCTATTACAGCACTCAGTCTTTTTGCGTAGGAGTCTATCAGCGTGGCACATCTTGATGTGGCAATATTTGCCCACTCTTCTTTTCAAAAACACTCTAAATCTGTCAGATTGCGAGGGCATCTCCTGTGAACAGCCCACTTCACATCACCCCACAAATGTTCGACTGGATTCAGGTCTGGACTCTGGCTGGGCCATTCCAAAACCTTAAAGGGCCTATATCATGCAAAATCGACTTTTTTGAGCTTTTAAGCATGTTATAATGTTAATTCCTCACCAAAAACACCCCCAAAGTGGTATTTTGCTCCATTCACGCATCTCTGAGTATTCCTCCTCAACCCTGCTCTCTGAGCTGCTGCTCCGCCCTGTCCCTGATAATGACTGGGTCCCCACGTTCATACGTATGAACATGGGTGAGCCGCCCACTCCAGGAAGTGCCTGTGTTGCCAGCACCGCCCTCAGGTTAATGCACACGCCCACTTTCTCCGCGCAGCAAACGGAGCGGTGATCGGCAAAACTCTTTCACTTTAGCATTGACGCTGTGAAGAAGTAGTTCCTCTCGCACCTAATCTGCTCAGTGACAACAACTGTTTGCTTTTTGACGTAAGACAATGTCTTCTAAGTGGCGTAAATGTGTCTTTGGCTGTGAGAGATTTAGGAGTTTGTTCAGCCTTCCTAATGAAGAGCCTACTCGTCAGAAATGGTCAAAATAGACCAGAATGCAGAGGCTAAAATCATAATATTAAACGTGATTAACCATACACTACATAAGAATAATATTATAGGTTAAAATAATAGCAGGAGGCTAAAGAGTTCAATATGCTCATCCATCTTTTCTAAAGTTTACTGTAGATGTTGTTTTCATGGGCGGAACCCAGCGACAAGCTGCAGCAGCCGGCTTAGGGGTTACGTCATGAAATGGGCGGCAGCCACAAGAAGGAGAGGCAGAGCCTCAGAGATCGAGGCATCTTACTTCCGGGCTCGCGAAAATAACTCATATTTCATAAGAAATTCATTCTCCAGTGTACCAAAGGTAATATACTATCCCATACATGCATATAGTTTACTCTGAAAGGCTTAAAATAGCATGATATAGTCCCTTTAATCTTCTTCTGGTGAAGCCATTCTTTTGTTGATTTGGATGCGTGCTTTGGGTCATTGTCATGCTGAAAGATGAAGTTCCTCTTCATCTTCAGCTTTCTAGCAGAAGCCTGGAGGGTTTGTGCCAACACTGACTGGTATTCGAAACTGTTCATAATCCCCTCCACCTTGACTAAGGCCCCAGTTCCAGCTGAAGCAAAACAGCCCCAAAGCATAATACTGCCACCACCATGCTTCACTGTAGGTATGGTGTTCTTTTGGTGATGAGTTGTGTTTGCACCAAATATACCTTTTGGAATTATGGCCAGAAAGTTTAACCTTGGTTTCATTGGACCATAACACATTTTCCCATATGCGTTTGGGAGATTTCAAATGTGTTTTTGCAAAATGTAACCAGGCTTGGATGTTTTGCTTCATAAGATAAGGCTTCCGTCTTGCCACCCTATCCCATACACCAGACATATGAAAAAGACGGGAGATTGCTGTAACATGTACTAAACAGCCAGTACTTGCCAGAAATTCCTGCATTTCCTTCAATGTTGCTGTTGGCCTCTTGGCAGCCTCCCTGACCAGTTTCTTCTCATTGTTTCATTAATTTTGTAGGGACGTCCAGTTCATGGTAATGTCACTGTTATGCCATATTTTCTCCACTTGATGATGACTGTCCTGACTGTGTTCCATGGCATATTTAATGCCATGGAAGTTCTTTTGTACTCTTCTCCTGACTGATACCTTTGAACAATGAAATCCCTCTGATGCTTTGGAAGCTCTCTGCGGACCATGGCTTGTGTGTAAGATGTGACTAGAAAAATGTCAGGAAAAGCCTACTAGAACTGCTTAACTTTATTTGGGATTAATCAGAGATACTTTAAATGATGGCAGGTGTGTGCTGAATCCCATTTAACATGAGTTTGAATGTGATTGGTTAATTCTAAACACAGCCACATCCCCAGTTATAAGAGGGTGTGCATATTTTTGCAACCAGTCATTGTAAGTTTATTTTTCTCCTTAAAAGATTTCAGTTTGTTTTTCAACTGGGTTGTACAGGTTATAGGCCACATTAATGGGGGAAAAAGTTTTGAAATGATTTATCTTGGTCTCATTTTTTTTTATATATATATATATCACATAAACCTGGCATTTGAACAGGGGTGTGTAGACTTTTTATATCCACTGTATATACGGTACATATAGTCTTGGTCTCGACTCAGTCTCAGTCTCTCTTGGTCTTAGTCTTGACTTGGTCTCAACCCCTTGGCCTCAAACCCACAGGCAGTAGTGGCTCAGAAGATGGAGAGGTTCGTCTGTGACACTGGTGTATAAATGTGAATAAATGTTTAGTGGTAGTCGAAGAGGCCGTTCGTGAAGATTGGCAGCCATGTTTCTGTTATTCTGCCCCAGGGCAGCTGTGGCTACTGAGGTAGCTTATCAATGTCTGTCTGTGGAGTGAATGAATAATGGATTCACTGTAAAGCACTTTGGGTATCATGAAAGGTGGTATTATAAATGCAGTCCATTAATATACGTAATTATTAAAGTCTTGGTCTTGGTACACTGGTCTCAGTCATGTCTTGGTCTTGTTTGGTGTGCTCTTGACTACAACACTACTGTTTATTCTAAACCCTAGAACCACCAGTATTTCAGTTTTTCAACAGTTCAGTATTTCTTTAGAGATATATTTGCTGACATACAGCTGATCTACAGTGAACAACCCAGCAAATTCTCTAATGTTAAATCACTGAAAAAAAATTCTAGTTGCCCATCAATATACCCGTTTGTCCTGTGTGCCACAGCTGTTGCAAGGCAATTAAGCTGATCACAGCATTTTATATTGTTTTTCAACAGGGGTAAAAAAATAACTGCACCTAAATGATCATATTAAAAATTTTGTATCACAGACATTCTGTAATTCATAAAATGAATTAGGAAAGTCACAAACTGAGAGACAAGAGAGTTACAAGAAAGTAAAAATGACCCCCTTGTGGTTTTAAAGGCAGTTTCATCCTGTCAGAAATATTTCCACACCCAATTACAATTGAGCTGTTGTTTTCTCCAAATGATATGAACATGTTCTACTGATTTATTGCTTGAAGATTCAAATTTTGCCAGAAGTGTGTTATTGTTGAAACAGAACATTAAATATAAAGCCATTTTAAAAGTTTGTTACGATCAAGCAATCTGACTGGACAATAGGGATTCAAGAAGTTACTATATCCCTCCAATAATTGCACTCTGACATTTCACAGAATATGTATCTGTTTCAGCTGTGTTCTAATAATATTTAAATTATAGTTAATACCAGCAGCTTCTTATAATATGTGAGAATTGTAATACTGTGTTGGATACCATAATTTCTACAGTGAGGCTCTGAAAAGAGACAGTCCTAAAATTCCAGCCCTCCATGAAACCCAAAAGTGCCACCCTTGTAAGCATCTGCGTACATATTTCACTTCTGTTTACAACAAAATAGACAAGCTAGTTAATGAGCTAACTAGCTGCTGATGCAAGTCACGTGACCCACAACACCAACTCAGCAGGTGGACTGGTATGTATATAAACACTGACTTCTGTGCTGGACAATATTTAATTTGGTTAAGTGTGTGAAATGACAATAGGTCTATTATTGTCTATATTATGCTCATTGAGGTGCTTAGCAGTGTTGGGAGTAATGCATTACAAAGTAACGCATTACTGTAACACCACTACTTTTGCAGTAACGTGCTGTGTAACGAAATTACTGTTTAAAAATTCAGTAATGCATTACAGTTACTGAAATTGGATCAGATGTGCTACTTGCATTGTTTTATTAATATGGAGAGATATTTTTAGCACAAATAAACTGACCCTACCATAGCTGGTGCAGCTGTCAGTCTCCTCCACGGGTCGGTTTTCTGTCCCGCCCCAGTTCACGCCGCAGCCCAGTAGGAAGAAATGCTGTGGCGGTGGCAACTTCTCATATCGAGCCCTGATTGCTTGTTGTCTGAGCGGTGAGTAACCTCGAAGAGCTCCTACCTTTGTGGTTAAACATGAGTATTTTTTGAGCAAGAAACTCACATTTAATGTCCGCATTAAATGCATTTAAAATTTTCTTACGCACAGAGAAAAAGTGACTGTGATTTGTTGCAGTAAAGAACAGCTTGTTCTAAGCTGTGAACTTTCATTTATCTGTGCTTTGTTTTATTTTATCTTATTAATTTACATGCTGTTGTGATATGCAACTATTCCATGGAAGTAAATCCTCTAAATATGTGTCTTTAATGGGCTGGTCCAGGGGTGTCAAAGTTTTCTCTGTGAATTTACAGCTTTATTTTAGTAAATTTCTGACTTTCTACTGATTACAATAGTTTATGTAAATCTAAGATATTTTTTCTCTGTAAAATGAGACTTTTTTTCTCATCAGTTTTCTTTTTCTTCTTTTTCCTGATGAGAACAAGGGGCCCTTGATCTTGCTATTTGTGCAAGATGATTTAAGTATGCATTTAAAAGTAACGTGAAAGTTACTTGTCCAAGTAACTAGTTACTTTAATCATGCAGTAACTCAAAAGTAACTCAGTTACTTTTGAAAAGAAGTAACTAGTAACTGTAACTAGTTACTATTTTTTAGTAACTTGCCCAACACTGGTGCTTAGCAACAGGTAACAGTACTTTTAGAAGGGACTATTTTTCTCAGTGGAGCAAAATAAATGGCTAAACAAACAAAAATCATAATATTTTACCCTGTATTCCAGTCATTTAATAAGCTGTGCTCGTAGGAACTGTTAGATAAAGACAATGTTATGCTTGAGGTTGTGCTCATGTAATACTCAAGGTAAATCATCATATATAAAGATGGCTGAAAGCAACACAGAAGTTTGAACAGCTTTAAAGCAGTCGTTATCTGTTAATTTGAATAACATGACATTTTAAAAACGTTATTTCCTGTAATCATACATTTTGTGTCATGGTTCCATAAATTGGTTCAAATGGTGTTATGAATCATGAACTGGTGCAATGCAAAAAGCGTGACAGCACCCAGCAGACCTAATGTCTGTGTCGAAGATAATGTGTGAATGAACACTGAAAAAAGACTAAATCTTGTACATACGAGCCTTCTCTGAATCTATCTTAAAGCTGGTGAGGATAAAATGCAATGCTCTGTAAGCTGCTGTATTTCAGTTAAACCAGTGCATGCCCGTAGAACCAAGTATTCCTGTCTGAAACACGTATCCCAATCAGGCCTTACAGGCCCAAATGTAGGCTGTGTTTGAAAGTGGAATACAGAGGTGTAGCCTATATGTAGGCAATCACATGCTAGACTTTGACAAATATAAAAGGGACCAAATGACACTAAGATTTATTTGACTGTGTGAATATTAATTACAGAATACCTAATTATTGAAAATGAGTGAGACATCCAATATTAGTGACTGTTTCAGAGCCCTTGTTTGTGTGTTTGTCAGATCATTTATTTGTCTGATCCTTTATCACTTATATTCATAATAGTGTATGTTGCAGTTTGGGGAATGGGAGTTGTTCAGTCACCATTATACTTAGTTTATGTCACTGTTTAGTGATGGAGTTCAGTGGAATTAGGGCTGTCACGATAACCGCAATTATGTAATATCGCGGTATGGACACGCCTACCGCGGAGGAAAACGATCAACCGCAGTTACCGCGGTATTCACTTTTGTGTGTGTGTGTGGCTATATCTTGTGGTTCACTTATGCACCCCTATTGATTATTAAATAAACTGCTAAGGCAGGCAGTTAGGAGTGAAAGCGTTTGGACTCCTTGTTATATACAGCCGTGACAGTGAGCAGTGAAAGGGCACAAAGCGTGTTATTTCCTTCTGAGCGGAGTGTGTATGCTCCTGACTGTGTATGAGCTACGAGAGCAGCTTGTTTGAACGAGATTTTTCTAGCTACGCTAGCTAGTTAGCTAGTGGACGGAGTAAAATTATCACCATTGCACAGTAAATTAGTTATAAAATGAAACTCACTCACTGGGAGACAGGAGGACCGGGAACTCTTCAGCTGAATTGGATTTTGGAGTTATTTAAATAACTACGGACTTAGGGATGTCGTAGCAAGCTAGCAGTGAAAACTCATCTTCTATGACGTTTTGGAGACTTAAGACAACATTTTGAGGTGAGCCCCCAGTCGGATAATGTAAACCTAAGCATGACGTTATTTTGGGAATTTCCACAGCAGGTTTAACACAGCTGCAGAAGTTATAAAGGCAACTTCGTCTGTCTACATCTCACTCAGATTCATGTCTGTTCGCGTGTTTACACTGAGTGATAATGTAATCGTGCTGAGCGAAAAATTCGTCCGTTCGTGTTTGATGTGAAACGCACCTTTAGTTACCGCCACTGCTTTATGAAAATGATTGTTTGGTGTTTTTTGTTTTTTTTAACAGAATCAGCAGTTTATGCCTGCATAAAGAGCGGAGCTCCGCACAGCTGTACAACACGCGCATGAAGTTGAGAGGGAGCTGCAGCGAGACTAGCAGCTTCCCTCATTTGCCACCTAAGTTATAAACCCTGTTTAAATTACGAATCCACAGGGTCCTAAAAGCATTTGCAATAATACCCCATACCGCGGTATTGAGTTGTCCACCATCACCACAGGGGAAATTACTCTACTGCGACAGCCCTAAGTGTAATATTGAATTTCTTCTGTGTATCATCAATAAACTCATGCAGTACTATAACAGGACACGTTTACAAATATTTGAGATCCATTGTAGTGTGTCATTTTATATTTTAGCAATATTTTATTAAATTTTTTTTTTAAAACTGTAATCAACCGAATTAACTACAAAACACCCAACATTAATTAAGTACATCTATCTATTATTATTCACAGCAGAAGGACCCATTTGACTGCAACTGTTGCATCAGTGTTTCCCATTTGTTAGTAAATATTTAACTAAAAATGATTTATTTCATTGGGTGTTTTTGTGTCCTGCATTTAGTTGTTAAGTCATTCCGACCATTTCGCTCCACAATCATGACGGTATTAAGTTTTTAATTTTTAGATACTCGCACTTGAGGGGGGACTCGCAGTCCTGCAAAGTACAGTGGTACCACACAGGTGAAGCAGAAGCAGGTACTCCCGTCTACTACTGACTGGGCAGGCTGAGCGGGCCTCCCAGCGAAGGACTGTGGTCCGTCCGGTTAGGCTGCTGCTTCTCCTGGCATGTTCTGTGTCGATACACTGATATTGTTTGTCAGACCCGGGTCCCCACTGACACTCCACCCAATCTGCTCGTGCACCTCATGCTCTCCACATATGCCAAATTATTCTTTAGACCTACGCAATCACGGCAACTTCAGTATTATCTTTTTCTAGTCATATTTGTCATGTTTCACTTCCTTGTTTTGTCCAGGGAACATTGTGGTGACTGAAAGGTTTTTGGGTTTTTTTGTTACTTATTTGTACCCGTAGGTAGATTTGTTTTGCAGTCTGGTGACAAGCCACCAGCTGCCGGTCGCTGCATGCGCAAGCGCCCCTTAACTCCCTAACCTGCATGTTTTTGGCGTGTGGGAGGAAACCGGAGAAATCCCGGAGTAAACCCACGCAACACAGGGAGAACATGCAAACTCCACACAGATCACTGTTGGTCGGGGGCTGGGATCGAACCCACGATCCCCGCGCTCCCCCGGCCGAGGGTAAAACTGTGCTGCCGCAGTGCTAACCACTGCGCCACCGTGCAGCCCCAGTGAGTGAGCGGCACCCCCCCCCCCCCCCGGCACCTTGCGTTCTCTATGGCGAATATATCCATTAGACCTACGCAATCACAGCAACTTTATGGTATATATTTTGACTGAGCGGCTCCATACTCGTGGATGCACACCTCAGCAGCAAAGCACTTCTAAAATCTTTGTTTGCGAAGCGTTGCGGTAACTGACAGGTCATGATGCTGTGTTATCCAATCAGCATGGTCATGACGCAGTGTATTCTCCAATGAGCACGGAGTCAATCCGAAACCCCGCCCACACTTCTTGAAGCCAGGGGGATGAAGACATAGAGCGGTCACACAGTGGTGGCTAAACTTTTATTGATAAAAATTACATATTTTGACTGTGTGACTCCATATTTGGGGATGCACAACCCCGTAGCTTCAGCAAAGCACGTTTAAAATCTTAGGTCAGTGTGATGAATGGTTTGAGAGATATCTGAGGAACACACACACAGACACACACACAGACAGACATCCCTTGAATTTATAGATAAATTGTTCACTCAAGTATTCTCAGTTTCTTAACAATGAGATGAAAGTATTGGAACAATGCAATGCAGCTTGTTTATAGAGATGAAGACTAAAGTTTATTTTTACATTTTCCTAAAAATACAAAATGCAAGTGCATGTTTTCATTTTACACACATAAAAAAGGGGAAAAATAGCGTGATATTCCATTTGATGGATTGTTACTGCTGGGCTTTAGCTTTTCTTAGATCCAGTTTTTCTTGAAGGTCTCTTTTCATCCGTGGAGGTTATGGCCTTTTGAACTGTGGCTCTCTATCCAGTGTATTGCCAAGTACAGGAATGCACTTTAAATTCTGCGTTGAGGTTTTTCTCTGTATCCTAAAGGGTGTCATCCACATCCACTGGTGCCTGTATCGAGCTGACTAAAAGGAACTGTCTTTGCTGTCTGAGTGTGATCCAAATGTTGTACATGATAACTCACTTACACTTATAAAGAAGTGATGTTTAGAACAGCTAAGTGGTAGATTTTGATTTTGGTGTTGAGTCGCTGAATAACATGATTTTTACATTAGTTCTTAATCTAGTTTTTGAAGTGTACTAATATTGTGGGCTGTATTACAGCAGCACAGTCCATAATCAGTTGTCAGATGTGTGGGGTGCATTTATGGACATTTCCAAGCGCAAAGTGCAAAGAGGCTGTCCTAACACCCTTAATTATTCAGAGGTGTGTTTGAGGTGTAATGTGAAATAAATCAATTGCTGTCTTTGCTCTCACTCTCGTTAATAAACAGGAGCACGAGATCAAATGCTTAATACTAATATGACAGCATTTAAATGGGAGGACAAATCTGTTTTGTGCTGAGGTGAAAAGGTGAAAGTGCGTTTAAGGTCAAGGGAGTTTTTTAACCGTCTCCACAGCCTTGCTCACACTGGGAGACATGATCATAATCACACATGGGTGAGGGCTGTAGGCTACAATGCAGAGATTATGCCAGTCTTTCTCTTTGTCCATGATTTTGAGAGTTGTAAAATTTCCTTCAGTTATATTATCATTCATCCAAACTTTTCTTTTAAACAGAGAAAGAGGAGCCACTCATATTGACCAATGTCCATTAGTCTGCTCTGCTGAATGTAAAATTGTTGTTTTCATTGAAAACAACTGCTGGAATATTTTCAGTTTAAATTATTCCGTTAAAAGAATGACAGTGGATGAGGTAAAAATGTGTAAAAACATTCATCATTAGATGATGATGAATGTTTCACGTGGACCTGTAGGCTCTTTTTTGAGGCTGTGGTGACAGCTGTTTTCCCAGTATATGACAGACTGGTCCTACTGCGGCCTGGTAGTTAAAAAGAGGACTGAATCATAAACCCACTCACAGTATTTTTTCCTCTGCAGTGAAAAACTATGCTGTGTCTTCAAATAGTAATTAAACTGTCCTCATTTAACAGAAAACAACGGCTGAGCGTTTCTTTTACATTAACTGGGACTCACAAGCAGGAGTGTCGGACTGGGGGGAAAGGGAACTGTTTACCCCCAGGCCCACTGCAGGAAGGAGCCCTCAAAAAGTCTGGAATGAAAAGGGTTTTTTTTGTGTTGCATTCTTTTAATTTCTAATTAATTAATGTCATAATAAAATTCACCCTGGCTGAATGAAGTGTTTGAGAAACTGAATTTTGCATTAACAGTAATGATGAATGTTCTCTGAGGCCCCTATCATCCCTTTAAAAAGGTGCAAAATAGATTAGTCCACACAGCTGCACCAGTTAATTGAAGCATGGCACCAGTCACACAGCAGCCTACAGCACATCTGCTTCCTCAGCTAGGTTAGTGTGTGGGGGACATAGGTGTTACATTCTCCACCCAGAGATGATGGCTCAGCAGAAGAGAAGCCCACGGTGGGTCCAGACAGGACAGCAGAGGTGGAGACGCTGGCTGCCAGGAGAAGGAAGAAGCACGGCACCAGCGGACTGTTATGTTAATGCGCCGTGCAGACTTTGTCTGTAATATGTATTAAGATGTGAGCCGCCAGGCCGCTAGGCAAGTCATTAAAGGTATAAAAGAGAGATGCCCTGCGGCTTGGGAGCTATTCTTGTCAACTCAACTATTAGAGAGAAATAAAGTCTGTGCTGATCCAGCTCGTCGTCTCGCTTACTCTATTCTCTCTACACTGGTGACCCTTGACGTGCAATGGAAGACGAGGCGAACACCCTGGAGACGTCCAGGACTGGAGGCGGCAGCACTGCGTGCGCTGTTTCAGTCAACCTCCCGGACTTTTGGCTGCACGACCCGACAGCGTGGTTCCTCCACACAGAGGCCCAGTTGGTGCTCCGTGGGATAACGGCGGACGACACCAGATATTACTATGTCATCGCCGCCCTGGACGCATGCACAACACTGCAGGTGGTAGGCCTGCTCCAACAGCCCCTAGCCCACGGTAAATACGACGCGCTCAAGACCATGCTCACCCAGTGCTACATGCTCTCCGACGGCGAGAGAGCGGAAAGGCTCCTGACGCGCTCCAAGTTGGGGGACAGGTCAGCTGTCGAGTTAATGGAGGACATGTTGGCCTTAATGGGCAGAGATGGTGAGCCGTTCCTGTTCGCCCATCTTTTCCAAAGAAACCTCCCGACAGCGGCCAGAGCGATCCTCGCCAACTCACCACTGCTGGCAACACAAAACTAATGCACACTAGCGCAAGAAGCGGACCAGATCATCCTGGCGACCAGAACCTTTGCCGTGAATGCAGAGGTGCCAGAGCCCACAGAGACAACCAGCGAGGGCAAGGAACCATTGATGGTGGCCGGGGCGGATGCCAGGAAGCACGGGAAGGGTATGGTCTCCTTTTATCACCGCCGTTTCCGTGCCAATTCAGGCGGTCGGGAAACGCCAGGACTGGCAGTTGGTAGCAGCTGCGGCCACCGGTGACAGAGACAAGCTGCTCTACGTTACTGACTCATGTTCAGGCAGTCGGGTCCTGGTGTACTCTGGCTCCCAAAAGAGCCTCATCCTGCCGTCCAACTCGGACAGGCTGGCTGGAAGTAGTGGTCCTGAGCTGGCAGCCACCAACGGTTCTGACATTAAGACATTTGGTGAGAGGACACTAACTATATGTTTGCACGGCCATAACTTCCAGTGGACCTTTGTCATAGCGGCATGTAAGTCCCCCATTTTGGGTGCAGACTTTCTGTGTGCGCACGGTTTATTAGTTGACGTTGCTATTAGACGCCTGGTTATTGCTCTTTCTTTTGATTCTCTCCCCTGTAAAGCTCGAGGAGCCGGGTCAACAACACTTGCTAACGTCACAGCGCCAGGGGGTAAGTTCCAACAACTACTCACACAGTTCCCAGCACTCACGGTTCCGAAGTTTTCAGCGGCCATCACTAAATATGGGGTCGAGCACTTTATTACCACCAAAGGGTCACCCGTTTTTGCACGACCTTGGCCCCTGGACGGAGCTAAACTGGCCAGCACATGCGAGGAGTTCACCAATTTGCGGAGGTTAGGCATCATCAGGCGCTCAAACAGCCCGTGGGCGTCCCTGCTGCACATGGTGCCTAAAGCCGATGGGTCGTGGCGACCATGTGGCGATTTCCGGAGATTAAACAACGCTACAGCACATGGTCGCTTTCTGCGCATGCCGTTCGGGTTAAAAGGCACGGCGCAGACCTTCCAACGCATGATGGACGTGGTGCTGCACGATCGGCCTTTTGTCTTCGTCTACCTGGATGACATCCTGGTAGCCAGCGAGTCCGAGGACGAACATGTTGCCCACCTCAGGACGGTTTTTCAGAGGTTGGAGGCACACAGGTTAATAATCAACCCAGCGAAGTGCCAGTTCGGGGCAACGGTAATCGACTTTTTGGGCCACCGCATCTCGCCCGAGGGCATGATCCCGTTACCGGACAAGGTGAGCGCAGTGGCAGATTTTCCGCGTTCTAAGACGGTAAGGGCGCTTCAAGAGTTTTTAGGGACGGTTAAACTTTTACAACCGTTTCCTCCCCCGCACAGCCCAGCTCATGCAGCCGTTGTATGCTGCGCTTAAAAAAGGAAACTGGCGGACAGCATCGACTGGACCCCCGAGCGGGCTCAGGCCTTTTTGGATGCCAAAACAGCGCTAGCGAAGGCCGCATTACAGGCGCACCCAGATCTGTCAGCACAGATAGTGCTCACTACTGACACATCGGACGTGGCCATAGGGGCCGTCGTGGAGCAGTGCGTCGCAGGCTCTTGGCAGCCGCTCGCCTCTTTCCAGCAGGTCTTTGCGCGACAATGAGCGTAAATACAATGCGTTCGACAGAGAGTTGCTGGCTCTCCACCTGGCCATACGCCATTTTCAGTTCTGGCTGGAAGGGCGCAGCTTCACCGCCTTTGTGGACCACAAGCTGCTAACGTACGCCATGGCTGAGGTTTCGGAACCATGGTCGGCGCGGCAGCAGAGACAACGGGCCACAATCTCGGAGTTTACGACCGACATTCAGCATGTGGCCAGTAAACTCAACGTGGTGGCAGTCTGCCTCTTGCGTGCATTGGTGGCCCCGGTCTACGTAGGAATAGATTACACTGCCATGGCCGCGGAACAAGCCGGGGATGCGGTCGTTAAGACCAACAGGGTTAGGGCTGGAGAGCAGAGTACTGCAAGACTGGGGGCCCCCCTACTCTGTGACATTTCCATAGGCTACCCGCGCCCGGTGGTTCTGTGTCCTTGGCGCTGTCGGGTTTTTGAGTTGGTTCACTCCCTGGCGCACCCGGGAGTGCGCGCGTCATTCAAAGTGGTGGGAGCGAAGTTTGGCTGGCTGCGTCTGTGTAAACAGGTGAAAGAGTGAGCTGCGGCCTGCGTCGTGTGCCAACGGGCCAAGGTGCACAGGCACACAAAGGCCCCCCTCAAACCGTTCCACATCCCGGCTAAGAGGTCTGACCATGTCCACATGGACCTGGTGGAGCCCCTCCCACCATCGCAGGAGTTTACACACCTTCTGACAGTAGTAGACCACACCCCGCGGTGGCCCGAAGTGGTGCCGCTAGCTTCTACCACATCTGCGGAAGTCGCACACGCTTTTTTGGCAACTTGGGTGGCACGCTTCAGCGCTCTGTCAGACATCGCGTCAGTTTGCTTCCGATCTCTGGTCCACGATGGCCCCGAGCCTGGGGGTCAACATTAACCGCACTACCGTGTACAGCCCCCAGGCCAACAGGTTATGCGAGCGTTTCCACAGGTCATTTAAAGCAGTGCTCAGGGCTTCGCTTATGGACACAAATTGGGTGGACCGGCTGCCGTGGGTTCTGTTTGGGTTGCGTTCCGCACCGAAGGAGGATTTAGCAGCCTCCCCGGCAGAACTAGTTTTTTCACAACCGCTGCGGCTCCCTGGGGAATTTTTGCCCGACAACCCTGCGCCCGAGGCCGAGCCATTCCCACATTCACTATGTGGCGCAGAGGTGGGGACGGTACCGGCCCCGGCCCACCACGGTTTTCCCCACGCATTTGTCCCAAAAAGTTTGAGGAATGCGTTGTTCGTGTTCGTCAGGCACGATGCACACTGGACCCCGTTGCGTCCACCATACGATGGGCCGTTCAGAGTGTTGGAACCTGGGGCAAAACATTTCGTGTTAGACTTGGGGAGGACACAGAGAAACCATCTGCATTGACAGGCTCAAGCCCGTGTTTGTATTGGCAGACGAATACAAAGGGCCCGAGCTCCCCAGAGTGGACGCCCCCCATTGGGGGCTCCGTAGGTAAATGACTCATCAGCAGGGACAGAAATTCTTGATGAGGATGTGTCCCCCACCCCATTGTCCCCCCACAGACAGACGTGCCTCCCGGAGCGCCCCATCAGCAAAGCAGCGCCTCGGAGCTGTAGGACCCATTCTGGGTGTTCGGTGGTGGGGGGGACATAGGTGTTACATTCTCCACCCAGAGATGATAGCCCAGGAGAAGAGAAGCCGACGGGGGGTCCAGACAGGACAGCAGAGGTGGAGACGCTGGCTGCCAGGAGAAGGAAGAAGCATGGCACCAGCGGACTGTTATGTTAATGCACCGTGCAGGCTTTGTCTGTAATGTGTATTAAGGTGTGAGCCCTCAAGCCACTAGGCAAGGCATTAAAGGTATAAAAGAGAGATGCCCTGCGGCCTGAGAGCTATTCTTGTCAACTCAACTGTTAGAGAGAAATAAAGTCTGTGCTGATCCAGCTCGTCGTCTCGCTTGCTCTATTCTCTCTATAAGTGCACCATTACCCTAAACCTCGCCTTTTATATTTATTTATTTATTGCTCTGTGAAAGTACAGTATGTGATCTGTTATTTTTTTTTAACATAAATTCATAAAGTTGGCAATTTGTGGAACTACAAAAGTATAAACTTAGTACAAATATGCAAGAATAAAGATGCAAAAATATGATAAAATATGGTAATTTACAACTTAAAAAGTCATATATTTATTATAAGCAATCCCCAAATTTATGAGAAAAACAGGTTTCCATGAGAAAACCAGAGCTTTCAAATGCCAAAGCAACCCCACCACTCATACACACATACTCATTTCTAAGAAGACACAAAAATCCAAAATTTACAACAGTAAAGTCACAAATTTACAAGAAAAAAATGATTAATTTTCTGAAACACACACACACACACACACACACACACACACACACACACAGAGTGCATCTGGAAAGTATTCACAGTGCTTCACTTTTTCCACATTTTGCTATGTTACAGCCTTATTCCAAAATGGATTAAATAAATTTTTCTCCTCAAAATTGTATACAGAGTACCCCATAATGACAGCATGAAAAACGGTTTTTTTTATATATTTTTTTTGCAAATTTATTAAAAAAACCTAAGTGAAACCTGGAGGGGGGGTGATTGGGAGGAAGGACCTGCCCGATCTGAACCCGAGTGGTGTTCAGTTATTGGACTTCTGTGCTAACCACAGTTTGTCCATAACAAACACCATATTCAAGCATAAGGGTGTCCATATGTGCACCTGGCACCAGGACACCCTAGGTCGCAGGTTGATGATCGATTTTGTTATCGTGTCATCAGACCTGCGACCGTATGTCTTGGACACTCGGATAAAGAAAGGTGCAGAGCTGTCAACTGATCACCACCTGGTGGTGAGTAGGATCCGATGGCAGGGGAGGATGCCATTCAGACCTGGTTGACCCAAACGTATAGTGAGGGTGTGCTGGGAACGTCTGGCTGAGGCCCCTGTCCGGGAGGTCTTCAACTCCCACCTCCAGAAGAACTTCAACCACATTCCGAGGGAGTCTGGAGACAAGGAGTCTGAATGGGCCATGTTCTCCACCTCTATTGTTGAAGCGGTGGCCCAGAGCTGCGGCAGCAAGGTGGTCAGTGCATTTCGTGGTGGCAACCCCCGAACCAAGTGGTGGACACCAGTGGTGAAGGGGGCGATTAAGCTGAAGAAGGAGTCCTATCAGGCTTGGTTGGCTTGTGGGACTCCCAAAGCAGCTGAGGTGTACCGGCAGGCCAAGCGGAGTGCAGCTCGGGTGGTTGCTGAAGCAAAAACCCGGGTATGGGAGGAGTTTGGTGAGGCCATGGAACAAGACTTTCGGTCGGCCTCGAAGAGATTCTGGCAAACTGTCTGGCGGCTCAGGAGGGGAAAGCAGCTCCCTGTCCACACTGTGTATGGTGCGGATGGGGTGCTGTTGACTTCGACTGGGGATATCGTCGGGCGGTGGAAGGAATACTTCAAGGATCACCTCAATCCCACTGATATGCCTTCCACAGAGGAAGCAGGGTTTGTGGACGAGGGGGATGACTCGCCTATCACAGGGGCTGAGGTCGCTAAGGTGGTCATAAATCTCCTTGGTGGCCGGTCCCCGGGGATGGACGAGATTCCCCCTGAGTACCTCAAGGCCCTGGATTTTGTAGGGCTGTCATGGTTGACATGCCTCTGCAACATTGCGTGGAGGTCGGGGGCAGTGCCTTCGGCATGGCAAACCGGGATGGTGGTTCCTCTCTTCAAAAAAGGGGACCGGAGGGTGTGCTCCATCTTTAGAGGGATCACACTCCTCAGCCTCCCTGGGAAGGTCTATGCCAAGGTACTGGAGAGGAGAGTCCGGCCGCTGGTCGAACCTCGGATTCAGGAGGAGCAATGTGGTTTTCGTCCTGGCTGTGGCACTTCGGACCAGCTCTTTACCCTCTCGAGAATTCTCGAGGGTTCGTGGGAGTTTGCCCAACCAGTTTACATGTGTTTTGTGGACCTAGAGAAGGCATTCGACCGTGTCCCCCGTGTTTTTTTGTGGGGGGTGCTTCGGGAGTATGGGGTATCGGGCTTGTTGTTACAAGCTATTCAGTTTCTGTATGACCATTGTGAGAGTTTGGTCCGTATTGCCAACACTCGGTCGGATTCATTCCCAGTGAGAGATGGACTCCGCCAGGGCTGCCCTTTGTCACCAATCCTGTTCATAATTTTTATGGACAGGATTTCTAGGCGCAGCCAGGGAATGGAGAATGTCATGCTTGGTGACCACAGGATCTCATCTCTGTTGTTTGCAGATGATGTTGTCCTGTTGGCTTCATCCAGCAATGACCTATAGCTCTTGCTGGGATGGTTTGCCGCTGAGTGTGAAGCGGCTGGGATGAGAATCAGCACCTCCAAGTCCGAGTCAATGGTCCTCAGCCGGAAAAAGGTGGATTGTCCTCTCTGGGTTGGGGACAGGTTCCTGCCCCAAGTGGAGGAGTTTAAGTATCTTGGGGTCTTATTCACGAGTGAGGGGAGAATGGAGCAAGAGATTGACAGACGGATTGGAGCAGCATCTGCAGTGATGCGGACATTGTATCGGTCTGTTGTGGTGAAGAGGGAGCTGAGTTCGAAGGCAAAGCTGTTGATTTACCAGTCAATCTATGTTCCTACTCTCACCTATGGTTACGAGCTTTGAGTAATGACCGAAAGAACAAGATCGTGGACACAAGCGGCTGAAATGAGCTTTCTCCGTAGGATTGCTGGACTCAACCTCAGAGACAGGGTGAGGAGCTCAGTCATCCGGAAGAGTAG
The DNA here is from genome assembly GCA_020510985.1 of Pholidichthys leucotaenia. NCBI lineage: Eukaryota > Metazoa > Chordata > Actinopteri > Cichliformes > Pholidichthyidae > Pholidichthys > Pholidichthys leucotaenia. The sequence continues at coordinate 342,211,818 of CM035840.1, forward strand.
AACCGCTGCTCCTCCACACTGAAAGGAGTCAGTTGAGGTGGTATGGGCATCTGATTAGGATGCCTCCTGGACGCCTCCCACTTGAGGTGTTTCGGGCACGTCCCACTGGGAGAAGACCCCGGGGCAGACCCAGGACTCGGTGGAGAGACTATGTCTCGCAGCTGGTCTGGGAACACCTTGGCATCCTGTCTGAAGAGCTGGAGCAGGTGGCTGGGGAGAGGGAAGTCTGGCCTTCTCTGCTTGAACTGCTGCCTCCGCGACCCAGACCTCTGGAAAAGCGGTAGAAGATTGATGGATGGATGGAAGAAATCACACGTACATAAGTATTCATATCCTTTGCCATGAAGCTCAAAATTGAGCTCAGGTGCATCCTGTTTCCACTGATCATTTTTGAGATGTCTCTACAGCTTAATTGGAGTCCACCTGTGGTAAATTCAGTTGATTGGACATGATTTGGAAAGGCACACACCAGCCTATATAAGGTCCCACAGTTGACAGTGCATGTCAGAGCACAAACCAAGCATGAAGTCAAAGGAATTGTCTGTAGACATCTGAGACAGGATTGTCTCGAGCCACAAATCTGGGAAAGGGTACAGAAAAGGGTACAGAAAAATTTCTGCTGCTTTGAAGGTCCCAATGAGCACAGTGGTCTCCATCATCCTTAAAGGGAACTAACTAACTAACTAACTAACCTGCACTTATATAGCGCTTTTCTAGTCACAAAGACCACTCAAAGCGCTTTCATTAATACTAACCCTCTATTCTAAGGGCCTATAGGAAACAAATATCTAGGGACAATTTAGAACAGCCAATTAACCTAACATGCATGTTTTTGGCATGTGGGAGGAAACCGGAGAAATCCCGGAGTAAACCCACGCAACACGGGGAGAACATGCAAACTCCACACAAATCACTGTTGGTCGGGGGCTGGGATCGAACCCACGATCCCACGATCCCCACAATCCCCCGGCCAAGGGTAAACTGTGCTGCCGCAGTGCTAACCACTGCGCCACCGTGCAGCCCAGTGGAAGAAGTTCGGAACCCCCAGGACTCTTCCTAGAGCTTGGCTGACCGTCTAAACTGAGTGATCGGAGGAGAAGGGCCTTAGTCAGGGAGGTGGCCAAGAACCCGATGGTCACTCTGTCAAAGCTCAAGCGTTCTTCTGTGGAGAGAGTAGAACCTTCTAGAAGGACAACCATCTCTGCAGCAACCCACCAATTAGGCCTGTATGGTAGAGTGGCCAGACGGAAGCCACTCCTTAGTAAAAGGCACATGGCAGCCCACCTGGAGTTTGCCAAAAGGCACCTGAAGGACTCTCAGACCATGAGAAACAAAATTCTCTGGTCTGATGAGACAAGATTGAACTCTTTGGCGTGAATGCCAGGCGTCATGTTTGGAGGAAACCAGGCACCACTCATCACCAGGCCAATACCATCCCTACAGTGAAGCATGGAGGTGGCAGCATCATGCTGTGGGGATGCTTTTCAGCAGCAGAAACTGGGAGACTAGTCGGGATAGCGGGAAAGATGAATGCAGCAATGTACAGAGACATCCTGGGTGAAAACCTGCTCCAGAGTGTGCTTGACCTCAGACTGGGGCGACGGCTCATCTTTCAGCAGGACAATGACCCTAAGCACACAGCCATGCATTGAATCCAATTGAACATCTCTGGAGAGATCTTAAAACGGCTGTGCACCGACACTACCCATCCAACCTAATGCAGCTTGAGAAGCGCTGCAAAGAGGAATGGGCCAAACTGCCCAAAGATAGGTGTGCCAAGCTTGTGGCATCATATTCAAAAAGACTTGAGGCTGTAATTGCAGCCAAAGGTGACTCAACAAAGTATTGCGCAAAGACTGTGAATACTTATGTACATGTGATTTCTTAGTTTTTGATTTTTAAAAAATTGGGAAAAGTCTTATAAAAAGACTTTTGCAAGACTTTTGCAAGACTTTTACAATACCCCATAAAAAGCATTATGGGGTATTGTATGTAGAATTTTCAGGGAAAAAATGAATTTAATTCATTTTGGAATAAGGGTGTAACATAACAAAATGTGGAAAAAGTGAAGCGCTGTGAATACTTTCCGAATGCACTATATATACACTACCGTTTAAAAGTTTGGGGTCACCCAGACAGTCATTTTGTGTTTTCCATGAAAAGTCACACTTATTTACCACCATGAGTTGTAAAATGAATAGAAAATATAGTCAAGACATTGACAAGGTTAGAAATAATGATTTGTATTTGAAATAATAATTTTTTCCTTCAAACTTACAATTTGCAATTAGAGCATTGCAGACCTAACATGATTGCACAAGGGGTTTCTAATCATCCATTAGCCTTCTGACGCAATGAGCAAACACATTGTACCATTAGAACACTGGAGTGATAGTTGCTGGAAATGGGCCTCTATACACCTATCTAGATATTGCACCAAAAACCAGACATTTGCAACTAGAATAGTCATTTACCACATTAGCAATGTATAGAGTGTATTTCTGATTAGTTTAAAGTTATCTTCATTGAAAAAAAAGTGCTTTTCTTTCAAAAAATAAGGAAATTTCTAAGTGACCCCAAACTTTTGAACGGTAGTGTATATGTGTGTGTGTGTGTGTGTGTGTGTGTGTGTGTGTGTGTGTGTGTGTGTGTTCTTTTTTTAACCTTTTCCTCTTGTTCATCATATCCAATTTTCTCACCAATTAGTGAGGTTTTCAACATTTTTTCTTGGAAAGTTTACTTTTTAAAAAAATACATTCACAACGTTTTCTTGATAAATTTATTGCATTCCTGACCAATTTATTACTCTTTTTCCTATTAATTAGCCATATTTTATGATAAACATGTTGCCTTTACTATAATTTTTTTTCTACAATATTTGCAACTTTTTCCTTGAATTTTCCTGATTTTTCTTTTCCATTTGCTCTTATCCTCTCACTGATATAAGTTGTCCTATATAAACCATCCTTTCAGACTTTATGGGGATGGAGGGGGACGGGTTAACAGAGGGGAGGATTTTGGCTCATTTTGCTGACAAGGGGAATAGACTTCTTTTGCAATTTTTTATTTGAATGGAGGTTTAATATTTTATTTAGTGAAAGACAAGCCTTTTCAGGTTTTTGCAAAGTTTTTTTTTATTTTGAAGATATATTTATTTATTTTTCAGTGGAATCTGCCCATTTTTTGTCATCGACTTTTACATAATTAATGATGAAGACCATGGTCTCTGTTTTAGTTGGTAATTTTGTAAAAATCTATGGGTATTAAATATCTCCATGAGTGTATTGGTATTCAAAAGAAAATAGAAATACAAAATAAGTACAGTAAAATTTGTTCTACTTTATGTAAATTTCCTTTTTTCATTATTTAGGAGTGCTCCTTTTTTTGGTTGACCACCTGCCCTCCCAAAATGTCTGTGCACATCACTGTATATTGATCTCAGTTGGAAAATGGGTTTGTTAAAGATGCTCTAGACAAAAATTGGAAGTATACAAAAAGAATCAGACTAATGGAATAGAAAATTGAATATAAATGTATAAATAATTGTGTAAATAAAAAAATACTGTAGGTCCATTGTCAAAGTGCATTATAGACAAAAAGGTTTGGAAATACTGATGACAGTAAATATATTCTCAAAGACACAAACAAATCATATACTGGCATCAAACTGTCCATAACAACAGAGCTTACTAACAAAGGCTTTTTGAAAGAATAATTGTGTTTATTTAGGTTATTTTATTTCATCTTTATTCTTCTTCTGTATGATCTTTTTATTTGTCCCACAAGAATGTGATGTAATATGCTTAATATGTCCCATCCAGGGACAAGAGTTGCAAATTAGCTAATAGCTATACACTCTATGTGCAACACATCAGATTGATTGTCTTTGATTAATTGTCTATGTTTATTGCACTGTCCCTGTCAAATAAACTAATCTACTACTACTAATCATGCTAATTAGAATGTTTTAGACACGTGAAGGCCTTGTGTTCAAGCCATGCAGTATGTAGATAAACATGTCATGTGATACTTATCTTGTGCTCAAAAGACCTTGTGTGAAGCTTAAAAATGAGAGTCATATCTGTGATTGTTGCACATATGCTCATCGCTGAGGTGGTGAGTGATGACCGTGTCTCTCTTTTGGCCACAAGTTTAACAATTTTGCTCGCAACTTTGTTCTTCTCTCTTGTTTTTCAACTTGCCATGACACAGCATTTTTCTTACACTTTTAATGGATATGGGCGCTAGAATGTAAAATTCAAATTTGGTTTGTGTTTGTTGAGGGGCCCACACATAGTGCTGTACCCAGGGCCCAAAATTTGGTGCTACACCCCTGCTTGCGAATACAAACGGACACGAGATATGATGACGTGACATAGTGGACAGAATATGTTGTCACAGAAGAGGTTTGCATTTAAAATCTTCAGACTGAAAGCATCCTACCACACCTTCCCCATGCACCGGATCCACATGTTCCCTGTTCATTCATTCATTCCCCCCCAAAATTAATACATTAATGCCCAATCTATAGACTCCACCAGTAAGTCAGCAATTACAATGAAAATGTGGATCGAATAAAAACTATGAAGCGGATCATCATATTATAATTAAAATGACTGATGATTAGATTATAACTGTTACAACTCTCTCCATTACAAAGACAGAAACTTCCAGTGCTTACTCTATTTCCTTATTTGCTCCTGTCAGTAGGAGCTGCGTGATTTCAGAACATGCTGCTGAAATAGCATTAAACAATGCACTTCTGATGACAGACCTCCTTTTGCCTTGACCAAAAGCGCATTGTCATAAAATGCACCATAATACCGATGTGCATGAGATTGCATGCTGCCACACCTATTTTAAATGAGCCTCCTCCTCCCAGCACAAAGTCGGTGCACTGTCTATTGGTAATTAGTTCGTGTGACGTAAAGCATGAAAAACAGACAATGCGCTGACAGAAACAAACAAAAGCACTGTCGCAAGGTGGAAAGCGCTGCATAAAAATACACTGTTGATCGTCGTAATAGGGCCTTGTATGTGCTAACCTTTATTTAAACATTATGGCTATGTCGTGGTTCTTCTTGAATTCATCAGTCCAACAGGGTTCCCACTGGTAACATTTCTGCATGGTGGACCACCACAGCTGAATCTGAGCCACCACGCTAACACATTGAAGAAAATAAATAAAGGAGCATACTCTTTCTTTTCCCATGTTCATCATACATTTACTCGTATAGATTTGTTTTTAGTCGACAACAGATTTCTCTCTTTAGTTTCTGACTGTAGATACAAAGCCATTGTTATTTCAGACCATGCTCCAGCTTTGATGAACATACACTTTAAAAACGTACTCAATAATTTCTCACCATGACATGCATCTTAACACTCGCTTACTTTTAAGTGATGACTTCGTTAATTTTATTTCCCAACAGATTGACTTTTTTCTCAGTCTAAATAAAACCCCTGATGTGTCTGCCTCTCTTTTTCCCATAACAGAGAGGAAATAATTTATGTGGGACATGAGAAAAGAGTTAGGACGCAAAAAGTAGCCGATTTAACACATCGCACAGCTCAACTTGATAATCTTTACACTACTTTTCCCTCCCCCCATATCTGCAAGGACTGTCTTTCCTTACAGGCTGAATTTGATGTTCTTATGTCTCATCGTACCACGGAACTTTTACTGCAATCGCGTTCTAACTTTTTTGAACATGGGGATAAGGCCGGTAAATTTTTGGCCCACCAGATTCGTCAGGCATCTCACTAAATTCCCAGTCTTCAAACTGAAACAGGCATCACTTTCGACCCTTTAGAAATTAATAAAGCATATAAAGAATTTTATTCATCTCTTTACTCTTCGGATAGGACCTCTGCTACTCATGACCTTGATGATTTTTTTCAATGATCTAGACATACCAACCATTAACCTAGACAAAGCTAACAATTTAGAGAGACCTATCTCAGTCTCTGAACTTACTGCAGCTGTCATGCCTACAGAATAGTAAAAGTCCTGGACCAGATGGCTTTCCAACTGAATTTTACAAAAAATTTTGGCATAAGCTTGGGTCATTGCTACTAGACATGTTTAATGAATCTTTCTGCCTTGGCCATCTTCCACAAATTCTTAATCAGGCTTCCATTTCGGTTCTTCTTAAAAAAGGCAAGGACCCTCTACTTTGCTCGTCATATCGCCCCATTAGTCTGCTGAATGTAGACTTTAAGATATTATCTAAGCTTCTCGCACTACGAATAGAACCTCTTCTTCAATACATTATATTACCTGATCAAACTGGATTTATTAAAAATAGACACTCTTTCTTTAATCTCAGATGTCCCACGAACCCTCCCATGAGCTTTTCCACAGCACACGGCGAGGGGTGAAATAATGAGGATTTATGTGCTGGGTTCACCACACACATTTATTAACGTAAAGTCACACAACTCCAAAAAGGGTGAAGTCATACGAAAAATGCAAAAGTAACTTACAGTGGGCGTTCGAGGGCCGGCATCGCCCAGTGAACGCATGAGGAGAGACATGTAGCTACGCTGGCGTCCCACAGCCAGTATCGCTGTGCGGGCGCAAGAGAACCATGGCGATTTGGAGTGGCTACAGGTCATGGCATACAGTTGAATAATGTAGTCTCCAGACAAAGCAGCAGACAACCAGTACAGTTTGTTGAAGACCCAGCAATGCGTGACTGGCACAAGCTGCTTAAGTACACGCATTGCTGGTGATGGTGAAATTGGCAGCACCTCGGCAAGGAGCGGGAAGATGGCACACAGGAATAGACACAGCTGGTACTAACAAGAGAGGGAGCGTGGCTGGACCGGCGAACTGTCAGCAGCGCTAACAGAAAGTAGGTCACCGTGGCTGTCTAACAGCTGCCGGTCAGACAGTGTCTATGGGTAACGAAGGCACACAGAAATACACAATAAACACATATGCAATGGTACCAAGATCCACAGGGAAGGCAGGACCGAGCCGGAGAAACCAAGCCGGCTTGGCTCCTGACACAGGCGCTTGTTTAACATTATTTATAACACTCACACAACAGATACTCATGAAGCTTTAATTTCTTTAGATGCCGAGAAGGCATTTGATAGATTAGAGTGGAACTACCTGTTTTACACTTTAAGTAAACTGGGCTTTAAAACTGATTTCATGGATTAAATTATTGTATTCTTCCCCGCAGGCCTCTGTTACAACCAATAATACTCAATCTGACTACTTTCACCTCTCTCGCTCAACTCGGCAGGGCTGTCCTTTAAGTCCCTTACTTTCTGCAATTGCAATGGAGCCCCTAGCGATAACACTCCAAACTAATTCGCAGATCTTGGGCATTTCTTGGAATGGGGTAGAAATTAAGGTTTCCCTTTATGCAGATGACCTTCTCCTATATGTTTCAAATTTACCATCCTCTGTTCCAGCTGTTCTCACTATTTTTCAGTTGTTTGGTTGAATATCTGGATATAAGCTAAATCTGAATAAGAGTATAATTTTTCCTATTAATAAGGCAGCTATTGAGTATCCGTTATTGGCCTTCCCTTTTAAAGTTACCAGCCACAGTTTTACTTACCTTGGTGTACAGGTCACTTTAAAATTTGATGATCTCTATAAAGCTAATTTTGTCCCCTTTCTATTAAAAATCCAGGAGGATTGTGAGCATTGGTCTCTGCTTAATTTTGTCATATCCCGAGCGCTTTGTCCGCGCTCGGGTTATTCCTCATCCCTGTCAGGTTTTGACAGCTGGTGTCGTCACACGGGTTTCCCGGGCTCTGATTGGCCAGACGCTCGGGAGCTCTCAGCTGTCAGAACCTGGCAGCTGTGCCGCGTTTCCAATCATGAGCAGCTGGCTTTAAATGTCAGTGCGAGTGAACTGGACGGCGCGGCTGTCTTGTCAGAAGTCCTATGACTTTCCCCTGTCTCCTTACCACATGCTCCCTGGGTTCCTCGACGTATCCCGCTGCATGTAAGTGATTTATTTGGAACTGTCTTCTCCCTCGCTGACGTTCCTTCCTAATTACGGCAGACGAGAGCTCCTCGTCACTGCCATAACTCTCTATTGTGAATTTATGTTGTGTTGTGTAACGAAGCCTGCGTGGCAAAGTTATGTTGTACACCTAAGTCCTGTGCTTTATAAATAAAAGAACTGAACTGCAATTTACTGAACTAAGGCGTCTTATGCTGGCTCGTGAGGGCCAGCCGTGACAGTAGACAGCCGCCAGAAGGAGACGCCGTTCTCAGTAAGTTGCGTTCTGGGAACTTTGTCCTTCCTGTCCAGGTACGCGGCGTTGGAAATATGCCATCTCAGTGGAGTCGTTCTCGGGGTTCCCACGTCCTGCTGACCAAGGCGCTGGAGGAGGTAGATGAAATCCTCATTATCGCCTCCGACCTCGATGGGCATCCAGACACCTCCCTCGCCCCTCCTCTCCTCGGTTATCAGCCCGATGAACAGTGGTATTTAGACCGGGCTGAGGAGGTGCTTGACCGTCTGCCTTCCCGCTACAACGGTCACCCCGAGGTCGACGCAAGGAGACTCGACATCGCTGCCCAACGCCAGACAATTCTGATGTACGAAGAGGAGGAGGCTGCAAGGTGGAGTGATCTCTGGCTCCAGCTGCCTGAGGCGCTGGAGGAGGTGGATGACTTCATCAGCGCTTCCGCCAGCCTTGACGACTCATCCGAAGCGCACTACTACCTGGACTGCGCTGAGAGAACGCTCGACCGGTTGTCTTCCCGCTACACCGACCACTTGGACGTCCAAGCGAGGAGACAAGAGATCACCGTCCACCGCGAGGCGCTCCAGGAGATCGAGGAGGAACGAGGCCAAAGGCGGAGTGACCGGAGCTCCCGCTGCCCGCTCTGGAATCCGGATCCTTCCCTCAATCCAGTCCTGGAGTTCGCACCATCCGGGGCCCGTCGTAGACGTCGACACCGTGGCCAGAGACGTTCTCAGCGTGACTCCCCTCCGGAATCCGCTCCGGTTCACTGGGCTGACCCCATTCATCCCACTGCTGTCTCTTCGGCGTCTCACCTGGAGGAGACCCCAGCAGCCTTTCCCCCCGGGCCTGCTTCCCCCGCTGAGCTGTCAGCGCGTCACGCCCGGCCCGACTTGGCTGTTGCCCCCTCCGCTTCGACGCCTTCTCCAGCGGCTGGGAGTTTGAGAAGTTTTGCTCCAGTGGACAGCGCGGCTACACCATCCCGAGTGGCCCCCTCTCCTCCAAGAGAGTCTCCGGCCACCACCCGGTGGGAGGAGGATGGAATGACGTTCCCAACGGCAGGTTCCACCGCTCCTCCGGGAGCCAGGCAAGTTCAAGTTCACTTTTTTCCATCTAATAGTGATTTGTTCTGTCTGACTCCTGGGGGTGAGGCTCGGGGTTTGCAGCCCCCCGAGCCTCAACTCCCTGCTATGTTAATTAAACCCGCTGCCTCTGTGTCTCCCCCTGCTGAGCACGCTTCGACCTCAGAGGAGCGTCACCAGATGAGGAGTAAGCCTGCGGCCCTCGGGCAGAAGACCCCAGCCCCGCAGCCATTTTCTGGGCAGAGGAGGTCGGACAATTGGTTGGAGCCTGTGCCGACGACGGAGCATCCCCGGGACTCCGCAGATGAACAGTCCGGTCCAGCGGGCCGAGAGCCCCTCACCTCCACGCCACATGAACAACTAGCGTGGACGATGACGTCGGGGGGTCCTCGAGCTGCAAGAGCCCCTCTTCCAGGGGCAGATGACGTCGCGACGGAGTGGGAACCGGACGACGACCTCCTCCCGTTTGAACCCGGAGCATCGAAGTCCTGGATGGCGGCAGAACCCGAGATCAGGCAAGTGCTCTATTTTCTATCCCTCCTCTTCTTTCTGGAGCATTATTGCCTGTCTCTCGGGGGGGGCGAGCCGGGTGCAGCCGTCTGCTGCACTCGAGCCTGTCTCGCCGGGCCCTGCCGCTGCCGGTGATCCTGATCCCGGTTCCTTTTGTCCCTCTGAGCCTCTCCCCAGGGTCACTGGAGGCGAACCTGCTCTTGGTGCCACCTTGGAGGGTCCGGCTCTCGGCATGGGGTCCACCAGGAGTGCTCCGCCGGTTCAAGCGGAGCTTGACGTCATGGAGGTTCCGGCCCAATCGGGGTCCGACGCGGGTGCTGCTCTCGCCCGATCGGAGCTTGACGTCATGGGGGTTCCGGCCCAATCGGGGTCCGACGCGGGTGCTGCTCTCGCCCGATCGGAGCTTGACGTCATGGAGGTTCCGGCCCAATCGGGGTCCGACGCGGGTGCTGCTCTCGCTCGATCGGAGCTTGACGTCATGGGGGTTCCGGCCCAATCGGGGTCCGACGCGGGTGCCGCTCTCGCTCAATCGGAGCTCGGCACCATGGTCGTTTTGACCCAGGTGGGTTCTGGAGACTGTGTAGCTGACCCGCCGCTGAACGCTTTCCAGGCCATGCCCCGTCCTCACCGTGGCCCCTTCTTCCCCGCCTTTGAGACTGCGGGGGTAAATTCCGGCTGGCCCGGTTCGCCGACCTTCCCCCAGCCATTCTGTTGGCAGGCCGATACTGCCCGACCACCCGGTGACCGGCTCTTTCCTTTTGGCGTCCGGGTCCGGCCTCCTGACAAGCTGGATGGTTCTTTTGGCGCCCTGGTCCGCCCACCGGAGACATGGTTTCCCTTGGCCCGGGGTTTGGCTGGGCTGTTAGGGCACGTTCCGCTGCTTTTGCTGGCGGCCTGGATGCTGGGTGCTGGGAGGCCTCCTGAGCGGAGTTGTTTTACTCTATTCCCCAATGGGTTTTTTTTTCCTCTCCTTCTCTTGCCCCACCACTGACTTGTGACTGAAATACCCCACTGGGGATTGGACTTCATGTTTAAGGTGACTGTTTTCCGTGGATGGACATATGTTCTCTTGCCATGGCTATCATGAGTATTGTATGTTTCTTTAGGGTGTGGTTGTTTATTTCCTATGTTACTCCCTTACTCGGGTCTAGTTCCTTTTTTTTTGGCACCTGTGTTGTCTTTTGGTTTTGACGGTTTTCTGTACACATTAACTTGGAGAAGAAGGTATTATTTGTCCTTTTATTTCCTTGATCCTGCCTTGTGGTATTGACTAGTGTTCCTTGTACCCTCATCTTGGCTTTCTTTTTGTGGTTATGTGTGAGTGATGTCCATCTAGCGTTGACTTTTCTTTTTATTCATCTTTGTCCCCGTTTATGTACGGTTTCTGCCTTTTTTTTTCTCTCTCCCTCCCTTCCCCGATGTTTTTGTCCCCTTGTTGTGAGTTGGCCCTGCTCTCCCTCCACCTGCTTCCCCCTCCACCTTCCCTGGGGTGGGGTGGGGGGGGTCTGGATGTTGCGCGCGACCAGGAGTTCGCGTAGAGGGAGGGGCCCTGTCATATCCCGAGCGCTTTGTCCGCGCTCGGGTTATTCCTCATCCCTGTCAGGTTTTGACAGCTGGTGTCGTCACACGGGTTTCCCGGGCTCTGATTGGCCAGACGCTCGGGAGCTCTCAGCTGTCAGAACCTGGGCAGCTGTGCCGCGTTTCCAATCATGAGCAGCTGGCTTTAAATGTCAGTGCGAGTGAACTGGACGGCGCGGCTGTCTTGTCAGAAGTCCTATGACTTTCCCCTGTCTCCTTACCACATGCTCCCTGGGTTCCTCGACGTATCCCGCTGCATGTAAGTGATTTATTTGGAACTGTCTTCTCCCTCGCTGACGTTCCTTCCTAATTACGGCAGACGAGAGCTCCTCGTCACTGCCATAACTCTCTATTGTGAATTTATGTTGTGTTGTGTAACAAAGCCTGCGTGGCAAAGTTATGTTGTACACCTAAGTCCTGTGCTTTATAAATAAAAGAACTGAACTGCAATTTACTGAACTGAGGCGTCTTATGCTGGCTCGTGAGGGCCAGCCGTGACAAATTTATCCTTTGTGGCACGCAACACTTTTTTTGTCTTGGTTTCATGGACAGATAGCGCCCTCACTGTCTGTGTCATAGTTCTGTGTCTGTCATGTGACGTGGACATAAACAATAAAAAATTCCCAGTTGTACTAAGTATTCCACCTCACAAGGTGGTAGACACGTATAACTTACTGCTCTTGCCTTGGAGGACTAGGAGGACCACCCAAAAACCTCACTTTTTGGACACCAACGAAGAAGAGTTTGTAAACAAATGTTGATGTGCTCAATCACAAGACAGAGGAGGCATTTGCTTCCAAATTTGCCAACTATGATTCTAAACAGAGATTATTTAGCTTATGAAGGTAAATATCTACATTTTGTTATAACAGAGGGTGACTGGAACTGGTTAATTTCCCCCTGCCATCGACCGCGGCGCCATGTGACTGGACAGAACAATCGCGCTGGTTTTGTGTCATCATATAAGATAAATTGTGGTGGAATAAAAGCGAAATTGAGGTGTAATAATTATAAGAGTTTCTGGATGTGGGAGAGAAAGCGAAAATGACTGGGAGAAGACAAAATATACGACCAGGATGACGAAAATGGGCGAAACAAGCCACCTGGCCAGCGGTAAGTCTGACGAATTTCTTTGTTTACATTGCACTGATTTTCTGGTTCATATCCTTTGAAGATAACAAAAACCCAAAACAAAAAAACGGTGACAAAAAACAAAACCGTCCTTTGTATAAATATGTCCAAAGTCCACTTTTGACCAACAGTTATGTAATTTGAAACAGCTGCCATTGCATTATGCGAATTAGATGTGTAAATTTACTCCTATCTCAAACTTTGGATCATTTTCTACATCTTTCTAATTGACAGTAAGCCATTATCTCTTACCACTTTCAAGTTATAACCTTGGAAATCTCTGACATCTGAACCGAATATTTTCTTGAACAAACCTTGACCACTAGAGGGGGTGGAGGCTGATGGCACAACGGAGCGCGACAGTCATTGTGTGTCAAAATGAACATTCTTCCCCGCTTTATATATTTATTTCAATGTATACCCCTGTTCCTTCCTGCATCCTTCTTCTGTAAAGTAGATAGCCTCATCTTAGGATTTATTTGGAATGGAAAAGTTCCCAGGCAATGTAAACAATACCTACAAAGGTCCAAACGTATGGGGGGGGGGTGGCTCTGCCTAATTTTAGATTTTACTATTGGGTTGCTAATATTAGAACACTAAATTATTGGCTTCAATTTGATGACAGTGGCTTGCCACCCACTTGGTTTGTGATTTAAGTAAATTCTGCCCATCCTGTATCCTTAAAGGCATTGTTACATGCTCCTCGAAATAGTAATTCTTCTCCCTACACTAAAAATGGCTCAGTTTAAATGCTATTTTGGGTTGCAGTCCTTTTCTACCCTTGCTCCTTTAACGGCCAACCATGTTTTTTCTCCTTCCTTAATAGATGGGGCATTCACCTTGTGCTCAAACCATGGCATTAATGCAATTATAGACTTATATCTAAACAACATTTTTGCATCCTTCCAACAACTTTCTGAGAAATTCTCCCTGCCCAAGACCCACTTTTTTAGATATTTACAGGCCCAAAGTTTTATAAGTAATGTTTTTTCTGCAATTCCCAATCTTCCTGAAACTACGGCTTTAGATTCTTTTCTTGAACCACTCTCCTCATTAAAAGATGCAATCTCACTATTTTATAACCACATCAACCTGCTGTGCATGGAACCTTTACATTTTTTAAAAGCCCACTGGGAGGAAGACTTGGGTATGTCAATAATTGCTTCATTTTGTTCAGAGATTTTGATGCGTGTCCATAAATCATCCATTTGTGCCAGACACAACCTCATACAGTTTAAGATCACTAAAGTTCGCCTTTCCAAGATGTTTGAAAATGCTTCACCTCTTTGTGATCGCTGTCAGCAAGCCCCAGCCAATTTAATACACATGTTCTGGCTCTGTCCCTCCCTATACACTTATTGGACAAAATTTTTTCACCTCACTATCCAAGATCCTGAAGGTAGAAATCCAACTGGATCCTCTTGGTGCCTTGTTTGGTGTTTTCCCTGCCTTGTCTTCCCTATCAGTTGCTAAAAGGGACGCTCTTATGGCTGTGTTGTGAGACATGTATATGTTGGACACTGCATATGTGATTTAACCACGATGAAGGAGAGCCAGCCCCCTGCGGTGCGGAGCCACAGAGCCTGGACCCCCTGCGGAGGACAGGGGACAGAAGACTTCCTGACCACTGAGGCTCGAGAGGAGAGAAGGGGGAGTTATGTAAATAAAAGGCTAATGAATGTGAATAAAGAGATTTTGAGATAGATGTGTGATTTCCCCCGCGAGGGAAATGGTTTGATGTGAGAATGTTTAAATGAGAGAACTTTGGTGTGTTCACTCTCTTTGTTCGCTGCTCAGGAATGAGAGCAGACAGTGGAATGGTTACTTGAAATAAACTGAAATTAAAGGCAATTCGGTTTCGTTATTCAAGTCTCCCCACATTGGTGACTGACGACGTTGAGAATGAACGAAGAAATTCTCAGGGTCCCGGACTCACAGCGCTCAGAGCTGGCGAGCGCAGTGGCCGTTAAGCTGCCTGATTTCTGGCAGGATAACCCACGGTCGTGGTTTCTGCAAGCAGAGTCGCAGTTCGCGCTCGCAGGAGTAACGGTGGATGACACTAAGTTCCACCATGTCATCGCTAAACTGGACAACAGCACAGCTCGGTGCGTGCAGAGCTTGGTGGAGCAGCCACCCGCGACCGACAGGTACGGCAAGCTGAAATCCACCCTCATCAAGTTTTTCACCCCCTCGGCTGAAGTGAGGGCGAGGAGGATCCTGTCTTTGCTAGACCAAGGTGGACACAGGCCGAGCGCCCTGATGGAGGAGATGATACAGCTGAGAGGGTTGGACAACGATGATTTCATTTTTCAGTTCATCTTCCTCTCCAACCTCCCGGCGCATGTGAGAAGCACGCTGGCCGGCAAAAAGTGTCACACCCTGGAGGAGTTCCGGGAGCTGGCCCAGGAGGCAGATGGGATCCTGGACGCCTGCGGCGGGCAAGCAACCACAGCGGCGATCCGAGACAGCGGGGAGCCAGAGGCGGCAGAACCAGACTGGCCGACAACGGCGGCAACACGGCCGCGACGAGGTGGAGCCAATAGCCCGACGGCAGAGGCGCGGGCACGACACAGCGGAGGAGAAGATCTCTGCTTTTACCATCGGAGGTTCGCAGAGAAGGCACGCAGGTGTGTGCCGCCCTGCATCTTCAGGAGTTCGGGAAACGGCAAGACCGGGGGTCGCTAGCAGCTTCGACCCTCGGAGAACGCAACAAGCTGCTCTACATCACGGATGCGCGCTCCGGACGAGAGTTCCTCATTGACACCGGAGCACAAGTGAGCTTCATCACCCCAACATACGCGGACCGGGTGGCTGGACCCCACGGTAGCGGAGCTACAGCGGCAAATGGCTCGAACATCAACACCTACGGGAGAAGGACCTTGCCTTTGTGCTTACATGGCCGCACATATGAATGGACTTTTGTAATAGCGGCGGTGAGTTTCAACATGTTGGGCGCGGATTTTTTGTGTTCACACAATCTGTTAGTTGATCTTGCTAATAGACGGCTGGTAAATGCACTCTCTTTTTACTCTCTCCCCTGTTCAGCTCGAGTGTCCCCGCCACCAGTACAGACCCACGTCGCTACAGCAGGTGGTAAGTTTCACACACTCCTCACCCAATTTCCAGCGCTCACTGTGCCCACTTTTTCAGCGACGGTCGCGAAGCACGGGGTGAAACACTTTATCCCCACGTCTGGTCCTCCCGTGTTTGCAAAAGCTCGGCGCTTGGATGCAGTTAAGCTCGCCATTGCGCGCGAGGAGTTCGCCAGCCTGGAGAGGCTGGGCATCGTTCGTAGGTCGAAGAGCCCGTGGGCTTCGCCGCTGCACATGGTACCGAAAGCCGATGGCTCCTGGAGACCGTGCGGGGATTACCGCAGGCTAAACAACGCTACGGCGCACGATCGTTATCCCATCCCGCACATTCAGGATTTTTCGGTGCACCTGGCGGGGGCGCGCATTTTTTCAAAGATTGATCTAGTTCGCGGCTATCACCAAGTCCCGGTCCAACCGGAGGACATTCCTAAAACAGCGGTAATAACCCCGTTCGGACTTTTCGAATTTTTACGCATGCCGTTTGGTCTCAAAGGGGCGGCGCAAACATTTCAACGGATGATGGATGCCGTGTTACGCGATCTCCCTTTCGTGTTTGTGTACCTCGACGACATTTTGGTCGCGAGTACTTCAGAGGACGAACACGAAACGCACCTCACAGCAGTTTTTAGGAGGCTGGGAGAGCACGGCTTAATAGTTAACCCAGCCAAGTGCCAGTTCGGCGTCGAGCGGATCGATTTTTTGGGTCACCGCGTCTCCCCGGAGGGAGCGGTTCCGTTACCAGAGAAAGTACGCGCGGTAGCGGATTTTCCCCGTCCACAAACGGTCAAATCACTACAGGAATTCTTGGGGATGGTGAATTTTTATAACCGATTCCTGCCCCACGCAGCTCAAATCATGCGACCGTTATATGCCGCGCTCAAAAAACAAAAACCGACCCAGGCGGTCGAATGGTCCCCGGAGCGGGAGCGCGCGTTCACAGAGGTTAAAAAAGCCTTGGCTGACGCTGCGCTCCTGGCCCACCCAGACCCTGCAGCACGTATCGCGCTGACGACAGACGCTTCAGATTTAGCCATAGGGGCCGTTATTGAGCAACAGGTAGCCGGAGTTTGGCAGCCTTTGGCTTTCTTTAGCAAATCTTTAAGCGCGGCTGAACGAAAATACAGCGCGTTTGACAGAGAACTGTTGGCGCTGCATTTGGCTATTCGTCATTTCCAGTTCTGGCTGGAAGGACGGTGCTTCACCGCTTATGTGGACCACAAGCCGCTCACATACGCCATGGCCAAAATTTCAGATCCGTGGTCCGGCAGGCAGCAGAGGCAGCTGGCCGCAATCTCGGAATTTACCACTGACATTAGGCACGTCACGGGCAAATTCAATGTAGTAGCGGATTGTCTCTCACGCGCGTTCACGACCCCAACACGCGCAGAGGCAGAACGGGCCACCGTGACCGCGCCGCAGGAGAGCGGCACGGTGGCGCGCGCAGCCCCGGTGCACGTGGGTATAGATTACGCAGCCATGGCAGCGGACCAGGGGGCGGACGCAGACGTGCGCGCGCTCCAGTCTGGACCAACAGGGTTGAGGCTGGAGAGCAAGTGTTTACAAACCGGTATGCCCCCCCTGATCTGCGACATGTCGACGGGGCGCCCGCGTCCGGTGGTTCCGGCCACGTGGCGCCGCCGTGTTTTTGACTCGGTCCACTCACTGGCGCACCCGGGGGTGCGCGCGTCGGTGAAACTAGTGGCGGAAAAGTTTGTTTGGCCGTGCCTGCGCAAGCACGTGAAGGAATGGGCAAAAACCTGCATTTCCTGTCAACGGGCCAAAATTCACAAGCACACAAGAGCCCCGTTAGAACCGTTCCGCATTCCAGCCAGAAGGTTCGACCATGTGCACGTCGACCTTGTGGGCCCCCTACCGGCATCACAGGGGTTCACGTATCTTTTGACAATGGTGGACCGCACCACACGTTGGCCGGAAGTGGTCCCACTTGCGACGACCACAGCCGCGGAGGTGGCTCGCGTTTTTTTTAACGGCTTGGGTGGCGCGCTTCGGGGTTCCGTCGGACATTACATCCGATAGAGGACCGCAATTCATCTCCGAGCTGTGGTCAGCGATGGCCAACGGCTTAGGAGCCAAAATTCACCGCACTACGGCTTACCACCCTCAGGCCAATGGTTTATGCGAGCGTTTTCATAGGTCTTTGAAGGCAGCACTCAGAGCGTCGCTCACGGATGCAGATTGGGTAAATAAACTTCCATGGGTTTTATTAGGGTTGCGTTCTGCGCCTAAAGAGGACTTAGACGCCTCCCCAGCAGAGCTGGTATTCGCACAAACTCTGAGGCTGCCGGGCGAGTTTTTACCAGAGCACCCAGAGCCCCCACCTCTCTCGGCTCTAGGACCGTTAGTCGGCACGGGGGCAGACACGCTCCCGGGTCCGGTTCATCACGCTTTTCCACGAGTTTTCGTCCCCAAGGCTTTGAAAAATGCCGATTTCGTTTTTGTCAGGCGCGAAGCCCTTAAAGCAACGCTCAAACCACCTTACGAAGGGCCATTTCGAGTGCTGGAGGCAGGTGATAAGCAATTTGTGCTAGATTTTGGAGACAGAAAAGAGACAGTCAGTATTGACAGACTAAAACCTGCTTTTGTCTTGAAGGACGTGTCTGTACCGGTCGCAGTGGCGCCTCGACGAGGCAGGCCCCCGCAGGGGGCAATTAATCACTCTCTTCCTCAGTCAACAGAACCGAAGCAGAAAAGCACCGCAGGCAAGGCGGGGCCGACTCACAGCAGATTCGGCAGACGGCTGAAGCCCAAGCGGCGCACAGACTGAATGTTGGTGTTGATTATTCAGTAGCGAGTAAGGTGCTATTAAATTTTAGGAATTAGTCTGTTCTTCATCGTTTGGGGGGGGGGGTTATATGGCTGTGTTGTGAGACATGTATATGTTGGACACTGCATATGTGATTTAACCACGATGAAGGAGAGCCAGCCCCCTGCGGTGCGGAGCCACAGAGCCTGGACCCCCTGCGGAGGACAGGGGACAGAAGACTTCCTGACCACTGAGGCTCGAGAGGAGAGAAGGGGGAGTTATGTAAATAAAAGGCTAATGAATGTGAATAAAGAGATTTTGAGATAGATGTGTGATTTCCCCCGCGAGGGAAATGGTTTGATGTGAGAATGTTTAAATGAGAGAACTTTGGTGTGTTCACTCTCTTTGTTCGCTGCTCAGGAATGAGAGCAGACAGTGGAATGGTTACTTGAAATAAACTGAAATTAAAGGCAATTCGGTTTCGTTATTCAAGTCTCCCCACAGCTCTAGCCTTTATGACTCTCCTTGCTAGGAGGTTAATTGTAATTAAATGGAAATCTCCAACACCTCCATTACACACTCATTGGATTAAAGATTCACTTTATTTTCTTAAATTGGAGAAGATTAGATTCTCTCTCAGGAATTCTTCGGACAAGTTTTGGAATATATGTGGGCCATTTTTTTGACCTGACGGAGAACACAGACTTCTTGTCTATCCCTG
Source organism: Pholidichthys leucotaenia (assembly GCA_020510985.1). Taxonomy (NCBI): domain Eukaryota; kingdom Metazoa; phylum Chordata; class Actinopteri; order Cichliformes; family Pholidichthyidae; genus Pholidichthys; species Pholidichthys leucotaenia. The sequence continues at coordinate 342,230,916 of CM035840.1, forward strand.
TCTGACAGTTTTGATCTAGGTTTGAGCTAGTTTTCCTTCTCGTTTCCACTGCCTCTCTTGGATAAATCGCGGTTGAGGTTGCTAGTCTTAGTTTCCCTTGTTCAACTCTGTTTGGCGTGCTGGCTGAATATAATATACTATAATATAATATAATATAATATAATATAATATAATATAATATAATGTTTGTACGTTTTTAAAATTTATTTGAATATATATATACTGCTCAAAAAAATAAAGGGAACACTTTGAAAACACATCAGATTTTAATGGGAAAAAATAAGCTGGATATCGAAATTGTGGCAGGCTAGTCCAGCTTACTCAGATTAAAGGAACACTTTTTAATCTGAGTAAGCTAGACTAGCCTGCCACAATTTCAATATCCAGCTTATTTTTTCCCATTAAAATCTGATGTGTTTTCAAAGTTTTCCCTTTATTTTTTTGAGCAGTATATATAATATACACTACTGTTCAAAAGTTTGGGGTCACCCAGACAATTATTTTGTGTTTTCCATGAAAAGTCACACTTATTTACCACCATGAGTTGTAAAATGAATAGAAAATATAGTCAAGACATTGACAAGGTTAGAAATAATGATTTATATTTGAAATAATAATTTTTTTCCAGATACTCAACCTGCTCAAAGGAAGGTCAGTTTTATAGCTTCTCTAACCAGCTAAACTGTTTTCAGCTGTGCTAACATGATTGCACAAGGGTTTTCTAATCATCCATTAGCCTTCTGACGCAATGAGCAAACACATTGTACCATTAGAACACTGGAGTGATAGTTGCTGGAAATGGGCCGCTATACACCTATGTAGATATTGCACCAAAAACCAGACATTTGCAGCTAGAATAGTCATTTACCACATTAGCAATGTATATTAGATATTAGAGTATATTTCTGATTAGTTTACAGTTATCTTCATTGAAAAAAAACAGTCCTTTTCTTTCAAAAATAAGAAAATTTCTAAGTGACCCCAAACTTTTGAACGGTAGTGTATATTATATAATATTTACTATTTTGTATTTATACAATACAATACAACACACACACACATACTGTGGGGGACCTAGAGGTTACATTCTCCACTCAGACTGAATGGCACAGGAGGAGAGAGGCCGACGGGGGGTCGAGACGGGACAGCGGAGGTGGAGACGCTAAAGGACTGTTAGGCGGATACGTCGAGCAAACTGTGGCTTCTCCATCGGACTGCATGTTAATGCACTGACAGGCTTTGTGATGACATGCATTGTGATTGTGTGTAGTGTGGTGTGAACCCCCAGGTCACGAGGCAAGGATGTAAGATATAAAAGAGAGATGCCCAGCGACCTGAGTTAGTCTTGTTGACTTGGGGTTAGAGAGAATAAAGTCCACGCTGATCCAGCTCACTGCCTCGCCTGCTCATTTTTCTCTACATTGGTGACCTTTGACGTAGAATGGAACTCGAGGCAAACACCCCGGAGATGGCCCTGACTGGAAGTGCCAGCACCGCGTGTGGCGTATCAGTCAAGCTCCCAGACTTTTGGCTACACGACCCGACGGCTTGGTTCCTCCACACCGAGGCCCAGTTCGCGCTCCATGGAGTGACGGCGGATGACACCAAGTACTACTACGTGGTTGCAGTGCTGGACGCACGCACAACACAGCAGGTGGCGAACCTGCTCCAACGCCCCCTAGCCCATGGCAAATATGATGCTTTCAAGACTGCGCTGACCCAGCGCTACATGCTCTCGGACTGTGAGAGAGCGGAAAGGCTCCTGACGCGTTCCGAGTTGGGAGACGGGTTGGCGTTCGAATTAATGGAGAAGATGTTGACGTTGATGGGCACAGATGGCAAGCCATTCCTCTTTGCCCACCTTTTCCTCTGGAACCTCCCGACCAGAGCGGTCCTCGCCAATTCACTGCTGCTGGCCACACAGAACTACCAGGCGCTGGCACAAGAGGCGAACCAGATTATCCTGGTGACCAGAACCTTTGCTGTGAATGCAGCGGCGTCGGAACCCAGTGAGATGGCCAGCGAGGGCGAGGAGCCATCGATGGTGGCTGCTGTGGAGGCCAAGAAGCACCAGAGGGGCACGCTCTGCTTGTACCACCGCCGCTTCAGAGAAGATGCACGGCGATGCATGCCACCATGCCAGTTCAAGTGCTAGGGAAACGCCAGGACCGGCAGTCGGTAGCAGCTGCGACTGCCAGTGACACAACCAGGCTGCTCTATGTGACGGACTCAGGCTCGGGGAGACGGTTTCTCATGGACTCCGGCTCCCAAAAGAGCCTCATCCTGCTGTCCTACGCAGACCAGCTGGCTGGAAGTAGCGGACCCGAGTTGGCAGCTGCAAACGTCTCAGACATTAAGACTTTTGGTGAGAGGACACTGACCATATCCTTGCACCTTACCAATGGTCCTTCGTCATAGCGTCATGTAACTCCCCCATTTTGGGTGCAGATTTTTTGTGTGCACATGGACTATTAGTCGATGTGGCTAACAGACGCCTGATTAACGCTATGTCTTTTGATTCTCTGCCCTGTACAGCACGAGGAGCCGGGTCCACAACACTGGCCAACGTCACAGCTCCAGGGGGTAAGTTCCACACACTACTCACCCAGTTCCCAGCACTCACGGTTCCGACGTTTTCGGTGGCCATCACTAAGCACGGGGTAGAGCACTTCATTACCACCATGGGGCCGCCTGTTTTTGCACGACCTCGGCGCCTGGACGCAGCTAAACTGGCCAGGGTGTGCAAGGAGTTCGCCAACTTGGAAAGGTTGGGCATCATCAGGCACTCAAACAGCCCATGGGCGTCCCTGCTACACATGGTGCCTAAAGCCGAGGGATCGTGGCGACCATGCAGAGATTTCCGCAGATTAAACAACGCCACAGCGCACGATCGCAACCTAATTCCCGATAGTCAGGATTTTTCCATCCACCTCACCGGGGCATGCATTTTTTCCAAGGTGGACCTGGTCCGCGGGTACCACCAGGTCCTAGTGCGCGCAGAAGACATACCCAAAATGGCAGTAATAACCCGGTTCGGTCTTTTTGAGTTCCTACACATGCCTTTCAGGTTAAAAGGGGTGGGGCAGACCTTCCAAGGCCAGCACGTCCGAGGATTAACACATAGGCCACCTCAGGACAGTTTTCCAGAGGTTGGAAGAGCACGGGTTAATAATCAACCTGGCGAAGTGCCAGTTCGGGGTTACAGTAATCAATTTTTTGGGCCACTGCATCTCACTGGACGGCACGATACCCTGACCGGACAAAGTGCGCGCAGTGGCAGATCTTCCTCGGCCTCAGACGGCTAGGGCGCTGCAGGAGTTTTTGGGGATGGTTAGCTTTTACAACCGTTTCCTCCCTTGCACAGCCCAGCTTATGCAGCCTTTGTATGCTGCACTTAAGAAACAGAAACCGGCGGACAGCATTGACTGGACCCCTGAGCGAGAGCGGGCGTTTTCCGATGCCAAAACAGCCCTAGCAAATGCTGCACTACTGGCGCACCCGGACCCAGTGGTTCGGATAGCGCTCACTACCGACGCATTGGATGTGGCCATAGGGGCTGTTGTGGAGCAGCGCGTTGCCGGTTCTTGGCAGCCGCTCGCCTTTTTTAGCAGGTATTTGCACGACAATGACCGTAAATACAGTGCGTTCGACAGCGAGTTACTGGCTCTCCACCTGGCCATACACCACTTCCAGTTCTGGCTGGAACGGCGCAGCTTCACTGCGTTTGTGGACCACAAGCCGCTAACGTATGCTATGACCAAGGTTTCAGAACCATGGTCGGCCTGGCAGCAGAGACAGCTGGCCACTATCTCGGAGTTTACGACCGACATTCAGCATGTGGCTGGTAAACTCAATGTGGTGGCAGACTGCCTGTCGCGCGCATTAGTGGCCCCAGTCTACGTAGGGATAGATTACACGGCCATGGCCACCGAGCAGGTCGACGACGCGGACGTTTGCACGCTCCAGTCTGGACCAACAAGGTTAAGGCTGGAGAGCAGAATACTGCAATGCGGGGGGTTTCCCCTACTCTGTAACGTTTCCACAGGCTGCTCATGTCCGGTGGTCCCACGTGCTTGGCGCCACCACGTTTTCAAGTCAGTTCACTCCCTGGCGCACCCAGGAGTGCGCACGTCAGTCAAAATGGTGGGAGCAAAGTTCATCTGGCCGCGCCTGCACAAACAGGTGAAAAAGTAGGCTGCAGCCTGCGTAACGTGCCAATGAGCCAAGGTGCACAGGCACACAAAGGCCCCCCTCGAGTCGTTCCACGTCCTGGCTAAGAAGTTTGACCACGTTCACGTAGACCTCGTGGGCCCCCTCCCACCATCACAGGGGTTTACGCACCTCCTGACAGTGGTGGATCGCACCACGTGCTGGCCTTAAAGCGGTGCCGCTAGCTTCCACCACGTCTACAGAAGTTGCACGTGCTTTTTTCGCGACATGGGTGGCACGCTTCCGCACCCCTTTGGATATCATGTCTGACTGGGGCCCGCAGTTCGTTTCCGACCTCTGGTCTGTGATGGCCCGGAGCCTGGGCGTCACCATTCATCGCACGACTGCGTACAACCCCCAAGCCAACGGGTTATGCGAGCGTTTCCATAGGTCGCTTAAAGCAGCGCTCAGGGCTTTGCTTACGGACGCAAATTGGGTGGACCCTTTGCCATGGGCTCTGTTAGGATTGCGTTCTGCACTGAAGGAGGATTTGGCTGCCTTCCTAGCAGAACTTGTTTTTTCCCAGCCGCTGCGGCTCCCCAGAGAATTTTAGCCTGACAACCCCGCGCTGAACACCGATCCATCTCCGCCTTCACTACGTAGTGCAGAGGCAGGGATGGTACCCAGGCCGGCCCACCACCGTTTTCCCCGCGCTTTCGTCCCAAGGACCTTGAAGGATGCGTCGTTCGTGTTTGTCAGGCACGATGCCCACCGGACCCTGTTGCCCCCGCCCTACGACGGCCTGTTCAGAGTGTTGGAACCTGGGGCTAAACATTTTGTGTTAGACTTGGGGGGATGCAGAGAAACAATCTGCATAGAGAGGCTTAAGCCCGCGTTCGTGTTAGCAGACGAGCAGGTGGTGTTGGCCCGAGCTCTTTGACGCGGACGACCCCCACTGAGAGCTCCCCAGGTAAATGACTTGTCAGCTCAGTCACAATTGCATGGTGAAGATGTGCCCCCCCCCCCCCCCAACGTTCCCCCACAGACAGACACACCTCCAGGTGCGCCCCGCCGGCACAGCAGCGCCTCGGAGCCGGCGACCCCCCGTTACAGTTGCTATGGATGTCGACTGAAGCCCACAGGACATGAGGGTTAAGGCCCATTCTGAGTGTTCGGGGGTGGGGGCGTGGGGGACCTAGACATTACATTCTCCACTCAGACTGAATGGCACAGGAGGAAAGAAGCCGACGGGGGGTCGAGACGGGACAGCGGAGGTGGAGACGCTAAAGGACTGTTAGGCGGATGTGCCGGGCAGACTGTGGCTTCTTCACCAGACTGCATGTTAATGCACCGACAGACTTTGTGAGGACATGCATTGTGATTGTGTGTATTGTGGTGTGAACCCCCAGGTTGCTAGGCAAGGACGTAAGATATAAAAGAGAGATGCCCAGCGACCTGAGTTAGTCTTGTTGACTTGTGGTTAGAGAGATTAAAGTCCACGCTGATCCAGCTCACTGCCTCGCCTGCTCATTTCTCTCTACTATATATATATATATATATATATATATATATATATATATATATATATATATATACTGTGCAAAAAAATAAAGGGAACACTTTGAAAACACATCAGATTTTAATGGGAAAAAATAAACTGGATATCTAAATTGTGGCAGGCTAGTCCAGCTTACTCAGATTAAAAAGTGTTCCTTTATATATATAAAGGAACACTATATATAGTGTTATATATATACTGTATATATATATATATATATATATATATATACACTGTATATTATATATATATATACTATATATAGTGTTATATATTATATATAGTATATATTATATATATGTGTGTGTGTGTGTGTGTGTGTGTGTGTGTGTGTACATACACACACACACACACACACACACACACATACACACACGTGGACAAAATCGTTGGTACCCCTCTGTTAATGAAAGAAAAACCCACAATGGTCACAGAAATAACTTGAATCTGACAAAAGTGGTAATAAATAAAAATTCTATGAAAATTAACCAATGAAAATCAGGCAATGCTTTTGAATTGTGGTTCAACAGAATTATTTTAAAAAACAAACTCATGAAACAGGCCTGGACAAAAATTATGTTACCCTTAACTTAATATTTTGTTGCACAACCTTTTGAGGCAATCACTGTAATCAAACGATTTCGGTAACTGTCACTGAGACTTCTGCACCTCTCAGCAGGTATTTTGGCCCACTCCTCATGAGCAAACTGCTCCAGTTGTCTCAGGTTTGAAGGGTGCCTCCTCCAGATGGCATGTTTCAGCTCCTTCCATAGATGTTCAATAGGATTTAGATCAGGGCTCATAGAAGGCCACTTTAGAATAGTCCAATGTTTGGCTCTTAGCCATTCTTGGGTGTTTTTAGCTGTGTGTTTTGGGTCATTATCCTGTTGCAAGACCCATGACCTGCGACTGAGACCAAGCTGTCTGACACTGGGCAGCACATTTCTCTCTAGAATACCTTGATAGTCTTGAGATTTCATTGTACCCTGCACAGATTCAAGACACCCTGTGCCAAATGCAGCAAAGCAGCCCCAGAACATAACAGAACCTCCTCCATGTTTCACAGTAGGGACAGTGTTCTTTTCTTGGTATGCTTCATTTTTGCATCTGTGAACATAGAGCTGATGTGCCTTGCCAAAAAGTTCCAGTTTTGTTTCGTCTGTCCATAGGACATTCTCCCAGAAGCTTTGTGGCTTGTCAACATGCAGTTTGGCAAATTCCAGTCTGGCTTTTTTATGATTTGTTTTCAACATGGTGTCCTCCTTGGTCGTCTCCCATGAAGTACACTTTGGATCAAACAACGACGGATGGTGCGATCTGACACTGATGTACCTTGACCTTGGAGTTCACCCTGAATGTGTTTAGAGGTTGTTCTGGGCTCTTTTTTTACCATTCGTATTATCCGTCTCCTTCTGCGGCCACGTCCAGAGAGGTTGGCTACAGTCCCGTGGATCTTAAATTTCTGAATAATATGTGCAACTGTAGTCACAGGAACATCAAGCTGCTTGGAGATGGTCTTATAGCCTTTACCTTTAACATGCTTGTCTATAATTTTCTTTCTAATCCCCTGAGACAACTCTCTCCTTTTCTTTCTCTGGTCCATGTTTAGTGTGGTACACACCATCTCACCAAACAACACAGTGACTACTTGTCACCCTTTAAGTAGGCCGACTGACTGATTACAAGTTTGTAGACATGTTAATTAGAGGACACATCTTGGTTGAACATGTCCCTGTGGTCACATTATTTTCTCTGTCTTCTAGGGGTACCATCATTTTTGTCCAGGCCTGTTTCATGAGTTTGTTTTTTAAAGTAATTCTGTTGAACCACAATTCAAAAGCATTGTGTGATTTTCATTGGTTAATTTTCATAGAATTTTTATTTACTCCTCTGTTATTGTGTGATCTGTTGTCTGCTAATTGTGCATTTGAGGTTTTTTTTTTCTATGTAATCACAATTTTGCTCATAACGAGCTTTATTTTGATTAACTATGTTTTTTTCTCTCTGCCTATTGTGTCATTCCCCCCCCATTCCCCTCTTTACCCTTCACTGCATGACAGGCGCCTTCATGGCTGCCGCGTCATTGGTATGCGCTTATAGAGCGCGCCCAATGTCAAGTCAAATTCCTCGTATGTTTATTTTGTAAACATGCTTGGCAATAAAGTGATTCTGATTCTGATTCTGATTTCTGTGACCATTGTGGGTTTTTCTTTCATTAACAGAGGGGTACCAACAATTTTGTCCACGGCTGTACATACACACACACACACACACACACACACACACACACACATACAGTATATACAGTGTGTGTGTATATGCAAGCTAATTGAGGGAAAGATGAGGGTGACTAATGAACTGCTGAGGATTTACTTCACCAACCACCGCAACATTAACTAACTTATGTTCAGTATTATGTACCTGGCAAGTTAAAATGACCGAAATTCATGAAGTCAGTGACTAATCCATCAATATGCTCCAGCCTTCAGGCAAACTAAACTTGCCAACATTTGGATTTAAAAATAAGGGAGGTTTTTCCTGTTGGCGAGGAGAGTTCTAAAAAACAAAATATATAGAAGTATTATAACAGAAATAATGACATATTTGGTCATTTTAGCTAATTTATTTCTTTAAATAAAATTCTATTAATAATTATATTTATTTATTTGAACTCAGAGTTAAAATTATTGTTCTCGTTTGGCTCTGCAAAAATATGGTCAAAAGTTTAAATTGTATGAGGAAACAAAAACAAAACATGACACTTGGTATTTTCTAACCTGTTTGTATACAACAAAAGACAGCGAGAGAAGCTGAATAAGACAGAGCTCAGAGAGGGAAAGATGAGACAGAAGAGAGGAGCCAAGGAGAGGAAAGTGTTCAGGCAGAGGAAGGAGAGAAAAATGACACCAGTAAAAAATCCAAACACAGGACGTCTGGGTGGGAACCCAACTGGCCCAATATTCCAAGATTCAAGCCTTGGTTGTACAATACTTCAAATGGTAAGTTCCATATGCAGAGGTACTGTACAAAATTTAAAAAAGAAATAGATAGCATAAAATTAACATATTATTAACATATTCTGGTTACAATAGTGTCATGTGTTTTCTGATATGTCCCTCCTCCCCCCGGAAAAATGTTTTGCCATTACACCAAGGTCTTTAAGCCAGAGGAAACACTCATTTAAGTAGTTATTCTTAAATAATAAACCAAAATATTCCACTGGAGTACATTTTCAAGTCCAGTCACATAAGGTTCTTAGGTCATCAGGATGCAGTGTGTCCTCTTTGAGTCCTAAAAGTTGTCTTTCAGCATGTAAAAATAGGGGATATTTCTCCTAAATCAGTTAGGACCCCATACTAAGAAAAATCAACAGCCACCATCCTTAAAGTGGCTCCATGCTCTGAAGTTCAGTGACAAATGTAAATTAAGATGCAATCACATTTCTGTCAACTCTTTGACCCAATTTGCATACCAGCATTTCTCTCTACAACTTTGGCTGGAGATGGTGCATTTTGTGCCTCCTACTCTCATCTCTGACAGCTTCAGCAAGAAGCCACGGAGAAGACTGATACCTGGGGTCGTCCCAAGAGAGAAAGGCTAATCTGTTAAATCCATCAGTCCTGCGATGGAGCGTTTGTCCAACATGTCAGCTTGCAGGTCTCTCTAATCTTACGTGACTGACGGGTGGAAGGCAATGTTGTGACACATACAACAACAGCAGCAACAACAAGAAAAGGCTTATGGAACATTGGGAACATTGGCTGCTGGCAGCTGGATGGTGAAGAAAGAAACTGTTTGAAAGGGGAGAAATACTAGTATTCTGTATCACTGCTAGCTGATATTAGTCTCTTTATGTAATAAGCTTGACTATACAAAAATACAGTTAAGCTGAATCATAAACACAAAGCAAAAAGAAGTGACAGCTAGTGGAAGCAGCAAATATGGCATGTACTGTTTACAGTTCTTTCAGATGGACTAGAAACAAAGATCAGGACATTCACATTAAATAATAAAAAAACCTTGATAAAATTTGATGCAGTCTTTCATGTATACAGTATAACACTTGCAAAATCAAAATGTCATTGCCATTGACTTTAAAATAGCGCCCTGTTGTCTGACATGGCTGTACCACAGGCTGCAAAAACACAGCTGATGCACAGGTGGAAATTTTTAATCACTGTGCAGATTTTTGGTTTATAAACAGACACAAATGTGAAAAGAATATTTATGGTATAAGATTCTGTCACATGGCACCATAAGAAAGTCAGACAGCTGTTCTTCACTATAAATCCAGATGACACAGAAAAAAAAAAGCTGTGATTCTTGTTAGCCAAGCCTTGGCAGTAGCATGGACTGGAGGCCATTAACAGCTTGTGAATGTCGATGGTGCAACCCCCCCCACCAATTAGCAGCACTTTGCAAGCTCAGCTTCAGATAGAGGAGCCAAGCAATCCTTCAGAGACGTGTCAAGATGGTGTGAATAAAGCTTCAAGTAGCAGGTGAGAGATCCCATTTAAGACACTCAGGAACAAAGTACTTACAATACATGGACCACCAAAGATTTAAATGAACTGCTGTTTGTTTACTGCAGTGGCTGCATGTAAAGTATAAAAGGTAAAGACTTTAACACAGAAATTATCATGCTGGAAAATGGCTTAACAAAGTAATTCACTTCTAAATAGGAATGAGAAGCTCCATATGTGACTAAATGAAACTGCTGATAATTCATTATGATTAAATCATTTTGAGCTTTAATACAGTATACATTTAAAAGTATCTTAAATAATCTACATTAGTAGCAAACTGTGTAAAATAAAACAAATGCACAAAGAACTAAATTACTGTAATAATACTGACATTATTGTCAGTATTTTTGGTGACTTTTTTTTAGAAAAATCAGTCATTTTTGTTGTGTATCTCTTAAATTTCCACATTATAGAAAAGAGACTGCTTTAAAAATGGCCGATAAGCAAAACAAAACAGATATTTTCTAGGCTTAGGTCATCTGCAGTATCGTAGATCCATTCAGAATCATCACATTGAGGTTAATGGTGGAACCCTTGCTCTCATTGGAGAGGAGGGCTTCTAGGTGTAAATTTTATTTTTTTTCCCTTTGGCTTGGGGTATGTGTGGGAACATTAAAGGGCCTATATCATGCTATTTTAAGCCTTTCAGAGTAAACTATATGCATGTATGTGATAGTATATTACCTTTGGTACACTGGAGAACGAATTTCTTATGAAATATGAGTTATTTTCGCGAGCTACTTTTCCAACCCGGAAGTAAGATGCCTCGATCTCTGAGGCTCCGCCTCTCCTTCTTGCGGCTGCCGCCCATTTCATGACGTAACCCCTGAGCCGGCTGCTGCAGTGTGTCGCTGGGTTCCGCCCACAAAAACTTAGAAGACATTGTCTTACGTAAAAAAGCAAACAGTTGTTGTCACTGAGCAGATTAGGTGTGAGAGGAACTACTTCTTCACAGCATCAGTGCTAAAGTGAAAGAGTTTTGCCGATCACTGCTCCATTTGCTGCGTGGAGAAAGTGGGTGTGTGCGTTAGCCTGGGGGCGGTGCTGGCAGCACAGGCACTTCCTGGAGTGGGCGGCTCACCCACGTTCATATGTATGAACGTGGGGACCCAGTCATTATCAGGGACAGGGAGGAGCAGCAGTTCAGAGAGCAGGGTTGAGGAGGAATACTCAGAGATGCGTGAATGGAGCAAAATACCACTTTGGGGGTGTTTTTGGTGAGGAATTAACATTATAACATGCTTAAAAGCTCAAAAAAGTCGATTTTGCATGATATAGGTCCTTTAAGTCCTGTGCCCAAACCCGAGAATTTTGTGCTACACCCCTGGTTGCAGGTGGTGCAGCAATTTCCCCCATCCCCACAAAAAAAAAGAAAAAACAGATGTAGAAAACAGTTACAGCTGTCAGCTTATAAATTCGCAGGATTTTAACTCAGCATTTACACAGTTATATAGGTTTAGGTGTTCGCTGTTTTTCAACAACATAAACTACCTGTGGTCACACATGTAAATTCAGGGCGCAGGAAACAGTTGGTCTGTGCCATGTCCACAATGTCTTGCACTCACATTATTTTTAGCACAGTGTAGCGTATATATCACCAGCTCTTGTAGAACATCACCACGTGGTAAAGCGACCAACACGCATGGCTTTATGTCACTGGGAAGCACCCTTTGTTTATGAGAAGTGTGGTTTCAGAGTCAGCACAATGAGATCACAACTTTACTGACTTTGTGGCTCACTATGAAATTTTATTTAGATGTTTTTTGCCCCAGTAGGGTTTTCTCTCACCACAGCTCTTTAAAAAAAAAAAAAAAAAGATTGTTACTGTTGTGGAGGTATATCAGGCGTGATGCGACGAGCCGGAAGGCTGCAGAGTTTTATTTCCTCACAACATCATGAGACACACATTGCAGCTCTTGGCGCTACTGTGCTCTACTGTGCTGTTGAGGCTTGTATAGTAAGCTCTTTTATACAGACAGAGAGAATGCATGGCACATTAGCATATTGATATACATATCAGTCAATACACATGATTAGCATGACCAACTGGTGCCAGGACGTCTACTCCCTAATCCGGGGATGTATAAACAACAGTCCATTGTTCTGGTTGTCCCCAGGGGCTCTCTGTCCGTATGTGAGTGGTCCTCTGCTTCCTCCAGACCTGCTGAGTGTGAGGAATGTCCATGTAGAGTGTGGTGGGTCACCACAGGGCTCCCCCCAGAACACTCAGAAGGGGCTGTGACCCCCCCCCCCCCGGTTGTTTGGGCTCCAGCTCTGGTAGAACTGTCCTGCTGTAGAGGAGTGTCGGAGGGCATGTCAGTCCGTGGGGGGGACGGGGGAGGGGTGTAAAGGACAGTGTGCTCCACTCCGAGTTCCAGCATGTTGAACGGCCGTGGATCGTGGGCGCCGGGGCCGGTGCACGTCGTGCGTAATGGAACAAGATGGCGATCGGCCGGCTTTAGGGAGTGAGGTGTGGGAAGAGTGCTGTGGAGGAGGAGGGGGAGGGGGTGGGAGTAAGTGAGTGCTGGCCCGGGACGTCAAAGGTGTCTGGGCCGCGCAAAAATTGCGTGTGGATCCGCGATGGTAAGGGACTTTCCCGGTAAACCAGGGACAGTGATCCGCAGTGGCTGTGAAAAAAAAAAAAAAAATTAAGTCTCTGACTCCTCTCGTGGCTCGGTCCAGTGAGGATGTGGGGAAGGCGACGGCCAAATTCCCCGAGGATGCGTAGCGGCTGTGAAACAACTGCAGCTGTGTGAGGGACTTGGCGGTGTGGCCTTAGGGGAGGACGCAGCCCTAAAGCCCTCGAGAACAGCAATCGGCTAGACTCCCGTTGTGCGCCGTGGCTGAGAAACCCATACAAAGTCCTGTGTGCGGGCTGCATGTCTGCTTCAGGTGCGTGAGCAGCCCTGAAGGTTCCGAGGATGGCGATCAGCCGTGTTTCTCGGGCAAGTGCAGAGGCGGAGGACGATGTATCAGTCTGTGGAGCCAGTTTGTCCCTGTGCGTGGCGCGTGCTTGGCGCAGTGACCACATAGCTGGCAGTTGCACTGTCCTCATAATCCTGCGGTGTGCGTGCGAGGCTTCTGTGTGCGGGAGGTCCGCTGTCGTGAGGTGAGTCAGGGTCGGGGAGCTTGGTGGAAATCAACGCAGACGGTGTCGATGATTTCCCCGTTCAGGCTTTGGTTTGCTCGTGTCGCCGTTCATGGTGGTGTCGGTCCCAGCGCTGCCACTGATCCTCGTGGGTGTGGATGAAGAGGTTGCAGGCGTTCGGTGGTCTTCTGGAGTCCACAGCGCGGTGAGAGGAAGCAGACGGTCATTCTCTCTCGTCAGGTCACCAGTGTGGAGGGAAAAGATCAGGCGAGGGGCGGACCATGACACGTCGGGTCACCAGTGTGGAGGAATAAGATCAGGCGAGATGTGACGAGCTGGAAGGTTGCAGAGTTTTATTTCCTCCAACATCATGAGACACACATTGCAGCTCTTGGCACTACTGTGCTCTGCTGTGCTGTTAAGGCATGTATAGTAAGCTCTTTTATACAGACAGAGAGAATGCATGGCACATTAGCATATTGATATACATATCAGTCAATACACATGATTAGCATGACCAACTGGCACCCGGACGTCCTCTCCCTAATCTGGGGATGTATAAACAACAGTCCATTGTTCTGGTTGTCCCCAGGGGCTCTCTGTCCGTATGTGAATGGTCCTCTGCTTCCTCCAGACCTGCTGAGTGTGAGGAATGTCCATGTAGAGTGTGGTGGGTCACCACACTGTATGGGATAAGTATGTGTGTGTAAGCATGTGCGCACTCCCATGTGAGAAACAGAGCTCCCAGGTGGGCAAAAGCAGATCTAGAAAAAAGCATATGATAGGGTGCCAAGAGAGGTACTGTGGTATTCTATGACAAAGTCAGGAGTGGCAGAGAAGTATGTGAGGGTGGTGCAGGGCATGTATGGGGACAGCAAGATGGTGGTGAGTTGTGCTGTAGGAAGGACAGGTGGATTCAGGGTGGGAGTGGGGTTAAATCAGAGATCGGCTCTGAGCTCCTTCTTGTGTACTGTGGTCATGGATGGGCTGACAGATAAGGTCAGGCAGGAGTCTCCGTGGACCATGTTTGCAGATGACATTGTGATCTGTAGTGAGAGTAGGGAACAGGTGGAAGAGAAGCTGGAGGTATGCATTGGAGAGAAGAGGAATGAAAGTAAGTAGAAGCAATGTTATGATGATACAATGTTTAACAAAAAAACCCTCTTGTTAATTATATAGGGATTTTAACACTGCTACTGCCATGTTCTGTAAAAAGATAGTTTAATTTTAAAATGATAAGTTTGTATATCTGGAAGTAATCACAGTGAAACCATTCAAAATGAGTCTCTTATCACTACCAAACCCTCTAAGCCTGTATCCATCAAGAAAAACCTTCATCTTCATTCCGTGATTTCCTCCTCTCCAACCCTCTTTGTTCTTGTAAAGCACAACCACACAGCCTTATTTCTGGGATCCAAAATGACAGGTTCAGCTAACTATGTTGAGATGACAATTCTGAAATAGCATCTTGGGAGAGCTCTCAAAAACAATGTCTTCTCTTTCACATGGATCTGCAAAACCACTTCCACGCACAAGGGAACTCTGGGTAAGCAGCAAGGTTCCGTTGTGTGTGAAAAAAGAAAAAAAGAATGCTTTCACTATAAGCTACATGCTGCAATTGAGGTTGGTATAAAAAGAGACCTCATTTTTATCGTGCAATTGCTAAGATCCTGCAGTGAATCTGAAGTGGGGAGAGTGTCCATATATTGCACTAAAGTAAAAGTACCTTGTGATTTTAATGACTAGTCATCCAAAAGAGAAAAAAAAAAGAGTTAGACAAATAAAGTCTCTATTAATAAAGCTACTTTAGTGAACTCTGCTGTCACCAATTTGTCCATTCTTTTTAAATTTATTTTTGCTTTTATTGGACAGATACAGTGAAAAAAGACATTTTTCATTTAAATTTATTAGTTTTTTTCTCATATTTTTAAAGTTTTATTCATCATAAATGTTTGACTTTTTCTAATAAAAACAGATTTTGTCTTCTAAATTAGCAATTATTTATGATAACTTTATGAACTTTTCATACAAATTTGCAATGTTTTACTCATAAAGTCATGTTTTCTATAGATTTGCAATTTTTTCTCATATTATTATTATTATTATTGATCTCCCAAATTTGTGAGAGTTTTTCATTTGTGAGGAATTTCGAGATATTTTATTTCACTGTTAGGAGCACAGTAAACAGAACATTTCTCAAGACTAACTACTGAGAGGGGCAGTAGATGAACAGAAAAAAATAAATATACAGAAAAGTGTTTTTTAACCAGCATCCATATGAATGTCAAAAAATTGTGGAAAAAAAGATATCAGGTTTTTTTAAGTTACAAGTTTACAAGAAAAAAATTACAAATTTATAAAAAAGTTGTAAATTTGTTGAAAAATTGCAAATTTACAAGAAAAACATATCAAGTTTATGAGAAAAGTGTGGCAAATTTGAGAGAAAAAAATATAGCAAATTTACACAAAAATCCACAAATTTTTGAGTTGCATTAAAATTTTACAAAAAGTTGAAATTTACAAGAAAAAGTAGCAAATTTATGAGTTAAGCTGCATATTTACAGAAAAGTTGAGAATTTACACGAAAAAAGTGACAAATTTATGAGGAGTTGCAAATTTGAGAGACAAAAGCTAATTTATATTAAGAAAAAAACACAGTCATAAATTTACAAGAAAATAGTTGAGAATTTACAAGATAAAAATAGTAAATTTATGAGAAAAAAAGTAATAAATCTGAAAGAAAAAAGCAGCAAATTTATGAGAAAAGTTGCATATTTTATGGCATGATATGGAAGTTTGTGATGATACTGTGGGAGATAATTCTCTCCTTTTTTAATGGGGGGGACAATTTCCTCCCGTCCCCCCCTTATTTACGCCCATGTTTCATCTCACACTTGCCATTTCACAGTAAACCTCAATGTATGTGTTTAATGTAATTTCCAGACAAAAATGAAAATGTTACATCTCTAGTGACTAAAACCCTCTTCAGTCCATTGAAATAAACAAACCTGCCAGTGTACCTGTTCATTCCACACAGTTAAACTCAGAGCTGAGACCTCACAGAGACAATGATGCATGTTTTGTTTGCTCTTTTAACCCACAATGACCGGCACTCAACACCCTCTGCACTCCATTCAACGGACTCCTTCTCTTCTGTGTTTTAACAACCTCTCTGCCTCAGCCCTTTTCGTTTTTCCTAAAATCTCTTCCTGTGAATTACAGACTGGCCCTTATTCCCCCCCCCCCCCCTCCATTCCATGGAAGTGGTGGGGAGGAATTATTGCTTGTTTAAATATATACTAAAGTGCTGGCCCCTGCATGGCATGAGGTTTCAGTAGCTGCTGGTTGACCACAGAGGAAACAGAGTGTTGCTGTTCTTGCGTGCTCCGCCTCTGTCAGGGGAAGGTTCAAAGGGAAGACAGAATGATCGTGCGGAGGCCAAAGCTTCCTTTTCCCACTCATGGTTTCCGCACCTTCTAGAGTTGGAGTATGAAAGAAAAACTCGGGCTCCTGTTTCATCAAACAGTTTGCGGTGAGGCATCTGAACGCCGCAGTCATTTCAGTTTACAGTTCTCATGATGATAGGTGGTACTCAGATTAAGATTTGCTATAAAGTGTCACAAAGTACATTTTTCAATTAATGTGAATCTGTAGGTATTTCTTCCTTTTAAGTTTGTGTTTGCTGAAAAACTGTGCCTTTTTCTGATAAATTGGTGACTTTATTCTAAGTTTAAGGCTTTCACATTTGCAGAGACTGTATAACAGAATATCTGACAAAACAAACAAACAAACACACAAAGTAAAGTCAGCAAGTTTTCTGCTGGATAGGATGGAGGGGAAACTAGATAAAACAAAGCATTCACTGTTAAAGTTTCAGTATACTGAGAGTAGGGCTGGGCGAGACAGTCCTATCACAATACACAATATATATCACAATCTATATTTAGAAAGTGCACTAAATGTCACACACATGCACACACACACTAGAGGGACAGAGATTAACATGAAATGGCTGCGTAATAAAGTAAAATGAAAGTCAACCTCAGACAAAGTTCTTCATAACAATATGAAACTGATGAAAGAACACCTGTTTTGTCTTTATTGCTTAACAAAACTCACATCATCAAGTTATAGCCACATAGGCAGAAATACTTCAGTTTCCCACATATACTCAATACAACACTTGGCTAGTCAAGGTTCAATAATAGCAGAAGTGTAATTTGTTGCTCATTTTCATTTTTTATGCGTCTACGTTCAACTATTTCTTCATTTGGCAAGCGGTTGACTAGACCAGATGGGAGCTCGTATTTTGTAAGTTCCTGGTGTAGTGAGAGTTAGTGATGGGATCCACAGTTCACTAAAGGTACTGAGCCACTTCTGGTTCATTGGTTAAAAAGATTAGTTTGAAATATTTGTACGCTGAATCACTCAGCGCTGTAGAGGAGCTCCAACTGCCTCCCACTCACAACAGTACATTCACTCATAAAAACTAGTACATTCGAATGAACCCTTCACAAACGTTGCATTACTAGTGAGAACGACTTGCATACCTGCTTAGTACAGACTGCAACACAAACATGCTATAGTAGTCAGTAATGTTGACTTTCATGAACATGCTTTGGTTCTGTCTGTCTGGATGTTTTTAGGGTAGTCCAGAGAGCTCCCCAAACTGCAAAAGTCACAACACAAATATAAAAGTAGTGAGGACAGTGAGCAACAGCAGTCCTTGAAAAGCTTGAAAAGCCAAAAAAATATACTGTGATCCTGCAATAATCAAAGCTTTTGGCTCAACATTGCACATGTATCTGTACTAGGGATGTTAATGATTAATTGACTTTTGGTTGTCATTCAGAATTTAGTCGACTAAATTAAATTAATAATAACAATAATAATGCATCAGATTTTATAACGCTTTATCATAGACACTCAAAGATGCTTTTACAAGTAGATACATTATTCATTCACTCCAGACAGACAATGGTAGTGGCAAGCTACTACTGTAGCCACAGATGGAAGTATGGCTGCCAAGCCGCGCCGACGGCCTCTCCAACCACCAGCGAACATTTATACACATTCATACCCAGTCTTATGGACACTGGAGGCAAGGTGGGTAAAGTGTCTTGCCCAGGGACATTCCCTGGGCAAGACACTGGGCAACAAATTCTCCCATTTGTTAATGGGGAAAACCCTTTGGCACTGTGATTGTATGCCAGAGATCAAAGGGAATGGAGCCTTATAAAGCCACAGCATGGAGACCAATTATTTTTAAATTTACCAGAAATTAGTGAGTAATCAGAGTCTATCAAGAAACATAGGCAAATTCATTTAAATGTTTGTTATGGGTAAATTTGTAGCTGTATCTATAGCATTCCCACTGACTGTGCAGAGCAACAGACAACCTTTCACTCTCACAGTCATACCTAAGGACAATTTAGAATCCCCAGTTTGATGCCAATTAACCTAACTTGCATGTTTTTGGTATGTGGGAGGAAACCGGAGAAATCCCGGAGTAAACCCATGCAGACACGGGGAGAACATGCAAACTCCACACAGATCACTGTTGGTCGGGGGCTGGGATCGAACCCAGGATCCCCCGGCTAAGGGTGAGTTGCTGTGCTACCGCAGTGCTAACCACTCAGCCGCTGAGCTTTGGAAAATGTAAGAAATGCAACTGAAACTCTGATTTTGACAAGCAGTGAAATAAATGTCTACAATCTACCGGAATTAAATCCTGAAGTAAGGGCTCAAAATAGAACTTAAGAAACTGCAATTTAATATGATAACACATTCTGCATTGTGAAACATGAATTAATAGTCGTCTGTTGTTTATTATTGGCAAACTCATAAATGGCAATAGGAATGGACAGAATTCCAGGAAATTTGAGGAACAATCATTATTTTAGCCCTCTGAAGAATTGTATTACAAAAGCGGGAAAATAAATTGAGATCTATTTTGAGCTTGTAAACAAGACCGTCTGTTGACAATAATAAATCTACAGTAAAAGGGTAACAAGAGCACTCTGAGGCAAGTGCAATATCCCCCGCCTCTGCTTTCTTTGAAGATCTCAGAACTCACTACCAGAGAGCAGTTTTTAACTTTTCAATATAATTACTGTGGCAGAACCAAATTATGATAAGCCCATCATCCACAAATATACAACAAAGCATACAACCCATAGTTGTGGTCAGGATCCCAAGGTGAACCCATGTAGCGAGTATGGTGACCCTAGAGAGCTTTACATGTTCTATAGTAAGAGATCATAGGAAGTGCCAACCTTGACCTTTGACCTTTTGACCCCAAACCTGTAGTCAGTGGTCATGGTTTCAGAGTAAACCTGTGTACCAGGTTTGGTGACCTTAGCTTTCTTTGTTGTTGAGATATACTTTATAAGGGACTGTGATGTTGACCCTTGACCTTGCACTGCCAAAACCACAGTTACACTTCAGGGTCACAGAGTGAACCTGTTTGCTAAGTTTGGTGCCCCTAGCTTTACTCGTACTGTAATAAGGTATAAGGCATTTGGGGTAGCTCGGTGGAGCAGTGGTTACCACTGTGGCAGCACAGTAAGAAGGTCGTGGGTTCAATCCCACCCCTTGACCATCAGTGACCCTTCTGTGTGGAGTCTGCATGTTCTTCCTGTGCCTACGTGGTTACCCCGGGTACTCTGGTTTCCTCCCACAGGCCAAAAACATGCAAGTTAGGTTAACTGAAGACTCTAAAGTGGCCCTAGGAGTGAATATGTGTGTGAATAGTGAAGGGATTGGCGCTGCACTGTGGCTGCCTCATCCATCTACGTGGATTCCCCGAATTTCCCTCTGGGATTAATAAAGCATACAAAATTTTAAAAAATAGGGAATGTTGACCTTTTGACGCCAAACCCATAGTCAGAGGTCAGGATCCCAAGGTGAACCTGTGTACCAGGTTTGTTGGCCCTAGCTTTACTTGTTTTAGAGTAATAGTAAATGTAGTATTTACCATTTACCATAGTGCAATTGGAATGTTAACTTTAAATTTTGACCCCTTGACCCCAAACCCATAGTTAGGTGAGGGTGTAAGTCGTTCAAGGTGTCTATTAGATACAACTACTGTATCGATTTGAAAAGCTTACATCATTTGTTTCAGTAATTATTGTGTTTAGAAGATTTAGGGAAAAATCTGACCTCTGACTTTTGACCTCAAGGTCATCCAATGAGCGTTAAATTGCAATATGTGTATCATCAGAGTATATCAAACCATGGTACCAAGTTTCAAAACAATCGGACCAAAACTGTAGGAGGAGTTGATTTCACAAGACATTTACTGTCTATGAAGTGAGATGAAAGAGGACGTCATAGGTCAGGAGCTACAATTCCCGCAAAACCATCTCATCAGAACCAAAATGCAATATGCGTATCCTCAGTACATATCAAACCATGGTCCCAAGTTTCAAAACAATCGGAACAAAACTGTAGGAGGAGTTGATTTCACAAAAGTGGGACAGATGGACGGATACATGGACTGACCCATAAGACAATCTCCCTTCAGTCTTTGCCCAAAGGGCTCTTCGACCCCTTTGGGCTTCGACCGGCGGGGGATTAAAACAATCTGAATGGAAAACAATAAAGAATGATTAACTTCTGTTGTAGTTCATTCTTGTAAACTGCACAAATAATGGCCGATCATTTGATTTCTCATTGTGATATCCAGTGTTGGGCAAGTTACTAAAAAATAGTAACTAATCACAATTACTAGTTACTTGTAAGTAAGTAACTGAGTTACTTACCAATTACTGCATGATTTAAGTAACTAGTTACTTGGAAAAGTAACTTTAACATTACTTTTAAATGCATCATCTTGCACACATAGCAAGATAATTTAATTAATGGATTACATTACGGGCTTATTAATGTCAGGCTGAAAACAGACTGTTTCAGACAGAGCTTTTAGAACATATTCAGTCTGTTTTATCCTTCCCTGAGAGCTATTATTGTGGGAAAAATCTGAAGAAAATCAACACAAAATTGCCAGAAATCTCCTCATTTTGGAGTGAGAAATAGGGTTTGTGGAGTGAGAGAGAGGGGAAAAAAGAGTGAGAATCACTCCAAAAGAGTGAGTTGGGAACACTGCATAAAGCTGTCCATGTTTATTTTACCTTTATGATATGGATTTAATCCGATGTGCAGTGATCCAAAGAAAAAGGTTTAATTCTTAATTCTTTAATACTTTGTAACGTGTTACTCCCAACACTGGTGATAACCACTTTCAAAAGCTGTATCGGTGCAATCCAATCATGCTGACCAATTTCAGCTACAAACCTGAAAGCTTCCACAATCAACACACTTTTGCCTTGCATATGTGTTTTGCATAGGAATAAATATCCATCCCTTGTGATCTTCTTGCTATCAAGAATGACAGAATCAGATAATGCTTTGTAATTGTAGGTGTCAAGATTCTCTGTGTGCCATTATGTGGCACACGGAGGAAGAAGTGAAAAATCCAAATGCGAGAGTAGAACATGCCATTTATTAACATAAACTGCCACAAAAAAACAAGTCCAGTTGACCAAAAAAATACAGAGAATAGCAAATGACGAAATTAAGGCCACCAGACATACAGGGCACCTGCCGGATGCTCTACAGCCCGCCACAGGGAATGCCTAGTGCCGCAGGGCTGCTGTCGGCACAGGGAGAAAGGCAAACATGAAACTTATGGAGCTGGAGCGATCCGAGGCAGCCCGTGCAGTCTGGAGGATGAGAGAGTAAGCAGGGTCAGCCGCAAGCATCAAGGGTTTAAACGAACTTGAACAGACAGGCTGAACAGACACAAAGGTGATGAAATGCGCATACGTGGAGAAACTCGCTGCCATGCATGGAGGTGAATGCCCCGACGATCTCGTCCTACTAACCCCTCGTTTAAATAATAATAATACTAACGAGGGAAGAGATCGCTGGTGTGAGAATGTGTGGGCTGGACATAACTGATCCCTGGTGTGCATGGGTGAGTGTATGAGCGTGTGAATAGGAATGAATGGAGTGAGTGTGTGTATGTGTGTGAACAACCGTAATGAGAAACAGCCGATGGCACTGACAAAAGGAGGAGACGTGCCCAAGCTGTCAGGAAGCAAAGGACCCAAACAGTTGCCTAATGCGCCTGATAGAAAATAGGGCAATACAATAATAAGTCAGAACTGGGCTTGGAACCACCAAACTCAGATTCATGACAGGGCCCCCCCCTCTAGGGGTGGATTCCAGAAACCCCAGTACCATCAGCCGAAACCAAAAAGAACACACCTCAAGGGACCCCCCCCCCCCCCCCCGCAGCAACAACCAATACCCAGGGTAGGAGGTGGGGAAAACCGGTTAGGACGGAAGCAATCAGTGACAAATACAACACGTGATAAGCAAGTCAAGAACAGTGACCCTCCTAACAGCCCCACCTAGGACACTAACCCCCCTCCCCAGAGGTCCAAAGTTCAGGGGGTCGACCAGAGTCCCGGGCCCCCAGCATGGCGAGGAGTGACTGATCAGGTGGCCTGCCCAAGTACCATGTCCAGTAGGCGGCCCGCAGAATAGCGTCCGGTGGCCTGCCCGGGCTGATGGGCCACGCAACCCGAAGACCAAGTCTTTCAGGTGGCCGACCAGTGTGGTGGAGCCAACAGAACTGGAGGGGAAGGCGGAGAGGCAGCCTACCCACCCGGGAACCTCGGTGGCCAAACCGAGGGACAGGGGCTCTCCGAAGCTTGGAGCGGGGGGACTGTAGCACCCACGATGGTCCCGGTCTGGGACGTGGCTGCACCCACGATGGTCCCGGTCTGGGACATGGCTGTACCGGCGGTGGACTCCGGCTGGAGCTCTGCTGCACTGGTAGTGGACTCCGGCTGGAGCTCTACTGCACCGGCGGTGGACTCCAGCCGGAGCTCTGCTGCACCGGCGGTGGACTCTGGCTGGAGCTCTGCTGAACCGGCAGTGGGCTCTGGCTGGAGCACTGTTGCACCTGCAGTGGACCCCATCGGGGGCCTCATTGCTCCCGCGGTGGCCTCCCCAGTGAGGGAGGTACGGCTCCTTGTGACCCCTGGCGCTGGAACCTGATCCTCGGCGGCCTCCCTCGGAATCAGCTGCTCTCTGGCGACCCTGGCACGGGGCTCCGAACCCAGAGGGAGAGAAAGAGAGACCGGTTCAGGGTCGCCGGCAGTGGCAGAACCCGGTGAGGTGGCCCTGAGGGCTACTACGAGCTGCCCCAGGCCCTCCTCACCATAAGTCGGGCAGTGTGACATTGACATTGACATTACTGACATAATGGAGCACACTTGCCTGAACTCGGGCTCCACTGCCGTACAGGACTCCGGCGACTTGGGGTGCATGGATTCCGTCAGTTTGCCTGGTGCTGTACCCCCGTCGACCTCCTCTGGGACCGCTAGCCCCGCGTCGTCATCCATAGGCAAACCCCGGTAGTGGCAGCTCCTCTCCGGCGACCCTAGGAAGGAGCTTGAAGGGGATAGGAGAGGAGGAACGGTTAGGGTCGCCGGTAGCGGCAGAGCCTGGCGAGGGGAGTCCAGGTGCGGCCAGGAGCCGCACCTGACTCTCCTCCCCAAGAGCCAGACAAGATCTCTCAATCATTGACAAATGAACTACAGGAGAGATTACTTGCCTGTGCTCAAGCTCTACCGCCATCCAGGACTCCAACAATGCCAACAATGACGTTCAGGGTCCCGTGGGCTGGAGGTCTAATCCAGGGAATGACTCCGCTGCAGCGGTCCCCGCAGCAGGCGTGATGGTGGTTGCAGTCCTGGTGCTCCCGTTTGCCATCTTCCATGCCACCGGCTCCTCTGGTGTGGCAGCCAAGGGCGACCTCTCAGCCGCCCCATGGGCTGGACCCTCCTGGGCCACTGGTTCCTCCCCCCTCGAGCGACCTGGTTCCAGTGCAGGCAAGCTCGTAGAGGCGCACAAAATAGGCTGGATGAGGTTGGGTGAGGGAACACTACCTGCCGCTGGGGCGGAGCACTCAGGGGACTGCACATCCTGAGTCTCCTCGCCAGGAGGCAGGCAAAATTGTTCATCAAGAGAAAAAGTCAAATGAGAAAAAACTTGCCTGTTCGCCTGGCATTGGACCTCCCCAGCGGCCTCCGGGACATCTCCTCTTCTCTCCTGATGTTCCTCCTCGTGCTGTGGCTCCCCCTCCTTCGGGGAAAATTCCGTCAATCTCTCGGCCATCTCTGGGAGGAGCCACGGCTTCACCTCCAGGAGAAGGTCCGTCTCAGCCAAAAGGGCCAGCCTACGTTCCTCCAATTCCTCCGGGGACGGAGTGGAGCATGGCTCAGGGCAGAGAGGCAGGGCTGTCATCGGCGAGGCAGGCCACTTCTTGTGGCAAGAGTTCCTCCTCTTCTTCTTCACGGGCGGCTCGGGAACCAGAAAATCCGGGATGTGGAGCATCGCGCTGGGCAGCGGATCACCCATGAAAAGAAGCTCCATGTCCTCTGGGAAAGCGGGTGGAGTGGCCGCAAGGAGCTCGAGCACTGGGAGATCCTTATCCGATTCCTCACATGGCACGGTGAAGATGTCCCGGAGGATCACCATTGCCTCGGGATAGTCCCAGAGGTTGTCTCACTCCATTACCCTCCGTGCTGTGTCCCAAGCCTGCCGAACAGTCTAAGAGGACCAGGGCTTCTGCATCCATGAGTAAACCTCCTCCAAGAAGCACAGTGAGCGCAGCTCTCACTCCAGCTTTCTCTCCAGCTCTCTCTCTGTTCGAACCACCATGTTGACACTCGGGGAGGAAAGAAAAAGAGGGTGGAAAGAAGGAAAAAAGAAAAAACGCATGTCTACTCCGCTGTGTTTTTTCTGTAAGGTCGGGGCATTCTGTCAGAATTCGGAAGGAAGAAGTAAAAAACCCAAATGCAAGAGTAGAATGTGCCATTTATTAACATAAACTGCCACAAAAAAACAAGTCCAGTTGACCACAAAATGAGAAACAGCTGATAGCACTGACAAGAGGGGGAGGCGTGCCCAAGCTGTCAGGGAGCGAAGGACCCAAACAGCTGCCTGATGCGCCTGATAGAAAATAGGACAATACAATAATAAGTCATAACCTGGGTTTGGAACCACCAAACCCAGATTCATGACAGTAGGAGGACATGTGAGAAAGCAATGGCCTTCTTGTGTTCTTAACAGCCCAGTTATTTGCAATTCATTCATGGTAAATACAGTAGCAAGCCAAAATGTGGGAAATTCTAATTGCAGTTTCAGCTTACTGTATCTGTATTTTAAGAACAGCAGTTCAGAGACTCAGTATGACACTGTATGTTTTTAGAATATCAGTAAATTTTCATTGTCAGTGTTTTCTCATTCTGCAGAGTCATTTTGGGTTTTAAGCGTGATGAAAGAAAGCCGTCTTAACAAGCATAAGGAATGAAAGAACAAAAAAGACATTTGAAGCAAAAAAGTTACACAGTGAATACAAAGCACTATCAGTAAACACTGTTGCATATTTGTGCTTCAGGCCACCGGGGCTTTGTAGGGAGTAAAGCTATAGACTTAAAAAGAGTAAGCAACACTAAAGCATGGCAGGTTTAAACATGGCAGTCATCTCTTTAGTTTATCTCTGGGCTTTTGCCAGTGTGGGAGCAGGGACAAAGGGATTCAGGTCTAGGTGTATGTGTGCGTGTGTGGTCTTGATATCAGGGAAGTGAAGATAAAAAAAGGTGAAAGAGAATAGGAACAAGATGGTTGAAAGCAAATATTACTAGTCAGACAGAATTACAGAAATCTGATCAACCATTTAGTACAGTGACTGGAATTGATTTCTATATCAAAGCATCATTTGAAATCAGAAATGCTCTGTGTGTGAGGTTGTGTGGCCACAGAAAGTGCTCAAGACCTATTTATCAGGGTGCTTCACAGGCTCTCTTAAAAAAAGCGAGGTCTCCACCCTGTCCTAGCAACAGCTTGACCTGCAACTCATAGCTTCAGCATTTTGCATGGAGACTTTCTACTTACTACATTATAGCAAAACAAACTGGTAAGAAAACACACAAGCCTTTGCTTTCAAATATCGATCATGATATCCTCTTAACATAATTCCCCTTGCTGGTCAGAGAGGTGTGCTGCTTTGAGCAATGCAGCATTCCAAAAGGTGAACTGTTTCCAACTTTCGGTGCTCTGGCCACAGGGTCACAAACCGCTGAGTGCCCAGAGCATGAGGGCATTAGGCACATTAAATGTTTCACTACATAGTAAATGAACAGAAAATAGATGCTACAGGTGGAAAAAAACAATGTCTGTGGACACACACCTAAAATATAACCTCACTGGTTAAAAAAAAAAGCCTATTGGTGTTGTCAAACTTAACCTTTTCTGCTAATTTCCATGATATCTGGATCGCATTACACATGAGAAACTGGACAAGTGATTACCCATTTTGACTCCTAAGATGTCAGAACCCATTGTTTTTCCATCAAGCCTAGCTGGTTCCTGATCTCTGGGTTACATTAGACATCACAAACTGGTCTGGTATATTGTTATGGCAACCAACTTTTGTCTTCTAAGATGCCAGATATCTATATTTGTATGGTACCTATAAGAATCACCACTGTAGCATCATCTTTCAATGTCCAAGGTAGTGTCAGCTGAGGTATAACAGCTGAATGACCTCCCCAGGATTGTCTGCCACACTAGAGTGAAAACATTGTTTGTTACTACTGTAAACTCTTGGATGTCTGGCTGATAAAACAGTTTAGCATGATCTAGTCAGCAGAGCCTCGCGAAATTATATTGCACAACTTTGTTGACGCATTAGATGGACTACACAAATGCTGGTATGGTGAAAAAGTATTTGTGAATAGCCTGCAGCATGACATGTTGGATGGTTTCTTGTACATCATGTAAAGAGGATGACAGCATCCCACAACTGCTCTTTGCTGATATTTATAGCTATTTACGTAAATCCAGCTACGGTTGGGAGGAAAAAAAAGCATGAATAGAAAAAGTCATAATTAAGTGTTTCTACTTGTTTGATCCTGGTGTGAAGGCTACAATTGCTGAAGTAGTCCAGTCCAGGGAAACACCCGTAGTCCCAGGTCAATAGAAGCTCCCCTCAGTTCTCCTTGATTTTCTGATGTTACTGAACCACTCCTCCTTATGTGTTATGGTAGTTAAGGTGGATTCAAACTACAACGTTTGGACCGACTTTTACTGATGTTTTGTCAAACGTCTGGCTCTGTTGGCAAAAGTTAATGAAAATTTTGAAATAGCGCAGTTCAGCTGACACCAGCGTCAGGTGAAACTCATATAAAGATCAGCATTTGTGGAGGCGTCCTGCAATTCTGGTCCTGTTTCTGGAGTGAACACATCTCCCTTGGGCATACGTTTCAGTATTTATTTTTGTTTGATATTCCTAAGTAGATACTTCTGCATACCCTTTTCCCTTGTTCATTCATTCATTCATTCATTCATTCATCTAAAAAATAATAAAATAATGCTATAGAATTGCTATAGGTGCAAGCTATAGGATGCTATAGAATGCTATAGACCAGGACCTAGGGCGCCCTGGTGCCAGGTGCACATATGAACACCCTTATGCTTGAACATGGTCGTTATAGACAAACTGTGGTTAGCACAGAAGTCCAGTAAATGAACACCACTCGGCTTCAGATCGGGAAGGCCGTTCCTCCCAATCAGCCCCCTCCAGGTTTCACTGTCATTGCCCACGTGTGGATTGAAGTCCCCCAGAAGGACAATGGAGTCTCCAAGAGAAGCACCCTCCACCACCCCAGTCAGAAACTCCAAAAAGGGTGGGTTCTCTGAACCATCACTTTGTGCATAGGCACAAATGATGGTCAGGACCCATTTCCCAACCTGAAGGCACAGGGAAACAACCCTTTCGTCCACCGGGGAAAACTCCAATATAGAGGCAGCAAGGTGGGGGGATACAAGAATACCCACCCCTGCTCGTCGCCTCTCGCCCAGGGCAACTCCAGAGTAGGACAAGCTCCAGCCCCTCTCCAGGAGACTGGTTCCAGAACCGGAGCTGTGTGTTGAGGTGAGGTTGACTATATCTAGCCGGTATCTCTCAACCTCATGCACCAGCTCAGGCTCCTTCCCCACCTGAGAGGTGACATTCCACGTCCCAAAAGCCAATTTAGGAAGCCTGGGATCAGACCACCAAGGTCTCCCCCTTTGACCACCACCTGATCCACACAGCACCGGACCCCCATGGTCCCTCCTGCAGGTGGTGAGCCCACTGGAGGGTGGACCCATGTAACTCCTTCGGGCTGAGCCCGGCCGGGTCCCATGGGTAGAAACCTGGACACTAGATGCTAGCCATCGAGCCCCTCCCCCAGGCCTGGCTCCAGGGTGGGGCCCCGGTATCCCCATAATGGGCAGGGTACACTGGATCCCTGTTCTAGTGTTCATCATGAGAGTCTATTGGATCGTTCTTAGTCTGGCCCTTCACCCAGGACCAGTTTGTTGTGGGTAACCCTACCACAGGCAAATTGCCCCGGACAACATAGCTCCTGGGATCACTAGGGCACGCAAACCCCCCACCATGATAAGGTGATGATCCATGAGGGGCAGGTCGCAGGTCGATGATCAATTTTGTTATTGTGTCATCAGACCTGCAACTGTATGTCTTAGACAACTCGGGTAAAGAGAGGTGCAGAGCTGTCAACTGATCACCACCTGGTGGTGAGTTGGATCCGATGGGTGGGGAGGATGCCATTCAGACCTGGTAGGCCCAAACATAGTGAGGGTGTGCTGGGAACGTCTGGCTGAGACCCCTGTCCGGGAGGTCTTCAACTCCCACCTCTGGAATAACTTCAACCACATTCCAAGGGAGTCTGGAGATATGGAGTCTGAATTGACCATGTTCTCCACCTCCATTGTTGAAGTGGCTGTACAGAGCTGCGGCCGCAAGGCCGTCGGGGCATCTTGTGGTGGCAACCCCCGAACCAAGTGGTGGACACCGGTGGTGAGTGGGGCCATTAAGCTGAAGAAGGAGTCCTATCCAGCTTGGTTGGCTTGTGGGACTCCTGAAGCAGCTGAGGTGTACCGGCAGGCTAAGCGGAGTGCAGCTCGGGTGGTTGTTGAAGCAAAAATTCGGGTATGGGAGGAGTTCGGGGAGGCCATTGAACAAGACTTTCGGTTGGCCTTGAAGAGATTCTGGCAAACTGTCCGGCGGCTCAGGAGGGGGAAGCAGCTCCCTGTCCACACTGTATAGTGCGGATGGGACGCTGCTGACTTCTTTTTGAATGAATGAATGAATGAATCTTTATTTCAGATAGATTAGATTAAAAGATTAAAAGAAAGGAACAGAATAATACAACAAAGGGAAAAAAATCCAACAAGGTCAAATTAAACAATAACTCCTCGGATTATACAGTTCAACATAAGTTATCAGAAATGGGTGATGGCTGAAGCCCCAGTTTATATTGCCCACCCACGTTCCATCTAAGAATTCAAAAATAA
Organism: Pholidichthys leucotaenia; assembly: GCA_020510985.1. Lineage (NCBI taxonomy): Eukaryota > Metazoa > Chordata > Actinopteri > Cichliformes > Pholidichthyidae > Pholidichthys > Pholidichthys leucotaenia. The sequence goes on from CM035840.1 coordinate 342,260,677, forward strand.
AATAAAATAAAAGTGATTACAAATCAGAACAAAGCTAAGACAAAACTGACATGATTTACGACCCAAGAGACAGACGCTGACATGAGTGATTACAGACAATAATCTTTTATTTGTTAAAGTGAGGGTGTAGTGCATGAGTGGATGTATGTGTGCTTGTCTGGTCACTGGAGCTGAGCCTGACTTGTGGTGACCCGGCAACCCTGGAAACACACAAGCACAAAGGTTACTGCTGTTCACTGACAATAACGGTGTAAACGTGCTGCAGGTGCTTACTGGCAGGTTCCGCAGTGTAAGTCCGGCTGGCTCCCGGTGTCCAAGTGATGTGGTGCTCGAGGTGCCCGGTGTTGTGGGGGTGAGGAGGAACTCCGAGGAGGAGGAGGCTGTGCCTCGTCAGCTGAGGAGGAAGGTTCGCCGCCCGGGAGGTCCACCTGTGCACAGGGGAAAGAACTTGCAGGAAGAGAGTGCTGGGTTTGCTTACGTGGCCTGGCTTGGCTTGGCGTTTGCTTCTTGATCTGTGGTCAAGATCTTGGTGCATTGCTTGGCAAGGAAGACAGACGACTCCGTGCTGAAGAGTCAGCGCATCAAGCTTTTAAAGCCCGCTGATTGCCACCTGCTGGGTTGAGCGCAGCTGATGATGATAATGCTGATGACGGCCTAGCGGCCATCATGACAAAAAACTAAGCAACAGCACAACACAGACTGGATATGACAATCCTTATGTGATTTTACATGTCGTTTTGTATATATCCATCCATCTTCTTCCGCTTAATCCTTTTCGGGTTGCGGGAGGGCTGGAGCCTATCCTAGCATCTTTGGGCGAGAGGCAGGGTTACACCCTTGACAGATCGCCAGTCCATCACAGGGCCAACACAGAGAGACAGACAACCATTCACTCTCAGTCATACCTAAGGACAATTTAGAATCCCCAGTTTGATGCCAATATGTTTAGAGTATTTCTTCCTTTAGTTTTTGTTTAAATTGTCCAAGCGTTGTACATGATTTTAATTCAGGTCCAAAAGCTTTCCACAGTCTGACATCTTGCACTGAGACACAGTGTTGCTTGGTGGTAGTTCTCTGAAGGTTTTTGAAATATACATGTTCCACTGAAATGATATTGTTTCTCTCTTATTTGGAACAACTTTTGGATATCTGCGGGCAGTGATAGATTCTTCACTTTAAACATTATTACTGCAGTTTTAAAATCAGCCAGATCTTTCAACTTGCAAGCTTTTAATTTAAGAAAAAGTGGGTTTGTTGGTTCCCTGTAAGCAGCTTTGTTTATTATTCTAATAGTTCTCTTCTGAAGCATAAAGACTGGATATATGTTTGTTTTATATGTATTTCCCCATACTTCAGTACAATATGTCATGTATGGGAGTATTAATAAATGATACAAAGTATATAGTGCTGGTTGATTCAGCAAATATTTCACTCTGTGTAGTATTGCGATTGATTCGGATATTTTACCTTTAATATAATTAATATGTGACTTCCAACACAGTTTATTATCAATTATTGCTCCAAGAAATTTAATTTTGGATACCCTTTAAATCTCTACACCATTTACACTGAGTTTAGATACTGAGTTGTTGTGATGGTTGTTAAAAATTATACATTTTGTCTTACTTAAATTGAGCATTAATTTGTTTGAATCAAACCACAGTTTAAGCTTTCCTAATTCCTTTCCAAGTGTATCCAAAAGTTGTTCCAAATTGCTTCCGCTGCATAATAAATTAGTGTCATCTGCAAACAATATTAAATCCATTTTTTTCCTGAAACTTTACATATATTATTTATATACATATTGAATAGCAATGGCCCCAAAACTGAACCCTGTGGGACTCCGCAAGTAACCTTCAGTAACTGCGAGTTTTTGCTACCATGCTACCGACACATACATACTGATATCTGTTCTTTAAGTAACTACATAACCAGGACAGTGCTACCCCCCTAATACCATAATTATTATTACCTCCGCCAAGGAGGTAATGTTTTTACCGGGGTTTGTTTGGCTGTTTGTCTGTCTGTCTGTTTGTCTGTTAACAACATAACTCAAAAATTTATGAACGGATTTTGACAAAATTTTCAGGAAAGGTGTGTAATGGCACGGGGAACAGACGATTATATTTTGGTGATGATCTGAGAATGCATACCTCAGCCAAGGCTCTTATCTTCCCACAGTGTGTTAACAACAATACTCCAAAAGTTATGAACAGATTTTGATGAAATTTTCAGGAAAGGTGTGTAATGGCACAGGGAACAGATGATTACATTTTGGTGATGATCTGAGAGTGCATACCTCCACCAAGGCCTTTGTTTGTATTTGTACAGCAGGATTACACAAAAACTACTGGATGGATTTGGATGAAATTTTCACCAGAGGTGGTTCTTGGGCTAGAGAGGAACCCATTATATTTTGGTGATGATCTGAGAATGCATATCTCAGCTAAGGCTCTTATCTTCTCACAGTGTGTTAGCAACAATACTCCAAAAGTTATGAACAGATTTTGATGAAATGTTCAGGAGAGGTGTGTAATGGCATGGGGAACAGATGATTACATTTTGGTGATGATCTGAGAGTGCATACCTCCACCAAGGCCTTTGTTTGTATTTGTGCAGCAGGATTACACAAAAACTACTGGATGGATTTGAATGAAATTTTCATCAGAGGTGGTTCTTGGGCTAGAGAGGAACCCATTATATTTTGATGATGATCTGAAAATGCATACCTCAGCCAAGGCTCTTATCTTCTTACAGTGTGTTAGCAACAATACTCCAAAACTGATGGACAGACTTTGATGCAATTTTCACCACAAGTGGCTATAGGCCTGCACACAAACCCATTACATTTTGGAGGTGATCCATGAGAAACGGAAGGAGCCTTGGCGGAGGTATGCGCTCCATGAGTGCTTTTCTAGTTTTGTAGTTTCTTTAACAATAATTTATGATCCACTGTATCAAATGCTTTTTTAAGATCCAGGAATACCCCAACTGAATACAACTTATTTTCTACAGCAGTTGATATTTACTACCTCTGCCAAGGAGGTAATGTTTTTACCGGGGTTTGTCTGTTTGTCTGTCTGTTTGTCTGTCTGTTTGTCTATTACCAACATAACTCAAAAATTTATGAACAGATTTTGACGAAATTTTCAGGAAAGGTGTGTAATGGCACGGGGAGCAGATGATTAGATTTTGGTGATGATCTGAGAGTGTATACCTCCACCAAGGGCTTTGTTTGTGTTTGTGCAGCAGGATTACACAAAAACTACTGGATGGATTTGGATGAAATTTTCACCAGTGGTGGTTCTTGGGCGAAAGAGGAACCCATTATGTTTTGGTGATGATCTGAGAATGCATACCTCAGCCAAGGCTCTTATCTTCTCACAGTGTGTTAGCAACAATACTCCAAAAGTTATGAACGGATTTTGATGAAATTTTCAGGAAAGGTGTGTAATGGCACGGGGAACAAATGATTATATTTTGGTGATGATCTGAGAATGCATACCTCAGCCAAGGCTCTTATCTTCTTACAGTGTGTTAGCAACAATACTCCAAAAGTTATGAATGGATTTTGATGAAATTTTCAGGAAAGGTGTGTAATGGCACGGGGAACAGATGATTATATTTTGGTGATGATCTGAGAATGCATACCTCAGCCAAGGCTCTTATCTTCTCACAGTGTGTTAGCAACAATACTCCAAAAGTTATAAACAGATTTTGATGAAATTACACAAAAACTACTAGATGGATTTGGATGAAATTTTCATCAGAGGTGGTTCTTGGGCTAGAGAGGAACCCATTATATTTTGGTGATGATCTGAGGATGCATACCTCAGCCAAGGCTCTTATCTTCTCACAGTGTGTTAGCAACAATACTCCAAATCTGATGGGCAGACTTTGATGCAATTTTCACCACAAGTGGCTATAGGCCTGCACACAAACCCATTACATTTTGGAGGTGATCCATGAGAAACGGAAGGCGCCTTGGCAGAGGTATGCGCTCTACGAGTGCTTTTCTAGTTTTTCTATAAATTCCATTAGAGCAAATGCAGTTCTCCTCTTGTGTCTGAACCCATATTGCTGCTCACACAATAAATTATTCTTCATTATCAAGTTGTCAGTTCTCTCACAGAATATTTTTTGAGTATCTTAGAAAATTGTGGCAATAGTGAAATAGGCCTATAGTTTGAAAATTCCCCTCTGTCACCCGTCTTGTATATCGGAATTACTTTGGCTATTTTCATTGCATTGGGAAATATACCTGTTTGGAGAGACAGGTTACAGATATACGTCAGTGGCTTCACTAAGCATTCAATGATAGTTTTGACTAAAAGCATGTCAATACCATCACAGTCCGTAAATGTTTTACTTTTAAACAATTTAACAATTTCAATGACCTCTCTCTCATCTGTGTTCTTTATGAAGATGGAGTCTTTTATAGCAATGTTTTTGCTTATTGTATCACCTGTAGGTGCCGTAATGGGTATTTCTCGTGCCAAATTAGAACCAATGTTAACAAAAAAATTATTAAATTCATCTGCAGGTGAGACTGCATTCACACTCTGAATCTTTTTTTTTTTGAAAGGTTAGTTTGAGTAGCTTGTATTTCTGTTTTTATTTCCAAGAATATTGTTAAGTATTGTCCATGTATTTTTAGTGTTATCTCTGTTTTTCTCCAGTTTTTTTTACCTTAATAGTCTCTTTTACTACATCTCATTATATATACTAACTTATTTTTGTATGTTTTATACCACTGTTCTGTTTCTTTTGTCCTTTTCTTTAGAAAAGCTTTATATAGTGAATTTTTCTTTTGACACACTTTTTGTAATCCTTTGGTTAACCATGGCTTGTCGACAAATTTCTGTTTAAACTTTTTCTTTACTAATGGACAATTTTTTTCATAAAGTGCAGTTACAATGTTCATGAATGTATCGTAGGCTTCATTTACATCTGATACATAGACTTTTGTGCAGTCTTGCTTCAGCAGGTCTTCTTTAAAAGAACTGATTGTGATTTGTATCTGAAAGATTTTAATTTTTTTTCTGTATTGGCCCCCGTGTGGCCATGGATAAGTGCAAAGACTGGCAGATGGTCACTTATGTCATTTATCAATAATCCACTTTCTATTTTCTTATCAATAATATTAACAAACAGGTTGTCAATAAGTGTAGCAGTGTGAACTGTGATTCTACTGGGATGTGTTATTGTGGGATATAGACTCATACTGTACATAAAATTCATGAACTCTGTAATTACATTTTGTTGAAATAGATTTAGTAAATCAACATTGAAGTCTCCACAGATTACAACTATTTTCTTATTAGTTATATTATTGTACAGCTCAACTAACTTATCTCTGAATGTCTCAATGCAAGTTCCTGGCATTCTATATATACAACTTATAATTACCTCCGCCAAGGAGGTAATGTTTTTACCAGGGTTTGTCTGTTACCAGCATAAGTTATGAATGGATATTGATGAAATTTTCAGGAAAGGTGTGTAATGGCACGGGAAACAGATGATTATATTTTGGTGATGATCTGAGAATGCATACCTCAGCCAAGGCTCTTATCTTCTCACAGTGTGTTAGCAACAATACTCCAAAAGTTATGAACAGATTTTGATGAAATTTTCAGGAAAGGTGTGTAATGGCACAGGGAACAGATGATTACATTTTGGTGATGATCTGAGAGTGCATACCTCCACCAAGGGCTTTGTTTGTATTTGTACAGCAGGATTACACAAAACTACTGGATGGATTTGGATGAAATTTTCACCAGAGGTGGTTCTTGGGCTAGAGAGGAACCCAATATATTTTGGTGATGATCTGAGAATGCATACCTCAGCCAAGGCTCTTATCTTCTCACAGTGTGTTAGCAACAATACTCCAAAAGTTATGAACAGATTTTGATGAAATTTTCAGGAAAGGTGTGTAATGGCACGGGGAACAGATGATTACATTTTGGTGATGATCTGAGAGGGCATACCTCCACCAAGGCCTTTGTTTGTATTTGTGCAGCAGGATTACACAAAAACTACTGGATGGATTTGGATGAAATTTTCATCAGAGGTGGTTCTTGGGCTAGAGAGGAACCTATTATATTTTGGTGATGATCTGAGAATGCATACCTCAGCCAAGGCTCTTATCTTCTCACAGTGTGTTAGCAACAATACTCCAAAACTGATGGACAGACTTTGATGCAATTTTCACCACAAGTGGCTATAGGCCTACACACAAACCCATTACATTTTGGAGGTGATCCATGAGAAACGGAAGGCGCCTTGGCGGAGGTATGCGCTCTATGAGTGCTTTTATTTTGACGGTTACACCTCTCTCCACTGAAATAACATAAAATCCCATTAAACGTCATGTACTTTTTGACACCACATCAGCACTGTTTGAGTCCCACAATGGAAGTGAACCAATAAACCCTGGAGAATGATTACGCACAGAGCAGAAAATTAAGAAGAGTAAATTTCTCAATGAGATTTTTTTTTTTATTTTGGGCTGTCACAATTTTGTGAGATTATATCTATATCTATATCTATATATCTATATCTATATCTATCTCTCTCTCTCTCTCTCTCTCTCCATATATATATATATATATATATATATATACTGTATATATATATATATATATATATATATATATATATATATATATATATATATATGTAGCAGGCAGAGAGTAGACTCTGACTGAAAATTTCACAAAAAACCTTTATTCCACGGACCAAGAAAATGTTTTTTCATACCGAAAAAAACAAAAACAAAAACAAAGTTTCCAAAGGAACCAGTAATCTGTACTGGCAAAACACACGTTTGCGCAACAGCACAGCCTAGTGGTAGAAAAATAACACTGCAAAGACATGAAACCACCCACCAAACCACACCCATCACCTGCAAATAAACTCACAAACCCAAAAATGTCTGCTATATCTATATCTATATCTATATCTACTGTATATATATACTACGTATATATCCCATACATAATTTTTTTAAAAAAAATGTCATACACACCATGTTATCACCAAACAAATACTGTACATTGCCCTCTTATATATTTTCTCTTTTTTAATTCCCCCTTCTCTCTATTTCTCTTTCATTCCTGCATGTCTGAACTGTGTTTTGATCTAAAAACATCTGTTTTCACCAGCATTTCAGTCAACATTTGCCAAAGGAATTTAAGTTAGGCTGACTTAGGCAAACTCTGCATAACCTAGCCCAGCGCTCAGGAACTTTTACAAAGTGAGCACAATTTTCACCAATGTTTATTTCAAAACATCGCCAAATTTTCAGCGAATACATTCTCTATGAATAATTCTCAACGAATACAACTTTCACCAGCGTTTGCCAACAAATACCAACTATCATTAACTTTTATCAACTTTTGCCAGCAGAGCCAGACGTTTGTCAAAACGTTAGTAAAAGTTGGTCCAAATGTTGTAGTGTGAATCCACCCAAACAAGCAGGTCCAGGATAGCAGGAAGCCTCCACAAACGCTGATCTTTACATGAGCGTCGCCTGACACTGATGTCAGCTGAACTGTGCCGAGTATTCCTTTGCTTAAGTTAACCTAAGTTGGGAACTGCTACACATACGCTAGCCTAAGTTGGCATAAGTCTGACAACGCTGAATGCAACGCTGGCAAATGCTAGCAAAAGTTCGTAAAAGTTTGTAAAAGCTCCTAAAAGTTGGTGTGTGTTCACAAACGTAATTTCACCAATGTTTGGACTGATTTCTCTGATTTTTCAAAACATCAGTAAAAGTTGGTCCAAACGTTATAGTGTGAACCCAGCTTAACGCAGTAGAAAAATCTACAACTGCAGCTAGCTCAAGAGATGCAAACAGTTATCTCAGTAACATTGTCTACTACCACTGGTTAGGGCAGAGATGCTAGCACCTGCCCTTTAGATATCACCAGGTAGCTCAAGGATGCTAACAGTCAATAGATGCTCATGGTTTTCTCATAGAAGACAACAGCTAGATCATAGATGTCAATAACCAGTTTAAAGACATTCATTCATTCATCTTCTTCCGCTTAATCCTTTTCGGGTCACGGGGGGGCTGGAGCCTATCCCAGCATCTTTTGGGCGAGAGGCAGGGTACACCCTGGACAGATTGCCAGTCCATCGCAGGGCCAACACAGAGAGACAGACAACCATTCACTCGCACATTCATACCTAAGGACAATTTAGAATCCCCAGTTTGATGCCAATTAACCTAACTTGCATGTTTTTGGCATGTGGGAGGAAACCGGAGAAATCCCGGAGTAAACCCACGCAGACACGGGGAGAACATGCAAACTCCACACAGATCAGTGTTGGTCGGACGCTGGGATCGAACCCAGGATCCCCCGGCCAAGGGTGAGTTGCTGTGCTGCCGCAGTGCTAACCACTCCACCACCGCACCGCCCAGTTTAAAGACAGTCAGCAGCAAACTATTGTGCCAAGAGAGGAGGAGGTGAGATATTTACAGCTCAAACAGTTACTTTTTAAAAACTACACAGTTAAGTGCAGTGGTTGTAAATAATCAACTACCAGCTTGCAATCAAGCTTTATTATCCAAGAAACTGCACTGAAACATGTGCTGTATACAATGTAGTTCAGTGTGTCCACCTATTGTTTTCACTCCAGGGAGGTGGGACACTTTGCTCATTATATAAGGCAACAGTGACTAAACCTCAATAACACTTCTTTTTTCTTCTTCTTTTGGTTGCATCCTTTAGGGGTCACCACAGTGGATCATTTGCCTCCATCTTACCCTATCCCTTGAATCCTCTTCTGTTACACCAACCCTTTCCATGTCTTCCATCACTATATCATGAATCCTCTCTGTGGTCTTCCTCTTTTCATCCTGCCTGGCAGCTCCATCTTCAACATCCTTTGTCCAGTATATCCACTATCCCTCCTCTGCACATGTCCAAATCAGTCTTACATCTCTTACTTTGTCTCCAAACTGCTCAACCTGAGCTGTCACTCCGATATACTCATTTCTAATCCTGTCCTTCCTTGTCAATGAGAATCTTAGCATCTTCAAGTGTCCATTTCCACTGAATGTTTGAAATGGACCCAACCCTGACCATGCCTGAAATACAAAATACCTAAATGGTCAGAACCAGTGTGATCTTAATGATCTCATAGTATCATATCGTTCCAGTAAAAAAAGGCTTCCAGACTGCAGAAATGATTATTGTTAAAAATCTTGAAAAGTAGAGTTTAATCATCAGGGTCCGCTGAAGTGGAAAGAGCCCCAGTTTGGGTTCAGGAGAAAGTCACCCTCTCTACTTTAAATGGTACTGTATGAACCTTTTGGCAACCCATGTTTTAGTGACACCATTTGATCACAAAGTGAATGCCAGCCTCATTTACGGAGGATTTATACTATAAATAGCATGTTCATCTGTGGCGCTCTCTGGTTCAAGTCCTGGCAAGAGCGATCTATCCTGTTTGTCCTTCCTCCTGCTTCTCACGCCATTTTCTCTCTTCACTTCTCCAGTCTTAAAAAAGATTAAAGGCGATGGACAGACGAAAATTCAATATCGCTAAATCATATCTCAAATTGTTGTCTGAGACGAGCTAATTTGAACCCCACATGTTTTGGTGTCAACGTATGTCGCATAAGGTGACAATGCGCTCTTGAAGTACGCTGTTGTGGAGAGCTGTCTGACCCAGCCAAGCGATCAGCGGCTAAAATGGCCACTGACTGTGTGACGTCATTTCGGTTAGGCACACGGTCAGTGGCCAAGTATTCCGATATTTCTCGGAATACTTGTGGATTACAAATAGATTATTTATTAACATTAGGATTTCAGGAATCGAATTAATTATGGTTTGTCGTTGTGTTGTCTACGGGTGCGACGTTATACCAGAGGAGCATGCTGTGAGTGTTTTTGAATTTCCCGTCCCTGGGAAAATCAGAACGGCATGGGTGAAATTCGTTCAGAAAACGCGAAAAAAAATGGACTGATGTCGGTAAAACACCCAACATGTGCAGTAGACATTTCGTTGACAGCGATTTCGAGAATAAGATGCAATTTGTGTCACGACTCGCCGCTCCTCAGCGGCTTCAGCTGCGCGCACACCTGCGCCTCGTCAGCACATCCCCATACCGCATACATCCATTCACACACACCTGCTTGTTGAATAAAGCTGTTAAATCTATCCTGAGCCTGCGTGCGTGTTTCCTGGGCCAGACATTATGTCAATTTGAAATGAAATTTGCAAAAAGATTGCTGATAAAGAAAACGGCTATTCCAACTATATATGCCTCGATTTCCAAGTGTGACTCTGAGAAAGGGGTCAGTGACAGTGGCGTGAAAAGCACGGGTGATCTACCGATGCGATCAGCTGTCAGAACACGAGAAGTAAACAGGGTAAGTTTTTTTATTTTTAATATTCACTGCAAATGTTTACTAAACATCTTAAATGAATTCCAAGCCATGGTTTGCATTGCCTTACCAACTTATCAAATATTAGCATATTAGGGTGTTCATACTCATCAAATATGAAATATTCAGTGCTGTATAGGGAGGTGGTTGTGCCTGTTTGATCAATTTATATTTCTATGTATGTAATCCAATTTGAGACCTCTGGGATAAAATTATGATGATCTACTTTTTTTGCAGATTTTATCAACTGTCACTCAACCTTAAAATAGTGTTGATGTTTCTGACCAAGCAGAGGAAGCTGATGAATAGGACTTTTATGTAAATCCAAATTTATACCATAAAATGGTAGAAAAATTATTGAAATGTATATGACATGCGACTTTGATGAATGCTGAACTATGAGAATTATAACATTGACATGAACATTAAGAAACTCAATATATGATTTTACAAAACTTTATTTAAATAACATTGTTCACAAATCTAATCTTGGTAGGCAAAATCCCTTGTAGTGATGAGATGGGAATGTTTCTCTGATGAGGCTCACAGCACAGGCAGGCAACATAACCCTCACTTCTTCTCCAAAAAAATCCCCAACACCACCAGACCAGTTGCCTGTACGCTATGAATCTGTATCGCCTGAAAAATATGGGGTTGGCATTGATTATTCCGTTTGCATTGATTATTGAATGTATTGAATGATTTCTTCATAATTCATCTGGGAAATTAAATCAAATGAATAAATATTGTTTATAAACTCACTCGTGTGGACGACGTCATCTGTCTCATCAGCTCCAGCTGCACACAGACCAGCAGGTGCTAATCAGCGGCTGTTAAAAGTATTGAGAAGATGATGATTAACAACATGTCATCAGGCAGCGAGTGACCAATGGGTAGTTTTAGTTTGAAAATTAAGTGTGTGACCATGCATGTCGCCAAAGAAAAATATTTCTAAGCATCTTTTACCAAGATAAATCTTCCAGCCGATCGTCGTCAACGTGGTCTTTTCCCGTCTGTGTTGCGTCTTCCTCCTCTCCCTCTGGCTCGAACAAATAAGGCTGACAGGCCACACACCACCCAAAACTTCTTCATTGTCAATGTCATCATTTATATTGAGGTCGTCAAACTCGAGAAAATAATCGCTGTCCGAATCACTTTGCTCTTGTTCTGCAATTTTCTTTCATACCGAAATGACGTCAAGGCTGCACGCACCTATCGGGAGATGGCGGTACTGCAGCATCAGTGAGTGAAAGATGGGCTATGACCAAATAATGTCATTTATGGAGGATGGTGACACATATTAAATCAGGGGAATGGGAAGAATGGAATATTTTCATACAATCAGTTGATTGGTTCAATAAAAAAATGTCACTGTCCGTCGCCTTTAAAAGCAAAAAATATATGGTTAAAAATGATTTAAATAAATGGAGGTACAGTTCACTTTGTGACCAAAGGATGACACTAAAAGCAAAGTTTCCAACAGTAATTAATTATCTGCTATGGGTTTCATTATAACAGGGGTACACAGAGCACATTCAGTGTTCAAACCGAAGCAAATGGCAACTGAGAAGTTAAAATAAAAGTAGAAAGAAAGTGGTCCCATATAGGGCTCAAACCCCTTTCTTGTGACTGAATGTCAAGCAATTCTTGTCCATTTCTTATTTTTAAAGCTGTTGCTAAGTGATTATTCATATATTAAAATGACACAAATGGTTGCACCATTTGCATTAAGATGTTATAAACTTCAACCCCTGATCAAGCTACATACAGTGGGGAAAAAAGTATTTAGTCAGCCACCAATTGTGCAAGTTCTCCCACTTAAAAGATGAGAGAGGTCTCCAATTTTCATCATAGGTATACCTCAACTATGAGAGACAAAATGAGAAAAAAAAAATCCAGAAAATCACATTGAAGGATTTTTAATGAATTAATTGGTAAATTCCTCGGTAAAATAAGTATTTGGTCAATAACAAAAGTTCATCTCAATACTTTGTTATATACCCTTTGTTGGCATTGACAGAGGTCAAACGTTTTCTGTAAGTCTTCACAAGGTTTTCACACACTGTTGCTGGTATTTTGGCCCATTCCTCCATGTAGATCTCCTCTAGAGCAGTGATGTTTTGGGGCTGTCGTTGGGCAACACAGACTTTCAACTCCCTCCAAAGATTTTCTGTGGGGTTGAGATCTGGACACTGGCTAGGCCACTCCAGGACATTGAAATGCTTCTTACGAAGCCACTCCTTCGTTGCCCGGGCGGTGTGTTTGGGATCATTGTCATGCTGAAAGACCCAGCCACGTTTCATCTTCAATGCCCTTGCTGATGGAAAGAGGTTTTCACTCAAAATCTCACGATACATGGCCCCATTCATTCTTTCCTTTACACGGATCAGTCGTCCTGGTCCCTTTGCAGAAAAACAGCCCCAAAGTATAATGTTTTCACCCCCATGCTTCACAGTAGGTATGGTGTTCTTTCTCCTCCAAACACGACAAGTTGAGTTTTTACCAAAAAGTTCTATCTTGGTTTCATCTGACCATATGACATTCTCCCAATCCTCTTCTGGATCATCCAGATGCTCTCTAGCAAACTTCAGACGGGCCTGGACATGTACTGGCTTAAGCAGGGGGACACGTCTGGCACTGCAGGATTTGAGTCCCTGGCGGCGTAGTGTGTTACTGATGTAGCCTTTGTTACTTTGGTCCCAGCTATCTGCAGGTCATTCACTAGGTCCCCCCGTGTGGTTCTGGGATTTTTGCTCACCGTTCTCGTGATCATTTTGACCTCACAAAGTGAGATCTTGCGTGGAGCCCCAGACGGAGGGAGATTATCAGTGGTCTTGTTTGTCTTCCATTTTCTAATAATTACTCCCACAGTTGATTTCTTCACACCAAGCTGCTTACCTATTGCAGATTCAGTCTTCCCAGCCTGGTGCAGGTCTACAATTTAGTTTCTGGTGTCCTTTGACAGCTCTTTGGACTTGGCCATAGTGGAGTTTGAAGTCTGACTGTTTGAGGTTGTGGACAGGTGTCTTTTATACTGATGATGAGTTCAAACAGGTGCCATTAATACAGGTAACGAGTGGAGGGCAGAGGAGCCATTTAAAGAAGAAGTTACAGGTCTGTGAGAGCCAGAAATCTTGCTTGTTTATCGGTGACCAAATACTTATTTTACCAAGGAATTTACCAATTAATTCATTAAAAATCCTTCAATGTGATTTTCTGGATTTTTTTTTCTCATTTTGTCTCTCATAGTTGAGGTATACCTATGATGAAAGTTGGAGACCTCTCTCATCTTTTAAGTGGGAGAACTTGCACAATTGGTGGCTGACTAAATACTTTTTTGCCCCACTGTATCTAAAACCAACACAAAAAAATACTAACAGGACAGAAATTGTACAACACTTGCTAGGCTTTTGCAATTAACCAAAATAAAACCGGAATAATGTTCAGGGTGTACAACCAACATAATCTTCCTCATGCTGGTTTTTTTTTCTTAGTTTTTCCCCTCTCCCTGTTGATAGCATTCGTGAGGTTACATGTACTGCCCCTTTAAGACATGCCCATGGAGGTACAGGTACAGGCATGTAACTCGGGAAGCACACAGTCAGCGCCAGTGTTGCCAAACGTACAATAATTATTGTATTTGTGTGATAATTTTTGCCCTCTGTACGATGTATGATCAATAATTTCAAAAATCTCATAATATACGATAATTTGACCCCTTCATTACGTGGCTAAGTTAATACACTAGCAAACACAGCCCGGATACAGATCCTGTGCAAAGTGCGCATACATACTACGCTTGTTTTTACGCCTCTACTCACGCATGGGGGCTGTGTGAAATGACAGAGAAGAGTCGGTGGCAGTAGCAGAGAGGGAGCCTCGGATGGAGGCTACTCATGGGATCCACAATTCATTGAAACATACTGAGTCAAGCTAAAAAGGTCCGTGAGAAATAGTGGTACACCAAATCCCTCAGTGCTGTACAGGACCTCCAACTGTCTACCATGAGAGTCGGCTGAACGGAATGGGCTGGGCTTGTTTGCTGCTCAGGCGGATGATTCAGCTGGTGATCCCTGGCTTTCACTACAGTTCTGGTGAGTGATTCAATACAGTCCATTCACAAATAAAAACTAATACACTCAATCAAATTGTTTGCATATGTTACAGCACTAATGCAGGCACAGCAGACTCAACAATAAGCAACATTACCAGCAGGTTAAGAAATGAATGGGGGGAAACAGACCCCAGTTTTACTGGGTAGTTCAAACCTGCTGGCATTAGCACTAAAGCTTTCTGTTGCTGCTGCAATGTGCAAATGTTTGTGCAAAAATGTCACCAGACTGTGGTTCTCAATAAAACTGAAACAGGTTTCTGCTTCAATTATCAGATGCCTTTTAGTAGTAGTTTAGGCAGATTGATTGATGTTTATTCCTAATATATAAACAGAGTACTTCTCAAAATATTTATGAGCCAAGACCTTGATACATGATGATTCAACAGAAGCCATATAGAAGACAGTTAAGTATGACTGATATTCTGGGCTGTTCAGGGCAGGCCAGGGGCTTATCCTGTATTCCACAAAGGTAGAGACGCTGGTCTGCAAGAGGTGCTTTTTTTCCAACCGATCTGTTAGATTATCTAAAGGTAAAACTGCATTATAGGCTGTAATATGCACAATCTGTGATAATGTGTTACTGAAGCAGATGGTCCTGAGCCACGTCAGAATAAAAATTGTGTGTGTACAATAATTTTCCTTAAAATACGATCATTTTAAGCCACTGGTATGATACTTCAACATTTCCCATCTGGCAACACTGGCCATTGCTGTTCAGATGCAGCAGAAAATGGGCAGAACAATTAAAGACAGCTTGTAATGAAAACAAAAGCTGTCTCATCTACATAGTATGTGATGATTGACTCTTTATTTCATCTGAAGATGCCAAGAAAACACAAGTGAAGTGCATGCATACTAATATTAAAAGGAGCAGAAGCTAAGTCGCTGTTAGCCTCTGATGCCTATCTGCATCATCTCAGCTGTTTTACAGAATGGACTGGCTAAGGCTGTATGTAAGAACCCGATAAAAGACTCATAATCACTATATGGTGGTACCATAGTTATGGGTGAATAAAGGACTCTCACAAAGCAACTAACAAGCCAATTATCCTCCCCTCATATGATGTGGCCCACAAACCCTCAACAGGTGTGTGTTGTATACACTGGACAATGTTTATTTTGTCTGTGAAAGGACAATAGTCTTATTCTTTATTATATTATGCTCATTTTCTGCCACACCACAGTGATATGGTATCACACTCTTGTGTAATATTGCTTAATTACAAGCCTTGTCAGTAAGAAGAAGGGAGGGAAAAATTATCAAAAAAAAACCAAAACAACAACATGAAAGGGTCAGTTAACTGTGATACAAATTTAAGGTCAAATTGACCAGCCCTAACTCTTGCTCAATTCATTTTACTCAGAACCTTAATAAGTTCTAATTTTATCAGTTTTAAGAAGAATAAAGGAGATGTAGAGCACTCATTTAGTCTATCTACAGAGGAGGGTTCACAAACCTCTTGATTAAAACGCAAGCATGACCAACTTCATGAGCTAATTTCCACTTCTTCACAAACATTTTGTTCACACTGCATGTTTTTCCACAGTGTAGTTCCAAACTTGATAACAATCAAGAATCAAACTGCATAGTCTAGTCAGTTTTAACCCAGGATCATGCTCTAAATCATACTGGAGAAATGCCTGCCAGAGGTTTAAAAGGTGAATGGAAACAAAGATTAGGTAGGAACGAAACTAGTGATTATGGTCTCTGTTACAGGCAAAGACAAGTAAAACAGATGATAAATCTGAGAAAAGAGCAGAGACAAAGACTGTTTGTGTGTCTTTAGCTGAAATATATTTTACAGGTATTGGGAGAATATAACATGAATTATCTCTGGGAACTTGGGTATTGGAAAAACGCATAGAAACACAGCTGTGTAATGTAATAATTTGAGCAGAAAGGCAGACAGACATCACAGAAAAGCACTTAATCCTAGTTTCATTTCAGGGGCATAAATGAATCCCCCCCAAGGGTCAGGGGACCACTTTGTGAACGTGAAGCCACTTATTTTCTCTCTTTCAGTCCTCATGCAACACTAAAACTGACATTGCAACAGCTCATCTGTCCAGATACAAAGCAAACTCAGATGCTATGGTGACTGCTACATTGACACTTCATTTTATGTTGGTGCAAATGCTTTTTCTAGTGTCTTCAAATCTAAAACAAACAACAAGTTGAAATGCCAGGCGTTCCAAGAGTGCTCAAGTATAATTCCTCCCTAGTGATGCTTAAAACCTTGGGTACACACAAGCAGATATGAATAATGGCACATTAAGCAGCTCTGTTATGTAACAAGCAAATTATATTAATTGGGTTTACATGAAGAGACATCGATTTCCACCATGCAAAATCCCTTGTTGGAGATAGCAGCAGAGAAATGCCAGGACAGCAAAGTGCTCAGCGAACCCCAATGCACATTTTTCAACCCCTGACAGTTAACAACGTACTTACCACAGGCAGCAAGGAGTAGTGGATGCAGAATCCAGGCTCAGAGGGGAAGTACTCATCAGATATAAAACGAATACGGATCTGACTGCCTTTGGAAATGTGACTGGCTGGTACTGACTGTGACCCACACCAGCGATCCATGACTGTCTTCTCAGTTGGATCCTCAATCTCCACAAAGTCGTACCTGATAGAATGATACAGAGAAAATGCAGACAAATATCAATGATTTCAAGTGTCATTCATGAAAAAGTATACTGCACATATCGTAGTAAGAATATGGTTCCTACTTTGTTCTAAGTTTAAAATACCATCCATCCACTTTCTACCACTTTTCCGGAGGTCCGGGTCACGGAGACAGCAGCTCAAGCAGAGAAGCCCAGACTTCTCACTCCCCAGCAACCTGCTCCAGCTCTTCAGAGAGGGTATCAAGATGTTCCCAGGCCAGCTGGGAGATACAGTCTCTCCAGCATGTCCTGGGTCTGCCTGAGAGTCTCCTCCCAGTGGGAGGCTCCCGAAAGACCTCAAGTGGGAGGTGTCCAGGAGGCATCCTGATAAGATGCCCAAACCACCTCAACTAACTCCTTTTGATGTGGAGGAGCAGCAGTTCGACTCTGAGCCTTTCCCAGAAGACTGAGCTCCTCACCCCATCTCTAAGGGTGAGTCCAGCAATTCTATGGAGAAACCTCATTTAAGCCGCCTATATCCGCAATCTCATTCTTTCGGTCAATATCCAAAGCTCATGACCATAAGTGAGGGTAGGAACGTAGATTGACTGGTAAATCGACAGCTTTGCTTTACAGCTCAGCTCCCTCTTCACCACAACAGACCGGTACAATGTCCGCATCACTGCAGATGCTGCTCCAATCCATCAATCTCTTGCTCCATTCTCCCCTCACTCGTGAATGAGACCCTGTGATACTTAAACTCCTCCACTTGGGGCAGGATCTTGTTCCCAACCCGGAGAGGGCAATCCACCCTTTTCCGGCTGAGGACCATGGACTCAGACTTGGAGATGCTGATTCTCATCCCAGCTGCTTCACACTCAGCAGCAAACCATCCCAGCAAGACCTGTAGGCCATTGCTCAATGAAGCCAACAGGATGACATCATTTGCAAACAGCAGAGACAAGATCCTGTGGTCACCGAACAAGACACCCTCCATTCCTTGGATGCACCTAGAAATCTTGTCCATAAAAATTATGAACAGGATCGTTGACAAAGAGCAGCCCTGGCGGAGTCCGACTCACTGGGACCAAGTCTGACTGGGTGTTGGCAATATGAACCAAACTCTTGCAACGGATGTATAGGGACTGGCTAGCTCGTAACAACAAGCCCGATACTCCATACTCCCACAGCACCCCCCACAAGAGACCACGAGGGATGTGGTCGAATGCTTTTTCCAAGTCCACAAAACATATGTGGACTGGTTGGGCAAACTCCCACGAACCCTCAAGGATTCTCGAGAGGGAAAAGAGTTTGTCTGATGTGCCAGGGCCAGGACGAAAACCACATTGCTCCTCCTGATTCTGAGGTTCGACCAGAGGTCAGACTCTCCTCTCCAGTACCCTGGCATAGACCTTCCCAGGGAGGCTGACAAGTATGATCCCCCTAAAGCTGGAACAGACCCTCAGGTCACCCTTCTTGAAGAGAGGAACCACCACCCTAGTTTGCCATGCCAAAGGCACTGTCCCTGACCTCCACGCAATGTTGCAGAGGCATGTCAACCATGACAGCCCTACAACATCCAGGGCCTGCATGTCAACCATGACAGCCCTACAACATCCAGGGCCCAGCCACCAAAGAGTTTTTTAACCACTTCAGTGACCTCAGCCCCTGTGATGGGCAAGTTATCCCCTTTTTTCTCAAGCCCCGCTTCCTCTATGGAAGGCCTGTCAGTGGGATTGAGGAGATCCTTGAAGTATTCCATCCACTACCCAACGATGTCCTCAGCTGAAGTCAGCAGTGCCCTATCATACACAGTGTGGACAGGGGAGCTGCTTCTTCCTTCTGAGCCGCCGGACAGTTTGCCAAAATCTCTTTGAGGCTGACCAAAAGTCTTGTTCCAAGGCCTCACCAAACTCATCCCACACCCGAGTTTTTCCTTCAGCAACCACCTGAACTGCACTCCGCTTGGCCTGTCGGTACACCTCATCTGCTTCGGGAGTTCCACAAGCCAACCAAGCTCGATAGGACTCCTTCTTCAGCTTGATGGCCCCCCTCACCACTGGTGTCCACCACTTGGTTTGGAGGTTGCCACCACGAGATGCACCAACAACCTTGCGGCCACAGCTCTGGACAGCTGCTTCAACAATGGAGGTGGAGAACATGGCCAATTCAGACTCCATGTCTCCAGACTCCCTTGGAATGTGGTTGGTGTTCTTCTGGAGGTGGGAGTTGAAGACCTCTTGGACAGGGGTCTCAGCCAGATGTTGTCAGCACACCCTCACTATATGTTTAGGCCTACCAGGTCTGAGTGGTGTCCACCCCTGCCATCGGATCCAACTCACCACCAGGTGGTGATCAGTTGACAGCTCTGCACCTCTCTTTACCTGAGTGTCCAAGACATATGGTTGCAGGTCTGATATGACAACAAAATCGATTATTGACCTGTGACCTCGGGTGTCCCGGTGCCAGGTACACATATGGACACCCTTATGCTTGAACATGGTGTTCGTTACGGACAAACTGTGGTTGGCACCGAAGTCCAATAACTGAACACCACTTGGCTTCAGATTGGGCAGGCCGTTCCTCCCAGTCACGCCCATCCAGGTTTCACTGTCATCGCCCACGTGCGCATTGAAGTCCCCCAGTAGAATAATGGAGTCTCCAAGAGGAGCACTCTCCAGTACCCTGGTCAGAGACTCCAAAAAGGTTGGGTACTCTGAACCATCATTTGGTGCATAGGCACAAATGATGGTCAGGACCAGTTTCCCAACCCAAAAGCACAGGGAAACAACCCTTATGTCCACCAGGGAGAACTCCAATGTCAAAGCAGCAAGGCGGCGGGATACAAGAATACCCACCCCTGCTCATCGCCTCTCACCTGGGGCAACTCCAGAGTAGGCCAAGCTCCAGCCCCTCTCCAAGAGACTGGTTCCAGAACTGGAGCTGTGTTGAGGTGAGTTCAACTATATCTAGCCGGTATCTCTCAACCTCGTGCACCAGCTCAGGCTCCTTCCCCACCAGAGAGGTGATGTTCCAGATCCCAAAAGCCAGTTTCAAAAGCCTGGGATCAGACCGCCCAAGGTCTCTGCCTTTGACAGTCACCTGATCCACATAGCACCGGACCCCCATGGTCCCTCCTGCAGGTGGTGATCCCACTGGAGGGTGGATCCATGTAACTCCTTCCGGCTGAGCCCGGCCGGGCCCCTTGGGCAGAAACCTGGCTACCAGATGCTAGTCATAGAGTCCATCCCCCAGGCCTGGCTCCAGGGCAGGGCCCCGGTAACCTCATACCGGGTGGGGTACACTGAATCCTTGATTTTTTTTTTTTTTTTTTAATTTTTCCTCTATTGGGGCTCCCATTCATCATGGGAGGTTAAAATACAATGAGGTAACTTTGACCTTACAACCTTGTATGTTAGTTAATTACCTATGTCCACAGGCATAAATCGTGTGTGTGTGTGTGTGTGTGTGTGTGTGTGTGTGTGACATGTTCGCTTAATTGTCCCCACCAATGTCATCATGAACCTTTCTAATGCACTTGAAACACACATTCTAAGCAAAAATACTAAAAAAGGTTATTTTAATTTTTAAAATATTGAGCCACCCCAGGGCAGTGTGGTGACAGAGTGGTTAGCACTGCAGCAGCACAGCAACTCACCCTTGGCTGGTTAGGGTTAGGGTTAGGGTTAGGGCCGGGATCCTGAGTTCGATCCCAGCCCCCGACCAACAGTGATCTGTGTGGAGTTTGCATGTTCTCCCCGTGTCTGATGGGTTTACTCCGGGATTTCTCCGGTTTCCTCCCACATACCAAAAACATGCAAGTTAGGTTAATTGGCATCAAACTGGGGATTCTAAATTGTCCTTAGGTATGGCTGTGAAAGTGAATGGTTGTCTGTCTCTCTGTGTTGGCCCTGTGATGGACTGGCGATCTGTCCAGGGTGTACCCTGCCTCTCGCCCAAAGCTGCTGGGATAGGCTCCAGGCCCCTGCGACCCGAAAAGGATTAAGTGGAAGAAGATGGATGGATGAGCCACCTCTCTCGGATGTTTCAAAATGGTTTTGTGCACAAAGATGCACAAAACCATTTTGGTTGTTTCCAAATGGTTTTGTGCACAAAGATGCACAAAACCATTTTGAAACATCCGAGAGAGGTGGCTCATCCATCCATCTTCTTCCACTTAATCCTTTTCGGGTCGTAGGGGGCTGGAGCCTATCCCAGCAGCTTTGGGCGAGAGGCAGGGTACACCCTGGACAGATCGCCAGTCCATCACAGGGCCAACACAGAGAGACAGACAACCATTCACTTTCTGCACAAAGCATCACAAATGGGGCAGCACGGTGGCGCAGTGGTTAGCACAGTGACAGCACAGCAAGAAGGTCATGGGATCGATTCCACCCTTGACCATCGTGGGTTTGATCCCACCCCCAGACCATCGGTGACCCTTCTGTGTGGAGTTTGCATGTTCTCCCCGTGTCTGCGTGGGTTTACTCCGGGTACTCCGGTTTCCTCCCACAGGCCAAAGACATGCAGGTGAGGCTAATTGGCATCAAACTGGGGATTCTAAATTGTCCTTAGGTATGACTGTGAGAGTGAATGGTTGTCTGTCTCTCTGTGTTGGCCCTGCGACGGACTGGCGATCTGTCCAGGGTGTACCCTGCCTCTCACCCAAAGATACTGGGATAGGCTCCAGCCCCCCCGTGACCCGTAAAGGATTAAGCGGTAGAAGATGGATGGATGGATGGCATCACAAATGGTCCCCCCCCCCCACACACACACACACTCACACAGTCGCTTCAGGAGTAACCTATAGCCTGTTTTGATGTCCAGGCTGTTGAAAATGCTGCCTTAAAACAAAGGATGTGTTAGTGGTGTGATTAGTGGTGTGTGATTAGTGGTGAAGGAGTTAACACGCTAATTGTGCGCTAATACACCAGGTTATAAAATACATCAACGCTGCCATAAAATATCCATTTTTAATGGATATTGACACAACAGGAGATTGCACTCCACCCAGGACTTTGGGGAATTGGGGGAAGGAGGTGAGGGATGGAAATGAGGAGAAGAAGGGAGAGGAACCAAGGACGGGCACCAGAACATTAGGGGGTAATAAACCAAATGAAGATGCACCTTCGCTCCCGGTATGCCAGGCGTGAACCTACTGTGTGGGGTGGAAGAGGCTGTTCACACCTGGGGTATGCTGGGCGCAAAAGTATTGTGTTGAGTCATGCTCTATTGTCGTGTATGTTAATGTGTGTACTCCGGGTGCCAAGGGCGGGAATAAAGCTGTAATA
The DNA here is from genome assembly GCA_020510985.1 of Pholidichthys leucotaenia. Taxonomy (NCBI): domain Eukaryota; kingdom Metazoa; phylum Chordata; class Actinopteri; order Cichliformes; family Pholidichthyidae; genus Pholidichthys; species Pholidichthys leucotaenia. The sequence continues at coordinate 342,283,092 of CM035840.1, forward strand.
AAGAGATTCACTCGGGCACCCAGATCAGTCTGTTCTGCTTGTTTGAGGAGATAAAGCGTGTGTCTTTAGCTGCTCATGTCTTGTCTGCTTCATCCTCCACACTGATGATCTAGAGACATCCATCCATCCATCCATACATCCATACATCTTCTACCGCTTTTCCAGAGGTCCGGGTCGTGGAGGCAGCAGTTCAAGCAGAGAAGCCCAGACTTCCCTCTCCCCAGCCACCTGCTCCAGCTCTTCAGAGAGGATACCAAGGCGTTCCCAGACCAGATGGGAGACAGAGTCTCTCCACCGAGTCCTAGGTCTGCCCTGGGGTCTCCTCCCAGTGGGACGTACCTGAAACACCTCAAGTGGGAGGCGTCCAGGAGGCATCCTAATCAGATGCCCATACCACCTCAATTGACTCCTTTCAATGTGGAGGAGCAGCAGTTCTACTCTGAGCCTCTCCCGGATGACTGAGCTCCTCACCCTATCTCTGAGGGTGAGTCCAGCAATCCTATGGAGAAAGCTCATTTCAGCCGCTTGTATCCGCGATCTTGTTCTTTCAGTCATTACCCAAAGCTCGTGACCATAGGTGAGAGTAGGAACGTAGATTGACTGGTAAATCGACAGCTTTGCCTTAGAACTAAGCTCTCTCTTCACCACAACAGACCGGTACAACGTCCGCATCACTGCAGATGCTGCTCCAATCCATCTGTCAATCTCTCGCTCCATTTTCCCCTCACTCGTGAACAAGACCACAAGATACTTAAACTCCTCCACTTGGGGACCTAGAGACATGAAAATGGAAAATGGACCGAGCATCTCCATGGAGACACTCCCGCTGGAGTCTCCCCCCGCTGCATGTGCCGTAGCAGTCAAACTCCTGGACTTTTGGCTCCATGACCCGGTCGCTTGGTTTATCCACGTGGATGCCCAGTTCGCCCTCCGTGGAGTCTCGACAGACGACCCGAAGTACCATCATGTCGTGGCTTCGCTGGACTTGTGCTCCACTCAGCGCGCAATGCACCTACTCCGAGCTCCTCCAGCCCAAGGAAAATAAAACGCTCTCAAGCAGCTGCTGCTGCGACGTTACACCCTTTCGGATGGAGAGAGGGCAGAAAAACTTCTCTCCCACACGGAGTTGGGGGGGAGATCAGCTGTGGAGTTGATGAAGAGCATGCTCGCACTGATGGGCATGGACGATGGGTCTTTCCTCTTTGCCCACCTCTTCCTCAAGAAGCTCCTGGCATCAGCGCGAGCAATCCTAGCAAACTCACTGCTGCTGGCTGCCAAGGATTACCGAGCACTGGCAGAGGAAGCAGACCGCATCATCCTGGCAAACAGGAGTTTCAGTGTTCAGGCAGTGAGATCAGGATCTCCGGAGGAGTCCAACGAGGTTGAGGAGCCGATGGTGGTGGCTGGGATGGCCATGTAAAGACGCAGGAACGGGCATGTTTTTATCACCGGCGTTTTGGCGCTGAAGTGCAATGTTGTCTGCTGCCGTGTCACTTCAAGAAGTTGGGAAACAGGCCAGCTGGTGGTCAGTAGCAGTTACGGCCACTGGCGACAGGGAGAAGCTGCTTTTCATCGAGGACACACGTTCTGGGAGACGGTTCTTGGGGGACTCTGGCTCCCAGAAGAGCCTCATTTTGCCAGTCAGCACGGACAGGCTGGCAGAAGACTGCAGTCCATGGTTAACGGCTGCCAACGGATCCCCCATCAGGACATTTGGTGAAAGGTCGGTGACTGTATGTTTGCATGGATGCAATTATGAGTGGGACTTTGTGAGGCTGCACGGTGGCGCAGTGGTTAGCACTGCGGCAGCACAGTTTACCCTTGGCCGGGGGATTGTGGGGATCGTGGGATCGTGGGTTCGATCCCAGCCCCCGACCAACAGTGATCTGTGTGGAGTTTGAATGTTCTCCCCGTGTTGCGTGGGTTTACTCCGGGATTTCTCCGGTTTTCTCCCACATGCCAAAAACATGCATGTTAGGTTAATTGGCTGTTCTAAATTGTCCCTAGATATTTGTTTCCTATAGGCCCTTAGAATAGAGGGTTAGTATTAATGAAAGCGCTTTGAGTGGTCTTTGTGACTAGAAAAGCGCTATATAAGTGCAGGTTAGTTAGTTAGTTAGTAGTTAGCTGCATGTTCGGTCCCTATTTTAGGTGCTGATTTTCTGTGTGCTTATGGTCTTTTTGTTGATATTGCTAACAGACATTTAGTGGATGCTGTTTCCCTTTCCTCATTGCCCTGCACAACTCAGGGAGTTGGGCCACTAACACATGCAAACGTTTTAGCTCCGGGGGAAAAGTACCAGCGTCTGCTTGCCAAGCTTCCCTGCACTCATGGTGCCCACCTTTTCCGGTACCGTAACCAAGCATGGGGTCGAGCACTTTATCACTAGGAAGGGCCTGCCGGTTTTTGCGCGTCCGCGCCATCTGGACGTGGCTAAGCTAGCCATCGCGCACGAGGAGTTTGTGAGCTTAGAACACCTAGGGTGCTCCAACAGCCCTTGGGTGTCCCTGTTACACATGGTGCCCAAGTCCAATGGTTCATGGCGGCCGTGCGGTGATTTCCGTCACTTGAACAATGTCACCGAACACGACTGTTACCTCATTCCACACATACAAGATTTTTCCATGCACCTGGCCGGAATGCACATTTTTTCAAAAGTGGATCTGGTCTGCGGTTACCACCGGGTCCCAGTTTGTGCCTAGGACGTCCCCAAAATGGCGGTAATAACTCCCTTTGGTCTTTTCAAGTTTTTACGCATACCATTCGGGTTAAAGGGCGCAGCACAAACTTTTCAAAGGATGATGGACGCGGTACTCCATGACTTGCTGTTCGTTTTCGTCTATTTAGATGACATTTTGGTGGCTAGCGCATCAGAGGAGGAGCACTTTGCCCATCTCAAGCAAGTTTTCCAACGGTTGGAAGCACACGGGCTGATACGGGTTAAGTATCTGTTCGGGTTGCCGGTAATCGACTTCTTGGACCACAGCATCTTGCCGGAGGGTGCGATCCCGCTGCGAAATGAGGTACTCGCAGTAGCAGATTTTCGACGTCCGCAGACCGTGAGGGCACTGCAGGAATTTTTGGGGATGGTCAATTTTTATAACCGTTTCCTCCCCCACACAGCCCAGCTGCTGCAACCACTGCACGGCGCACTCAAAAAGTAGAAACCTGTGGATACCATTGACTGGACCCCCGATCGGGTCCAGGCTTTCACAGGTGCCAAAACGGTGCTCACCAATGCGGCTTTACTGGCCCACCCAGCCCTGTCAGCGCAAATAGCACTCACCACAGACACATCAGATGCAGGAGCCATGGTGGAGCAGTAAGTCTTCGGTCCGTGGCAACCCCTCGCCTTTTCCAGCCGTACTTTGCGTGACAGCGAGCGTAAGTATAGCACTTTTGACAGAGAGTTATTGGCTCTCCACCTGGCTACGCATCATTTTCAGTTCTGGCTCGAAGGTCGTGAGTTTACCGCATTTGTCGATCACAAACAGTTGGAAGTTACAAAACTTAGTGAGGAATTGGTGTGTAACATTGCAAAAACGATGTCTGCCTCTGTAGTATTCTCTGGGCCCCTCCCCAATCTGACCAGTGATGACATGTTTAGCTGCATATCATACTTCAACCGCTGGCTGTCTGTGTGGTGTCCTGCAAACAATGTGGGCTACACAGACAATTGGAACTCATTTGGGGGAAAACCTAGTCTTATTAGATGAGACGGCATCCATCCCACTTTGGATGGTGCATCTCTTTTAACTAACAATCTGGCATCATTTTAATTACTAACTAACTACTAACTAACCTGCACTTATATAGCGCTTTTCTAGTCACAAAGACCACTCAAAGCGCTTTCACTAATACCAACCCTCTATTCTAAGGGCCTATAGGAAACAGATATCTAGGGACAATTTAGAACAGCCAATTAACCTAACAATCCAAATTTCCAAAATCTTGACAACTCAGAGTTGGGACCAGGAAGCAGAGTCACAGTCTTACACGCCTCTCTACAGCTCCTCTTCATCCGCCACCCCTCAACTTAGCCCCTGTCTTCCCCATCAGAGAATCATTGTCTGCTCCCTTCAAAATAAATCAGAATCAGAATCAGAATCAGAATCAGCTTTATTGGCCAAGTATGCACAACACATACAAGGAATTTGACTTTGGCTAAAAACTTGCTCTCGTTGCTCAGGTGGAGGATTTAAATAAGGATTCAATGACAACAGAGTATGTACAGTAAATTACAGTCTGTCCACGTTTCTATAAAGGATGCAAATATATACAGGAATATATGCAGTTATTTACTCAGACTAACCACACTTTGCAGAAATATATGAAAAAATATACAGTCGCACAGTATTTCAATGTGAACTCAGATTCAGTGATACAATGTGAATTTTTTTTTTTTTTTTTTTTTTTTTTTTGTTACTTATTTGTACCCGTAGGTAGATTTGGTTTGCAGTCTGGTGACAAGCCACCGGCTGCCGGTCGCTGCGTGCGCGAGCGCCCTAAACCTACATGTTTTTTGGTATGCGGGAGGAAACCGGAAAAATCCCGGAGTAAACCCACGCAACATGAATGAATGAAGTAAAAAGCAGTGTGAGAGTTATGTGCAATGTAATAATGGATGAAAAGTCATGAGTACAGCAACAGGTAGGACTAGGTGAATGTTAGGAGTTCATCAGAGTGATGGCTTGAGGAAAGAAACTGTTCCTGTGATGGGTGGTTTTGACCTTCAGTGATCTGTAACGACGACCAGAAGATAGAAGTTCAAACAGTTTGTGGCCGGGGTGTGATGGGTCAGCACAGACGTTTCCCGCCCGTTTCCTGGTTATGGACCGACATAAGTTCTCAATGGAGGGTAGGTCGGTACCAATGATCCTCTCCGCAGACTTAATGATCCGCTGCAGTCTGGTCTTGTCCTGTTTAGTGGCAGGTCCAAACCAGACAGTGATGGAAAAGCAGAGGACAGATTGGATGATGGCGGTGTAGAAGACAACCAGCAGCTCCTGAGGCAAATCAAACTTCTTGAGCTGACGCAGAAAAAACAACCTCTGCTGGGCCTTTTTCCGGACAGTGTCTATATGGGAGGACCACTTCAGGTTCCGGGAGATTGTGGTGCCCAGAAACTTGAAGGAGTCCACAGTGGACACTGTGCTGTTGAGGATGGTGAGTGGAGGGAATGAAGGGGGGTGTCGCCTGAAATCCACAGTCATCTCCACCGTTTTGGCTGGGTTAAGTTCAAGATGGTTCTGGCTGCACCAGAGGATCAGCTGCTCCACCTCCCGCCTGTATGCAGACTCATCATCATCCCGGATCAAACCGATGACTGTGGTGTCATCCGCAAACTTCAGGAGCTTCACCGAAGGGTGCTCTGAGGTGCAGTCGTTGGAGTAGAGGGAGAAGAGCAGTGGGGAAAGGACACATCCTTGGGGGGCGCCAGTACTAATTTTTCGGGAGCTGGATGTAAATCTCCCTAGCTTCACCTGTTGCCACCTGTCAGTCAGAAAGCTGGAGATCCACTGGCAGGTGGAGGGGGCACCTTGAGCTGGAGGAGTTTCTGATGAAGAAAGCCTGGGATGATGGTGTTGAACGCTGAGCTGAAGTCGACAAACAGGATCCTGGCGTACGTCCCTGAGGAGTCGAGGTGTTGCAGGATGTAGTGTAGTCCCATATTCACTGCATCATCCACTGACCTGTTTGACCGGTAGGCAAACTGCAGTGGGTCCATCAGGGGGCCTGTGATGACCTTCAGGTGGTTCAGCACCAATCTCTCCAAGGATTTCATGACCACAGAGGTCAGGGCAACAGGTCTGTAGTCGTTTAATCCTGTAACAGAGGGCTTCTTGGGAACTGGAATGATGATGGAGCGTTTGAAGCAGGAAGGCACTTCACGCAGCTCCAGTGATCTGTTAAAGATCCGGGTGAAGATGGGGGCCAACTCGTTGGAGCAGACTCTCAGGCAGGACGGAGACACACCATCAGGTCCTGCAGCCTTCTTGAACTTTTGTCTCTGAAAGACCCGGCGCACCTCCTCTTCACAGATCGTTAGTGCTGGTGGGAGGTCAGAGTGGAGGAGGGATGGAGTTCCTGGGGCTGCAGATAATCCTTTTGTGTGGGTGGGAGGTGAGAACTGTAGGTTCTTTTCAAACCTGCAGTAAAAGCTGTTTAGGTTGTTAGCCAGCTGGAGGTTTTCCACAGGGTGGGGGGATGGTCTCCTGTAGTTGGTGATATTCTGCAGGCCTCTCCAGACAGAAGCAGAGTTGTTGGCTGAGAAGTTTTTTTGTAACTTCACACTGTAGCTCCTCTTAGTAAGCCTGATCTCCTTCGTCAGCATGTTTCTGGCCCGCTTGTACAGAGTCCAGTCACCAGTCCTGTAGGCCTCCTCCTTGGTCTGACATAGCTGCTTCAGTTTAGGAATGAACCAGGGTTTATTGTTGTTGTATGTGCAGAAGGTCTTGGTCTGCACACACATGTCCTCGCAGAAACAGATGTATGACATCACAGTGTCAGTGAGTTCATTTAGGTTAATGGCTGCATCTTCAAAAACACTCCAATCTGTACAGTCAAAGCAGGCTTGTAACTCCAGCTTTGATTCCTCAGTCCATTTCTTCACAGTCCTTACAACAGACTTGGAAGTTTTTAGTTTCTGTCTGTATGTTGGAATAAGATGGAGCAGACAGTGGTCAGAAAAACCCAGAGCTGCACGGGGGACGGCATGATAGGCGTTTCTTAAAACTGTGTAACAGTGGTCAAGTGTATTTGTGTCCCTGGTGGGACATTTAATATGCTGTCTGTATTTAGGAAGCTCATTTGTGAGATTAGCTCTATTGAAATCACCCAGAATGATAAGTAGAGTCTGGATGTTTTTCCTCCACGTCTGCTATCTGGTCAGCGAGGTGCTGCAGGGCCTCCATTGTACAAGCAACAGGCAGGATATAAATAAAAATATAATGTACAAGCATCCCAAAGTGATTCAACAAAAAGTTGGTAAAACTCAAATTAAACATGAAGCCTCTAAATTTAATGACTTGGCCAATGTTTCTCCTCATAATTTAAAAATTAAATGCGGTTTGTTGAATATTAGGTCTCTAACGCCCAAGTCTCTGCTAGTCCATGATCTGTTAATTGATCATCAGGTATATTTAATATCCCTTACAGAGACTTGGTTAAGGCAAGAGGATTATGTTGGTTTAAATGAATCAACTCCCTCTGGTTATTTAAACTGTCAAAATCCCAGAAGTTCTGGTCATGGAGGAGGAGTAGCAACAATTTACCATTCCAAATTACTAGTGAATGTAAAGCAAAAAAACATGTTATAATTCCTTTGAGGGCATGGTCCTCAGTATTAGGCATGTTAGCAATTTTAGGTTAAACCCAATTTTATTTGCCATAGTTTATCGTCCTCCATCAGACTATTCAGAGTTTTTATCCGAATTTTCCAAATTCTTAGCGGATTTAGTGCTGAAATTAGATAGAATAATTATAGTAGGGGACTTTAATATACATGTAGATGTAGATAGTGATTGCCTTTATATGGCATTTAATTCAATATTAGACTTGATGGGGTTTTCTCAGAAAGTAGGAAATTCTACCCATTATCTCCACCACACGTTGGACCTTGTTCTGACATATGGCACAGAAATAGAAAATCTGGTAGTGTCTCCTCACAACCCTGCACTGTCAGACCATTGTCTGTTAACCTTTGATTTTACTATTTCTGATTATTTGGCTCCTAAAGAAAAATATTACTACAGTAGATGCCTCTCAGATGATGCTGTTACCAAATTTAAGCAGACTGTTTCCTCTATGCCATGTGTCAATACAACGGAGATAAGCTATGGAGAGCTTGCTCCTTCTGTAATTGATAGAATGGTATAAAGTGTGACAGCTCCTCTGCATCAGACTCTAAACATGGTGGCCCCTTTAAAAAAGAAGTCTAATCAGAGATTTCTGATTCCTTGGTACAACACAGAAACTTGTAGCTTAAAACAGAAGACTGGTCAGTTAGAAAGAAAATGGCACTCCACTAAATCAGATGAAATTTATTTAGCTTGGAGAAATCAACTTCTAATGTATAAAAAATCTCTTAAGAAAGCTAGAACAAGTTATTATTCCGCATTAATAGAAGAGAACAAGAATAATCCCAGGTTTCTTTTCAGCACTGTAGCCAGGCTGACAAAGAGTCAGGACTCTGTCAATCCTAGCATTCCCTTAGAGCTTACTAGTCAGGACTTTATGAACTTTTTACCTCCACCAAAGAGGTCACGTTTTCATCAGCGTTGGTTTGTCTGTCTGTCTGTCTGTTTGTTTGTTAGCAAGATAACTCAAAAAGTTATGGACGGATTTTCATGAAATTTTCAGAGATTCTCAGAAATGGGGTATCCTACAAATGATTAGATTTTGGTGGTGATCCGGATCACCGGTGGAACTGTGGCGCTTGGCGGAGGTCTGCGCTCTCCGAGTGCTTTTCTAGTTCAAAAATAAAATTTCATCTATCAGAGATAAAATCTGTCAGATTCTTCCCACCGTTAACTTAAGTACAGTAACTACTACAACTCCTTCAACAGATATCTGTTTGGATGAGTTTACTTCAATTGACCTTTTAGAGTTAGATGAAATAATGTCCTCATCCAAGCCTTCAGCTTGTCTTTTAGACCCTATTCCTACCAGGTTATTTAAAGAAGTCTTCCCATTTATTAGTAGCTCTATTCTTCAACTAACCAACTCTTCATTAACATTAGGCCATGTACCGCAGGCTTTTAAAACTGCTGTTATTAAACCCTTAAAAAGCCAATGCTGGATTCAGGAGTTTTAGCTAACTATAGACCAATCTCTACTCTGCCTTTCATTTCAAAAATCTCAGAAAGAGTTGCTGCTACGCAATTATCTGACCACTTGCAGGGAAATGGTTTATTTGAAGAGTTTCAATCTGGGTTTAGAATCCATCATAGTACTGAAACAGCTTTCGTGAAGGTCACTAATGACCTCATTGGATATGATAATGGACTTGTTTCTGTACTTGTCTTTTTATTTTTAGACCTTAGTGTAGCTTTTGATACTATCGATCATAATATTTTACTTGATAGATTAGAACACCATGTTGGACTTAATGGAACTTTGTTGCAGTGGTTTAGATCTTATTTATCTGATAGGTTCCAGTTTGTTCATGCCAATAATGAGTTTTCTTCCAACTCAAAGCTCAGTCACGAAGTTCCACAGGGATCTCTGCTGGGCCCTATTCTTTTTAGTTTATATATGCTTCCGCTAGGCAACATTATTAGAAAGCACTGTATACATTTTCATTGTTATGCAGATGACACACAATTATACCTGTCAATGAAGCCACATGATAGTAATCAATTAGCCAAATAAGAGGCCTATCTTAAGGAAATCAAAGCTTGGATGACTTGTAATTTCCTGCAATTAAATTCAGATAAGATTGAAGTCATTCTAGTTGGTCCAAAAAAACCTTTGAAATACCTTTTCAAATCAAACTTTTAGTTTGGATGTGGTTACTCTTTCTCTTAATAGTTCTGTGAGGAACCTTGGAGTTATTTTTGATCAAGATCTGTTTTTTAAGTGACATATTAAACTTGTTTCTAAGACTGCCTTCTATCATTTGTGTAATATTGCAAAGATTAGGAGCATCTTGTCTCAGAGTGATGCTGAGAAACTAATCCATGCTTTTGTTAGCTCTAGATTAGATTATTTTAACTCTTTATTGTAATGAATAATGAATGTCCAGCCATCTGTTCGTGACCTCAAGCTGAAGTGCATTTTTGTTCTGCAGCAGGACAATGATCCAAAACACACCAGCAAATCCACCTCTGAATGGCTTAAGAAAAACAAAATGAAGACTTTGGAGTAGCCTAGTCAAAGTCCTGACCTAAATCCGATTGAGATGCTGTGGCATGACCTTAAAAAGACGGTTCATGCTCGAAAACCCTCCAATGCGGCTGAATTACAACAATTCTGCAAAGATGAGTGGGCCAAAATTCCTCCACAGCACTGTAAAAGACTCATTGCCAGTTATCGCAAAGGCTTGATTGCAGTTGTTGCTGCTAACGGTGGCCCAACCAGTTATTGGGTTTAGGGTCAATCACTTTTTCACACAGGGTCATACATGTAGGTTTGGATTTTTTTTCCCTTAATAATAAACACCTTCCCCAGTTTTGATGCCAATTAACCTAACTTGCATGTTTTTGGCATGTGGGAGGAAACCGGAGAAATCCCGGAGTAAACCCACGCAGACACGGGGAGAACATGCAAACTCCACACAGATCATTGTTGGTCGGGGGCTGGGATCAAACCCAGGATACCCCCGGCCAAGGGTGAGTTGCTGTGCTGCCGCAGTGCTAACCACTCTGCCACCGCGCGCCTTAGGTATGACTGTGAGAGTGAATGGTTGTGTGTCTCTCTGTGTTGGCCCTGTGATGGACCGGCGATCTATCCAGGGTGTACCCAGCCTCTCGCCCAAAGATGCTGGGATAGGCTCCAGTCCCCCCGCGACCCGAAAAGGACTAAGCGGAAGAAGATGAATGAATGAATAAACACCTTCATTTAAAAACTGCATTTTGTGTTTACTTGTGTTATCTTTGTCTAATATTTTAATGTGTTTGATGATCTGAAACATTTAAGTGTGACAAACACACAAAAAAAATGAGAAATCAGGAAGGGGGCAAACACTTTTTTATACCACTATATATATATTTTTGTGTGTGTGTGTGTGTGTTTGTGTGTGTGTGTGTGTGTGTGTGTGTGTGTGATGAATTGCCCCTCAGGGCAGAGAGAAAGACCCAGATGCTGAACTGCTACTTTGCAAATTTATTAAGAAACAAAAACACAAAAGAGCACCAACACAAAAATCCAAACTGTCACACAAACAAATAAACTTACGAGTAAGCTCACCAAAACAAGGGTAGGGTTCTGGTGAGGACGAAGGGGAAGAAACTTCAATACTCTGGTAACCAGAAATGAAAACAACAGCCCTTAACTAAGGCTAGAAACAAATGAAACAAGTGATAGCAGGTGTGGGTCACCTCAACAGGCAGGAGAAAGCAAAGATACAATTTTGACCAGCTGGGAGTAATGAGAGAGAGCGGACTGGCAGCTGACTGGGACCCCGCCTATGCGGAGCAACAACCCGGAAACGTCACTGACAGCTGTCAGCCTAGCGAGAGAACACAACAGAATAAAAATATAAAGAGATGGCAAAATAAAGACAAGTAACCTCAAAAATGTGAATAACAAACTATAATGAATGTAAGCAGGAAAATAAATCCTACTAAAAAACAATGCAGAATACGTGACAAATCAACCAAAGATAAAATAAGAGGAATTGCAACTCAAAACGACAACACTGTACAAATATGAAAAAAGGCAGAAAGACTGAGCCTGGTGGAATCCCCCTGCGCTCAGATCGTGACAATGTATATATGTACACTACCGTTCAAAAGTTTGGGGTCACTTAGAAATTTCCTTATTTTTGAAAGAAAAGCACTGTTTTTTTCAATGAAGATAACTTTAAACTAATCAGAAATACACTCTAATATCTAATATACATTGCTAATGTGGTAAATGACTATTCTAGCTGCAAATGTCTGGTTTTAGGTGCAATATCTACATAGGTGTATAGAGGCCCATTTCCAGCAACTATCATTCCAGTGTTCTAATGGTACAATGTGTTTGCTCATTGTGTCAGAAGGCTAATGGATGATTAGAAAACCCTTGTGCAATCATGTTAGCACAGCTGAAAACAGTTTAGCTGGTTAGAGAAGCTATAAAACTGACCTTCCTTTGAGCAGGTTGAGTATCTGGAAAAAATTATTATTTCAAATATCATTATTTCTAACCTTGTCAACGTCTTGACTATATTTTCTATTCATTTTACAACTCATGGTGGTAAATAAGTGTGACTTTTCATGGAAAACACAAAATAATTGTCTGGGTGACCCCAAACTTTTGAACGGTAGTGTATGTGTATATATGTATGTGTGTGTATATATACATACTGCCAAATAATTTCATTTAAAATAAGATAAACCTTTATTAGTCCCACAGTGAGGAAATTACACTGCTTACTAATACTATAAATACTATTTTACTTATTTTTTTTTTTTTACTTTTTGCACTGTGTCTATACCCCCCCCCCATTTTATTATTTATTATTGCTCTGAGTGCTGCTGTCTCTTTGCTGCTGCAATACTGTAAATTTCTCCAATGTCAAATGAATAAAGGATTATCTTTTCTTATCTTATCTGGTCCGGTTCAACATTCAGCTCTGTTGGCATTAGCTAATGCGCTAGCCTGCTAACCTACCCTAGCTGAATGGTAGTTGAGTTAGCAAGCATTCATAGTCTCTTAGAAATAAAATAATAACCATAAGTGAACACTTTTCTTTTATAATATTTTAAAATGGCAACAACCTTCCTATAAAAGCAAGCCGACTAAATGCCAAACTGGAGCAACTGTGTGGATTTTTGGCCTTCACATCCTCAGGATCTAGATCCACTCTCAGGCTGGGAGAACACTGCACTAGCTGTGGATGTTACTAATGAAATGTTCCAACTGTAACAGACAGTGTTCATGGATTTTTAAAAAGTATTCAGTTATTAATTTATTCAAAACTAGACAGCACTCAGTGAGCACATACTACCTCTGCCAAGGCTCCGTCTGTCCATCCCTCCCTTCGTCCATCCATACCTCTGTCAGACAGTCCCTCCGTACTTCTGTCCGTATATGCAATTTGGGACCTTGGCAGAGGTATGCGCTCATGGATCACCTCCAGAATGTAATGGGTTCATCCATAGCCCAAGGGCCACCCTGACCAAAGTTTCATCAAAATCCACAAAGTAGTTTTTGCATGATTCTGCTAAAACACTGTGAGAAGATAGGGCCCTGGCAGAAATCTGCGCTGTGGAATCATCCATAGCTGAAGTGCCACCCTGGTGAAAATTTCATCAAAATCTGTCAGGTAGTTTTGTTGCGTAATCCTGCCATTCTAATTGACCTTTAAATTATCTGCCCCCAAATTTTCCATTCAGTTCAGGAAATGAGGGTTTCCTCTAGACGCTTTGACTTAAGTAATATTCATAGTGTCCCCCTCATTGTCTACTCTTTAGGATAACCGGCCAAGCCCATGTCCATGCCCATGCCCATGCCTATGCCGACCGAGTCAAGGTAGTTGTTCGTCCATCTATCTGCACTCTAACTCGAGATGAAACAAGGGCCACCAATATTTGTACATACAGTAAGTTGGCCTTTGGACTAGCATTTGTGGCTATGTTCTTGGTGTCAGAAAGTCAAAGGTCATGGTTGTAGGGATTATAAATCACAGGGTACAGCTGTAGCCACCAACAACTAAGCACAATGTGACTGGCTGTAGGGACTGAGGTCAAAGTTGCCATAGTTGTAGTCTTTCCAGTGTTCATACCCAGAACAAGACGGATAGTGCTGCTTTAAAATCAGTTTTAGTCTATGGTCACTTTATTATAAGAGCTAAAACCAAAACTATTGCACAGGCTGACCTTGGGTCCTCAAGTGTGACAATGGTTCTGCAGTTAAAACATCATTGGCATGTAAAACCAACATTGACACACAATATGTCAATGACGCATAATCTTGCATTATATACTGTATGTCTGCTCATATCATATGAAACACAAGAAAGAGATGGGAGAGTGATGCAGAGCTATTGCTAGAGAATACAGAGGAGAGCATCTCTGTTGAATGCAATGATAGTACCAAATGCACTTTTCCTTTTTATCAGGTTAGCTGATGTTTTCTGCAGTGCTCTATGATCTTCAAAGTCTATGTCCTTCTGAAGGTGAGATTGTTAATATCAACCTTCTACAGGTATTAGAAAATCCAACCTCATTTAGAGGGTTATAGTTTGTAGCTGTGTGAGATGAGACATGTCTGCGTTATTTACTGCCTCAATTAAAAAGGATAAAAATAAACTGGATATTGCCTCTATATTCAGGACAAAGCTCAGGCTGGTTCACAGTGTAAGCCACAGGGGAAGAACGGTGCAGCAAAAAGAGTAATTAATATCTAATGGTGCAGCATTTTAACAAGGGCATAATCATTATGCTACATTATCACTGAACTATAATTTTTATTTAAACTTTAAGCTATTTTTTCAATATTATTACTAAGTGAAAGACCAAAATCTCTATGTTGGTATTAGTAAAGTTCAAATTCTTCTTCTTTCAACTGCTCCCTTCAGGGGTTGCCACAGCGGATAATCTGCCTCCATCTCACCCTATCCCTTGCATCTTCCTCTGTAACACCAACCCTCTCCATGTCCTCCTTCACTACATCCATGAATCTTCTGTGGTCTTCCTCTTTTCCTCCTGCCTAGCAGCTCCATCTTCAACATCCTTTGTCCAATATATCCACTATCCCTCCTCTACACGTGTCCAAACCATCTCAGCCTTGCCTCTCTTACTTGGTCTCCAAGCTGCTAAACGTGAGCCATTAGTAAAGTGCAAAATAGCCACTTTAAATCATTACATTCCCATCATTACATTCATACTGTCATGAGCACAGTCATGAGCAAGTGTGGGCCAGGGACCGTGCCCACACTTTATGTTCATTTTGGTCTTTGCTTTTCCATATTATTATTATTATTATTATTATTATTATTATTATTATTATTATTATTATTATTATTGTTATTATGTGTGTCCTTGTGTTCTCCAGCTGTTAATCTATCATGTCATCCCCTGTTGTCTGTGTTTTATAGTTGTCTTTTTGCATTTGGTTATACTGTTTGATTCCTGTTTATTTTTACTGTTAGTTTTATTGTCCGTGCATCTGTGGTCATGTTGTCTCACCCCTTGTCTGTCTTCATTGTCATTATTATGGTCTGGTGTGTGTACTTGCCTTCCTATTGTCCCCAGCACCTCACGTTTCCGTACCTATAACCATTATCCCTCGTATGCATTACTCAGCCCTTGATTGTTCTCAGCTGTCCTATGTCTTCAAGATTCAAGATTCAAAGATTTTATTTGTCAGTACTACTATACGTACAGGACATACGGGAGAACTGAAATGGCATTTCTCTCTCTCTTCAGTGGTATGCACAATACAAAAAAACAAAATGAAATAAGGCTGGAAAAACAACAACAGCAGTCTATG
The DNA here is from genome assembly GCA_020510985.1 of Pholidichthys leucotaenia. Lineage (NCBI taxonomy): Eukaryota > Metazoa > Chordata > Actinopteri > Cichliformes > Pholidichthyidae > Pholidichthys > Pholidichthys leucotaenia. Next base: position 342,298,234 of record CM035840.1, read on the forward strand.
TACAGTAATGCTACCCATAGTGCAAATGGCGACAAAAGATAGACCCAGACCTCCCATAGTGCAAATAAAGATAAACGATGAACGATGAGACCCAGCAATCTTATATACAGAAAGGTAGAGCAGTAATACTTGTAGTACCAAGTTCAATGCGGTAGTGTACGTAGTCTTGTTAACTGTCCTGCCCCTATATATGCTGCCAACAGTGTGTGAATGTGTGTGTGAATGGGTGGCTAGCAGGAGCTGTAAAGCGCTTTGGCCATCAAGAGATGAGAATAAAAGCACAATGTAAGTGAATGCCATTTACCATTTATGTATGTGATCTCTGTTCTTTGGTAAGTGAGAGGTCATTGTCGTTTCCCCGTCGTTACCCTGCCATGGTTTTTGTCTGTATCCTAGTCCATGTGAGTTTGTCATTGCCTCGTTTAGCTTTGACTTCACCTGCCAAGTTTTTGCTTTGTGTTAGTTAGGTTTTCAGCCCACGTGCTGCTTTGGTTTTGTCCCTGGTTTTTGTTTAATAAATACCATTATTGCACCTGATCCTGTCTGCACTTTGAGTCCTCCCTCTAAATCTTTATCTGCCTGGAAGGCAGTGCATGACAGTATGACCTCTCCAATACTGGCCTCAGCAAGCTCGGATGGTTGGGGAGCTCCAAGTGAGCTCCTTTCAGATCTGGTGGGGTGGTTCCAGATCTACAAGGAGCAAGGAGATCGGAGGTCACTGGCTTTGGAGGAGGCTCAAAGGATTGCGCTGAGCATACCTGAGGGACTTTTGATTGTATCCCTGGAACTGCAGGGTTTTCTGCTCATGGCTGGGCTCCTCCTTCCCTCTGCTCCACCTGTGTCAGCACCGGCAACGCGTCCAGTCGCTCCTCTGCCTGCCATTTCCACACCAACGCAGGATGAACCTGCGGACCATCGGGTCGAGTTTGTGGCACCTGTGCGCTTGCATGCCGCTGCAGCCAAAGGCTGGAGGAGTGCCGACAGGTTTTGCTGTCTCAGACTGAACTGCTCCTGGAATCTAAGTCTTGGCTCCTCTTGGAGTATGCGGCCCAGCTGAGAGGGGACTGGCTGGCCACGGAAGGCTCAGCTGTGAGACAAGCGACAGTGAAGCACTGCCCAACATGGCAGGTCAAACACCATCCTCCCAGCTCAAGCTCACAGCCACCCACACCTCCTCGCTCTGCTTCAGCCCCACAGAGCTCTGCTGCGCCTGTCACCAGGCCAGCAGTTTCACCTGTCAGCATGCCTGCAACTTCGCCTGTCATCATGTCTACAGCTTCGCCTCTCGCCATGCCTGCAGTTTCACCTGATGCCACGCCTGCAGTTTCGCCTGATGCCATGCTTGCAGTTTCGCTAGTCATCATGCCTACAACCTCGCCTCTCAGTGCTTTTCCATCACTGTCTGGTTTGGATCTGCCACTAAACAGGACAAGACCAGACTGCAGCGGATCATTAAGTCTGCGGAGAGGATCATTGGTACCGACCTACCCTCCATTGAGAACTTATATCGGTCCATAACCAGGAAACGGGCGGGAAACATCTGTGCTGACCCATCACACCCCGGCCACAAACTGTTTGAACTTCTATCTTCTGGTCGTCGTTACAGATCACTGAAGGTCAAAACCACCCGTCACAGGAACAGTTTCTTTCCTCAAGCCATCACTCTGATGAACTCCTAACATTCACCTAGTCCTACCTGTTGCTGTACTCATGACTTTTCATCCATTATTACATTGCACATAACTCTCACACTGCTTTTTACTTCATTCACATTATATCACTGAATCTGAGTTCACATTGAAATACTGTGTGACTGTATATTTTTTCATATATTTCTGCAAAGTGTGGTTAGTCTGAGTAAATAACTGCATATATTCCTGTATATATTTGCATCCTTTTATAGAAATGTGGACAGACTGTAATTTACTGTACATACCTCTGTTGTCATTGAATCCTTATTTAAATCCTCCACCTGAACAACGAGAGCAAGTTTTTAGCCAAAGTCAAATTCCTTGTATGTGTTGTGCATACTTGGCCAATAAAGCTGATTCTGATCCTGATTCTGATTCTTGTCATGCCTGCCATCTCGCCTGATGCCATGCTTGCAGTTTCGTCTGCCACCACGTCTGCAGCTTTGTGTGACGTCACACCTGCAATCCTGCTTTCTTCCATGTCCACAGCCTCACCTCTTGCCATGTCTGTGGTTTCGCCTGACACCATGCCTGCAGTTTCGTTGGTTGCCACACCTGCAACTTCGCCTGTCAGCACGCCTGTAGCTGCACCTGTCACCACGTCTAAAGTTTCACTTGTCACCACATCTGAAGTTTCACCTGTCATCTCTACAAGTGAGCCCCAGTAGCTACAGCTGTGACATTTGCAGCTGTGTCAGAGTGAAGAGGTGTTTCCATAATCTAAAATATCTCTGTTTGGAGATTACAATCTGGAAATAAAAGGCTTCTTCCTGGCTGTCATGCACAATTTGGATTCTGATACAGATTTGGTTTCTAATTAGTATAAATTCATCTGTAAGTTTGGAGTGGTATTCCTTGGTGTTTATTTATTTAATTATATTACTTAGCAACATCACGGCTGTCTATGCGGATTACTGAGGGCTTTCTCTAACAGCATTTTTTTCCACGTGTCAGCATCCCATCCCCCATCACACTGTCACTGAGTAGTGATCCGTCTATAGACTTTAACTTTAATGCCAAACCATTTTATTTTATTTTATTTCAGTCTAAGCTGGCTGCATTAACTGAGGGATAGGCACAAGCTGTTGCTTCTGCCTACACCCTTTCTGTCCAAAATATGTTGTCTTTTTCCCTTTCCTTTTCTTTTTTGTCTTATTATGATCTGACAGAAATAAAAAATAAATAAATAAATAAATGAACTGTCATTGTAACACGGTCCACTCGGTAAACTTAGGTTTACTGTTGATTCCGGAGGGTCAGAATGTTATGTCCACAAACCTGGCAATGACGACCAACAAGGATGCTGCCATTGAACTGAATTTTATTATGATAAGTGAATAAGTACAAGTACGTGTAATGGGGCCAGCTGCCAACCGCCTCTTATACCAACTGTGTATCAGACTGAAGGCTTAAGACTCCACCTGAGATGGCAGACCCGCCAATATATATATGGCGTGGTGACGTCATCCGCAGGACACGCACCACTCCCTGATATGCCCAATATCATACATCCCACAGAACAAAATAAAATATTTTTTCTGGCCTCCACCTCCGTTATCAACACCTCAGCATCACACTCTGTGAAGTTATACTTTCCCACAGGACTGATGATCATAGTTTGACAGAAACATGGCAGAAGGGACGTTTTTCTTCATTTACATAGTCACTAGTGAGAGGAACCAAGGTGGAGTAAAGAGATCATGCACGTGTGCTGGTTTTCATTTGAAGTGGGATGTATTTTTTTTTTGCCCTTGTCCTGTTAGGCAGTTAAGTAAGCAGAACAGAAATCTGCTACCCTTATTGTGCCAAAACAGATTTACTTTACCAAAAGGAGCTTTATACAGTACCTATCTATGTACTGTATATTGTTGTAAACTCCTCTTGTAATAACTTTTAATACTTTATTTAAATTATTTTACCCATGAAGGACCCAACAGGATGGGGAATAGGGAAAGGAAGTGTGGGGAGGGGGAAAGAAAAGGGAGAGGAACAGACAAAAAAGACAGGCAAACCAACAATTAAAACAAACAGAAGACAGACTGTTTCTTCCACAGAAGAGGTCTCAACACGAGTCTAGTATCCGCACCCGTTAAAGGGAAGACATCTGTGTATGTGCATCCGTGTGCGTGTATATGAGAGGCCCTTCTGCCAGGCTCCCAGGCCCCTGGCAGAAGGAGGGAAACGGGGGTGGGGGAAGACCTCCACCCCACCCCCCGCACTAATCGTGATAGGTATGTGTCAGTTGTACGATGTGATTGTCTGCAGGTGTGTGAACTACCAGAGTGCAGTATGGTAGCTGGATCACCACTAGCCACTGCAATAGGCAGCGGGGCTCCAAGGAAAAGGAGCGGAGAATCGGGCATGCGCACAGGTTTATAAATCTGAAATTTTTTGTGCGCACGTACTTTTCAAATTTTGTGAGTACACCATCTTGCAATATGAAATCTCCGCAATCCTTTATACATGAAGCCCCAGGACAGGTGAATGTGCTGAAGCTAGCCTTTAGTTAATGCTAATTCAATTTAGATCACATATCAAAAAACTGAGAGCAAAAACAGAGAAAAACAAACAGGAGAAATTAAGTAGTGGGCTCTGTGAATAATTTATGGGCTGATATGATAAGATATGATAACAGAATATTTTACTGTTTTTATAAATATTGCTCTGGTTTTTAAAACGGAATTGACTAGCCTACAGGAGCACAAATCTAATTTTAATTTGACATTTTTCTCAATTTTTACATGTTTAACATTTAAAAAACCACAACAGGTGTTTAGGCCCCAGTTTTATAGCCTTTAAGTATTTTGTGTGTGTAAAGCTTAACAAAAAAATTTGCAAATGAACAATCAGATATTTTTTCTACTTTTTCACCCCCCCCAAAAAAATCAAATGTTATGTTTACCTTGGCTACAGGCACATAAAGGTTGTTGATTTCATACACTGCCATGTCTCAGACCTAGCCACTTACAAACTGGTTGTAAGCTTCTAGACCTTTGTAGGATCTTAGTTGTTTCAGAGTGTAAGCACTGGTATTGTACAGTAAAAAATTAAAGATGTCTGGATAGGTGATGCTAGCCCACTTCTCCATGTCTTTTGACCAGTTTTGCTTTGGAATGAGACAGGAGCTGACTTCTCCGAGTTGTTTCAATCAGCTTTTCTCTCTCAAGCAAATTTGGTCTTTTTGTTGTGTTAATGACAGGGTGTGGTGTGCTGTGTTCATAATGCCTCTTCAGGCTGGATAACTATTACCCTTCTAGCTAGCTAAATCACAAACCTGTCCTTAGTTCATCTGCTTGGTGAGACATAGCCACAGAGTGGAGTGGTGATTGTTGTGTCTGAAAAATAGGTGGACAGCGGCCATGTGCTTATCGTAGCTTTTATTAGCTTAACACCATAAACAAGACTAAACTGTGGCGCTGCGTTGCGCCACTAACACAACCAAACTTGCTGACATCACTTACATGAGTGTGCACACATCCAAACATCACATTTACTCCCCCCCTTGAAAAAACTAGTCTGTTAAGAGTACCTGTGTAATGGCATAACTGGGTATTCAACAACATATTGTGATGTAACTAACCAGCCGAACTGGTAGGCAAGAAGAACCATTTTAATGTACTTTCAACCATAATACTCTTAACTGAGCAACCGGGTAGACTACCGGTGTGCCCTCATGGCCATGTGGGTTATTCTGCCACTCGACAGGCCATGCTCTAGCTACCAACATTTAATCAAAAGTTTGTTATAAAGTCCTCAAGGTAATGAGGCCTCATTTGTGCTCGAGCTGGGCAGCATCCGAGCTGTACTGGCTCCGGTGGGTGCCCCACAGGAGTAGTAGGCCACGTTTCAGCAAGGTCCCAATTCTGACTAGTCGGATCAGCCACGGCCCCCTGGTCCAAAGTGGGAGGTGGAGGTACCTTCCTGAGGTGGCTGGTGTGCCAACGTGATCCGTCAGTTAGCCGGAAGGTGGCTGGCCCAAGCTGGGTGTCAACCTGCATCAGCATTGTCTAGAATGGCTGCAGTTTGTGTGAGTGGGTGGGCCAACGAATCTGGACCTAGTCGTGCACCAAGACTGTGGAACGCCCGTCGTTTCCTGTCAAACCTCTGCTTCATGCGACGTTGATGCTCGGCCACCCTGTCATTAGGGTATTCTGTGAATGCTTTGAAGTCCGTCAAGATGAATTGTGGCCTGTTATCTATCAAGATAGTATTAGGTACACCCCTGCAAGCGAACAGGGAGGAGAGGAAATTGATGACCACTTCTTTAGTGACCAAGCCCGTGGGTACTACCTCGGGCCATTTAGAGTTAAGTTCGTAGGCTACCAGTAAGAAACATTGTTGTTCCGGGACGCTGTGGAGTTCACCACAGATGTCCAGCTGGATGTGTGTCCATTGGGTAGGCGGCCACGGCAGAGATTACAAGGGTGGTGGTGGTGGTGAGCTGGTCTTGCTGCTAGCCAGGCAGGCCATGCAGTCCTTCACCATAATTTCCACGTCCTTGTCAATACCTGGACACCAGACCGAGCTTCTGCAGCGCTATTTGACTCTCATGATGCCCACGTGTCCTTCGTGTACTATGGTCAGGATGCAGCCCCTCAGGGCTTCAGGAACCACCATGCAGAGCCCCCTTGCCATGCAGCCATTGTTCTAGCACGAGAGATCATCCTTGACTCTGTGGAAGGGTGTGAGTTCCTCTTGTACCTTAGACAGCCAGCCCTCCCAAATAAAGGTGTGTAGTCGAGTCAGTGTAGGATCTTGTTCCGACACACTATGGAGCTCCTGCAGTGAGATGGCAGCTTGGAGGGGTCCGTGCAACACAAGAATCAACTCTGGTTCCAGGGGGTCTCGGTTGATGTCCGGCGTGGGGCCAGGAGTAGCTCGGGAGAGTAGGTCCACTACCACGTTCTCCTTGCAAGGCGTGAACTGGGTGGTGAAGCTGTATGCTTGCAGTCTTTCTGTCCACCTGTAGATGCGTAGTGGTTTGTGTCCTGATCCTGACGTCTCTAACAGGGCTGTGAGGGCCTGGTGATCCGTTCAAAGTGTGAAGTGCCACCTGTACAGGTACATGTGCCATCTTTCACATGCCCAGACACAAGCTAGGGATTCCCTCTCCCCTACCGAGTACCTCTGTTCCATTGGTGAGAGTGACCTTGAGACAGAGGCCACTGGACGCTCGGCCTCTCCTTAGAATTGCGACAGCACGGCCCCTACTGCGGTGTTAAAGGCATCACAGGTCACAAATGTGGGCTTTGCAGGTTAAAGTGGGCGAGCACAGGTGATGAGGTGAGCTATGTTTTGAGTCGGTGGATGGCAGCAGAACATGCAGGAGTCCACGACCAAGACACATCCTTTTTCAGGAGAGCATGTAATGGCTCTGTTGTCTCTTGAGTAACTGGGAATAAAATGCCCGTAGAAGGTCATCATACCCAGGAATGAGGAAAGATGGGTGGGGCATGCATCACTGCGTGGTACGGCAGCACTACTGCCCTGGACCACAAACGCCTGCAGAGAATGGTGAAGACAGCGGAGAAGATCATCAGGACTCCACTCCCCTCTCTGCAGAACATCTACCACCGCAGAGTCCAAAGGGGCGCTGCTGCCATCCTCCAGGACCCCACCCACCCCCAGTACAGAATGTTCACACTTCTACCCTCAGACCGGAGGTACAAAAGTGTGAAATGCAGGACAACCGGACTAAAAAATTCCTTCTTTCCCACTGCCATCAGACTCCTGAACAAATAACAAACTCCCAAACAAACTCCCTATTTGCAGACACAGCTTGCAAATAGGAATTCACACACTGGTTGCTAAATCTGCACATTGCTCACTTGCACAGTGTACATAGTCTCACCCCGTCTCATGTCCATATCATCTCTGCTGCTAAATTACCATTGTACAGTCCACTGGATATTATCATTGCAGCGAAATTACAGAGAAATTCTCACACTGGGTGCTAATTTTAATTTCCACATTGCTCATTTGCACACTGTACATAGGCTTATGTCATCTCAGGTTCATATCATCTCTGATATTAATATACCATTGTCCATTATAGTCATCAAGTGAATTTTCAATTTTCATTCTTCTTGTTTCCTCTAGTTTAACTGCTTTAATTGCTTTAACTGTCCTAATTGCCTAATGTGTGTTATTAGTATTCATTAGTGTTAGTCTTAGTATCAAAGTGTGTTCAAGGTGTCCTAATTGCCTAATGTGTGTTATTAGTGTGTGCTATTAGTATTCATTAGTATTAGATGTGTTATTACCTTATTAGTATTGATGTATATCTATTACCTTGGCATTCGTCAGAGACCCCGGGAAGAATTTTATTGCTCAGGAAATGTTGTATTTCTTAACTGTGCACATGATAATAAAGCCTTTGTATCTTGAATACATAAAATAAAATAAGAATAATGGTGGTTAATCACAGGTGACCTGATTAAGCCTCATCCACATTCAGCAGCTGCATTAACCTCAGTTGATGCTGCTAACAGGGAAGGACAGGAAAAAAAAACCTTTTACATCTTTCTAAGTTTTTTGGTGTGGGGAAATCTAGCATGAATTATATCCTCCAAAACTGTCAGTGAAGTACCTCTTTTAAACCATTTGGACAATAACTGAGCCTATTTTATATCAGGAACATGAATGTGGCAGCAGCAGGATGAACAAAGAGGGAGGGAGGGAAAGAGAGAGACAGCACTGATGAGTAGAGAGAGAGGTGACACAGGAGGCACACCATGACCAGATAACAATAGTCAAAACTTGCTTGCTTGATTTCTGCCAGTGCTGAAATACTTAATACATAATAGGTATTAAGTAGGTCTGCTGCTTCATAGTAGCATAAATAGACCATTACAAGGCTGTTTGGTAAATAACTGAAAATCTTTTTACTACTGTTATTAATATTAGAATGGCAAAAGTTTATGTAGTTTATGTAACGGACTCAAACTAGTCAGCTACATTATAATAACAAAATAAAATAAATCTTGGCCGATGCAGAGAAGTAGACGTCAGGCAGGATCTCGATCAGTCAGTAGTCTGTTTATTTCCCTTCCCAGGCTTCCAGCGTGTGAGGAAGTTCCCAGATGTGTCACACTAATTATCGCCCCATCAGAAACACTTGACATATTTACAACACGGACATTTTGGGAAGTTCATTACTGCAGGAACATATTTATTCTTAAGACTACTACAGTGGCACCTCTGATTCTAGATGCGAGTGTGTCTGTGTCTGTGTGTGTGTGTGTGTATATATATATATTTTATAGTAATATGTACATATGTATATTAGCTGCTCTTGCTTGCTTGTTTTTTTTTTTTTTTCTTGCCTTCTGATTGTTGCTCTGAGTGTTGCTATCCCTGTGCTGTTGCAATCCTGGAATTTCCCCGTTGTGGGACTAATAAAGGCTTATCTTATCTTATCTCAAAATAAAGAGCCTTGTCCTTTTATTAATAACTTTGCACTCTTTCTCCACACTAGGACACACATGCTGACTTTTTTTTTCCTTTAAAAAATCCTTATATGGGCAGAGATCTTAAACCCCCCATTGTTTAACCCAAAGTTATGCGCTTGTTGCTATTGCTATCTCACTTCTTGCTGACTTTCCCGTAGACTGGGATCATGTGCACTTGTTTTGGCTGAGGTGGATTAATCTTTTTGCTTGTTGATTCGCTCACAATGTAAATGCACATGCGGTAACAGTACGTGTGCATTATGCGCCACACTACTTTGCTGCTACTCTGGTTGCGCTTAGTGCATACACATGCAGTGCATGCATACATGACTTCCGCAAATACAAGTACATGTACATGTACAGTGTAATACCATTCATGTACCAGTACATATACATGGCGGATTAATCTTTTCACTTGTCGATTCACTACACATGTACAGTGGTAGTACATGTACAGACTAGCAATTTTTTTGCAGTACAGTATGCGGTGCATAATGCGAAAACATTATGCACTACTTTGTTGCTACACCGGCTGCGCTTAGCGCATGCATACATTATGCAGTGCATGCATACATTATGCAGTGCATGCATACATGACCTTTGCAAGTTGTACCGTGTTGTGCCGTACACGTCTGATTTTGACCTCTCTTGCACGAGTTATTGCTATGCTGCTTTTTATGCTGAGAAAAAAAGACGTACATTGACAAATCAATTATGTCTTCCAAATCACGAATCGTTCAGTTTAGATTCACCAATCATGAGGAGTACGAGGAGAAAAGGAGAAGGAAACAGGGCGAAATGCAAATTTGCAAAACATAGTAATATGCAAAACATAGTAAATTCATTTTAAAATAGATGTAAATTTAGTGAAAAATCCACAGATTTATGTGGGAAAAAGTAAAAAATTTAAAAGAAAAATGTCTGAAGTTTATGAGAAAACCCCTTACAAATTTATGAGAACAAATGTCAAATGTACAATAGTTCAACATTTACAGCAGCAAAACCAAAAATAATAAGGAAAACAGTTCACAATTTAAGTGACAAAAATCTTTCAAATTTACAACAGAAAAGTCATTAATTTACAAGAACACTGTTATAAACTCAAGAGAAAAACCCCTCAAACTGTCAAGAATAAAATCACATCTCAACTTTTTTAAGTATATGCTTTCTTGCTCTTATTCATACTGATCTAAAAATAACATAAATTTGGAAGAAAATGTAAAAATAACATATCAAACATATCAAATATATTAATATCAAATAATAATATATTACGTAAGATACAATAAAAAAAAACGGCATGCTGCTTGTTGTCTTATCAGATTTAGTGACCTCATAATTACATGACTGTCTCTCTCAACTGGCCGCCCTGCTCTTCTCCATAATACCAGTAAACATTATAAAGTGCAGAAGCATATGGCCCTGCTCCAGACTCCTTTGGTGTGCCAGTGATAATATTGACCAACGTCTGCACTTAAAACAGGCAGTTCAGGAGTTCAGTCTTTATTATTTATACCTGTGTTTAACCAGAGGCTGCACAGCATTCAATAACGCCTTGTTTCTCTGACTCTACGCAGTCTGGGATTAATCACTTTGCCATTTGCGTCAACAGGCACGGTAACCTTTCATTCAGTGCTGCCAATTCGGATATTTGGATTTCAAGGACATTGTTTACATTTTGCTTGGGCTTGACAGATTCAGTTCAAGCTGGTTTCAATAAAACAACACAGGGGGACAGGAGCGGCGCTAAAAATGGATTTTCTGTGATGTTAAATAAACTAACCAGGCGGGGTGTCAATAAATTTGCTGATTCTGCCAGCTTTGATGTGGAATTTCATACAGGAACTCTGTTATCTGCACAAACACACTTAGTGGTCAAAGGCAAAACACAACTGGCTCTGTTGCAAAAATGCATACAGATATATACATGAGCGGAAAGTTGTAATGGAATGAAATATTTTTGGAAGAGGGGTAAAATGCTAGTTGAGCTTCTGTTTGCTGCTCTAGATGGAGGTCAGAGAAAAGAGGAGCTTTCCTCTGCGAAAGCCATGTCCCCGACAGCTCCGCAGCTTTAACAGACGGCTCATCAATAATGCAGGTTGGACTGATCATTACACAGCAACATGTTGTTGAGAATCACCATGTTTGAGCAGCAGTTTCTCACATTTACAAACACACCAACATCATCCCACTGAGCTGGATGGAAAGGGAGAAAAAAAACAATATTACATAGAGTATACTGTAACTGCAGGACAGTTCAAGGAGACTGTGTTTAATATTCACAAAGCTTTCTCCCACATAGTTGCCTTTTTTTTTTTTACATTATTAATAGATGCAATATCTGCCTCGGAGATGATGCAGATCAGGAACACAAACACTGTTTTTTTTTTGTTTTTGTTTTTTTTTCCTAGTCCTCTCTTTTCTCAGTCTGGAGACGGAGAGCATAAATGCCTTTCTGAGAATACTCCTGTCTGGGAGTCGTCAAGCACGACTCTGCTGCCATGCCAACCAGCAGCAAGACCAATCCCTCTCCAATATGCCTCTCCTCCAGTGGATTTGGTAAGAATGCTTTTCATCGTGCCACAGAAAAACAGAATAACAGATGAGCATCTCAGCTGCACCAGCTCGCTCTCATCATCATAGCAGAGACTCTTTGCCGGCGGGCTCACTAACAACGTTGTTTCAGACCCACTGCATTGAATCACTGGACATGACATTATGCAATCTTGAGCATTTGTATCACAATATGTGGCGACACAAGGGTGAGAGTAGAGTATCCATTTTTTTTTTTTACAACATCAGAGAAATGGTTAGGAAATTTGGAGGAATACATTTTTTAACACACATAAAAGATACAGGAGCAGACTAGGCCAGACGCTTATGCATGTGTGTGCGTGTGTGTGTGTGGGGGGGGGGGGCAGGGTACTGGTTTGCGAAGAGGAAAAACAAGAAGGTAGTGAGAAGAAAAAGGCAAGGAGATATGCCTGTGATTGCACGCAGCATTCATTAATCTATCCATCTGCTCCCTCTGCCAAGAGAGTATATTTTGGGATCTGATCAAAACCTGTTGGCTTTATTGAGGGGGTTGACAGAATATGTACATAAAGAGGCTATGGTGCAGTAAATGTAAGAATGACTTGCATGACCTGGAAAGAGGATGTTGTTACTGTCCCCCCCCCCACAACCCCCCTGTCTTTGAGGGTGCTGGCTAGTGCAGTCTTGCAAGATGGCAGAAAACTTGTCAATCTGCACCCTGCCCTGCTGCAAAACTTTCCCTCAGAGGGTTTTGACAGCAGAGCTAACTTCATTTGTCAGCTGGCACCTGGCCTATGACAGGTGTGCAAAGGGGCTCGAATTACCTCAGCTCACCCACTTTTTTTTTTAAATTTTTAATTTTTTTGGTAGCTTCTCAGTCAACAGCCACTAAAGATGGGAAGGATTTTGTGGAGCATAATGTCAGAAAAACATAAATTTAATTAGCTGCAACACACTGCAAAGTTCAGCTAGCTGCCATTTTAAAAATGCCACACTTATTTAAAAACAAAACAAAACAAAACAGTTTTTTGATTGTCAGCTGAGGGAACGGTGCAGTTGTTGTTCACGTTGTCATCCATTAGGGGGCTCTCTAGGAATAACTAGTGAGGCTACCTTCCCCCAGCTCATTCCTCTGATTGTGGGGATCGATCATGCTAACCAGGCCCTCTTTATATATTAGCAGCAAGGTAGTAAAGATGTAAATCAATCACTGAGATTCCCTTTGATAATAAATGGTAACAGAGGCAAACCAAAGACGTAAATGAAAGTGGCTCCACAATAAGACAGAGGGTATGCTGTATGTGTTTCAGTCTGTGTGCTTCCAGACTATGTGGTACTTCATAATATTCCATGAGATGATTAAATTAAGAATTGACCACATCGATCATCTTCAGCGCAGCAAATTACTGTTCTTCATGGATTTCAATATTCACACACAAGCCACAACAAAGGCAATTTCACAAATGGCCACACTCTGAATTTAAAATAAAGATGGAGTAAAGCACAAGCAGGACACGTGTTTATCCCAGAACAGCATGTATCCGTCATGCAGACATCGAAAAAGCCCTTATATCTGTAGAGATCAGGACGAGCAAGCAGAGAAAATTTATAAGGGACAAAAGAGTATTTCCGATTCCACTGTATTTGTAGTTGTGAGGTTATCCTTTTTCATCACGTTTACTGTATCTTTAAGGCAGTGAAAGTGGTGTGCCTTACTCTTCCTCAAAAAAAATCTATCTATCTATCTATCTATCTATCTATCTATCTATCTATCTATCTATCTATCTATCTATCTATCTATCTATCTATCTATCTATCTATCTATCTATCTACATAGTTTTTAGAGATTGGCCCTACTCAGGTGCAAGTCTTGCAACTCAACCCCTATCTAGACAGTCATTGTGGGAGTCATTGCACGTTCCCCCCAAATTTTAACAGCTCATGCATGTCTTAATGAAATGTTTTTGACATATTTTGTTCCATTTTTCTTTAAATATTTAATTACAGCAGTAGCAAATTTGTTTGTTTGTTTTCCCAGCCTTTCTGGGAATGCCTCATTTCAGTGTTGTCACTTTAAGAAATCCCTGACTGCGTTCAACTCCCTTCTCCTTCTTGTGTCTCTGTTGCTAACACTAGCTGCTCATAACTGCCTAGCTCAGAGCCAACTAACATAAATTTGTCTCAAAGAATGAATGAAATGATGCGTCACTGGTGGGAGGGATGTGTGGTTTCAGTGGTCGATGGGATATGACTGGTCCCTGGGGTATAATAAGCACAGAAACATTTGTAAATTAGTGGCTAAACTGCTAGATACAACTAGCCGTCTTTGCAGATATAGCTAATACTACAAGAAAATAAGCTAAAATAACATCTAAGAATGACATATATGGTAAAGTGTTGCTAGATGAACCAGGATTCAAGTGGGGGTGAATAGAATTTATAGAAACTGGTCTGTCACCTCTTCCCCGCTGAAGCGAACGATATCCAGTTATGTGGATTGAGTCGGACCGCCTAGCATGCTAATGCTAACCGCTGGCAAAAATATAAGAAGCTAAGCAAGAATGATGCAAGATATATTATCAACTGTGGATTAGAGAATCAGATGGAAACAGGGATGGCTATTAGGGTGACTGAAATCTAAAGAAAATAACAACACTGTATAAAGTACACTTGGTGCGAGCGTCCATGTACCACTGTTAGCTTGAAAGCTAACACCTTTGGCTCCCTGCTCCTCTACATGGCAGACAATTTGGCTGGCCAATAACAGCAGCAAGCGGGTATCAAGATCAGTGACATTTACCTTTTAGTGATATTTGTGGCTTATATTATTCATATATCCATACCTACATATGTATAGACATAAGAGGAATGTTTAGAGATTGCATATGTAGAATGACCTCACGTCTCAGAGCAGGACAAGAGGTCTCGACCACCGGCGAAGATCAAGGAGCAGACGGAGACGCAGCGGTGGAGATCTGAACGAACTTCCTGACCCCCTAGGGTCAGGTGGAGGAGAGAGAGGACAATGGAGAGGGATTACGCTGATGCGGGATGTCGGCTTTGATATGCAATGTCTTTTGTTGTGTGTGGGTATAAGTATGAAGGTCTGACTGCGCTCAGCCTCTTCATTTTGCTTCTGCATCGAGATGAGACATGTTAGGGACTGGAAGCTGATAATAAAACTTGATTTATAAAATCACTTCGCTTCCTCATTTCAAGCTCCCTACATTGGTGACCCCGACGTGATGATGGACCAAAGACGTTCTCCCGCTACAAGCTCATCAGAGGCGACCCAGGCAAGCGCCGTCGCCAACGCAGACAGGGGAACGGATGGAAGACGTTCCCCCACAGCAGAATCGTCAGAGAGGGCTCAACCGAGCACCGTCCCCAGCCCCGCCGTGAGAACGGAAGAAAGGCGTTCTCGCCCTACAGACTCATCAGAGGCGGCACAGGCGAGCGCCGTCGCTGTCAAACTCCCAGAGTTCTGGCAAAATGACCCAAGCTCGTGGTTCCAGCAGGCTGAGGCTCAGTTTGCACTGGCGGGGATTACGGCGGATGAGACTAAATTTTACCACATCGTCGCCAGACTCGATGCCGCCACATCAAGATGCGCGCGGAGCGTGATACAACAACCGCCCGCCCACGACAAATACAAAGAACTGAAGGCGACCCTCATCGAGAGCTTCGTCCCCTTGGCCGAGGAAAGGGCCGGGAGGATTCTGGCGATTTACGGCCACGGAGGACGCAGACCGATGGCCCTCATGGAAGACATGCTACAGCTGAGGGAGGCAGACAATGACAACTTCCTCTTTCAGCATATCTTCCTCAGCACTCTGCCATCGCACATGAGAGGGATCCTGGCCAACATGCGGTGTAGCACCCAGCAGGACTTCCGCGCGCTGGCCCGAGAAGCGCAGCGGCTCATCAACTCCTGCGGCGAACAGATGGCCACAGCAGCATCTGCAGATCTCGGCGGGGAAGCCCAGAGCAGTGGAGAGTCACAGACAACGGAGCAGAACCCGCCCACCATGGCAGCGACGCGACCAAGGCGCAGCAAGCGGAATGACCTCTGCTACTATCATCAACGTTTCGCCGAGAGGGCGTACAAATGCGTGCCCCCCTGCAATTTCAAGAGCTCGGGAAACGCCAAAGCCGGGAATCGTTAGCAGCTACGGCTCTCGGCGAGACAAACAAGCTGCGCTACGTGACTGACGGATGCTCCGGGAGACAGTTCCTCATCGACACCGGAGCTCAGGTGAGCTTCATCACCCCGTCCAACACAGACCGGGCAACAGGACCCCGGGGAAACGGAGCGATGGCAGCTAACGGTTCGATCATCAACACTTTCGGTGAAAGAAACCTGCCTCTGTCCATTCACGGCCGCAACTATAGGTGGACATTTATTATAGCGGCGGTGAGTTTTAACTTGTTGGGCGCTGATTTCTTATGTGCACATGGGTTGTTAGTCGATCTTGCAAACAGACGCTTGGTTTGCACTGTCATTTTCTTCTATCCCCTGCTCAGCTCGAGTCTCTCCACCACCCGTGCAGGCCAGCGTCACCACAGCAGGAGGTAAGTTTGACCAACTCCTCACCCAATTTCCAGCACTCACAGTTCCCAAATTTTCAGCAACAATAGCGAAACACGGGGTTGAACACTTCATCCCCACAACAGGCCCACCTGTTTTTGCCAAAGCTCGGTGCTTAGATGTGACCAAGCTCGCCATAGCACGCGACGAGTTTGCCAGCCTGGAAAAACTGGGCATTATTTGGCGCTCGAAAAGCCCTTGGGCATCGCCACTACATATGGTCCCGAAAACTGACGGTTCTTGGAGACCTTGCGGTGATTACCGCAGATTAAACAATGCGACAGCGCATGACCGCTACCCCATCCCTCACATCCAAGATTTTTCACTACATCTGGCGGGAGCGCGCATTTTTTCTAAGATAGACCTGGTCCGCGGCTACCACCAAGTTCCGGTCCAACTGGAGGACGTTCCTAAAACGGCTGTAATAACCCCTTTTGGTCTTTTTGAATTTTTGCGAATGCCGTTTGGCCTCAAAGGCGCTACTCAAACCTTTCAGCGTATGATGGACGCTGTATTACGCGACCTCCCCTTCGTGTTCATCTACCTCGACGATATTCTGGTAGCCAGCTCGTCAGAGGAAGAACATGAACAGCACCTCACTACGGTTTTTCAGAGGCTAGAAGAGCACGGGTTAATAATCAACCCAGCCAAATGCCGATTCGGCGTGTCACAAATTGATTTTTTGGGACACAGAGTTTCACCAGAGGGGGCAGTTCCATTGCCAGACAAAGTGCGCGCGGTAGCAAATTTCCCCTGACCACAAACGGTCAGATCGTTACAAGAATTTTTAGGAATGGTGAATTTTTACAACCGTTTCCTCCCCCGCGCAGCTCAACTCATGCAGCCCCTATATGCCGCGCTCAGAAAACAAAAGCCCTCCAACGCGGTCGAATGGACCCCGGAGCGGGAACGCGCTTTCGCGGAAGTGAAAAGAGCACTACCGGATGCCGCACTGTTGGTCCACCCCAATCCCTCGGCCCGCATAGCGCTGACCACTGACGCGTCAGACCTGGCCATAGGTCAGTCGTGGAACAACATGTTAGCGGAACCTGGCAACCGTTAGCATTTTTTAGCTAATCCTTAAACCAAACCGAACGCAAATACAGCACTTTTGATAGGGAGCTGCTAGCGCTCCATTTATCCATCCGCCATTTCCAGTTCTGGCTGGAAAAGCGGCGGTTCACGGCTTTTGTAGACCACAAACCATTCACTTTCGCGATGGCTAAGATTTCAGAACCATGGTCAGGCAGGCAACAAAGACAACTAGCTGCAATTTCAGAGTTCACCACAGATATTCGACATGTGGCAGGCAAACTTAATGTGGTAGCAGACTGCCTCTCCCGCGCCGTGACATCGTCAGAGCGCGAGGAAGCAGATTACACTACTGCAGCCGCAGAGCTCATGGCCAACGCGTACGCGTACGCAGCCCCAATCCACATAGGGATAGATTACGTGGCCATGGCAGCGGAACAAAGCAGTGACGCGGACGTGCGCGCGCTCCAGTCTGGACCAACAGGGTTAAGGCTGGAGGAAAGGGGTTTGCGTGACGGTTTTTCCCCCCTAATCTGCGACGTGTCAACCGGCCGACCTCGCCTGGTAGTTTCAGCTGCGTGGCACCGCTGCATTTTTGACTCGGTTCACTCCCTCGCGCACCCAGGGGTGCGCGCCTCGGTTAAAATGGTCGCGGAGAAGTTTGTTTGGCCAGGCCTGCGTAAAAATGTAAAGGAATGGACAAAGACTTGCATGTCTTGCCAACGCGCCAAAATCCACAAACACACAAAAGCTCCTCTAGAACCTTTCCGAATCCCAGCCAGGAGGTTTGACCACGTACACGTTGACCTCGTGGGCCCACTACCGTCGTCGCAAGGGTTCACACACCTGTTAACAATGGTAGACCGTACCACGCGCTGGCCAGAAGTGGTCCCGCTGGCGTCAACCACAGCCACGGAAGTCACTCGCGTTTTTTTAACAAACTGGGTGGCGCGTTTCGGCGTCCCATCGGACATCACGTCCGATAGGGGGCCCCAATTTGTCTCAGAGCTGTGGTCAGCCATGGCCAGCAGCTTAGGGACGGCAATTCATCGCACCACCGCGTATCACCCTCAGGTTAATGGGTTATGCGAGCGTTTTCATAGGTCTTTAAAGGCCGCCCTCAAGGCCTCACTTACGGATACAGATTGGGTGAATAAACTTTCCTGGGTTTTATTAGGGTTGCGTTCTGCGCTTAAGGAGGACCTAGATGCCTCCCCGGCAGAATTAGTTTTTGCACAACCTCTCAGGCTCCCGGGTGAGTTCTTACCAGAACATCCAGAGCCCGGGCACCTACCAGCCCTGAGGCCCCTAAGCAGCACGGGACCGGACATGCTCCCCGGACCCGTACATCACTCTTTTCCGCGGGTTTTTGTCCCCCAAGCTTTGAAAAATGCCGAGTTCGTTTTTGTTAGACACGAAGCTTTAAAACCAACCCTCCGCCCACCATATGATGGACCATTCAGAGTGCTGGAACCTGGTGATAAGCATGTTGTGCTTGATTTAGGGGACAGAAAAGAAACAGTCAGCATTGACAGACTTAAACCTGCTTTCATGTTGAGCGACGAGCCTGCACGGGTGGCGAGAGCACCTCGACGGGGTAGACCCCCCAAGAGAAACGACTCAGCCCCCCCGCAGGGACCAAATAACCACTCTCCTCCCCAGGCTGCAGATCCCTTACAGGACGGACCCGCTAGGACGCCAAAGCGGGCCTACAGCAGCTTCAGGAGAAGATTAAAACCCAGACGACACATAGACTGATGTGAAATTGACAAAGAGTTGTTAACTATGCTGTCGGATTGTGCCGTTGCAGTTTTAAGGCTGACTTGTGACATTAACTATACTGTTGTTGTTACCACTGAATTTTTAACAGGATCATGCTGCATAGCTTGAAGGTTAACATGACTGCTGAAGATATTTTTCCTTTTTCCTGTTGAGATGAATAACGGTATAATATGTCATGGATGTTATCTTAAGCTGTAAACTTAATTTGATTGTCCTTTTCTTAGACGTTTGGGGGGGGGGGCTGTGGTTTATATTATTCATATATCCATACCTACATATGTATAGACATAAGAGGAATGTTTAGAGATTGCATATGTAGAATGACCTCACGTCTCAGAGCAGGACAAGAGGTCTCGACCACCGGCAAAGATCAAGGAGCAGACGGAGACGCAGCGGTGGAGACCTGAACGAACTTCCTGACCCCCCAGGGTCAGGTGGAGGAGAGAGAGGACAATGGAGAGGGATTACGCTGATGCGGGATGTCGGCTTTGATATGCAATGTCTTTTGTTGTGTGTGGGTATAAGTATGAAGGTCTGACTGCGCTCAGCCTCTTCATTCTGCTTCTGCATCGAGATGAGACATGTTAGGGACTGGAAGCTGATAATAAAACTTGATTTATAAAATCACTTCGCTTCCTCATTTCAAGCTCCCTACAATATTTACCATTTCTTGATGTACAAGAAAAGCCCTGAAAGAGTCAAAATGGCTTCTCGGAATGAAACCAAGAGAAAAATTAGATAAGGCTATGTGTTTGGGGTTTTCTTTAATAGAAATGAGTGTTTTGATGGTTTTTTTTTTTCAATAATCACGTGACCAATAGATGGATTTCAGTAGGTTAAAACCTACAAAACACAATTTTTCAATCAGTGACTCGTTTAATATTTTCGTACAGGCTACGCAACCTTACTTGCATATTCCATCTTCGGGGTCCTCCAGTCCGAACCTCTCATCGAAGCTGAGCTGGATCCTCATGTTGCTGGTTGCCACTAGTCTCCACACTAACGCTGTATTCCTGGGGTAAGTGTGTGGGAAGTCTGGGCTGTGGACCATTCCAGCTCCAGACACTGTTATGACTTTCTCCTGATGGGAATCTTGCACTCCTAAAACACAGAAAATGTAGCATTTCATTAGTATTTGGCAAATGCACACAAACGCTGGTGTACAGTAGCTTTGTGTTTGACTGTGGGGTTTTCATGATTTGGAGCATCAAAGACATGGGTGGATTTCATCAGGTGGCCGGAGGGATTTAATCACAGCTTGTATTGTCACTCAATCCTCCGGGGAGCCATCAGACCATCACAGGAAAAATTGTCAGGAAATTTCCACCTGAGCCTCATGATCACTGCAATGACAATACCCCGAGGCAATCTTGATAGTCCCACATTTTTTTTTACACAATAAGTCAAATCAAATAATAAAGGGAATGGGTATTTAAAACAATTTCCCACATTTAAGCCTGTAATTATACTGTCATATATTACTGCAAATGTATAGCACTAATACATATATTTTGAGAAGTTCAATGCCTACTCAATGGAGTGCTTTTTAATCGTTATCGTTAAGTGTCTGAAGCACAAAGTGACTGAAGTAATGTAAACTTCACTGCTCACCAGGATGGGCTTTCCCAGAAATATAAAATGGTGTAAAGATGCTGAATGACGTTAAGCTCTCATATTGTGCAAAATGGTGTTTTGGTGTCTTTTAGCCATATAAAACACGGACATGGGTCTGGGTCCCATGTATGCTGTTAAAAAATTTAAATGCTCACTTTACTGAGAAAGAAACTGCCTTTATGGAGATAAACTCTGCTGGTTTGCAATTCCTGAGCCTTATTATGACAGCTGAGCGAAAAGCATAAACATAATTTAGATTTCAGATTTTATACCGACACAAAGCACTAAAAGGTTGCCCTAACTTTCTTAGTTATTCAGAGGTGTGTTTTGGGTGCAGCATGAGATAAACCAAACAGAATACCACCTTTAACAATTTGCCATATTGCTATTATAGTGGTGCGTGAGGACCAATTGGTTGTCTACAGAGGAAACAGACCTCATTTATGGGAGTGACACTGTTCCACCTCAGCCTTTCAAGGCGAAGCAGGTGTCAGGTGAAGTAGCAGCAAGTGTGTCCTCATTTTCTGGCACTACCACATTAATATCCACCACTTAAATAGCAACTGAAGAGTTCGTTTGCAAAAACAGGTAATTCCAATTGGTTTAATAATGAGAAAAACAACTTTTTCATCTGTTGGTTTGTATATGTTAGTATTTCCTATTCAGCTTCTAAGACATGGTCACTTGAAATATGAGTAGCTCAGACATAATAAAGCAAAAAAATTGAACATCAACTCATTGTTATTTTTTGGTAGTTTATGAGTACAAAAACAGATAAGTCCACAACACAGACTTTTGCAAAAACAGACATGTCCCGAAAACCATGCTAGCTTGTCTGGTGAACATATCACTGGTTCATCTGCTTCATCAAAATTATCCATATTTGACATAAAATGCAACAAAATTGTAAAAGAAAATCCCAAAAAACTGGCAGGGAAATCACGCAAAGCGAGCAGACCCAAGTAGGGGTCTCTGCAGAATGCTGTCGCAGCAGATAAGATAAGATAAGATAAGATAAGATAAGATAAGATAAGCCTTTATTAGTCCCACAATGGGGAAATTCCAGGATTGCAACAGCACAGGGATAGCAACACTCAGAGCAACAATCAGAAGGCAAGAGAAAAAAAAAAGAAACAAGAGCAGCAAGTATACATATGTACATATAAACATATATACAGTGGGGGGAAAAGTATTTAGTCAGCCACCAATTGTGCAAGTTCTCCCACTTAAAAGATGAGAGAGGTCTCCAATTTTCATCATAGGTATACCTCAACTATGAGAGACAAAATGAGAAAAAAAAAATCCAGAAAATCACATTGAAGGATTTTTAATGAATTAATTGGTAAATTCCTCGGTAAAATAAGTATTTGGTCAATAACAAAAGTTCATCTCAATACTTTGTTATATACCCTTTGTTGGCAATGACAGAGGTCAAACGTTTTCTGTTAGTCTTCACAAGGTTTTCACACACTGTTGCTAGTATTTTGGCCCATTCCTCCATGCAGATCTCTAGAGTAGTGATGTTTTGGGGCTGTCGCTGGGCAACACAGACTTTCAGCTCCCTCCAAAGATTTTCTATGGGGTTGAGATCTGGAGACTGGCTAGGCCACTCCAGGACCTTGAAATGCTTGCTACGAAGCCACTCCTTCGTTGCCCGGGCAGTGTGTTTGGGATCATTGTCATGCTGAAAGACCCAGCCACGTTTCATCTTCAATGCCCTTGCTGATGGAAAGAGGTTTTCACTCAAAATCTCACGATACATGGCCCCATTCATTCTTTCTTTTACACGGATCAGTCGTCCTGGTCCCTTTGCAGAAAAACAGCCCCAAAGTATAATGTTTCCACCCCCATGCTTCACAGTAGGTATGGTGTTCTTTCTCCTCCAAACACGACAAGTTGAGTTTTTACCAAAAAGTTCTATTTTGGTTTCATCTGACCATATGACATTCTCCCAATCCTCTTCTGGATCATCCAAATGCTCTCTAGCAAACTTCAGACGGGCCTGGACATGTACTGGCTTAAGCAGGGGGACACGTCTGGCACTGCAGGATTTGAGTCCCTGGCGGCGTAGTGTGTTACTGATGTAGCCTTTGTTACTTTGGTACCAGCTCTCTGCAGGTCATTCACTAGGTCCCCCCGTGTGGTTCTGGGATTTTTGCACACCGTTCTCGTGATCATTTTGACCTCACGGGGTGAGATCTTGCGTGGAGCCCCAGATCGAGGGAGAGTATCAGTGGTCTTGTATGTCTTCCATTTTCAAATAATTGCTCCCACAGTTGATTTCTTCACACCAAGCTGCTTACCTATTGCAGATTCAGTCTTCCCAGCCTGGTGCAGGTCTACAATTTTGTTTCTGGTGTCCTTTGACAGCTCTTTGGTCTTGGCCATAGTGGAGCTTGGAGTCTGACTGTTTGAGGTTGTGGACAGGTGTCTTTTATACTGTTAATGAGTTCAAACAGGTGCCATTAATACAGGTAACGAGTGGAGGACAGAGGAGCCTCTTAAAGAAGAAGTTACAGGTCTGTGAGAGCCAGAAATCTTGCTTGTTTGTAGGTGACCAAATACTTATTTTACCAAGGAATTTACCAATTAATTCATTAAAAATCCTTCAATGTGATTTTCTGGATTTTTTTTTTCTCATTTTGTCTCCCATAATTGAGGTATACCTATGATAAAAATTGGAGACCTCTCTCATCTTTTAAGTGGGAGAACTTGCACAATTGGTAGCTGACTAAATACTTTTTTGCTCCACTGTATATATATAGACTCACAGTGCGGAGCATTGTAGCTAGATGGAATAATATGTAGATATATAAAAACACAGTGCGGCACATTGTAGCTAGATGGAATAAATATGTAGATATATAAACACACCCAGTGCGGAGCATTGTAGCTAGATGGAATAAATATGTAAATATATAAACACACGCAGTGCAGAGCATTGTTGCTAGATGGGATGAAACGGCACAACCGTCTACCTAGTTATCCTACATGGTATGATTATGTACCCATACATATTCTCACCCTCCATAGCGACCGGTACTTTCCTAGTTGTATGCCGGAGGGGACCATTGTATAAGTCTATTGCGTCTTTTGCATTCAAAACTATTAGGTTGTCACGTCTTTTTGCTATCTCTGCGAGCCGCCCTGCTTAGGTTGTACAGTTTGACAGCCGTTGGTAGGAAGGACCTGCGAAACCTCTCGGTTGCGCACCTAGGATGATGTAGTCTGCTGCTAAATGAGCTCCTCAGTGCATTCAGTATGTCCTGCATAGGGTGGAACTCGGACTCCAGCAGAGATGACAGTTTAGCAACCGTCCTTCTCTCTCCTATCTCCTCCACTGGGTCAAGGCGCTGCCCCAGGACAGAGCTAGTTTTCTTGATCAGTTTGTTCAGTCTCTTCCTATCGGCTGCATTATGCCACTGCCCCAGCAGACCACTCCAAAAGTGATGGCTGATGCCACCACTGTGTCATAGAATGTCTTCAGCAGCGTCCCTTGTACACCAAAAGACCTGAGTCTCCTCAGTAGGAACAGCCTGCGCTGTCCCTTCTTGTAGAGTGCGTCAGTATTGTGTGACCAGTCTAGTTTTTTGTTCAGATGAACACCCAGGTACTTGTAGGATGTCACCATCTCGATGTCTGTTCCCTGTATATTTACTGGTGCTGTGAGGGGTTGTCCTTGCCTGCAGCAGTCCACCACCAGCTCCTTAGTTTTCCTTGCATTGATCTGGAGGCAGTTCCGATGGCACCAGTCCACGAAGTCCTGGATAAGCCCTCTGTACTCAGCTTCATCTCCACTGGAGATGAGGCCAACGATCGCAGAGTCATCAGAGAACTTCTGTAGATGGCAGTGTGTTGTGTTGTGTGAGAAGTCCACAGTATAAGATAGATAAGATAGACACATGATTGGCTGATCCTTGCTGCACCATTGAGTCACGTCACCCAAATACCAAGCGCTGATTTGCTGTG
The DNA here is from genome assembly GCA_020510985.1 of Pholidichthys leucotaenia. Taxonomy (NCBI): domain Eukaryota; kingdom Metazoa; phylum Chordata; class Actinopteri; order Cichliformes; family Pholidichthyidae; genus Pholidichthys; species Pholidichthys leucotaenia. The sequence continues at coordinate 342,322,896 of CM035840.1, forward strand.
TGTGGAGTTATCTGATTTTGTAAAAACAGGGTCCTGGCGTTTATCGGCTTTTAAAAAAAACAAACAAACCATGAACTTCGTAGTGTATATAACAGTGGATATAGCAGATTTTTAGAAAAAACAATTTGAACTTCTATAAGTGGGTAATGTGAACAGTTGTTTGTCGTACAGAGGGAAATTTTCTTGGAAGTAGCATTTATCGGTTTTTGCAAACAAACTCTTCAATTGTTAATCCACCACTGACTCAATAACTATGTTTTTGTTGGTTAAAAGCACAAAATCATTGTGCTGCAGTAAACTGGCAAATTGCTGACTTTGCACCCTCCCACACCCCTTTTAAAAGACACCAGTCCTGTAGAGTGGTGGCCTAGTGGTAGAGCATCTGCCCCACAGTTGGGAGATTGTGGGTTCACGGCCCAGCTGAGTCATACCAACAACCATATACAAATTGTATTTTCTGCCTTCTAGCTTAGTGCTCAGCATAATAGAATGGGGAAAGAAAAGTTAACACACAGAAGTACCAGAGGACTGACCCATCACTGTAGCGTTCACTGCTTACAGTAGCTGTGTGGCCTTGGGTCATAGAAATGGAGATAGGCACCACCTCTACACACCATATGGTGTCCCACATGCTGTGGAAGGGAATTAACTTAAACTGGCAATGACCTTGCGTACCACCAGTCCTACAAGTGTAAAGTCAACAAGGGTTTAAAATGTGAAAAAGGGCAATGTGCCACCAGAAATTACCAAAACGTCTGGCAGAAGGTCAAAGTGTGGTGCACATTCATGTTTTAGATTATCACAATAAGCCCCCCTGGTTTTATGGTATCACAAACCAACAAGCAACACCTTCAGTTCTTCAGTTAACAAACCAAATGTACCCAGACGCCACGTTAGTTATGCATTTTTGAGGTGCTGAGAAACATCACAGAAATGGTTTGAGGTCTTTAAAACTATATATGAATGCCCTTGAGGATGTCAAAACTTTAAATTAATCCCTTGAACAAGCACAATATGGAGCATTTAAAAGCATGTAAAGCATGTACTGGCTATGGAGTACCACTAAAAAAGACAAGTGGTTTGTCTTAAAGGCAGCACATAAAAAAAAAAATCCACTAATGCATTTTTTATGTGATCAAGTGTTGTGTTTTCCACATAGAGCACCTGTCACTAAAGTACTGTGTTTTGCTAAACAGACATTTTACGCAGAGCAAAAAACTTACATAAACAATGGTTGATTTCATGAGCATCAACATGAAACATCTTTCATTTTCTGGTAATAAACTGATCCCATTCCATGCCTTTCCTCAATTTCTTCAAGATGTATTTACTTTTTCACCACTGATGAACATTTAGTATTCATAAAGCAGCCCAAAACATTCAGCCATCAGAGGGACCAGCAGGGGTTTACTGTGCCCAGTAGAAGAAGTGTGCTGCTTTAAGTTTGTGAAGCATTAAACGGATGAGTAACCATTTCCCCGGTGAAATATGAGCGAGTTTATATTTCAAACGTATTTTTGGGGCTTGGCTACTCTTTATTTTGTCATAAATTTTAAAGATATGATTCATACCCAGCGGTCTGATTTATTCAGTGGCTATATGAATTACAAAAACAAAGTCGTGTTAGGAATGTGGCGTGTATTCACCCTGTAAAATGTCAACTAACAGTTTCACAGCACACCTAAATTCCTCCTGATGGTTCCAAGGACAACAAAATCCGTCTGAGGGAGTAAAGTGAGTCACTTAAAAATAAGTGAATAAAAGTAGCTCAGACAGTTTTTAATGTGCGGGACGTGTGCCCATGACTTAGAGTCAATAATAATTTTAATAAAAGTGTACAACCCTGCTGCTATTTGTGTCAACCTTTCCATTCTAAAGAAAAAAAAAGACTTTCAGAACCACTTTACAAAAAGACTACCTAATACAAGATTTTAAAATATTTTATAAATGCTTTATAAATCATGAATGAGAAAGCATGAAAAGTTAAAAGATATATTTCATTGATGCAAGTTCACAAGTTGTCCGATCAAGAGACCTTTTAACTGTAGAAAAACTGGATAGATTTGGAGAGAGACAGGGATGGAGCCTTGGGGGAGGTATGCGTCGCGCTCTTTGGCTGCTAAGACAAATACTGCAAATGATTTATAGGATAACTGTTTGCTAAACAGAAGAAGCACAACCCTATAAATCTTACACTGGCAGAATATTAATAGTACAACTTCCTACATGCAAAGTAATCCAAAGAAGTTGTGTCTGTAATTTCTCCACTAATATATCTTGAAATAATTGTCAAAAATTGCCCGTCGGGGCAGAGAGAAGAGAGCCACGTGCAGGACTGCAGTTTGTGAAATTTATTAAGAAACAAAACACAAAGTTCAAAACAGTGCTCAAACCCAAAAACCAAACTGATATACAGGTGCATCTCAATAAATTAGAATGTCATCGAAGAAGTTAATTAAACTCAGTAATTCAATTCAGAAAATGAAACTCCTATATTATATAGATTCATTACACACAGAGTGATATATTTCAAGTGTTTATTTCTTTTAATTTTGATGGTTATGGCTTACAGCTCAAGAAAACCCAAATTCAGTTTCTCAAAAAATTAGAATATTACATAAAATTAATTTTAAAAAATGGATTTTTAATAGAAATGTTGGCCTACTGAAAAGTATGTCCATGTACACACTCAATACTTGGTCGGGGCTCATTTTGCATGAATTATTGCATCAATGTGGCATGGCATGGAGGTGATCAGCCTGTGGTACTGCTGAGGTGTTAAAAAGGCCCACGTTGCTTTGATAGCGGCCTTCAGCTCGTCTTCATTGTTGTGTCTGGTGTCTCTCATCTTCCTCTTGACAATACTCCATAAATTCTCCATATAGTTGAAGTCAGGCTAGTTTTATGGCCAATAAAGCACAGTGATACTATGGTCATTAAACCAGGTTTTGGCACTTTTGGCAGTGTGGGCAGGTGTCAAGTCCTGCTGGAAAATGGAATCAGCTTCTCCATAAAGCTTGTCAGAAGAGGGAAGCATGAAGTGCTCTAAAATTTGCTGGTAGACAGCTGCGCTGACTTTGGACTTGATAAAACACAGTGGACCAACACCAGCAGATGACCTCTTTTCAGGTGAAAGTAAATTTTGCATTTCATTTGGAAATCAAGGTCCCAGAGTCTGGAGAAAGAGTGGAGAGGCACAGAATCTAAGTTACTTGAGGTCCAGTGTGAAGTTTCTACAGTCAGTGATGATTTGAGGAGCCATATTACGTATCTGCTGGTGTTGGTTCACTGTGTTTTATCAAGTCCAAAGTCAGTGCAGCCATCTACCAGAAAATTTTAGAGCACTTTATGCTTCCCTTTGCTGACAAGCTTTATGGAGATACTGGTTTTATTTTCCAGGAGGACCTGGTGCCTGTCCACACTGCCAAAAGTACCAAAACCTGGTTAAATGACCATGGTATCACTGTGCTTGATTGACCAGAAAACTAGCCTGACTTCAACTCCATAGAGAATTTATGGAGTATTGTCAAGAGGAAGATGAGAGACACCAAACCCAACAATGCAGACGAGCTGAAGGTCACTATCAAAGCAACCTGGGCCTCCATAACACCTCGGCAGTACCACAGGCTGATCACCTCCATGCTACGCTGCACTGATGCAGTAATTCATGCAAAAGGAGCCCTGACCAAGAATTGAGTGTGTACATGGACATACTTTTCAGTCGGCCAACATTTCTATTAAAAAAACATTTTTTAAAATTAATTTTATGAAATATTCAAATTTTTTGAGAAACTGAATTTGGGGTTTTCATGAGCTGTAAGCCATAGCTCTCAAAATTAAAAGAAATAAACACTTGAAATATATCACTCTGTGTGTAATGAATCTATATAATATAGGAGTTTCATTTTCTGAATTGAATTACTCAATTGAATTAACTTTTTGATGACATTCTAATTTATTGAGATGCACCTGTACAAACTTGCAGATACCACACCAGAACAAGGGCTGGGTTCTGGTGGAGATGAGAGAAGGGAACTTAAGACTCCAGCAAAGGAAAATGAAAATAACAGCCCTTAAATAGGATCAACAACAATTAACACAAAAAGTAACAGGTGTGAATCACATGAGTGGGCTGGGAAGAAAATGACAATCAGCTGTGAGTCATGAGGAGAGAAGACGGAGCTGACAGGTTGAGAGGAGCACTGCCTACAACCAGGAAAAAACCCGGAAATGCTCCTGACAACTGCAACTCCTGAGAGAGAAAGAAAAGCAAAGCCACTGGCAAAAAATAAAGTGAAAACAAATAAGGACAAATAAACCCAAATACGCAAATAACAAAACTACACTGAATGTAAACAGGAAAACAAATCATACAAAGAAACAATACCAACTAAGTGAAAACAAACTAGAAATAACATCACCGGCATAGAACTCCAAAATACAATATTATACAAATAAGGAAAAACAAAAAGGCAAAGAGACAGAGCACTGTGAAATCCCCCGTGCCCAGGTCATGACAGAGCACCCCCACCCCCTCCCAAGGGGTGGAACCAGACACCCCGGGCAATGTCAAAAGAAAACAAGGGCCCACCCACACAAAGACCCTACCCCACCAAAAGACAAGAAAACAACCCCACCCCGGGTGGGAGGAGGGGAGCCCAGGCATGGAGAGACCGAAACAAACCAGAGAAAATAATAAGAACTCCCGTGACTCACACCCCAGCAAAACCCAGGCTAGGAGAAAACAAAAAACAAAAACCCCACTCAGGATCCACACCAGACATAATTAGGGACCTAGGCCCCCTAGACAAAGGAACTAGACTGTTCCGGTGGCCGGCTGAAGTCCCAGGCCTGGCAGAAGGTGAGGTGATAAGAGTCGGGCGGCCTGCCGGAGAAAATGAGCCACCCAACCCAATGGCACAGTCTGTCAGGCGGTCGACCAGAGTTCTTTAACCACCAGCACAGAAGATGTGGCCCAGGGGGTGGCCACCCAACATGGACGACCAGAGATGAGGAGGATGGAGGAATAAGGGGAACCTCAATGACGTCAGGCGAAGGAGAGGGGACCACGACAGCCTCGGGCAGAGGAGAGGGAACCACGACGGCCTCGGGCAGAAGAGAGGGGACTACGACGGCATCTGGCAGAGGAGGGAGAACCACGATGGCATCTGGCAGGGGAGGGGGGAACCACGACGGCGTCTGGCAGAAGAGGGGGAACCATGATGGCATCTGGCAGAGGAGGGAGAACCACGATGGTGTCTGGCAGAGGAAAGGGGACCACGACGACGTCTGACCACTCTGCAGCACCCTCGGTGGTCCCGGACTAGGACACAGTAACACCCACAGGGGTCCCAGACTGGGACATAGTAACACCCGCGGTGGCTCCAGGCTGGAGCAAAGTTGCACCCGTGGTGGACCCGGACTAGAGCAAAGTTGCACCCGTGGTGGACCCGGACTGGGACAGTGCTGCACCCTCTGTGGACCCAGACTGGGACAGATCTGCACCCTCAGTAGACCTGGACTGGGCCAAAGCTGCACCCTTGGTGGACCTGGACTGAAGAAAAGCTGCACCCACGGAGGCCCCGGGCTGGGACGGAGTACCCGCGATGACCTCAACTACTGGGAAACCAGCACCCTTGGTGGACCCGGACTGGGCCAGAACTGCACCCTCGGAGGTCCCGGGCTGGGATGGAGCACCTGCGATGACCTCAGCAGGAAGGGAAGCAGCACCCACAAAGGACCCGGACTGGGCCAAAGCTGCACCCACGGAGGCCCTGGGCTGGGACGGAGCATCTGCGACAACCTCAACTGATGGGGAAGCAGCATCCTCGGAGGCCCTGGGCTTGGACGGAGCACCCACGGAGACCTCAACCAGAGGGGGAGCAGCACCCACGGAGGTCCCTGGCTGGGACAGAGCACCCACGATGACCTCGGCAGGAGGAGCTGGACCCACAGTGATCTCAGGCAGCGAGGCTGGACCCACAAAGACTTTTGCCGAAGCTGGATGGTCCTCGGTGACCCTGGGGAGAAGCTCAGATGGGAGAGGCAGAGAAACAGGGTCAGGGTCACCAGCGGCAGTGGAGCCCGGTGAGGTGAGCTCAGGTGCAGCCAACGACTGCACCTGGCTCTTCCGACCAAGAGCCAGGCAAGATCTCTCAAAAATAGAAACAACAAAGACAAAGGAGAGCACTTGCCTGATCTCAAGCTTCACCGCTGTCCAGGACTCCATTGATCCGGATGACAACTCCTCAGGCCTGGCCGTCTGGAGGTCCCGCTTGGACTCTGCTGTGGCAGCCCCAGCAGCAGGCATGGTGGTCAATGCAGTCCTGGGCCCCCCCCCCCCCCCCCAGTGATGTGGCCCATGCAGGTAGCTCACCCGGCGTGGACACAGGAGGTCAGCTTCCTGCTGGCGCTGAATCCTGTTCAGCCGAGGCCAGGGGACGCTCCATCGTCGGCACAGGCTTCAGCTCAGTCGCAGTATTCTCTCTCCATCCAAACTGTGGCTGCGGGGCTGGAACCAGGTCCTTCGGGGCCACAGGCTCCTCCATAGCCCGGCGGCTCAGTCCTGGGGCCGGCGGGGACTCAAGGGGGAAAGGAGGAGACACAGAGAGAGCAGGTAAACAGTCTAAAGCTGCAGCTGATGACGAGGACTCAGAGGACTGCCTAATCTGAGCCTCACCATCAGGAGTCAGGCAAGATAATTCATGCTTCATTGAATGAGAAGAAAAAAAAAAACACTTGCCTGAACTCCTGGGCTGTGATGTCTTCTGCTGCAGCGGGTTGGAAATCAGCCCTCTCTGTGACTTCAATGGTTGTAGGCCCCTCAGAGGAACGTGGAGGAGCCGTCCCTGCAGACACGGTGACGGGCGGAGCCGGGGACGAAACAGCTGGACCCTCAGCAGCGGGAGAAGACGTCGGGGAGATGGGAGTTGCAGCAAAGGAGGATGAGTGGGCTGACAGGACAGCCAGCGAGAAGAAACACGAGGAAAAAACTGCTGCGGGAGTTGTCTAGCTTGACATGGGAGAAGCTGCCGACTGACAGGCGGAGGCGTTCTTCCGGTGGGATTTCCTTGAGCACTGGTGGGGAGCAGGAGGTGGAGACATAGGCTCACGGTGAAGGAGGAGAGGCTCCGGAGTCAGGGGACGCTCACTCCTCGGCTCAAATGCCAGGCCCCCCGGTGAAACCTCCTCCAGCTCCTGGGCAAGATCCGGGAGGAGCCATGGCTTAAATTCCAGCAAAAGCTCAGTCTCTCGCCAAGATAACCTGCCTGCGCTCCTCCAGCTCCTCGGCTGATGGTGTGGGCCAGTGTTCAGGAGGAGGAGGCGAAGCTGCCGCCGGAGAGCAGCAAGAGGATGGAGGCTTACGTGTCCGTGGGCGCCTGCTCTTCGTCGGCGCAGGCACGGACATAAGAGTGGATTCCCCCAGCCCGTGACTCATAGGTTGTAGTGTGATAATGGAAATGAGTAGGTCTGCGAGCTTCGGGTGGTCCCACAGGCTGGGGCATGTCTCGACTACCTGCGCCGCGCCCTCCAGACACTCTCAGGCTGCCTCAGGAGTACGGGAGGCACGAGCCTGCAAAAGTATGTCCTCCAGGACACACACAGTGCATCGCTCCGCTTCGCTCAGACCCAGGGTTGACAAATCCGGGGTGACAGACATGGTAAACCCCAGGTGAAAAAACAAAACTGGGGAGGAATAGGAAAAATCTGCGAACCTTCACTGCCACTGGAGTGAAACAAAAAATTAACACAAACTGCAGCCGCTGGGTCTCAAACTGGCCGGAGTCTTCTGTCAAGAATTGCCCCTTGGGGCAGAGAGGAGAAAGCCACGCACAGGACTGCAGTTTGTGAAATTTATTAAGAAACAAAACACAAAGTTCAAAACAGTGCTCAAACCCAAAAACCAAACTGATATACAAAATAAACTTACAGATACCACATCAGAACAAGGGCTGGGTTCTGGTGGAGATGAGAGAAAGGAACTTAAGACTCCAGCAAAGGAAAATGAAAATAACAGCCCTTAAATAGGATCAACAACAATTAACACAAAAAGTAACTGGTGTGAATCACATGAGTGGGCAGGGAAGAAAATGACAATCAGCTGTGAGACATGAGGAGAGGAGACGGAGCTGACAGTTTGACAGGCGCACTGCCCACAACCAGAGAAAAACCCGGAAGTGCTCCTGACAACTGCAACTCCTAAGAGAGAAAGAAAAGTGAATACACTGGTAAAAAATAAAGTGAAAACAAATAAGGACAAATAAACCCAAATATGTAAATAACAAAACTACACTGAACGTAAACAGGAAAATAAATCATACAAAGAAACAATACCAACTAAGTGAAAACAAACTAGAAATAACATAGAACTCCAAAATACAATATTATACAAATAAGGAAAAACAAAAAGGCAATGAGACAGCACGGTGAAATCCCCCGTGCTCAGATCGTGACAATAATATCTTATCTATATTATAGTTATTCAGTCTTCTTTTTTAGAAATCATTCTGGATATCTACAAGGGGGGCTGAAAAGTTCATAGTTGTCAAATTTGACCAAATGTGGTTTATTTTTCAACCACAGGGATCCAAGTGCTGCAACACCGATGGAAGAAGTGGATAGAAGAAATAAACCACATTTGGTCAGATTGGACCACTATGAACTTTTCAGCCTTCCCTCGTATAACAATCTGTTCATCTTGCTGTTGTCCCTAACCATTGACCAAATATCTATCTACATCATTTAGTATTTGTCCCCAGGCATCTTCACTGATGCCTATTAAGTAGTAGTAGATTAGTTTATTTGACAGGGACAGTGCAATAAACATAGACAATTAATCAAAGACAATCAATCTGATGTGTTGCACATAAAACAATGACACTTTCAGACACTTTCAGAGACAAAAAATAAACTGCCAAATCCCTTTGATGTTTTCACTGGTGCTGCAGCTAAATGACAGCATGCCAGATGCAAAGGAAAATAAAGCCCAGGCATGACTTCTCAGTGAACAAGTTCTTTCATAAATGTGTGAAGATTTTGGCTTTGAGTGCAAACTGTCTCTGCAAATGAGATATGTTTTTCTTCAGGCAAATCTACAAGTCCTTCCAACATCACCCCACAGCTGTAGAATTAATAACGGTATATTGTGATTTTACTTGACGCAGTCAAATCACATACAGTATGATGCCTTTACACAATGCATAATGTGGTTTTACAGTTTTTCTCAGTCGCTTTGGTGCATTTCTCAGAACAGAGTTCAAGTTTGTACCATGCTAAGTGCTTTTCCCAAAACAAAGTGTGTGAACTGCAAAATACAGTTGATGACCTGCATGTAATTTGCTCAAAATGTTCAGTCTAAGTGTCAAAAGCAAATATTTATCGCAATGAAACTGCCACTACCATCAGAATAAAGAGTCCTTTTGCCAGCTTTTTTAACAAGACCATCAAAATGTTTGAACATGTTTTCAGTAGACCAGTTTATGTTGTAAGTATTTTCTAACAAAAACTGTCATGGTTTTTGGTAACAGTGACTGAAAATAAACAAGGAAACACTTTTCTCTGTGTTGCTGAGCAATTTCAAAACTATAAAGTCATATTACTGTGTGAGGGGGATAGATTGAAAGACCCTGGATATGATTTGAAGTTTTTACTGTGCTGTTTTTACTGAATTATGCATTTTGAGGTTTTATAGTAAGTATACAGTATTTCTGTATGTACAGTAAAGTGCACATTTTTTGGGTTACCTACCTATTCACCTGATGAAATGTTGGATAATCGAGGATACAGTGGTTCTCGGAAATATTTGGTTGCACCTTCCAACCAACCTCAGCTATAGTAAGACCATGATTTAGAACATGGTCAACAATTGTGGCCCTAATTTCATCGAGAACAGGCATATGTACTTGACCTATCTTGCTCGTCCTCTTATTCTTCCACCTCGCATCCTTATGCCTCTTCTTCCGGACTGTTGACCCTGCTCATTCTCTTGATGTCCTTCCATTGTTGTGTCAGAAATGGTAACCGATTTGTGAAGGCTTTATATATGCTGCCAGTTGAGGTTTATTGGGTTCACCTGTGAGCTTCGTCTTCTTCTTCCGTATGGCTCCCAAAGTCACTGAGCAATGTCATGTAAGCTGTGGAGCCAGGTCACTGTCTCTGGGGTGGGGTTGGTGAGGTCCACATGGATACCACTGAGCTGTTCTAGAGAACAGGAAGGTCACTGATTGACCTAATTCTTAACACATTTCCCCTCATAAGTGAAAGATTTCATAAGTAAAACAATCACCTAAAAACAATTAATCAATTTAATACATATTTATGAAAAAAAGGTAATAGAAATGTATAAAAAGATGCTTGTCGTAATGATAACTAGTTCAACACTTTTACATGTAATGACTCAAGCAATGAACGGATGCCTAAATGTTTTGGGGTGAAGGACTATTCAACAGAAAACCTGTTAATGTATTTTGACTGACACGTCAAAAGCAAATGATAATGTAAAAAATAGCAGACAATAAGCTGCTGTATGCATACAAACGTATTCACTGTTTGTTCCAAATGATGAGAAATAGTTTTGATGATGGGCACAAGTGACTAGGTGATGTGGAGGTTGAACTAATAGTTCTGAGAATTTCAATACACCAGAGTGACTAAAAAAAAAAAAAACCCTGTAAACTTGAGTACACAGGTTACATCTTAGATTTGACTGACTGTTTTGTATCGACTTACTGGGTCAGGAGGAATTTAAAAAATAGCTTTACTACTATTAATGTATTACTGTAAATCAGGACCTGCCATCATAATGACACAATTTATACAACAGTTCCATGAATACTATTAATAAGTTAACAGTTGACAACAGATTATGATTTGTCTGTGTATTTAATATTATACTGTCCCGCTAAGACTACTGCTACACAAAAACAGGTAGTTTACAACTACTTATTGTTTGCTAACACAAACAATAAGCATGATGTAAATTATATCTTTATTGTCATTTGACACACATGTTCAATAAAATCTGCTTTTGTCGAAAATTCATTGTTTTTATTTTCCAGAGTCCTTTGATGTAGTCGCAATAGAGAGCCTAAGTCACGCCCCCTCTACTTCTGCATATGAGACCTTACAGTATCTCACAAAAGTGAGTACACCTCTCACATTTTTGAAAATATTTTATTATATCTTTTCATGGGACAACACTGAAGATATGACACTTTGATACAATGTAAAGTAGTCAGTGTACAGCTTGTATAACAGTGTAAATTTGCTGTCCCCTCAAAATAACTCAACACACAGCCATTAATGTCTAAACCGCTGATAACAAAAGTAAGTACAACCCTAAGTGAAAATGTCGGCATTGTGCCCAAGTGTCAATATTTTGTGTGGCCACCATTATTTTCCAGCACTGCCTTAAAGAGTCTGTGACATAATTCAAACAAGACATCATTAGAAAGAAGAATTACTGTGTTTTTATTGTGTAGACAAAAAAAAATCAATAATTTTTTTTTTCCCATATACTACCATAAATTACATCGTGATGCAGCAGATTGCGATGCTCATTTGTCAAAATTGGGTCAAACGGCACCACCATATTGTGACGTCATGAGAGGAACCCAATATGTAAACGAGCATGGCTGAGTACACTGAAGCGGAGGAAGTTGTGAGCAATTTCAGCGAAGATTTGAGCGATTTGTTGATAGTTTTTGAGGAATATGCAGGACCGAGTGATGAAGAAGAGCGAGTTGGTTCTAACGAAGGACTGCAACCCTATTTATTTGAACCATATCATTCAGGAAGCGACGATGACTCACACGTTTCAGAGGATGAAGGGTCCGACGGTGAAGGGTTAGAGATGGACATTGGTCGCCTCCAAAACACTGAATGGTAATATACAGATAGATCTAAAAGAAGTAGATATGCAACTTTGATCATGTACCTTTGCTATGTTGTAAATTGAAGTAGCTAGACGGCCGAGAGCCGGTCTCCTTCATTTCAGTGGTTATTCTCTTTTACCCCAATTTGGTTTTAAAAAAAATTCACCAAAAGGCCCGCAATTCATTTTTTTTATTCAGTAGTAGAAAACAATACACACAAATCACAAATATGCTAATAATACAAGTAAATAAGATAAGATAAGATAAGATAAGCCTTTATTAGTCCCACAACGGGGAAATTCCAGGATTGCAACAGCACAGGGATAGCAACACTCAGAGCAACAATCAGAAGGCAAGAAAAAAAACAAGCAAGCAAGAGCAGCTAATAAACATATGTACGTATTACTATAAAATATATATATATACACACACACACAGACACACAGTGCAGAGCATTGTAGCTGGATGGAATAAATATATGAATATATGAACACACAGTGCAGAGCATTGTAGCTAGATGGAATAAATATGTAAATATATAAACACCCACAGTACGGAGCATTGCAGCTAGGTGGAATAAATATGCAAGTATATAAACACACACAGTGCGGAGCAATGTAGCTAGATGGAATAATATGTAGATATATAAATATATAAACACACCCAGTGCTGAGCATTGTAGCTAGATGGAATAAATATGCAAATATATAAACACACACAGTGCAGAGCATTGTTGCTAGATGGAATGAAACAGCATAACCGTCTACTTAGTTATCCTACATGGTATGATTATGTGCCCATACATATTCTCACCCTCCATAGCGACCGGTATGTTCCTAGTTGTATGCCGGAGGGGACCATTGTGTAAGTCTATTGCATCTTTTGCATTCAAAAAACTATTAGTTTGTTACGTCTTTTTGCTATCTCTGCGAGCAGCCCTGCTTAGGTTGTACAGTCTGACAGCCGTTGGTAGGAAGGACCTACGAAACCTCTCGGTTGTGCACCTGGGATGATGTAGTCTGCTGCTAAATGAGCTCCTCAGTGCATTCAGTATGTCCTGCATAGGGTGGAACTCGGACTCCAGCAGAGATGACAGTTTAGCCACCGTCCTTCTCTCTCCTATCTCCTCCATCGGATCAAGGCGCTGCCCCAGGACAGAGCTAGCTTTCTTAATCAGTTTGTTCAGTCTCTTCCTATCGGCTGCAGTAATGCCACTGCCCCAGCAGACCACTCCAAAAGTGATGGCTGATGCCACCACCGTGTCATAGAATGACTTCAGCAGCGCCCCTTGTACACCAAAAGACCTGAGTCTCCTCAGCAGGAACAGCCTGCGCTGTCCCTTCTTGTAGAGTGCATCAGTATTGTGTGACCAGTCTAGTTTATTGTACAGATGAATACCCAGGTACTTATAGGATGTCACCATCTCGATGTCTGTTCCCTGTATATTTACTGGTACTGTGAGGGGCTGCCCATGCCTGCGGCAGTCCACCACCAGCTCCTTAGTTTTCCTCGCGTTGATCTGGAGGCAGTTCCGATGGCACCAGTCCACGAAGTCCTGGATAAGCCCTCTGTACTCAGCTTCATCTCCATTGGAGATGAGGCCAACGATCGCAGAGTCATCAGAGAACTTCTGTAGATGGCAGTGTGTTGTGTTGTGTGAGAAGTCCGCAGTATAAAGAGTGAACAGGAAGGGAGCCAGCACCGTTCCCTGGGGGGCCCCCGTGCTACTGATGATCGTGTCGGACACACAGTCCCGGGTTCTCACAAACTGAGGCCGGTTCGTGAGGTAGTCCAGGATCCATGATGACAGGTGCTGGTCCACCCCTGCGCGCAGCAGCTTGTCCTTCAGGATCATCGGTTGGATGGTGTTGAAAGCACTGGAGAAGTCAAAGAACATGATCCTCACCATATTCCCGGGCTTCTCCAGGTGGGACAGAGAACGGTGAAGGAGGAAGATCACCGCATCCTCCACCCCAATGCCATGCTGGTAGGCGAACTGGAGTGGATCCATCGCTGGTTCCACCAGGGGGCGGAGGTGAGCAAGGAGCAGTCTCTCCAGGGTCTTCATCAAGTGGGACGTCAAGGCCACCGGTCTGTAGCTGTTCAGGTCTTTGGGGTGGGAAGTTTTTGGTACAGGTACCACACAAGATGTTTTCCACAGCTGTGGTACCCTCCCCAGTTTCAGGCTCATGTTGAAGATATACGTCACAATCCCACACAGCTGGTCTGCACAGGACTTGAGGAGCTTTGCGCTGATGCCGTCCGGTCCCGGCGCCTTCCTCGCCTTGATCTTCCTCAGCTCTGTCCTCACCTGGGTCCTGGTCAGGGTCAGGATGGGGGGCTGTGTGTTGGGAGTGGGGGGGTGTTGGTGGAGTGGGGAGTGGGCAGCAGGACTTGATTTCTTTAGAGGCAGCAGTGGTTGTTGTGCAGTCAGGGGGGAGGGCGGTTGGTCAAATCTATTGAAAAACAGATTCAGGTTGTTCGCCCACTCCCTGCCCCCTGTGGCCTGGGGGGAGGTATTCTGGAGCCCCGAGATGGTTTTGAGGTTTCTCCAGACCCCGCTGATGTCGCTCTGTTGCAGCTTGTCCTCCATCTTCTTCCTGAAGCTGTCCTTGCCTTCTCTGATCTTTCTCCTCAGCTCCCTCTGTACGGACTTCAGCATCTCCCTGTTCCCTGACCTGAAGATCCTCTTCTTCTCTCTCAGAAGTGTTTTTATCTCAGGGTTGATCCAGGGTTTGTTGTTTGAGTGACGCCGTATGGTCTTGGTGGGAACGGATTTGTCCACACAGAAGCTGAGGTAGCCCGTGAAGGTGTGAATGAGGCCATCGATGTCCTCACCATGTGGATCGCAGAGCTGCTTCCAGGCGGTGGCTTCAAAACAGCCCTTTAGGGTGTCCATTGTCTCCTCAGACCATAACTCCACAGTGTGCATGGCCGGAGGTTGTCTGTGCACTAGGGGTTTGTACACCGGCCGGAGATGAACCAAGTTGTGATCCGATCTCCCGAGTGGGGGGAGTTGTGATGAGGTGTACGCCTCCTTAGTGTTTGCGTAGAATAAATCCAGTGTTTTATTGTCTCTAGTGTGGCATGTGACATACTGGGTGAACGTGGGTAGAATGGGAGACAGTGAAACATGGTTGAAATCGCCTGAGATGAGGAGAAGAGCATCTGGGTGTTCTGTCTGCAGCCTGCTGGTTACTGAATGGATGACGTCACGTGCTGTCCCAGCGTTCGCCGTCGGATTTGCATAAACAACAATGCAGATCACGTGTGAGTGTTCTCTCGGGAGATATGTAGGCCTCATGCTAACAGCTAGCAACTCAATGTCTTTGCTGCAGTGTCGTTGTTTAACAGTGATATGTCCCGGTCTGCACCAGTTGTTGTTAACATACATTATCACTCCACCGCCCCTAGCCTTGCCACTGTCTGGTGTTCGGTCAGCTCGTATCATGTGAAAACCCTCCAGCTCAATGTTAGCATCTGCTGCTAGTTCAGTTAGCCACGTCTCAGTAAACAAAAGGAGAGAGCACTCCCGGTATGTGCTATCATAACGGGAGATAGCCGCTAGCTCA
Organism: Pholidichthys leucotaenia; assembly: GCA_020510985.1. Lineage (NCBI taxonomy): Eukaryota > Metazoa > Chordata > Actinopteri > Cichliformes > Pholidichthyidae > Pholidichthys > Pholidichthys leucotaenia. Next base: position 342,338,341 of record CM035840.1, read on the forward strand.
TCTAACTTTCCCAGTATCGACCGTACATTTCCCATGACAACAGATGGAAGGGAGGGTCTGTACCTTATATTTTTTGTCCTCCGCCTTACTCCAGCCCGGCAGCCGCGGCGTTTTCGCCTCAGTTCTCTCGGTATGTCGAGTTTTTCCAATGGGACCGGGTGGCGGTTGAATGCTAGCAGCTGTTCTCTGCTGTATCGTATCCTGCTATAGACAGTGGCTCCGTCCACCGGCTCAGGAGACATTTAGGACGATCTGTGTGTCCGTGATATAAGTGGGGTGAAAAAAAAAAGACGGATCAAAAGAGAGAGGAAGGGAAAAAGACTCGGAATCGAGCCGCTGTTGCAAAAGGCAGCCGACTCGTGTGGCGCCGAGAGAAAAAAAAAAAAAGCCCCCCTAATTTGGTTATTTGTTTAAAAAAATATAAAAAAAATGCACAACTGTATGTGTTTGTCACAATTTACAAGTTACAAATAATGAAGCAAGATACTTTTTAACTAAACACCTGAATTGTTTTGTAGATCTGATGTGTACACACACCTCTATCACACCCTAAAACATAAACAAAGGGACTTACTCTTTTCCGGGCAAATTTTGACAATGTTGCTTCTCTGCACTGTTTTGATATGTTGATATCGTCTTGAGCTGTGGGTTTTCGTTTAAAAACCGTAGGTATGGCAGTCGGTCTTAGAACTCGTTTGTAATGAACTTTCATGCCTAAAGATTCCTGTATAGCAGGCGCCTCCTCAGAACTGTCTGCAGTGAAATGATCGTTACAGAGTACAGAAGATGGTGTTGGTTGCCATTTGTCCCTTGTTCTCTGTACTTGCTTTGCCCATTTTTTAAGAAGATCAGGATCTTTTGGGAATGCGAACAGGCTTATATGTTCACTGGGGCAATTAGAACACCCAGCCGCCACGCAACGTTTTGGCATTTCTTCACTGATACAGAAGCTAAACAGCTTGTTTACATTGATAGCACACGGCTCAGCCGAGATTAAACTCCTCTCATGACGTCATATCCGGAAACGAGGTAAGTCTCCGGATATCGCGTTACTGCAACATGGTGCTAAATTTAAATTCACTTAGAAATATTTTTCCACTTATTTAGCATTCTAAGTCAACAGAACCAACTATGTGGACGATTGAAGACAAATTCATACTGAATATTGAGCCATACTTCCAACATTGTGTCACAGACACTTTAACTGTCTTGGGCATGGAGTTCACTAGAGCATCACAGATTGCCAATGGAATCCTCTTCCACTCCTCCATCACAACATCACGGAGCTGGTGGATGTTAGAGACCTTGCACTCCTCCACCTTCCGTTTGAGGATACCCCACAGGTGCTCAATAGGGTTTAGGTCTGGAGACATGCTTGGCCAGTCCATCACCTTTACCCTCAGTTTCTTTAGCGTGGCAATGGTCGTCTTGGAGGTGTGTTTGGGGTCGTGATCATGTTGGAATACTGCTCTGCGGCCCAGTTTCTGAAAGGAGGGGATCATGCTCTGCTTCAGTATGTCACAGTACATGTTGGCATTCATGGTTCCCTCAATGAACTGTAGCTCCTCAGTGCCGGCAGGACTCATGCAGCCCCAAACCATGACACTCCCACCACCATGCTTGACTGTAGGCAAGACACACTTGTCTTTGTACTCCTCACCTGGTTGACGCCACACACGCTTGACACCATCTGAATCAGATAAGTTTATCTTGGTATCATCAGACCACAGGACATCGTTCCAGTAATCCATGTCCTTAGTCTGCTTGTCTTCAGCAAACTGTTCGCGGGCTTTCTTGCGCATTATCTTTAAAAGGGGCTTCCTTCTGGGATAACAGCCATGCAGACCAATATAATGCAGTGTGCGGCATATTGTCTGAGCGCTGACAGGCTGACCCCCCCACCCCTTCAACCTCTGCAGCAATGCTGGCAGCACTCATACATCTATTTTCAAAAGACAACCTCTAGATATGATGCTGAGCATGTGCACTCAACTTCTTTGGTCGACCATGGTGAGGCCTGTTTTGAGTGGAACCTGTCCTGTTAAACCACTGTATGGTCTTGGCCACCGTGCTACAGCTCAGTTTCGGGGTGTTGGCAATCTTCTGATAGCCTAGGCCATCTTTATGTAGAGCAACAGTTCTTTTTTTCAGATCCTCAGAGAGTTCTTTCTCATGTGTAACTTCCAGTGATCAGTATGAGTGAGTGTGAGAGTGATAACACCAAATTTAACACACCTGCTCCCCATTCACACCTGAGACCTTGTAGCACTAATGAGTCACATGACACCGAGGAGGGAAAATGGCCAATTGGGCACAATTTGGACATTTTCACTTAGGGGTGTACTCACTTTTGTTGCCAGCGGTTTTTGACATTAATGACTGTGTGTTGAGTTATTTTGAGGGGACAGCAAATTTACAGTTATACAAGCTGTACACTGACTACTTTACATTGTATCAAAGTGTCATATCTTCAGTATTGTCCCATGAAAAGATATAATAAAATATTTACAAAAATGTGAGGGGTGTACTCACTTTTGTGAGATACTGTAAATCCCAAAAAAATATCCATTGAAATTAATGGCAAGAGCAAAATTATCTTTTGATCCTGATCAAATTTTGCCAGGAGTTACACATATAATATTTGTCAATTTAAACGATAATTTTCCATGTAATTAAAGCTGTCGGATGTTGTATAATAACAGAATAATATTTACTTTTTGTTTCAACGATTGGTGGGGAACATCTCCCTTCATCCCACATCACCAAACAACAGCATGGCAGGAGATTATTAAAACCTCACCTCCTGTTTCCTGACTGATGAAAAAAGGATCCCAAGAGGAGAAAAACAACACAAAGGTTTTGTTTTGTTTTGTATTGTGAGAGCTGCAGCTGATCCAGAGGATTGTTAGCTACTTCACCCTGGGCGCACTTTGAAAAGATGACATAAGTGCCGTCCATCTGTGTTTGTAGTTTTTTAATTTATGTATTTTCATAACCTTAACAGTTAGACAACAACCTATACTGTTATTTATGTGGAAAATTATCTTTTAAATTGACAAACATCATATGTGTAACTCATGTCAAAATATGATTGGGATCAAAAGATAATTTCGGCCGTTGGTCGAACCTTGGATTCAGGAGGAGCAATGTGGTTTTCGTCCTGGCCATGGCACATCGGACCAACTCTTTACCCTCTTGAGAATTCTTGAGGGTTCGTGGGAGTTTGCCCAACCAGTTTACATTTGTTTTGTGGACTTGGAGAAGGCATTCGACCGTGTCCCTCATGGTTTTTTGTGGGGGGTGCTTCGGGAGTATGGGGTATCGGGCTTGTTGTTACGAGCTATCTGGTCTCTATACGACCGTTGTGAGAGTTTGGTTCGTATTGCCAACACTCTGTCGGACTCATTCACAGTGAGAGTTAGACTCCGCCAGGGCTGCCCTTTGTCGCCGATCCTATTCATAATTTTTATGTACAGGATTTGTAGGCGCAGCCAGGGAATGGAGGTTGTCATGCTTGGTGACCACAGGATCTCATCTCTGTTGTTTGCAGATGATGTTCTCCTGTTGGCTTCATCCAGCAATGATCTACAGGTCTTACTGGGATGGTTTGCCGCTGAGAGTGAAGCGGCTGGGATGAGAATCAGCACCTCCCAAGTCTGAGTCCATGGCCCTCAGCCAGAAAAAGGTGGATTGCCCTCTCCGGGCTGGGGACAGGCTCCTGCCCCAAGTGGAGGAGTTTAAGCATCTTGGGGTCTTACGAGTGAGGGGAGAATGGAGCGAGAGATCGACAGACGGATCAGAGCAGCATCTGCAGTGATACGGACGTTGTACCGGTGTGTTGTGGTGAAGAGGGAGCTGAGCTCTAAGGCAAAGCTGTCGATTTACTAGTCAATCTACGTTCCTACCCTCACCTATGGTCATGAGCTTTGGGTAATGACTGAAAGAATGAGATTGCAGATACAAGCGGCTGAAATGAGCTTCCTTCGTAGGATTGCTGGACTCACTCTTAGAGATAGGGTGAGGAGCTCAGTCATGAGGGAGAGGCTCAGAGTAGAACCACTGCTCCTCCACATTGAAAGGAGCCAGTTGAAGTGGTATGGTTGTTTCGGGCACGTCCGACTGGGAGGAGACCCTGGGGTAGACCCAGGACTCGCTGGAGAAACTATGTCTCCCAGCTGGTCTGGGAACACCTTGGTATCCTTTCTGAAGAGCTGGAGCAGGTGGCTGGGGAGAGGAAAGTCTGGGCTTCTCTGCTTGAACTGCTACCTCCGCGACCCGAACCTCCGGCAAAGTGGTAGAAGATGGATGGATGGAAAAGATAATTTCACTCTTGCCATTCATTTCAGTGGAGAATTTTTCTGATTTAAGGTCCCATATGTGGAGGTAGAGGGGCCGTGACTTAGGCTCTCTATAGCTGAGCAGCTTGCTTGCTAGCTTGGTGGCGCTCAATCAGTATCTCCAGTTTTTGTTTACTTTCTCTTCAACTTCTTTTTATTTGAATCTTCTGATGAAGCATGGAGTCAGAAGCATGCATTATGTTCTGAGGCCTTTGCAGAAACTGAGGCTTTTATCTAAACTTTGGGTCACTGTAAAAGTAGACTAAAAAGCTAAATGGGCTAACTAGCATGAATGCAGACACAAAACGCAATTTCCTTTATGTGAAGTCTTTCTCTTTTCAAACAGCACCTCACATAAGAAATTAAGGTAGACAACACATTATAATTGTCATTTGTTATAAGAAGCCACCAACAGTTATTAGAACACCGCTGAAGCAGAGTGATAGCCGGTAAACATCCAAGTGGAGCTTCTGGGGAATGCAAGTAACTCTTGGGATCCCTATCATCCATTCATACTGTTTTGTCACAACTAATAAATGTTCATCATGACATACAGTAGATTTCCTTGGAAAAAAGTGGCCAAATTGCCTGTTTATTGAAGACTGTAAATGAAAGGATGCAGTGAAAGAAAGGGTTCTTGGCATACAAACATTAGATCCTGCAGATATCTCTATGGGTGAAATCGTACCTAATCCACAAAAGTCTGCTAATATCCTACTTAATCCCTGCACACTTATCACTAGAGACTGCAGTGGGGCAACCTGTTTGCATTCCTCTTTGGTTCAGGTCTTTGCACACGAAGCCCAAGAATGAACGATAAAAGTGGTTCTTTACTGTGGATCTTTTATTGACTTGCATCAGAGCGTAGCGTCCTTAAGAGTGCGCTCCTTCAGAGTAAACCAACATTTGATTCAGAAAGGATCCACAAGGTCAAAAAACAGCCTCTTTCTCTTTTATAAACAATGCTCTCTTTTCATGCTTCCTTCTTTTGAGCCTTCGCATTGATGCCCTGGCTCTGTGATTAACCCTGAGCGTGGTGTAAGATGCACAGACATGCTACAGCAGTCAGGTCATTTTCTGGGTGGAACGCTGACTTGAAAATGACCTCGCTCCCAGGGTTAACTAATGTCATCTAATGATCAGAGATGGGGTCCCCGAGAGTGGATTACCTCAAACATGACTTTTCCTTGACCTACTTTTTTCCACCTCTTTGAGGAAAGGGGAGCCGACTATTAAGGGAGGAAGTGACTCTGAATAAATAGGAGCCTATACAGTGCAGCCATTGTGCTTTGTTCACACGTTAGTGAGTGAACCATTTGCGCTGTTAAACATTAACCTTTCCCCTGCCAAAACAAAACTGATCTGCACATTCAGAAAAAGCATGTGCACAAGCACGACTCTGCCAGAAATACTGCCAATGATAGAAGAGACAATTCTAGTATAGAATATAAAGGGATTGTAGTAGTGTAGTGGATACTGACATGCCAAAATTAAGGACACACCTAAATTCAAGCCAGATGTTTTATTAAATTTATTAAATCCTTAAGCATATATTTATACATGATAATGGCCTCTTTGTTCAGACTGATGCATGTTTCCCATAAATAAGTTGAATGCAGGATGAAAACCATTTACTTTGGCTTCTGTTAGCCTCACATAATTTATCTTTCTTCACATTATAAAATTACAGCGTCTCATTAAACTGATCCGTAGCTTTAGGAGTTTGTCTGGCGGTCATACTGCATATAGCACAGTAGCAGACATAACTTTGGCTTTCCTTCACCGCACAAATATCCAGACCTCAGAAAGCAATGCATACTTCTGCATGTTTAGGATATGAAGTCATAAAAGACTAATAATTTATTAGTGTAACTGGTGATTAAATATCTGACTGCGCTCTCCAAATTGGCATGAGTTGTTGAAACTTGGCTAAATTGTTGGGCCTCAGATTGGCTGACTGCAAAACAGTGTTTCCCCAGCCGTCACATATATCCAAAGATAAATGCTCATGACAGCTATTTCCTATTCTGTAATTGACACTTGGGTCGACGTGATACTAAATCCAAATTGTTTTTAACTTCATCTTGGCTAAATGCTGTTCAGAAATGAATGAGAAGCTCTGGCGTTACAATGCTGAAGCAGTTTTTTACCAAAGAATTCCCTTCTTTCAGCGCATGCGTTTCAGCCTTAATGCAATCACTCCAGCATCTGCTGCTTATTAAGTGGGTGCATTGGTTACTGCAGGTGCAGTAAATTTCCATCCAGCTTAGAATATTTATTGCATTTGGGTTTACAGTCAGGAGGTGGAGGGAAAAAGGGGGTGAGCTGAAACATGCCACCACGGGAATCTTTTATACCGTTAAAAAAATAAACTGGCTGTTTGGACCTCTTTAATCTGCCAGGCATATGTTCCTTTGTATTGGGCAGAGAAGGAAGTGTAACAGCTTTGACAGCCTCGTTTACTGCCAGTGTGTTGGGAATAAGAGCAAAAACAACTTCGGAACAAAAGACATAAAAATACATAAAATATATATACTTATATAAAGAAAAAGCTGTCAGTAGTTATTTCCTCAAATATGGATGTTCCTAGAAAAAAGTTACAAATTCAACCAGATAGCGAGGAGGCAGGATCCAGATATGGGCCACTTCAGATATTGATATGACTTTAGTGAACTCCTGTGGCCTGGACAAAGCAGATATGAGCCTCGGTAGCTGACATGTAACACAACAAATGTGTATCACATATCTTTAAGCAAATGTGGGCCACCATTGCCCTGACATGCTCGGTTTTGGCCCAGACCTGGCTCACAGGACCGGACTGCCCCATTGTTTGTCATTGCTTGCGGTATGTGGGCTAGATGAAATGTCAGGATTGGGCCCCCGCTGGGCCACAGCACTTTCGCTATGTGGGCAAGAAACAGTTGTAAAATAAAAAGTTGTAATAATTACAACATGCCTTCCCAAGTTCAGTCCACTTACAATTTCAAGGCACCCCGTCACTAACTTTTTTCAGGTTGAAACAACTAGCTTTACATACACATTTAGGTAGAAAAAAACACATTTCCAGGGGTATAAGCAGGGCCGACCCTAGCCATTTTTGCACCCTAGGTGAGATGAGGGTACAGTGGGGGTGTGGACCCTTTAGGGAGTTCTATGAAGACCTACCACAGTCATCGCAAACTCTTCACATTGTCACTGCTGTAGTGATTCAAAGTCAGTTAGCCCTCGGGGGCCCCCTTCTGTTCTGGGGCTCCAAGCACTTGTCTGGCGGCACAGTGCCTTTGACTATTATGAATTTTAATTTATTAATTTAAAAAAATGATGGCTTGCAGCAGAACCCCCTCCAGCAGGTGGTGCCTTAGGCAACCGCTTATATGGCTTATGCCAAGGGTTGGCACTAGGTATAAGTACCCAACCACAGTAAAACAACCAGTTTCCTTCATAAGTTGAAATATGATCACAAGCTCTCATTCTGGCTTTGAATTATGTTTTCAGTATTAACCATACAAGTACTTTTTGTAACACTGTAAATGATAATTGTGGGGGATATGCTCTGTATTTATGACTCACTTTCTGAGAATTATTTCTCTCATGTTGGACTCATTAATATTATGATTTACATTTGTTTAGTTCTGTTTTACTTTGAAATGCACTTCCTGTTAGTCCTTGGTTAGGATTTCCAGATTGCTCTAGGTTTAGTTCAGGTGTTTTCCCTAGTTACTTTTTATTCCCGGTTTCATGATTTCCCCATGCCTCCTCTTGGTTATGCCTTCATCCAGTTTTTGTCCTTTGGGTTTTATTTCCTAGCGTTTGTCTTCCTTGTGATCCCTTTGAGTTGTTTTGACTGGTCATTTTCCGATCTCTGTCTCCCTCAGTATGACTCCCTGCACATGCCCAAATGTTTTCAGCGTGCCTTACCCTGATGCGGTGTCATTGCATGTTGTGATGTGTTCTTCCTGTGCTCCTGAGAGTTTACTAGTGTTCCAGGACTTCTTGTTCTCCTGTGGTTTGTTGTTTTCAGTTATCCGTTTCTTTTGTTGTCATCTCCTAGTCTAGTATTGTGTTTTCCGGCCCCTGAGCCTACGTTTTATTTTGTAGTTATTAAGTATTTCTGTTTAGTTTGTTTTTCTCCATTTGTATCGCCATCCTTGTTGTTTATTTAAAGTAATACGCCAGCAAAAATCAAATTTTTTTTCTGTTGTTAACATGTCTGTAACATGTTTTTTTGTGACTTACAAGACATATCAAGTGCAAATGCAGTCCCAACTGTCAAGTTTGTGTTTTTCTCCTGTGAATTTCCAGTTAGACAACGCCCCCACCCCACCCCCCACCAAAAAAAAATGAAAAAAACAAAGACGAGTTTGGACAGAGGGTGCATTCCGATCGCCCAATAGTATACTCCAAAGTGGACTGCACAGGGTGTTCCGCCATATTAACTGAGATTCCAAACTGAAGGGAGCGAACGGTCTTCAGTTCAAAGGGAACTGAGAACTGAGCAGGGAAGAAGTGAACAATGGTACATCACTTCACCGTAAGTTGATAAGAAGATTACCCATAAGCCATTGCGCCTCAAATATAAGTAAAACAATTGTTGCTAATGTTATTAACAAGCTAAATTGATGTTGGTTATTGTTTATATCAACTGGTTGTAGTAAAAATATATTTGTATTAATATTTTATTTAAGAAATATAAATTATCCACCATAGTAGTAGTACATGTCTATGGTTACCGTGGTAATGCACAGAGGAGGGAGCCGACGGTTACAGGGTGTTTCAAATGGAGAAATTTTGTGAAGGGCAGTTAACTTAACAGATTTTCCCTGCGAACAGAGCAGGGAGTAGGGAATACAGTTGAAGTACACTGTGGATCGGAACGTAGCTAGAACATTTCTAGCTACGGAACCATTCCTGCTTAGCCTGATTGGTTATAACATTAACTAATCAGGCTAAGCACTGGGCATGACTACAGACTTGAGTTCATTCCCTTGGGGGAAGAGAGAGGAGCCGAGGAGCAAGCAGGAGGAACAGTGTTTTTTTTTTATGTGTGTTTTCCTAGTTGAAAAGATGGCAGATTATACCTGTTCAGTTTTTGACTGTAAGAGCAAGAAATCCTCTTCTTTTAAATTACATGTCTTACCCACCGGCATAAAAATTTGGCAGCAATGATTAATTTTATTTGGAAAAACCTCAGTGTCCCTGCTAAAATACAAAAGAGAGGACATGGGTTTGCAGTCTGCATTTCATCCTGCATGCCGGGGAAGACAGAGGAATGGGAGGCACACGATCGGAAGGCCGAACCAGAGAGAGATGTCTGCTCTTAGGGGTCAAAAGCGCCAAGACAGCCACCCGTCTGCGCATTGCACAACGGTCATGGTTCCACAGCGGGCGGGCATACCAGACCGCCGACCCCCAGTGAGCTGATCTCGGCGAGACCGCAGTCTTGGCAAGCTGCTCTCAGCTCACTTCACTGGCGGATGGGGCACCACGCCGCTTGCTGGTAGCACCCCGCGAGTTGGTCTTGGTGAGACAGTGATCTCGGTGAGCTGCTTTCAGCTTATTTCACCACCGGATGGGGCACCGCTCACCCCCAGCGAGCTGCTCATGGTGAGACCGTGGTCTCAGCGAGCTGCACTCAGTCACTGGTGGAAGGGGTGCTGCACTACTCGCCAGGAGATCCTCGGCAAGTGGGTAACCAGAGACCGGCGGGGAGCCCGCCAGCCTCTACGTGGGGCTGGGCAGCGACTTGCCACTCCACTGAGAATGATCCTTCCTCAAGTTGGATTGCCTTCTCGGAGCCCTGGGTCAAAGTCCTCTTCTTCCAGCTATTGGTGGGTGGGAGTATGGGTGGAGCTAATTAGAATATTCATAGATCAGTGCATACTTAAGTAGGTGGAAGATGTAAAAAGCTCTTTCCAAGCAATCCTAAGGCAATAAAAAAAAATGTGTATAAAAAGCCCCAATACACTATTTTGGGCAATACACATTTGTTTTTGATGGTGTTTTTGGTGGTTTTAGAGCCGCCGGCGTATGTCTGTAAATAAATCTTTGTGCATTTGCCTTCCTGCCTGCAACTGGGTCCTACTCCTTCCCTGCCCCATGCTCCAATTCATGACAGTAATGAATACATATCACTGTCATTTGCCTAATTTAATTTATGTATGAAACTTAAATCGCGCAGTGGTGGCTAGTGGTAGAGCATCCAAACCACAAAGTTGGAAAGTTGGTTACCCAGCCACAAGGGGACACACAAAACCAGTGTACTCCTTGTGCCATCCCAAGCCTGGTGGCGCAGTGGTTTAGCACTGTAGCAGCACAGTTTTACCCTTGGCCGGGGGATCGCGGGGATCATGAGATCGTGGGTTCGATCCCAGCCCCCGACCAACAGTGAGCTGTGTGGAGTTTGCATGTTCTCCCCGTGTTGCGTGGGTTTACTCCGGGATTTCTCCGGTTTCCTCCCGCATACCAAAAACATGTAGGTTTAGGGCGCTCGCGCACGCAGCGACCAGCAGCCAGTGGCTTGTCACCAGACTGCAAACCAAGTCTACCTACGGGTACAAATAAGTAACAAAAAAAAAAAAAAAAAAAAAAAAGCCTGGATAAATGGGGAGAGCTGCATCAGTAAGGGCATCTGGCATAAAAATTGTTGCCAAATCAATATGTGGACAGATTTTTGGGGTCACGCATTCCTTTGACTTCTAAACTCTAATAGTCTCATCCTGGCCTGTATGTGGCTATTTTGGGCAAATAATCCCAAAGCTTCTTGATGCAGGTGGCTGACAAGAATAGGCTCAATTTGGGGATAAAATGTAGCATTAATCATGTTATCCTATAAGTTAGTTATCATAAAGCAGAAAATGACAGTCGATATGAAGTACCAATGATTTTGAATATTAGGGGTTTTTATTTTATTTTATCAATCATTTCATCCTTGAATTTAGTTGAATTGCTGCACATGTGAAGGGATTCCTTCAAATTATTCCTGAAATAACATTTCTTGAAAAAACTTAAACAACTAAATATACAACAAAATGAATTAAGTCTTTCTGTGTAATCCAGTGAATTATGTAATGTAGCTACAGTACATAAGGGGGGGCTGAAAAGTTCATAGGCTGAAAAGTTCATAGTGGTCAAAATCGATCAAATGTGGTTTATTTTTCAGCATAGTCTCCCGTTCAGTCCACACACTTCTTCCATCAGTGTTGCAGCGCTTGGATGCCTGCAGTTGAAAAATAAACCACATTTGGTCAAATTTGACCACATACTTTCAGCCTATGAACTTTTCAGCCCACCCTCGTACAGTCACAGTTGTAAATTACCTTTACTTTTTTAAACTTGCAAACATTAAGCTTCCTGTTTGATCTGTTTCTGCAAACACTTTAAAGTTTCCAAGTTTTGAAAATTAACAATTTGCAGTGGGGGTCAAACAATTTCAAGTGCATGTGGATGCGATGTTCTGTCATTGCATCCTGTTCTAAACCGTGTTTAATGCTGCTGATGCATTTTTAACAGATACTTGTGCCAATACATCATTGAAAGGAATATGAGGATAAGAATATTCTTAAATGTATTGAGAAAATAACCTCATACACCGTTTGACTGACAGCCAGAGTTGACTGTGTAAAGCCTCACAATCTCTATGCATCTGTGGCCCAGAGATTAAAGACGACTCCTTGAAAGAAATTTCACAGATAATATCAATCCCCATCCCCATCAGCAGCCACCCACTTTATGTACTTACTGATTTTTTTGAGGATCCTTTCATCAATATTAAAGGCCAAACTGCTCACATCTATTGTGTGTCAGACTGGGAAGTCACAGTATTAGAAGCTATTGCTCTTAAATAAAATGAAGCGCATGTGAGTATATGAGTATTACAGTTGCAGTATACTGGTAAAAATTATGATTGGTTTCTGTATAAAGCATTCATTGCTGGCAACTGAAAATGTTTTTATTATCAAATCTGGTAATAACAACTGTGTACAATAACAACTGTGTACAGCAACAAAGCTGTATCTATTCATATTTTTTTTCTAACTATTAAATTTATAATCCATTTGCGGTTCATTGGAAGGCTGAAGTCTACCCTAAAGATAAAAGGAAGATGGACAACTTGCCGCCATGTAGAAAGAAAGCCAACTTTATTGTCATTCAATCCATACAGCCAAGCATGTACAGTACAACAAACTTATTCTTTCTCTTATCTACAATGTCAGTCACATCTACAATCGGAGGGGCCACTGCCATGCAAGGCATCACCACAATCAACTTTCCTTCCGTCTCATTCTATTATGCTAAGCATCAACCTAGAAAGCAGGGAGTACTATTTTTATATGGTCTTTAGCATGAGTTGGCCACGGCTTAAACCCACAATCTCCCTGCTGTGGGCTGGATCCTCTACCACTAGGTCGCCACTCTGTCATCACCATCAAAAATGAAGCTCTACTTCCTGGATTTGAGGCACTGCCATCTTGAATTCTGCAGCCAGAATTTGGGCAGTAGAGATTGTGAAGCAGAGCCCAGCACTGCCTTTTGACCATATACTGTAAGCACAGACCTGTTAAAAAGTGAAGCCCACACATCTTGATCGCCCTCTGGTGGCTGGTTGCAGTATGGCGATAATCCCCTCCTTTTCCCATTATTGTGTGCAGCATTTTGTCAAACTGAAATCGAATAATCCTTGAACATTTTTTTTTTTTTCAAAAGATAAGTTCTGTCCTCGTAGGTCCTTGTAGGTGAATCATGTTGATTTTTGTTCAGGTGTTCATTTTTTTTTTAGATCAGTCTGTTTTGATTAGTTACTTCATGCTATCCACTTTATTCCTGGGGGTGCCGCTGTAGGAACAACTATGGGCAGAGCTTCCGGTTTCGCCTACAGTGGTGTTAAATCAGTCAGTAAGAGTGGAGTAGCAGGGACATTTAAAATAGTTTTAAAAGTTTTTAAAAGTTTTTCAAATTCATTTTAATGTATAGTCCACGTGCGTGTTTTGCACTCAAGTGGCAGCTAATTTCAGCACTTGTATTTTTTGTATTTTTTGAATGTTTTGGCATAGTTCTGGTACTTGTTGCTGGTGATCATGGTTGTGCCATAGACTGGATAAATGGAGGCTTCTTACCGGCAATGCATAGATGATGCACTGAAAATAGAAAAGGACTGTTAATGTGATCGGTGGTACAGACACAGGACAGACACAAGAGCACAGCAGGTATGTTTTCACTTATATGGATGTCACAGATCTGATGTTTATGTGTTATATATATCACCAGAATGAAGGTTGCATGAAGTAAAATAATAAATAAAAAATAGTAACAGTTTGCTTCCTAAGGCTTAACAATTTAAGAAAGATATCAAACAGTTTTTGGGGTTTTTTTTTTGCATTCGTTGCACTGCCTTGGAATGACTTCAGCATGCTTCAGCATGCATTAATTTTTAAATTATCACAAAATATAGGTCAATAAAATTCTGAGCAACTGTCAGAAAATGTCTGTATGTGTTACATTAAATGACAAGCATTTATGGCATGACAGCAGCATGAGAATTTTAATTTTGGGGTAAAACGAATGGCTGTAGCTGTCTGTATATACCATGACAGCCAAGCACGGTGTTGTGGCATATGTCTGCTCTAAGGTAAATTTGATTATGTCCAACATATTTTAAAAAAATGCAGCTGACTTTATTGCGGTGGAGACATTGATATATCTCAGAGCTTTTATTTGTTTACAGTGTTAGCATCTTAGCACTGGTGCTAACAAACGGAGCTACTGTCTGCCAGGCCACTTTTTAAGGTCATCTTCTCATCCCTTCAGAGTCATGGGAAGCGGTATGATTTTATTACTGTTTTTGAGGTGCAAAAGGCCATGTTTCCACATTTTTGATGCCGAAGTCATTGTTTTTTAACAAGGAAAATTAAATTAAATTAAATCACCCTTATTGTCATTCAACTGTACAACCAATCATGTACAGCAGAATGAGATTGTGCTTTTCCTATCTACAGTGTAAATCACACACACCCCAAGTGCAGAATCAGAGGGCCGCTGCCATGCAAGGCGCCGCCACAGAGTTCCCTCCTCCATTCCATTTATTGCTGAGCACCAAGCTGGATGGCAGGAAGTTCCACTTTTATATGGTCTTCGGCATGACCCGGCCGGGATTTGAACCCCTGCCTCCCGGGTGTGAGGCGGATGCTCTACCAACTGAGCCACCACTCCGGTAATGTGTCCCGTTTCAGTGACAACCATACATTCTAAACTAATACCGGAAGTTGCTACCATAATTCATGCAAGGCATCATGGGCCCTAGGAATAAAGTGGATAAAAACAGGAGTGGGGTTAAGACTGAGTGTGGTAAGAATTGGTTGTGTTGGACAGTGATGCCTATGAGCTGCTGCACAGTGATGGGTGGGAACTCAACAACATGGGTCTGCTTCTCAGCTGCTACTGCGCAGACACTATCTCCAAAAGTACAAGATGACAGAGCCCTAAATCCAGGAAGTAGAACTTTTCTACAACAGAGGTAAGAGACAGCACAATGCCCATCTTTTTCTACAGTCTTTGGTTTTGACCACAAAATTGTGACCATACTCTCATTTTTACAGTATCAAATAACTAAGACCAAATTAATAAAAAAAACCCCACTTGAATGTACAATATATGAGAGTGACAAAAATGATACACGATGACAAAAATCATCTTTGTTTGGCAAGTTGCTGCCCACTGTAATGGGAAGCAGGACCTATAGTCTTACTGCAGTCAACCACAAGAGGTTGTTCAAAATGTGGGGGGGCTTCACTTTTAGAAAGCTCTCACAAAGTCCATCTTTATTTTATGGCATATGATCTCAACTGCCATGAGAACTACACCCTGAATGTAGTCATCAATACACTATCACATCCACATCCCCACCCAGACAAGAATCACTGATTGCCCACAAGGGCAGAGCGTTTGAAAATACCACCCAGAAATGTCCAGCTGACAATTTGAATACAGTACCTTTAACCTGTAAAGTGACAGTGCTAAGCCACTATGTAGCCTGCTATTAGACAAGCAGAATCCAACTGGGTCCCTGAGCTCTGCTTCGCTCACGTACACTAATTGTCCAGCAGTCACACATAGACAACAAAATCATAAAGATCTTCAACATAAAAGCAATAACAGATTAATACTATTTAGTGAAAATATGTTTCTGTTGTCCTTTCTGGGTTTGGGACAAGTTCCTGCCCCAAGTGGAGGAGTTTAAGTAAGTTTAAGTTGGGATCTCATTCACGAGTGAGGGGAGAATGGAGCAAGAGATTGACAGATGAACCGGAGCAGCCGCTGCAGTGATGCGGACATTGTACCGGTCTGTTGTGGTGAAGAGGAAGCTAAGCTCTAAAGCAAAGCTGTCAATTTACCGGTCAATCTATGTTCCTACCCTCACCTATGGTCATGAGCTTTGGATAATGATGGAAAGAATGAGATCGCAGATACAAGCAGATGAAATGAGCATTCTTCATAGGATTGCTGGACTCACCCTTAGAGATAGGGTGAGGAGCTCAGTCATCCAAGAGAGGCTCAGAGTAGAACCGCTGCTCCTCCACATCAAAAGGAGACAGTTGAGGTGGTTTGGGCATCTGCTCAGGATGTCTCCTAGATGCTTCTCACTTGAGGTGTTTTCAGGCTCATCCCACTGGGAGGGGACCCTGGGGCAGACCCAGGTCAGCTCCTGTTGACCTGGGAATGTCTTAGTATCCTCTCTGAAGAGCTATAGCAGGTGGCTGGGGCGAGGGAAGTCTGGGCTTCTCTTCTTGGGTTGCTGCCTCCGTGACCTGGACCTCCAGAAAAGCGGTAGAGGATGGGTGGATGGATGGATGGATATTTCTGATGCTTTGTATTTACTATTTTTAACATTTTCTCCAAGCCTAGTAATTGAAAAGCAAATCTGCACAAGGACACAAGAGAAAGGTTACCGATGATTCATCAAGAATAACAAAATGGCTTTTAAAAAAAAAAACAGCTACAAAGGAGGAAAAAAGACTTGTAAAACACCACAGTTTTTTCAAAGCCTTGAATACTCACTAGACCAATTAAAACCCATGGTCACAAAGGGAGTGAAGCCTATGCTTTTTACATAAAAATTTGACTACTGATGTCTATGTGCAGAGAGAATGGGTTGATAAGCATCTCCAGTACTTTCAGAGATGGTCAGATAGTTGAACATACAGTGTATTTTATGTACAGGACATATAACAAATATTAAAAAGAAATATTTTATTGGCCTAAACACAGACGATGACATACTTATTTCCATGCCTTCAGATGAGATTAGATTAGATCTTGTGATTCTTGTGCAAGAAACACATAAATTTCTACATTTATGAGTGAAAATCAAACCTTAATCTTAGGTTATACTATAATTCCTTGGTAACAGTCAAAATCTGGAGTATCCAGTTAATTCCTCTATGAAAGCAAACTGTGCTCAATATCAGCCAAGTATTAGCCCTCAGGCCCGTGAAGCATCCTCCCTCTATAATATCTGTGAAAGATATCCTTAATGCAATGCACAAAGTGTTATCTGAGAAACGATTACAAATTGTGATAAGATTTTCTGAAGCAACAGCTGCAGGCTGTTAATGACGGAGAATGCACAGGAGTGTGTGCAAACTCATGCGATGCCTGCCCACGGCTGGCAGACACACCAAACAGACGTTGAAACGGAGGTCTTTCATCTCCTCAGGCTTTGGGCCTGTGTAGGACAGCGACTGAAATCCGTCACCACACGGCAGCGTCTGCTCATATTACAATGCCTCCACAACTCCCAGTGATTTCTCAGGGACTCTAATTAGTGCCCACACTTGTGACTGGCATCTGGAAAATGTGCTATTGCGTGTCAGACTTATCTACGTTGTCCCTCTGGAATCCTGTGTCTAAGCCGCCGGATCTGGATTTAGACATGATATCAGCACCGATATCAGCTGTAAAGTGAAGAGCATTTCCACATAACTCTAAACTCCATTCATAAAATAAAGACTCAAAACCATTTTAGACAGGAATGTTACTAGTGGTGGACAGAGTCAGCAGAACATGTACTCAAGTAAAAGTAGTCTATACTGGAGTGGTGACCTAGTTGGTACAGCATCCGCCCCACAACCGAGAGGTCGTGGGCTCAAATCCCGGCCGGGTCATACCAAAGACCATATAAAAATGGTACTTTCCACCTTCTAGCTTGGTGCTCAGCATAATAGAATGGGGAAAGGAAAGTTAATGCACAGAGCTACCAGAGGACTGACCCCCCACTGTAGCTTTCACTACTTACAGTCACAGCTACTGTACTACTGGCCTAGGGTCAGAGAAACGGAGATAAGCGCTGCCCCATACACCCCATGGTGTCCCACATGCTGTGGAAGGGATTGACTTAACTAACTAAAAGTAGTCTGGCATGATGAAATTAATTATTCAAGTATATATAAAAATAGTCTACCCAAAAATGTCCTTGAACAACAGTAAAACACGAGCTACAAAAAAAATTACTGTAGCAGTGAGTTCCTTTCACCAGTTTGTGAGATTTTTTCTTAAATTTCTTACTTCTTTAAATATATAAATATTCTCTAATAACTTTGCTTTATTCTAATAAAGTATACCAAAAAATTACAATTTTTTTTCTCTAAAATTTACCTTTTCCAAATATTTTTGCTATTTCTAACATTTTTTTCAACTTTTATGATAAATTTCTGTTTCTACATTATTTTGTACCATTTTAGTAATAATTTTAATTTTTTCCTCACAAATTTGCAGCTGCTTTGTGGTCCTGCCAATTTATGAGGTTGCTCCTAAACCTGTTAGTCTGAAGAAAATATAACATTTATTATCTATGACTAAATGTCATAGCTGAGTAAGAGTGTAACTTTTACTTGAGTGCACCCTCAATCCACCCTGAAAACTACTCAGTGCATTTTGATAATAAAAAGTTACTGAAGTGCATGTGCTTGAGGTCGTGTAACTTGTGTTGCTGAAAACAATGTAGATTTGCTTGCTTCCTATAGCTGCATGGCTATATTTCAAATACAGTACACAAGCATCCAGAGCTTCTGCAAAATGCAAAAATGAAGTGAATTAATGCAAAGAAAAAAGGTACAAAGCTACAAACTGTGAAACACGGAATGACAAACCTAAACTCCCCTTCTGGCTGAAAAAAAGGCATTGACAGATGAAGCGGCTCTTTTAAAAATGTCTCTCCACAGCTGTGGACGGCAGCTCCAGGCGGCTTTGTAGTCACATCTGTGCGCTAGACAGCTGGATATTTGGAGAAAATTATAGTTTGATCTGTGCCAAGCCAGATTGGAAGACAGCTTTGCTTTACCGTGTCCAGACATCGTAATTAAGACTGATCAAAGAGCCAGCTTTTGCCATGAACACAGCTGAGAGGATTGATAGCTGATCACAATCTACTTTGTAGCTCCCTGGCTCAGAGACAGAAACATTCAAATCTGCAATGAAAGGCTTGCAAGAGGGGTCAATAATGTTTTCAACTAATGGTTTCTAAATTGATCACGAACCACACGCGTCTGCTCAATAAAGCTTGGTTCGCAACTTGGGGAACAGCCAAAGTCACACCCTAAATTTTTCCTCTGCACATTACTTATACCTTACGTCACAGTAAAGGAAGGTAGACCTCCATATAGAAAATTCTCTGGCGCCAAAACCTAGCAGCCACTGAATAAAAGCCACATAAACACAACAGCTGTCTGGAATTCCAAAGAATTATACCCACAGCAAACATGACCTCCGGACAGCTTATTAAGAAGCTTGGAGCCAAATAAGAAAATCTGTGAATAACCCTCAAGGGACTGATGAGATTTTCAGCTAAATCCGATAGAATGATCAATCCAAATCATTCAACAGGGAGGCAAGCCAAACAAAATTATCTTTGTTGCTTTCTTTTCTCTGTTTAGCTCTGCCTCTAGAAAAAAAAGATCAATTTCTCTAAGAAGGTTGCCCTCGATCTCTAATTGCCGCCACCCGACCAAGTCTCTGTAAGCATTTGGTCCAGCTGTCTAGAGAGGAAGGATTGTTGTTCTGAACCTGGGGTAATGAAAGTCTATTCCTTTCAACCTCTATTTACCAAGGGAGGATTTACAGAGCACAACTGCTCTTTTTCCTCTAACCTGCTCTTACTCTTACAGACCCAAGCCTGTTGACACCTGAGTTAAAAATAAGTGTGATTGCACTAAGGCTCAATAGCATCCAAGTTAAAGAAAAAAGTTGGATTTGCAAGTTAATCTAAAAGCTCCCTCATTCCCAACATCAGTTAAACTCAGCTAATCTATTATCTTTTAACTAAAAGTTGCACAAACAAATGGAGCTCCTTCATGGTCAAAGGGAGCAATGTCAGCGGTCGCATTCAAACATTATGAGCTAGCTTAAGGGGCTGGATTCGTCAAACCAAAAAAAAAAAAAAGAAGAAGAAAGAATGTATCTGGGTCAATATATCTGGATCTTCAGTGTTGGTATGAGCAGCAATTCGGGGATTAGAAAAATGCAAAAATTGATGTTTCTTGAAGCTAAATACCTGCAGACAAGGCCAGCGACAAAGAGTCTCCAGGTTAATTCGTACTCCCAGAGCATCTATCTGGGTCCATTAATGGAGTGTAGAAACAAACAGGACTTCACATTGACCTCTATGCTCACCAGCAACTGTGTTAATAGTTTTCCAAAGTTAGTAGACAACTCAACATTTTCAGTAGCTAAGGGTACATTTAAATTTGCAAATTTATTCTTTCAAATTTATTCTTTCAAATTTGTGGTTGTTTTTTCTTGCAAACTTCTTTGCATCTTTTTTTCTCCTAAATTTGCACTTTTTCAGGTGAATTTGTGACTTTATTCTTGTAAATGTGTAATTCTTTTTCTTTCAAACTTGTCATTTGCAACAGAATTGCTACCTTTTTCTCACAAATTTGTCATGTGCTTATGGTAATTTTGTGACTTTTTACTGTAACTTTGCAACTTTTTAAAAGTTTACCTTGGCAAACCAGCTTTTTCACTTAAGTTTAGGTTTTGCTTGTTTTACTTTTTCCCAATAAATCTGAGATTTTATTATAAATGTTGGTCTTTTTCCTGTGCTGTATGTCCTTGTTTTTCAACCAGGGATCCTAAGGCCCCAAAGGGTCCTTGAGAGAATGTTCAGGAGACCTCAGGAAATAGTCTAATTTCACTTCATAATTGGACCAAAAAATGCAAATAACACTGGTCAACATCAAATTTATTGTCTACATTTTTTTAGCTGATTTAGGACAAATTTGATGTGCTTAATCCAAAAATCACACTGGTTTTGCTCAGTCAGGTCAACTTTTTGAACTATGGCCACATGTTTTTTACGTTTTTGCTTACATGTATGGGTATTTTCGCTTTATATGATGCAAAATTCTATTTTAGCTCTTGAAATTCTCTGAATTTTGAGCAATGATGACGTAACATTCAATTTACATGTACTTACCTTTATCAATGTCTACTATTCAATTTACAGTACAACTGTACAACTGCTGTACAACTGCTTACAACTTAGCATAAAAACCTGACCTGATCGAGAGAAACGGATGTCATTTTCAGATTCAGCGGTGCAAAATTGTCTTAAATCAGCTGAAAAAACATAGACAACTTACAAAAAAATTATTTTTGTTATGTTGTCCTTGTTATGCATGGGTGCCTGTAGTGGTTTTTCCATGTCAGTAGGTGGCAGTATGAATAGAGTAATAAAAACTGTTCTTCTTCTTGGTGTGTTTTAAGGAGGTTAATGACAAACAGTGATGGATAAATGTTTGAAGAGGAAAGATTCAGCCTTTGAAATAGGCAATGTACTGATGGAGCAGGTGCTATAGTCAGGCGCACTAAAGCCTTTGTGATACCCCCTTTACACAGGGGTGGAGATCACTGAGAGATCATTGCAAAAGGTGGCCAATTTTTGATCTATCAATGATCTTCAGCGATCTCTACAGTTACCATGGCCTCCTCAAATTTTTGACTCAGTCCAAAACACACAAGGATCTCCCAAACCATACCAAAGATCAAAAATTGGGCCAATTACTCAGTGATCTCCGTGCTGTGAAAAGGGGCCCTTAGCACAGTGAAAGAGAGACACCCCGATGTTGTCATTATGCACTGTCTTTTGCATCGTGAGGTGCTTGTTGCCAAGACTTTACCAGCAGAGTTACTGTAGCTCCTGTGCTGGATTTCGTGCAGATGGTAAACTTTGTCAAGACAAGACCTCTGAAAAGCTGCATATTTGTATCTCTATGTGAGGTAATGGTAGCAGAGCATAAAACCTTATTGCTCCATACTGAGGTTTAAAACAAGCTCACTCCATATAAAAACACCTTCAGTGATTAACTGTAGCTGTGACCATAACAGGAACTTCAATATGACTAAGTCACAGTCAGTAAGCCCAGTTACGAGACGGCTAAACAGCTTTGTTCACCAGGCCATCAGGACCCTGAACTCTGCCCACAACCCCCCACCCCCACCCCTGGACTGTAACACACTCACCTACACAATAACTTTATCTCAGCTGTTTCCACTGAAAGACGGTACACCAACAGTACCACATCTGCTGCTGTATGTCTTGCACCTTACTGCAACCATTTGCACAAATGCCATACCTGCTGCTGTCTGTCATTGTAATACTGATCATGTGCAGACCAATCTGTCACTGTCTGCAACCCTGTTACCACACTGATCTTGCAATTTACTGGTATTATGGTTTACTGTACATAGGATTGCTGTGTTTTTACTGTTACTTGCACTATGGGTAGCATTACTGTACATAGACTGCTGTTGTTGCTTTCCATCCTTGTTCCTTCTTGTCTTATATATTGAGCACACCACCAAGAGAGAGAGAAATGGCATTTCAATTCTACTGTATGTCCTGTACATATATAGAAATATTGACAAATAAAAATCTTTGAATCTTAATCACTTTGTATCTGTGTTACAACTTGTCTTATAATCTACTTGGACTGCAAATGTTGAACTTGATTATGTCTTCATCTGTACCTGGATGCCAAGTAACCCCTGTTTAAGCTTCAGTCTTATTTTCATCCAACTACATAGTCTCACAGACACTGGCTTATGTCTTCTGAAGACTGCCGTGATATAACTAAAAGTTGTGGGGCTCGTTTTATGTGCTCATTTGAGAAATCATTTCAGAAACGACACATAAATGGAAACTGAGCGCTTAACGCCTAATGAAAAGCTTTCAGAGTTTGTCTCTGTCTCTGACTGCTCATTAAAAGGCCTTTGCCATCAAAGTCTATTTGCCTCCAAACATAACGGCACTGTTTTATGTGATTATTCAATCAATCAATCAATCAATCAATCAATCAATCAATCAATCAATCAATCAAAAACTTTATTCCCGACTCATGGTCCATCAAAAATAAAATAAAATAAAATAAAATAAAATAAACAAGACAGTTGAAACAGTTAATAAGAAAAACAATCAAAAAGTTACAAAACAATAAGACACAACTACTAAAAGAAGTACAAAAACAGTACAGACTTTAAATCTGTTTATTTACTGTTTATTCTGCAATTTATTATTGCAGAATCATAACAGAAAGTGGATTGTCAGTCTCTAAAACTCCGATAACTTCAGAAGCAATAAGATAATAACATAAGATACAAGATAGAGTGCATTCAAACTGGAGTGGTGACCTAGTGGAAGAGCATCTGTCCCACAACTGGAAGGTTGTGCCCCAACCGGGTCATACCAAGGACCAAAAAAAAGGGTAAAAATTGGTACATTCTGCCTTCTAGCTTGGTGCTCAGCATAACAGAACTATGGAAAGAAAAGTTAACACACAGAGCGAACAGTGAACTGACGGCAGTCGTGTAGCCTAAGGTCACAGAAAATGAAGAAAAGGCGCTATCCCCTAAATCGGGGTTGGCAACTTGTGGCTCCGGAGCCGCATGCGGCGCTTCAGCCCCCACGCTGTATGTGTGCAGCTATATCTCAAAACACATGGAAATTAATGAAGTTCATTTTAATTCAATTTTAATTTTATTTTTCAAATTATTATTTATTGGATACGTTTCTCAATGGAAACGGATAATTTCATGAATGTAAAATATATATTTTTAAAATTATTTATGTTGTCAACCATACGTCACATCTGACAGCGGCTCACACGCACAGAGAGCCTCTGAGCCTCTCTGTGCAGGTCACGTGGAGAGCACGTAGAGCAGCAGCTTCCTGCTTCTCCTCTCCCACTCTCAGTAAGACATGAACAGATCCAGAAAAAGTAAAATCATAGAGAAAAATAGAGAGTTTAATTCTGTGTGGACAGATTAATTTGCATTCATATATGGTTGCTATGTGGAGAGAATTTTTCCACAAGAACACAAACAAGGAGAAAAACAGCCGCCTCATTAGTTTCTAGAGGTGTCATGAGCTGAGCACTGGGGGTTTCCACCATGCTCAGTCTCATGGCTTTTCTCTATATTTGAATATCTGTTGTATTTTGTGCTTTTTGGTTTCTGCATATCTCATATTGTTTCTTATTTTTCTCATCCCCTTGTTTATGTCATCATAGTTATGTTACACTTTTGTTTGGTATTAGTTTGTATTCATTTTTCAGTCCTTATTGGTTAACATTTAATTCTTTATATCGTACTATTGTGCTCTCTCTCCGGGTTGACAGCTGTCAGTGGCACTTCTGGGCTTTTGCTCCGTTGTGGGCAGTGCCCCTGTCAGCAGTCAGTCCCGTCTTCTCCCCTCTCATTGCTCCCAGCTGACCCAAGTCTGTGATCATTGTTTCCTCCTGGCCGCTCGTGGTATCCACACCTGCTATCATTTGTGTTCAACTGTTTCTGGCCCTATTTAAGGACAGTTGTTTCTCTCCCTTCTTGCTGGAATCATCAATACAGCCTCACGTCAGAACCCTACTCTCGTTCTGACGTTCATCCTTGTATTCAACCTGTCTACGCCGTTGAACTCTCTGTTCATAAGTTTTGCTTTATGCACTAGTTTGGATTTTTGTGTTTGTGCACTTTTTGGGTTTTGTCAATAAATATCACAAACCACAGTTCATCATCTGGGTCTCTCCTCTCGAGGGGCAGTTCATGACAAGAGGTCCATAAAAATTCTTAAAGGAAACCTGTATTGGTCATTATAACAACATTAATCCTGCTTTAGATATTATTTACAAACCAAAAATGTGTTTATTCATTAAAAATAACCCCCTAGAGTCAACATACTGAATAATTTTTTCCCATAAAAACTGCTCGGTCAAAATCAATGGGGAGCAGCCATCGCCAACTGGAAGTGAGTGCACTTGTTGATTACAGCTTTACCACGGAAGAGTAGCATGTTTACTATGGATGAGTAAATGCATTCAGCAGATGCTCAGTGGGTCAAGATCCGAGTTGAAAACAGCACAAAACCTGCACGGATATATACAGCACAAACTGTCCTTGGAAATGGCCTTTATTGACGGCATGATCCGGGGTTACCTCCAGGGACCAGCAGCTGAAGGGGACCTGACGAACAGGCAAGTTCCCAGTCAAGTAACTTCAGAACACATTGAATAAATCTTGATATACTAGAATTTTATTTCATTAAATTATATGTGGGTAGATTTGTTTGTACATGGTTGTAAAAAATTACATAAAATTCTGATGTTAAAACTTTGTTGACTGCTATACTGCAGCCCACTCAGTTGCACAAAGCAACGACTGTGTGTCACTACCATGCTGAATCTGGCCATGGAGGAGGCAAGATGTATCTGACCATGACTGACTGAGAGAGCAGTACTGAGAGAGCAGTACTGAGAGAGCAGCACAGAGAGCATCATTCCTTCTCAGATACACTCATGTGTATCTGAGAAGGAATGATGACCAAAATTTACTGGATGGAACCACTAGTATCATATTTGATCCTTTGAAATAGCTTTTGATTAAAATTCACTACAGGTACCCTTTAAATGTGATTATCTACAATCAATGCCTTAATTGTCCTTTAGAATGAGAAACAATCCTTGAATTCCTGCTCAATAACCTTAAAATTAGTCGCCTGCGCTATAAATGCTGGATTCATCAGACATGACCGGTCTGAATTAGTGTTAATTTATTTTCACCATCACAACTCAATACTTCCTAAGTTATGAAAAATAAAGGCCCTTTATAGCAATTCAGTTTTAAGAATGGTTGTGTCTGTTATGTGCTTTTATTGTGAAACGCTGTCAACCAGATATACTTGCCTAAACTAAGACCTATAGCCAACAGTTTTACCTCACACTTTGTAAATAAAAAAGAAAAAAAGAGAGGAGAGAAGATTGTCTGACAGTGATGTAGAGGTGAGCCTTTATTTTAAGGATGTTTTCAGTTTTTTGTCTGTAGGATAAATGCTAGTTTGTTACCTGTGGGGTTTTGGACGGTGAATTATAAATGCAGACTGTCTATCAATGCCACACATTTCTAAAAAAAAATTATAAACATTATTTAGTTCAGCAGAAGAAGATATTTTTAAAACATTTTTTCCACTCTACTGTAATTATTTCTAATTGGCTTAATTTATACAAAATTATTTTTAAAGTTATATTATTTAGAAAGTTGTTTAGAATTATTTTTGTTTTATTCTAAAATAAATAAAGAAAAATATCAGACAACCAGTTATCAGACAACCACTCCACTAGTTGTCAAATTGAGAGTCTGGAGAGCAGGTGAAGGATACAGATTTATACTAGAAAAGCACTCGGAGAGCGCAGACCTCCACCAAGCGCCACAGTTCCCCCCATACAGTGTTTGTGTGTACGTTTTCAGATTCCTTGACCATGAAAACATATGACTAGCAATTGGATTGACAATGATAGGATTAGTGGTTCAGTAGTTATTCACGAAAATGACATTTTCCGTAATGGCGGCCACAGTTCCCCCCATACAGTGTTTGTATGTACGTTTTCAGATTCCTTGACCACGAAAACATATGACTAGCATTTGGATTAACAATGATAGGATTAGTGGTTCAGTAGTTATTCACGAAAATGGCATTTTCCGTAATGGCGGCCACAGTTCCCCCCATACAGTGTTTGTGTGTACGTTTTCAGATTCCTTGACCACGAAAACATATGACTAGCAATTGGATTGACAATGATAGGATTAATGGTTCAGTGCGGTAGTTATTCACGAAAATGACATTTTCCGTAATGGCGGCCACAGTTCCCCCATACAGTGTTTGTGTGTACATTTTCAGATTCCTTGACCACGAAAACATATGACTAGCAATTGGATTGACAATGATAGAATTAGTGGTTCCACCACCAAAATGTAATCATCTGTAGGATATCCCATTTCTGACAATCTGTGAAAATTTCATGAAAATCCGTCCATAAGTTTTTGAGTTATCTTGCTAACAAACAGACAGACAGACAGACAAACCAACGCCGATGATCACATAACCTCCTTGGCGGAGGTAATTATAGTAATACATTTGAATAAAAAACTAAATAAAACTAAATAAAAAATAAAACTAAATAAAAAATAAAAAAACTTTTATGTTTCCCCTTTTATGGGGAAACATAAAAGGATGAAAAGTAGCTTCTTCTAAATAAAATTTTCATCTCTACTTTATTAAAATATCAGGAACTAAAGCTCTGTGATCACTGTTGAAAGTAGCCGATGGATGATATTTTTCAGATTTAAACAATTTATGAATGTGCTGATAATTGAAAACTATACAAAAATATGGTCTGATATTCACATTATTATTATTATTATTATTATTATTATTATTATTATTATATTCTCATTATTTTTCAGCATAAAACAACTTGTAATATATTTCTAATACTTTTATTTCACAAATGAAGCTATATATAAAGCTTGACAGTTTTTTTTCCACTGTTGTAGTATGAATTCATTAATGCCACATAATATTCAGAGCTATGTATATAAAAAAAAATTTATAAACAGCATATTCTTTATTTTAAAAGTCAAATTGCCGTTGCGGCCCTCAGTCACTTCTATTTTAGTCGAAGATGGGCAAAATGGCTCTTCGGTTGGCTAAATGGTGTCCCACATGCTGTGGGAAGAAGGATAAACTGTGTAGTCAAAGAGAAACAATATACGAAACACTAAAATTTGAAAAATCGTCAATTTTCTGGTAAATTCTGTGTATTATATCACCAAGAATAGAGTATATTAAACAGTAATGGCTAACAATATGGGCAACCCCACATTTCTGTCAGATAACACACCACCTCTTGTAGAAAATTGTTGCAATTACAAGTGTTTTGGTTCATGTTAAACTAATAATAAAAACAGTAATAAAATAGCAGCGAAAAAAGGCAATTCTTTGACATTCCACACAAAACTCTAACAATGGCCAGGACAAAACTCTTGGCATGTTCAGTGATTATGATTATGATTTACTTTGTTTGGTTCTACAAGGTTTTGGTTTGCTTCAATTATTCACGGTACATTGTTAATTATTCTGAAGGCATTTAATATTAGTTGTCTATAGTAAACGTATGGCAATAGATGCTAATACTGAAATATTTTAAAGGTAAATATGGTAAATAAAATATAGATGTTGAATAAATTTATATTCATTGATTTTTTTAAATTTGGAAATTAAGGCTTTAAAACTATATTTTAACATCAAAAAACATTATTCAAGAAAGAAAGAAAGCCAACTTTATTACCATTCAATCCATACAGCCAAGCATGTACAATACAACTAAATCCATTTTCTCCTATCTACAATGTCAATCACATCTAGAATAACTATTGAGATATAATGACATAAAACTATAAAGATGTTAAAACCAGCTCATTCTTTATGCTGCCACTGGTAAACAGAACTGCTTTATAAGAGCAGAATGATAATTGAATTGATTTAAAATCAGCAAAAAAATGCTTGCAGTGACAGCATGCATTCATGATCTGTACAAAAAAATCCACGACTAAGCACATCCGATACTGCAACTCCTGAAAAAAACCCACCAACACAGGGGCCTGCTTTGGATCTGGTGTGAAGCCTGTCAACAAGTATAAAGGAAAACAAAGTGTTGAACAAACTTTGGCTGTCAAGGTCGATAATGAAAGACGGATTTTGACAAACGGAGCCGCGCATGAAAGATCTTCCTTGTCATTGGCGTCTCATTAGCTGGTGTGGTTCCAGGCCATTTTAATGCTGTCGTCTGTGGAAGACCTAATTAGAGGCAGCTGAACAGATGTAAGATGTGGAGGGAAGAGGGGAAGGAGAAGAGGAGGCGAGACCTTTTGAGAGACTTCTTTCCGAGTCTCTTTTTTCAGCATTATTCATGACAGCGGTGTCCTTCAAGCTGTTATCAAATAATCTCCCCTGTGAAGAAGAAAATGGAGTGTGAAAGTCTTGGAGAGATGTGGAGGGTGAGGAATAAAATGTCTGTCACTCACTGTAATGTGTCAGGCTCCCTTTTGGGGGGCTGGGGCTGGGGGGGAGGGAAGAGTGGTCCAACGGATCCCCATGAAAACTACCAACAAGGATCCATTGTACCCCACTCATTTTGGGGTTACCAAAGCTCAAGGGCAAGCTCCTGGAAACCGAATTTCTCCATAGGACCTGGCCAGGCTCCAATGGGCTCACCACCTGCAGGAGGGGTTATTGTGATCATTGCTCAATGTGGAACAGGCGTCTGGGCTTCTGTGCTTGGACTTCTGCATCTCCAAGCTGGACCCCCGTAAAAGAGGAAGAAGATGGGTGGATGGATGAATATTAGGGGTGGGGAAAAAGATCGATTTAGCGATGGATCACAATACTTGGCACTAGCGACAACACATTGATCCATAAACGCACAGCTTGATCTTCTATTAAAAAAAAAAAAGATGTGCATACATGTACCTTTGGGTTAGCAGTTAATCAATGGTGTTTTCAGTCCACTAGATGGCGCAAAGCAAACACTCAGTCAAGTGAAGTCATAGCTTGTCTCGGTGATTTGCAGCCAGCTTTGAAAGTTAGGAAGCAGTTAGCTCAGTTAGCTCAAATGTCGGGCCTTTTTGGATTTTATAACAAAGATGGAAGGAAAGACCTTGACATGACACACACCCCGCGAGAAGCGCTACACGGAAAAAAGAAAAAAACACTTGGACTACAGCGTGCCACACAGGTCTCAGAGCAGCATTAGCTAAGCTAAAGAGACACCGGCATGGAGCTCTTTCTCCGAGCGTCAAGTGAGTAAAGTTTATTTATGAAGCGCTTTTCACAGACATATAGTCACAGAGCGCTGCACAATAAAATGGAATAAGAAGAAGTTGAAAGATAAAAATTATTTTAAAAATACAAAAACAAGTTAAAACACAAGATTAAAATCATTTAAAAATATCAGACTTACCATTAAAAAGCAGTTGAATTGAAACTCAACAGAAAGCCTCCTTAAATAAAAAAGTTTTCAGCTGCTTTTTAAAAAGAGTCCACAGTCAGGTAAACCTAGCTGGAGTGGGAGTCTTTTCCAAACAGCACAGTCCACCGCCCTCCCTGTGTGCAGAGACTATCTCCACGGAAAATGAAGCCCCGAGAATACTTTATTAGATGAAAGAGATATCAACAGTTTTACTTGGGATTTGATTTGAGGTTGAAAAAGGTGAAAAAATTTGAGATCTTGTCAGGACGTGGGTTGGTCCCTCATCCTCGCTTTGAGTTAATTTTTGTATTTTCTGCATTTTGGTCCTCCTTGTCATGATTGCTATTATTAGTGTTATCTTAATTCTGTGTTTTTCCTGCCTGTGTTCTGATTTATGAGTTTATTTTTTATATTGGTGAAAGGGCTATGTCTCATCTAGTGCTCTGTATGTTTATTGTTATTATCGTCCAGGTCTCTGTCAGTTAAAGATGTTAAGTTAAAGATAGAAACACTTAAATAGCACTTTTCTAGTCACAAAGACCACTCAAAGCGCTTTCACTAGTACTAACCCTCTACTCTAAGGGCCTATAGGAAACAGATATCTAGGGACAATTTAGAACAACCAAATAACCTAACATGCATGTCTTTGGATTGTGGGAGGAAACCGGAGCCCCCGGAGTAAACCCACACAGCACAGGGAGAACATATAAACTCCACACAGAAAGGTTCCAACCCCTGCCAGCCTGGGGATTCTAACTAGGAACCTTCTAGCTGTAAGGCAACAGTGCTAACCACTGCACCACCGTGCTGCCCAATACTGAATGAATGCTAGAATGCATTCAACCAAGATACAGGCCCACACCTTTTGCAGCCCTATAGATTTAAAACCTTGACCTTTGACTTTTTCACCCCAAACCCATAGTCAGAAGTTAGGGTGTCAGGGTGAACCTGGGCACCAAATTTGGTGACCTTAGCTTTTCTATAGCAAAAGCGCATACGGAATGCAAATGTTGACCTTTGACTTTTGACCCCAAACCTACAGTTCTAGGTCAGGATTTAAAGGTGAACCTACGTATGTAGCAGGTTTGGTGGCCCTAGCTGTCTTTGTTGTTGAGCTATAGTTTATTTGGCATTTTGACCTTGACCTTTAACCTCAAAGGTATAGCCATAGGTGCAAGTCCCATGGTCAACCTGTGTACCAGGTTTGGTGGCCGTAGCCTCATTGACTGCCAAGTTAAAGCATGAACATAGCTGGCCGGCCAGTCGGTTGGCTGGCCGCAGACAGCAGCGACCGCTCTACCCACACTGACAACAGTGCACTGTGGGTAATTATTAATACAGCCAGGAAAATCATAGGAAAAGAACAGAGACAACTTGCATGCATATACTGTAATTTATAGATATAAAAGTCAAGTCAAAGACAAAACCAGCCAACTAAACTTATAATTTTATTCAGTCTGGACCATGCCCATCATTGTTTTTCATTGTTTGTTTTGTGCTTAGTGTTACTTGTTATGTATTGTGATTTATTTTTTATTATGTGTGGGAAGCCAAAGTCAAATTTCTATGTTTGTGGAAAATAAAGAGAAATGAAATGAACTACTGAACCAGCTGGAGGTAATTCTGTCATGCCCTAACCTAGGAAGAGCTGCAGGCATTGGAGTGTCATATAGCTGCCTTCCAGGCAGATGATGGTGGACAGAAGGACCTAAAGGCGCAGGCTGGACTTAGGTGCAAATAATGACAATTTATTAACAGAAACTCAGGGGCAACAAAAACACAGCAGGAGGGCTAAAATAAACTCAAGAGTCACTCGTGGCAAAATTCATGGAGAAAAACCAGAAAACACATGGGGAGCATGACAGGACAAACAACAATGACCCAACATTGAGCACAATCACAAACTCACATACAGTGGTGTGAAAAAGTGTTTACACAAAAATGCAGTTTTTAAATGGTGTTTATGATTAAGGAAAAAAAATCTAAACCTACATGGCCCTGTGTGAAAAAGTGATTTCCCCCTAAACCTAATAACTGGTTGGGCCACCCTTAGCAGCAACAACTGCAAACAAGCGTTTGCGATAACTGACAATGAGTTTTTTACAGTGTTGTGGAGGAATTTTGGCCCACTCATCTTTGCAGAATTGTTGTAATTCAGCCACATTGGAGGGTTTTCGAGCATGAACCACCTTTTTAAAGTCATGCCACAGCATCTTAATCAGATTCAGGTCAGGACTTTGACTAGGCCTCTCCAAAGTCTTCATTTTGTTTTTCTTAAGCCATTCAGAGGTGGACTTGCTGGTGTGTTTTGGATCATTGTCCTGCTGC
Source organism: Pholidichthys leucotaenia (assembly GCA_020510985.1). NCBI lineage: Eukaryota > Metazoa > Chordata > Actinopteri > Cichliformes > Pholidichthyidae > Pholidichthys > Pholidichthys leucotaenia. The sequence goes on from CM035840.1 coordinate 342,370,349, forward strand.
AGAACCCAAGTCCACTTCATCTTGAGATCACGAACAGACATTCTCCTTCAGGATTTTTTGGTAGACAGCAGAATTCATGGTTCCATTTACCACAGCAAGTCTTCCAGGTCCCGAAGCAGCAAAACAGCCCCAGACCATCACACTAAAACCACCATATTTTACTGTTGGTATGATGTTCCTTCTCTGAAATGCTGTGTTACTTTTACGCCAGTTGTAATGGGACACACACTTTCCAGAAAGTTCAGCTTTTGTCTCGTCAGTCCATAGAGTATTTTACCAAAAGTCTTGGGGATCATCAAGATGTTTTCTGGCAAAACTGAGACAAGTCTTTATGCTCTTTTCGCTCAGCAGTGGTTTTCGTCTTGGAACTCTGCCATGCAGGCCATTTTTGCCCAGTCTCTTTCTCATGGTGGAGTCATAAACACTGACCTTAACTGAGGCAAGTGGGGGCTGCAGTTCTTTGGATGTTGTTGTGGGGTCTTTTGTGTCCTCTTGGATAAGTCATCTAGCTTTTGAGGATCTTTTGGTCTACTTCACTTTGTCAGGTAGGTCTTATTTAAAGGTGCAATATAAAGGATTCTGACCTCCTGGCCAGTAGGTGTTGCACGCACTGTTGACTCACTATAATCTTGTACCAGTTGCCAGGTAGAGATAAACAGCACTTCCTGGAGGCTAACACTGCAGACTGCTAACATCTCAGACTTTTGGTTATTATGAGCCAGACAGCGTGTCAAGCGAGGACTCTTGTGGTATAGAATCGTTTATTTAACATAATCCTCTCTGATGTGCATCTCTGGTAAACCTTTTTTAAATAACTATATGGTATAGTGTTATTGACAGTAATGCTAATGCAGCACAGCTGTGATCAAACTGGAGAGCTCTTAGTTTTGACAACATAATTATGACAACACTTTAGATCAGATTGTAAGGACTTTGACTGCTGTTAGTTGTTCTGTGGTTTTTGTAAATGTACTGTATCACACTTTTATGGTCTAAGTTCATCCGTTTTAGCTATGCATGCTTAAAAGAAAAACAAAAAAACAAAAAACGGCTATTGTTATTAAGCTCCAGCAGTTATTTATGCAAGTTCCAGTTAATTTTAGGTTGTAAATGTGTTTTGTTTTTATTGTTTTAAAATATATAAACAAATGTTGTGAAACATTGGATGCCTGAATTCATTTGTGCCCTTTCAGTTATTACAGAAGATGAAATCTATTGTTTATTCAGTGACAGATTCACAAAGTAATGGTTCACTTCACCCCTGCAAAACTAAAGTATTTTCAACGTTTTTATAACATAGTGATAAACAAGAACCTAAAATACACTGTACATATTAGCCATCTACATCACATTGTAATCAATAATCCTTAGTGAATCACTGTTACACTACAGTGAAGGACGCGTATCGTGCTGTTCCCCGCGCTGCGCTCGGACTATCTGATCACGTGATGGTCCACCTGATTCCCACATACAGACAGAGACTGAAGCTCACAAAACCTGTTGTGAGCACTACGAAGAAATGGACCAGTGAAGCTGGGAAGGAGCTGAGCACGTGCTTGGAAATAACTGACTGGGGCATGTTTAAAGGAGCCACGCATGATCTGGATGAATACACGGACACTGTGACCTCATATATCCACTTTTGTGAGGAGAGCATTCTTCCATCGCGCACCAGGGTGAGTTACTCCAACGACAAGCCCTGGTTCACAGCTAAGCTCAGACAGATCAGGAAGGAGAAGGGAGCAGCGTTGAAAAGTGGAGACAGGGACTGCTACAGGGAGGTCAAATACCGGTTTAGCAGAGAGCTGAGGAGAGCTAACTCTGTGTATTCTGAGAGACTCCAGCAACAGCTCACTGCTAACGACTCTGCTTCTGTGTGGAGAGGACTGAGGCAAATCACCAACTATCGGCCTCAGGCTTCTAAGGGTCAGGATGACAAAGCCCTTTGTCAAAGACTGTCCCAACACTATGCCCGTTTTGACACCTCGTCAGCTGTGTCCAACTCCCCCCCTCCCCCCAGCGCCACTGCCTCCATGGTCCCCACTTCATCAAAGGCGGCCCCCCCTCCTCCCCCCCTGCCCTTGCCATCAGTGAGCAGGACGTGCACAGACAGTTCTCCAGACTGAACCCGCGCAAGGCCCCCGGTCTGGACGGCATGTCTCCCTCCACCCTGAGACACTGTGCAGAGGAGCTGACTCCTGTCTTCACAGACATTTTTAACACCTCCCTGAATTCATGCCACGTGCCGACCTGCCTCAAAACCTCTACCATCGTCCCTGTCTCCAAGAAGCCACGGATCACTGGACTTAACGACTACAGACCTGTAGCGCTCACCTCTGTAGTCATGAAGTCCTTTGAGCGCCTGGTCCTGCCCCACCTCAAAACCATCACCACTCCCCTCCTGGACCCACTGCAGTTTGCCTACAGAGCCAACAGGTCTGTGGATGACGCAGTCAACCTGGCCCTCCACTCCATCCTGCAGCACCTGGACTCCCCAGGAACCTACGTCAGGATCCTGTTTGTGGACTTCAGCTCTGCATTCAATACCATCCGCCCCGCTCTGCTCCAGGACAAGCTGTCCCTGCTCAACGTGCCTGACTCCCTCTGCAGGTGGATCACCGACTTCCTGACGGACCGGAGGCAGCATGTGCGGCTGGGAAAGACTGTCTCAGACTCTGTTAGCATCAGCACCGGATCACCCCAGGGCTGTGTACTTTCCCCCCTGCTCTTCTCCCTGTACACCAACTCCTGCACCTCCAGCCACCAGTCTGTCAAGCTGATCAAGTTTGCGGATGACACCACCCTCATCGGGCTCATCTCCAACGGCGACGAGTCCGTCTACAGGAGAGAGGTGGCCCAGCTGGCGTCCTGGTGCAGCCACAACAACCTGCAGCTGAACGCTCTGAAGACAGTGGAGATGATCATGGACTTCAGAAAAGTCACAGCCCCTCTGCCCCCCCTTACCCTCACAGACTCTCCCATCACCACTGCGGATTCCTTCCACTTCCTGGGCACCACCATCACCCGGGACCTCAAGTGGGAGCCGACCATCAGCTCCCTCATCAAAAAGGCCCAGCAGAGGATGTTCTTCCTGCGGCAGCTGAGGAAGCTCAAGCTACCCACCAAGATGTTGGTGCAGTTCTACACGGCCATCATCGAGTCCATCCTCACCACCTCCATCACCGTGTGGTACGCAGGAGCCACCGCCAGGGACAGACTAAGACTGCAGCGCGTTGTGCGCGCTGCTGAGAAGGTGATCGGCTGCGAGCTTCCATCCCTCCAGGACCTGTACATCTCCAGGACCCGGAGGCGTGCAGGTCGGATCATAGCTGACCCTTCACACCCTGGACACGCACTGTTTGCCCCCCTCCCCTCAGGTAGAAGACTTCGGTCCATTCAGACTAAAACCTCCCGCTACATGAACAGCTTCTTCCCCTCTGCCATCAGACTGCTGAACACTAAGTGACTTATTAGACTCTCGTGCACTACGTACAGCAGCTCAACCGGACTCATGATAATTATCACTGTTTTCATTTGCACTACCGACTGCACTATGTGGAACTCCACAATATCTGCTGCTTGTTAATATATTTTAAATTGCATAGATTAGTATTACTCATTCATATTCTACATTTTATTGCATGCATAGTTTTTTATTTTTATCTTTAGTGCTACTCCATGTTTAATGTTGCAGCATTGCACCGAGACAAATTCCTAGTTTGTGTACTACATGAACAATGGCAATAAATCTGATTCTGATTCTGATTCTGAAGTTGGAAGTAATTTATGGTGGAATAATAATCTTTTTTCAAATAATATTGTGTAAAAACTGTACTGCATCTCCAAAATTGAGCACATCACCATTCAGATCTATATCAAATAGCTCAGACATATTGATCCAAATTTAAAAAAAATAAAAATAAAATAACTAAATTTATATGGGATTATTGCAAAATGTGAAAGCTTTACTTTTTAGATTCGAGTTATTTCAAAAATAAATTCACCACAATATTCAACTTTTGGAGGTGGATGAGTAGAATGTAAAAGAAAATCAACCTCAAATCAAGTGAGTCAACATATAACAAACAGGAATTTATTTGGGGAAAAATATTTATTAAAAAAATAAACAGTCCAGATGCAGGGTCCATGGGGCAGACCTGGGAGAGCAATAGAGAAATTAATTAAATCAGTATTAGGATACTCTGGAAAGCTTTTGTTGTCCCTATAGTCAGTGTTGACCTTTGTTACTATAGTCAGGTACAATTTGTTGATGTAAAAAAGGACAGTCTCTAAGAAGGTGTCATCACAGACTAACAGCATTAAAACATGACAGTATGTGAACTACTAGACAGTTTTAGGACTACAGCAGTGATGCAAAGAGTTTGCTTGGTTTACATAATGTGAATGACAATATACTGTAGGCGAAGGAAAGCAGCTACAGAAATGGAATTATTTTTTTATGTGTGTGTTATGGGAGGAGGGAGGAGACCCTGGGGTAGACCCAGGACATGTTAGAGAAACTATGTCTCCCAGCTGGTCTGAGAACATCTTGGTGTCCTCTCTGAAGAGCAGGAGGAGGTGGCTGGGGAGAGGGAAGTCTGGGCTTCTCTGATTAGACCTCTCCCTCCACAACCTGGACCCTCAGAAAAGCTGTAGAAGATGGATGGATGGCTGTGTTGTATATTCATTCCTGCTGCAAGACTGGACCTGATTAAATAAGAGAAACAACATTTTTTTCTGATTCCACATTCTTGGAACACCAAGTGCACAAGCAGGTTGTGGTTTTAATAAAAATGAAAAGTCCAAGACATTTCAGCTGCCAAATTTTGACTATTGTTTTGAGAAGTTATTCAAAAAAGAAGGAAACAAACATCTGTTGCCTCTACTTTTGGCAAAATAATCCATAAATATGATTGGTTTGACCAGGTTACTCACTAAATATTAAAAAAAAAACACTCCTTAACATTTCAAAAACAGTTAAAAAAAATCTCCTAAACAAACACATTTAAAAATTCAAAATAAAGGATTTGGCTTTATGCATTACTGTGTGTAAAATGTTTTGATAAGACTAAACTTACATTGGTGTGCCGCCGACTGTCTTTCTCACTGGACGATCCCTCTGGTGGTTGTTGTCCTGAGCTGCTAATGGAGTCCAGGCCTCATACACAGGTGCGGTGGAAGAGAAGCTTCTGGTGACATCATCAGAATGTGGTTTTTAAATGTTGATCTATGAGAACACAGTCATATAAATAGTTCTTTTTGTGACTTTTTACATGTAAAACTTTGCATCATACTCACTTAAAGGACAGATATTGATGTTCTGTCCTTAACCCCCACTGGTCCATCACATCAGTGAGGGCTTCAGAAGCTGTTGACCCTCTCTCCAGTCACTGTTTGGTGGAACTCTTCTCTGCTGCATCATGATGACATTGTCCAAACACCCATCTGTACTTATTCACCTCATGATGGAGGAAGTCCTTACAGAGGGTGAAAAAAATGTTATGGTTTAATACTTGGGATAGTCAAAAATCTGACATAAATTTCTACATACATAATTACAGCTACTTCAGGGACTCAAGAAATCCCGTGGCTAATGCAGTGCAGTAACATTAGTTAGCAAGAAAATAAATTAAAACCTGTTTATTCTACTGTTAGAACTTAAACTATTTTTAACCTCAATTTCCACCATGGTGATCAATAAAGTTTTACATTATTATCTTAATCTGTAACAACAGTAAACGAATGTAACTTTTTTCACTGTACACCAAATTATTAGACTGAGCAGCTGCACATCAAAACTGATAAATAAAAAATATTTATGTAAAACATGACTGCTGCACAATTAGTATGTGCTGTTACATTCATAGATGCAAATGTTGATCATATCATGAACCTGTCATACATGTCAGCTTGTTAAGGAGCAGTTAGTGGGGTCTATTCCAAGCCATATATTGGCTGATATCATTATACACTCATAATTATAATGTGAATATGTCAGAAATAAAATTTAGTTGTTACATAGACTTTAGACTGCCCCCTGCACCCCTAACCACCATATTAGCAGCAGAAGATGAATGAGCTAGTTAGCATCATAGCTAGCACTGGTTAGCTTACCTGTCAGAAGAAAAAAGGTCACCTCTGTGTGACTTTTCAGCCATTTCAGACTCTTCAGCAGACATTAGCCATCAAAAGCAGAACCCATATTTATCCTGCTCCTTTGTCATGCCATACTTGAGAACGCTTGGGAAACTGACGTTTGCCTTGAGACTCAGGTATTTAGCTGAATAATTCACCTCCTGGCAACCCAACAACCCAAAACAAGACGTGGCACAAAACATCAAGCTAGCAATGCTATTGGCTGTGACATCCTCACTGGATTTTCGCGTTTGTCTTACTCCAGCTGCTGGATGTAAATATTTATATTATTGTCGGTCCGCCAAAAATTACAAAACATTTTTTTCATCAATATACTAATTTTTAGAACATTAAGACTTACATTGTGCAAGTTTCTAAATGCTTGCTTTGTTGATGTATTATTAAAAAAAAAAATCTTTGTTTTCATGAAAATCTTCTATATTTACCTTTAAGTGTTTTCTTGATTGAAAACAGGTGCAGCAGTAATCAGGCTTGGGTGTGACTAGAGAAATTGAACTCACCTTTATAAAAGATGTGATAAACCACGGTTAATTTATGTTTTAATGGGGGGGACAATCACTTTTTCACACAGGGCCATGTATGTTTGGACTTTTTTACCCTTAATAATAAACACTTTCATTTAAAAACTGCATCTTATATTTACGTGCGTTATCTTTGTCTAATATTTAAATTTTTTGGACGATTTGAAACATTTAAGTATGACAAACATACAAAAAAATGAGAAATCAGGAATGGGGCAAGCACTTTTTCACACCACTATATAAAGGGAGGCTAATATACCTATATAGGCTAACCCTATACAGGGAGATGCAGGGCAGCTGGGCAAACAATCAAGGGCTAAATCAATGACGGACAGTGAAACAGAGACAACCGGTAATGAGAACAGGATGGGCGGGGCAGCACAGACAGTCACAGACAGGGGAAGTACAGTGGTGAAAAAGTGCTTGCCCCCTTCCTGATTTCTCATTTTTTTGTATGTTTGTCACATGTAGGTTTGGATTTTTTTTTTTACCCTTAATAAAAACTTTCATTTAAAAACTGCAAAGTTTAAAAACTTGTGTTATCTTTGTCTAATAATTAAATTTGCTTGATGATCTGAAACATTTAAGTGTGTCAAACATACAAAAAATGAGAAATCAAGAAGGGGCAAACACTTTTTCACACCACTGTACATGAAACATGACAGTGAACATACAGGACAACAATACAGGAGCAATACAGAGAGGAACGGCTCAAGCATGACTTCAGAAAACAATCACAATACCAAAGAGCAGAACCACAACTGCAAAACATAATTAGGGGCATGATAATGAAAATAAATACAACGACCAAACTAAAGCTGAGGCAGGGAAACAGAGAAAACATCATGGCTGAGTGTGGGGACATAGAATGACGACAGACCGGGGAACACAGAAGACAAAGACAGAGGACCCAGGGGGACACAGAAGGCAAATAATGCAAATAATAATCATAAAAAATCACAGAGACAACAATGAATGAACACAAGGCGTGGGCATGATCCCCAGGTATGACATGGAGACAGCAAGGATCTGAAGAGATCTTCACTGGAGATCCCACTGTATGAAAGTGGTCAGAAACAGCTGGCAATAAGGCACACCTTAATTTGTTTACATTGACAGCTAAATAAAACAGCCCTGTTAAAATATTTATAACTCCCACACATTGGATGCCTTAGACAGTGAGGCGATAGTTACAGATAAACTTTGAGGTGTGGGTTGGGAATGCTTATGATGCTGCAGGTGTACTGATCATTTAAACATAGTCAACTGTTTTGTTTTGTTTTGTTTTTGGGATTACTATTTGATGAATTACATAACTTCAACATCCGGCGCCTCACGAGTCGGCAGCCCTTTTTCCAGCAGCGACTCAATTCTGAATTTCTTTTTCATTTTTATTTACTATCAGTTTTTCCTTTGCCACAACTTTTCTGATCTTGTTACTCCATATCCATCAAGGATGCCAAGGGCACTAATATTGATGCACTGGCATTGATAATAACCATCTTCCTACTCATATCACCAATGACTACTTACCCAGTGAGTGGAGGGGCTACTGTTAACAGTAGGAGTCAATTGTTAGCATTGTGCTGCTCCACGGTCAGATATCGGAGACCCGATATCCCTCGAGAAATCAGGCGAAAACGATGGGGATGTTGTGCTGGAGTGAAGCGACATGCGAGGATGACAAGGTACAAGCCCGTCCTACCATCCGTTATTATGGGACATGTGAGATCGCTGGTCAATAAGACGGATAAACTAGCGGCTGTGTCCCAGTATGAGAGCGCCTACAGAGAGGTTAGCATCATGCTATACACTGAGATGTGATTAACAGAGTTAACAACAGATGCTAACATCGGACTGGAGGGTTTCCATTTAATACAGGCGGATCGAACACCAGATAGCAGGAAGACTGGGAGGGGGATGCATAATGTTAGTGAACAACAGATGGTGTAATCCTGGGCACATCACAATTAATGAACGACACTGTAGCAAGGACACCGAGTTGCTAGCCTTGAGCACGCGACTGGCATACAGTACCTCCCCAGAGAGTTCTCACATGTCATTGTGATTGTTATTCATGTACCCCCCCCTCCGCGAGCGCTGAGGCAGCATGTGACATCATCCTGTCATCCACTCAGTCATCAGCAGGCTGCAGCCTCAGCACGCAAATGCTCTCCTGTTCATCTCTGGTGATTTTAACCATGCTTCCCTGCCCTCCATTCTGCCCACTATCACCCAGTATGTCATGTGCCACACCAGAGACACCCCCCCCCCCCCCGCCCCCGTCCCCGTCCCCGCCTTGGAAGCTCTGATCACAACCTGGTTCACCTCCTGCCTGTGTACAAACCCCTGGTACACAAACAACTTCCTATTACCCACACAGTGAAGATATGGGCTGATGAGCCAGAAAACACTCTGAAGAACTGTTTTGAATCCACTGAGTGGAAGCAGCTCTGTGATTCACATGGTGAGGACATCGACGGCCTCACACACACCATCACAGACTACATCAACTTCTTTGTGGAGAACACTGTACTCACCAAGGCCCTACGGTGTTTCTCAAACAACAAACCCTCGATCAACACTGAGATAAAGTCACTGCTAAAGAAGAAGAAAAGGATCTTCAGGTCAGGAAACAAGGAGGAGCTGAAGTCTGTACAAGTCTGTGAGGGAGCTAAGGAGGAAGATTAGAGAGGGGGAAGGACAGATACAGGAAGAAGATGGAGGACAATAGATCAATAGATGTACTTTATTGATCCCAAACTGGGAAATTACAGAAGTACACGCGGACAGTGGACAAGCTGCAGCACAGTGATGTCAGCGGCGTGTGGAGAAGCCTCAAAACCATCTCTGAGCACCAGAATACCTCCTTCCAGGCCGTGGGAGGTAGGGAGTGGGTGAACAACCTGAATCTGTTCTTTAACAGGTTTGACCAGCCACCCTTTTCTCTGCCTGTCCACCAACCACTGCTGTGTCCACCTTCATCTAGCCCCACCGTCCACTGCCCTCTTTCCACCCCCCTTGTACATCCTCCACTGTTTTTCCCTGCACAGACCCATCACCCCCTCCCATCCCCCTGCCCCAGCCTGACTCTCACTAAGACCCAGGTGAGAGCTGAGCTGAAGAAGATCAAGGCTGCAGGTCTAGACAGCACCAGCTCGAGGCTCCTCAAGTCCTGTGCAGACCAGCTGTGCGGGATCGTGGACCACATCTTCAGTCAAAGCCTGAAGCTGGGGAGGGTACCACAGCTGTGAAAAACATCCTGTGTGGTACCCGTACCGAAGACTCCGCACCCCAAGGACCCGAACAGCAACAGACCAGTGGCCCTCACATCACACCTAATGAAGACCCTGGAGAGGCTGCTCCTCACCCACCTCTGCCCCCTGGTGGGACCAGAGATGGATCCACTTCAGTTTGCTTACCAGCATGGCATCGGGGAGGAGGATGCAGTGATCTTTCTCCTGCATCGTTCCCTGTCCCACCTGGAGAAGCTTGGGAGCACTGTGAGGATCATGGTCTTTGATTTCTCCAGTGCTTTCAACACCATAGGACCAGTGATCCTGAGGGACAAGCTGCTGTGTGCAGGGGTAGACCAGCACCTGTCATTGTGGATTCTGGACTACCTCACAGACTGACCACAGTTTGTGAGAACTCAGGACTGTTTGTCTGACACCATCATCTGTAGTACGGGCCCCCCCAGGGAACAGTCCTGGCTCCCTTCCTGTTCACCCTTTACACTGCTGACTTTTCACACAATACACCACACTGCCATCTCCAGAAGTTCTCTGATGACTCTGCGATAGTTGGCCTCATCTCTGATGGGGATGCTGTGGCATACAGAGGACTTATCCAGGACTTTGTGGACTGGTGCCTGCAGAACTGTCTCCAGATCAATGCAAGACAATCCAAGGAACTGGTGGTGGACTGCCGCAGGTGAGAACAACCCCCCACAGTACCGGTAAACATCCAGAGAACAGACATTGAGATGGTGACATCTTACAAGTACCTGGGTGTTCACCTGAACAATAAACTGGACTGGTCATACAACACCGACGTGCTCTACAAGAAGGGGCAGTGCAAGCTGTTCTTCCTGAGGAGACTCAGGTCATTTGTAGTGTGGGGGGGCACTCCTGAAGACCTTCTATGATTCTGTGGTGGCATCAGCCATCACATTTGGAGTGGTCTGCTGGGGCAGTGGTATGACGGCAGCCAACAGGAAGAGACTGAACAGACTGATCAAAAAAAGCTAGCTCTGTTCTGGGGCGACGCCTCAACCCAGTGGAAGAGATGGGAGAGAGAAGGATGGTGGCTAAGCTGTCATCTCTGCTGGAGTCCGAGTCCCACCCCATGCAGGACACGCTGAACGCACTGAGGAGCTCTTTAAGCGGTAGGCTGTGTCATCCCAAGTGCTCGAGGAAGAGGTTCCGCAGGTCGTTCCTACCTATGGCTGTCAGACTTTATAATCTAACCAGGGCTCCTTGTAGAGGTCGTATTGAATGTACTAAATGTAACAACTTTGCACAATAGAGATCATCCCCTTCAATACACAACTAAGACAATTACAATTATTATTGAGGGTGGCAACAACACTGTTGATTCAAATGTGAAATATACTGTCTGGGTACATATCTCTATCTTGCAGAGTAATTTAACAAACTGTAATGTTGTTGATACCATCTAGCTGCAATGCTCCTGCACTGTGTATATAACTGTGTACATATGTATATTTATTTACTGCTTTAGTTAACCAGTTCTTATCTTAGAATCTTATTATCTTATCTACTATTGCTCTGAGTGCTGCTATCCCTGTGATGCTACCATCCTGGAATTTCTCCATTGTGGGACTAATAAAGGCTCATCTTATCTTATCTTATCTAATCTTATCTTAATTTAATGTATACCCAACTAATGCAGTTATCAACTTGGATGTGTTCACTGAAAGCCATTAATTTCAGAATTTATTTTAAAATATTCAGAAATGGTAAATGTAAAAATGTTTCAAACCATTTAATGTTGAGCTACCACCATGAAAGCGTCTGTACAACTGTTGTTCAGAGCTGAGATTCAGCGTCTGCTCAAAGAGCCGATAATCTGTTGTTTCCTCATGGCTGCATTAGATGTGCCAATCCTGGGAACAAAGCAAAACTGAAAAGCCTGGGTTTTTCTGTTCCAAATGCCCACTGCTGACTTTGAATGGCAAACTACCCCATTTATGTCATGTTAATTATTACCTGGATGGAAACACAAGCTCACTCTTTCCACTCCTTCCAGACCCAGAACATGATGTTTAACAACATTCAAAATTGCACTGAGATATTTAAAACTTTCTAAGGACTGGCAGTCACTCTCCTGTTTCTACTTGTCATCATACATAATACACTGCTGGGACTCCAACAACACCGTGTATATTTTGACTTTTCATTCGTGGATTTAACAAATACACTTATAAAGGCTTTGCTGCATTTAGTTGAACAAGTGTTTGGAGTCTTGCATTGTGAGTTTTGGCACATACAGGCACGGTTTACTGAAACAAGGTTTTTACCTGCAGACACAAGTAAAAATGTCTGCCACACCCTCGAGCATTTCATTTTGAACAGCGCAAATACAGTGCATAAAATTCAGCAGTGAAACACAGTGGGCCCTACTTTGATGGTCATCCGCGCACTTTTCTGACAGACTTTCCGCCGTGCACCAGTGTTGTTGTTATTTTCTGTCAGCACATTGTCTGTTTTTTACGCCTTGCGTCACGCCATCAAATTACCAGTAGACAGTGCACCCGCTATGCACTCGGAGGAGGCGCCTCATTTCAAAGAGGTATGGCGGCATACAATCTAATGCACATTACTATTATAGTGCATTCCATGAGAATCTGCTTTTGATCAGGAAAAAGGAGGTCTATCGTGAGAAGCACATTGTTTAATGATATTTCAGTGGCGTGTTTTGACATCGCACAGCTTTGTAGCTGGGATCTTGCAACAGTCAGAATTGCCCACCATTTTAATTATATGATGATCACACACTAGTTTTTTTTTTTTTATTCCATCCACAGTCTCATTTTAATAGCAAACTTACCGTTGGAGTCTATAGATTAGGCATTAATCAATTTTTTAGGGGAATGACTTAATGAATGAACATGGAGCATGTGTGCCAGTGTGTTCCAATGTGATGCGTGGCGCACGGGGAGGGGAAGGTTTGTTTTCATCACGGACGTGATAGGCATTAATGTGTTTATTTTTTTGGGAATAAATGAATGAACAAGGAGTGTGCAGCATTTTACTTTTCACTAACTCCCCAGAGAGATGGGACGAATCCACATCTGCGTCAGCCGTGTGCCCTGGGTTTCCATTCCGGCAAGCTTCCCGACAGCCACCCGTCAGCCCCCAGCAGAGGCTGCTGAGAGTGGGCTTGCTTCATGGTGGGGGCCGGAGGTGGATGTGAAGCTGCGCCAGATCGCTTCCTTCCCTCCTACCCAGGACGGATAGGGGGAGACCCTCAGTCAGTGAAAGCAACAGGAGAGGGAGCACTCCATCGCCCCACAGCTGGGAGTGACTTCCACGCCATCGTTAATGAATGTTTATGAAAATCTGCACAGGCATCATCCTCTTTTCTTCATGTCTGTGTTGCACATTAAACAATTCAGCTGATTTTTTCAGCCCATTCTTCACGGTTTGATCTTTTTAAAATAACTACCTGAGCATCAACTGTGATTGATGTCTTCCTTATTACTAAGCAGCATTACTATCACGTGCATTTTGGCTCACACACACAGGCTTTGGTCAGTGCAAAACCCGTCTTTAACTGTCATGATCACAATTCACTTTTGATAATGAGTCCTTTGCATTAAAGGGATGGGAAGGAGCGCTTTGGATTGGATTATCCAAAACACACCTCTGAATGATTAGACCAGCCAATTTGTGTCATGAGCAATGGAAAGTTTGTTTTGACGCCGTTGTGATAAGGAAATGAACTTGGAAACGCCCATAAAGGCGTTCTGCATCAGTGACAACTGATCAACCGATCCCGTCATTGTAATATGGCCCAGTATGTCCAATACATGAGTAAACTAGTGTACATACTGAATTCTTGCTGAATTATTTGATGGTTCTATCTAGTATCTAGTATTTGATGGTTCTATCTAGGTTTCTAGTATAGACCCATATGATATCTAAGTTTTCTTGTATTTTATTTGACTGATTTCCTTGTAGGCAGCAGGGTGGCACAGTGGTTTGCACTGTGGCAGCACAGCAAGAAGGTCATGGGATCGATTCCACCCCTGACCATCGATGACCCTTCTGTGTGGAGTTTGCATGTTCTCCTCGTGTCTGCATGGGTTTACTCTGGGTACTCCAGCTTCCTCCCACAGGCCAACAACATGCAGGTTAGGTTAACTGACATCAACTGGGGATTCTAAATTGTACTTAGGTATGACTGTGAGAGTGAATGGTTGTCTGTCTCTCTGTGTTGGCCCTGCCATGGACTGGTGATCTGTCCAGGGTGTACCCTGCCTCTCACCCAAAGATGCTGGGATAGGCTCCAGCCCCCCGCGACCTGAAAAGGATTAAACGGTAGAAGATGGATGGATGGATGATTTCCTCATGTGTCGCACACCTCAAGTGATAGTGAGGCATGCTGCACATCTGCACCTAACCAGAAGCTGCATCACATTCTCTGTTATTTATGAAAAAACAATTCATCTATACCCTCTTTACACTGGAGTGGAGCTCATTAAGTGATGAAAAAAATGGCCAGATCTCTCAGCGATCTCTCCAGTGATTTCTCAATGATCTCCACGGTCCTCAAAGATTTAAGTCTGTCCAAAATAATCTCTCAACGATCACCAAAGGGAAGCAATCTCTCAATGAACTTCTCAAAGAGCACTCAATGATCTCATTAATCTCCCAAGGTCCTCTCAATAATCTCTGCCATGGTCTTTCATTGAACTCTATTGGTCGGTCATTGAACATTCAGTAATCCCTCACTAATCTCTCAGCCATCACTACACTGTTAAACCTACCAGTAAATACAACTCAGTCCTTCCAAAAACTTGGAGTCACTCATTTCTACAAATTTAACTTTACTCATAAATACACGTTTGTAGTAACTCAGTTGCTGTGAGTGTACTTGCATTTTGAGGGCATTTTAAGGACTGGTGATAACATTTCCAGTTTGCTGCCTTTACTCCACTCATCTGAGTTAACTTCAATATTGCTATAAAAATGACTGCTGACATTTGCTTTTTTATTAAGGGTTAGAAATAATCAGGCAGTGCTCCAATAAACAAACTTAAGTGATTCAAGACAATCGGTTTCGTCAAACACTTTGAGTTGAACTACCTCTTCAGGTTTTACAATGTACCTTTGGGGTCGAAAAATTTGGCGCTCACTGAAAGATTGCTGCCTCTTGCCCAAAGACAGATGGGCTCCAGCCTCCTGTAACCCAAAAAGAATTAAGCGGTTGAAGATGAATGAATGAATGATCTCTGAGAGATCATTGAAAGATTGATGAGATTGTTGAGCGCCCCTTGAGCACTCCTTGATTACTCAATAATCTCATCAATTTCCCACTGATCTCTCAGAGATTTTTCATTCATTCATTCAATGCAGTGCCACCTGAGGGATCAAAAGTCACCGGAGTTCAATGCTGGTTTTTGGCCTTGCCGCTTACGTGCAGAAATTTCTCAAGATTCACTGAAGCTTTTATAATATTATGAACTGTAGCTGATGAAATCCCTAAATTCCTTGCAATTGTTCATTGAAAAATGTTGTTCTTAAACTGTTGGACTATTTGGCCATGCAGTTGTTCACAAAGTGGAGAACCTTGCCCCATCTTTGCTTATACTCCCTTTGCACAGGGGTGGAGGTCACTGAGAGATTGTTAAGAGATCTGGTCAGTTTTCAGGTTCAGGTTCAGGTTCAGGTTACTTTATTTGTACCCATAGGTAGATTTGTTTTGCAGTCTGGTGACATCCATATTTACAAGCCACAATTACATTCAACATAAACACAAACACAGGCACACATGAAGCTGACTATAAACATGATAAAAATACTCAAGGCTCCATCAATCAGGATATAAAGACAAAGAGATGAGAGAAAAACCAGAGATAAGAGAGAAGGGTCATATTAAAAAGTTAAAGACAAGTCAAAGAGGTTAAAAACTCAAAGGCCTAAAACCCAATAAAAGATTTAGAACCCAAACAAAATCCTACAAAAATAAGTAAATATAAAATGGAGTTAATAAATAGGTAACTAAATTATGTGCAATATATTGTTACAACTTGTTCAACTCTTTGACAGCAGCAGGAACAAAGCTGTTTTTGTAGCGCTGGGTTTTACTTTTTGGGACAGCAAACCTCCGTCTTGAGGGAAGAAGCTGAAAGTTGCGGTGCAAAGGGTGGGAGTCATCATTTAAAATGGAGGTAGCCATCCTCTGTACCTGTCTCTTGTATAAGGATGTCAGGCTCAGCCGTGACTCACCAAGCAAACGACTGGACCATCTAACTACCTGATCCAAGGATTTCTTCTGTTTCAGTTTTATCTGACCAAACCATGACACTAAAGAAAAGGATAAAACAGATTCAATAAAAGCCCGATAAAACATTATCATTATGGTTTGGTCAATTTGGAAGCGTGCAAGTTTCCTCAAACAATGCAAATGTTGCTGACCCTTTTTGCACACCCTTTCACAGTTCTCTTCAAAGTTTAAATTACTATCAATAATCGTCCCAAGATATTTGTAGGATTGTACACATTCAGTGGTCTGACCTTTTAGTAGTACAGTGACTTTGTGCCTGGGAGTTTTCCTCCTAAAGTCAATAATCATATCTTTAGTTTTTGTTGTATTCATCAGTTTTTGATGTATGAATGATTTTCAGTGATCTCCATAGTCACCACGGATTCCTCAGCGTATTTGATCCCAAAGATCAAAAATTGGCCCAATCTCTCAATGATCTCTGTGCTGTGCAAAGGGGCCCTTATGAACAATGGAGCCTTCCGGGGATGTTCCTCTTATACCCAGTCATGACACTCACCTGTTTCCAATTAACTTGTACACCTGTGAAGTGTTCCAAAAAGGTTTTTTATTTTTTTTTTGAGCATGTGGCCATTTTTTTCATCACTCAACAATTTCTCAACGATCTTCACCCATGTGTAAAGGGGATATAAGAGCACTAGAAACCTTTCAAATGCTTAGCAGCCTCCTTTGTCACCCAGCAAACTCCCATTGATCTCTCAGCAATCTTTCCTGGTCTCAGCAATTCTCCCAGTCTCTCAGCAATCTCTCCTGGTCTGTCATTGATCTGTCAAGGATCTTTCAAAGAGTGCTACAGATTACCATGAAAGTTGCTGAAAATTGATTTTTTTTCATCTCCCAAAAATTTAGACAGAAACTGCTTTTTGCAGGCTTTAAGAGATTGTTTGAGCTTTCAGTGGTCACCCAACAATCTCCATGCTGTATAAAGGGGCCTTTACAGGCATTAGGCACTGCAGTATTTGCAGAAAGCTACTCACATTTACACAAACATGCCACAAAGCATGAGCAAGACTGTCACTCTTTCATCAGTCAGATGGAATCAAATGATCAAAGAAGCAAATGTTATTATTATTGGGGATCTCTAACTTATGGGAAAAGGGGATATTGAGAGTGCACTCTTCCAGTAAGTGAGCCATTGTTGCCAAGCTTTTTTACATTGTACAAGGACAGCAGCTCTTCAAGTGATAACAAAGTGACAGATTGAGTATTTTATCAGATCAATCAAGAGTGCCGTCTATGTACAAATATGAATGAAACAGAACTTGGCAAGTCATTTAGGATATGCAGAGGTATTTGGTATCTTACTATTTCCTCTTTGCACCCTTTAGCTTTTATGATATTGTATGTTAATCAGCAATTTGGAGAGAAGGAATTGGGAAAATAATGTCTTAAATTACAATTTTGAGACTAGGCCTACGTTATTTAGATTATTGCTATCTCATGACATGCATTTGGGCTGAGAAAAAAATAGCTTTCTTACATTTAAAATGAATGACAAGTCAATAAATATGATGACACATAAAACTACCAATTAAACTGAGCATTGTTACATACAATTAAACTGTAAATCATCAGGCAAAAAAGCTTTTAAGTTAGACCATAAAGTTAGAGGTGAAAGGTAAAGCTTCTTTAAGCAACCCTCCATTATCTGCTGCAGACCCTGGTCCATTTGCAGACAGCAGCACAGAAACATGCACACACACACAGTCGGCAAATCATTCCAGTCAGTCATAAGACCTAACAGCTAATGTGCATTTTCATTTCAGCTGGACTGAAGAAATGGATACTATCTCATGGGGATACGGGCGTAAGCATGCTGTGGCAGACTGCATCTAGCATGCGCCAAAAACCTATTTGTGCTTTAGGAGAAGCCATACGTCCTCAAAACAGTATGTGTGATTGGGTTACAGGCTCTGTGTGCCACTGGCATGGCGTTGTATATCACATCTCAACACGTGCTAGGTGGCGTAATCCAGCCAGCCTGTGACGGCGCAGCACTGGTGATTACTGTGACAGGTGTGCCTTTTTTATTTCTCTCCCTAAAGGCACTCATGTTTGGCTATTTCACATCTCAATTTAATAGCTTCTAGTTTGTTTCTTGCTCTGCTCCAAAATCATGTAAGAAAAAGACACAGTGGTGCTTTGATTTGTGCTGGCATTTATGACTCATGAATTAGTATTGAAAGTACTTTACACAAGTTTCCATGTTAACTTAAATGTTGCAGATCATCAAACAAAATTTAATATTACACAAAGCTAACCTGAGGACACACAGAATGCAGTTTTTAAATGATGAGTTCATGTATTAAGGGGGGAAAAAAAGCTATCCAAACCTACCTGGCCCTATGGGAAAAAAGTACTTGCCGCCTAAACCTAATAACTGATTGTGCAACACTTGGTGTCAAGCATTTGCGATAAATGGCAATGAGTCTTTTACATCACTTTTGATGAATCTTGTTCCACTCTTCTTTACAGAATTGTTTTAATTCAGCCACATTGGAGGGTTTGAGCATGAGGTCATGAACTGATGAGCGGACATTCTCCTTCAGCATTTTCTCCTAGAGAGCAGAATTTGTGGTTCCATCAGTTACGGCCAAGTCGTCCAGGTCCTGAAGCAGAAAAGCAGCCCCAGACCATGACATTACCACCGCTATGTTTGACTGTTGTTATGATGTTCTGTTTATGAAATGCTGTGTTAGTCTGATGTAACGGCACACACACCTTCCTAAAAGTTCAACTTTTGTCTCATCAGTTCACAAAGTATTTTCCCAAAAGTCTTGGGGGTCATTAAGATGTTTTTTGGGCAAATGAGAGCCGAGCCTTTGTGTTATTTTAAAATATTCAATGACTTTTTCACATAGGACCAGGTAGGTTTGGATAGCTTTTTTTTTAATTAATAAAATAATCATTTAAAAACTTTACTTGGGTAATCTTTGACTAATATTAAAATTTGTTTGATTATCAGAAACATTTAAATGTGACAACTATGCAAAAATGTAAGAAATCAGGAAGGGGGCAAACCTTTTTTCATATCACTGTACATAAATGAGCCATCCTTCAGTCCCAGTAATCTCTAACCTAAATGCATGAGATTACACAACACCACCCTTTAATCTAGTAAGTACTTACTTTACTACTACACTCACAGCACCACCACAGATCAAATAAGGAATGCACCCTGGGGGGATATGTGTGAGTGGTTCAGACCAGAAATGAATAACCAAGGTGCACTGTAAACTGGGAGCATTCAACATCATTTGTTTTGAGGCTGACCCCATTTAAATAATACTCATAAGGAACAAGAAGCTAACCACACTCCTTGTACCTTTGAAGTTGCTGTTTTTAGCGATGACTAACATTTAATTCCATGGCATTAAATCATAAAACAGCAGCAGTCCGAGTCTTGCTGGATGTACCAGGGTTGAAAATTCACCTGTGGTATATGCATGGAATAGAATCAGCATCTAGAAAGATGCATGAGTCACATGTTTTTTGATCATTTTTTTCAAGAATGTTATGACAACGAATCTTTCTGTGTTGATATAAAGTTCCTGTTCTTTTTATTTTCAAACCGCAGCAGAGGGCGAGGGACAGAGCTGCGTAGAAGAATCCGATCAGACCTAAATGAAACAGTCGTTGTCGCCCGCGACAGACTGCTATGATGGATGGATGGACTTGTGCAAGGATGTTATTTTATCAGCAGTTATAATACTGAGTAATCCTGCTTAAAAAATAAACATATTTCAACAGACTGGACTATAATATCTTTGCAAGTATTCAATTTCAAATGAAATGTTTGAAATGTATTACAAATGTTTAATTTAAATGTAAGGTGATAGTAGAAATATGGCATTAAAAGAGCTAAGCAGAAATGCAAACTTTTTAAGAAACAACCAACACTTAATTGCATATTTATTAATTTTATGACTGTATAGAATACAGAATGTAAAAGTTGCCTTTGATTTTTTTTGTTTAACCTAAATGTTAAAGGCTCATTTAGAGTACAGCGTGTGTTCTACTAAAATTCATGCCCTAAAAACAAACCTTACATTTATGTGCTCAATGAGGGTCTTTAGTCTGTGCATTCCTGTAACTAAAGGCAGTTCTTCTTCATCCTCATATTATCAGGTGGAAATACACAGTCAGCAGTACCCTGTATATGTTGTCCACTGTGGACTCTAAAGCGTACGTTCACACATCACTAACTCTCAGTGCTGCTTTCTAAAATTAGTGTGCTTAATGGCAGTGTTTGATGACCATGAGATGTCTCGGCTGCATCAGATGAACATCGCAGCTCAGCTTTCCACATGATGAACCCTCCAGGTCACAATGAGCAGGAAATGGAGACGTGCTAAAGTGAGTCAGCTGACCTTGTTTGTGCCACAGTAATGGGTCTGCATACAGCAAGCAACAAAGCACTGCTGATTCATTATCTTCACCAAAGAAGGCACAGTATGCACTCACCTGCCTTCATTTGTTTGCATGTTAAACAGCATAACTTCAAAAGTTGTTTTTTTTTTTGGGGGGGGGGGGGGGTTGGTAATGGACCAAGAACCAGTCAAGTCAGATTTGGGGGTTTGCTCTGAATCACTATCAACCTCCAGGCATTTTTAAAACTTTCCAAACGGGAAAATCAATGCAGTGCCTTGTCAGATGTTTTGATGGTCACCAGCAGAGGGAGCTGTCTGCAGCAATTAGAGATTAAAATATGAAGCAAAAAACGAAGCTGCCTTGGTGGATATTTGCACTCTTTAAGTGCTTTCTAGTTTATAAGGTGAGATTGAATAAGATACCCCTAAAAATAAAATAGAAAAATAAAAGTCAAACATATCTTATATGGTTAAATACAGTAGTTAATATAGTTTTATTGACTATCAATATTGATTTCATTTATCATAAAGTAAGGATCTTGTTGGTTCCAAATTTACTGTATGACTTGATGACACAACACCCCCCCCCCCCCCGACCCCTAACATTCCCAAAAATGATAGAAAACTGTCTCCTGTGAGAAGCTGGCCAAAGCCAGTGATCCTCATTTAACCCCAACAGAAACAGCACTGACAGCCCAAATCAACAGAAGTGCTGTCCAAGATCTGTAGTTTCCCAAAGAAGCCTGGAATGATCTACTGGCCAAACACCAAGTTAAAAGGTGAGAAGAATTTGAGCCACTCAGGAGGACCAATGGTGTGGGTAACACAGCCCATTAAAGTCTTTTATGGTCCAAATGGGATCTGGGAGATTGTTTTATCATCTTGTAATTTTGAACTAAATGGATGGCATGTGTGTCTGGGCATCATACTCATAAATGTGTGCTACACGGGTTTTCTTGTGTTAATCAAAACTAAGAATTCCACCATGTCCTCTTAATGTGGTCATTTCTCACTGTTTAAGTCATAACCCAATCCGTGTTCAAGCCACTGAAGCTACATTTAGTTTTGGTATACAGTTTAGTTATTATGAGACTCCATATGGTTGTAATGTTAGACAGAGGTGCTGCGTGGCAGCAGGCAAGGCAAAAAAATGCTTAGGGCTCCAGGCCAAAAGGGGGCCTCCAAAGATTTGGCCAACCTTGAATCACTACAGTAGTGACAATGTGGAGAGTTTGTAATGACAGTGGCAAGCCAGTGCAGAACTCCCTAAAGTAGCTCGTTTACAAAATTGTACATTTGTGTGAAGTTTGTACAATTTCCCTCAAACTAACACTTCTAAGTGGAAAATGTCACATATTTGTGAGAATAGCTGCAAATATATTTATAAGTGCATCTTTGCAAATTTGTATGGAAAAATAGATATCAAATTAATCACAAAAAGTGCCAACTTTATAGGAAATGATTACTAAGTTTATCAGAAAAATCCCAGATTTGCTCGGGAACAGTTGCCAATTTAATAGAAAAAAGCTATGAATTTCTATGAATGTTACAAGTTTCCTCACAAAACTCACAAATTGCCAAGAAAATGGAAAATAGATGAAGAAAAAAAGTCAAATTTATACAAATGTGCAGTTTTTGTTCTTGCAAAATTTTCATTTTTTTCTTACAAATTTGGGACTTTATTCCCTTGGAGTTATATTTTTTTTTCTTGGAAATGTTTTTTTTTTTCCCTTCTGCATTCATGCACTTTTTCTTTACAAATTTACAACCTTTTTTATTGTAAAATTGTGACTTTTTAAATTTTTAATTAGTATCTTTTATCATATTTTTGCGTCTGTATTCTTGTAAATTCATACTTAATTTACATTTATACATTTGTAACATACGTTTGTACCATCCCCCTCGTGACAAATTAACAAATCGCTTACTGACCATAGTGACTGATTTATATTTACCTAAAACTTTTTAAAAATCAGATTTTAACTGAACTGATTCCTTTTGTCCTTAGTTACTTGACATATTTAAGAAATAGACTACTTTTTTCCCCAAAGAAAGTGTTCTTCTAACATAAAAGACAGCTTTCAGAGTTTTAGGTCAAGCTCCCTGTCAGTCAACTGCAAGGTGATGCCCAGGAGCGGAGTCATTACAGGACACTCTAAAATTCCTCCCTGATAGGAGGTGATGACATCTGCCAAGTTATGCAGACACGCCAAAGACGGTAACCAAGGTCAACTCGTCTCACTGCCAAGATTTCCTTTTTCAGCTGGAGCTCCAGTAAGCATGAGAAAACCAATAGTTTCATACAGGACAAGTGAGGTCTCCAGTTAAAAAAAAAAAGTGCACTATTGGCAAAGCTTCAAATCTCTTCAATTTTTTTTTAATTTATTTTTTTTTTTTATCAATGGAGGCTGCTGTTTTAGCGAGAATCAGTTATGTTACAACAAGAATAAGACTTATTCTTGCCAACAGCGGATCAAACAAACTTTCCAAGCAGCACCATCCAAGTTTTTATATTGCATTGCTTAGTAGATGAGTGCATATGCTTGCCACAACAGGTTCTGTTTTCAGAGTGATGGAGTGCACATAAATTAACACTGAGTATCTCAAATTCTGTTGCTGCCCTCAGTGAAGAGTGGGTTATTTAGGTCCATCACATGTGACGGTGGAAGTGTGGCTTGGGTTAACTTGAATCAGCTCTGTAAATTTACTGAATAGAAACGACACAAATGACTCCTGCCAGTTTATCAGCTTGAGAACAACAATCAAACTGTATCGAGAACCCAGTGCTAACTCACAGTGAATGGTTGGTATTTGCTCTGGCGGGCAATTTTGGCAGATATGCTCCACCCAGAGATTTTCCCCAGCACTACTGAAAGAATGTCATTATCTGCATTTATATACCGTGCTTGCTCTACTTTGGAGGTTGCATAATCCTGCCCTTAACTCATAATTTCTCATTTTCTCTTTGCTTTGTTTGATTTGGCTTGCCTCGTGTGCAGCTGCTTTGTTCTGCACCAGCTAGTCATGTTGTAGCTACTCAAGTCAACTGTGCCAAATGAGCTGATAACATTCACGGAGCCCCTCCACTGAGGAAGCTAAATTGCTTTCCGATTTAAGTAATTCATTCTGCCGATAAGGGGGAAAACACGACAGGAAAGTTATCTGTTATTTGTTAAGCCTGTGAAGACCAATATAAACTTTTCAAGACGGTCAATGAAATAGAGGATTTCAGAGTGAACGTTTACCAGGAAACAATGGCTAAAGTGAACATGTGAAATAATATTGCTCAGCTGATCCCTCCCTCAGTCCTTATCTGCTAACTGGTATTATTTCAGGGAAAAAAAAGTGGTGGGAAGAGGGGTTTTATTTGAAGACAGCAGATGGAAACAGGACAATAACAAGACTTACTGTATAATAAGAGAAGAAATCTAAAACACAGAGCCACTCAGGACATTTACACTTGCTGAGCACTACCGTGCTTCCTCACCAACACCCTGATTTCTAAACAGGCAGTTTTAGACACACCTGGGAGCTACACGTGCACCTATTGAACTTCTAAGGCCGCTCACTGTCAAGTGCCTTGCTTCAGGGCACTTCAGTAGCAGCTACCAAGATAAGAGTGCATTGCTTTCAGTCTTCTGTTTTTACCAAATTTTTACTATTCAGTGTCCTTTGAAATTTCATTCCTTGGTGATTTTAATTCCTGTTCATAAAGAAAGATTGTTGTATTCATCATCATCTTAAGAAAAATTATATGTTAGTTGAGACTTAGAAATCTGATTGGACAATAGGGGTTCCAGGAGTTACTATATTCCCACTCGGACGCTTCACCGAATATGTATCACTCCGCTTCATCAGTGTTGTAATAATCTTTAAATTATAGTTAACATCAGTGGCTTCTTATAATCTGTGAGAATTGTAATCCTCTGTTGGATGTCTTAACTTCTACAGTGAGGCGCTGTTTGAAAAGAGATGGTCCTAAAATTCCAGACCTCATGACCCTCATAAACTCTGGCTAGTCACATTTGTTTATGAAAAAATAGACAAGCTAGAGTTGGATTTATTGTCTCAATTAGCCAACCGTCATATCATTGTGGTGACTGACTCTTTATTTAATCTGAAAATGCCAAGAAAAAGCGAACGAAGTATGCAGAAATTAACATGGAAATGCAAAGCTAAATTACTAACAATTTGTTAGCCGCCGGCATCATTAGCTGCC
Source organism: Pholidichthys leucotaenia (assembly GCA_020510985.1). Taxonomy (NCBI): domain Eukaryota; kingdom Metazoa; phylum Chordata; class Actinopteri; order Cichliformes; family Pholidichthyidae; genus Pholidichthys; species Pholidichthys leucotaenia. The sequence goes on from CM035840.1 coordinate 342,395,146, forward strand.
GGCATCACTCACGTGACCCACAAAGTCTACTCAACAGGTGACCAGTATGTACATAAACACTGACTTCTGCATTGGACAATATATAATTCTGTTACATGTGTAAAATGACAATAAGCCTAAACAATATTCTTTTCGATATTATGCTCATTGAGGTGCTTAGCAACAGTTAATTGGGTACATTTGGAAGGGACTATTTTTCTCGGTGAAGCAAAATAACTGGATAAACAAACAAAAAACATATTTTGTCCTGTATTGCTGATATTTAATAAACTGTACTTGTAGAACTGTTCTATAAAAGCAATATTACACTTGATGTTGTGCAATATCATCAATACTGTGGTGATGTGAAGTGGAGGACCTACGAACAAAGCACTACAGTGACATATTCTTTGCTACTGCTCTGCCTCTCATGTAATATTTCTTAATTTTGACATTCCACCAGAATGGTTTCATTTGCGAATTTTGTGGAATTTATCCATATGTTGTACTTGTCACCTACAATATGTTCAACCAGTTCAATGAAATTCTCCAACTATCTTGTTTATGATAATCTTGCTTTAATGTGCAATCACTAAAATCTTTATCCAGTTAATGGATTGTTTTGCTTGTTGTGTGACATAAATTAGAGATGACTTAAACATTTCATAAGAAGAAAAGCTCAAATGATTGAAATATTTGCACAAACCACTACTAAACCCAGTCCTGCAATGCATTAGGTAACTTTATAAAAAATAACTAGAAGAGCATTCAGAGAGCACATACCTCCACCAAGGCTCCTTCCATCTGTCATGGATCACCTGCAAAATGTAATGGGTTTGTGCATAGGCCGAGAGCCCCTTCTGGTGAAAATTGCATCAAAGTCTTTCCATTAGTTTTGAAGTATTGTTGCTAACACTCTGTGAGAAGATAAGAGCCTTGGTGGAGGTATGCATTCTCAGAGCCTCACCAAAATATAATGGGTTCGTCTGTAGTCCAAGAACCACCTCTGGTGAAAATTTCATGCAAATCCATCCAGTAGTTTTTGTGCAATCCTGCTGCACAAATACAAACAAAGCCCTTGATGGAGGTATGCACTCTCAGATCATCAGCAAAATCTAATCATCTGTTCCCTGTACCATTACACACCTTCACTGAAAATTTCATCAAAATCTGTTAAGAACTTTTTGAATAATGTTGGTAATAGACAAACCAACCAACCACCAAACTGACCAACGCTCCTGAAAACACTACCTCCTCCCTTGGCGGAAGTAATAATAATAATAATAATAATAATAATACTAATAATAATAATAATAATGTGAACTGATGAAAACGATGACAGTAGTGACGCTTCTAAAATACATTTTCTTTTAAGGTTAATTGTCCACAGTAGTCTGTTGGATCGTTCTTAGTCTGGCCCTTCACCCAGGACCAGTTTGTCTTGGGTGACCCTATCAGAGGCAAATTGCCCCGGACAACATAGTTCCTGGGATCACTGCGGCACGCAAACCCCCCCACCACGATAAGGTGACGATCCATCAGGGGTGCTGGAGGGTGCTCCTCTTGGAGACTCCATTGTCCTACTGGGGGACTTCAATGTGCACGTGGGCAACGACAGTGAAACCTCGAGGGGGGTGATTGGGAGGAATGGCCTGCCCGATCTGAACCCAAGTGGTGTTCAGCTATTGGACTTCTGTGCTAACCACAGTTTGTCCATAACAAACACCATGTTCAAGCATAAGGGTGTCCATATGTGCACTTGGCAACAGGATACCCTAGGTCGCAGGTCGATGATCGATTTTGTTATCGTGTCATCAGACCTGCAACCGTATGTCTTGGACACTCGGGTAAAGTGAGGTGCAGAGCTGTCAACTGATCACCACCTGGTGGTGAGTTGGATCCGATGACAGGGGAGGAAGCCATTCAAACCTGGTAGACCCAAACGTATAGTGAGGGTGTGCTGGGAACGTCTGGCTGAGGCCGCTGTCCGGGAGGTCTTCAACTCCCACCTCCGGAAGAACTTCAACCACATTCCGAGGGAGTTTGGAGACATGGACTCTGAATGGGCCATGTTCTCCACTTCTGTTGTTGAAGCAGCAGCCCAGAGCTGCGGCCGCAAGGTGGTCGGTGCATCTCGTGGTGGCAACCCCCGAACCAAGTGGTGAACACCAGTGGTGAGGGGGGGCATTAAGCTGAAGAAGGAGTCCTATCAAGCTTGGTTGGCTTGTGGAACTCCCGAAGCAGCTGAGGTGTACCGGCAGGCCAAGTGGAGTGCAGCTCGGGTGGTTGCTGAAGCAAAAACCCGGGTATGGGAGGAGTTCAGTGAGGCCATGGAACAAGACTTTCGGTCGGCCTCAAAGAGATTCTGGCAAACTGTCCGGTGCCTCAGAATCAGAATCAGAATCAGAATGAGATTTATTGCCATTGTTCATGTAGTACACAAACTAGGAATTTGTCTCGGTGCAATGCTGCAACATTAAACATGGAGTAGCACTAAAGATAAAAATAAAAAACTATGCATGCAATAAAATGTAAAATATGAATGAGTAATACTAATCTGTGCAATTATTAAATATATTAACAAGAAGCAGATATTGTGGAGTTCCACATAGTGCAGACGGTAGTGCAAATGAAAACAGTGATAATTATCATGAGTCTGGTTGAGCTGCTGTACGTAGTGCACAAGAGTCTAATAAGTTACTTAGTGTGCAGCAGTCTGATGGCAGAGGGGAAGAAGCTGTTCATGTAGCGGGAGGTTTTAGTCTGAATGGACCGAAGTCTTCTACCTGAGGGGAGGGGGGCAAACAGTGCGTGTCCAGGGTGTGAAGGTTCGGCTATGATCCGACCTGCACGCCTCCGGGTCCTGGAGATGTACAGGTCCTGGAGGGATGGGAGCTTGCAGCCGATCACCTTCTCAGCAGCGCGCACAACGCGCTGCAGTCTTAGTCTGTCCCTGGCAGTGGCTCCTGCGTACCACACAGTGATGGAGGTGGTGAGGATGGACTCGATGATGGCTGTGTAGAACTGCACCAACATCTTGGTGGGTAGCTTGAGCTTCCTCAGCTGCCGCAGGAAGAACATCCTCTGCTGGGCCTTTTTGATGAGGGAGCTGATGGTCGGCTCCCACTTGAGGTCCCGGGTGATGGTGGTGCCCAGGAAGTGGAAGGAATCCGTAGTGGTGATGGGAGAGTCTGTGAGGGTAAGGGGGGGCAGAGGGGCTGTGACTTTTCTGAAGTCCACGATCATCTCCACTGTCTTCAGAGCATTCAGCTGCAGGTTGTTGTGGCTGCACCAGGACACCAGCTGAGCCACCTCTCTCCTGTAGGCGGACTCGTCGCTGTTGGAGATGAGCCCGATGAGGGTGGTGTCGTCCGCAAACTTGATCAGCTTGACAGACTGGTGGCTGGAGGTGCAGGAGTTGGTGTACAGGGAGAAGAGCAGGGGGGAAAGTACACAGCCCTGGGGTGATCCGGTGCTGATGCTAACAGAGTCTGAGACAGTCTTTCCCAGCCGCACATGCTGCCTCCGGTCCATCAGGAAGTCGGTGATCCACCTGCAGAGGGAGTCAGGCACGTTGAGCAGGGACAGCTTGTCCTGGAGCAGAGCGGGGCGGATGGTATTGAATGCAGAGCTGAAGTCCACAAACAGGATCCTGGCGTAGGTTCCAGGGGAGTCCAGGTGCTGCAGGATGGAGTGGAGGGCCAGGTTGACTGCGTCGTCCACAGACCTGTTGGCTCTGTAGGCAAACTGCAGCGGGTCCAGGAGGGGAGTGGTGATGGTCTTGAGGTGGGGCAGGACCAGGCGCTCAAAGGACTTCATGACTACAGAGGTGAGCGCTACAGGTCTGTAGTCGTTAAGTCCAGTGATCCGTGGCTTCTTGGGGACAGGGACGATGGTAGAGGTTTTGAGGCAGGTCGGCACGTGGCATGACTTCAGAGAGGTGTTAAAAATGTCTGTGAAGACAGGAGTCAGCTCTTCCGCACAGTGTCTCAGGGTGGAGGGAGACACGCCGTCCGGACCGGGGGCCTTGCGCAGGTTCAGTCTGGAGAACTGTCTGTGCACGTCCTGCTCACTGATGACAAGGGCGGGGGGGGGAGGGGGGCGCCTTTGATGAAGTGGGGACCATGGAGGCAGTGGCGCTGGGGGGAGGGGGGGAGTTGGACACAGCTGACGAGGTGTCAAAACGGGCATAGTGTTGGGACAGTCTTTGACAAAGGGCTTTGTCATCCTGACCCTTAGAAGCCTGAGGCCGATAGTTGGTGATTTGCCTCAGTTCTCTCCACACAGAAGCAGAGTCATTAGCAGTGAACTGTTGCTGGAGTCTCTCAGAATACACAGATTTAGCTCTCCTCAGCTCTCTGCTAAACAGGTATTTGACCTCCCTGTAGCAGTCCCTGTCTCCACTTTTCAACGTTGCTTCCTTCTCCTTCCTGATCTGTCTGAGCTTGGCTGTGAACCAGGGCTTGTCGTTGGAGTAACTCACCCTGGTGCGCGATGGAAGAATGCTCTCCTCACAAAAGTGGATATATGAGTTCACAGTGTCCGTGTATTCATCCAGATCATGCATGGCTCCTTTAAACATGCCCCAGTCAGTTATTTCCAAGCACGTGCGCAGCCTCTCCCCAGCTTCACTGGTCAAGGGGAGAGAGGAGGGGGAGGGGAAAGCAGCTCCCTGTCCACACTGTGTATGGTGCAGATGGGACACTGTTGACTTCGACTGGGGATATCGTAGAACGGTGGAAGGAATACTTCGAGGATCTCCTCAATCCCACTGATACGCCTTCCACAGAGGAAGCAGGTTTTGGGGACGAGGGGGATGACTCGCCTATCACAGGGGCTGAGGTCGCCAAGGTGGTTAAAAATCTCCTTGGTGGCCAGGCCCCGGGGGTGGACGAGATTCGCCCTGAGTACCTCAAGGCCCTGGATGTTGTAGAGCTGTCATGACTGACACACCTCTGCAACATTGCATGGAGGTCGGGGGCAGTGCCTTTGGCATGGCAAACCCGGGTGGTGGTTCCTCTCTTCAAAAAAGGAGACCGGAGGGTGTGCTCCAACTTTAGAGGGATCACACTCCTCAGCCTCCCTGGGAAGGTCTATGCCAAGGTACTGGAGAGGAGAGTCCGGCGGTTGGTCGAACCTCGGATTCAGGAGGAGCAATGTGGTTTTCGTCCTGGCCGTGGCACATCGGACCAGCTCTTTACCCTCTCGAGAATTCTTGAGGGTTCGTGGGAGTTTGCCCAACCAGTTTACATGTGTTTTGTGGACTTGGAGAAGGCATTTGACTGCGTCCCTCGTGGTTTTTTGTGGGGGGTGCTTCGGGAGTATGGGGTATCAGGCTTGTTGTTATGAGCTATTCGGTCTCTGTACGACCGTTGTGAGAGTTTGGTTCGTATTGCCAACACTCGGTCGGAGTCATTCCCAGTGAGAGTTGGACTCCGCCAGGGCTGCCCTTTGTCACCGATCCTGTTCATAATTTTTATGGACAGGATTTCTAGGCGCAGCCAGGGAATGGAGGGTGTCATGCTTGGTGACCACAGGATCTCATCTCTGTTGTTTGCAGATGATGTTGTCCTGTTGGCTTCATCCAGCAATGACCTACAGCTCTTGCTTGGACGGTTTGCCGCTGAGTGTGAAGCGACTGGGATGAGAATCAGCACCTCCAAGTCCGAGTCCATGGTCTTCAGCCGGAAAAAGGTGGACTGTCCTCTCTGGGTTGGGGACAGGCTCCTGCCCCAAGTGGAGGAGTTTAAGTATCTTGGGGTCTTGTTCACGAGTGAGGGGAAAATGGAGCGAGAGATTGACAGACAGATTGGAGCAGCATCTGCAGTGATGCGGACGTTGTACCGGTCTGTTGTGGTGAAGAGGGAGCTTAGTTCTAAGGCAAAGCTGTCGATGTACCAGTCAATCTACGTTCCTACTCTCACCTATGGTCACGAGCTTTGGGTAATGACCGAAAGAACAAGATCGCGGATACAAGCGGCTGAAATGAGCTTTCTCCGTAGGATTGCTGGACTCACCCTCAGAGATAGGGTGAGGAGCTCAGTCAACCGGGAGAGGCTCAGAGTAGAACCGCTGCTCCTCCACATTGAAAGGAGTCAGTTGAGGTGGTATGGGCATCTGATTAGGATGCCTCCTGGATGCCTCCCACTTGAGATGTTTCAGGCACGTCCCCTGGGGGAGACCCCGGGGCAAACCCAGAACTCGGTGGAGAGACTATGTCTCCCAGCTGGTCTGGGAATGCCTTGGTATCCTCTCTGAAGAGCTGGAGCAGGTGGCTGGGGAGAGGGAAGTCTGGGCTTCTCTGCTTGAACTGCTGCCTCCGCGACCCGGACCTCTGGAAAAGCGGTAGAAGATGGATGGATGGATGGATGTCCACAGTATAGGGAGTAAATATGTTAGAAATGGGGGAGTCCTTTTCAAAGAATCAAGTATTTATATTTTTCGTTGACCAGATTTTGTTGTGTGAAATATCATTGCTCTCCACAGGTTTATAACTGCCTACAGCATGTGTTAATCCAAGGTTTATGTATTTCACCATATAAACGTATCAGAGAATAATGAATTTCCAAAACAATATTCTACATAAAGTAATTGTGAGATGTTTTTGTCTGTACTGTATGTCTATGTTTACTTCCCTATTTGTGTATTTAGTAATTCATATGTGTATATTTATCTTATAAAGTACTTTTTAAATTCACTGTGCTTTGGTAAAGATTATTATCCATTTTTCTCACCTGCAACAATGAAAATGATTGTGTGTAGCGTGGCTTAAATTAAAGCTAATTTAAAGATTTTCATGTTAAGAAAAGCTCAAATGAAGCTGCATAAAGTCAAAGTAATTTGTTTCACAGCTCATTTGGTGAAGTTAAGTCTCTTTGCTCCAATTAGCCTAATTTCCAGATAAATGCAGAGAAATCAATTATTCCTCTGCAGCAAACAGGCAGCTGTAGTGTCTTGGCTTCAGCTATAGAGTCCAGTGTTTCCCTCAAATGTTTGAAGGACTCAGAACAACTGGAAAAAAAATTCAGTTTGCAATTGCATTAGCACATTGTTAGAAATCATCTTATTAATGTGAGAATTGCTTCTTTGCTTTGTAGCATTGTTACACCACCACCATGACACAACAGGCATCTATTAGTGCAATTTTAAAGGTCACATTTGCTCAAACATGGTGTGTTTGAGGGTTTTAACCTCCTAAAATACTTTCTTGGGTCATGACTACAGTAAAAATGTTAAAATCTCTCTTCACTTTGAAATAATTATATTTTAACATTTTAGTAGAATGGGCAGAAGCCGGTTTTGCTCTTCTGGGATCTTTTTCCCTACATCACTAACAAATGAACCGGTCTTCAGTTGCAGCCCATCACTATGCTATTGCCTGTCATAATTCAGTCCCTGCCCAGAGTTTGAGCCCAAGCTGTTACCTTCAAAGCTAACAGTGCTACTAGGGAGTTAACTTTCCGAGCATGGTTTTTATTGATATTTTCTTTAAATTTCAGTCACCCCAATAGACATCCCTGTTTCAACCTGCTTTATTAATGCACAGTTGATATCTCATGTCATTCTGGCTTGTTTTTGTTATATTTTCACAGTGATGCTACATCGAACCGTTAGCACTAATTTGGCTAGGTGGTCAGAATCAGTCTGTAACCACATTAGAGCTCACCTCTTTGGGGAGAGGCTGACAGACAGGCCGCCTAGTATTAGCTTAACTATTGAGCTGGCCAGTTTTGATCACAATTTTCTATAAATTCTATTCATAAGATAAGATAAGATAAGATAAGATAAGATAAGATAAGCCTTTATTAGTCCCACAACGGGGAAATTCCAGGATTGCAACAGCACAGGGATAGCAACACTCAGAGCAACAATCAGAAGGCAAGAAAAAAAAAAAAACAAAAAAAAAAAACAAGCAAGCAAGAGCAGCTAATATACATATGTACATATTACTATAAAATATATATATACACACACACACAGACACATAGTGCAGAGCATTGTAGCTGGATGGAATAAATATATGAATATATAAACACCCACAGTACGGAGCATTGCAGCTAGGTGGAATAAATATGCAAGTATATAAACACACACAGTGCGGAGCATTGTAGCTAGATGGAATAAATATGTAAATATATAAACACCCACAGTACGGAGCATTGCAGCTAGGTGGAATAAATATGCAAGTATATAAACACACACAGTGCAGAGCATTGTAGCTAGATGGAATAAATATGTAAATATATAAACACCCACAGTACGGAGCATTGCAGCTAGGTGGAATAAATATGCAAGTATATAAACACACACAGTGCGGAGCATTGTAGCTAGATGGAATAATATGTAGATATATAAAAACACAGTGCGGAGCATTGTAGCTAGATGGAATAAATATATAGATATATAAATATAAACACACCCAGTGCTGAGCATTGTAGCTAGATGGAATAAATATGTAAATATATAAACACACACAGTGCAGAGCATTGTTGCTAGGTGGGATGAAACAGCATAACCGTCTACTTAGTTATCCTACATGGTATGATTATGTGCCCATACATATTCTCACCCTCCATAGCGACCGGTATGTTCCTAGTTGTATGCCGGAGAGGACCATTGTGTAAGTCTATTGCATCTTTTGCATTCAAAAAAACTATTAGTTTGTTACGTCTTTTTGCTATCTCTGCGAGCAGCCCTGCTTAGGTTGTACAGTCTGACAGCCGTTGGTAGGAAGGACCTACGAAACCTCTCGGTTGTGCACCTGGGATGATGTAGTCTGCTGCTAAATGAGCTCCTCAGTGCATCCAGTATGTCCTGCATAGGGTGGAACTCGGACTCCAGCAGAGATGACAGTTTAGCCACCGTCCTTCTCTCTCCTATCTCCTCCATCGGATCAAGGCGCTGCCCCAGGACAGAGCTAGCTTTCTTAATCAGTTTGTTCAGTCTCTTCCTATCGGCTGCAGTAATGCCACTGCCCCAGCAGACCACTCCAAAAGTGATGGCTGATGCCACCACCGTGTCATAGAATGACTTCAGCAGCGCCCCTTGTACACCAAAAGACCTGAGTCTCCTCAGCAGGAACAGCCTGCGCTGTCCCTTCTTGTAGAGTGCGTCAGTATTGTGTGATCATCATTCATTTTCTGTAACCAAGACCAAAGGCTGCTAGCTGATACTCGCACTTCAGCCACTCACTCATCTGCAAATGTTTCTGTGCTTATTGTACTCCAGGGATGGACCATATCCTATTGACCACTGAAACCACACACCCCTGTCCACCAGTGACGCTTTATTTGATTCATTCTGTAAGACTAGTACATACCCGTCCATGCCCGTAGAAACCAAGTATAAGCAAGTATTTGTGCATGCCTGTGGCTGAAGGGTCTCCTCCTGTCTCAGAAAGCTGTGTTGTTCATAGTCATGTCTGCAGCGTACTGCTGGAACCTGAGGTGTTTCATGTTCACGGCATCTTTTCTGACGTGCAGCAGTTCTCCTCATTCGATTGCTCTCCATCTGGTGGGTCTTCTTCTTCTTCGTTCAGACCACCGGTTGAGGGATAAGTGCGTTGTAATTCCAGCATTGTCGGCCAGCCGACTATTCTGCATTTCCTCAGTCTCAGCTTCTCTGTGCGTTGCCTGGAGTGCAGCGTTGGCGGCCAGCTGACTATTCCGCATCTCCTCGGTCTCAGCTTGTCTGTGCCTTGCCTGGCATGCAGCATTGCACACTTTGCGGGCATTTTGGGCTTCAAGTGACTCAGCACGTGCATGGCACACTGCCACATGTTTCCTGTCTGTGCATCCCTTGTCTGTCATACCCTATGCGGGTGAAGGGTCTCCTCCTGTCTAAGACGGGTGCGATGTACTGCTGGAACCTCAGGTGTTTCATCTTCATGGTATCTTTTCTGACGTGTAGCAGTTTGCCTCATTCTATTGCTGTCTGTCTGGTGGGTCTTCTTCTTCTTCTTCTTGTCCGTTGAGACCACTGGTTGGGGGATAGGTGCGTCGTAGTTCCAGTTCATGGACAGGATCATGAAAATAGATCTGAGCAAAAAGAGACTTTCGGGCATGGACTCACTGTATATGACATCATAAAGGCATGAGAGTCCTATATGACATCATAAAGACACATCTGTCTATGTGCCGTCAAATAGGCATCGCGAGTCCTATGATGCCTGAATTCACAGGATGTCCTATGATGTTCAGGCAGAGATCATAGGCCGTCCTATGTCCTATAAACATGACAGACACACACAGAGATTTCTTGCTTTAATAGAGTGATGATAGAGTGATAAATTTATGTTAGCTGTCTCAGGATTGCTACCCGAGCGAGGAGCTAGATAGCTAAGATTAGCAATAGTGACAAAAGAGGGAGGGCGGTTTTAACGGCAGCTCTTGTGCATTTAAAGACAGTTGAACTGAAACGAACTGTTATGAGGAAAGCTGCAAAAGATGATTCACAATAATGCTGCAATAAATAAATAATTAAAGGCTGTTTGGCCAAAGTGTGCCAAAAACATTTAGTAAGACCTGTGGTAGCTGTCACCATGTGGAAAATGTGCTGTAGATTGGGCTTTTAAACAGTATGACTCATTAAGATTTTGGAGATCACGGAAAACTTTTGGATGTCTTCATTCGATCAATGTTTGTCAAATTTTCTTTATGCTGCAGACAATGCTTTGGCCTGCAACCAAAGAAAATAGGACATCGGTCCATCAGGCACAGGGCAGCTTAAACCCATGATCCACATGCTTTAAAAACTCTCTTAGGGTTGACAGTGCACTGGACTCCCTGAAATGACAAACAGCAGGCAGGCGGTGGCATGCTTTGCTTGCCAAAAACAGCACTGCCACGTTCGAATAGTGCCGACAGGAAAAACATAGCCGCTTTCATCCAGGGTTCCCCACTCTGAGTGAGATGTCGAGGGCCTGTATTTAGCAGTTTATATTGGTGCTATGTGGAAAAAAAATCACATCAGCACAGCTCAGGGGATTTATTTTCTCTTAGCTACATTAATGCTTACAGATACACAACAGGAAACATTTTTCATATTAATTTGAAAATAAACTTTATCTCTTTCATCACTGAATTCCTCCTTATCGGGTTTTTCAATTCAACATCAGTGATCTTTTTAGTGTAACTCTTGCCCCTTTTCTTCCTGTCAACATCAATAAAAATTGGATCCGTGCATAACTTTGATTTTTTTTAATTCATCCAAGCATATCAGTTGCTACAGCACTGCCCACTACAATGATTAACTGCAGAGTGCTGCATTCAATCACTCGTGCATATCCATCAAAGTGCAGATACTTTTAAGTGGAAACAAGCTTTTCCCAGGTTCAGAAAACATCTGACTTATATTAAAGAATGAGTGGAGAATCCAGGCAGGGCAAGTTTTGTTTCACTGCTTTAAGAGCCCGCTGTAATTACAAATTAAAACAGAGTTAAGCGCTATGGAAACCACTTAGAATAACAGAGTGGAAACCTGAATGCCAGCTGGCCTCATCGGTGGCTGCCAGTAGAAGATGTTTGAACCTATATAAATCACTGTATTTGGTTGTCAGAGCAGATTTGCCATCAGAAAGAGAAGTGATGTTTCATGTGTCTAACAGTGTGATTTGAGAGGATTAAATAAGATAAGATAAGATAAGATAAGCCTTTATTAGTCCCACAACGGGGAAATTCCAGGATTGCAACAGCACAGGGATAGCAACACTCAGAGCAACAATCAGAAGGCAAGAAAAAAAAACAAGCAAGCAAGAGCAGCTAATAAACATATGTACGTATTACTATAAAATATATATATATACACACACACACAGACACACAGTGCAGAGCATTGTAGCTGGATGGAATAAATATATGAATATATGAACACACAGTGCAGAGCATTGTAGCTAGATGGAATAAATATGTAAATATATAAACACCCACAGTACGGAGCATTGCAGCTAGGTGGAATAAATATGCAAGTATATAAACACACACAGTGCGGAGCAATGTAGCTAGATGGAATAATATGTAGATATATAAATATATAAACACCCACAGTACGGAGCATTGTAGCTAGATGGAATAAATATGCAAATATATAAACACACACAGTGCAGAGCATTGTTGCTAGATGGAATGAAACAGCATAACCGTCTACTTAGTTATCCTACATGGTATGATTATGTGCCCATACATATTCTCACCCTCCATAGCGACCGGTATGTTCCTAGTTGTATGCCGGAGAGGACCATTGTGTAAGTCTATTGCATCTTTTGCATTCAAAAAACTATTAGTTTGTTACGTCTTTTTGCTATCTCTGCGAGCAGCCCTGCTTAGGTTGTACAGTCTGACAGCCGTTGGTAGGAAGGACCTACGAAACCTCTCGGTTGTGCACCTGGGATGATGTAGTCTGCTGCTAAATGAGCTCCTCAGTGCATTCAGTATGTCCTGCATAGGGTGGAACTCGGACTAAATAAACTCGGACGAAATAGTGAATGAATGTGTAGAGAAATATCTGGTTTAAACGACTGACTGCTGCTGGATGCATCTGGTTTCTATAAGTATTGTTTGAATCAGATATTTCTCAAAATAATCTTCTAGATGGTCCAAAGTTACTTGCTGTAAGCTTTTGCTAAGACCAGTATGCAGGTTTGACCCTGTTTCCTTAGGCAGTAGCCAATCTTTTTGTCTGACCCCTGTTAAGAAATTCTATAGCTGTCAGTCATCTAAATTAGCAGGATTTACCAACTACTCCCGTTCTGCAGTTCCATAAGTGTACTACTAACAAAATAGTAACATAATTTACATTAACTGAAACTCTCATGAGTCCCAAACAAGGCCACCCAGTCTTTTCCTGCTCTTAATCCCAACTGTAAACATCTTATTTCTCTTTGTCTGAATAAATGAATGCACGGTGCACCTCATTTTCTCCTCCATGTATGTAGTCTATAAATGTGGTACACGGCACATGTTCCCTATAGGTCTATGACCCCCCCAACCCTTCTCCTCCATCTAATCTCATAATCTTTAGCGGAACAGCAGCCTCTGTGATCACTGGCAAGTCTACTACAGTGCATACCTTCCTCCCGTGGTGCTCAGGGGGATATTTTGGAATATCACAGGTAATCCACATCTCCTACTAATATCCAGCTAGATTTTACTTGCAGTGTGTAAGAATGTGATTATGGGTGGCCTAAAAAACATAGCCTTTTACGGGAAGAGGAAGACAAAGCACTTAGTGCAGAAGTAGTATGAAAAGGTGTCCCTGCAATGACCTGTGCCATTGGGAACCTGTGATGCATCTTTAGAGGTGCACTGTTGAGACCTGCTGTCAGTTCCTCGTAACCTAATGAAGCATGCTTTTTAGGTACAAAGGACTCTTAAAACAGAAAATACAGATTTTTTTTTTTAACAACGTTTTGACATTAAGAGCCCTCTAGTGGTCATGGAAATAATGACATGAAAAAATATGGCAGAGCGTTCCAGTTACAATGTTTGTCAACTTAACCCTCAACCTTAACCAACTAAAATGTGCAGTTGATGCTTAAACTAAGTTAATCACAAAAGTGGAAGTGAGTTGCAAATGAGGAAGTGGAAGTAAATGTCATGGCTGCCAATTTACACACCTGTGCGCACACCTGCCTGTCATTATTCTCTGGCTATATATACTGTCAGGTCCAATGCTCTGTGTGGAGTCATCTGTTTCCTTCTCCAGAAACCTGCTACGCCAAACCTTCGTCGAGCTTCCTAGCCTCACGGAGCTTCTTCACGTCGGGCTTCCCAGCCTCAACTGTTACCTGTCTGGGCCTGCACCTCCTGGACTCATTTTCTACCAAGTAAGCCACCATCTTACCTTCTCAGCTTGTCCTAGTCCCCTGTGCACAGGTGGAGATCCGTGGGGGCGGATTCCTTCTCCCTGGCGGCTGACCCACCCGTTTCCCCACACCGGCATTCAGCTCCCCCGCTACCCTGCGGGCACTATCCTCTTGGCTGTGGCTTCTGTGCTACCTGCGCTTCTCCCTACCATCTCTGACAGTAAGCGTAGAACTATCTGGTGCTCACCTTACCTGCACTGCAGCTAACTCTCCCTTTGTTTCTCTGTAGGGTTGCCAGGTCGTATGGTGCTCTGCTCGCTCCAGCTGATTCGCCAACTCACACTATACACATCTAAACACGCATACATGCACCTACTCACGTCCACTATTATCAATAAAAGGTTAATTGTGTCAACTCTGAGTCGTGTCTGTTCTTTTGGGTCACTAGAACCATGTCAGTATGACTCCACCAGAGTGACCCAGCAGACAGCGCGCTAGCGCGCAGGATGAACAACTTAGAGACTCGAGTCGACCAGTTAGCTCAAATAACTGATAGGCTAGATCGCCTGGTTAACCCACAGGTTTTCCCTTCAAGTTTCTGCTAGCTCCTCTGCTCCCACTAGCTCCACCGCTAGCTCCACCACTAGTCAGCCTACACCGGGTTGCGCATCATGGCTCACTCCAGTCCCAACTCCCACCCGTTTTTGTGGAAAATTGGGGGAAGCTAGGGGGTTTCTCATGCAATGTGATATTGTGTTTCAGCGGGTACCGGGGGATTTTCCCACTGACCATAGCCGGATAGGTTATGTGATTAATTTGTTAGAGGGACGGGCTTTGGCATGGGCTTATGCCATAATGGCTAGGGCTAGTTATGCTTCTCTAACGTAGGCTCAGTTTGTTAGTGAGTTTCAGGAGATGTTCGGTCACTCTGACCGTGTTAATGTGCTTACCTCCCGGTTGTTGAATCTTCAGCAGGGGGCTAGAGCCGTCGCCAATTATGCTGTGGACTTCCGGGTGGTGGCCACGGAAGTAGGGTGGGAGGATGCCTCACTGTGTAGTAATTTTGTCAGAAGCCTGTGTCCTAGCCTACGGGATGAGTTAGCCCGCTTGGATAAGTCCTTTGCTCTACACGAGCTAATATCCCTAGCTATCAGTATTGATAACAGACTGAGGGAGAGGGCGGCCGAACGGAGAACTTCCGGTCGCCCAGGCGAACAGTCTCGCCGCTCCCTACAGCCCCCCCCCCCCCATTGGCCCTTCCATCTGCTGAGTTCCCTGATGACCCGGAGCCTATGGTGGTAGGTGGGTTTAAACTGTCATCGGCGGAAAGACAGCGCCGCCGGGAGTTGGGGTTGTGCATTTATTGTGGGAGCGAGGAGCATGAGGTCGAGTCATGTCCCAAGCGGCCAAAAGAGGGAGTCCGTGTGTCACAGTAGGGGGACTCACGGACTCACCTCGCAAAAATCCCTTCTCCCGTTTCATGATTCCTTTTCTCTTTAGTTATGGTCATAGAGAGACAAACACACATGCTCTCATTAATTCAGGGGCCGAGCAGAGCTTTATTTCTGGGGAACTGGCAACCCGGTTGGGGCTTCCCGTCCAGCCTTTAGAGACCCCCTTGAGACTTATTGCCCTGTCTAGAGCCCCTTTGACCACAATCACTCAGCGGACCGCCCCAGTATCTGTCGTTGTATCAGGCAACCATCGGGAACAGCTTAGGCTGTCTGTTTTACCAGTGTCCTCCACCCCAGTTACCCTTGGCTATCCCTGGCTTCGCCTGCACAACCCTTCTATCGACTGGCGTTCGGGGAGGGTTGTTTCATGGAGTTCTTTCTGCCTGAGTGCCTGTTTGCAGTCCGCTGCGTGCTCACCTTCCGTACCTCTGAATGCACCTGCCTCCCCCCTCCCAATTTGTCCAAAGTCCCACCAGAATATCATGACTTAGGGGCTGTCTTCAGCAAGTCTCAGGCCCTTTCCCTTCCCCCTCACCGCCCATATGATTGTGCTATCAACCTCCGAGCCGGTGCTCCGCTGCCATCTAGCAGACTTTACAACTTGTCTGCCCCAGAGCATACAGCTATGGACACATACATCAAGGAGTCTTTGAGTTCGGGCATTATTCGGCCATCGTCATCGGCAGTGGGGGCGGGGTTTTTTTTGTCGGAAAGAAGGATAGCTCACTAAGGCTGTGTATTGACTTTCGGAAACTTAACAATATAACCATCAAAGACAAATACTGTACACTCTCCCACTCATCAATTCTGCCTTTGATTCCCTCCAGGGGGCCTGTTGTTTCACGAAGTTGGATCTGCGCAACGCCTACCATCTGATGTGGATCCGGGAGGGCGACGAATGGAAGACGGCTTTCCAAACTCCTAGTGGGCATTTCGAATATCTGTTCATGCCATTCGGGCTGACCAATGCCCCTGCCGTCTTGCATCGTTTGATCAATGATGTGCTGAGAGATTATTTGGGCACGTTTGTATTTGTCTATTTAGATGATATTCTGATCTTTTCCCAGTCTATGGATGAACATTGTGTGCACGTGAGGCGGGTACTGCAGCGGCTGCTGGAGAACAAACTCTTCGTGAAGGCAGAGAAGTGTGAGTTCCATGTCTCCCCCACCTCCTTCCTTGGCTTTGTCATCGCCCACAATGAGATTATCCCCAACCCAGCAAAGGTAAAGGCGGTGGTGGAGTGGCCCACTCCCTTGTCCAGAAAGCAGCTCTTACAGTTCCTGGGGTTTGCCAACTTTTACCGCCGCTTTATTCAGGACTACAGTCACATTGCTCTTCCACTAACCAATCTGACCTCTAACAAGGTGCCTTTTCGGTGGACGGAGGAGGAGGCTGCGGCTTTTACCTTCCTGAAGACCAAGTTTTTCTCCTCCCCTATTTTGACGCAGGTGGACCCCGCGCTCCAGTGTCTGGTGGAAGTGGATGCATCGGACTCGGGGGTCGGGGCCATCTTATTTCCGCGTTCCACGAAGGATGGCAAGATACGCCCCTGCGCGTTCTTCTCCCGTTGCCTATTCCCGGCTGAACGCAACTATGACATCGGCGACAGGGAGCTGCTGGCGGTCAAACTCGCATTGGAGGAGTGGCGTCATTGGCTGGAGGGCGCGTCGCAGCCGTTCGTCGTTTGGACCAACCACAAAAACCTGGAATACCTCCGGACGGCCAAGCACCTGAACGCTCGACGAGCCAGCTGGTCCCTCTTCTTTGGTCGATTCAGCTTCACCACTACCTACCGCCCCGGGTCGAAGAACACAAAACCGGACGCCCTGTCCCGCCAGTTTGCCCTGGAGACAGCAGAGATGACCGAGCATCCTATTCTCCCCTCTTCGTGTGTCGTGGGCACCCTCTCCTGGGGTATTTAGGATAAGGTCCTGAGAGTGCAGACTGACGAGGCTGACCCGGGCAGAGGTCCAGCGGGAAAGTTGTTTGTCCCATCGGCCATTCGGGGGGAGGTTATTCAGTGGGGCCATGCTTCCAAGTTCGCATACCACGTGGGAAGGGTGCGCACGGTGGCCCTCCTGCAGAGGTCTTTTTGGTGGCCTTCTCTCCAGAAGGAAGTGGGAGACTACATACGGGCCTGCCCCCAGTGTGCCACTGGCAAGATGTCTTCTTCTCCACCTGCCGGGCTGCTCCACCCCCTTCCCATCCCTAGCAGACCGTGGTACCATGTGGCTCTAGACTTTGTCACCGGTCTCCCGATGTCTAATCAGTATACCACCATGCTCACTCTGGTGGAGAGATTCTCCAAGGCTGCCCATTTCATCCCCCTGCGAGGTCTACCCACAGCTAAGGACACAGCGGACCTTCTTGTCCAGCATGTGGTCAGGCTGCATGGGATACCTCGGGACATTGTATCCGATCGGGGGCCCCAGTTTGTCTCCCAGGTCTGGAGGTCTTTCTGCGCTGCGCTGGGGGCTACGGCTAGTCTGTCATTGGGATACCGTCCTCAATCCAATGGACAGTGTGAGCAAGCTAATCAGGAGCTGGAGGCAGCGCTGCGGTGCATCGCGACCAAGAACCCATCATCATGGAGCACTCACCTCCCCTGGACTGAATACGCCCATAACACCACTGTCTCCTCTTCTATCGGCATGTCTCCTTTTGAAGCCTTGCTGGGCTATAATCCCCCACTGTTTCCAGAGGAGGAGGGAGACATCGCTGTGTCCTCAGTTCATGCACACTTGAAGCGCTGCCATCGGATCTGGAGGGCAACCAGGGCAGCACTACAGCGGACGGCGGAGCGCAACACTTCGGTGGCCAACTGGCGCAGGGTCCCAGCTCCCGCCTACCAGGTGGGCCAACAGGTATGGTTGTCCACTAAGCACATTAATCTGAAGGCTGAAAGGAAGAAGACGGCGCAACGGTTCATTGGACCTTTTCCTATTAGCCAGATTATTAACCCTGTCTCTGTGCACCTAACTCTCCCTCCACATCTGCCCAACCTTTCATGTTTTTCAGGTCAAGCCCGTCTGCTCCAGCCCTTTGTATTCCCCTCTCAGGTCTCCACCTTCACCGATGGTGATCTACGGTGACCCGGCATGGCCAGTCACCGCCATCTTGGACGTTCGTCGCCGGGGCCTGCAGTACCTGGTGGACTGGGAGGGCTATGGGCCGGAGTGGAGATCCTGGGTGCGTCCCTCCGTGCTGGACAAACAGCTCATCAGGGACTTCCATCGGACGCACCCAAGGAGGTTGGAACGACTGCCAAGAGACATGTCGTGGGGGGGAGTACTGTCATGGCTGCCAATTTACACACCTGTGCGCACACCAGCCTGTCATTATTCTCTGGCTATATATACCATCAGGTCCAATGCTCTGTGCGGAGTCGTCTGTTTCTTTCTCCAGAAACCTGCTACGCCAAACCTTCGTCGAGCTTCCTAGCCTCATGGAGCTTCTTCACATCGGGCTTCTCAGCCTCACCTGTTACCTGTCCGGGCCTGCGCCTCCTGGACTCATCTTCTACCAAGTAAGCCACCATCTTACCTTCTCAGCTTGTCCTAGTCCCCTGTGCACAGACAGAGATCCGTGGGGGCGGATTCCTTCTCCCTGGCAGCTGACTCACCCGTTTCCCCACACCGGCATTCAGCTCCCCGGCTACCCTGTGGGCACTATCCTCCTGGCTGTGGCTTCCGTGCTACCTGCGCTTCTCCCTACCATCTCTGACAGTAAGCGTAGAACTATCTGGTGCTCACCTTACCTGCACTGCAGCTAACTCTCCCTTTGTTTCTCCGTAGGGTTGCCAGGTCGTATGGTGCTCTGCTCACCCCAGCTGATTTGCCAACTCACACTGTACACATCTAAACATGCGTACATGCACACACTCATGTACACTATTATCAATAAAAGGTTAATTGTGTCAACTCTGAGTCGTGTCTGCTCTTTTGGGTCACTAGAACCATGTCAGTAAACAGTGGGAGGGTGGGCTTAGAGCAGTGATGGATTCTGGACAAAATTCTAACCCAGATGAAAGGCTGAGTTTTGGTCAAAAAAAAAAAAAAGCTAAGATGGTGAAGACAAGGCTGTACAGTGAAAACTGTCTTTCATCTGGATTTACTTCCACTGGGGATCTAAATGCATCAACTCCATTAAGCTTGGTGTGTGGAGAAAAGCTATCCAATGGTGCCAAGCTTAACCCCTTGCACTCTGGTCAATTTCCCTAAAAACGCCTAAAAATAACATACCCAAAGTAAATCAAAAGCTGTTCTTCAACCTTTTGCAGCATCTTCATGGGGTTGGTCTCATTTAAAAGAAAACACTTTGAATTTTATGGCAAAACAGTCATAATCTCTCTAAGTGCTCCTGCCACTGAGTAACAGTCATCTAAACATACTGAACTTGAAGAAAATAAAGTTCGCCTGGGTGTTTTTTTGGATACAAATGCTTGCAAATAACACACAGCTGTCAGATCCGGGCTGGAAAATGCAACAGAAATGTAGAACCAAGTGTTATCCAGCTGAGGTCAAAATTTTGTAACAATACCACAAAAAATGAATATATTACACAGCTTTTTTGTCAGGTTGTTCCCAGGCGTTTTTGAACTGTGTCAAATTGTGCCAAATGGCACAGTTTGGAAAAACGTCTGTAACTTTTGAATGATTCAATATAGAAGCTTCATCTTGGGCTCTAATGAAAGGTGACACTCAGGGCTGTGTGTGTGTGTGTGTGGGGGGGGGTTGTTTATTCATTCATGAATGAACAAATGAACAAACAAGCCCCCACACACAAAGAAGCATGCCACGTAAAAAATGTGTGGCTTTTTTTTTTACAAGAAAAAATAACCTACAGTGCACTAAAAATTATACTAAAATATCTGTAATGAAGAAGATAACAACTCCCCCCCCCCCCCCCCGCTACAGAGGACGGACATCGTCCATCGCCACATGACTGTTCCGTCATGTGGCAATGTGGCGACCGCGGCGCACAGTCCCCACGGTCTACTACGCACAGTTGTACTAAAATATCTGCAATATATCTGCAATCCGCTACAGAAGAGTAGCGGGGGGGGGGGGGCGTTACCGGTCCGTCATGTGGCGATGACGCACAGTTGTAATTTACCATCGGTCAAAAGTCATTTTGATTACAATTTTCAGGGATAAAGAATAATTTAGTTTATAACACTTACCTGTCTACAACAGCAGTGTCGCTGGCGAACTTCTCTTCCTCATTGTCAGACGAACATGACGCTGGTCCGCTTGTTACGACTCGTGGTTCTGGTCACGCGACCCGGTCAAACCATGATTCCATTATTACGATTTTGCACTTCCATGATTGCAGTTTTGGAGAACGATTTTTCAAAACAAATAAGAACAGTAGTAAGAAAAAAAGACTGGCGAACGCGTGTGTGTCACCCAGCGGCTTACACAAAACAGATTTTATGCACGGGAGGCACGCTTTCAATCGTGGAACTTCTCTGCTTCAATTGGCTCGCTGTATTCATAGCCGTTGGTAGGCGGGTCCTTCTTGTTAGGTTTTGAGTCATTGGTTCTTCAAGGTTTCAGAAACCCAATTCAAGGCTCTTATTAGTCGAATGAGAGGTCAATCAAATCTAAACCAATCAAAGCATTCCTTTGGCTTTCTGTTCGCGGCTGTGTCTGTAGTGGAAGAACGGAAATGCAGCTTTTTTTTTTTCAGTGCGCTCTAGGACGCACAGTGTGCGTCCTAGAGCGCACGAGGGCGCGCTAGGACGCAGAGACGTGACCGCCCATGGTATCCCGGAGTGCAAGAGGTTAAACACCATCTCCAAATGAAACACCGATCACTTCAAAATAACAACGCAGACTATTTTGGTGTTTCTGTGAACACACAGAGAAACAGGTAACTTTAATGAGAAAAACCACAAAAGTGTCTGCCTTTCTTCACTTCCTGCCAGGATATCAGCTTTGCCTTCAACTAAACAGGCCTGAGTCCATGGTCCTCAGCCGGAAAAAGGTGGATTGTCCTCTCTGGATTGGGGACAGGCTCCTGCCCCAAGTGGAGGAGTTTAAGTATCTTGGGGTCTTAGTCGCGAGTGAGGGGAGAATGGAGCGAGAGATTGACAGACGGATCGGAGCAGCATCTGCAGTGATGCGGACATTCTACCGGTCTGTTGTGGTAAAGAGGGAGCTGAGTTCTAAGGCAAAACTGTTGATTTACCAGTCAATCTACGTTCCTACTCTCACCTATGGTCATGAGCTTTGGGTAATGACCGAAAGAACAAGATCGCGGATACAAGCGGCTGAAATGAGCTTTCTCCGTAGGATTGCTGGACTCACCCTCAGAGATAGGGTGAGGAGCTCAGTCATCCGGGAGAGGCTCAGAGTAGAACCGCTGCTCCTCCACAATGAAAGGAGTCAGTTGAGGTGGTATGGGCATCTGATTAGGATGCCTCCTGGACGCCTCCCACTTGAGGTGTTTCGGGCACATCCCACTGGGAGGAGACCCCGGGGCAGACCCAGGACTCGGTGGAGAGACTATGTCTCCCAGCTGGTCTGGGAACGCCTTGGTATCCTCTCTGAAGAGCTGGAGCAGGTGGCTGGGGAGAGGGAAGTCTGGGCTTCTCTGCTTGAACTGCTGCCTCCGCGACCCGGACCTCCGGAAAAGCGGTAGAAGATGGATGGATAAACAGGCCTGAGTTTCACACTGAGTGTAAACTAATAATGAGACTAATTTGTCAGTACACATACTGTAACAGGTTACAATGTGTCATTTTTTAACATTTTTGATTGTTGTCATGCCGCAAGACTTTTTCAATGTAAAAAGTGTGCCGTGGCTCAAAAAAGGTTTGAAAACGCTGTGTTAAAGGATGCTCTAGGTCAGGGATGGGCCACCCTCATTCACTGCGGCCTGCCAGCCCGTTTCCAAAAATCAATTATTTATTTATATCACGTTTGACCATATTTGATTTGGAACTGCATTCTTAAATGCAATTATAGAGTCCACCAGCAGAGGGAGCTCTAACCAAAATCGAGGTGTCCCGTTGTGCGAGTGGTCGAGCTACAGAGTGAGAGTGAGGGAGCCACAGAGATATAGAGGAAGCAGTGTGCACCGGAGTATGCGTTGTAAGGTATGTGTTGTATGCTGAGGCTGCATTAATAGGCTGTAAACAGCAGTAAATGTACAAAGTATGTTGCTTTTAAACAAGAATAAATGCTGCAACTCCTCAGTACTGATGGGCAGGTGAAGCCTCAATGAAGCTCTGAGGCTTTCCTTCTTGTGCAGAAAAAGAATTCAAAACTTTGAGGTTTCATTCTAAAGAGCGCGACTGAAGCACTGACACTGTTTCAATCCTATGTCAGCAATAAAAGTTCAGAGAAAATCTGCTGATTTTTTTGTTCATTTATACCAGTGGCTCTCTTTTTTTATTCCCCATTTTGGGGAGTCAGGCTATTACCAAGCCCACCTACACACAATTATTTCTCTGCCCCTCAGTGAATCCAAGCCTTGTTCTATTTCCTTTTCTTCTTGGCTTTTTTGTCAATTATTGTCTGGAATTTCTCTTTGCTTATTATTTTGATGGAGTTTTAAAAATTAGGTCAATATATGATTTTATCAATAATTTTAATTCTAATATTAAAAAAACAACTGAGTAGCTATTATTTTTCATTTGCATTTTCAAAATTATGAAACTTTTGACTTTGAAGAAAATACCCCCCCCCCCCCCCCCCATCCTTATGGAAGGTTTACATGTAAATGTGGCCCTTCGGAAGTGAGGAAAATTTTTTTGTGGCCCTCACTACCACCAAAGTTGCCTATCCCTGTTCTAGATGGTTAGTATTTAAAGACAAATTACTAAAAATAGCCTATTGTGAGGATGGCTCCTTCACCTGGGTATAAAATGGAACTGCAATAAGAAAATCCTGATGTCTTTTGATGAAAGCGTCAGACATTTCATTAGTGTCAACGTGTGAAAAAGGGGTATCTCTTTGATAAAATTAAGTGATTTTTTTCAAATATTTCTATATAACCCAAATTTTTTTGTCCTGTTGCTTATTGGAAGAATGATTATAACATTCACTGCACTGACTTTGCTTTTCAAACCTTAAAATGTTGTTGATCCACACTTTTTTTTTCCTAAACAAAACTGCTTTCTTGGCAAATAAGAAATAGATTTCTCTCAGCTTGATTTTTGTATGATTGGAAATGTAATAAAACATTAATAAAAATGTTTTTGACGCACACATCAAAAGAATGCCTTGGAGACAAGGTGGTGGCTGGTTTGGATGGATACAGTACATGTCATTCCTTTCAATCCTGTTTAATTTCTAAAACCGTGGCACGACTGGAGATCTCATTTAAAGCCTTTATCCCCCTTAATAACAATGAAACCTTATAGCCATGTGGCAAATACATGAAAAAGACATGAGAAATTTGGTGGTGCAGGAGGGAAACGGTTACATTACGTTTGACCACAACACACACATTTGAGGAGTTTCAGAGGTCCCATCTCCTCCATCCAAATCATTTACAGTGCTCCGAGCAGCAGTCACTCTCAATGGGTTCTCTCTCATATTTTATGGAGTCATCAGCAGCCATTTGACCAGTTCAATACAACTGGGGACTCTAACTCTCCAGGCAACTACTACTAAACATGCCAGACAGGTCTGGCTCTCTCCCCTCCATTAGATCGATATCAGGTTGTCTCAGGGTGCGTCGCTAATCAAGCACAGCACACAGCACGCTCAGACAGTCCAGTCAAAGGTTGCAGACGGTCTGGCCAGCAATGCCCCCAGCCAAAGTGTGACTGCCGTTTTAAAGAGCTCTTTGACAGTTTAACATTTTTCCCCCAATACTTCTCACTCCTCCACCTCATTCATCCCTCTCCAAGCCCCCCCCCCCCCGATGGTTTTCTTTCCCAGTCATCCTGATTAAACCTGGGGATCCCAACGGGAAGCTCTGATTTCCCAGCCATAACTGTAACTGTGGTGAGGTGCATGTCCTCACACAGGGCCCTACCGGCTATAAATGAATGGTGTTTATACACCACACCATCTGCAGGATGTGGGCGCTTTGAACTGTGGTTTGTATTTTTTCCATTACATAGTCTAACGAAGGTCTGTCAGCACATGTCTAAAGATCTGTTCAATTTTATCTATTAGTTGTCAAAGGGTAATTATAGATATCCCTAACATTTCAGATATGTTATAAACCAGGCATGGGAAAATCACGGCCCGTGAGCTGTATATGGCCCTTTGGGCTTTTTAACCCGGCCTGCCAAACACTGATACATAACTGTCCAAATTTTTGTAAAGACCACATTCATTTTGCCTTTTTCCTGCAATACTCAGGTTTTCCACTAGATGGTACACTCCAGACACCACCTTTGCTGGAGTCTGGTCTAGCGCATTTGGGCCACCTATTGGGCTGTGATAAAACTGCAGATAATGATTATGCGTGTGCGTTAAACATTTGGTCGAGAAGTAGACGCTAATGAAGCATACAGCTGCTTGACCACTGGCCTTGGCGTAGGTAGATGCCTCATAGACGTGAAAAGTATCAAACCAGCTTAACAATGAGTGGACCAAAGAAAAGAATGGTCGACAATGAGTGTTTAATAAGGAGTGGACAGCTAAATATTTTTTTACCGAAGTCCGATCAAAGGCTGTGTGTCTTATTTGCCAAGAAACCATTGCGGTTTTCAAAGAATACAACCTCAGCCGCCACTTTTCCACCAAGCATGTCAGCTATGCTAGCAACCATTCAACACAAGGACAGGCGGCTACTGCTCAGAGGTTGGCAGCCAAATTACAGGCTCAGCAAAATATTTTTCTTCAACAAGCTACAATTCAAGAGTCAAGCACCAAGGCAAGTTATTTGCTGACATTCAAATTGGCAAAAGCCAGCAAGCCTTTCTCCGAAGGATAGTTTTTGAAAGAATGCATGGTAGAGACAGCAGGCCTCTTATGTCCAGAGAGCAAAAACAAATTTGAAAAAAATTAGTTTATCACACAGGACAGTTATTCACCCTGTAGAACTAATTGACAAAGACTTGGCCAACGAGTTAAACAAAAAAGCTGTCATTTAAGTTATATTCGTTAGCACTGGATGAAAGTAACGACATATAAGACACCGTTCAGCTCTTAATTTTTATCAGAGGGATTAATTACAATTTTGATATAATGGAGGAGTTTTTGACCATGGAATCACTAAAGGGGAAAACACGAGGAGAGGACTTGTATGACAGGGTGTCTGGTGTCATCGAGAGGCTGAAGCTACCTTGGAGTAAACTTGCCAATGTCACCATTGATGGATTGCTAAACTTAACAGGGAAAAACCTTGGACTGACGAAACAAATCCATGATAAGGTGAAAGAGGAAAACCCTGAGCTGGATGCAATTTTCCTACACTGCGTAATTGATCAGGAAGCCCTGTGTAAGTCCATGTTGAAGCTCAATCATGCTGTGAAACCGGTAGTAAAACTCATTAACTTCATCCAAGCGAGAGGCCTTCATCACTGTCAGTTTATTAAGTTCTTTAGGAAACTGGTGCTGATCACCAGGACTTGCTTTACCACTCTTGTGTCTCCTGGTTAAGTTTGGAGAAAGTATGCCAATGAGTGTGTTAACTCAAAGGGGAGATTAGCTCATATTTGGAGTTAACTGGGAAAGCGAACGATTTTCCTGAGCTGAGTGACACAAATTGGCTTTGTGATTTTGTTTTTGCTGTGTACATATTGGCACACATGAATGAGCGGAACGCAAAGCTACAAGGGAAAGACCGGTTTGTGTATGACATGTACACGAATGTGAGAGCCTTCAAAGCCAAGCTGACTTTATTCTCAAAGCAAATGTCAAATAAATCATTCACTCATTTTCCCACACTCAGGACACTAAGAGAGGCTCCTCAACATGTGAAGAAATACAGCAGATCACTGGACGACCTGCACGGAGAATTCTGCCATCGGTTCTCTGATTCTGAAAAAACTGACAAGTCACTTCAGCTTGTGTCATGTCCCCTGTCACAAGACTCTAAAACAGCAACATAGGGTATACAATTGGAACTGATCAATCTTCAGTGTGACTCTGTCTTAAGAAGCTCACCACCCTTAAACTGGATGACTTTTATGCTTCATTTAGTGAAGCCAAGTTTCCAAACATTCGGAAGATGACACAGAGGATGCTGGTGTTGTTTGGCTCAACCTACAGGTACGTGTGTGAGCAGACCTTCAGCATGATGACCATCAACAAAGCTCCCCACAGATCCCAGCTAACCGATGAACACCTCAGATCTGTCCTGAGAATTGCCACAACCAAACTGACACTAAATTTTGAAGCACTGGCAAAAAAGGGTGACCAACAACATTGTTTCCACTGAGACTGAAGGCAAGCTTTCTTTCACTTTTAGGTAATGGCTTTTACATGCACTTTATTTTAGTTCACACAAACACTCTACCATCTATCTGATAATGGCCTGGCCCTTTTGTCAAATTTTAAACTCAATGTGGCCGCTGAGCTAAAAAGGTTGCCACCTCTGTTATAAACCATTAATAAGGACACATTTATGGTTGCCAGGATGTGAAATTCTCAGTTCCCTTCCTCCAAAAGGAATCTGCTGCTCACCAGGCGGACCCAATCTAAATCCAAGGGCATATGCTATCTGCAACAAAACTTATTAACTTATTAACAGCAGGTGGTCCAACTAGGGGGTTGGTAAGATAATCTTTAACATATCAGTAAATGGCCCAATGATTATACTGAGTTGGAGACTGACACTGTGTTATTATCTCTGCCAAGGAGGTAATGTTTTTGCCAGTATGTGTTTGTTTGTCTGTTAGCAGGATTATGCAAAAATTACTGGATGGATTTCAATAAAATTTCCACCAAAGGTGGCCCTTGGGCTACAGAGGAACCCATTAGATTTTGGAAGTGATCCATGAGTGCATAGTTCCATCAAGGCTCCATCTTCTCACAATGTGGTAGCAAAATTACTGCATGATTACGCAAAAAACTACAAGGCAGAGTTTGATGAAATTTTCACCAAAGGTGGTCCTTGGGCTACAGACAAACCCATTAGATTCTGGAGTCGATCCATGAGTGCATACCTCCACTAAGGCCTGGAGGGATGGAGGCAGGGAAGTATGGGCAGATGGATAGCAAAGGGAGGGAGGGAAGGAGCCTTGGCAGAGGTATGTGCTCTCTGAGTGCTTTTCTAGTTACCTCTACCAAGGATGTAATGTAATTGGGGCAGTTTGCCTGTTAGCAGCATTATGTAAAAATTACTGGATGGACTGTGATGAAATTTTCATCAGAGGTGACCCTTGGGCTACAGATGAGCCCATTAGATTTTGGAGGAGAACCAAGAGTGCATACCTCTGCTACGGCTCCTTATTGCTGCAAAGTTTTAGCAGGATTATGCAAAAATTACCGGCTGGATTGTGATAAAATGTTCACCAGAGGTGGCCCTTGAGCTAACGATGAAAACATTCAATTTTGGAAGTGATCCATGAGCGCATACCTCCACCATTGCAATGTACAGACAGAGGGACAGGGAGACGTAGGAACCTATAGATGAATGGAAGGAAGGATGAAACCTTGGCCAAGGTATGCCCTCTCTGGGTGCTCTATTGTTTTATTTTTACATCTATTTTGTGTCTCCATGCACAAAACTTTTTTTTTTTTTTTTCCCCCACCCTTGCATTCTGAAAGACTTCTGCATTGTGAAAACTAATGCACAGTTCTGGACGTTTATCTTGCAAGTATGTCAGAATTCTGTTTGCTTTTCTTAGCCATCTTCAGATCTTAAATGCTCGATTAAAAATGCCAATAGGCCTACTGCGCGGAGAAATTTCATTAAAATAAAAGGTTCATATTGTATAGGATTAAACTGCAGCATGATTTTAATAAAAGAAAAGAAAAACTTTCTCACAATCCATGCTCAAAGATGTTACTGTCCTCCTCACACTGCCATAAGAACTTGATTTTCCGAAGTCACTGAAGAGAAATTCCTTACATCTAAACTGAGATATAGAGATAAAGCGCCACCGTCAGTCTGAGTATCTTTAAACGCTGAAAACACAGACCTTTTGAACCGGTGGAGTTGAGCGCAGTCACTTCAGATGAAAAGCAAATTACATCGCCTGGAGTGACTGCTGCTGAATGAATGGAGCCTTTTTATGATCACAGGCAAACTCGTCCCTGGGGCACTTGGAATTTCAGGAGGGTTTCCCCTCTTAAAAATACAGGGGTACACTTTAAAAGTAAAGAAAAAAACATGCACTTCTACCACGTTTGAACTGCATAAAATGCTCTCATTCACCACAAGTCCGCAAAGATGTGCATTTTATAATTGCACGAGGGGGGAAAAAAAAACGCCTAAACTTTACACGCGCTAAATCACTGCAAGTTGAATTAAAAACGCACCGCTGACTCACCGTTTTGCTCCTTTATGCTTGGAAGGTGGAATTTGTTGACGTGACTTGATTCAGCTTCCGAGCCATGCTGTTGGAGAAGCGGTGGGAGCAGGAATAAGAATGGCAGGATCATTTGGATGAGTGGTGGCCTGCGATCTCAAAGCGCTGTGGATGGAATGGTCTGGATCACCACACGCACGCGTCGCTCACAGGACACCAGTGCTGTTTCGGACGCATTTGGAGAGGATAAACGTAAAGTAGAATCCACTTAATCTTAACCATCAGTCCTTCTGGAGAAAGAAGAAGTTTACTCTGTGAATTTAAAAAAAAAAAAAAAAGAAAAGAAAGAAATCCTCAGCAGAGCTTCCAAACCTGCTGCCCACGCTGCGCAACGCGGGTGCACACCTGTTGGTTCAATGAAAAACTTTTGGATAAAGTTTGGTTTTGTGCAGCTATAATCCTAATGCTCGCGCGTCTCCTGCGGTGCGATATCATTAGAAACGCACAGATGCATGTGGCCCAAACCCCGCGTCCGCCGCGCGTTCTTCTAAATCCTGGCTGATCTTTACGCGCGACGCCCAAAGCTCCCACACTGAAGGCAGCGAGCGAGTGCAGCAACTTGATCCAGCCCGTACCCAGGAGCCATTCACAACACCGAGACGTTTTCTGTTGTCTGGCAGTCTAGAGTCATAACTTTGGGAGACTGGGATAAGATATCGCTGCGCGGCGGGGGCTGGCTTTTTGGAGACTGCCAACTGACGGCGCAACAGGTGCTATGCATAAAGCGCGAGTTCCCAGCCGGAGGAAACTCCCCCGTGATGTTAACTGTTCCCTGGCTGCCCGGTTCTGTGGGGTGTTCCACCTAATTTCAGTTCCTCTTTGTAAAGCTGTTGCAAACAGTTTCACATGTTCTCAGCACTCCCGAGGAAACAGTTACAGCCTCTTCGGCGAGATGACACACAGTAACCCATTCGGTTTCCGTAGACGATTGTCTGGATTTAGCAGCTTCCCACAAGAGTCTTTCATAAGAAATAAATTTAAACTGCATTTTTCAGGAAGTAACTTATTTATCATTGCGGCTGTATGCACTGAAGTTTTAGGATCAGAGCCGTTTCTAGCTTTTTTGGGGGGCCCAGTTATGTTGGGGGGGGGCCTTATCTTTGTTATGGGGAAGCTTTCAAAGCCTTGAAAATGCAAAAAAAAAAAAACTCTCAACACATTAAAAAGTAAACTTAAGTGGGTCATTGTCAAGATTTGGGGCAGTGGTGGCCTAATGGTTAGGGATGTGGACTGGTGGCTGGAAGGTCACCAGTTCAATCCCTGGACCAGCAAGATCAGATCTGGGTGGGACAGATGACAAAGCAGCGTTTGCCCCACCCCCCTTAACCCCACTGTGGTGCCCTTGAGCAAGGCCCTTAACCCCAGCTGCTCCAGTGGAGCTGCTCAGTGGCCACAGACCAGTCGGTGGTTGTACTGAACAGCTTCCAAGTGTGAATGTGTAACCCAGGATTTCCACTGACTGCAGACACAGTGCGGACGAAGCCTTGCGGCCATCCCTACCAGCTCCGTTTGTGTTTTGAAGTGACATGGATAAGAACAGAATTCGAAATACAATATCACACGGGAATTGTCCAAAATAACACGGGATCTCAAGAAAAATTGAGGAGGACCGATTGCGATCACATGATAACAACACAGAAGTGTGATGTATTGGCTCTCCACCTGGATTTTTGTGCCCTGATGTAAGTATCCCATCTAATGTAAGTATCCCATTAATTTTAATTCTATGAAGTGTTTGCATGTTATGTCAAAGTTTTTACCTTCTCTAACACAGTGGTGGAGGAGTAGACCTCAGAAAATAAGGGACAAACCTTAAATAGTTCTTAATGAACAAACAGCTATTAAACACAGTAGATAAAACTGGACTGGACCGGATCCAGTATCTGTCAAAAATAGGCTCCTTGCATATTTTTAGCAATCCGAATCTGACGAGCTGGATTCGTTCCGCAGTGGTACAGATCAGGTGGGAGTTGAACATTAATTAGAATGGGAACTATTTCCTGCAAAGACCACATTGCAGCCATAACGGACCGCATCCGGAGTCAGTGGAAATCCTGGGTAACTGTGTGAGTGTGAACAGTGCCTCCTTGAAAACGAGAGTTCACCTCTCTCTCTCGTCAGATGTGCGCTCCCGTGAAGGGGGTTGATTTCACAGCAGATGTGATTTTCTTGGCTCAACACCAGCGCACCTCTGTACCCACTGCTTGTTTTGATGTTGGGATGTGGTTTCTGGGGGAGGTGATGACATTTTCCCCATCGAGACAGTATTGTGGGCTCAGGCATGGTGGCAATTTTTTAAAACTTCTCCACAGGCAAGTTTTCCATTGAAAGGAGGAAGAAGAGGAAGGATAATAGGAGGGATTGCATTTGTGCTGCCGCCCGCTGACGTGGAGGAGCCACTGCAGGTAATGGCAACTTGTTTGCAATTTTTGGGCCAATTAAGAAGTGAAGTTAGACATTTTCATGCCTCTGAATGTTCTCTCATTTTCTCTCAAGGACCGTTGGTTGAAAAACACTGCTTAGTGGCTAAGGGGGACCGCTGTATTTGCATGCTCTGCTTTTTAGCCACAACTTCCTTGCTACTGTGTGGAAACCAGTTGCTACCACTAAATGTATTTTTCATTCAACTTTTATATGGCCTTCAACATTGTGGCATTCCACTTCTGCTTCCAGCAATGCAGCCTACAGTGCATAATCACATCTGTTGAGTAGGATTGTTTAGGCCAGTGAGCAATTGTTTAAAACTCTGATTCTTCCACCCCCCACCCCACCCCACCCCACCCAATAGGGACATGAGAGATGAATGTGTACTAGCAAAACTTTACAGCCCAAATTGTGTGTGTGTGTGTGTGCGTGTGTGCATGTGTGTGCACTGCCTAAATGCTTCTGTGGAAAGGAAATGTTTAAGGGCTTCTCAATTTGTCATATCAAAGCAGAGACGCCGCTTGAAAAAATACTACCTCCTGTTCCCAATTTCCTTTCTCTCTCCCGCACAATGTTGTACCTCATCAACTGTGCTTTATGTGGTTCCTCCCATCCTATTGTTGGCAAAAAGCACCGGTGTATCCCCCTCAACTGCCCGGCGAGCCTGCTGCAGCACAGACACAACAATCAAAGGCGAGCTGGAGACATATTGAACCCATTGAGCCAGACACATGATGCAATGCTGCAGCAATTTTACCCCCAGTCTCACATAGCTCAGAAACCACCGCCTCAAAGACGAGCGCGGGGCAGCCATCTCTGCAGCATCAAGGTATGAAGGGAGGTCTTGGTGGTTTCAATCAGAGGTAATAGCTGAGGAGCGAAGGCGTGGGGGCACGGATGCAGTCATTTGTGTTGCCCCCGTGGAGGGAGAGGGGTGTGTGGGGGGGGCATATAGAGGTCTTCATGTGCCTGCTCTGAGGGTCAAGGCCCTTTGTGTAAAGGAGAGTATCACATTCCAGCCCTGCAAGCGCCTGCAGCAGATGTCAGCACTTCACATTGTGGAATCCCTCTCTCTTTCACACAAGCACACTCACTCGTTCACTGCGTGAGGTTTTGTCTGTAAAAGCCTGGCTATTTTGTCTTGTTGTCCACACTTTGATTGCCTCTTCCATGGTGGTCTTGTGAAACTTGGGAGGCTTTGATACACAGAAATATAATAAACAGAAGGAAATTAGAAACAAGGTGGACCTTTTGGGTCATGGGTGGCAGGCAGAGACACGCCAGCAGGCAGTGGAAATTGAAATGTATACAACAGAGAATTCAGTCATCGGCTTCTTCCTAAAACCTCTTCAAGTTGCTTGCCTTTTTTGGGAAACATAGTGTCAAACAAACAGATAGCCTCTCTGAATCAATCTGCATTACGCAATGCATCCGGGGCAGGTTCTGCAAAACACCATCAATGTTTCAAGTGAAATTAGGGGAAACACAAAGGAGTGGACATGTCTTCTTACACCATATCTCATCTCATGTTTAGACCACTTCACTTTACTTCCGTCATATGGCAAGACCTCTGATAGCAGCAGCAGAACCATTTGCTGTTTGGTCCTATATGATGAATTCTCTGTGGCTTAGTTGAAAATATGAGAAGAATAAGAGAAGAATTTAAGAAAATAACCACAGATTTAACCTCACGCCAATAATGATGCTTTCTGCTTGAGCTGGTATTCGTATTTTCTACAGTGAGATCTTGCTATAATTAGAATTTTTTTTTTTTAATGAAATGTGGAAGGATTTGTATCAGTTGCTTCACATTAATTGCCCCTGCTCGTGTTTTGCTTTGAAACCAGAGCCCCCTGGTGGTGCCCCCGGGGTTACAGACAGAGAGTTTGCTGAAGGCAACAATTCATCAGGCTATTCAAATTGCTCCTCAGTTAAAGCATGCACTTGTTGCCATCCACTCAGCTTACGTTGAGATGGTATTTAGGGCCACAAGGAAGTTACAAAGTGTTCTGATGCGTGTAAACAGTGTCTGACATAGCATGTTGTGCTCTCAAGCCTCCACTGGCTGCTAGTTTTTGAGCCACTCAGCTCTTTTTGCAAACATAGGAATCAGTAAAACCTCTAATAATTAAAGAGCGATTTTGAGCTCCCTTAATTTTGCTGTTTACTACATAAAAGCAAAAATATCACATTTGTATTATAATAATAAACACACCTGCCAGCTTTAGAAATATTGCAGCTTTTTTGCCTCAATTTGCAACTTTTTTTCTTATACATTGGCAATTTTTGTATGTAAATTTATGACATTTTTCTTGCAATTTTTATAGCTTTGCAACTTTTTTATTGTGATTTTTTAGTGTTTCATAAAAATCGCAGCCTTTTTAATAAATTTGTTAATTTTTGCATATATTTGAGGTTTTCAAAAACTCTTCCCCCTCCATAATTTGTGTTAACTTCCCTTTTCCCATTCAGTTATGCTGAACACCAAGCTAGAAGGCAGAAAGTACTATTTTTATATGACCTTTGGTATGACCCTGCTGGGACATGAATCCATGACCTTATAGGGCTGATGCTGTACCTCTAGGCCACCATCCTGGTTAACACATAGAGGACTGCCTCCCCCCCCCCCCCCCCCACACACACACACTGTAGTTTTCGCCTAGAGTCAGAAATGTACCTCAGAAATACATCACATGGTGTCCCACATACTGTGGAAAGTGACTATGGTAAATTTGCGGCCACACTGTCAAATCCAATTGATTAATTACAGGTACATCTCAAAAAATTACAATATCATGAAAAAGTTCAATATTTTTTTGTCACTCATTTCAGAAAGTGAAACCCATATATTATATAGATTCATTACACAGAGAGTGAAATATTTCAAGTGTTTATTTATTTTAATTTTGATGATTATGGCTTACAGCCCATGAAAACCCCAAATTCAGTTTCTCAAAAAATTAGAATATTACACAAAATTAATTTTAAAAAATAGTTTTTAAATAGAAATGTTGTCTGACTGAAAAGTATGTCCATGTACACACTCAATACTTGGCCGGAGCTCCTTTTGGGTTAATTACTGTATCAATGTGGCGTGGCATGGAGGTGATCAGCCTTTGGCACTGCTGAAGTGTTATGAAGGTCCAGGTTGCTTTGATAGTGACCTTCAGCTCGTCTGCATTGTTGGGTCTGGTGTCTCTCATCTTCTTCTTGACAATACTTCATAAATTCAGTATGGGGTTTAGGTCAGGAGAGTTTGCTGGCCAGTCAAACACAGTGATGCCATGGTCATTAAAACAGGTTTTGATACCTTTGGTAGTGTGTGTGTGTGTTGGGGGGGGGGGGGGTGCCAAGTCCTGCTGGAAAATGAAATCAGCTTCTCCATAAAGCTTGTCAGCAGAGGGAAGCATGAAGTGCTCCAAAATTTCCTGGTAGACGACTGCACTGACTTTGGTCTTGATAAAACACAGTGGACCAACACCAGCTAATGACATGGTTCCTCAAATCATCACTGACTGTGGAAACTTCACACTAAACCTCAAGCAACTTAGATTCTGTGCCTCTCCACTCTTTCTCCAGATTCTGGGACTTTATTTCTTTACAAATGAAATGCAAAATTTACTTTTATCTGAACAGACGTCATCTGCTGGTGTTTGTCCACTGTGTTTTATCAAGACCAAAGTCAGAGCAATCATCTACCAGGAAATCTTAGAGCACTTCATGCTTCCCTCTGCTGACAAGCTTTATGGAGAACCTGATTTCATTTTCCAGCAGGACTTGGCACCTACACACTCTGCCAAAAGTATCAAAACCTGGTTTAATGACCATGGCATCACTGTGTTTGATTGGCCAGCAAACTCTTCTGACCTAAACCCCATAGAGAATCTATGGAGTATTGTCAAGAGGAAGATGAGAGACACCAGACCCAACAATGCAGACAAGCTGAAGGTCACTATCAGCGCAACCTGGACCTTCATAACACCTCAGCAGTGCCAAAGGCTGATCACCTCCATGCCACACCACACTGATAAAGTAATTAATCCAAAAGGAGCCCTGACCAAGTATTGAGTGTGTACATGGACATACTTTTCAGTTGGCCAACATTTCTATTTAAAAACTATTTTTTTTAAATTAATTTTGTGTAATGTTCTAATTTTTTGAGAAACTGAATTTGGGGTTTTCATGGGCTGTAAGCCATAATCATCAAAATTAAAATAAACACTTGAAATATTTTACTCTCTGTGTAATGAATCTATATAATATATATATATGGGATTCACTTTTTGCAATGAGTGACAAAAAACATTGAACTTTTTCATGATATTGTGGTGTGTGTGAAATCAGAGGCGGAATCATTTCAGACGATTTATTACACACACATCTTTCAAGCACAGAACAGACTGACTTTCAAGCAGAAACTCTCCCCTTAAGTTTCATGGCATTTACATCACACACAACATGACATTTGCATCACACTGCATTCAACATCCTTCATCCCTGACTCCTTCCTGCTGTCTCACCAGGAATCTCCTGCTCTTTGTTGTCCCAAGCTTATCACTGTCTCCTGTCTGAGATGCTAGATAATCTGGCTCACACAAGGTGCTACCCCCCCCCCCCCCCGCAGCATCTTAGATAGGACAATAGAATAACAGTCCACCTGCTGTGATAGAACAATTGAACATCAGTCCACATGCTGCTTGGGCTTCCATCTCCTCCCGTATCTGCTGTAACTGGGGTTTACCACCTCCGCGGCGCTGCTGTACCGGTGGGGAGCTGCTGGAAGTGTGTCTGACTGCGGGTGGGCTGTTGCTGGTGGGGAGGCACTTCGGTCTGTCCGTGTGGCTGCTCTGGAGAATTGTCGCCCTGGGGAGCTCTCCATGGGGGTCTTCCACGCCGAGGGGCCTTAGCCAACAGCACTTGCTCATCCGCCACAACGAAAGCGGGTTTGAGTCTGTCTATGCCAATTTTTTCCCTCCTACCCCCCAAGTCTAGCAAAAAATGCTTATCCCCTGTTTCCAGCACTCTGAACGGTCCATCATAGGGTGGGCGCAATGGAGGGCGGTGGGCGTCGTGTCTGACAAAAACGAACTCCGCGCTCTTCAAAGTTTTAGGCACGAAAACATGTGGGAAAACAGTGGTGGGCAGGGCCCGGCAGTGTGCCTGTGTTTGCGCTGTGCTGCAAAAGCTGAGACGGGGAGCTGCCCAGCGCGGGATTATCTGGCAGAAATTCCCCGGGCAGCCGTAGTGGCTGCGCAAAAACGAGCTCTGCCGGGGAAGCTTCTAGATCCTCTTTTGGCGCGGAGCGCAACCCCAATAAAGCTCATAGCAGCCTGTCTACCCAATTTGCATCCGTCAATGAAGCCCTGAGTGCCACTTTCAGTGATCTATGAAAACGCTCGCATAACCCATTGGCCTGTGGGTTGTACGCGGTTGTGCGGTGAATTGTAACACCCAGGCTGCGGGCCATCGCGGACCAGAGTTCGGAAACAAATTGCGGGCCCCTGTCGGACGTAATGTCTGACGGGACTCCAAAAACGCGCCACCCATGCTGTTAAAAAAGCGCGCACTACGTCCACGGACATGGTTGCCGCCAGCGGGACCGCTTCTGGCCAGCGCGTGGTGCGGTCCACCATTGTCAGGAGGTGCGTGCACCCCTGTGATGGCGGGAGGGGGCCCACGAGGTCCACATGAACATGGTCGAACCTCTTAGCCGGAATACGAAACGGCTCCAAGGGAGCCTTCGTGTGTCTGTGTACTTTGGCTCGTTGGCACGCCACGCAGGCTGCAGCCCACTCCTTCACTTTTTTGCGCAGGCTCGGCCAAACAAACTTCTCTCCCACCATTTTGACCGACGCGCGCACTCCTGGGTGCACCAGAGTGTGAACCGACTCAAACACGCGGCGGCGCCACGCGGCCGGGACAACTGGACGCGGGCGACCCGTGGAGACATCGCAGATTGGGGGGGGGGGGCATCCTGCAGCACCCTGCTCTCCAGCCTCAACCCTGTTGGTCCAGACTGGAGCGCGCGCACGTCTGCATCGCTAATCTGCTCCACGGCCATGGCTGCGTAATCTATCCCCACGTAGACCGGGGCCACCACGGCTCGCGAGAGGCAGTCCGCCACTACATTCAGTTTACCCGACACATGCTGAATATTGGTAGTAAACTCTGAGATCGCGGCCAGC
Source organism: Pholidichthys leucotaenia (assembly GCA_020510985.1). Taxonomy (NCBI): domain Eukaryota; kingdom Metazoa; phylum Chordata; class Actinopteri; order Cichliformes; family Pholidichthyidae; genus Pholidichthys; species Pholidichthys leucotaenia. The sequence goes on from CM035840.1 coordinate 342,432,436, forward strand.
TGTCTCTGCTGCCGGCCCGACCATGGTTCTGAAACCTTGGCCATCGCGAATGTTAGCGGCTTGTGGTCCACGAATGCGGTGAAGATGCGCCCTTCCAGCCAGAACTGGAAGTGGCGTATGGCCAGGTGGAGAGCCAGCAACTCTTTGTCAAGCGCGCTGTATTTACGTTCACTGTCGCACAAAGTTCTGCTGAAAAAGGCGAGCGGCTGCCAAGCCCTGGTGACGCGCTGCTCCACGACAGCCCCTATGGCCATGTCTGAAGCGTCGGTGGTGAGCGCTATGCGGGCCGTCGGGTCTGGATGCGCCAGCAGTGCGCCATTTGCCAGGGCCACTTTAACTTCCAAGAACGCCCGCTCTCGCTCCGGGGTCCATTCGACCCCATCCGCGGGTTTCTGTTTCTTGAGCACAGCGTACAATGGTTGCATGAGCTGCGCCGCGCGGGGAAGGAAACGGTTATAAAAGTTCACCATCCCCAAAAATTCCTGCAGCGCCCTGACCGTCTGAGGCCGGGGAAAATCCGCCACGGTGCGCACTTTGTCGGACAGCAGGATCGCTCCTTCCGGAGAGACGCGGTGCCCCAAAAAATCAATCCCCGTCACACCGAACTGGCATTTCACCGGGTTGATTATTAACCCATGCTCCTCCAACCTCCGGAAAACCGTCGTGAGGTGGGTTTCATGTTTGTCTTCGGACGCACTGGCTACCAGGATATCGTCCAGGTAGACGAACACAAACGGGAGATCGCGCAGCACTGCATCCATCATGCGCTGGAATGTCTGTGCCGCTCCTTTTAACCCGAATGGCATGCGCAGGAACTCGAATAGACCGAACGGAGTTATTACCGCTGTTTTGGGTATATCCTCAGCGCGCACTGGGACTTGGTGGTAACCGCGGACCAGGTCTATTTTAGAAAAAATGCGTGCTCCGGCGAGGTGAACGGAAAAATCCTGTATGTGGGGAATTGGGTAGCGGTCGTGCGCTGTGGCATTGTTCAACCTGCGGAAATCCCCGCACGGTCGCCACGATCCCTCAGCCTTAGGGACCATGTGTAGCGGGGATGCCCATAGGCTGTTCGAGCGCCTGATGATGCCCAACCTTTCCAGGTTGGCGAACTCCTCGCGCGCTATGGCCAGTTTAGCTGCGTCCAAGCGCCGAGGTCTTGCAAAAATGGGCGGCCCGGTGGTGGTGATAAAGTGTTCCACCCCGTATTTAGCGATGGCTGCGGAAAACATCGGGACCGTGAGTGCTGGGAACTGAGTGAGCAGTGTGTGGAACTTACTGCCTGTAGCTGTGACGTTGGCTTGTGCTGTTGGCTGGGTCACTCGAGCTATACAGGGGAGAGAGTCAAAGGACAGTGCATTAACCAGGCGTCCGTTAGCAACATCAACCAGTAAACCATGTGCACACAGAAAATCAGCCCCCAGTATGTAGTAATTCAGTGCTGCTATGACAAAAGTCCACTCATATGTACGGCCGTGTAGAGATAAGAACAGAGTCCTCTCACCAAAGGTCTTAATATCCGAGCCGTTTGCTGCCAACATCTCGGGGCCGCTAGATCCTGCCAGCCGGTCAGCGTAGGTCGGCCGGATGAAGCTCTTCTGGGCTCCGGTGTCCACGAGGAAACGCCTCCCAGAGCGTGCATCCGTTAAGTAGAGCAGCTTGTTCTCTTCACCGAGGGTCGCAGCTGCTACCGACCCCCGGCCTTGGCGTTTTCCCGAGCGCTTGAATTGGCACGGTGGCGCACATCTGCGTGCCTTCTCTCCGAAGCGGCGGTGGTAGAAACAGAGCATGTCTCTCTGGCGCTCCTTGGCCCCCGCTGCTGCTACCGTCGGTGGCTCCTCGCCTCCTCTGGTCGTCTCTCTGGGCTCCGCCGCTGCCGCATTGACTGTGATCGCCCTGGTGGTGATGATGATCCGGTCTGCCTCCTGGGCTAGCGCACGGTAGTCTCGCACGGCCAGCAATGGCGAATTGGCCAGAACCGCTCTCGCTACTGTCGGAAGATTCCGGAGGAAGAGGTGGGCAAACAGAAAGTGCCCGTCGTCCGTGCCCATTAACGCCAGCATCTTCTCCATCAGGTCTACGGCTGAACCATCTCCTAACTCGGTCCGCATCAGGATCCTCTCCGCTCTCTCACATTCCGAGAGTGTGTAGCGCTGGATGAGTGCAGCATTGAGCGCCTCATATTTGCTGCTGGCTGGTGGCTGATCGAGCAGGCTCGCTACCTGCTGAGCTGTGCGGGCGTCGAGCGCTGCGACCACATGGTAGAATCTGGTATCATCTACCGTTACTCCCCGGAGGGCGAACTGGGCCTCGGTGAGGTGGAACCAAGAGCACGGGCTGTGCTGCCAGAAATCCGGTAGCTTGACTGAAACCGCACACGTGTGGCTGTAGGTTCCAGTCCTGGCTGTCTGTGGGATGGCTGCCGCCTCGCTGTAGCTTCCTGACCGGGCCGGCTCCGGGGATCTTGCCTTGTGTTCCATAATACGTCTTGGGTCACCAGTGTGGTGTGTGTGAAATCAGAGGCGGAATCATTTCAGACGATTTATTACACACTCACATCTTTCAAGCACAGAACAGACTGACTTTCAAGCAGAAACTCTCCCCTTAAGTTTCATGGCATTTACATCACACGCAACATGACATTTGCATCACACTGCATTCAACATCCTTCATCCCTGACTCCTTCCTGCTATCTCACCAGGAATCTCCTGCTCTTTGTTGTCCCAAGCTTATCACTGTCTCCTGTCTGAGATGCTAGATAATCTGGCTCACACAAGGTGCTACAATATTCTAATTTTTTGAGATGTACCTGTATACTTGAAAAAACATGCAAATTAATTGCCTTGAAAAAATAGAGTAAAATAAGTGGTGAAGAAGAATAGAAATTGCATATTATGAATAAACCTCTACTTTGCTTCTTCATCTTCTTCTTTCAACTGCTCCCTTTAGGGGTTGCCACAGGAGATTGTCTGTATCCAGCTCACCCTATGCCTTGTATCCTCTGTAACGCCAACCTTCTCCACGTCTTCCTTCACTACATTCATGAATCTTCTCTGTGGTCTTCCTCTTTCCCTCCTGCCTGGCAGCTCCATCTTCAGCATCCTTTGTCCAATATATCCACTATCCCTCCTCTGCACATGTCCATACCATCTCAGCCTTGCCTCTCTCACTTTGTCTCCAAACTGCTCAACCTTGTCATGGTCCGAACCATGCATGGTCTCGTCCACGCTCGAACCATGCATCATCTCTGTCAGGTTTGACAGCAGTGGTTACCTTCTGGCTCCCCGAGCTCTTATTGTGACAGCGCTCAGAGGGGCTTCCTGCTGTCAAAGCCTAACAGCTGTGCTGCATTTACGGCTCATCAGCAGCCCGGCATTGAAGCGGGCTGCTAGGAGCAGTATTATGCAGCAGTCTCGTCAATTATTCCTTGCCAGACGTTGAGCGAGCGTTTCTCGCCTCAGACGTCAACAATTCCTTGTTCATGGTCATGATTGTAAGTACACTTTGTCTTAGCCTTATGATCTCCTGTGTCTAGCGTTGTGTGTGTTTTAGCCCACCGTGGTTCATGACTGTGTGTGTTATCTTGTGTTCGTGAATAAAACATCAGTGCAAACCTCACTGGTGACTTTTGGCGTCTTATGGTGGCTCGCGAGGGCCACCGCATGACAGTAGACTGCTGCCAAGGCGCCTAAACCGAGACGCCAAACCGAGACGCCGTTCCCGGTGAGTTTGCTTTAATTGGACAATTGTTCTTCCCTGTCTGGGTACTGCATGCTGGGAGAATGCCGTCTTTCAGGGGCCGTGTTTGGCGCCTAGGCTACGAGCTAGCGGAGGCCTTGGACTACGTAGATGGCGCACTCTTCTCTGCTACATTCGACAACACCCCCAACGATATGCGCTGGCACCTGGACATTGCTGAGAATCTTCTCAATAACCTTCCCTGCTACACCGACCACCCTGAAGTCGGCGCAAGGAGGGATGACATCGCCGTGGGCTGGAGGAAGACTACAACAGGAAGCAGAGGAGGAGGCATCCTCACTCCCCGCGTTGGGATCCCGTTCCTGTCCCCGATCCAGTCCAGGAGTTTGCACCATCCGGGGGCCGTCTGAGACGTCAGCGCCACGCCCAAGGTAAACCTCAGCAGGATTCCCGTCTAGACCCGCTTCCGGTGAAGCCCATCAGTGGATCTTCGCGAGCGGCTCCTCCTCGTCCTTCCAGGGGGCCCTCTGTCACCATCCAGCTGGGAAAGGGAGGAACAACGTCCCCTACAGCAGGCACCATCCTCCCTCCAGGAAACAGGCAAGTGCAAGTTCATTCTTTCCATCATAATTGTGATCTGCCTTGTCTGACTCCTGGGGGCAGAGTTCGGGGTTCGCAGTCCCCCGAGCTCCCATCACCTGCTGTAGCCCTAATTACTAAACCTGCTGCCTCTGTGTCTCCCTCCGCTGACTGGTCCATGACGCCAGGCCTACGTCGCCGGACGAGGAGGGGGCCTGCGGTTCTGGAAAGCCTGGTTCCGGCCCTGTAGCCACATCATGGGCAGAGGAGAGGAGCGGACTGCAGCCTGGAGCCTGCGCCGACGATAAAGCGTCCCCGGGTTTCCACGCTGGAACAGTTCAAACCAGCGGGTCGAGGGTCCCCTGCCACTACGCCGTGCGGGTTATCGGCGTGGACGTCAGCGCCGGAGGATCCACAGACTGCAGCAACCATCATGCCGGCTGCGGAACCCGCCGTAGCCGAGTGGGAGCCTGAGGATGAAGTTGTCCGCCCTGAGCCTGGATCGATGAAGTCCTGGACGGTGACAGAACCCGAGTGAAGGCAAGTGCTCTACCTTGTGTTTCTCTTTTCTGTCTTGGAGCATTTCTGCCTGCCTCTCGGGGAGGCGAGTCAGGGGCAGCCGTCTGCTGTGCCCGAGCTCGTCTCGCTGGGCTCTGTTGCTACCGGTGATTCTGATCCTGGTTCTTTCTTGTCTTCCGAGCCTTCTTGCAGAGTCACCGGTGCAGAGCCAGTCGAGGTCACTGTGCTGGAGGTTCCAGGTTTGGGGTCGAAGGTTGTCACCGGTGCTGCGCTGACCCAATCAGGGTCCGACGTGGGTGCAGCCGAGACCCAGTGGGGGTCCGTCGCGGGTGCAGCCGAGACCCAGTCGGGGTCCGACGACACCCAGTGGGGTTCCGACGCGGGTGCAGCCGAAACCCAGTCGGGGTCCGACGAGACCCAGTGGGGTCCGACGTGGGTGCAGCCGAGACCCAGTGGGGGTCCAACGCGGGTGCAGCCACGACTGCAGCATCGGTATGGGTCAAGGTCGGTGGAGGAGCTGCAGACCCTTCACCTCCTGACATGGTGTGGGCTCGTCATCACCATCATTCCCCTCGTCTGAGTCACCAACCCCACTCATCATCGCCGGGGGCTGATGGGGGGCCTCTACGCTCGGCCCGGCTCTCCCACGTCTTTCCCCTGCCAGGGAGGCCGCTGCAGGCTGTCTTCCCCCGGTTCTGGTGGCTGAGGGATGTTTCACCAGTTCGGCACCCTGGGTCGGCCACCCGACACACTGTGTTTGCTGCTGGGCGACCTGGTTCGGCCGCCGGAGGGTTGGACTTTCCGGGCCTGGGACTGGGGCAGGCTGCCCGATCATGTACTGATCCCCGTGACCACCCATCGGCCATTGGACGCAGGGAGATCGCCGAAACTGTCCCCGTGGGTTTTGGTCTCTGCCTGTCGTCACCTTCCTGAACTGTCTGGGTTAAAGGTCATTCAGGGTGGTAATCTGGCTCTGTGTTCTTGTCTTGGTTAGTGTGTGGTTTTTTTTTTCTTTTTCCCCTCTTCTGTTTGAGGGACGTGTGTGTTTCTGGTTGGTTTTTTCTTCTCTTGTCCTGTGTGTTAATGTGCATTATGGGGTATGGTATTTTCCGTGTATCGTGCTCTGTAATTACTTCATTTACTGTATGTCCTGTGTTAATTGTGATTCGTGTAGTTTGGGAGTCTTGTATTTTCTGTTATCGTGCCCTGTAATTGTCTCATTTGCACTCTGTTATTATTTTGATTTGTGCATTTGAGAGTATTGTATTTTCTGTTATCGTGCCCTTGATTGTTTCATTTGTATCATATTTTTTTCTGGTTTTCTATGTACCTCTGTTATTATCATGGTTTTTGGTCTGTGGTTGATCCTCTCCCTCTGGGTCTGCTTCCCCATCCGCCCGCCCTGGGGGGGGGGGGGGGGCTTGGGTGTCTATGGGCGTTCGGAGTCAGCCCTCGGGGGCGAGATACTGTCATGGTCCGCGCGCCAATCTCGTCCGTGCTCGGACCATGCATCAGTTCCGTCAGGTTTGACAGCAGTGGTTACCTTCTGGCTCCCCGAGCTCTTATTGTGACAGCGCTTGGAGGGGCTTCCTGCTGTCAAAGCCTAACAGCTGTGCTGCATTTACGGCTCATCAGCAGCCCAGCATTTAAGCGGGCGCTGGGAGCAGTATTATGCAGCAGTCTCGTCAATTATTCCTTACCAGACGTTGAGCGAGCGTTTCTCGCTTCAGACGTCAACAATTCCTTGTTCATGGTCATGATTGTAAGTACGCTTTGTCTTAGCCTTATGATCTCCTGTGTCTAGCATTGTGTGTGTTTTAGCCCACCATGGCTCATTACTGTGTGTGTTATCTTGTGTTCGTGAATAAAACATCAGTGCAAACCTCACTGGCGACTTTTGGCGTCTTATGGTGGCTCGCGAGGGCCACCGCATGACAAACCTGAGCTGTCCCTCTGATATACTCATTTCTAATCCTGTCCCCCCTAGTCACTCCCAGTGAGAATCTTACAATCTTCAACTCTGCCACCTCCAGCTCTGCCTTCTGTCTTTTTGTCAGTGCCACTGTCTCCAAACCATATATCATAGCAGGCTGAACTATCATCTTGTAAATCTTCACTTTCACTTTTGCTGCTATCCTTCTGTAACAAATCCTCCCTGACACTCATCTCCACCCACTCCTCCCTGCATGCACTTTCTTCTTCATCTGTCTTGTGCATTTTCCCATTGCTTTGGATGGCTGATCTACCTTTACTACCTCTACTTACACCTGCCTCCCTCTCATTCGCACTCATGTATTCTGTCTTGCTTATACTGGCTTTCATTCCTCTTCTCTCCAGAGCATACCTCTACCTCTCCAGGTTCTCTTCCACCTGCTCTCTACTCTCACTACAGATCACAGTGTCATCTTCAAACATCATGGTCCATGGAGACTCCTGCCTGACCTCATCTGTCAGCCTGTCCATCGCCATGGCAAACAAGAAGGGGCTCAGAGCTGATCCGTGATGTAATCCCACCCCCAGCTTGAATCCATCTGCCACTCCTACAGCACGCCTCACCACCGTCTCGCTGTCCTGTACCACCCTCAGATACTTCTCTGCCACTCCTCTGACTTTCTCATACAGTACCACACTTCTTCTCTTGGCACCCTATCATACGCTTTCTATGGATCCACAAAGACAGTGCAACTCCTTCTGGCCTTCTCTATACTTCTCAATCAACAATTGCATTGCATCTGTAGTACTCTTTCTTGGCATGAAACTGTACTGCTGCTCATTGATTGTCACCTCTCCTCTTAATATGGCTTCAACAACTGTTTCCTATATCTTCATAGTATGGTTGATCAACTTTATGCCTTTGTAGTTACTACAGCTCTGAGCATCACCTTTGTTCTTGAAAATTGGTACCAAAACACTTCTCCACTCCTCAGGCATCCTCTCAATCTCAAAGACTGTGTTAAACAATCTGGTGAAAAAGTCCACTGCCATCTCTCCTAAACATTTCCATACCTCCACAGGTATGTCTTCTGGACCAACCGCCTTTCCATCCTTCATCCTCTTCAAAGCTGCTCTCTGCAGCAGCAGCAAGCAAAGCTGAGCAGCAGCAGAGCTAGCTTTCATGCTGCTCACCACCAGCCACAGAATTTAGCCACCACAACCAGCCTCCAGATTTCACCATCAGCCTCTGGGCCTAACTACCAGGGCCAATCACCTGAATCCAACACCTGGCATGAGGCCCAGGCTTCCACCACTGCTAGACCCAGACTTCTACCACCAGCAGGCCCAGGCTTCTATCACCAGCTGGCCTAGACTTCCACTACCAGCAGGCCCAGGTTTCCACCACCACCAGGTCCAGGTTTTTACCATCAGCAGGCCCAAGATTTTGCCACCACCAGGCCCAGGTTTTCATCGCCAGCAGGCCCAGGCTTCCACTTGGGTTAATCTGATGAATCAGGCTGAAACCATGGCCTTTATGACAAGGATCTTTTTCTTTTGGATATTAAGACTATCGAGTGTGGAAATATGCCACCAAAAGGTATGAAGAATGATGAAGACTTGATTAGCACTGTGCAGGTATGTGAACTTTTTGAACAGCAAAAGCTTTATTATAAGGATTTACTTCAACAACAAGAAAGAACCTATGAAGGCTTGTCATATTGACTGGATAATCAGCCTAAATGCAAGGTGCAACACCAAGAGAAACACACACAAAGTACATTTGACCGTTTATTGATTTTTAAAAGGAGCGAACTTGAGGAAAAACAGTCACTCGCCAGAGGAGCAGCAACCTACATGACATAACGTTCGGCTCAGGAGACGCACACACACAGGCTCAGAGTAGTTCAAATAGTTTATTTGCAACAGGAGTGACTGGATGTGTGTCTGCAGGATGTTAATGTATTGGTGGTGGCGTCTGCTTCTGGCACAGGGGCAGGAGACCGTACAGCCGGCAACCCTATGGGAGAAAGCACAGAGACACAGGGTGACGAGCACACACCAACACAGGAGGAGAAATAGGCGAGGGAGAAGCTTACTTGCTGGGAACAGATGACTGGCACTGCAAGGCTGGAACCCGGGAGACAGCCACCTGCAGGGCTCGGTGCAGCAGCGAGGAGTGACGAGGGGACGGAGTGTCCGCCGCCGAGGATTCCACCTGTGCACAGGGGAGCAGACTGAGAGAGATGAGGTAAGGCATTCTTACCGCACTGAGTCGTGCTGAAGGATTGCTTGCTTCTCATGGAAGGGAGATGAAGTCTAATGGCTTCAGGCCGAGGCTCAGGGCGAGGCGGTTTTTATCCTTCGCCGCTGATGACGAACAGGTGCACAAGCAGGTGGCGCCGCTGATGAACGGCGCGGCGTGACACTACAGAGGGAGAGACGAGAACCGATTAGCGAGAGGAATGGAGGAGGAGTTGGAAATCCAAATTACACCACTTACGTGGAAGAGAGAGAGAGACCGGCTCAGAACCCAGCGAAGGAGATGAACCAGCAGATTGGAACTGCTGGGAATGGGAATGATGAGCTGTGTCTGACCGGGTGAAGTGGAGGAACTGCAGCAGATGAAGCAACAGGCTGGTGAGTGCACCGAGACCCCTGGAGATGCACCACCTCATTGGCAGCAACCTGGAGAAAGAGGAGGAGAGAACTGTATTAGGTAAATAATCTTCTAACACAAAGGACCTTAAAGTTAGATACACTCTGCTCAAGGCAGTATACCCAAATGAGCCAGTGTTGACTCATCAAAGTGTGCTTCCTTATAAACCCCGGCTCAGCAGAATCAGCATTTACGTCAGATGAGGTAATCACAACAGAGCAGAGAAACAGGATGGCAGGGGTGAGCGCTCACCAGGACGTGACAAGGCTTTGTACAAATGCTTATGGACTCCTTCAACAAAAGCTTGGATGTGGTCTTTAAGGAGTTATGTGACTTTAAATCAAGCATTCATTATACTCAGAGGGATGTAGATGATCTAAAAACAATTTCTGACAAGTTGTCAACTCAATGTAAAGACTTAAGCAATGACATCAGTATAGTATCTTTAAATTTAAAGAACATGAATGGCAAAATGGACTACCTGGAGAATCAGTCTTGTAGAAATACCTTAGTCTTTGAAAGAATACCTGAATCTGTACATGAGAAATGGTCTGATTCTGTAAAGAAGATTACGAAAGTTACCCAAGATAAACTGAAACTTGACCAAAACACATTGAAATTGAATATGTCCACAGATCTGAGAAAGCACCGGAAAATGAGGATAAACCAAGGCCAATTGTGGTGAAGTTTCTTAGACTCAAGGATAGGTTTGCTGTTCTGGAGAAGGTGAAGTTCCTTAAAGGAACAAATATCTTTGTCAATGAAGATTACTCTGAATCTGTTCCACAGAAGTGGAAGGAATTGATTCCAGCCATGAAAGAAGCCAGGAAAAGAGGAGATATAGCTTATCTGAGCTATGATAAGCTGTTTCCATTCCGTAACTCAAAAATGATCCAAGGGTCTGACATATGGCTACTATTCCAGCCCAGTATGTGAATCTTAAAGAAAAAAGGGGAAAAAAAACAGTATTCTGTACCAAAATCTGTCATCCCTATATTAATCAAACAAACACATGCTCCAAATGCTTCAGGTTTATTGGCCTAAGTATTCATTGTTCTCTTTGTAAAAATCAGTTTAATTTAAAATGCACTCCAGTTCCTAAGCTTTCATCTGATATATGAACATCATGGATCTGTGACTTTTGTGCTTCAGTGTTTCTTTTCTACACTTGATGAAGAGTTTGAAGCATTAGTTGAAAATTCTGTTTTAAAATCAAAATCTTCTGTTGGTCGGATAATTAATCCTTTTTTTTATTTAAGTTTTTGTAAAGGGTATACAGGTCATTACAGCATTGCATTGTTAACATTTTCATCGTACGTTCCCTTATATTTTGCTATTTGACAACATTGGTAGAATAGTTATTACAACACCCCCTTTTTTTAAAGTGAAAGAAAAAGTGAAATTAAAGAGAATTAAATTTAAAAAACAAACAAACAAACAAACAAAAACGAATAAACAAACAAACAGAACAGTAAAAAACAAACAAACAGAAAATTAAGTAATTAAAAGTAAAAGAGCATCTGAGTAGCATTGGAACAAAGAGTGGGACCATCATTGAAATGGTATTTGTCAAAGATTAGATCTAATGGAAGACACATATGCGATCCAGGGTTGCCAAAAGTTCATGAACCCATCCATGTCCTGTCTCAGTGCGAATGTCAACTTTTCCATCGAGTAAATGTCTTGAATCACGTTAATCCAATCTTCAGGTGTAGGACAGTCCTTCAGCATCCATTTTTTAGTTAGGGCTTTTTTACTTGCCAATATTAAAACATTAAATAAGTATTTATCTCCTCATCTTTCCAGTGAGTCCGGTAGTAAACCCAAATACAAAGTTATAAAAGAAAAGGGAACTGTTATTTTGAATATTTTCCCCAATATTGTCTGTACATTGGTCCAATATTGGTGGATAACTGGGCATGACCAAAACACATGAAAATGATTTGCAGTCTTTTCACCACACAAGCGCCAACAGTTCAACCCCTTATGGGTAAATTTGTTTTGTGCAGGTGTTCTGAAAAATCTTACCAAATTTTTCCATCCAAATTCTCTCCACTGCAGGGATGAGGTACTTTTCCATTGCTGTCTATTTAGCTTTTCCCATATTTCCAATTGTAAAGTGAAATTCCCCTCTTTTTCCCATCTCTCTTTTATATATGATGTGTTGTCTCCTTTTAACTCTTGAAGACCTTGGTATATTTTAGAAATGTATCTGATCCCTGGGATCCCTTTATATGCCATTAAGAAGACCTTCAGAACACCTGACTGGGCCCTTTCCAAATCCTCCTTTTTAAGTATATTGTTTATGTGGTGTCTAAGCTGAAAGAACCTGTAAAGATCTTGATTTATTAGACCTTGTTTTTTCAAATCTTCAAAACTTCTTAAAGTTTGCCCCTTAAAGAAATCGTAATATTTTATCAGCCCTTTCTCTTTCCACTCTTTAAATCTAGTGTCTGTTTTATTGGGGGTAAAGTCTTGATCATAGGCAATCCATTGCAGAAGTCGATAGGGCTCTTTAGCTTGATTCTCTCTGACTATCTTAAACCAAATTTTTAGCGGGGTCTCTATCCACGGGTTAGTGTTATTCAAGAGTTTAGGTAAGGCATTGTTCCCTATTATCGCCTGTAGGGGGATGTCACTTGTTATTTAGCATTCCATCTCCTTCCATTGTGCAGTGTAGACTGGGTTACATATCTCTACTAAAGTTTTAATTTGTGCAGCTATAAAATAGTCCCTGATATTTGGCAGCGCGAGCCCACCTTTGTCTTTGTTTAGCTGTAGGGTTCTATATCTGATTCTAGGTCTCTTGCCCTGCCATATGAATCTTGAGATCCTTCTGTCTAGCTCCTGCCATGTTTTTTGGGGGGGTTCTACCGGTATTGTTTGGAAAAGGTATAGAAGACGTGGGAGTATATTCATTTTGACTGCTTCAATTCTTTGTGCAGTACCTAAGAATGGTATCATATTCCATCTTGCTAGGTCAGATTTTATTTTTGTCACCAGTGGATCATAGTTTAGTGTTATAATTTTGTTGAGTTGTTTCGGGATATTGATCCCCAGATATTTCATAGATTCCAGCTCCCAGTTAGTTTTGAGTTCACTTAGTGAATAATGATTTGGGTCATAGTTGAATGTTAAAACTTGGGTTTTATGCATGTTTAATTTGTACCCCGATAAATCTCCATAGTCTGAAAAAACTGAGATTAGTTCTGGTAAAGAAGTGTCTGGTTGCCCTAGGTATATTAAAATGTCATCAGCAAAGAGTGCTATTTTATGTTCCTTCTGACCAAGTGTAATACCTTGAATTTTTTGATTTTGTCTTATCCATTGGCTCAGAGGTTCTATGAAGATTGCAAAGAGCAGTGGAGACAGGGGGCAGCCTTGACGACATCCTCTTTCCAGCTCAAAAGATGATGATAAATTACCGTTAATCCTTATTTTAGCTGTTGGTTTTTTATATAATGCCTGTATAGTTCTAATGAAGTTGTTATGAAAATTGAAACTGGATAAGATTCTATATAGGAAAGACCAGTCAACCGAATCAAATGCTTTTTCAGCATCTAATCCCAATATGATTGCATTTAAGTTATATTTTTTTATATGATGAATTATGCGTAAAGTGCGTCGAATGTTGTCTTGTGTCTGTCTTTGTCTTATAAAACCTGTTTGGTCTAAGTGAATTAAGACTGTCAGTATGTTTTCTAACCTTTTGGCAAAGATAATGGTAAAAAGCTTATAGTCCTGATTTAATACACTGATTGGTCTGTAGTTGGAGCATTCTAGTTTATCCTTTTCAGGTTTAGGTATAACTGCAATGACCCCTTCTCTCCAGGAGGGGGGGATTTCCCCTGTGTGGAGGACATAGTTAAATGTTTTCAAGAGGAGAGGAGATAGTTGCTGTTTAAAGGTTTTGTACCATTCTGCTGTATAGCCATCTGCTCCTGGGGATTTGATAGCTTTAAGTTTCATAATTGCTTTTTCCAATTCTTTAGGTTGTATTTCTGACAGTAGTGTTTTATTTTGTGATTCCGTAAGTTGGGGAAGGTGTAATGTGTTTAGGAATGTCTCAGATGCGTTTTTATGTTTTTTGTGGGAGTATAAGTTCTTGTAGTAATTCTCGAAGCTTTTAAGAATATCCTGAATTCTGAATTTTATTTCCTTTGATACTGGGTCTCTGATTTTGTAGATTGCTCTTTCTGTTTGTTGTTTCCTCAATTTATAGGCTAGTAATTTTGCCGATTTACTGCCTGCTTCATAGTGTTTTTGTTTCAGAAATGTAAGTTTCTTCTGGATTTCTATTGTGTAGATCTCATTTATTTGATTTTTAATTTCTTTAATCTTGAGCGAGCCATTAGAATGAGTGTTGTCTTTGTGTTCTTTTTCTAGGTTCTTGAGTTCTGACTCTAGTGTGATTAGTTTTTCTTGTCTCAGTTTCTTTTGGGTTGCCAGTTTTGCAATAATTTTTCCCCTTATTACAGCTTTGCATGCATCCCACAGTATTAAAGGGGATACTTCTCCATTATCGTTTTCTTCCAAATATTTGAAAATATCTGATTCCAATTCATCTTTCAGTGGTCCTTTCAGGACATTTGAATTCAACCTCCAGGAAAATGTATTATTTGTGTATTTTTGGATGTTTAAGTCCATATAGATCGGACTGTGGTCAGAGAGATCCATCAGTCCTATTTTACATGTTTTTACTCTTCCAATGTCTCTATTAAACATAAAAAAGTAATCAATCCTTGAGTAAGATGAATGTGGCGTTGAATAAAAAGTATAATCTTTTACATTGGGGTTGAATTCCCTCCATACGTCACAGATTCCCATTTCTTTTAGTAGCATCCGAGTTTTCCTATTTTGAGTGTTATTTTGATGTGAAGAATTAGCTGTTGCATCCCAGTATGGATTCAGTCTTAGATTGAAGTCTCCACCACATATCACTAAACCTTGGGCTTTAGTTATCATTAGGTCGAATACATTTTTATAAAATTTCCATTTAGCCCCTGGTGGTGCATATACATTCAGCAGGGTGATATCTTCTCCCTCTAGCCGCCCAATTACCAAACTGTACCTCCCTTCTTTATCTTTGTGTTCTGATTTTTTTTCAAATGTAATTTTGGTTGATATCAATGTCGCTACTCCCCTCCTCCTCCCCAACTTATATGAAGATGAATAGATCATTTTAAACCCTTGTCTATTGAGTTTAGTGTGTTCCACGTCTGTTAGGTGGGTTTCTTGTAAAAATATTATTTCTGCTTTGTCTTTTTTCATTTTGCGTAGAATCTTGGATCTTTTAACTGGATTCAGGATCCCTTTTACATTATATGAGGCTATTTTGGTTACACCCTGTTTCTCCATTGTATTTTCTTATTTAGTATAACAGTGTGGTCGACCTCTTTTTTGCTACTCAGAAACTGAAAGAACATTAAGAACATAAAAAACATTAAGAACATAGTGTATGAGACTTTAAAACAAAAAAACTGTCAAAAAAACTTCCTGAGCTGGGGTCTCTTTAAAGACCCTGTAAGAGCCTTGATGGAGTGTAGGCTCTGAGAGAAATTCCTCAAACTCTGTTACATGTTGAGGGCCCTCTCTTACCCCTGTAAGTTGTCCCATGTTTTTAACGTGAATTTCAGATCCCAATCCGAATTTGTAATGATTTTTTTTTTTTTTTTTATGCCTATACCCTATGAGATTGTGTGCACCCTCCCACCCCCATCACAGCAAACCTTCACTCTAATACAGTATTTGTTAGTGTGGGGAGAACATGTGGGTCATTGTTACATTTCTATTTTAACAAGATTTTTTTTTTCCTTTAAATTAAGAAGACATTTGTTTCTAATGCTATAACTGCTCCATGAAAGGTTTTACCACATGCTGATTCTGCATCTCCTTTAATGTTTGTTACCTTGTAGGAGGGGGGATGGAAGTGCAGAATGACTGAAAAGAGAGAAAAAAACAAAAAGGTCGCTATTCCTTCCTGGAACTGGAAAGCTTATCTTTGTAGCTCTGGGGCTGGGTTTCCCGCTGCTGGCCCGTGGATTTAGAAGGTCTTTGAGTGGACCATGTTTGAGCTCTGATTTTCTCGCTCAGATTCGCTGCGGGTTTAAACACCGTTACCGGGAGTCCTCTTCTCGCCATGTCGGTTGTTGCTTCTTCCGCTGAATTGTAGAGACATGACTCTTCACCGTAAAAGACCCTTAACTTCGCCAGAAATGGCGTCTGAAAGCGTAGATTCTTTTCCCGTAGAACCTTTTTGGCGTCGTTATATTCCCGTCGCTTTTTAAGAACCTCAGGGGCGTAATCGTGCTCCACGAAGACTTTTCTTTCTTGATGCATAAATCCTTTTTTCTGCCAAGCCCGTCTTACAACCTCTTGTTTTATTTTGAAATCGGAGAATCTTACCAACACTGAATGCGGGTGTGCTTCTGCCGCTGGCTTTGCGGCTAATGTACGATGGGCCTTTTCTATTTTCAAATCGGTGGTTTGTGGAATATCCAACTTCTCTCTCAATAAGGATTCCACGCATTCCGCCACTGTGTTGAAACCATCTTCAGCTCCTTCTTTCAGACCGTGAATTCTGATGTTATCTCGTCTCTGTCTTCCTTCTTGGTCGGCTAGCTTAGCCTCCAGCCTTGACTGTTTTCTGTGTAAATCCAGCATAGAATCTTCAAGCACTTTTACTCTTTCTTCAGCTTCCAAGATTCGATTTTCGGCCTGGTCCATTCTGCTGTTCGTCCTTATTAGTTCCTCTCTGAATTCGTGAAATTCGGCCCGAAATCGTCGTAATTCATCATATAGCGATTTCAGGCTAACCTTTTTGTTAGCTAGGCCCAGCTCTTCATCTCCTGAATGGAGGTCCTCGGGATCAGATTCTGCAGCCGCCGCGCGTCCTGACCTGGGGAATGCCAGTTTCTTCTGTTTGTGGTTAGGCATGGTGTTTTTGTCTTTTGATTTTTATTCTTCCAAAAATCCGTTAAGTCTGATTTTGACGATGTTTTCCTTGGATTGGATCTGGGAGGTTCAGCGTTAAGTTGCTATCACCATGGCGTCCAGACCGGAAGTCATAATTAATCCTTTTGACCTCAGCAGAGGTAAAAATGATTGAACAGTTTTATCAAATCGTTTTCAGGTGAACATAAGCTATTTTCAGTTTTTCATTTAAATATTTGTAGTCTAAAAATTATGACCATTTAATTCATTATTTATCTTCATTAAATCATGAGTTCTCTGTAATCGCCCTTACTGAAACTTGGTTGACCAAGGAATCTGAAGGATCTGGTCTATATGAAATCCCATCATACAAGTCTACTCATTTAGTAAGAAAATTCAAGTCTGGAGGAGGAGTTTCCATATTTGTCCATCAAGACTATGAATTTGTTATTCGAAAGGATGTGTCTTTAAATTCTGAGGAAGTGAAGGTTGAGTCAGTTTTTATAGAAGCATTATGTCATCATAGGTACTATTTATCATCCACCAGACAGATATTACAGTGTTTAATTATAGCTTCAGTAATACTTTAGAGTTAAATAAGGAAAATAAAACATGTCATATTCTTGGAGATTTCAGTATTAATCTCTATAAAAGCAATAGTCATTCTCCAATGGAAGCCTTTTTGAATCTTTTACATACAAACCATTTTTATCTTGCAATTAATAAACCTCCAAGAGTGACTGATAAATCAGCCACTTCAATTGACATTATTTAATACATTTAATTTTGATACAATGTCGGGGATATTAGATATCAGATAATTTTCCTATATTTCAGACTGTTTTATGTCATCAGTGTAAATCCGACAAAAATTCTGTATTTACATTTAGAAATTTTAATCAAAGAAATGTGACAAAATTTAAAGATACTGTATGTTGGAGATGATTTCTTTTCAAAAAGTATATGAAGAAAAGGATTCAAACTCAGCTTATCAAACATTTATGGAAGTGTTTACTTCAACCTTTTCAAAATGGTTTCCCGTTGTTACTCGTGTGATATAGTTATTTATAGTTCATATGTTGCACATTTGTTTGGAGCTTTAGATTAGATTAAATTATTTGTTTATTTGACAGGGACAGTGCAATAAACATAAACAATTAATCAAATGACAATCAATCTGATGTGTTGCACAAAGAGTGTATAGCTATTAGTTAATTTGCAACTCTTGTCCCTGGATGGGCTTTAGAAAGGAGAAACAAGTAAAAAGTAGAAAAGAAAAAATGAAAACAGAATAAACAATAACCACATACATCAATGCAAAAAAGATTATAAGTACATTTTAAATACACAATTATACATATTATGAATATTATAAAGATTATAAATATTATAAATACACAATATAACAACCTGACTCACATTTGCCTATTTCGGGCCTCTCTCCCTTCGTAACTCACTATAAACAAACACATTCATTCCTTCCCTTCATTCACTCTCACCCTGCAGACAATCATTTCATACATGGGTACATTCTTGTTTATTTTTCAGCCAGTTTTTAACCTTTTTAGTGAATGTTTTAAAGTCCGTTATTATTTTAATTTCATTTGGCATTGTGTTCCAGATGTGACTGCCCTTTATAGAGAAAGCTGTTTGTCCAAATGTGGTTCTGCGGTGGAATATTTTACAGTTATTGTTAACAGAACTCCTGGTGGCTCTGCTGTTGTCCTGTCTTTGGATGAAACCAGCAAGTGGCTCAGGCGCTGATTTATGGAAACATTTGAAAATTAATTTCAGAAAACAGAGGTCAATGAAACTCTCAAAACTCAATAGGTTGTATTTTTTTAAAATATAACAGTGATGCCACCTAATGGGCTTTTTGTCCAAGATTTTTAGAGTTTGATTATATAATGAACCTATATGTTTTATTGTAGAAGGGGCTGCTTGAGCCCAGGCTGTCAAACAGTATGATATATGAGAAAAAACCATAGAATGCATATACAGTGCAGCTGCTTCGTATGGTATGCAATATCTAATTAATTTAAAGCAGTTCAGTTTTTTTTTAAAGTTTTTGAAATTTTCTTTATATGAAGATTAAATTGGAATTGAGGATCTAGTACAATGCCAAGGTATTTGAATTCTGTAACTAAACTGATGTCTTGATCATGTATATTGACTTTAAAACGTTGCAGGTTACATTTTTTGATTGAAAAGCACATTGAAACTGTTTTCTGAAGGTTCAGCAATAGGTGGTTCTGGAAGAGCCACTCTTGGACATCAACCATACTTGTGGACAGTACATCTGCAGCCTGTGCTGGAGTCTTGGCAGCTGTGTAAATAACTGCATCATCTACATAAAGTTGACATGTTGCAGCTGAGTTATTGTCATTGTTATAGGTTTATGATCACTCTCTCGGTGACTCCCCCCAGCTTGTCCGTCGACTTGCTGGTTTGGGATAGGGGGTCAAAGGCATGCACGGGCCGGCGCACGTTGTCAGGAACCCCCTTTCCGTGTGCTCTCCCACCTGTGTTCTTGTTTTGTGGTTATCTATTCCTGTTAAGATTAGTTTTTTGTTTTGTCCAGAGTTTTTTGTTCTGTATGAGGTTGCATACTCTTTGGGGTTGTGCGAGGGTCGCAGTTGAAGTTAGGGTAAGGGTCCAGGGTTAGGGTTCGTGTCAGGAAAGTTAAGGGGTTAGGGTTAGGATTAAGATTAAGGTTAGGGTTAGAGTTTAGGGTTAGGTTTAGAGGGTGTGGTCTGGGTTAGAAGTGGATGTTTCCGTAGTATTTCCTGGGTTATTCGAGTTAATTTGTGTGGCACGGGTTGGTGGCTCCGCCTTCCGGTTCTGCCAACCGTGGCTGTAAGAAGGGCTGCAGGTAGGAGGGTGGTCTCTCTTGCCTTTCCTCTGCCAGCGGGTTGATATGGTTAGGTGCACTGTGCCTGGTTTTAATAAACCTGTGTTCAGCTCCACAACTGGTCTCCTCCTTGGCTCCAACCTCCGACATAACAACTCGATCAGTTAATACCAGAAAAAAGGCACTAACCCCTGGTTTTCTGCTGGATTGAAAAAGTCATGTATAACTAATAATAAACTTTATCAAAAATATATTTTATCTCCAACTCCTTTAAATAAAGCTATTTATAAATTTTATAGAAAGAAATATATTCATCTTATCCGTGTAGCAAAGAAAAAAAAATCAGTGAACAATTTATTAAATTTGAGAAGGATATTAAGGGTACATGGAAAGTTATTAATATATTTCAGCATAGAAATAAGACTTGTTTAAAACATCCTTGTTATGGTGTGTGACATATGACCCGAAAGCAGACACAGGAGGAAGTGATAATTGTAGTGAACAATAATATTTATTGCAATAATTGTGCAAAGTAATGCGCAACATAGATCAACCTGTGGAGCTGGCAACCCTAAGAGGAGAGAGCAGAGGGACAGGTAAGGGCAACTGATTAACAGTATGATGAGGTTCTAAAGTTAATTTCTGTGTGCTTACACTTATGCAGGGGCGAGCGGCTGGAAGCAGGTGCAGGACCTCCACTCTGGGGAAGCAGGTTGCCAGGGAGAGAGGTGAAGAGGTGCTGCTGGGGTGATTCCGGGGGGCTTTTGAGGATAGGCTGGCTTCAGTGCTGGGGAGTGAAAGTGGAGAGCAGTGGAGGAAACTAGAAACTAGACAGTCGGAGGATCTTCATTTACCGCACTATAAAACATCTTGCGGGCAATTGTCAATTAGATATCATGTAGTTATGCCATGGAATACTGTACATATAAACACTTAAACGTTTCCTCTATTTCATTGCCAGCATACAAAAGAAGCCTGAAGAATACCCTTCTGTCAAAATACTTGAGTTAAAGTTGCTATTGATAAAGTGGATGGGTGATGTTTTTGAGCCTATATTTAATTTGGTGTATTGTTTTATGTATGCAGTGACATTGATATTTTGTTCATATATATTTGGTTTTGTAATTGGGTTTTTCTTTCACATTTTTGAGTGTGTATATGTATGTATGTATGCAAGTATATGTATGTGTATGTATTTACTGTATATTTATGTATTAGAATTTAGGTGGAGGTTTCAAATAAACCCTGTTGGCTTTCTGCCTCCAACTGCACATTTTGTATATTAATATTTTACTATTTTTCTACATTTTTTTGAACTGTGCAAATAAATAAATAAAATCACTTCCACCTTGCTAATGCTCGGAACTTCCTGGTTTACAATCTTTCTTTCATCCAACCATCTTCCTCTCTCTTATTTTCTTCATTCATCAGCTCTTCAAAGTACTCCTTCCATCTTCTCAACACACTCTCGCCTTTGCTAGTACATTAATGCATTTACTTTGCTCAACATACAATATCTATTCCCCTTAGTTTTTCAAAGTAATTGGTTTAAATGTTTTTTTTTAAAAAACATTGGATAACTAATTGGATTTTACAGTGTTGTTTGGCAAAATGGTGGAAGATTTGTTTTTTTTTTGTTGTTGTTGTTCCTCTTAAAGGTGTTCTGGATAGTATTTTCATGAAAACAAATATTTAAACAAATAAAACAAAACATAAACAATATGTTTAGAAAGGTGCAGCATTAAAGTCTTTTTATTCTCCCAAAAATACACATTAATCGTAATTAAGCATGTTAATCATGATAATTAGTCACAATTAATTCTTCCATTTGCATCATTTGGGTGAGAGAGACACAGGCAAGACAAATGTGATTGTCATTAGTCACCATTAATTGTGATTATGCCCAGCACAAACACACACACAAACTTTATGTGGGTCCATAGCAATCAGCATTTCCTCATCCAACATCTTAGTAGTTGGATGATGAGAACTATGGTGGGCCGTGAGGATGTTACAGCCAATACCAAAACTAGGCTGATGTCCCGTTTCGTCACTTCATAATGACTTCATACCACGAGTCCTCGCTTGACATGCTGCGTTATGTATAATCAGGAAAGAACTGAGATTGTACAATATTCTGTGCTGTGTGCTGATGTTTGTCTCTAAAAACACAGTACAGTATTATAGTGGGTTAAGTGTAAGGGTGACATCTACTGCCTGGGAGGCCTCAATGTTGTCTCTTTCACTTTTAAGGTTGCCTCTTTCTCATGGTAATTTTTTTCTAGTCAGTTGGTGGCTTTATTATATTGTAAGTTGCCCTCTCTTTTTCTTATAGATGCAATGCATGTATTAAAACAGATGCATTTTCCAATTATTAGTATATAGCCTACCAAATTATCATTGACTGTAGCCCACATCCAAATTCCACTGTCATTTGGTAGAATAACAACGTAATTTGAAACCTGAATTATCTGAATTTGTCAGTTAATTGAAAGAAAAAAAAACATGAACGCTATAGTTTTCATGACATTAATAGTCACCCCTTTCCAAATTCCTTTGCCATTCCACTGGTGGGCCAGTGTTGGTGTCAAGTTAAATATTGATGGTTTTTTTTATTAATATACAAATTCACATATTCCAGGTTTCACATTACATTGTTAATATCCCCTCAAAATCTGTCACAAGGAAGTTAGAGAGCATTTTGAATGACGAACTTATCACAGGGGTTGTGTCAAAGAAGAAAGAAAAAACACTTCTTTGTGCCTTTATGTTAGAGATAAAATCATGTAGAGCTGTCTGCATTAAGTTTCTGCAGCTGTTTTCACTTCACAGCAGCACCCAAGCAGAATTTTTATTTAGTGTATCATTAGTTCACCGATGCTGTCTAACTGTTTATTGTTGCTGCTTGATGCTCTGAGAACAGACGGATGAAAAGCTGAAGTGTGGTGGTGTGAGCTGGGCTAAACACAAAATACTTGATAACAAGAAACATCATATACACTAGAATATAAACACTGAAGGGGAAAATATGCACAAATTTATGGCATACTCTGTAGCATTATGAAAATATTGGATATCTTACTATGGAAAATACAGTCTTGTCCTTGAGGATTTCCCTGCTCACGTCTCTGTAGGAGAGAGGGCCAAGAATCCTGGGAAGGAGTTCTCCTTCCTAACAGGTTTCTGGCCCAGTGCCTTCCTCATAATTTTGGATGGTGCTGCACTTATACTGAACATCTGCTGATGGGGAAGACATTTTCCATTATGGCAATCTGCTTATTTAATGATTCAAGAATGAAATAATACATTACTATATCAATGCTTTTACTACACAATACTGTATATTATTAAACTGGAACCCAGTACAATAGATCTGCAAGCTTGCGTGCCTATCCACCCTCACCTATTGCATTTAAAAAGTATGAATAATGTACAAAGTGTGACTGATTTGTTGTAGTACTGCATGTAATGCTTTCATGTTGAAAAATGGTGATGGCATTGCATTATTTACAGGCTGGGTATACAGAAAGTGTCATGCAGAATACCAACATTATATTTCAGTGGTTAATATTAAACCACATATACCTTCAGCATTCATATTCATCAAGTATTTATTAGGGATGTAATGATACAGCTTTTTAATTGCCTGATGAGATCCAGTATTTTAAATTTGGGTATCTGCTGATACAAATATAAAACCGATATGCTTGTGGCCTGAACAAATTCAGCGTACTCCTTCCCATGGTATTTTTGCATTTTAGGCTGTGGATGTTAAAGTTGTAAAACTACACTGTTATACATAACTGAACTTCTAAGGGTTATATACAGTGGTGTGAAAAACTGTTTGCCCCCTTCCTAATTTCTCATTTTTTTATGTTTGTCACACTTAAATGTTTCAGATCATCAGACAAATTTAAATATTAGACAAAGATAACAGAAGTAAACACAAAATTCAGTTTTTAAAAGAAGGTGCTTATTATCTCCCTCATGGATCATCACCTTATCGTGGTGGGGGGTTTGCGTGCCCCAGTGATCCCAGGAGCTATGTTGTCCGGGGCAATTTGCCTCTGATAGGGTCACCCAAGACAAACTGGTCCTGGGTGAAGGGCCAGACTAAAAACGATCCAACAGACTCTCATGATAAATTCTATATCAAGGATTCAGTGTACCCTGCCCGGTATGGGGTTACTGGGGCCCCACCCTGGAGCCAGGCCTGGGGGAGGGGCTCAAAGGCTACCGTCTGGTGGTCGGGTTTCCACCCATGGGACCCAGCCGGGCTCAGCCCGAAGGAGTTACATGGGTCCGCCCTCCAGTGGGCTCACCACCTGCAGGATGGATCATGGGGGTCCGGTGCTATGTGGATTAGGTGGCGGTCAAAGGTGGAGACCTTGGCGGACTGATCCCAAGCTTTCTAAATTGGCTTTTGGTACATGGAATGTCACCTCTCTGGTGGGGAAGGAGCCTGAGCTGGTGTACGAGGTTGAGAGATACCGGCTAGATATAGTCGGCCTCACCTCAACACACAGCTCTGGTTCCGGAACCAGTATCCTGGAGAGGGGCTGGAGCTTGGCCTTTTCTGGAGTTGCCCCGGGCGAGAGGCGATGAGCAGGGGTGGGTATTCTTGTATCCCCCCACCTTGCTGCCTCTATATTGGAGTTTTCCCCGGTGGACGAAAGGGTTGCTTCCCTGCGCCTTCGGGTTGGGAAACGGGTCCTGACCATCATTTGTGCCTATGCACCAAATGATGTTTCAGAGTACCCACCATTTTTGGAGTCTGTGACTGGGGTGCTGGAGGGTGCTCCTCTTGGAGACTCTATTGTCCTACTGGGGGACTTCAATGCGCACGTGGGCAACGACAGTGAAACCTGGAGGGGGGTGATTGGGAGGAACGGCCTGCCCGATCTGAACCCGAGTGGTGTTCAGTTATTGGACTTCTGTGCTAACCACAGTTTGTCCATAACGAACACCATGTTCAAGCATAAGGGTGTCCATATGTGCACTTGGCACCAGGACACCCTAGGTTGCAGGTCGATGATCGATTTTGTTATCGTGTCATCAGACCTGCGACCGTATGTCTTGGACACCCGGGTAAAGAGAGGTGCAGAGCTGTCAACTGATCACCACCTGGTGGTGAGTTGGATCCGATGGCAGGGGAGAAAGCCATTCAGACCTGGTAGACCCAAACGTATAGTGAGGGTGTGCTGGGAACATCTGGCTGAGGCCCCTGTCCGGGAGGTCTTCAACTCCCACCTCCGGAAGAACTTCAACCACATTCAGAGGGAGTCTGGAGACATGGAGTCTGAATGGGCCATGTTCTCCACCTCTGTTGTTGAAGCAGCGGCCCAGAGCTGCGGCCGCATGGTGGTCGGTGCATCTTGTGGTGGCAACCCCCGAACCAAGTGGTGGACACCAGTGGTGAGGGGGGCCATTAAGCTGAAGAAGGAGTCCTATCAAGCTTGGTTGGCTTGTGGGACTCCCGAAGCAGCTGAGGTGTACTGGCAGGCCAAGCGGAGTGCAGCTCGGGTGGTTGCTGAAGCAAAAACCCGGGTATGGGAGGAGTTCGGTGAGGCCATGGAACAAGACTTTCGGTCGGCCTCGAAGAGATTCTGGCAAACTGTCCGGCGCCTCAGGAGGGGAAAGCAGCTCCCTGTCCACACTGTGTATGGTGCGGATGGGACACTGTTGATTTCGACTGGGGATATCGTCGGGTGGTGGAAGGAATACTTCGAGGATCTCCTCAATCCCACTGATACGCCTTCCACAGAGGAAGCAGGGTTTGGGGACGAGGGGGATGACTCGCCCATCACAGGGGCTGAGGTCGCCAAGGTGGTTAAAAATCTCCTTGGTGGCCGGGCCCCGGGGGTGGACGAGATTCGCCCTGAGTACCTCAAGACCCTGGATGTTGTTAGGCTGTCATGGTTGACACGCCTCTGCAACATTGCGTGGAGGTTGGGGGCAGTGCCTTTGGCATGGCAAACCGGGGTGGTGGTTCCTCTCTTCAAAAAAGGGGACCGGAGGGTGTGCTCCAACTTTAGAGGGATCACACTCCTCAGCCTCCCTGGGAAGGTCTATGCCAAGGTACTGGAGAGGAGAGTCCGGCCGTTGGTCGAACCTCGGGTTCAGGAGGAGCAATGTGTTTTTCGTCCTGGCTGTGGCACATCGGACCAGCTCTTTACCCTCTCGAGAATTCTTGAGGGTTCGTGGGAGTTTGCCCAACCAGTTTACATGTGTTTTGTGGACTTGGAGAAGGCATTTGACCGCGTCCCTCGTGGTTTTTTGTGGGGGGTGCTTCGGGAGTATGGGGTGTCGGGCTTGTTGTTATGAGCTATTCAGTCTCTGTATGACCGTTGTGAGAGTTTGGTTCGTATTGCCAACACTCGGTCGGAGTCATTCCCAGTGAGAGTTGAACTCCGCCAGGGCTGCCCTTTGCCACCGATCCTGTTCAAAATTTTTATTGATCACTGCATCCTGCAGTGATGCGGACATTGTACCGGTCTGCTGTGGTGAAGAGGGGGCTTAGTTCTAAGGCAAAGCTGTCGATTTACCAGTCAATCTACGTTCCTACTCTTACCTATGGTCATGAGCTTTGGGTAATGACCGAAAGAACAAGATCGCGGATACAAGCGGCTGAAATGAGCTTTCTCCGTAGGATTGCTGGACTCAACCTCAGAGATAGGGTGAGGAGCTCAGTCATCCGGGAGAGGCTCAGAGTAGAACCGCTGCTCCTCCACATTGAAAGTTGTCAGTTGAGGTGGTATGGGCATCTGATTAGGATGCCTCCTGGATGCCTCCCACTTGAGGTGTTTCAGGCACGTCCCACTGGGAGGAGACCCCGGGGCAGACCCAGGACTCGGTGGAGAGACTATGTCTCCCAGCTGGTCTGGGAACGCTTTGGTATCCTTTCTGAAGAGCTGGAGCAGGTGGCTGGGGAGAGGGAAGTCTGGGCTTCTCTGCTTGAACTGCTGCCTCCGCGACCCGGACCTCCGGAAAAGCGGTAGAAGATGGATGGATGGATAGATGGAGGTGCTTATTATTAAGGGGAAAAAAATTCAAACCTACATGGCCCTGCGTGAAAAAGTGACTGCACTCTAAACCTAATAATTGGTTGGGCCACCCTTAGCAGCAACAACTGCAATCAAGCATTTGCGATAACTGGCAATAAGTCTTTTACAGTGCTGTGGAGGAATTTTGGCCCACTCATAAATTCCACTGGGCCTCATCCCAGTGGAATGTGCCCGAAACACCTCAAGTGGGAGGCGTTCAGGAGGCATCCTGATCAGATGCCCAAATCACCTCAGCTGGCTCCTTTCAATGTGGAGGAGCAGTGGTTCTACTGTGAGCCTCTCCCAGATGACTGAGCTCCTCACCCTATCTCTAAGGGTGAGTCCAGCAATCCTATGGAGAAAGCTCATTTCAGCCGCTTGTATCCATGATCTCAATCTTTCGGTCATTACCCAAAGTTCATGACCATAGGTTAGGGTAGGAATGCAGATTGACTGGTAAATCAACAGCTTTGCTTTAGAGCTGAGCTCCCTCTTCACCACAACAGACCCAACAACATCTACATCACTGCATATGTTGCTCCGATCCGTCTGTCAATCTCTCGCTCCATTCTCCCCTCACTCATGAATGAGACCCCAAGATACTTAAACTCCTCCACTTGGGGCAGGAGCTTGTCCCCAACCCGGAGAGGACGATCCACCCTTTTCTGGCTGAGAACCATGGACTCGGACTTGGAGGTGCTGATTCTCATTCCATCTGCTTCACACTCAGTAGCAAACCGTCCCAGTAAGACCTGTAGGTCATTACTGGATGAAGCCAATAGGACAACATCATCTGCAAACAGCAGAGATGAGATCCTGTGTTCACCGAACATGACACCATCCATTCCCTGGCTGTGCCTAGATATCCTGTCCATAAAAATTATGAACAGGATTGGTGACAAAGGGCAGCCCTGGCGGAGTCCAACTCTCACTGTAAATGAGTTCAACTGGGTGTTGGCAATATGAACGAAACTCTTGCAATGGACATACATTGCATCCGGAAAGTATTCACAGCGCTTCACTTTTTCCACATTTTGTTATGTTACAGCCTTATTCCAAAATTGATTAAATTAATTTTTCTCCTCAAAATTCTACACACAATACCCTATAATGACAATGTGAAAAAAAATTTTTTTTTGAGAATTTTGCAAATTTATTAAAAAAAAAAAAAAGAAATTACATGTACATAGGTATTCACAGCCTTTGCCATGAAGCTCAAAATTGAGTTCAGGTGCATCCTATTTCCACTGGATCCATGAGATGTTTCTACAGCTTAATTGGAGTCCACCTGTGGTAAATTCAGCTGATTGGACATCATTTGGAAAGACACACACCTGTCTATATAAGGTCCCACAGTTGACAGTGCATGTCTGAGCACAAACCAAGCATGAAGTCAAAGGAATTGTCTGTAGACCTCTGAGACAGGATTGTATTGAGGCACAAATCTGGGGAAGGGTACAGAAAAATTTCTGCTGCTTTGAAGGTCCCAATGAGCACAGTGTCCTCCATCATCTGTAAATGGAAGAAGTTTGGAACCACCAGGACTCTTCCTCGAGCTGGCCGGTTATCTAAACTGAGCGATCGGGGGAGAAGGGCCTTAGTCAGGGAGATGACCAAGAACCCAATGATCACTCTGTCAGAGCTCCAGCATTCTGTGGAGAGAGGAGAACCTTCCAGAAGGACAACCATCTCTGCAGCAATCCACTAATTAGGCTTGTATGGTAGAATGGCCAGACGGAAGCCACTTCTTAGTAAAAGGCAAAGGGCAGCCCACCTGGAGTTTGCCAGAAGACACCTGAAGGACTCTCAGACCATGAGAAACAAAGTTCTCTGGTCTGATGAGACAAAGATTGAACTCTTTGGCGTGAATGCCTGGCGTTATGTTTGGCGGAAACCAGGCACCGCTCATCACCAGGCCAATACCATCCCTACAGTGAAGCATGGTAGTGGCAGCATCATGCTGTGGAGATGTTTTTCAGCGGCAGGAACTGGTCTGGAACTAGTCAGGATAGAGGGAAAGATGAATGCAGCAATGTACAGAGACATCCTGGATGAAAACCTGCTCCAGAGCGCTTTTGACCTCAGATTTGTGACAGTTCATCTTTCAGCAGGACAATGACCCTAAGCACACAGCCAAGATATCAAAGGAGTGGCTTCAGGACAACTCTGTGAATGTCCTTGAGTGGCCCAGCCAGAGCCCAGACTTGAATCCAATTGAACATCTCTGGAGAGATCTGAAAATAGCTGTGCACAGATGCTTCCTATCCAAACTGATGGAGCTCAAGAGGTGCTGCAAAGAGGAATGGGCAAAACTGCCCAGAGATAGGTGTGCCAAGCTTGTGGCATCATATTCAAAAAGACTTGAGGCTGTAATTGCTGCCAAAGGTGCATCAACAAAGTATTGAGCAAAGGCTGTGAATACTTATATACATGTGAATTCTTAGTTTTTTTATTTTTAATAAATTTGCAAAAATCTAAAAAAAAAAACACAACTTTTTTCACATTGTCATTATGGGGTGTTGTGTGTAGAATTTTGAGGGAAAAATGAATTTATTCCATTTTGGAATAAGGCTGTAACATAACAAAATGTGGAAAAAGTGAAGCGCTGTGAATACTTTCCAGATGCACTGTATAAGGACCGGATAGCTTGCAGCAACAAGCAGGATACCCCATACTCCCACATCACCCCCTACAAGAGACCACAAGGGATGCAGTTGAAGGCTTTCTCCAAGTCCACAAAACACATGTAGACTGGTTGGGCAAACTCGCATGAACCCTCAAGGATTCTCGAGAGGGTAAAGAGTTGGTCCAATGTACCACAGCCAGGATGAAAACCACATTGCTCCTCCTGAATCTGTGGTTTGGCCAATGGCCAGACTCTCCTCTCCAGTACTCTGGCATAGACCTTTCCAGGGAGGCTGAGAAGTGTGATCCCCCTAAAGTTGGAACACACCCTCCGGTCCTCCTTCTTGAACACAGGAGCCACCACCTTGGTTTGCCATGCCAAAGACACTGTCCCATACTTCCACGTAATGTTGCAGAGGCATGTCAACCATGACAGCCCTACAACATCCAGAGCCTTGAGGTACTCAGGATGAATCTCGTCCACCTCTGGGGCCCGGTCACTGAAGAGTTTTTTAACCACTTCAGCGACCTCAGCCCCTGTGATGGGCAAGTCGTGGCCCTCATCCTCAAGCTCTGCTTCATCTGTGGAAGTTGTGTCAGTGGGATTGAGGACATCCTCGAAGTATTCCTTCCACCGCCCAACAAAATCCCCAGTTGAAATCAGCAGCGCCCCATCTGCACCATACATAGTGTGGACAGGGAGCTGTTTCCCCCTCCTGAGTCACCAGACAGTTTACCAGAATCTCTTCAAGGCCGATTGAAAGTCTTGTTCCATGGCCTCACCGAACTCATCCCACACCCGAGTTTTTGCTTCAGCAATCACCTGAGCTGCACTCTGCTTGGCCTGCTGGTACACCTCAGCTGCTTCTGGAGTTCCACAAGCCAATCAACCTCGATAGGACTCCTTCTTCAGCTTGATGGCCTCCCTCACCACTGGTGTCCACCACTTGGTTCAGGGGTTGCCATGATGAGATGCACCAACAACCTCGCTGCCGCAGCTCTTGGCGGCTGCTTCAACAGTGGAGGTGGAGAACATGGTCCATTCAGACTCTATGTCTCCAGACTCCCTTGGAATGTGGTCGAAGTTCTTTTGCAGGTGGGAGTTGAAGACCTCCTGGACAGGGTCCTCAGCCAGATGTTCTCAGAACACCCTCACTATATGTTTGGGTCTACCAGGTCTGAATGCACCCTCCCCTGCCATTGGATCCAACCCACCACCAGGTGGTAATCAGTTGACAGCTCTGCTCCTCTCTTTACCAAAGTGTCCAAGACATATGGTCGCAGATCTGATGTCACAATAACAAAATCGAACATCAGCCTGTGACCTAGGGTGTCCTGGTGCCACTTAGTTCCTTCTGAGCCCGGCCGGATCCCATGGGAAGAAATCCAGCCACCAAACAGTCACCATTGAGCCCCAGGCTTGTCTCCGGGGCGGAGCCCCAGTAACCCCATACCAAGCATGGTACACTGACTCCTTGATTTTATATTCATCATGAGAGTCTGTTGAATTATTCTTAGTCTGGCCCTTCACCCAGGGTGACCCCACCAGAGGCAAATTGCCTTCGACAACATAGCTCCTGGGATCACTAGGGTATGTAAACCCCCACTGCGATAAGGTGACGCTCCATACATGAATCATGCATTTGCTTGAAATTATTTCAGAGCATTTTTATGCTCCAGAAGACAAAATTTAGCATGACTGGAACTAACCAACAGAGATCTTTAATATGGCAAGAGCATTCACTCTGCCAGTCTAATGTTTTGGAAAGATTTTATGAAGAGGTAAATTTGCGGAGCAGAAAAAATCAGTTCTCTTAATTTATCTAAATCTCCATATTTGTCAGCATTCACCACTCCGTGAGCTATTACCTTTAGTGCCACAGCACTGTCTGTTGCACAACAGGTCCACAAACTTGAGAGGCAGCCAATCTGAATTTGTGTGTTTGGCCCTTAAAAAAAAAAAAAAAAATAAGGCACAAACATACAGTATAATTTCAGACAATGGATGAAACTGCCAAAAGTCCCAGGATAAGACTGACAAAAAATAATGTCAGAGCTACTCCTATTGAACCCTTGAGCCAAATTATGAAGATTGTAATCAGCTTCGTGAGCTCACTCATTTTGACAGTTTTTGTAACATGTGGCTCTTCCTTTTTCAAGAATTTTATCTTGTCACTGATCTAAAGTTTGCCAAGGCTGCTGCTCTGGGTTTAGTTAAAGCATTACACATAACTTCTAAAATGAAAACAAACCAAAACTAAGCAGCAAAAAACTATGGGAAAAAGATGTTTAGTAGGAACATTTTTGTGGGTCTCCAGATCTTTGAAAGTGTAGCAGTGTGACAACACATATACTGTAACTTTTCTGAGCTGCAGTAGTAGCGGAAATGTGGTTTGCATGCCAGGTGGTTTTATACCACTGTAGACTGCTTCAATCGAGCCTGACATATTTCTGGAATGGCACTTGATTGTCCATCACACCCCTGGCTCACAGCCAGAAATTGAACATTTTTCTAAACACCACAAAAGAATCCCTGTGCTTGATCACTTGTCACCTGACTGTAACACCATAGCCATGCCCCGTGACATAAATCATTAATCTCTATGCATATGGTGCTCATTAATTTGTGTATGTAAATGGAACGGCATGTCAGTCAGGATTATCCTGCAGGGATCACTGTGGGAAGGACCGCACAAGTTGTTTGACATAAAGTGATGAATGAGATATGAATCAAAATTATGAGTAATGTCGCTCACCAGATTTTATTTTCACTGAAAGAACAAAAGATTTGGCATTCTGTTCACATCTTCTACAATTTGTTAAATGAAAATAAATGGAAAATGACAAATGCACATGGTTCATAAGGTGTAGGAATTCATGGGAATGAATTCAGTCTTTTTTTGCAACACCTGAAAAAGAAGCAATACGTTATTTTTTATCAACCACCAGATACTCAAATGTGTGACCCATTTTTCAGTCACTTTCATTTCAGATGTAAATGTCATGTTACAGTATATAAACAGTGAAAAAACAATAGAGACCAAAGAACACTGATCAACTCACACTCTACTGATGAAAATACTATACAGTATATAAACTAAGGTTATCAGATAGTAATCGATACTGAAAATTACTGTCGGATCAGATTTCATGGTCAGTTACAAAAGAATCAGTATCACCTGTGTTTGTTTAATTAAACTAAATTAGAGAACCTCTTTTTTATAGGCTGTCTCTAAAGACTGTGACAGACAACAATGTGTAATAGTGAATAATGAAAGATCTTCTTTCTTAGCCTCTGAAAATTCTAGTTTTCCACCCACTGAACGTTTCACATTGGCTGAAAATTGGCAGGAATGGTAACAGGTTAACCGCAGCTGAGAAAAATAGTACCTTCTAAATGTAGCCAGTAACTGTTGTTAAACATCTCAATCAGCATGAAGATGTCTATTATCATTTCACACACATGTAAACAAATTAAATATTGTCAAGTGCAAAAGTAAGTTTACATACCGGTCACCTGTTGAGTCAATACGGCAGAAGACCCAAGATCAAGATGCCGGTAGCTAGCCAGTGGCTAGTAGTTAGCATGCTACTGAGCGCATGCTTCACTCGCTTTTCCTTGGCATTTTCAGATGAAATAAAGAGTCAATCACCACAAAGGTACTGTGGTTTGTTAACCGAGACAATGAATAAAACTTTAGCACTGCCTATTTATTTTTTAAACAGACATGAAATAGCTTAACAATGTTGTAAAAGTTTTTTTCAAAAAGGTGGGACTTCCGGGTCACAGATGCATAATTTCTTGTCAAACAGTGCCTCACTGTGGAAATTAAGGTATCCAAAACAGTACTCCAATTCTCACTGAGAGTTGATAGCAAATTGCTGTTAGTTAGATAGATTAGTTTATTTGACAGGGACAGTGCAATAAACATAGACAATTAATCAATGACAATCAATCTGATGTGTTGCACATGGAGTGTATAGCTATTAGCTAATTTGCAACTCTTGTCCCTGGATGGGCTTTACTAACTAACTAACTAACTAACCTGCACTTATATAGCGCTTTTCTAGTCACAAAGACCACTCAAAGCGCTTTCATTAATACTAACCCTCTATTCTAAGGGCCTATAGGAAACAGATATCTAGGGACAATTTAGAACAGCCAATTAACCTAACCTGCATGTTTTTGGCATGTGGGAGGAAACCGGAGAAATCCCGGAGTAAACCCACGCAACACGGGGAGAACATGCAAACTCCACACAGATCACTGTTGGTCGGGGGCTGGGATCGAACCCACGATCCCACGATCCCCGCAATCCCCCGGCCAAGGGTAAACTGTGCTGCCGCAGTGCTAACCACTGTGCCACCGTGCAGCCCAACTCTTTAGAAAAGAGAATCAAGTAAAGAAAAGAAAAGAAATAAAGAAAATACACAATAACCACATACATCAATGCAAAAAGATTATAAATACACAATTATAAATATTATAAATATTATAAATACTATAAATACACAATTATAAATATTATAAATACACAAATATAACAACCTGACTCACATTTGCCTATTTCAGGCCTCCCTCCCTTCGTCACTCACTATAAACAAACACATTCATTCCTTCCCTTCATTCACTCTCACCTTGTAGACAATCAATTCATACATGAGTACATTCTTGTTTATTTTTCAGCCAGTTTTTAACCTTTTTAGTGAATGTTTTAAAGTCCGTTATTATTTTAATTTCATTTGGCATTGTGTTCCAGATGTGACTGCCCTTTATAGAGAATGCTGTTTGTCCAAATGTGGTTCTGCGGTGGAATATTTTACAGTTATTGTTAACAGAACTCCTGGTGGCTCTGCTGCTGTCCTGTCTTTGGATGAAACCAGCAAGTGGCTCGGGTGCTGATTTATGGAGACATTTGAACGTTAATTTCAGAAAACAGAGGTCAACGAAACTCTCAAAACTCAATAGGTTGTATTTTTTTTAAAACATTACAGTGATGCCACCTAATGGGCTTTTTGTCCAAGATTTTTAGGGTTTGATTATATAATGAACCTATATGTCTTATTGTGGAAGGGGCTGCTTGAGCCCAGACTGTCAAACAGTATGATATATGAGAAAAAACCATAGAAAGCATATACAGTACAGCTGCTTCGTAAGGTATGTAATATCTAATTAATTTAAAGCAGTTCAGATTTTTTTTTACTGTTTTTGAAATTTTCTTTATATGAAGATTAAATTTGAGTTGAGGATCTAGTACAATGCCAAGGTATTTGAATTCTGTAGCTAAACTGATGTCATGATCATGTATATTAACTTTAAAACGTTGCAGGTTACATTTTTTGATTGAAAAGCACATTGAGACTGTTTTCTGAAGGTTTAGCAATAGATGGTTCTGGAGGAGCCACTCTTGGACTAATTAACGGTAATAACGGTTATGTAAGTAATTAACGGTTATGAACACCTTTGAGGTGGAGTGATCCATCCAGTGAAATGGAATGCAACTATCAAGGATTTTAGTAACTCCTGGAATCCCTATTGTCCAATCAAATTGCTCTGTCGGAACTACAGTAACTGTTGTATAAGCTGACTTAAAGATCCCATATTGTGCATTTTACAGTAATTAATATTCAAGTTTTCACATCCTCAATGACATTTTTGTTTTTCACCATGCTCATTGATATTAACGAGCCCCCAACCTGACTGGGTAATGGTTTTTTGAGTCGGTCAATCACTCAGGTGTAAAAATTAATTTTTGACAGTTAGCAAAATCTGTTCAGTTAACCAACCAATAATCACAGAAGAAATACTATTTCTCAGCTTAACTTTTATTGCAATAAGCAGGGAGCCAGGGAACATGGCCATGGGTCTTTTCCAGCCCCATCTCGTGGAAAGACCCAGAACAAAGAACAGCACAGCTTCAAAAAGGCTTCCAGTTAGTGGGCGTTTCCCAGTAACTTTCCAACAATATGCTGGCCATTGTCCAAACTAGTTAGAACTGGTCCTTTCAGTGTCCAAATTGTTTCAGATGTCATCTCAGCTCTTTATGACTTCCATCCTGGTGGTTCTTGTCTCTCCTGATGTCTCCTCTTTCCCCATGCCCATATATAGAAACAGGAACAGAGTTTCTGTTTACATCCAAGCTCTTGTGGAGGTTGTGTGTGTGTGTGTGTGTGTGTGTGTGTGTGTGTGTGTGTGTGTGTGTGTGTGTGTGTGTGTGCGTGTGCGTGAGTGCATGTGTGAATCTAAAAGATAAGTGTATTCAAGCACTTTGTGTAATATGTAATTAACTAATCTTCACTGTTTATATATTATAACACAGGATACATTTGTTTTGCTATTAAAAGGGGCTTTCACACCTAAAGTTTATAGACCGGACCTTCTAACTTTTCAATTTGGTTCGGACCAAAATTTTAAGTGTGAAAGCTCCCCTGAACCATGGTCTGAACCAAAGAGCCGAAATTTGGTTCAGCAAAGAGAGATGGTCTTGGTCTGGATCAAACTGAAGCTTGGTCTGGTTCGTTTAAGATAAGATAAGATAAGATAAGCCTTTATTAGTCCCACAACGGGGAAATTCCAGGATTGCAACAGCACAGGGATAGCAACACTCAGAGCAACAATCAGAAGGCAAGAAAAAAAAAACAAGCAAGCAAGAGCAGCTAATATACATATGTACATATTACTATAAAATATATATATACACACACACACACAGACACACAGTGCAGAGCATTGTAGCTGGATGGAATAAATATATGAATATATGAACACACAGTGCAGAGCATTGTAGCTAGATGGAATAAATATGTAAATATATAAACACCCACAGTACGGAGCATTGCAGCTAGGTGGAATAAATATGCAAGTATATAAACACACACAGTGCGGAGCAATGTAGCTAGATGGAATAATATGTAGATATATAAAAACACAGTGCGGAGCATTGTAGCTAGATGGAATAAATATATAGATATATACTGTAAATATAAACACACCCAGTGCTGAGCATTGTAGCTAGATGGAATAAATATGTAAATATATAAACACACACAGTGCAGAGCATTGTTGCTAGGTGGGATGAAACAGCATAACCGTCTATTTAGTTATCCTACATGGTATGATTATGTGCCCATACATATTCTCACCCTCCATAGCGACCGGTATGTTCCTAGTTGTATGCCGGAGAGGACCATTGTGTAAGTCTATTGCATCTTTTGCATT
This sequence comes from Pholidichthys leucotaenia, assembly GCA_020510985.1. Lineage (NCBI taxonomy): Eukaryota > Metazoa > Chordata > Actinopteri > Cichliformes > Pholidichthyidae > Pholidichthys > Pholidichthys leucotaenia. The sequence goes on from CM035840.1 coordinate 342,468,495, forward strand.
CAAAAAAAACTATTAGTTTGTTACGTCTTTTTGCTATCTCTGTGAGCAGCCCTGCTTAGGTTGTACAGTCTGACAGCCGTTGGTAGGAAGGACCTACGAAACCTCTCGGTTGTGCACCTGGGATGATGTAGTCTGCTGCTAAATGAGCTCCTCAGTGCATCCAGTATGTCCTGCATAGGGTGGAACTCGGACTCCAGCAGAGATGACAGTTTAGCCACCGTCCTTCTCTCTCCTATCTCCTCCATCGGATCAAGGCGCTGCCCCAGGACAGAGTTAGCTTTCTTAATCAGTTTGTTCAGTCTCTTCCTATCGGCTGCAGTAATGCCACTGCCCCAGCAGACCACTCCAAAAGTGATGGCTGATGCCACCACCGTGTCATAGAATGACTTCAGCAGCGCCCCTTGTACACCAAAAGACCTGAGTCTCCTCAGCAGGAACAGCCTGCGCTGTCCCTTCTTGTAGAATGCGTTTAGAGTATGAAAGCAATTTTCAGAAAGGTTTGGATTTTTAGATCAAACACAGGAAGTTAAGGCAGCTGATAAGACAGATGAGCCACGGTATGACTTGGAGAGAGGGAGAGACCCAGATTTTAATTTTATAATTAATTGAATTAATCACTATTAAAGCAAGAAATCTGTGTGTGTGTGTGTGGGTGTGTGTGTGGGTGTGTGGGTGTCTGTGTGTTTGTCACGTTTATAGGACATCGTAGGATGATGATCAAGGATGTCCTATGAACTCAGGCATCATAGGACTTGCAATGCCGTCATAAAGATAGTTGTGATGCCGTCATAAAGATATGATGTCTATATGTCGACACATAGACAAATGTGTCTTTATGATGTCATATAGCCCATCACTCACGATGCCTAGACTAATGTGTCTTTATAGATAACATAAGCCTTTATTAGTCCCACAATGGGGAAATTCCAGGATTGCAACAGCACAGGGATAGCAACACTCAGAGCAACAATCAGAAGGCAAGAAAAAACAAGAGCAGCTAGTATACAGTACATATGTACATATTAATATAAATATATATATATATATATATATAGACACACAGATGTCATATGTTATGATGTCATATGGCTCAAAATTGGCAAAGTGAATAAGTCGCAGGGCCAGTCTTTACAGCGCATTCATGTTTTCTGCACAACAGATTTCTGCAGCCATGGCCAATTCTACGTTGCCGTGAGCAGAGTTGCCAGATCAAGCAGTCTTCGTATTGTTGCTCAAGATGAAGAAACTGAGCAAAACCATTGCTTTCTGAGCAATGTCATTTTTAAAGAGGTGCTGACACAGTAAAAATGTGTAACCTTAAAGAATGCCAGTCTACACTACAAATGTGTAAAGTGCCAAGCAAAGCGCTGATTTTCTCCGTGTGCTCCGGTTTCTTGGTTTCTACGGGCATGCACAGGCCTCCTTGAACAGGGTCGAAAGCCACTTTTTGCTCAGATATATTTTCATGATCTGCCTATGAACTGGAATTACGACGCACTTATCCCTCAACCAGTGGTCTGAACGAAGAAGAAGAAGACCCACCAGATGGAGAGCAATTGAATGATGAGAACTGCTGCATGTCAGAAAAGATGCCGTGAACATGAAACACCTCAGGTTCCAGCAGTACGCTGCAGGTATGACTGTGAACAAAACAGCCGTCTGAGACAGGAGGAGACCCTTCAGCAACGGGCATGCAGAAATACTTGCTTATACTTGGTTTCTACGGGCATGGGCGGGTATGCACGGGAATGTACTAGTTTAAATAACTTAAATAGGGCTATTAGCATAAATAGTCAATTAAAATAAAATCATAAAACCAGATATATTCAGAAAGGCTGTGACAGAGAGTAGTGAAAGATTGCAGGAGCAATGCCAGCTGAAAATTGTCACGGCTGATGAGAGGGACCTGGATAATATTCTAGCCTTACTCAACTAGTTCACCGACTCATATGACAGAGTCTAAACATTTTCCAACTAAAGTGTGGTTACCGACGTGTCCAGAACTGCAGAAAACATTCCAGACAGTGAGTAGCATGCTTGCTAACTGCAACGTCTATGCTAACTACATAAACGTTGTCATGACAACAATACGTCAGTGCGTTAAGTGAAGTTGTTTGGTCCACTTGGATAAACAGCGGTGTGAAACCAAGCCTACTTGGACTAAATGTATACAGTGTAACTTTGGTGTGGACTAAAATGCCCTTAGAGAACAGAAGGTGGGGCTTGTTCATTTGTGATGTCATGAAACCCATGTACAATTGGCTCTGTTCTTTAAAGATGAAATATAGAAGATTTTCATGAAAACAAAGATTTTTAAAAAAATAATACATCATCAAAGCATTTAGAAACATGCACAATGTAAGTCTTAAAACCCTCTAACTGTCCCAGTCGCCGTATGGCGACATAACCCCTAATGGTCAAGAGTGGTAATGATTTTTTTGTCAAGAAAATAGTTCAGATTTCCAAGGCAATAACTTGAAAATTGCAAGCGATAATGGCTTACTGTCAATTAGAAAGATGTAGAATATGATCCAGAGTTTCAGATAGGAATAAATTTATGCATCTAATTTGCATAATGTTGCAGCAGCTACATAAATTACATAACTCAGTCAAAAGTGGACTTTGGACATATTTACACAAAGAATGGTATGGTTTTTTGACACCATTTTATCTACAGGGGCATTTTGTTATTTTTTCTTCAAAGTATATGAACCATAATATCAGTAACTGTAAAGAAACAAATAAAGTCGTCACTTACCGGTAGCAAAGGGGGGGAGGGGGTCTCGCTCGCTTGCGTGGTTGGTCCGTTTTCGCCCATAGTGGTCGTTGTTTTGCATTTTGTAGGTCATTTACGCTCTCTATCACATCTACAAACTCTTATGATTATCCCACGTGAATTTTGTTTGTATTACGTGGCTCTTTTTCCTGTATGATGCAGTTTTCTGTGACACTCCATGACAATCATGGCGACCATATTGATCTTGTGAGCTCAAAGCAGGGAAAGGTAGAATAATAATGAGTATTTCTTCTTCTTTGCTGTATTCCGTGTCAGCCATGATTCCTCCAATGTACTCCTGCCACCTTCTGAAACTGGCAGATCAGTACAAATCAGTACAAATCCTCAGTACAGCCGGGGACATCAGAGTGAGTTGACAGGTGCAGTTGCTGCACTGTGCCACTGGGGTCGCATGACCTGTCCATGAAATGTGGCCGGTTAAAAGGTTAATGTTCTTCTAAAAATTAGTGTATTGATGAAAAAAAATATTTTGTCATTTTTGGCAGACCGACAATAATGTAAATATTTATATTCCAGAAGATTGAAAGTGACAAAAAAAAAGTGTTCTGTCAGTATTCCAGAGCCAATACAATGAATCTGTTGATCCATCCATCCAACTTCTTCAGCTTAATCCTTTTCGTGTTGCGGGGGCGCTGGAGCCTATCTCAGTATCTTTTTGGTGAGAGGCAGGGTACACCCTGGACAGATCGCCAGTCCATCACAGGGCCAACACAGAGAGACAGACAACCATTCACTCTCACATTCATACCTAAGGACAATTAAGAATCCCCAGTTTGATGCTAATTAACCTAACTTGCATGTTTTTGGCATGCGGGAGGAAAGCAGAGAAATCCCGGAGTATACCCACACAGACATGAGGAGAACATGCAAACTCTACACAGATCACTGTTGGTCGGGGGATGGGATCGAACCCAGGATCCCCCGGCCAAGGGCATTAGCTTCCGATACCGTGAAGGAAGGAACTCCATTTTTCTCTAACGAACGTTATGAATTTTTAAAAACAGATTAGTTTTACATTGTGCTCAATGATCTCCCACACACTTGTGGTCATTTACCTAAAGAAGCACTCTTTGCCCGTAATTTTAATGTGGTCTACTTTAGTCAGAATCAAAATTTGCTACAGTTAGCATTAGCTTCCGATACGTCGAACAATGGATCTTTAGTTTACATGATCAAACGTTTTTGACTTTTATAAAATAAATTGCTTTTACATTGTGTTAGATGATCTTCACCCAATTTTCCCCATTTATTGAAAGAAGCACTCTTTACTCGAAATGTTGCTGTGTCAATGTATGTAACTGGAGCTAATGATCATGCAGGGGAACAGGTCAAGTGGACCCTTGATGAGGTGAGCACCCCATGTGGACCCCAGGGTCCAGTCTGTACATGTACAAGTAAATTTTCGATCCAGTGATTTACAAACTGATTCAGAGCTTTTTAAAGCCTCATTCAGAACATTATAGTCCCACATACCTATTCTGTAGATTTTCGTCTGGGGTCAGCCAGCGGTGACGAGCAGCAGTGGTGGAGAATAAAAGTCTTTTGGAAGCAGAAGCAGAGCCTGAACCTTCACCACGTCAGCTTAGTTATTATCTTACATCTATATATATATTTTTTTACACTTCTTGGTGTCTGGGAAAAGTATTCCCAACAGTTTTATAAAAATTCCTGTGCTCCTTCTTCACTTTTATAAATCACAGGTTTGAGAATGTACTTGTACATGTACTTATAGGATCCCGTGGTCCATTTAGGGTGCTCACTTGGTCAGGGGTCCACTTGACCTGTATTCATCGTGCTGTCTTTTTGGTTTGTTTTCAATGTGGGTGATCAGCCTAGCAGCCCATGACGTTGTGTTTTTTTGGATTTACATGACTACTGACCCTACTACTTATGACAAATACAATTTTAAATGTCCTTAACTATTGTGCATGTCTTTTGTTGGTAAAAATATTACTATATATTACTATATATTACTTTGTTGGTAAAAATATTACTATAGTTATATTATACTATAATATACTATAGTTATAATATTACTATAGCTAACTGAACTAGCAGCAGATGCTAACATTGAGCTGGAGGGTTTCCACATGATACGGGCTGACCGAACACCAGACAGTGGCAAAGCTAGGGGCGGTGGAGTGATAATGTATGTTAACAACAACTGGTGCAGACCGGGACATATCACTGTTAAACAACGACACTGCAGCAAAGACATTGAGTTGCTAGCTGTTAGCATGAGGCCTACATATCTCCCGAGAGAACACTCACACGTGATCTGCATTGTTGTTTATGCAAATCCGACGGCGAACGCTGGGACAGCGCGTGACGTCATCCATTCAGTAACCAGCAGGCTGCAGACAGAACACCCAGATGCTCTTCTCCTCATCTCAGGCGATTTCAACCATGTTTCACTGTCTCTCATTCTACCCACGTTTACCCAGTATGTCACATGCCACACTAGAGACAATAGAACACTGGACTTATTCTACGCAAACACTAAGGAGGCGTACACCTCATTACAACTCCCCCCACTCGGGAGATCGGATCACAACTTGGTTCATCTCCGGCCAGTGTACAAACCCCTAGTGCACAGACAACGTCCGGCCATGCGCACAGTGGAGTTATGGTCTGAGGAGACAATGGACACTCTAAAAGGCTGTTTTGAAGCCACCGCCTGGAAGCAGCTCTGCGATCCACATGGTGAGGACATCGATGGCCTCATTCACACCTTCACGGGCTACCTCAGCTTCTGTGTGGACAAATCCGTTCCCACCAAGACCATACGGTGTTGCTCAAACAACAAACCCTGGATCAACCCTGAGATTAAAACACTTCTGAGAGAGAAGAAGAGGATCTTCAGGTCGGGGAATAGGGAGATGCTGAAGTCCGTACAGAGGGAGCTGAGGAGAAAGATCAGAGAAGGCAAGGACAGCTTCAGGAAGAAGATGGAGGACAAGTTGCAACAGAGCGACATCAGCGGGGTCTGGAGAAACCTCAAAACCATCTCTGGGCTCCAGAATACCTCCCCCCAGGCCACGGGGGGCAGGGAGTGGGCGAACAACCTGAATCTGTTTTTCAATAGGTTTGACCAACCACCCTCCCCCCTGACTGCACAACAACCACTGCTGCCTCTAAAGAAATCAAGTCCTGCTGCCCACTCCCCACTCCACCAACACCCCCCCACCCCCAACACACAGCCCCCCATCCTGACCCTGACCAGGACCCAGGTGAGGACGGAGCTGAGGAAGATCAAGGCGAGGAAGGCGTCGGGACCGGACGGCATCAGCGCAAAGCTCCTCAAGTCCTGTGCAGACCAGCTGTGTGGGATTGTGACGTACATCTTCAACCTGAGCCTGAAGCTGGGGAGGGTACCACAGCTGTGGAAAACATCTTGTGTGGTACCTGTACCAAAAACTTCCCACCCCAAAGACCTGAACAGCTACAGACCGGTGGCCTTGACGTCCCACTTGATGAAGACCCTGGAGAGACTGCTCCTTGCTCACCTCCGCCCCCTGGTGGAACCAGCGATGGATCCACTCCAGTTCGCCTACCAGCATGGCATTGGGGTGGAGGATGCGGTGATCTTCCTCCTTCACCGTTCTCTGTCCCACCTGGAGAAGCCCGGGAATATGGTGAGGATCATGTTCTTTGACTTCTCCAGTGCTTTCAACACCATCCAACCGATGATCCTGAAGGACAAGCTGCTGCGCGCAGGGGTGGACCAGCACCTGTCATCATGGATCCTGGACTACCTCACGAACCGGCCTCAGTTTGTGAGAATCCGGGACTGTGTGTCCGACACGATCATCAGTAGCACGGGGGCCCCCCAGGGAACGGTGCTGGCTCCCTTCCTGTTCACTCTTTATACTGCGGACTTCTCACACAACACAACACACTGCCATCTACAGAAGTTCTCTGATGACTCTGCGATCGTTGGCCTCATCTCCAATGGAGATGAAGCTGAGTACAGAGGGCTTATCCAGGACTTCGTAGACTGGTGCCATCGGAACTGCCTCCAGATCAACGCAAGGAAAACTAAGGAGCTGGTGGTGGACTGCCGCAGGCATGGGCAGCCCCTCACAGCACCAGTAAATATACAGGGAACAGACATTGAGATGGTGACATCCTATAAGTACCTGGGTGTTCATCTGAACAATAAACTAGACTGGTCACACAATACTGACGCACTCTACAAGAAGGGACAGCGCAGGCTGTTCCTGCTGAGGAGACTCAGGTCTTTTGGTGTACAAGGGGCGCTGCTGAAGACATTCTATGACACGGTGGTGGCATCAGCCATCACTTTTGGAGTGGTCTGCTGGGGCAGTGGCATTACAGCAGCCGATAGGAAGAGACTGAACAAACTGATTAAGAAAGCTAGCTCTGTCCTGGGGCAGCGCCTTGATCCGGTGGAGGAGATAGGAGAGAGAAGGACGGTGGCTAAACTGTCACCTCTGCTGGAGTCCGAGTTCCACCCTATGCAGGACGTACTGAATGCACTGAGGAGCTCATTTAGCAGCAGACTACATCATCCCAGGTGCACAGCCGAGAGGTTTCGTAGGTCCTTCCTACCAACGGCTGTCAGACTGTACAACCTAAGCAGGGCTGCTCGCAGAGATAGCAAAAAGACGTAACAAACTAATAGTTTTTAAATGCAAAAGATGCAATAGACTTACACAATGGTCCCCTCCGGCATACAACTAGGAAAATACCGGTCGCTATGGAGGGTGAGAATATGTATGGGCACATAATCATACCATGTAGGATAACTAAGTAGACGGTTATGCTGTTTCATCCCATCTAGCAACAATGCTCTGCACTGCGTGTGTTTATATATTTACATATTTATTCCATCTAGCTACAATGCTCAGCACTGGGTGTGTTCATATTTATATATCTATATATTTATTCCATCTAGCTACAATGCTCCGCACTGTGTTTTTATATATCTATATATTTATTCCATCTAGCTACAATGCTCCGCACTGTGTGTGTTTATATACTTACATATTTATTCCACCTAGCTGCAATGCTCCGTACTGTGGGTGTTTATATATTTACATATTTATTCCATCTAGCTACAATGCTCTGCACTGTGTGTTTATATATTCATATATTTATTCCATCCAGCTACAATGCTCTGCACTGTGTGTCTGTGTGTGTGTATATATATATTTTATAGTAATATGTACATATGTATATTAGCTGCTCTTGCTTGCTTGTTTTTTTTCTTGCCTTCTGATTGTTGCTCTGAGTGTTGCTATCCCTGTGCTGTTGCAATCCTGGAATTTCCCCGTTGTGGGACTAATAAAGGCTTATCTTATCTTATCTTATAGAAAGTCATGTAATATGTTGCACCATTACTAAAGGAAGAGACTGATGTTATCTGTTTACAGGTATTATCACAATTATGACACAATCACATCAATGCATGGGAGTGTCTGGAGAACAAGGTGGGGAGCTCATGTCAAACAGAAAACACAATGTAAACACGAAGACCCTAGATGAACAAAGATCCCTAAAAGAACTGACAAAATAATGCTGAGAACAGGAGTTACATAAACAGAAATAATTGGCAACTCAAAAACACATCATACATCCAGGAACAGTTCACCGTAAAATAATCAGACAACCATGAGCAAATGCAGGAAATAACCAGAAGTAAGTAGAGAGCATGAGCACTGTGAAAATATCGCGCTCAGCCTCATGAGATCTATAGAGCCTATGGTAATTTCTGCATCTATTGCTGTTGTAATTACTCTCTCCACCCTTATACTCACCTAAAGAAAACATCTGACAATTTTTGTTTAGCCTTCAGGAGATGAGTGTGGAAGAGGAGCCCAATGTGGACATGGACATGGATGAAATCAATGACCTCAGAAACAGTATTAAGTGGCTAGGAAGATAAAGACATTATCACTTGAAGTGTAGTTATTAATAACTTTATGGTGGTAATGGTTTTCATCAAAAATCATTTAACAGTATAGACTGGGACGATGTGGATGGTACTCAGAGTGACACATCAGATGAGGATTTCGTCCCTGGTCTTTGTATACGGTATGTTATTTTGTAGTTTTTTCTGATGCATAAACAATTCAAAACATTGTTCTTCATCAAGTTTGTTAAAGAGTGACAAATCTTTCTAAGTTATGTTGATAAAGTCATTTAACGGTACATTTACACTGAACAAAAATATGTATACGATAGCATGCATTGTTTTTTAGAGAGTTGTGTTACTTCTTTAATTATTTTGGCCTTTGATGGTGTATTGAATTTTCCACATAAAACAATTACCTTCTTGAGTGGGATTTCTTTCACTTTTTCCACTTAAGGACTGGTGCAGCTCTGAAATCATGTATATATATTGAAAGTCTGCCTGTCATTGGTGTTGATGAGACGGTCCATGACATCCAAGGAAACGCAGAGCCGCCACCACCATGTCAGACAGACACCATGCCACCAAACGTCCCTCCACCAATGAGGGTTCAGTGTGAAGAAGACCTCATAGGGAAGCATGCCTTCATAGTGTATGAAGATAATCTGAAACAACTGGCTTCGCTCCTTGTGCTGCCAGTTAGCAGATGCCCATACATGTGCAAGGTAATGACGACAAACATTGTTTATTATCAGTATTGCTGATGCCACACTCATGTACTTTCTATGTCAGGGGTGTCCAATCATGTGCCATGGAGGGCCAAGACCCTGCAGGTTTTCTCTTCTACCCAGTCTCTTCAGCAGGTGTTTTCACTTATCAGCAATCAGTGGGAAGAAGTTCAGTGAAATCTGGTGCTGAACACACTGGTTGGAGGTAAAGCCTGCAGGGTCTTGGCCCTCCATGGCACATGACTGGACATCCCTGTTCTATGTCATCCACCCTATGATGTCTCCATCCATGGAAGGGGATCAGCAAGCATTATGGACTGGATGAATAACAGCAGCGGACTTTTTTAATTCTCAGTTGTAATTGAGGCCCAAAAAGTAGCTGTGTATCTGTACTCTTGGTATAACACTGACCTTTTTTTTGCATGGTACATGACAATAAAATTTAACAAAAACACCAAACTATGTCATAGCATTGTGCTTTTGTTAATAGAAATGATTGTTTGGATGTAAAATCACTTCACCATCACTACATGTTTTGTATGTCTCTGTATTCAGATATGTGCACAAGGCCATCTCATCTGGAGAAGGAACTCACAACCCACCCTCAAGTTTGGGATGCAAGCCAGAGATTTCATAATGGCTTCTAACATTCTACTGTCAGGGAATAACCACAGTAAAGTTGCCCTATTATTGAAATTTATGAATATAGGGTTTGTGGCCTGGAATACATTTCACATCATCCAGGACACCTACTGTGTGGACAGTATCAAGGATAGCTGGATGGAGGAAAGACGGGAGATAATAAACAGGATCCAAGACAGAGAAGTGGTGCTAATCGGTGCATTTTTGTTTATTTTGTTTGGGGGGTGGGTTTGATGTGGAGAGATTATTTTTATTTATTATTTTTTTTCAATAAATTCACAGCTAATTAATTTCAAACTGTGTCTATAGCTGATGGGAGGATGGACAGCCCCGGTCACTGTGCTCAGTACTGCACATACACGGCTATGGACCATGAAAGCAAAGACATCATTTCATTTAGGACTGTTGACAAGCGTCAGACTGACCACAACTCCGTTGTAATGGAGAAGAAGGCCTTTGTGGACACCATGACCCAACTCCTCACAGAAGTGAAGGTGGCTGAAGTGTGCACTGATGCCCATTCACAGATCTCGGTACTCATGGGTAAGTGGGTATTAAAATTCTATAGCTGAATATTTTAATTAGTGATGTAATTCAAAATGCAATATCTGTCATTCAGACCGTGGCATTTTTCCTGGTGTCAGGCAAAGCTTTGACATGTAGCATGGGGCCAAGAATCTTGCAAAAAGGATCTCATCTGTCAGTTTTGCCAATCATTACAATATCCTAACTATCCAGAAATGAATTATGAAAAATAAAAGATGGATTTGTGTATGTACTCCTCAGGCAGCTAAAATGAAGGGGCAGGCTGTATTGCTTCTGTGGCTGCATGATATTGTTAATCATTTTTGTGGTGCTGTAACAAAGCTGCAACGCGTGACGACTTCATGGTAGGTGCAACATTTCTTGTATTACTGCAGCAACACAAATAATTGTGCTACCAGTGCCATTGTGCCTATCAATGACTTTGTTAAGATAGTATCACCCTTGATGTGAAATTTTTCTTTGTTTGAGAAAAAATGTGTTATACAGTTGTTATTGTTATCATTAAGCTCCGATATTAAAATAAAGGTATCATAATTTATTCCTAAGTAAATTTAGTGCACAGCAGAAGTCACTTGGCTTCTTGAGCCCTGTAATAGTTGAATTTAAAATTGGATTAAGGGCTTCTCAAGTAGAAAACCGTAATATCTTATTTCACCTCTTTTTAGAAATTGTGGCTTGGCCTTCTCCACCATGTGGTGAACGAGCACAAATGGGTGGAAGGACAATGTCTGCATGAGGCACTGGAGAACAGCTCCACCAATCAATGGCTAGAAAAAGGCTCAGTGGCTTTCTAGGTCCTCACCGATATTGTGATGGACAAGCGGTGGTTATGGAAGGTCCACAAGTACCTGACCTTTAGTACGATGGAAATTCTTTTATGTCAGCAGAAAGAAAAAAGACAATCATTAATATGAATGTGTTTTCACAGATCAACTGCAGACCTTGAAGCTTTTCAAAATCATATTCTAATGTATGCCAGCAAAAGGTTCTCCTTTACCCCACCTGTATATGAGGCCCAGACCCTTTTAGCTGCACTGGACTATAACCAGCACAGGGACCGTCAATGGCAAGCCAATGTAAGTTTTGTGCCACCAAAACATTTTACAAAATAATCTATAAACCGTAATACTCAGATTATAAATTTAAAACGTATTTTTTGGGAGGTGATTTATTAATTTTAAACCTTTTTGGAAAGTTTACAGAAACAATTATTTTTGTTAATATTTAGTGAATACTCTGGTACATCCATCCAGTCATATTTATTTATCATTTTTCAAAATGAATTAATTAGTAATTTGAATTTTCTGATACTCTGTGTCCTCAGTACCAGGAGACTGTATAAAAAGAATACAAGGTGCTGGGGTGTCTGCGCAGTCAAGGAGGAGAAGACTTATGACCACATTCCACTCCTTCTGTCCCGCATTCTTTCAAAGTGTCTTTCTGCAGATGCAGGGCTGCCACAATATAGACAACTGCGCCCAGAGGACCCATGTACACTTGGCCTTGTTCCTGCAGAACCACCACCACCAATGGAAAAGTTTCTGAGGACATGAGCTAGGAGAGGCCTAGGTAGATAGAAGAGATTTTTTTCTTTTTTTTAATGTCTGATCAAGAGCATCTTATAAATGGGGACGCTTCCTCTTAAACTTTTCATTGTTAATGAAACTACAAGGTGGCGGTACACTTGGTGTTCCAAGGATGTGGAACTGAAAATCTTTTTCCTATTCTTGAATCAGGCCCAGTGCTGCAGCAGGAGTGAACACAACACACGGGTAAAATCCAGTTCCATTTCTCTACCCACTCTTTCTATTACCAACAGTATATTTTGCATTAGTAGACTCAATGTAGCATATATGTAATGTTTAAAAAAATGTCTACAAGTTCAAATTTTGTCATTTTTTTTCTTTAGACTGTTTTTATTTTTTATTTTTTTTTAATTTGGACATTGGCATTTTGTACCTTACTATAAAATGCTAGGGCGACCCAAACTAAAGAGACAACAAAAGATTTGAAGTTTGTGTCCAATTTCTTATATTATTTTTCTGTATTGTTCTCCCAGATCGGCTCCATGGACTACGCTGATCCAGTTCACTCAACAGTCACACGGGGAAAATGCCTACATCTGACCTTGTTTTCAAATTCTTATATTTGGGAGACAGACTATTTCTACTTTTGAGAATGGTATCAACATTTTCTTTTGCCCACCCATCTGTTCGTCCGTCCGTCCATCCTCAACAGCTTTTCTGGGGATCCGGGTCATGGAGGCAGCAGTCAATGTAGAGCAGCCCAGACTTCCCTCTCTCCAGCCACCTTCTACAGCTCTTCAGAGGGGACACCAAGGAGTTCCATGCCAGCTGGGAGTCATAGTCTGCCCTGTGGTCTCATCCTCGGGGGACATGTTCCAAACACCTTAAGTGGGAGGTGACCAGGAGGTGTCCTGATCAGATGCCAAAACCACTTCTGCTGACAGCTTCCCATTGTTAAAATAGAGTTTTTCCTCTGCACCGTGGCGAAGTGATCCTCACAGGGGATCACCTGATTGTTGAGGTCTTTCTGTAATTGTGGGGTCTTTCTCCAACACTTCAAAGTTCTATGAGCTGACTGTTGTTGTGAATTGGTGCTATATAATAAAGTTGATTTTAAAAAAAACTTTTTTCATAGACAACTTTAGTTGAAGGGCGGCGCGGTGGAGGAGTGGTTAGCACTGCGGCAGCACAGCAACTCACCCTTGGCTGGGGGATCCTGGGTTTGATCCCAGCACCCGACTAACAGTGATCTGTGTGGAGTTTGCATGTTCTCCCCGTGTCTGCGTGGGTTTACTCCGGGATCTCTCCGGTTTCCTCCCACATGCCAAAAACATGCAAGTTAGGTTAATTGGCATCAACTGGGGATTCTAAATTGTCCTTAGGTCTGACTGTGAGAGTGAATGGTTGTCTGTCTCTCTGTGCTGGCCCTGCGATGGACTGGCGATCTGTCCAGGGTGTACCCTGCCTCTCGCCCAAAGTTGCTGGGATAGGCTCCAGCCCCCCCCCCCCCCCGAGGAAGAAGATGAATGAAGTTTAGTTGAGGTTGATTTGCTTTGTAACGTATTATTACACTGTCAGAAAATGTAATATTGCTGATAATTTAACTTTTATGAAATACTAAAAAAAAGTTAAGATTATGCAGTAATTCAATATAAATTTAAATATTTAAAGAATACTTTTTTATAGATATTATGAGGACTATGACTAGTGATTTTGTGTCAGATTGGATTACTGATGTGCTTATTTTCTGAAATGCACTGACTTTTTTACTCTATGAGTATCTATATGAAAACAACTGGAGTATTACTGCACTACAAATAATTTCAAAAAGTGAGCTTATTGAAGAGAATGCTCTGCAAATGTCTGATCAGGTATGTATAACTGAAGTTCTCAGGAATTTCACTAGGTTATACTGACATATTTACTAGACCCAGGGAACACACACACAGGCTCGAGTGAATTCAGTAATCTTTGTTTCTAACGTGTGAGTGTATGAGTGCATGTATGTGTGGTGTATGTAGTGATAGTTGTGATGTCATGGCCGGGGGAGAGCAGAGTGCCGTTCAGCCTGGCAACGCTACAATAGAACCAAAGCACAGATGTTAGCGCTGTCTACCAATGAATTTTTTTTTTTTTTTTTGGACTTATTTTGTACCCGTAGGTAGATTTGTTCTGCAGTCTGGTGACAAGCCACCAGCTGCCGGTCGCTGCGTGCGCAAGCGCCCCTTAACTCCCTAACCTGCATGTTTTTAGCATGTGGGAGGAAACCGGAGAAATCCCGGAGTAAACCCACGCAAACACGGGGAGAACATGCAAACTCCACACAGATCACTGTTGGCCGGGGGCAGGGATCGAACCCACGATCTCCTGATCCCCGCGATCCCCCGGCCGAGGGTAAACTGTGCTGCCGTGGTGCTAACCACTGCGCCACCGTGCAGCCCACCGTGCAGCCCAGAATGAACGAGATAATGACTGGGGCTTACTTTGTAGGTGAACGAGGAATGCTCAGGTTGGCCTGGAGGCTAAAGTCAGGAAGACAGCGTCCACTACACATACCAGAGATGGACAGGTGGCCCCCTTGGAGCGATGAGGGCTCGTTTCACCGCCAAGGGGAACAGATTCTGCCGCCGGAGGAATCCACCAGTGCACAGGGGAAGAGGCTGGAAAGGTGAGTAGCAATTAGGCTTACTTGCGATGAAGAGATGATCCTAGTCAGGAGAGGAGAGGCCTGGACGTAGGCTGTAAGACAAGAGGCGTGATTCTGTAGACAGAACAACAGATGGCTCCATGCCAGATCCCAGGCAGAGCAGGCTATAAAGCCCGTGGATGATTGGGCGAAGGTGTGCGTGCAGCTGTAGCAGGTGATGGCCCAGAGCGAGTCATGACAGTACTCCCCCCGCGAGAGGTGCCTCCCGGCACCTGATCCAGCCTACCTGGGTGCGTCCGGTGGAAGTCCCTGATGAGGCATTTATCCAACATGAAGGACGGATGTACCCAGGATCTCCACTCGGGGCCATACCCCTCCCAGTCCACCAAGTACTGCAGGCTGCGACCCCAGCGGCGGACGTCCAGGATGGCGTTGACCTTCCACGCCAGGTCGCCGTCGACCAACACCGGTGGGGGTGGAGCCCTGGCAGGGGGGCAGAGAGGGCTGGAACAGAAGGGCTTGACCTGGGAGACATGAAACGTAGGACAGATGCGGAGGGAGGGGGGGAGAGCCAGGCGCACAGCCACAGGGTTAACAATGCGGACAATCAAAAAAGGACCAATAAAACGTTGGGCCAACTTCCTCTTTTCAGCCTTGAGAGCAATATGCTGGGTAGACAACCAAACCTGCTGACCCACCTGGTATTGCAGAGCCGGCCTCCTGCGTTGGTTCGCGGACCTGGAGTTACGCACAGCCGTGCAAAGAAGGGCCATGCGGGTAGCCGTCCAGAGCCGGCAACAGCGCCTCAGGTGGGCGTGGATAGATGGTACAGCGACGTCCCTCTCCTCCTCGGGGAACAGTGGAGGATTGTAACCCAGAGAGGCCTTAAAGGGAGACATTCCAATAGCCGAGGACACGGTCGAGTTGCGGGCATACCCAATCCAGGGGAGATGGATGCTCCAAGATGAGGGACTGGAGGCAATGACACAACATAGGGCGGCCTCCAGCTCCTGATTGGCCCGCTCTCACTGCCCGTTGCTCTGTGGGTGATGACCGGAGGACAGGCTCACCGTCGCCCCCAATGCGTTGCAGAAAGCCCTCCATACCCGGGACACGAATTGGGGACCCCGATCAGAGACGATGTCGACGGGGATCCCATGAAGGCGCACCACATGTTGCACTAGCAGGTCCGCCATGTCCCGCGCTGTAGGCAGCCCCTGTAAAGGAACAAAGTGGGCGGCCTTGGAGAAACGGTCGACAATGGTGAGGATAGTGGTGTAATGATTGGAAGGAGGAAGACCAGTCACGGAGTCCAGGGTGATGTGGGACCAAGGCCTGCTGGGAACCGGCAAGAGATGAAGGAGTCCAGCAGGCGGAGACAAAGGTGTCTTCCCGGTGGTGCACTGAGGACAGGTGTGGATATAGACAATGACGTCCCTCTGAAGCGCCAGCCACCAAAACGTCCATTGGAGGGTCTCCACCGTGCAAGTCACCCCTGGATGGCACGAGAGTCTAGAGGCATGGGCCCAGTGGATCTCCTCGCCTCGGGCAGACGAAGGAACGAACAGCCTCTCCGCGGGCCCCCCGCCCGGATCCAGCTCAGTCTCCTGCGCCCTCAGGACCTTCTCCCTGATGCCCCATGAGGGGACGCACACAAGAGGGAGGGAGAATGGTGTGCTCATGCCCCTCCGCGACATCCAGAGCAAACTGCCTGGACAGGGCGTCAGGTTTGGCGTTCTTAGCCCCGGGGCGGTAAGTGATAGTGAAATTGAAGCGCCCGAAGGACAGGGACCAACGGGCCTGATGGGCATTCAGACGTCTTGCTGTCCTCAGGTACTCCAAATTCTTATGATCAGTCCACACAATAAAAGGTTGAGCGGCCTCTCCAACCAGTGACGCCACTCCTTCAGGGCGAGCGTCACCGCCAGGAGCTCCCTGTCGCCAATGTCGTAATTCTTCTCTGCCGGAGACAGATGGCAGGAGAAGAATGCGCAGGGACGGATCACCCCGTCCACTGGGGAGCACTGTGAAAGGACTGCCCCCACCTCGGAATCAGAGGCGTCCACCTCGACCAGGTACTGGAGAGAGGGATCCACCTGCATCAGGACGCGAGAGGACGAGAATTCAGTCTTGAGAGCGGTGAACACTGCTGCAGCATCCTCCGTCCACCGGAATGCAACTTTGGGGGAAGTGAGGCGGGTCAAGGGGAGGGTGATCATACTGTAATTCGGGACAAACCGGCAGTAGAAATTGGCGAACCCCAGGAACTGCTGAAGCTGCTTCCTCAACGAAGGGGGCGGGGGGGGAATCCACCACTGCCTTAACCTTCTCGGGGTCGGGGATGATCTGGTTGTGTGAGATGATGAAGCCGAGAAACGAGGTCTTGCTGGCATGGAACTCACACTTCTCAGCCTTCACAAACAGTTTGTTCTCCATGAGCCGTTGGAGGACCCGTCTCAGGTGAACCTGATGTTCGTCCAATGACTGGGAGAAGATCAGGATGTCGTCCAGGTACACGAAGACGAAAGACCCAAGGAAGTCCCGGAGGACATCATTAATAAGGCGCTGGAAGACGGCTGGAGCGTTGGTCAACCCAAACGGCATCACCAGGTACACGAAGTGGCCGCTTGGGGTCCAGAACCCCGTCTTCCACTTGTCCCCCTCCCTGATCCACACAAGGTGGTAGGCGTTGCGGTGATCTAACTTAGTGAACCAGGAGGCCCCCTGGAGGGAGTCAAACGCCGTGGCCATGAGCGGAAGGGTGTACTTATCCTTAATAGTAATGTCATTAAGAGCCCTGAAGTCAAAGTCAATACATGGCCATAGGGAGCCATCCTTTTTGCCGACGAAGAAGAACCCCACCCCCAACGCCGAGGAAGAAGGCTGAATGATGCCTGAAATAAGAGACTCCTTAAAGTAGGTGTCCATTGCCTCCCGCTCTGGAGCCAGCCCGGAACGGGCTCATCACTTCCACAATACATACACGGCCTAATTCCCTGCGGTGCTGCTTCTCAGCCAACGAGAGCTTGGTCCGCCCCACTGCCATAGCTTCCGGCCCGTCTGAGGATTCTAATGAAGGCAAGGCCAAAAAGAGTGGCTGGGAGGAGCGATGAAACTGGGCGACCAAGCGTCTGGAAGTTCTCCGCTCGGCTGCCCGCTCCCTCAGCCTGTTATCCAAATTAACAGTCAAGGAAATAAGCTCCGTGAGTTTCTCAGGCTTGTCTAGGCGGGCCAGCTCATCCCGCAGGCTAGGGCTCAGGCTTCTAATAAAGATGCTACACAGCGAGGCATCCTCCCATCCCACCTCCGCTGCTACCACTTGGAAATCGACAGCATAGTCCGCGACGGACCTGCCCCCCTGTTGAAGATTTAACAACTGAGTGGTAAGCACATTATCGCGGTCGGAATGGTCGAATATCTTGTTGAAATCCTGAACGAACTGCCTGTACATTAAGTTAGCATAACTCGGTTTAGCCATGACGGCGTATGCCCGAGCTAGCGCTCGCCCCTCCAACAAATTAGCTACGTAGCCTATGCGGCTATGATCAGTAGGAAAATCCCCCGGGACGCGCTAAAAAACTGTCTCACACTGGAATATGAACCCACGGCCTCCCCAAGCTTACCCCCGAAATGAGCGGGCGTGGGAACTGGAGTGAGTCGGGTTAAGGGGGCCTGACTAGCCTGGCTAGGAGAGGAGCTAACAGGAGCTGGCACACTACTGGGGACCGGAGGAAACGCCTGCTGCCCATCCAGATGATCCAGCCAGCTGTTAATTTGAGCTAGTTGGTTAAGAATAACCTGCTGCTGGTAAGCTATTTGGTCCACTCGAGCCTCCAAGTTGTTAATTTGGCATGCTAGCACGCTGTTTGCTGGGTCGCTTTGACGGAGCTGTACTGACGTATTTACTAGACCCAGGGAACACACACACAGGCTCGAGTGAATTCAGTAATCTTTGTTTGTAACGTGTGAGTGTATGAGTGCATGTATGTGTGGTGTATGTAGTGATAGCTGTGATGTCGTGGCCGGGGGAGAGCAGAGCGCCGTTCAGCCTGGCAACCCTATAATAGAACCAAAGCACAGATGTTAGCGCTGTCCACCAATGAATGAACGAGATAATGACTGGGGCTTACTTTGTAGGTGAACGAGGAATGCTCAGGTTGGCCTGGAGGCTAAAGCCAGGAAGACAGCGTCCGCTGCACACACCAGAGATGGACAGGTGGCCCCGTTGGAGCGATGAAGGCTCGTTCCGTCGCCAAGGGGAACAGATTCTGCCGCCGGAGGAATCCACCTGTGCACAGGGGAAGAGGCTGGAAAGGTGAGTAGCAATTAGGCTTACTTGCGATGAAGAGACGATCCCAGTCAGGAGAGGAGAGGCCTGGACGTAGGCTGTAAGACAAGAGGCGTGATTCTGTAGACAGAACGACAGACGGCTCCGTGCCATATCCCAGGCGGAGCAGGCTATAAAGACCGTGGATGATTGGGAGCAGGTGTGCGCGCAGCTGTAGCAGGTGATGGCCCAGAGCGAGTCATAACATACAGTATACAAAGGTTGACAATATTTCAGTTGTGCATTGAGTATAGGTAAGCCATCACTTGGTAAATCTGTAACAATGAATCAACAACACCCTTTACATATAAATTAGAAAAGGCACAAACAATGTCATGCATACATTTTACAGTAATTTGTTTTAATAATATATAACATTAATAATAACAATAATATAAAACAACCAAATGACAATAATATAAAACAATAAATAAAATTTAAATGAACAGAAAATGAAACAGAACCAACAAATAACTTGCCACCTCCTGGTTTTTGATGCCCTGATGATGCACCTTGTATGGATGTACATGTGGACCTGCCACAGACCAGGAGCGTGAGCTAGCAACCTGGAACAAACCCAGTGTATTGTCCGTATGGATCAGGGTAACGGTTCCTGATTGCCTACACACAGCAATTGGGGATGACCAACCGGTTTCCCTGGCCCAGAGAGCCATGCTGCCAAAATATAAAGTGCTTATTGGCAGCGTAATGGCACTCCCGGTTGTCATCTTCAGGCTCACTTGCCGGCATGACTACCAGCAAGTCCTCCCTGTACTGCCTGTGAATACACAAGTTGGCTTCATCAAGGCAGTACAGGGAGAAGCGTGGCTGCTGGCTAATACAATGAATTGGTTCCTGTCCGCAGCATTTCCTCTCCTGATCTGTGGGCATGTCCTTACAGTTGCCACATGTACACCATGGCACACATGGCAGATCAATCGGTGATGGTGCACCATGCCGTCTTGGGTGCATCATCAGGGCATCAAAAACCAACCCTGGCTGCCTGAGGAACAGCTCCCTGTCAATTTCTTTGTACTCATCCAGGGTCATCGAGTTGAGGAGCTCCTGAGAAGATGGATATAACCAAAAAAAAATTTTTTTTTAGTATGGCTTTAAACAGAATCATGTAGGTAAAAATAAAATATTGTTTATCCAGTTCAAATAATTTTTGATATGATATGACAAAATAGTGCTGTGATGTGATGCAAATTATCCAGAAAATGAATATATACAAACCTCTGTCCTAGCCCTTCTCTCCTCTTGCAGAGCCAAGATTCTCTCTTCCTCCTCTCCATCTCTCTACCTCTTCCTCTTCCTCTTCTTCTTCCTCCTCCTCTACTTCTTCTTCCTCTTTCCTGACCTCTTTGTGGTCCTTCTATCTGTCTGTCCTAGGATGAAAACAGACTGTTATGCCAACCTTATAACTAGACTGAGCAAACTAAAACAAAGCCAGCAGTTTCGCACTGCCATGTTAATTCATCACACTGCTACCACAGATTCATCTATATGGTCACTGTCTATGTGCCTTACTCCTCTGGTTCTCTGCCCTCTCCTGCCTCTCCCTCTGTCTTGACCATGGCTGACCTCAGTCAAGCTGGCATTAGCGGTATCTACCGCTGGCTGCAGAATAAGGCAATGGATTAGCCATAGCAACAGCTCGTTTTAGAACAGCATTCTTAGCTATAACGCT
The DNA here is from genome assembly GCA_020510985.1 of Pholidichthys leucotaenia. Taxonomy (NCBI): domain Eukaryota; kingdom Metazoa; phylum Chordata; class Actinopteri; order Cichliformes; family Pholidichthyidae; genus Pholidichthys; species Pholidichthys leucotaenia. Next base: position 342,489,273 of record CM035840.1, read on the forward strand.
GAACATAAACAAACCACAAGAGTGTGTTACAGCATATCTGCAAAAAACACTCTACCAGCAGCAAAGTCCTTAAAGGCAGCTACAGTTTTGCCATGATTACATTATCAAAATTATACAATTATCAGGTTCAATCCCATCTGTGAAATGTTAGCATTACTATAAATTATTAATAATTATATTGTGGGGGACCCAATCAGTACATTCTCCACTCAGACTGAATGGCACGGCAGGAGGAGATGGATAAGAGAGGAGAAACGGATATGCAACGCAGTCTATGGTTTCTGCATGAGAATATGCATTCTCCTTCGGTCTGCATATTAATGCGCTGACAGGCTGGGTGACAAAGGGAATTGTCATGGGGATGCATGTGTGTTAATGCAAACAGTGACTAAGGGAATTGTCATGGTAAATTTATTCATGTTAATGCAAACACCATAGGTCGCAGGGCGAGTGGTATGGTATAAAAAGAGAGGTGCCTGCGTTTTGAGGCTTCTGATTCTTGTTAATGTTAGAGAGAGATTAATAAAGTCTGCTCTGCTCCGGACTGCCTCACCTGATTATTCCTCTCTCTACACTGGTGACCCTTGACACACAATGGAACTCGAGGCGAACACCCCGTAGACGACCCGGACTGGAGGTGCCAGCACCGCATGCACCGTTTCGGTCAAACTCCCAGACTTTTGACTACATGACCCGAAGTCTTGGTTCCTCCACACCGAGGCTCAGCTTGCGCTCCAGGGAGTAACAGCGGATGACACCAAATACTACTACGTGGTTGCAGCACTGGACACACGCACAACACAGCAGGTGGCAAGCCTGCTCCAACAGCCCCCAGCCCACGACAAATATGACGCTCTCAAAACTGCGCTGACCCGGCGCTACACGCTCTCGGACTGCGAGAGAGCAGAAAGGCTCCTGATGCGCTCTGAGTTGGGAGACGGGTCGGCGGTCGAGCTAATAGAGAAGATGTTGGCATTGATGGGCACAGATGACGGGCATTTCCTCTTTGCCCACCTTTTCCTCCGGAACCTCCCAACAGTGGCCAGAGCGGTCTTTGCCAATTCACCGCTCCTGGCCACGCGCAACTACCGAGCGCTAGCACAAGAGGCAGATCAGATTATCCTCACCACCAGAGCCTTCGCTGTGAACGCAGCAGCGTCGGAACCCAGCGAGACGGCCAGTGGAGGCGAGGAGCCAATGACGGTGACTGCAGCGGAGGCCAAGAAGCACCGGAGAGACACGCTCTGCTTCTACCACTGCCGTTTTGGAGAAGACGCACGCCAATGCATGCCACCATGCCAATTCAAGCGCTCGGGAAATGCCAGGGCTGGCAGTCGGTAGCAGCTGCGACCACCGGTGACACAAACAAGCTGCTCTATGTGACAGACTCACGCTCGGGGAGACGGCTCCTCATCGACTCCAGCTCTCAAAAGAGTCTCCTCCTGCTGTCCTATGCAGACCGGCTGGCGGGAAGTAGCGGCCCCGAGCTAACGGCCGCAAACGGCTCAGACATTAAGACTTTTGGTGAGAGGACACTGACTATAACCTTGCACGGCCGTACATACCAATGGACATTCGTCATAGTGGCATGTAGCTTCCCCATTTTGGGCGCTGATTTTTTGTGTGCACACGAACTATTAGTCGATGTGGCTAACAGACGCCTGATTAACGCAATGTCTTTTGATTCTCTGCCCTGTACAGCTAGAGGAGCCGGGTCCACAACACTAGCCAACGTCACAGCTCCTGGGGGTAAGTTCCACACACTACTCACCCATTTCCCAGCACTCACGGTTCCGACGTTTTCGGCGGCCGTCACTAAACATGGGGTGGAGCACTTCATTACCACCATGGGGCTGCCCATTTTCACACAACCTCGGCACCTGGACACAGCTAAACTGGCCATTGTGCACGAGGAGTTTGCCAACTTGGAAAGGTTGGACATCATCAGATGTTCAAACAGCCCATGGGCATCCCCGCTACATATGGCTCCTAAAGCTGAGGGATTGTGGCGACCATGCGGATATTTCCACAGATTAAACAATGCCACAGCGCACGATCGGTACCCAATTCCCCATATTCAGGATTTCTCTGTTCACCTCACCGGGGCAAGTATTTTTTCCAAGATAGACCTGGTCCGTGGTTACCACCAGGTCCCGGTGTGCGCGGAGGACATACCTAAAATGGCAGTAATCACCCCGTTTGGTCTTTTTGAATTCTTACGCATGCCTTTTGGGTTAAAAGGCGCGGTGCAGACATTCCAACGCATGATGGATGCGGTGTTGCGCGATCTGCCGTTTGTGTTCGTCTACCTGGACGACATCCTGGTGGCCAGCGTGTCCGAGGATGAACACGTAGCCCACCTCAAGACAGTTTTCCAGAGGTTGGAGGAGCACAGGTTAATAATCAACCCGGCGAAGTGCCAGTTCGGGGTGACAGGAATCAATTTTTTGGGCCACTGCATCTCACCAGAGGGCGCGATACCCGTACCAGACAAAATGCGCGCAGTGGCAGATTTTCCCCAGCCTCAGACGGCCAGGGCACTGCAGGAGTTTTTGGGGATGGTTAACTTCTACAACCGTTTCCACCCCCGCGCAGCCCAGCTCATGCAGCCGTTGTACGCTGTGCTTAAGAAACAGAAACCAGTGGACACAGTCGACTGGACTCCTGAGCGAGAGCAGGCGTTTTCCGAGGTTAAAACAGCTCTAGCGAACGCCGCACTACTGGCGCACCCGGACCACTCACTACCGATGCATCGGATGTGGCCATAGGGGTTGCCGTGAAGCAGTGCGTCACCGGTTCTAGGCACCCGCTCACCTTTTTTAGCAGGTCTTTGCGCGACAATGAGCGTAAATACAGCGCCTTCGACAGGGAGTTACTGGTTCTCCACCTGGCAATACGCCACTTCCAGTTCTGGCTGGAAGGGCGCACCTTCACTGCGTTTGTGGACCACAAGCTGCTAACGTACTCTATGGCCAAGGTTTCGGAACTATGGTCAGCCTGGCAGCAGAGACAGCTGGCTGCGATCTTGGAGTTTACGACCGACATTCAGCATGTGGCTGGTAAACTCAACGTGGTGGCAGACTGCCTCTCACGTGTATTAGTGGCCCCAGTCTACATAGGGATAGATTACATGGCCATGGCCGCTGAGCAGATCGGTGATGCGGACGTTTGCACGCTCCAGTCTGGACCAACAGGGTTAAGGCTGGAGAGTAGAGTACTGCAGGACGGGGGGGGGGGGGGAGGCCCTAACCTGTGACGTCTCCACAGGCTGCCCGCACCCGGTGGTCCCACGTGCTTGGCGCCGCCACGTTTTTGAGTTGGTTCACTCCCTGGCACACCCAGGAGTGCACGTGTTTGTCAAAATGGTGGGAGTAAAGTTCGTCTGGCCGAGCCTGCACAAACAGGTGAAAGAGTGGGCTGCAGCCTGCGTAGTGTGCCAAGAAGCCAAGGTGGACAGGCACACAAAGTCCCCCCTTGAGCCGTTCCATGGCTAAGAGGTTTGACCACGTCCATGTGGACCTCATGGGCCCCCTCCCGCCATCGCAGGGGTTCATGCACCTCCTGACAGTGGTGGACAGCACCACACGCTGGCCCGAGGCAGTCCCGCTAGCTTCCACCGCGTCCGCAGAACTTGCACGCGCTTTTTTGACGACATGGGTGTCACGTTTCAGCGCCCCTTCGGATAGCACGTCTGACCAGGGCCCGCAGTTTGTTTCTGACCTCTGGTCCACGATGGCCCGGAGCCTGGATGTCACAATTCATCGCACGACCGTGTACAACCCCCAGGCCAATGGGTTATGCAAGTGTTTCCATAGGCCACTTAAAGCAGCGCTCAGGGCTTCGCTTACGGATGCAAATTGGGTGGACTGGTTGCTGTGGGTTCTATTAGGGCTGCGTTCAGCACCGACGGAGGATTTGGCGGCCTCGTCAGCAGAGCTGGTTTTTTCCCAGCCGATGCGGCTCCCCAGAGAATTTCTGACGGACAACCCCGCGCCGAACACCAATCCATCCCCGCTTTCACTACATAGCGCAGAGGCAGGGACGGTACCCGGCCCAGCCTGGCTCACCACTGTTTTCCCTGTGTTTTTGTGCCAAAGACCTTGAAGGACGCGTTGTTCATGTTTGTCAGGCACGATGCTCACCAGACCCCGTTGCACCCGCCCTACGACGGCCTGTTCAGAGTGCTGGAACCTGGGGAGAAACATTTTGTGTTAGACTTGGGGGGACGCAGAGAAACAATCTGTATAGACAGGTTTAAGCCCGCCTTCGTTTGAGCAGACAAGCAGGTGGTGTTGGCCCGAGCTCCTCAGCGCGGACGACCCCCACTGAGAACTCCCCAGATAAATGACTTGTCAGATCAGTCACAATGGCATGCTGAAGATGCCCCTCTCCCACGCTCAATGTCCCCCCACAGACGGACACACCTCCAAGAGCGCCCCAATGGCACAGCAGCGCCTCGGAGCCGGCGACCCCCCGTTACAGCCGCTATGGATGTAGGCTGAAGCCCAAACGACATGAGGGTTAAGGCTCAGTCTGAGTTTCTGGGGGGGGGGGGGGCGGTGTGGGGGACCCAATCAGTACGTTCTCCACTCAGACTGAATGGCACGGCAGGAGAAGATGCATAAGAGAGGAGAAACGGATATGCAAGGCAGTCTATGGTTTTCGCATGAGAATATGCATTCTTCTCCGGTCTGCATTTTAATGCGCCGACAGGCTGGGTGACAAAGGGAATTGTCATGGGGGATGTATGTGTGTTAATGCAAACAGTGACAAAGGGAATTGTCATGGTAAATGTATTTATGTTAAAGTAGAACTGAACTGAACGGCATTGAACGGCACTGGGTGATAGTACATACAATTATAAAGATAATTTATCATTGGCACCCCCTCCACAAATCCCGGAATCTTGGAGAAAATCGCGATTTTGAATTTCCCGCCCTGAAAAATCAGACAAATCCGCCGAAGTGCAGCCGGAGTTCCGCGTGACGTCACGAGTGTGACCCAGTCCTCATGTTTACCATTGCGAGCACGTCGACACTGGTTGTTTTTGGTGCATTTTGTCGTGATAGTCGACTACAAAACACTTCCAACACCTGGGAAGATCTGTTCAGTGGCCAAGGAAAGCTGTCATGGCGACGAAAGAAAAGAAAGGGGGAGGAAAAGCGACCGGGAAGCGATGCGTTTCTAGTAATAAGTTGGAAAAATGCTGATGGGTTTTTTTCCCTTTCTTTTTTATTGTTAATTTTCCTTATCCTGACACCCCAAACATGCCAAAGTAAAGACTCACCATTCTGTATTCAATAAGCGACTCTCCTCCCCATCACTGCTGCAGTCTGAGTCGGTGCCGGAATCCCCCAAAAATTCTGGCTCAAATCTGTACGGTTCGATGCCTCCCTCGCTCTCTTCCTGTTCACTTGACACTCCTGCATCCTCCTCTGTCTTGTCACCGATCCTGAATGCCTCTTCACTCTGAAAACTCTGGTGTTCTTGACTGCTGGAACCGCTATCATCTGCCATTGTTGTTTTGATAAGGGTCACACTCGTGACGTCACGCAGCGTCGTCTGCACTACTTCCGGTTTGTTTGGCACTGCCAGCCAGAGGCAAAAGTTTATCGGCTTATAGCTTGGCCATCGCACGGCCTAAAAATTTCTTTTATGTGTTGAAAAATACAATAGTATAGGAATTAATCTGCTATTCTACTTTTTTGGCAAAAAGGTGAGTTCAGTTCTACTTTAATGCAAACACCACAGGTCGCAAGGCGAGTGATATGGTATAAAAAGAGAGGTGCCCGCAACCTGGTTTTGAGGCTTCTGATTCTTGTTAATGTTAGAAAGAGATTAACAAAGTCTGCTCTGCTCCAGACCGCCTCGCCTGATTATTCCTCTCTCTACAATATGACAGTAATTTTAAAAAATTGTCGAATGGAGATACAGAGATACACATCAAAGAAGACTCAATTAAAATCACTGGGCACTAAACCACAAAAGATTCATCGCTTGACATGATTTTACTGGTTCATAATCACAATGAAACTGATTTCCATACAATCTGCTACTGCCTGTTGATGCTTGTTTCCAGTGCCGTTTGTGTTTCTACCTGGCAACCCGTGCAATATTATCATGAGGCAACAGTGAGTGAGACACCTACTGGCCAGGAGGTCAGAATGTTCTATATTGCACCTTTAAGAGTTTACGTCACTAAATAAAGACAATGGGTATTTTTTTGTGAAGTGAGTGTTTATTTCAATAGTAGAAAACCCATTACAGTATTTTATAGAGCTAAAACTTAGAAAACACACAATTTTGCACAATATGGTCACTTTAGGGTGTTTTCATACCTGCAAGTCCACACCAAGGTCCAGACCAGGGTTCATGCTTTTGTTACATTCTGCCCCGGATCATGGTAAGGGCTTACCAGTGTTAAGATTGCCCCTCCGGGGCAATGAAGGAAAGAACCCACATGTGAGGCTGATTTATAAACCATAGTTTAATGCACAAAGCAGAACAGAAAATAATACAGCTCAAGGGCTAAACAAAAGGCAAAACATGGCAGGCTTCAAGCACAGGATGGCAGGCAGGATTACTCACAGATAGATTAACAGAAGCGTGGGTGAGACGTCAACATACACCATAAACCAAGGACACCACGCAGAACACTGACTGAAACACATATATATAGACAGGAGGGATAATCACGGCAACAAAGAACATGTGGGCACAATCAAAGCCTGCTTCATGCTACACCTCTGCTGTCCACGTAGGCGTAACTGGTAACCTTGTATGACGAAATTTACGTTGTCTCCACTCCGCTAATGTCTGCGGTGCTTGACCGCAGACGACCGCGTGCAGCCCAAATTTTGTGACAGTGCCGCCTGCCCACGACCTGAACGCATTAAAAAACGCATGCGCAAGACTGAACATCCCATTCACGAGGTGGCAATATCAACACAGCATACATCAGTAGATGAAGAAGACAACGAGGAGGCAGAAAATGAGAATAAAAACATACATGAATCATACATACACACTTCCTTTCACAGCGGCAGCAGCATCTTCGTGGAAAAGGAGTGAAAACCGGGAAGTCAAACAGCAGAAATGTACTCTTTTTGAAGAGAAACTTTGTGTAGAAGTCCACCGTTTCTTCATTGGTGAAAATTTTGGCACGTCAGCGCCTTGGCACTACCAATCGGGCGGGAGTGAAACTACAAATGGTGGTTGTGCGCATGCGTCAACCGCTTGGCCTGGGTAGATGAAAAAAGTGAGCATAAGCAGCGCTGCGTGTGTGCCGGGCTCGTCCAAAGCGTACGCGGACCACAGTGGACTAGAGGGAAATGGAGCATGTAGCAGGCTTAAGGGTAATCAGAGATCCAGAGAATGGCAATAGGTATGGAAAACATGAAGGACAGAAACAAAAGGTAAACAGATACACACACAGACCCAGGACCAAACAGGGGATGACACAGAAGAGAACAACAGGGGACTCAGGGGAACAGAGAGGGCAATAAATGCAAACAAATACTCATGATAAATGAAAATCAGGAGGAAAAACAGAACAAAACTGAATATAAAGCGTGGACAAGGATCTTGTCCCGACTATGACAGAGCCCCCACCCCCAACACCACCACCAAGGGCAGATTGCAGACGTTCTCAATGGTAACACCAAAAACAAGCCCCCCCACCCACAAAAAAAAACTCCCAGTGGGGGGTGGGGGGGTAGGGGTATAAGGCCAGGCGGGCCGAAACAAATCCTTCTTCCCCCCAGAATCCAAAACAAAAACATGATTCGAGTGCACCTCATGCTGTGCTTTCAGAAACACTTACGAATACAAGTTACAATCCCTTCTTTTAAACTAGAATTACAAATTATTCATAGGAGCATTAACCTGAATGTCAAAAGCAGCGTTAGGCAAGTTACTAAAAAATAGTAACTAGTTACAGTTACTAGTTACTTCTTTTCAAAATTAAGTGAGTTACTTACCAGTTACTGCATGATTAAAGTAACTAATTACTTGGAAAAGTAACTTTCAAGTTACTTTTAAATGCACACTTAAATCATCTTGCACACATAGCAAGATAATTTAATTAATGGATTACATTAGGGGCTTATTAATGCTGGCTGAAAACATGACTGTTTCAGACAAAGCTTTTAGAAGCCTGCTTTATCCTGCCTTGAGAGCTCTTAATGTGGAAAAAAATTGAAGAAAATCAACACAAAATTGCCAGTAGTTTCCTCATTTTGGAGCAAGAAATAGGATTTGTGGAGTGAGAGAGAGGAAAAAGGAGTGAGGTGGCAACACTGCATAAAGCGGTCAGTTCCTTACCTTTAATATTATGGTGTGGAGATGTGAAAATGATGAGGCAGAGTTTATCTCACGAGTCAGGTTTATTCACATCTTCCAACATCAGCAAAAACAGAAAGAGGAAAAAAACTCAGACATTCGTCCTTTATATATCCAGGACCTTCAAAGCTCACAGTCACATTGCATTTAATCACAAGTAACAATACATCTTTCCTTAAATCCTATAACATCCTCCTCATAATCTCTGGGAGACCAGGAAATCCTCCAAGGTCGTCTCTGCATACCAAAGACCAAATTTTCACATCCTCCTGTTATCTCACAAGAGGCCCAGTTCTTTGTTCTCTCTGAGATGTGAAGCTTATAGTGATACACGTGTGGTCCCACATGACCCCCCCCCAAACATCTAAGATGGAACAACAGAATACAGTCTGTATGTCATGATAAAATCATTACACATTAACCCACGTGCTGCTTGGGCCTCAGTCTCCTCCCGTATCTGCTGTAAGCGGGCCTCGCCACTTCTGCGGCGCCATCCTGCTGGGGCGCTGCTGTCTTGGGGTGAGAACTGTTTGTCACTCTCTGTGGGTGTTCTGGGGAATGTCCCCGGGGGGGTCTGCCGCGCCGAGGAGCCCTGGCCAACAGCACATCCTCGTCCGCCACCACAAAGGCGGGTTTGAGCCTGTTTATGCCAATCTTTTCCTTCCTGCCCCCCAAATCTAGCAAAAAATGTTTGTCCCCTGTTTCCAGCACTCTAAATGGTCCATCATAAGGTGGTCGCAGCGGTGGGCGATGGGCATCGTGTCTGACAAAAACAAATTCCGCGCTTTTCAAAGCCTTAGGCACAAAAACGTGCGGAAAACTGTAGTGAACGGGGCCAGGCAGCGTGCCCGATTCCGTGCCACGCTGCAACCGCTGAGACGGGGAGCTATCTGGCGCAGGATTATCTGGGAGAAACTCCCCGGGCAGCCGAAGTGGTTGCGCAAAAACTAGCTCAGCCGGGGAGGCTTCTAAGTCCTCTTTAGGTGCAGAACGCAACCCCGATAAAACCCACGGTAGCCTGTCCACCCAATTTGCATCCATCAGCGACGCTCTGAGAGCCGCTTTCAATGACCTATGAAAACGTTCGCATAACCCATTAGCCTGCGGATTGTACACGGTTGTGCGGTGGATCGTTACCCCCAGGCTGCGGGCCATTGCTGGCCAAAGTTCGGAAACAAATTGAGGGCCTCTGTCAGACGTAATGTCCGACGGGACTCCAAAGCGTGCTACCCATGCTGTTAAAAACACGCGCACCACCTCCTCGGCTGTGGTTGATGCCAGTGGGACCACTTCCGGCCAGCGCGTGGTGCGGTCCACCATTGTCAGAAGGTGTGTGAACCCCTGTGACGGCGGGAGGGGGCCTACGAGGTCCACGTGAACGTGATCGAACCTCTTAGCCGGGATGTGAAACGGCTCCAAGGGAACTCTCGTGTGTTTGTGTACTTTGGCTCGTTGACAGGCCATGCAGGCTGCTGCCCACTCCTTAACTTGTTTGCGCAGGCTCGGCCATACAAATTTCTCTCCTACCATTTTGACTGACGCGCGCACTCCCGGGTGCGCCAGAGAATGAATCGAGTCAAAAACGCGGCGGCGCCACGCGGCTGGTACCACAGGACGCGGTCGCCCAGTGGAGACATCGCAGATTAGGGGGGGCATACCGTCTCGCAGCACCCTGTTCTCCAGCCTTAACCCTGTTGGTCCGGACTGGAGCGCACGCACGTCCACGTCGCTAACCTGATCTGCGGCCATGGCTGCATAATCTATCCCTACGCGGACTGGGGCCGCCACAGAGCGCGAGAGACAGTCTGCCACTACATTCAGTTTACCCGCCACATGCTGAATATCGGTAGTAAACTCTGAGATAGTGGCCAGCTGTCTTTGCTGGCGGCCTGACCACGGTTCTGAAACCTTGGCCATCGCGAATGTCAGCGGCTTGTGGTCAACGAACGCGGTAAAACGGCGTCCCTCCAGCCAGAACTGGAAGTGGCGAATGGCCAAGTGGAGAGCTAACAACTCCCTGTCGAATGCGCTGTATTTTCGTTCACTATCGCGCAAAGTCCTGCTGAAAAAGGCAAGCGGCTGCCAAGCCCCGGCTACATGCTGCTCCACGACCGCCCCTATGGCCACATCTGACACATCAATAGTGAGCGCTATGCGGGCCGTTGGGTCTGGATGTGCTAACAACGTAGCATTTGCCAGGGCTGTTTTGACCTCCGAAAATGCTCGCTCTCTCTCCGGAGACCATTCGATCTTATTTGTGGGTTTTTGCTTTTTGAGTGCGGCATACAATGGTTGCATGAGCTGCGCTGCGCGGGGGAGGAAACGGTTATAAAAATTCACCATTCCCAAAAACTCCTGTAACGCCTTGACTGTTTGTGGCTGGGGAAAATTTGCTACCGCGCGCACTTTGTCAGGAAGCGGAACCGCCCCTTCTGGAGAGACGCGATGCCCCAAAAAATCAATCTGCGTCACTCCGAACTGACACTTCGCTGGGTTGATTATTAAACCGTGCTCTCCCAACCTCCGGAAAACTGCCGTGAGGCGGCTTTCGTGTTCGTCTTCGGACGCGCTGGCGACTAAGATGTCGTCCAGGTAGACGAATACGAAGGGGAGATCGCGCAACTGCACGTCCATCATGCGTTGGAACGTCTGCACAGCGCCTTTAAGCCCAAATGGCATGCGCAAAAACTCGAATAGACCGAACGGAGTTATTACCGCTGTTTTGGGTATGTCCTCAGCACGCACTGGGACTTGGTGGTAACCGCGGACCAAGTCTATCTTAGAAAAAAATGCGCGCCCCCACCAAATGAACGGAAAAATCTTGGATATGCGAGACTGGGTAGCGGTCGTATGCTGTGGCGTTGTTCAACCTGCGGAAATCTCCGCAAGGTCGCTACGAGCCGTCAGCTTTCGGGACCATGTGCAGTGGGGAAGCCCATGGGCTGTTCGAATGCCTGATGATGCCCAACCTTTCCAGGTTGGCGAATTCCTCACGCGCTATGGTCAGTTTAGCTGAATCCAAGCGCCGAGCTTTTGCAAAAACGGGCGGTCCGGTGGTAGTAATAAAATGTTCCACTCCGTGTTTAGCGATAGCTGCTGAAAATGTGGGAACCGTGAGCACTGGGAACTGAGTGAGCAGTGTGTGGAACTTACCGCTTGCAGTTGTGACGTTGGCTTGTGCTGTGGGCGGGGTCACTTGGGCTGTACAGGGAATAGAATAAAAAGAAAGTGCATTAACCAGGCGCCTGTTAGCAAGATCAACCAACAAACCATGTGCGCACAGAAAATCAGCCCCCAACATATTGAAATTCACTGCAGCTATAACAAAAGTCAACTCAAATGTACGGCCGTGTAGGGACAAAAACAGAGCTCTCTCACCAAAGGTCTTAATCTCCGAGCCGTTCGCTGCTGACGCCCCGTGACCTCTGGGAACCGCCAGCCGGTCAGCGGAGGAAGGCATGATGAAACTCACTTGGGAGCCTGTGTCCACGAGGAATTGCCTCCCCGAGCGCGCATCCTTCAAGTAGAGCAGTTTGTTCTCCTCCCCGAGGGCCGCAGCTGTTCCCGACCCCCCATCTTGGCGTTTCCCGAGCGCTTGAACTGGCACGGTGGTATACATTTGTGTGCCTTCTCTGCAAAGCGGCGATGGTAGAAACAGAGGGTGTCTCCTCCGCGATCCTTGGCCCCCGCCGCCGCCGTCGTTGGTGGGTCTGCTACCGCCGTCTCTGGCCCCCCGCCATCTCCGGCCATTTTGCCGAACTCCGTCGCTGCCGCGGTGGCCGCACGCTGTTTGCTGGCGTTGAGAATCCGGTGCGACTCCTGGGCCAGCGCGCGGAAGTCCCGCTGGTCCAACAACGGCGAACTGGCCAGGGTCGCTCTCGTGGCCGACGGTAGGGTCCTGAGGAAAATGTGGGTGAAGAGGAAATCGTCGCCGTCTGAGCCTCTCAACCTCAGCATGTTCTCCATCAGGTCAATGGGCGTGCCATCTCCCAAGTCATTCAGAGCCAGGAGCCTCTCCGCTCTCTCCTTGACTGAGAGAGTGAAACGCTGGATAAGTGCAGCCTTCAACCCGCCGTATTTGTCGTTGGCCGGTAGCCACTCCAATAGGCTCTGCACATGCCGAGCCGTGCGGTTGTTGAGCTTTGCGATCACATGGTAGAATTTCGTGTCATCTACCGTTATCCCCCGGAGGGCGAACTGTGCTTCGACCAAGTGGAACCAGGAGCACGGGTTGTCCTGCCAAAAGTCCGGTAGCTGGACGGTAGTGGCATACGCTTGGCTGGGAGCTCCTGACTCGGCTGGCCCGGGGGAATTTCTTTCATCCATGATACGTCTTAGGGTCACCAGTGTGGAAATGTGAAAATGACGAGGCAGAGTTTATCTCACGAGTCAGGTTTATTCACATCTTCCAACATCAGCAAAAACAGAAAGAGGAAAAAAACTCAGACATTCTTCCTTTATATATCCAGGACCTTCAAAGCTCACAGTCACATTGCATTTAATCACAAGTAACAATACATCTTTCCTTAAATACTATAACATCCTCCTCATAATCTCTGGGAGACCAGGAAATCCTCCAAGGTCGTCTCTGCATACCAAAGACCAAATTTTCACATCCTCCTGTTATCTCACAAGAGGCCCAGTTCTTTGTTCTCTCTGAGATGTGAAGCTTATAGTGATACACATGTGGTCCCACAATGGATTTAATCCGATGTGCAGTGATCCAAAGAAAATGCCCATTATCCACAGTTCAAATGTCTGCTGTGACAGAGACATGATACAGTTCCTTTGGAGATCAAATCCATTTTTGAATAATCTTTATCCAGGTAGCAAGTAAATGTGTTTTAACTTCAGTGGATAACAGTCTTAGCTGTTTGATAGAAAGTGACTTTCACCTCTTCCTTCTGTAATGATGTATCTGGCAATCAGTCGGTTTAATTCTTGCTGGGTCACAAACAGTCCAGATCCAGCCTGTACTCGAAATCCAGCCACTGTTCAGATAGCATAAATCCACTAACACAGTGTTAGCTTAGAATAGCATCGAACTAGCTTTGTAGGACCATGTTGCTGTTCTTAGGTGCTTCTGGAGATTGCAGTTGATCTCAAGCGCATTTAGCTTGCAACCCACCAATATGCTTTTATCCTTAACGTGACAAAGAAAAAATAATCTGTCTATTCCCACAAAAACAAAGTAGCTTGATCTTTTCCCAACAGGCGCAAGCTCCATTTGTGGCTGCAGCAGTGAAGAGGCTCTTTGACTGATGGCTGGTGTTATAATAAATAAATAGTGAAGATTAGTTAGTTAGATATTACACCAAGTGCTCTCATACACAAGCTACACACATACACCCACACCCACACACCCAAACACTCCACACACACACACACACACACAAATCTCTAGTCTCTGTTTCCTGCTTCCATATATGGGCATGGGGGTTGTGTAAGGTTGGTTGAAGAGTCCTAAACAACAGGATATGGATGATGCCATAAAGGGCTAAAGTGGAAACAACTGAATGCTGAAAGGAAGGATGTGAGCCAATAAAGCCATAAAAGTAAGAAAACATCTGAAACAACTGGAACACTGAGAGGAAGGATGTGGGAGCTATTTGGACCTGAGAAGACCGATTTGGACCACTTTGAACAATGGACATGTATTTTTGCACTTTGTATATATATTTATATATTTATGTGTATGTATGTATATCCACTGCTCTTATTTATATCTTCCGTATCTTCTTAATTATTGCTTTGAGTGTTGCTATCCCTGTGCTGTTGCAATCCTGGAATTTCCCCATTGTGGGACTAATAAAGGCTTATCTTATCTTATTTTATCTTATTGTTGGAAAGTTGCTGGGAACTTTTTCTATCACCCACCACCTCAGAAGCTATACATAGGAGAGAATTTCTTTGTTCTGGGTCTTGGACCAGGTTGAGCTGTTAAGACCCACAGTTTGACTACCCGCATGATTCAATAAAAGTTAAGCTGAGAAATAGTATTTCTTCTGTGATTATTGGTTGGTTAACTGAAAAAATTCTGCTAACTGTCCAAAAATTATTTTTACACTGGTTAGCTAGGTAAGGTCAGTTTGTATTTATTTGCACTAAAAATATTTATCCATATTAATAAAACGAGTGATGCGAGTAACACATCTGATCCAGTTTCAGTAACTGTAGCGCATTACTGAATTTTTAAACAGTAATTTTGTTACACAGCATGAGTCTATCAAAACAAAGTCCAAGGCCCAATACACATTACAGTAAACCAGGAGGTCTACCCAAGTCCGAAGGGCCTCGAATTGGAGAACATGGTGGGTCTAGTGGCCTACCAAAATTCATAGCCTGCCAGACCAGAATGCAGGGCTGGTCCAGTGACCTACTACTGTCTCTTGATCACTGAACTGGGGAACAGGGCAAGGAAACAGGTGGAAGTCCCCTTACTTCTGAAACAACAGATGGAGGTCTCCAGACTTCTGGAACAACAGATGGAGGTCTCCTGACCCCTGAAGCTATGGCTGGAGGTCTCCTGACCCCTGAAGCTACGGCTGGAGGTCTTCTGACTGTGGTATGTGTTTGGGGCACATTATTGTGAAGTGCAGTGTGGTGACGTGCACTTCCTGTCACATCACCGCACTGTCCTATATAGCTGAGCGAGCCACCATAACACGGCCTCTTATGCCAGATGATCTCGCTGGTGCTTGCCGTGTAACTGCCGTGTACATAGTTCTTTAATAAAGCTGTGTTCGATGCTACCACCATCTCCGCCTCATTCATCACCAGATTACATACATAACACCAACCTCTGAAGCTACGGCTGGAGGTCTTGTGACCTCTGAGACATTGGTTGGAGCGTGGTTCTCCTGCGACCCCATCCTCAACATGGCCACCTTGGGTGATGGAACAAAACAGGAGGTTAGTGAGGTGGCACCACAGTCATTAGCAGCAGACACTGGTGGGGAGGACTCAGCAGCTGGTGGAATGTGCGCTTGGGTCCCCCCACCAAGAGTAAGACAAGTCTTTTCAAAAATTGTGTTTGAACATAAATGAAAAGGTATTTGCCTTAACACCTCGTCTCCTGCTGCCGGGGTGATCACTTCAGGATCAGGAGTTGGAATGGGGGGCTCTGAGTGAGCTATAGGTGGAACAGGTTCTTGAGCTGGAAGGCACCGTGGAGCAGGTACTGGAGCTGGGAGGCACTATGGAGCAGGTACTGGATCTAGAAGGCGCCGTGGAGCAGGTTCTGGAGCTGGGAAGTGACGAGGAGCTGATACAGGAGCTGGGAAGTGATGAGGAGCTGGTACAGGAACTGGGCAGTGACGAAGAGTTGGTACTGGAGCTGGAACATCCATTGCCAGCTGGTTCCAACCCAGCTGGGACACATGCTCTGGAAGAAGCCATGGTTTGTAGTCCAGCATAAGCTCCTTCTGGGCGAGCACAGCCTGTGTTGGCACTCCTGTTCCTCCTCCTCAACTGGACACTGAGGCTCCAGCGTTGCAAACCAAATCTGGCAGACCACTGGGTTCTCAGGAACTGCGGGCTCTCCAGAGCAACAGATTCCTCCCAGATCATCCGGTTTCCACCCAGTATTGGCAGACAGTCAGAAAAAACCAGAGTGGATACAGGATATGCAGGTGAGAATGGAGGGATGGTGACATGTTTCGGACAAACCCAGATGCAGACTCAGACTCAGAATAAACACAATTATCTTTATTGAATGTGTGTGTGAGTGTGTGTGGAAGTGTCAATGAGAATGAGTGCAGGAGAGCGAGCAGAGCGAGGACAAGTCTGGCAACCCTAGCAGAGAGGAGAGACAAGAGTATGAACTCTCTGTAAATGGTTTGCATAAACAAGTGGTTAATCAGTCTTACGGTGCAGGTGAGAAGTTGAGGCGCTGAAGAACGTACAAGCTGCCCCAAATGCCTGTGCCTCAGTCCGTTGCGTGTTCATGCTGGTGTGATGATTCAGGTCCTTCAGAGGAGAATAGTTTGTTCATGAGAACCGGTGTTTCCTCAGGGTGTAGGTGAAGGTCCCGGTCCGCCGCCAGAAGGAGGTAGTCAGCCCAGGGGAATCCACCTGTGCACAGGGGAGAATAGAGGGAAGGAGCGGAGAGGAGTGATTTCTTGAAAAAGCTTATGTTGAGTTGGGGAGACGAAACTCCCAGACGATCAAGCATAGCAGGAAAGGTGAGGGTGGCGAGACTCCCTTGCAGAAGGAGAAGCAGACTGTAGCACAGAGTTCTTTCATCCGAGTGGAGCTTTGATGTCTCCGTACAGAATGAGAGGCAGTGCTCCTAAAGAAGGCAACCTAATTGGAGGAGCAGGTGTGCACGCAGCTGTGGAGACAATTAGGGCAGCAGGCACACAGAGCGGATCACCACAGTACTCCCCCACTACGGGACACCTCTTGGTGGCCAATCCAACTTACCCGGGTGCAACCAGTGGAACTCCCTAATGAGCTGCGGATCCATCACGAAGGAAGGATGCACCCAGGACCTCCACTCCGGACCATATCCCTCCGAGTCCACCAGATATTGTAGGCCACGACCCCTGCATCAGACGTCCAGAATACGGCTGACCGGATATGCGGGACCACCATCTACCATCACCAGCAGGGGCGAGGTCTTGGGAGGGGGGCACAGAGAGCTGGATACAAATGGCTTCACCTCAGAGACATGGAAGGTGGGACAAATGCGGAGGGAAGGGGGAAGAACCAGGCACACAGCCACTGGATTGACAATGTGCGTGATAGTATATGGACCAATAAAGCACTGTGAAAGTTTCTTGGATTCTGTCTTCAGGTTGATATTCCTGGTCAACAACCATACCTCTTCCGGCGCCACACGAGTCGGCTGCCTTTTTGCAACAGCGGTTCAATTCTGAGTTTTTTCTTCCTCTATCTTTCCGATCCGGTGACAACTTTCTGATCCAGTGACACCTTACACATCACGAACACACAGATCACCCCAAATGTCTCCCGAGCCGGCGGACGGAGCCACTGTTTACAGCAGGAGACGGTACAGCAGGGAACAGCTGCTAGCACTCAACCGCCACTCGGTGCTAACGAGAAAACGCGACATACCGAGAGAAATAAGGCGAAAACGACGTGGGTGTCGTGCGGGTGTAAGACGGCGGCCAAGGAATATAAGGTACAGACCCACCCTCCCATCTGTTGTTATGGGGAATGTACGATCTATATTGGGGAAGTTAGATGAGCTAGCGGCTATCTCCTGCTATGATAGCATATACCGGGAGTGCTGCCTTCTATTGTTTACGGAGACGTGGCTAACTGAACTAGCAGCAGATGCTAGCATTGAACTGGAGGGTTTCCACGTGATACGGGCAGACCGAACACCAGATAGTGGCAAAGCAAGGGCGGTGGAGTGATGATCTATGTTAATAACAACTGGTGCAGACGGGGACATATCACTGTTAAACAACAACACTGCAGCAAAGACATCGAGTTGCTAGCTGTTAGCATGCGGCCTACCTATCTCCTGAGGGAATACTCACACGTGATCTGCATTGTTATTTATGCAAATCCAACGGCAAACGCTGGGACTGCACGTGACGTCATCCACTCAGTAACTGGCAGGCTGCAGACAGAACACCCAGATACTCTTCTCCTCATCTCAGGCGATTTCAACCATGTTTCACTGTCTCCCATTCTACCCACGTTCACCCAGTATGTCACATGCCACACTAGAGACAATAAAACACTGGACTTATTCTACGCAAACACTAAGGAGGCGTACACCTCATCACCACTCCCCCCACTCGGGAGATCGGATCACAACTTAGTTCATCTCCGGCCGGTGTACAAACCCCTAGTGCACAGACAACCTCCGGTCATGCGCACAGTGAAGTTATGGTCTGAGGAGGCAATGGATGCTCTAAAGGACTGCTTTGAAACCACTGCCTGGGAGTAGCTCTGCGATCCACATGGTGAGGACATCGATGGCCTCACTCACACCATCACGGACTACATCAGCTTCTGTGTGGATAACACCGTACCCACCAAGACCATACGGTGTTACTCAAACAACAAACCCTGGATCAACCCTGAGATAAAAACACTTCTGAGGGAGAAGAAGAGGATCTTCAGGTTGGGGAACAGGGAGATGCTGAAGTCCGTACAGAGGGAGCTGAGGAGAAAGATCAGAGAAGGCAAGGACAGCTTCAGGAAGAAGATGGAGGATAAGCTGCAACAGAGCGACATTAACAACCTTAAATCCATCTCTGGGCTCCAGAATACCTCCCCCCAGGCTATGGGGGGCAGGGAGTGGGCGAACAATCTGAATCTGTTTTTCAATAGGTTTGACCAACCGCCCTCCCCCCCGATTGCACAACAACCACTGCTGCCTCTGAAGACATCAAGTCCTGCTGCCCACTCCCCACTCCACCATCACCCCCCCCACTCCCAACACACAGCCCCCCAACCTGACCCTCACTAAGACCCAGGTGAGGACGGAGCTGAGGAAGATCAAGGCGAGGAAGGCGTCGGGACCGGATGGCATCAGTGCAAAGCTCCTCAAGTCCTGTGCAGACCAGCTGTGTGGGATTGTGGAGTACATCTTCAACCTGAGCCTGAAGCTGGGGAGGGTACCACAGCTGTGGAAAACATCTTGTGTGGTACCTGTACCAAAGACTTCCCACCCCAAAGATCTGAACAGCTACAGACCAGTGGCCCTGACGTCCCACATGATGAAGACCCTGGAAAGACTGCTCCTTGCTCACCTCCGCCCCCTGGTGGGACCAGCGATGGATCTACTCCAGTTCGCCTACCAGCATGGCATTGGGGTGGAGGATGCGGTCATCTTCCTCCTTCACCGTTCTCTGTTCCACCTGGAGAAGCCCGGGAATGCGGTGAGGATCATGTTCTTTGACTTCTCCAGTGCTTTCAATACCATCCAACCGATGATCCTGAAGGACAAGCTGCTGTGCGCAGGGGTGGACCAGCACCTGTCATCATAGATCCTGGACTACCTCACAAACCGGCCACAGTTTGTGAGAACCCGGGACTGTGTGTCCGACACGATCATCGGTAGCATGGGGGCCCCCCAGGGAACGGTTTTGGCTCCCTTCCTGTTCACCCTTTATACTGCGGACTTCTCACACAGCACAACACACTGCCATCTACAGAAGTTCTCTGACGACTCTGCGATCGTTGGCCTCATCTCCAACGGAGATGAAGCTGAGTACAGAGGACTTATCCAGGACTTTGTGGACTGGTGCCATCGGAACTGCCTCCAGATCAATGAGAGGAAAACTAAGGAGCTGGTGGTGGACTGCCACAGGCAAGGACAACCCCTCACAGCACCAGTAAATATACAGGGAACAGACATCGAGATGGTGACATCCTACAAGTACCTGGGTGTTCATCTGAACAATAAACTAGACTGGTCACACAATACTGACGCACTCTACAAGAAGGGACAGCGCAGGCTATTCCTACTGAGGAGACTCAGGTCTTTTGGTGTACAAGGGGCGCTGCTGAAGACATTTTACGACACGGTGGTGGCATCAGCCATCACTTTTGGAGTGGTCTGCTGGGGCAGTGGCATTACAGCAGCTGATAGGAAGAGACTGAAAAAACTGATCAAGAAAGCTAGCTCTGTCCTGGGGCAGCGCCTTGACCCAGTGGAGTAGATGGGAGAGAGAAGGATGGTGGCTAAACTGTCATCTCTGCTGGAGTCCGAGTTCCACCCTATGCAGGACACACTGAATGTACTAAGGAGCTCATTTAGCAGCAGACTACATCATCCTAGGTGCACAACCGAGAGGTTTTGCAGGTCCTTCCTACCTACGGCTGTCAGACTGTACAACCTAAGCAGGACTGCTCGCAGAGATAGCAAAAAGACGTGACAACCTAATAGTATTGAATGCAAAAGACGCAATAGACTTACACAATGGTCCCCTCCGGTATACAACTAGGAAAAGACCGGTAGCTACGGAGGGTGACAATATGCATGGGTACATAATCATACCATGTAGGATAACTAAGTAGATGGTTATGCTGCTGTTTCATCCCATCTAGCAACAATGCTCTGCACTGTGTGTGTTTATATATTTACATATTTATTCCATCTAGCTACAATGCTCAGCACTGGGTGTGTTCATATTTATATATCTATATATTTATTCCATCTAGCTACAATGCTCCGCACTGTGTTTTTATATATCTATATATTTATTCCATCTAGCTACAATGCTCCGCACTGTGTGTGTTTATATATTTACATATTTATTCCATCTAGCTACAATGCTCTGCACTGTGTTTATATATTCATATATTTATTCCATCTAGCTTCAACGCTCCACACTGTATGTGTGTTTATATATCCACATATTTATTCCATCTAGCTACAATGCTCCGCACTGTGTGTGTTTATATATTCATATACAGTGATCCCTCGCTACTTCGCGCTTCACCTTTCGCGCCCTCAGTGCATCGCAGATTTTTCAAAAATATTCATCAAAAATTCAAAATTGGACTTCCGGTTATGGCTGCCACGTAGGACGGACGTGTCTCGCTCTGCTCTGCTCCTGGAGAAAAAGATCGGCAGGTGACTCTCTCATTTGGGACAGAACGTATCCCAGCGTTTGGGCGAGGATATGTCAGCGAAGCCTAAGGCTGGAAAGCCAGGAAAAGGAAAAAGCGAGCCGCCGAAACAGTCCAAATTAACGGACTTTCAGGTCTGTGACGCAGCAGACAAGACTCCATATATGGCGGAGGAGGCTGGCAACGGTGCGATTTCTGCGGGGAATGGCGCAGATGCGCTGATGGCTGCCATGAGTTCAATGAGAGCGGACTTTTCCTCTAGATTTGATGGGATTATGACAGCGTTGGAAGGAATAAGAAAGGAATTGGGTGACTGTGTAGAACGAACGGCGCAGATGGAGCTCCGTCTCGCTAGTGCTGAAGATGACGTCACCCGTCTTCAATTAAAGGTGCGCACTTTGGAAAAAAAAAAAAAAATCTCTGGAAGATAATATTTTGGATTTGGAATCTCGGTCGAGACAGAATAATTTGAGGCTGGTGGGTCTTCCAGAGGAATCAGAAGGTCGGGACGTATGTTCCTTTCTGGAAAAGTGGATTCCGGAGGTGCTGGGCAGCGAGGAGTTGCAATCAGCAGTGGTTCTGGAAAAAGCACATCGTATTGGCCCACGGAGAGATAAGGGACTGCCGAGGACCTTAATTATGAAGTTTCTTAGCAACAGAGACAGGATGAAGATCTTCAACGCTGCACGTGCTAAAGGAGAGATTAAACACCAGGACCAGCAGGTGCGGTTCTACCCAGATTTGGCCACAGGAATCCAGCAATTGAGGAAGCAGTTTGATCCCGTACGTAAGGAGCTGCGCAACCTTGGGATTCGTCATGGTGTAATCTATCCTGCGAGACTGCTGACCACGTATGAGGGCAGAACCCACATCTTCAAGACCCCAGAGGAGGCGCAGGAGTTCATCAAGAAGATCAAAGAAGAAGAAGAGACTGGTGGGAGCTAAGCATGAACAAAATATAAGGTAGAATAATTAAGCATTTGCACAGGCATCTGACTGACTTGAAGTAAATAGTAAGTTTACAAAATATAGATTGTATTATATATTAAAAAAACAAAACAAAAACAAAACAAACAAAAAAAAAACTATGATGTACAAAGTTGTTAAAAATTTTGGAGTTAAGTTGGAAAACTACAGAGGAGAGTTAATGTTACGTCATTAAAAGCAGTAGAGTTAGGGTGATTGGGAGGATGAAGAAGGAGTGGCTTAGGCTGTTCCCCGTGGGTGTGGAACGGTCGATGGCTATATCGGGAGACAGAATTTTTCTTTTGATTTTGGGGGGTTTGCCACAAGTGTGGGAAGGGGAAATTTGTTTGTGTGTAGTTTGTAGGATGAATGTTCAACCACTCATGTTTTTGCTTCTCTGTATGAACATGTTTACACTGCAAGGTAATCCCAAACTCTCTATTGATCATGGACCAAAGTGTTAATCTTAATTTAACTTCATGGAATTGCAGAGGTCTACAAAATTTAAAAAAACTTAAACAAGTTATGAATAAAATAAAGGACATGGGTTCAAGAATTGTGTTTTTACAAGAAACTCATCTGATAGAGGAGGATGTTAAAAGAATTAGGAGTAGATGGCAGGGAAGTGTATTCACCTCTTCATTTTCATCCCGAGCCAGGGGAGTTATGACTCTCATACATAAATCAGTTCCTTTTCAAGTGAAAAATGTAATTGGAGACAAATTTGGAAGATATGTAATCATTCAAGGTTCTTTGCTATTAGAAAATATAAATCTTGTGAACTTATATGGTCCCAATATAGATGATCAGAAGTTCTTTGCTAATTTATTTCTCATCTTATCATCACTTACAGGGCAACATATAATAGCAGGGGATTTTATTTGTACATTGAATCCAGGTGTGGATAGATCAACAGGACTGGATTGTACGCACATTGGATGTAGGATGACTATTAATCATTTTATGAAAGAATTGAGATTGTTAGATATATGGAGAGAAATGAAACCACAAGTTAAAGCCTATTCTTGTTATTCCAGTACCTACAAGACATTCTCACGTATTGATTATTTTTTGATTTCCACAGAATTAAGGTCCAAGATTCAAAACTGCTTTTATGATAACATCGTGATCTCTGATCATGCACCCTGTTGTCTAATATATGTAGATAAAAAATTGACAAAGGAATCAGGTAGATGGCAATTTCAGCATAAATGGCTTCAGGATGAGGAATTTGTCAAGTATATAGAAAAACAGATAGACGAGTTCTTTGACATCAATACTACACAAACATCAGCATGTGTAAAGTGGGAGGCTTTCAAAGCTTTTATTAGGGGACATATTATTAGTTATACAGGATCAAAATCTAAGAAGACTCGAGAGGAGAGAGCTAAATTGGAACATAAAATAAAAAATCTTCAGGAAAAAGTGTATGCAGGAAGTGACCCAAGGTTGGAGAATGAATTACTGATTTTGAGAGCTGAATACGACAAAAAATCAGCGATCAGAGCTGCCTCGAGTCTTCTAAGATTGAAACAATCTTTTTATGAACAAGGTGAAAAATCAGGAAAATTATTAGCATGGCAGATTAAACAATTGGAAATTAAAACACCAATTACCAGTATTATAAGTAACGGACAGGTAGTTATAGATCCTTTAGAAATTAATAGAGCCTTTAGAGATTACTATGAAAAATTATATGATACCAAAAATGAACCTGATTTAACAAAACTAAATGGGTTTTTGAACGAACTATCTATACCGTGTATTCCAAATGAAAACAGGGAGATATTGGAGTCTAAAATTAGTCAAGAAGAAGTTGGGCTAGCCATTGATAATATGAAATCAGGAAAAAGTGCAGGACCAGATGGTCTTCCAGTTGACCTTTATAAAAAATTTAAGAATAAATTAATAAAACCTTTTTTGGAAATGGTTTTAGAAGCATTTCAAAATAATAATTTACCATCATACATAAATAATGCCTTAATTATACTGCTGCCAAAACCAGGTAAGCCCTCTAATAAATGTGAAAATATGAGACCAATAAGCCTATTAAACGCCGACCTTAAGATAATCTGTAAAATTTTAGCAAGACGAATACAAGAAATTTTACCAAATATTATTAATCGAGATCAGAATGGCTTTATAAAGGGTAGACAAGGCTTCCATAATGTAAGAAGACTATTTAATATTATTTATTTTAATAAAGAAGCACCGGATACAGCTCTCCTATCATTGGACGCCGAAAAGGCCTTTGATAGAGTTGAATGGCCCTTTCTTTTTGAAGTCCTACAAAGGTTTGGACTTGGAAATAATTTCATAAAATGGGTTCAAATAATATACAATAATGCTACAGCAGAAATCCTAACAAATAACAATATTTCAAAACCAATAAAAATCAATAGAGGATGTCGACAAGGCTGTCCACTTTCACCTTTACTGTTTACTATGGCAATTGAACCTTTAGCGATAGCGATACGTTTACATTCACAAATATATGGAATTAAAGTTGGACCAACAGAACATAAAATCTCCCTGTACGCCGATGATATAATTTTGTTTATGTCGAATCTAAAAAAATCAATTCCAACCTTGTTGAATTTAATAAAGAATTTTGGGGAAATATCAGGATATAAAATAAATAAAACTAAATCTTCAATATTAATGCTAAATGAGACCCAGAGAAATTACCCAGCCCCTGAGGTAAATCAATTCAATGTTGTAAATCAGTTTAAATATTTAGGAATCCAAATTATGCCTAAGCTAGAATCAGTCGCCAGTGTCAACTATGAAGCCTTAATGTCAGATATCAGTGAGTTAACTCAGAGATGGATGTCACTACCAATGTCGATGATCGGGAGAATCAATATACTTAAAAGTAATATTTTACCTAAAATACTTTATTTATTTCAATACATTCCCTTATCACCACCTTTAGATCTATTCTCAAGAATAAAAAAAAAGTTAGTGGAATTTATATGGAACAACAGGAGGGCTAGATTACGTTTGTCTTTATTATATTTACCATTTGATCGTGGAGGTCTGAAATGTCCAAATTTTATGTTGTATTATTGGTCGGCACAACTGAGGTCTATGACATATTATTTTTCATCAAATGATCTCCCTCACTGGACTGAAATGGAATCATACAATTTACCTTTACCTCTTCCCATATTCATATACTCAGATTCGGCAAAAAAATTACAAAAACAAGTTAAAAATCCATTTGTAAAGCATATGATCAAAATATGGTGTGAAGCTAAAAACTATTTAAAAGAACCACAGTTATTGTCACAATTTAGTCCAATATGGGGTAATCAATATTTTAAACCAGGGAGAGCGGACGCTGTATTTAAAGTATGGAATTTAAAAGGGATACAAAAGATTCAGGATTTATATTTGCCATGTGCAGACAACATAATGTCTTTTGAAGAGCTGAGGATCAAATTTAATCTCAATAGAACACATTTTTTTAAATATCTTCAACTTAGAAACTTTATTCGATCAAATCAAAATAAAGCTCTCACTCGACCTATTTATTCATCCTTGGAAAAAATGATGATGAAAGATAGTAAAAGAAAGGGTATTATTTCAGAGTTTTATAACTCATTGACACTATCTTCAAGTGAAAATTCACTGAAAAGATTAAACTACTGGAAAGAAGATCTGCAAATTGAAATTTCAGAGGAACAATGGGAATTGGCTTGTACAGAAGCTCAAACCAAATCAATAAATGCACGCCTTAAATTGATACATTTCAAATGGTTAATGCGGATGTATGTTACACCGGAGGAGTTAAATAGATATAACAAAAATATACCAGATACGTGCACAAAATGCATGGAAAGTAAAGGAACCCTATTTCATTGTTTATGGGAATGTAGATTAATAAGAATGTTTTGGGAAGAGGTGAGGGTAACAATTGAAAAAATAATCTCAAAACAAATCATATTGAATCCTAAACTGTTTTTGTTGGGTCTGTACCCAGAAAAGCATAATTTTAATAAAAGTGAAAGAACATTCATAGACCTCAGTTTGCTTAATGCCAAAAAATGTATTGCACTATTATGGAAAAAGACTCATAGACCAGATGTGACTCAGTGGTTAAGACAGATGTTAACAAACCTTCCATTAGAAAGAATAACATATATACTAAAATCAAAGGAAATTGTGTTTGAGAATATATGGAGACCTTTTATTGATTATGTAAAAAATTTAAACATAACTCTTGAAGAAGAAGGTGAATGATGTGTGTGGACCTTGTAAATTCCAAACTGGTGAACATAATATGTATACTTATGTATTGGATTGTCTAGACTAAACAGAGGAGCATTGTTGAAGACTTGATTTTGTTGGTGGTTGTTGGTGTTTTTAGTGCATTTTTTTTTTTGTAGTACTTTAGTGTTAGTGTTTGATTGTTTGTATCATGTTTGTTAAAAAAAAAAAAAAGGTTCAATAAAGATATTGTGGAAAAAAAAAAAATTCAAAATTGAGAAATAATGGGCGGGCGCTAGCAGAAGGCAGGGAGACTACATTAGACCATCAGGTATCAACACGGAGAGCCCGCACAACTCAAAAAATCCACCTCTCTGTTCGCTGTTCTCGTGTTGGCTCGGCTCGGAAATCTCGCAAGCTGATTGGCCGAGACGTTTCACCCCGCAAGCTGGTTGGCCGAGACGTTTCACCCACCTCCTCTCCCTGCCGAGCGCCCATGAAGGGAAGGAAGACCGCATTCATTGCTCTTTATCGCTCGTGTTACGTAGTCTCGCAGCGTGGAACTTTTTGCTGTTCTCTTGTGCCATTTTGTGCGAAATAGTCTTCCCATCGATCCACTACGCCGCCTCCTGCAGCTTCTCCAGCTCTATCGGAAGCTGCCCTCGATGATCCTGCACTTCTAGCACCTGACGATGAGGCGTCACCTGAGGAGCAGTAAAGCTCTCATTAACCTGTGAAGTAAATCATCTTCATCTTGAGTTACGTATCTTGTTATAAGAATAAAAGAGTTCTAAAAACATATTTATGTACACTTTATTTACATCTACGTATGTATGTACACATACACACACACACACACACGTATCATATGAGAGAGAGAGAGTGAGGGAATGAACGTACGTATTATTTATGGATGATGTCATTAGGGGTGACGCTACTTCGCGGTTTTTCACTTTTCGCGGTCGGTTCTGGAACCCATTAACCGCGATAAGTGAGGGATCACTGTATTATTCCATCTAGCTACAATGCTCCGCACTGGGTGTTTATATATTTATATATTTATTCCATCTAGCTACAATGCTCCGCACTGTGTGTCTATATATTTATGTTTATATGTACATACACTACCGTTCAAAAGTTTGGGGTCACTTAGAAATTTCCTTATTTTTGAAAGAAAAGCACTGTTTTTTTCAATGAAGATAACTTTAAACTAATCAGAAATACACTCTATACATTGCTAATGTGGTAAATGACTATTCTAGCTGCAAATGTCTGGTTTTTGGTGCAATATCTACATAGGTGTATAGAGGCCCATTTCCAGCAACTATCACTCCAGTGTTCTAATGGTACAATGTGTTTGCTTATTGCGTCAGAAGGCTAATGGATGATTAGAAAACCCTTGTGCAATCATGTTAGCACAGCTGAAAACAGTTTAGCTGGTTAGAGAAGCTATAAAACTGACCTTCCTTTGAGCAGGTTGAGTATCTGGAGCATCACATTTGTGGGGTCGATTAAATGCTCAAAATGGCCAGAAAAAGAGAACTTTCATGTGAAACCTGACAGTCTATTCTTGTTCTTAGAAATGAAGGCTATTCCATGCGAGAAACTGCCAAGAAACTGAAGATTTCCTACAACGGTGTGTACTACTCTCTTCAGAGAACAGCACAAACAGTCTCTAACCAGAGTAGAAAGAGAAGTGGGAGGCCCCGCTGTACAACTGAGCAAGAAGATAAGTACATTAGAGTCTCTAGTTTGAGAAATAGACGCCTCACAGGTCCTCAACTGGCAGCTTCATTAAATAGTACCCGCAAAACGCTAGTGTCAACATCTACAGTGAAGAGGCGACTCCGGGATGCTGGCCTTCAGGGCAGAGTGGCAAAGAAAAAGCCATATCTGAGACTGGCCAGTAAAAGAAAAAGATTAATATGGGCAAAAGAACACAGACATTGGACAGAGGAAGATTGGGAAAAAAGTGTTATGGACGGACGAATCGAAGTTTGAGGTGTTTGGATCACACAGAAGAACATTTGTGAGAGGCAGAACAACTGAAAAGATGCTGGAAGAGTGCCTGACGCCATTTGTCAAGCAAGGTGGGGGTAACGTGATGGTCTGGGGTTGCTTTGGTGCTGGTAAGGTGGGAGATTTGTTCAGGGTAAAAGGGATTTTGAATAAGGAAGGCTATCACTCCATTTTGCAACGCCATGCCATACCCTGTGGACAGTGCTTGATTGGAGCCAATTTCATCCTACGACAGGACAATGACCCAAAGCACACCTCCAAATTGTGCAAGAACTATTTACAGAAGAAGCAGGCAGCTGGTATTCTATCTGTAATGGAGTGGCCAGCACAGTCACCAGATCTAAAGCCCATTGAGCTGTTGTGGGAGCAGCTTGACCGTATGGTACGCAAGAAGTGCCCATCCAGCCAATCCAACTTGTGGGAGGGGCTTCTAGAAGCGGGGGGTAAAATTTCTCCAGATTACCTCAACAAATTACTGCGCCACCACTGCGCCACCACTGCACGGTGGCGCAGTGGTTTAGCACTGTGGCAGCACAGTTTACCCTCGGCCGGGGGATCGCGGGGATCATGAGATCGTGGGTTCGATCCCAGCCCCCAACCAACAGTGAGCTGTGTGGCGTTTGCATGTTCTCCCCGTGTTGCGTGGGTTTACTCCGGGATTTCTCCGGTTTCCTCCCGCATACCAAAAACATGTAGGTTTAGGGCGCTCGCGCACGCAGCGACCGGCAGCCGGTGGCTTGTCACCAGACTGCAAACCAAATCTACCTACGGGTACAAATAAGTAACAAAAAAAAAAAAAAATTAACAGCTAGAATGCCAAAGGTCTGCAATGCTGTAATTGCTTCAAATGGAGGATTCTTTGACGAAAGCAAAGTTTGAAGGAAAAAATTATTATTTCAAATACAAATCATTATTTCTAACCTTGTCAATGTCTTGACTATATTTTCTATTCATTTTACAACTCATGGTGGTAAATAAAAGTGTGACTTTTCATGGAAAACACAAAATTGTCTGGGTGACTCCAAACTTTTGAATGGTAGTGTATGTATACTCGCTGCTCTTGTTTTTTTTCTTGCCTTCTGATTGTTGCTCTGAATGTTGCTATCCCTGTGCTGTTGCAATCCTGGAATTTCCCCATTGTGGGACTAATAAAGGCTTATCTTATCTTATCTTATCTTATCTTATCTTACCTGCTGTCCAACCTGATAAGGCGGAGCCGGGGTCCTGCGGCAGTTGGCAATGTCAGCGTTGTGGCTTGCCATGCACTGCAGAGCGGCCCTGGTAGTCCTCCACAGTTGGCGACAGTGCGGGACTGAACTGATGGAACAGCAATCTCCTCCTCATCCTCTGGGAACAAGGGGGGGTTGTAACCTAAGGATGCTTCAAAGGGAGAGAGACCAGTAGCAGTGGAAACAGTGGAATTGTGTGCATACTCAATCCATGGTAAGTAGGAACTCCACTACACCAGATTGGAAGCCGTGATGCACCTCAGAGCTGCCTCCAACTCCTGGTTGGTGCATTCACTTGCCATTGCTTTGTGGATGATACCCAGAAGACAGGCTCACCGTGGCCCCAATAGCCTTACAGAAGGCTCGCCAAACTTGAGAGATGAACTGGGGCCCACGGTCTGACATGAAGTCCACTGGAATACCATGAAGCTGCACCACATGCAGAGTGAGGAGGTCGGCTGTTTCCTTGGCCGCAGGGAGCTTCTGCAGGGGAATAAAGTGAGCAGCTTTGGAAAATCTATCCACAATGATAAGAATGACAGTGTGACCAGTAGATGGGGGAGACCGGTCACAAAGTCCAGGGCCACATGGGACCAGGGTCTGCTCGGGATGGGGAGAGGATGCAATAGGCCCGAAGGGGGAGAGGAGGACGACTTACAGGTTGCACAATGAGGACAGGCTTGAATGAACTCACCAACGTCCCTCCGCAATGAAGGCCACCAGAAGGTCCTCTGTAACTGGGCCACAGTGCGTGTTACTCCAGGGTGACACATAATCTTGGAGGAGTGCAACCAATCGATGACTTCACCCCGGACTGAAGAGGGCACATACATCCATCCCGCCGGCCCCCCGCCCGGGTCGACCTCAGTCTCCTGCGCTCTCCTAACCTTCTCCTTGATGTCCCATGAGAGCGCGCCGATGATGCACGAAGGTGGAACAATAGGGTGCGGCATCGTCTCAGCTGCTTCAGGAGAAAATTGCCTGGAGAACATGACAGGCTTGGTGTTCTTCGACCCCGGGCAGTAGGTGATGGTAAAATTAAATCTGCCGAAGAACAGGGACCAGTGGGTTTGACTAGAATTTGGTCATTTGGCTGTCCTAAGATATTCCAGGTTTTTGTGATCGGTCCAAACAACGAAAGGCTAGGAGGCGCCCTCCAGCCAGTGGCGCCACTCCTCCAAGGCCAGTTTAACTGCCAACAGCTCCCTGTCCCCTATGTCATAATTCCTCTCAGCAGGAGACAGACGATGGGAAAAGAAGGCGCAGGGGTGGATCTTGTCGTCGGCGGGGGAGTGCTGGGACAACACTGCTCCTACCCCGAAGTCCGAGGCGTCCACCTCCACCAGGCATTACAGGGCGGGGTCCACCTGAGCCAAAACAGGGGGAGAGGAAAACACAGATTTCAGTTTAACAAATGCCGCCTCTGCCTCTTTAGTCCAGCAAAATGGCACCTTGCTAGAAGTGAGGCGGGTGAGAGGTAGAGCAATAATGCTGTCATTTTTAACAAAACGTTGATAGAAATTGGCAAAGCCCCAAAACTGCTGTAGCTGTTTACAAGAGGCTGGAACTGGTCACTCCACCACCGCCTTTGCCTTCTCTGGGTCTGCTAAGATTTTCTTATGGGAAATGACAAACCCCAAAAATGTGGTGGAAACGGTGTGGAACTCGCACTTCTCTGCTTTGACGTTTAACTGGTTTTCCAACAGGCGCTGCAGGACCCGTCTGACATGCACCTGATGTTCCTTCAGAGACCGGGACAAGATGAGAATGTCATTGAGGTACACAAATACAAATGAATCCAGAAAGTCCCTCAATACATCACTGATGAGTCATTGGAATATCGCATTTTCGCATTTCGCATTATCGCATTATCGCATATTTGGTTAAACCAAAAGGCATGACCAGGTACTCAAAATGACCACTAGGGGTGCGGAACGCCATCTTCCACTCATCCCCCTCTTTGATACGAACCAGGTGATAGGCGTTGCGGAGATCCAACTTGGTGAACACCGTGGCCCCCTGGAGAGAATCAAATGCGGTGTTAATAAGGGGGAGAATGTACTTGTCCTTCACCGTGATATTATTTAGTTCCCTGCAGTCAATGCCTAGTCTGAGTGAGCCATCCTTTTTACTGACAAAGAAAAACCCCGCCCCCACTGCCGAGGATGAGGGCCTGATAATGCCAGAGCTCAAGGACTCCTTAATGTATTTGTCCATCGCCTCTCGCTCAGGGGCAGAGAGGCTATAGAGCCGGCTGGATGGTAAAGGAGCCCCAGGCAGGAGGTTCCCCCTACCGCCCCTAGTCATAGGGGCGGTGGGGGGGAAGTGATAGCACCTTAGCCTTGCTGAAAACGGAACCAAGATCATGGTATTCAGGAGGCACGGAAGAGAGATCAGGTGGTGGTGAATCAGGAGAGCAGAGGGGCACAGATGGAGAACAGGCAGCCGACTGCAGATAGGCACTCAAACATAATGAACTCCAAGAAGCAATGCTTCCTGTCCGCTAGTCAATAACGGGGTTATGCAGCCTAAGCCAGGGATAACCCAGAATGACGGAGGAGGCAGATACAGAAAGCACAAAAAAACTAATTTGTTCCTGGTGATTACCTGACACCAGGACTGAGACAGGGGCAGTCTGTTTAGCCACAATGGCGAGAGGAACTTTAGACAGGGCAATCAATTTCAAAGGAGTTCTCAGCTGATAGCACTAGAGACCCAGCCGGGTTACCAAACTCTTGGAAATAAAGCTCTGCTCAGCTCCAGAATCAATGAGAGCGTGGGTGGATATTTCCTTGTGAATGTGTAGAAAGGGGATAAGAAGCATAAACCTAGTAAGGGATTTGGCTTTAGATATGTCCGTAAGTCCCCCCTACTGTGATGCACGGACCCCCCCCTTTTGGCAGCTTGGGGCAGGAGACCAGTTCATGTTCCTTGCTAGCACAGTATAAACACAAGCCAAGGTCACGGCGGCGTTGTCTCTCAGCAGGTGGCAACTTAGATTGACCCATTACCATGGGTTCCTCGGCCTCGGGGGAATCAGAGGGAGGGAGGGCCAGCAAGGGGGACTGCGGGAAGTGGTGAAAGTGAGCACCAGAGTGATCGGGAGGTTGATGCTCGTTAGCTCGTTCCCTCAACCTGTTTTCAATATTAATGGCGAGAGTGAATAGCTCATTCAATTTAGACGGCTTCTCGATCTGGACCAATTCATCCCGCAGACTAAGGCTATGGCTACGTACAAAAATGCTGCAGAGGGCAGCATCCTCCCACCCGACCTCTGCTGCCACCACCCGGAAATCAACTGAAAAATCAGCGACAGACTTAGTCCCCTGTTTAAGATTGAGTAACCAAGTGGTGAGCACACTATCCCGGCCAGAGTGATCAAATACCTCATTGAACTCTGCTACAAACCAGTCATATGTGTAATTAGAATAGTTGGGACGAGCTACGACGGCGTAAACCCACGCTAAGGCCCGCCCCTCCAGTAAATCAACTACATAACCAATATGGCTGGGATTCGTGAGAAAATCCCCCAGCACCCGCTGAAACACAATACTGCATTGTAACAGAAAGCCCCGTGCCTCCCTTAACTTGCCACTAAAATGGGCGGGGGTGGGAACCGGGGTCAAACGAGAATGCTGGGTGGGAAGTGGGATGGAACTAGCTGCCCCCCCCCCCCCCGAAGCAGGTGGAAAAGGCTGTGTCTGGGTGAGATGATCGAGGGGAATGTTAATGTGAGTCAGCTGTGTCAAAGTGACCTGTTGTTGATAAGACAATTGGTCTAAATGAGTCTCAGTGATGTTAATCCATTGTGCGAGAGCACTGTCTGCTGGGTTTACCTGACGGAGACGTACTGACATGTTTCGGACAAACCCAGATGCAGACTCAGACTCAGAATAAACGCAATTATCTTTATTGAATGCGTGTGTGAATGTGTGTGGAAGTGCAAATGAGAATGAGTGCAGGAGAGCGAGCAGAGCGAGGACAAGTCTGGCAACCCTAGCAGAGAGGAGAGACAAGAGTATGAGCTCTCTGTAAACGGTTTGCATAAACAAGTGGTTAATCAGTCTTACGGTGCAGGTGAGAAGTTGAGGCGCTGAAGAACATCCAAGCTGCCCCGTATGCCTGTGCCTCAGTCCGTTGCGTGTTCATGCTGGTGTGATGATTCAGGTGCTTCAGAGGAGAATAGTTCATTCATGGGAACCGGTGTTTCTTCAGGGTGTAGGTGAAGGTCTCGGTCCGCCGCCAGGAGGAGGTACTCAGCCCAGGGGAATCCACCTGTGCACAGGGGAGAATAGAGGGAAGGAGCGGAGAGGAGTGATTTCTTGAAAAAGCTTACGTTGTGTTCGGGAGACAAAACTCCCAGATGATCAAGCGTAGCAGGAAAGGTGAGGGAGGCGAGGCTCCCTTGCAGAAGGAGAAGTAGACTGTAACACAGAGTTCTTTCATCCAAGTGGATCATTGATGTGTCCGTGAAGAATGAGAGGCAGCGCTCCTAAAGAAGGCAACCTAATTGGAGGAGCAGGTGTGCGCACAGCTGTGGAGACAATTAGGGCAGCAGGCACACAGAGTGGATCACCACAGATGGAAACAGCGGAGGCAGAAATGGTAGCAGATAATGGTGGAGAGAGCTCAGGAGCGGTGGTAATTAACTGCTGCTGAGCCTCCTCACCGGGAACAGAACAAGATCTTTCTGTGGCAGATGTTAAAAAATGGAAA
The DNA here is from genome assembly GCA_020510985.1 of Pholidichthys leucotaenia. Classification (NCBI taxonomy): domain Eukaryota; kingdom Metazoa; phylum Chordata; class Actinopteri; order Cichliformes; family Pholidichthyidae; genus Pholidichthys; species Pholidichthys leucotaenia. Next base: position 342,523,313 of record CM035840.1, read on the forward strand.
GGTACTTGCTTCTGTTCCTGTTCTGCCGCCATGGGTAAGTCAAACGAGTCCTCCCGGAAAAAGCTGGAGCTCGTCTGACGAAGAGCCAGAGCCGGAGGTACATGATTTCGAGAGAAGTGGTGTCTCCTGGCGCCTTTCTTCTACCTGGACCCGCCGAATGCCAACCGAGATTTATAAACCTCTTCCTTTTTGGTGGCGGACTCTGCAGGAGATAACAGTGGCGGGGGAAGGGGGGGGGGCTGCTGGCTCCAGCGAGGAGGAGATGGTGGGAAACCGTGGTGGTGGAGAGATAGGGAGCTCCCGCACCCAGGGATGGAAACAGATGTCTGCATTCATTTCCATCATCACTGCGGTAGCCTCTCCAATGCTCCACAGTGTCCTCAGGATTAGAGCAGTGTCGCACAGTGGCCGCACAGTCCAGTACCTGGATGACCACACAAAGCTGCTCCATTCTCCACCTCTTCTCACTTCTCCTTTTTTCGTCTGCTGGGTCCTGAACTGGCAGTGTCCTTCTGTTAGGATTGCCCCTCTGGGGCAATGAAGGAGAAGCCCACATGCAAGCCAGATTTGATAAACCATAGTTTAATGCATGAAGCAGAACAGAAAATAATACAGCTCAAGGGCTAAATAAAAGGCAAAACACGGCAGGCTTCAAGCACAGGATGACAGGCCGGGTTACTCACAGACAGACTAACAGAAGCGTGGGTGAGACGCCAACATTCACCATAAACCAAGGACACCGCACAGAACACAGACTGAAATGCATATATAGACAGGAGGGATAATCACGGCAACAAGGAACAGATAGGCACAATTAAGGGTAATCAGAGACGCAGGGAATGGCAATAGGTATGGAAAACATGAAGGACAGAGACAAAAGGTAAACAGATACCCACACAGACCCAGGACCAAACGGGATGACACAGAAGATGACAACAGTCAACTCAGGGGAGCACAGAGGGCAATAAATGTAAACAAATACTCATGATAAATGCAAATCAGGAGGAAAAACAGAACAAAACTGAACATAAAGCGTGGACAAGATCCTGTGATCATGTCCCGACTATGAAAACCGGGGCACAAGCCCATGGGCCCAGGCTTGTGTGGGGCCCTGAAAGAAATTCTATTTTTTTGTTTAGTTTTGGTATTTTTTTGTCTTGCTAATTCTGCTGTGCCCAATGTTTAATGGAGGATTTGTTTTGACCAATCAACTTTTTATTTGTTGAGGTGTTCATCTGCCCTGCCTGCTTAATTTAATTGGTTAAGAATTGGCATTTGACCTGATTAACATTGGATATGGGCTGGTAGTGAATCCGCCATTGAATAAATGGTTAACATTAGGAAGTACAATAGTGGAACCCAAAACAGAAAAAAGAAGAAAGAAAAACACAAACGTGAGAAGGAGGTTTTAAAAAAGACTCCTAACTTGACAGGATTTTTTAAAGTAGCGATACAGCTGAACCAGGGCCGACCCAAGGCATAGACCATATAGGCCTTTGCCTAGGGTACCCCCTGCTGGAAGGGGCACAGCTGCGAGCCTTCATTTTTTTAATTAATAAAATAAAAATCCTAATAGTCAGAGGTGCTGTGCCGGCAGACAAGGCAGTCAAATGTTTACAGCCCCAGGCCAGTATGGGGCCTTCAAGGGCTGACCAACTTTGAATCACTTCTTCAGCAGTGCAGTTTGTGTGGCTCTACTCCCTACCCACACCACTCCGGTTACACCTTTTATGTAAACAAGCTGCAGAGAGAACCTTGTTGAGATTTGTAAAATTTGTAAAATCAAATAAATATGCAGGATATGGTTCGCTTATCCTCCACCTGCCAGATGACCAGGGTGACAAACTCTGCTTTAACAGCAGGACCAGTGGTTCTGTCAGCAGTGATTCCACCTCTGACTGGCCGATCCTGTGGATTCAAACTCCGGCTGCAATTAGCTCCAACTACGGTCCTGTCCTATGGGTTCCCTCTCAAACATGATTTATAACGACAAAACAGCAAAGGCAGGACAAAATTTATTGTAGTGGTTGTTCATTTTTGCTCTTCTTGTGTGTGGTTGTGTGCACATACACAATTGTCTGTTGCAATTTTGAAATTAATATAATCTGTCAGAATAATGACAGACGATCTTCTGATTAATTTACACTCTTTGGGCCCTATTTTGATGATCATCCGCGGACTTTTCCGTCAGACTTTCCACCATATACCAGTGTTTTTGTTAGTTTCTGTTTTGTCTGTTTTTTACGCTTTGCATCATGCCATCAAATTACCAGTAGACCAGTAGACCTCCCTATGCGCTGGCAGGGGGAGGTTCATTTCAAAGAGGTATGGCAGTGTGCAATCTAATGCGCATTACTATTATAGTCCATGTCATGAGATAGTAAACAATAAAGCGCTCAATAATAATGCATAAAAAACAGCTACGAAATGATGCAGTGCAACTTTACCCATGAGTAAAGTCACACCCCCTCTACTTCTGCATGTGGGACTTTGGAAAAATAATTTTTTTAACCTGACCATATTTTGCCAGGAGTTACACATATGTTTGTCAATTTAAAAGGCAATTTTAACATAAATAAAGGTATAGGTTGTTGTCTAACTGTGAAAGTACAGTATATCAGGTAAAATATGTAAATTGAAAAGACTACAAACACAGACAGATGTTATGTCATAGTTTTTGAAGTGAGCCTACAGGGAAGTATCAAGTTTATACTATCAACAGTCATTTGGATTCGCTGTATAATGACAAATCAACAAAGGTAGGGTAAAATTTATTGTGGTGGTGGCTGTGTTGTGTTGCTATGGGGACATATTATTGTGTGACATGGGTGGTGGCTCCACCTTGCCAGTTCCGCTACCACCCGGGGTATAAGAGAGCTGTGAGGAAGAGGAGTGGTTTCTTTGGCCTCCTCTCAGCCTGATGGCTGTGCCTGTGTTGTGAGGGTGAGTCACAAATAAAGTCGTGTCCAGTTCAAAGCTCAGTCTCATCCTTTGCTCCCTTTTACTGACATAACATTTGGCAACGAGGGTAAAAAGTATGGATGCGGGGGTTACTTCAATTCAGCCATTTTTGGAGCTTCCCGGTGAGCCGCCCATCCCTTGGGCAAGGTGGTTTGCTGCCTTTCAAAACTATTTAGTAGCATTGGACCTTGGAAGACTGGAGAAGTTGTGGGCACGGGCACTGTTGGTTCACAACTTGGGAATGGAAGGACAATGTATCCTTAGTACCTTAGGTGAGGGTGATAGCTTTGAAGAAGTGGTTGAGCTAATGGCATGACATTCTCGCGCCCCAGAAAACGTCATCGTCTGGAGGATCCAGTTTTGGCAGCGCCGCCAGCGGACTGGCAAGTCAGTGCAGCAATATGCAGCAGATGTACATCAGCTGTCCAAGGACTGTCAGTTTGGAGTGTTAGAGGAAGAGATGGTCCACAACCAGTTGGCGGAACATACTGTTTGTCCGGCAACAAGGTCAAAGCTCCTCACACACTTGGGCAAGCTGACGTTAGTCATGTCCATCGAGTTAGCTCAACAGTTTGAGGCGGCAGACAAGCTGTCACAGGAGCTTGGTGAAAGAGTGTCACACTGCCATTTTGAACCATAGTCGACGTCGCAGGCAGTGGACCTGGACAGCGACGATGGCATGGAGGATGATGAGGAATGCCCTAATGCTGTAAAGATGAGGTCCGCCCCGGGATCGCCCAGGTGTTTGGATTGTGGGTCCACCAAATACCGTTATAAGGCTAGAGAGTGTCCAGCAAGAGGAAGATGCTGCGGCAAGTGCGGACTCCTGCATCATTTTGCCAGGGCATGCTATAGGTTGGAGCGAGGGGACCCGTGATGCAAGGAGGACCCCCCCTGCTCCAACTCCCACGGTCATTCACATTGTGTCGCCAAGTACAGACGGTTGTTCCTATTGCATGGTGGAACTGGATGGGGTAACGGTGCTATTACTGATTGACACGGGAGCAGTGAGGTCTGTGTTGAACTGGTCAACAGTGAGGAGTTTCTTCCTACATTATCGATTGAGAGGTCACTCAGCACCGCTGTGTGGGTATGGTGGAAGAAGATTGGCCACGGTGGGATCGGTGAAACTGATGGCTAGGTACAAGTCGGCGGAGGTGTCCAGCTTGAAGTTCATCATGACTGCCCGTGGAAAGAATATTATGCGGTGTGATCTGTTTTATGGATTGGGCTTCACCATCACCAGCAGCATTGGAGAAGAGTGCTCGGGCTGTCATTTGTGGAACAGGCCGGTTCCACGAACAATGGACGGAGCTGTGTGGGACAAACCTTTGCCTAGTATTCTGGATGATGAGCAGGACCAACCCCACCCAGGGCCATCACGGGAGGGTCCCAGTGCCAGTGCCCAAGTAACCCTAGCTGAAGGAACTGGGCGGCGCGGTGGGACACCCGTGACGGTGGGTGGAGCTGATTGGATGACCCATTCTACTCCTGGAGTTCGGCTGGTACCGGTGAGCAGGGGGTCACAATGGCTTCGACCGGCAGAAAAATGAAATGAAAGGTAAATGAAAAATGAAAGAAAAATGAAAGAGAGCGGGGCAGGACCAGCTGGCACAGTGAAACGACGTGCCAGGGACACTGGAAGCCGAGTAGGGCTCCCCCGGGGGTTCGCGGATGTGGTCCGACCCAGTAAAGAGGCCCAGGCCCAGTAAAGAGGTGTTCAGGGCAAACATCGACGACACGATGACCAGGGGTGGCTGCAGATGGTGGCTGTTGGGGAGGATGGCTACCTCCAGCTATCTGATGGCTTGTGGAGGCATCCCAAAGAGCTGTGGCGCGCCCAAAATGTGAGGGAGGTGTTTGGACTTTGACGTGGGTAATCCCCAGGAACAAAGAAAAGAAGGTACACTGGAGGGGAGCCGTCTGACGGTTTCCCGGGTGGTGGTTCCTCTACTGGGACAGACTGATACATGGTGATGGAAGTGGGAGATAACCGGGTTGTATATTAGTTCTGTTAATGGGATTGTTTTGTGTTTTATATTATTTATTTTAGGAACATGGCAGTTTTCTGTTTAGTGGACTGTTCTTTTAGTAAAGATGACAGAATAATCCGTCTTGCCGTGTGGGGGTTGGACGGTAGGCCATCTTTCCCCCCCTAGTTTTAGTTGTTTTGAGTGAGTGTGATAGACCTTTAAGCATTTCTGTTCAGTTTTAGTGCATGAGTCGGGCTCCAAATTGGGGAGGGTCTCGACTGTGTGCATGTGCTGTGGACCATTTTTTTTTTTATGTGTGTGTGGGGGGGTGTTGTGTTGTTATGGGGACATATTATTGTGTGACACAGGTGGTGGCTCCACCTTTCCGGTTCCGCTACCACCCGGGGTAAAAAAGGGCTGTGAGGAAGAGGGGCGGTCTCTTTGGCCTCCTCTCAGCCTGACAGCATGTCAGGTCTTTGGCTCCCTTTTACTGACATAACAGGCTGTACAAAGTGAAGCTTTTTTCTCTTCTTTGTCTGTTGGCTCAGATTCAGTGAATGTTGGTTGCAGAGTGATAAAATCTTGTAATCAGCTGCTGGGTCTCTGTGGGTGTGGTTAACGCTGCAGCAGCAGGAGTTATGCCATTGTAAACTATGATGTGTGGACATGCATGTTTAGGTCATTTAGTGGTTTTTAGATGCAATTGCTTCATGTTGTGACTGTGTTTTGTGTAGACTGAAGTTCTTAACTTTATTGTAAGGCCCTTAAAGTGACGTGCGTGTGTGTGTGTGTGTGTGTGTGTGTCCATCATTCACAGAGGGCATAACGTTTCGGGCCACAGAAGCTTCAGGTCATCGAAGTTGTAAAACATCCATTGTAAGTGTTAAAGATTCGTACACCAGGAATACTGGGCCAAAAAAAGGACCAGAGAGCTGCCAAAATAAGGATGAGGATGCTGATATCAGAGCATCTGAACGTTCCTACAAACGGCAGAAACATTTTTTCTCCAAGAGCCATTTCAATCGCAAACTTGCAAATGGTGAGTACAAGACAACTGGCTTCTATATTGTCCTTCCACTGGCTGTTTGTATTGTTTTGCCTGCTGCATATACAGCAGTTTTTTTTTCCCACTAAGGGCCCCTGTGTTGTTTTTCATAGTTTTCAGTCTTTCTGATATTGATGTTCATTTTTGCTTTTAAAAAGTTTAGACAGTAAAGTTGTGATGAATTTTACAGTGAAACATTTTGAGTAATCGATGCTGCTTTGTGATGTCACGTTGCTTCATTGATGCTTGTGTTGCCTTTTTTCACATTTGTCTGATTGAGGAAATTAGATGATGATCACTGTTGCGGGGGGCGGGGGGGGGGGGCTGAAAAGTTCATAGTTGTCAGCTTTGACCAAATGTGGTTTATTTTTCAACGGTAGGGATTCAAGTGCTGCAACACCGATGGAAGAAGTGTGTGGACCGAAGGGGAGACTATGTTTGCACTTGTACAACGCAAACTGTTTCTTCTCTTTTTGTAATGGTTTCGTGGTTCATTTGTGCCTGTGGTCAGTGCAGCAGCACCAAATTAAAGTTGTGGGTTGATGCAAGATATTTGTCGGTTGTTAGTCCTGATGGCTCTCTATATTTTTCTACTATTCAAGTTAAACTTAGAACTTTGTGATCATTCACTTTATTTAGTAATTGGCAGTGGCTATGGATACGGAAGCTGCATCCCTATAGGAAATGTCTATTGCTACATAAGAGTTGACAATCCAACTGAACCTTTTCAGATCAGTTCCAAGCCAGCTGCTGCTGTGGCTTAGGTAGTACAATAGGCCTGTGATCAGAAGGTTGCTGGTTTGGGTCCTGCTATCGGCACCTTGTTCAAACCATTTTACTTGAAATGAGATGAAAATTAAACTTACAATTAAAAGGTTAGCCTTAGGATTTGTGAGTGGGTAAGATTAAAAAGGTTGAAAATAGATAATTAAAAATTTGAACCAAATAAATGCCTCAGATTTCTTTACCTGTAGCCTGCTGCTTGTAAGATATGCATTAATAGAATGTACTGGCCAATCAGATTTGAGCTGTATCTGTAGCAAGAATTCTATGGGTACGGTTCTGTATCCATAGCCACTGCCTTAGTATTTTAGGACCTTGAAGGTCAAGCTGATCCATCAGAGACCCTGGATACATGGCCACAATAATCTGATAACTAGGAATAATCAGATAATGGTAATCGGATTTGACATGTTTACATGCACTGAAGGAATGGATTAATGGACAATAAACTATGCGTGTTAATGTAATTTTTTATCTAATTTTTGTCTTTACATGACTACTTTAATAATCAGACAATTCCAGAAATTCGATTATAAATGGTTCATTACCGTGCATGTAAACATGGCCATTTTGCATACCATACTCCCATAAACATGTAGGAGGGCCCGAAAAATTGCTCTAGCCCAGGGGCCCACAACCTCCTTTATCCAGCCTGGTTACATTGTATACATTTGGTCCCGTTAGGTTTGGTTTTACACTGATCCCTATCCAGGTGAACCAAAAAAAAATTATGTGAAGTACCTACTTCTTCTTGTCCTGACGTTTGTGTCATTAGCACACGCCAGTAGTTAACATGCCACTCACCCGCCAAGGTTTTCCGCAGCTCTGGAGACATTGATAGCTGCACTTTAGGTTTCAGCTGGTGAAGACTCCATCATATTAGTCAGTGAACTAATTTAATTAAAATCTGGGTCTTTTCTTCTCCTGGAGTGGTATGTGGCCCATTTCCCCCTTTTTTCAGCTGCTGCAGCTTCTTGTGTTTGGTCCAAAAGTCCTAACCTTTTCTACATGAGCCGAACCAAACCAAAGATCAGTTTGGTCTGGATCGAAACCACCCATTGTTGCCGGATTTGGTCCTGGCCGTGGTTCAGGGGAGGTTTCACGCCTAAAATTTTGGTCTGGATGAAACTAAAATGGACTAAACAGGTTAGGCGTGAAAACACCCTTAAAATGAACTCAACAGAGCCTTTAAGAAGAAGAAGTCAACTTTATTGTCATTCAGTCCATACAGCCAATCATGTACAGTAGAACGAAATTACGTTTCTCCTATCTACAATGTTAATCACATCTAGAATCAGAGGGGCCGCTGCCATACAAGGCACCGCCACAGACAACTTTTCCTTCCCCCATTTTGTTATGCTGAGCACCAAGCTAGAAATACTTTTTTTTTTTTTTTTTTTATATGGTCTCCGGTATGACCGGCTGGGGCTTGAACCCACAACCTCCCGGCTGTGGGGCGGATGCTGCACCACGATGCCACCACTCTGGTAATTTGACAAAGAGTGTATGTCTCTCATTTGAAAGAAGGAAACTGATTTTCAGTGAATGAATGAAGGATGAATGAATGATGTAGAACAGTACAGCACCCATGTATTTCCTCCATGCTTGGCTTTATGCTCATTCGGCTCACACCCGTCCTCCACTGAACACCACACAGACATCTATAATAATAATAATAATAATAATAATAATAAACGGCGAAGCCTTTTTTGCTCATCTCCGTGAACGAGAGCGTGATTTTCCCCACGTCACCTCGGCGCGTCGAGCAGCGGCTGCTGTCCGCGGTGCTGCTGCTGCTGCTGCTGCTGCTGATGATGATGGCAGTGATGCTCTCCGGGTCTGTGCAGCCGCTACTGCGCATGTTGCATGACAGGTACACGCAAAGCCTCCATCTTGGGCATCCCGAGCCGTGGCGAAAGGGTAGCAGCCTCACACGCTGATCTCAAAAATAACCAAACCAGAACAAAAATTGGCAATTTGCCGAGATGTAACTTTCGCCCCTCCTCCCCCCTCCCCCCCGCTGGATCTTTTTTTCGGGGAAGGCGTCGCTTGAGTGAGCAGAGCAGGTAACAGGATGGCGAGGCGAGACGGCGGCTGGGCTGCGAGGCTCTGTTAATGTGCGCGGTCCGCTCGACTGGATCGAGTTTTGCGAGGGATCTTGACGGCTGGGAAACGGAGCCAGACGGTGAGTGGCACCGTGTTGCATATCCGTCCGTGACCCACTTTGGTGTTATTTGTGTTCGCGTCGTGCGCTCGCGCTGAGGCGGAATCGCACGCTCCGCGTTCATACGTGTCGGTATCCTCCTCCTCCGACATTCCCCTGTCATGGTGGTCGCTGCTTGCCGTGTGTTCTCCCCGCGGCCGGCCCCGTCCGCCCCTCCGACGCTCTTGTCCGCTTGTGTGACTTACTTTTTGTGTTGTTGGAAGACCCGATGCGACGTGCAGCCACAGGTTGCGAGAGCCCCGGTGCTGCCTGCGCATTGGTTTTGCATCTGTTGCATGTTGATGTTTTTCTGGAGCCACGCAAAGGCCATTTTTTTTTCTGACGTGTTATTGCACTTAGCTGCGACAGCAAAACTGCACACAAGATTAAATAGTTGATAAAGTGGAATGTTGCATTTGGTTTTCATGCACTTTGCGGGGTTATCTGTCAGCAAGCATTGCTTTCTTTTGACTGACAGCCGTGGGGCAGACCATGTGAGGCAGCTTGAGTCACTGTCAGCTACAGTGTGGCGAAGCCTTTGCAGTTTTAACTTTGCCAGGAGTAAAACACAACAGAGAAGGGCGATGTTTTCCAGTGGTCCCACGCAGCTGACTCACCAAGTGCCAAGGTCAAGTTGTTGCAAGGTTTGAATTTCCCTTATACAACAGTTAGCTTAGACCGAGCAATCTGATTGGACAGGATAGATTCCCTATGACACTGGGATGTGTTCTTTTCAGAAAAGTACCCTGTAAGGTACAGAAATGGTCCTTAAGGTGGCAACTATGGACCTTTGTTTGGATTTAGGGTGCTTTCACACTTGCAGGCTTTAGTTCGTTTCAATCGAACTCAAGTTCGCTTTCTCTGTTAGTGCGGTTCTTTTTGTCTGGTGAGAACACGGTAATTTCACTCAAGTGCGTACCAAAACAACCGCACCGAGACGGTGGTCTCAGTTTGACTCAAATGGTGGACTCTGGTGTGGTCCTGCAGGTGAGAAAGCGACCGTACTAAAACAGGACCAGCGGTAAACTGTAAAGCATTTTATGCCACTGTATATACCTGATAGATCTTTGAAAATATCTGTGGCTGAGCACGTCACGGTTCTGGAGGATTAATGAACGTTAACATGTTATTTTACATCCATAGCAGTGCTTCATTTTCAAACTGTACGATTTACTGAAAGTGGTATATGCACGTATGTAATAAATGATAACCAGGGCGATGCAAACCCCCACCACCACCACCGGAGATTACGCTACGATTTGTATAATTTTTTCCCCAGAAATGCATAAAGACACAGTAGTCATCCTACTTCCTGTATTTACCTTTCCTGTTCTCATGGTAAAAAAATCTGACTAATAAGAACAGAGAACATTCTGATGTAAGTCTCGTGGGATTTAACGTGACGCAATTTGGTCTGCTTGAATTTTTGCCTGTGTGAAAGGGGACCAACCCAAGGAGAAAATGATACAAAGTAACAAACTTGTCAGCTGATTTGGAACAAACTGAACAAATTTAGGCGTGAAAGCACCCTTAAAGGTATATTTTTGTCACTGGGGCTCCAGATATGTTCTTCAAGGTACAGTTCTCGTACCTTTTAGGGTACTGCTGGAGCGACAAGCGTTTGTACCTTTTTAGGTCCATTTCTATACTTTGATTTCTTAGTGTGTAGTTAATATCAATGGCTTCTTATAATATGTATGTGAGAATTGTAATGCTGTGTTGGATACCTTAATTTCCACAGTGAACCACTGTTTGACTAGTTGACTTTCCTAAAAATTCAGACCTCCATGACCCAGAAGTCCTACCTTACTAAACATTTGGCTAATTATGCTTGTTTACAACAAAATAGACCTGCTAGAGTTGGATTTATTGTCTCAACTAGAAAACCATTTCATCTGAAAATGCCAAGATAAAGTGAGCAGAAACTAACACGGAAAAGTGCTGAAGCTAAATTGCTGATGAGCTAACTAATTAGCTGCTGGCGTGAATCACATGACCCACAAAGCTAACTCAACAGGTGACCCGTATGTATTGACTTCTGCACTGGACAATATTTCATTCGGTTACATGTTTGTGAAATGACAATAGGCCTGTTCTTTTCTATATTATGCTCACTGAAGTGCTTAACAACAGTTACTGGGTACATTTGGAAGGGCCTGTTTTTCTCAGCAGAGCAAAATACGTAACTGGTTAAGCAAAGAAAAATCTTAATAGTTTGCCTTGTGTTGCTGTCATTTTTTAAACTGTTCTTGTGATACTGTTGTATAAAAAGCAATATTGCAATCAAGGTCATGTGGTATCATGAAAATATCACTGCGGTGATAGCTTCGTTGTCTATGACCGAATCACCACAGTGATATATTCATGTAATATTGTAATAACATCCCTGTCATTTAATATTGCTTAAATCTGTGTTGGAATTGAGTGACTGGTATATTTAGTTGTTGATTAATTATTGCTCTTGTCTGTCATTTTTAATCTCATTCATGGTAAATACTCAGTTTACACTGTAAAATCCCATTGAAAAATTGTGCAAATTGCTGCCTGCTTTTTCAAACTAACATTACCTAAGAAGATGTTGCATTGCGTACAGGAAAATTTTACAACTGCACAGCTGTACATTCACATTACTGTACATGACCACTGTAATTTGCCAGTTTGGGATCAATAAAGTGCATCTATCTAGTACATCTGTCTATGGCCAAAAAGGGGCAGAGGGGAGAAAATCTAATTTTTACCTGACACACTTTTTTTTTTTTTTTTTATTTTTAGAATCCTTTATTAGTCCCACAGTGGGGAAATTACAGGGCATCCACATGAGTGGATGAGGCAGCCACTGGTGCGGCGCCCAGCCCTTTCACCATTCACACCTGGGGCCACTTTCAGAATCTCCAGTTAACCTAACTTGCATGTTTTGGGCATGTGGGAGGAAACCGGAGAAATCCCAGAGTAAACCCACGCAGACACGGGGAGAACATGCAAACTCCACACAGATCACTGTTGGTCGGGGGCTGGGATCGAACCCAGGATCCCCCGGCCAAGGGTGAGTTGCTGTGCTGCGGCAGTGCTAACCATTCCTCCACCGCGCTGCCCACTTAACTGAAAATATTAAAAAATAATAAATATAAATTGCCCATTAATACATTTATGCAGCCTCAGCAGCTGACAGTTACAAAACAGGTGTTCACAAGCCAAATCTAAGCCTATTTTCTTATTATTTTACTTGTTATTTAACTCATTCCACTATATTACACATCTGATTTAATGTAGTCCATGCATACTGATGGTAAAAATCAAATTTCCTCCTGTGGTCCTCCTTTGCTGAACCTAAAACTGAACATTTAAATATCTATGTTCAGTTCATTACAGTCTGTAAATCAATGAAATATTAATTTTCAATAGTCCCGACTTATATAAAAGTGATATTGATGTATTCTATTTATAATTTTTTACTGCTATTTTCTGTTTTATAAACAAAGTACTTAGTCATATATACTGTACGTTGCCCCACAGTTCTGAACAATATGCAAGTTTAGAACATATTATTTACATACATGCAGCTCTAAATTCTTCAGACAAATGAATGCTCACTCAAGATAAGTAAAACGATTCTAAAGAGAAACCCGAACAATATGACTGAATTTTTGTAAGAACTACACATACTGTATTTAAGAAATATGTTTTCTTTTCTTTTTGCATTTACACCACCATCATTTAACTTGTCAGTGTTCTTTTCTGAATGCATGTTCAGTCAATCACTGTATATATTTAGGACTCAAGGATATTTGATATGTGTGTAGTAGGAGCTAAAAATTCTGTAAACCAATGCTGAAGATCTGTGATCCCATCATGTCAACTTGGGGTGCTGAATTAGCTAATTTGTCACAGGATACAGAAGCTATAGTGCTATAAAAGAAGAAATTACGCAAGTGTACAGTATGTACTGTATGCCATTTAAAAATGCAATTGAAACATCATCTCTGAGGTTCAGGAAAAATCTTAAGGTTTGGGAGGTAATTCAGAGTCGAGGCAGGCTGGAATAAGGCGGGTGGAGGCTCCTGGGCTAGAGGGCAATTTTAGACCCCCTTCAAATGAAATATGGTGGACACTGGCTACATGAGCACTGCACAAATCAGCCGTCAAGGTCTCGCAGTTAGACAGAGTAAGGTAAAGGACTCTGATATGATCTTAAATTTAAAATGAGGTGTTAAAATTAAGGATGGACCGGCATTCATGGAGGAAAACCCGAACCACTGGGGAGCCCTGGGCTGTTTGGGGCTGGGGGCTACTGCCCTGGTAAGCCCTTGATTTAATCTGGCTTTGTTCACAATATAGGAAAGGCAGTGCTAAAAAAAAAAAAAAAGTGCAGAGCTGCATATGCATTCTTCATGTTTATTGTCACCATGTAACACTTTCTCAGAGCAAGTTATGGAAAGGACAAGATAAAGACAAAACTGAATGTCCTCAGAGCACGTGTTCTTCCAGGAGCAACATGCGCTTGTGAGGCTTGGGCCGTACGAAAGGCAGACAAGCAAACAAAGATCACTGCTTTTGACAATAAGTGCTATCTAGTACTGCAACGATTAGTCAGAAAATTAATCGACTGCAAATTTGATAGTCGACTAATTGCCTGTGTGCCCTTTTCCAGGGAAATTTTTAAAAAAAAATATGAATGTTTCAGGCTCTAAAACATTAAAAGTTGCCTCTTTTCTTGCTTGTGCATTATGTGTTAAATAGATTACATTTTAGTAACATCTGACAGTTGGACTTCCGGTTATGGCTGCCACGTAGGACGGACGTGTCTCGCTCTGCTCTGCTCCTGGAGAAAAAAAAAATTGGCAAATAACTCTCTCATTTGGGACAGAACGTATCCCAGCGTTTGGGCGAGGATATGTCGGCGAAGCCTAAGGCTGGAAAACCAGGCAAAGGAAAAAGCGAGCCGCCGAAACAGTCCAAATTAACGGACTTTCAGGTCTGTGACGCAGCAAATAAAACTCCATATATGGCGGAGGAGGCTGGCAACGGTGCGATGTCTGCGGGGGGAGGCGCAGATGCGCTGATGGCTGCCATGAGTTCAGTGAGAGCGGACTTTTCCTCTAGATTTGATGGGATTATGACAGCGTTGGAAGGAATAAGAAAGGAATTGGGTGACTGTGTAGAACGAACGGCGCAGATGGAGCTCCGTCTCGCTAGTGCTGAAGATGACGTCACCCGTCTTCAATTAAAGGTGCGCACTTTGGAAAAAAAAAATAAATCTCTGGAAAATAATATTTTGGATTTGGAATCTCGGTCGAGACAGAATAACTTGAGGCTGGTGGGTCTTCCAGAGGAATCAGAAGGTCGGGACGTATGTTCCTTTCTGGAAAAGTGGATTCCGGAGGTGCTGGGCAGCGAGGAATTGCAATCAGCAGTGGTTCTGGAAAATGCACATCGTATTGGCCCACGGAGAGATAAGGGACCGCCGAGGACCTTAATTATGAAGTTTCTTAGCAACAGAGACAGGATGAAGATCTTCAACGCTGCACGAGCTAAAGGAGAGATTAAACACCAGGACCAGCAGGTGCGGTTCTACCCAGATTTGGCCACAGGAATCCAGCAATTGAGGAAGCAGTTTGATCCCATACGTAAGGAGCTGCGCAACCTTGGGATTCGTCATGGTGTAATCTATCCTGCGAGACTGCTGACCACGTATGAGGGCAGAACCCACATCTTCAAGACCCCAGAGGAGGCGCAGGAGTTCATCAAGAAGATCAAAGAAGAAGAAGAGACTGGTGGGAGCTAAGCATGAACAAAATATAAGGTAGAATAATTAAGCATTTGCACAGGCATCTGACTGACTTGAAGTAAATAGTAAGTTTACAAAATATAGATTGTATTATATATTAAAAAAACAAAACAAAAACAAAACAAACAAAAAAACTATGATGTACAAAGTTGTTAAAAATTTTGGAGTTAAGTTGGAAAACTACAGAGGAGAGTTAATGTTACGTCATTAAAAGCAGTAGAGTTAGGGTGATTGGGAGGATGAAGAAGGAGTGGCTTAGGCTGTTCCCCGTGGGTGTGGAACGGTCGATGGCTATATCGGGAGACAGAATTTTTCTTTTGATTTTGGGGGGTTTGCCACAAGTGTGGGAAGGGGAAATTTGTTTGTGTGTAGTTTGTAGGATGAATGTTCAACCACTCATGTTTTTGCTTCTCTGTATGAGCATGTTTACACTGCAAGGTAATCCCAAACTCTCTATTGATCATAAACCAAAGTGTTAATCTTAATTTAACTTCATGGAATTGCAGAGGTCTACAAAATTTAAAAAAACTTAAACAAGTTATGAATAAAATAAAAGACATGGGTTCAAAAATTGTGTTTTTACAAGAAACTCATCTAATAGAGGAGGATGTTAAAAGAATTAGGAGTAGATGGCAAGGAAGTGTATTCACCTCTTCATTTTCATCCCGAGCCAGGGGAGTTATGACTCTCATACATAAATCAGTTCCTTTTCAAGTGAAAAATGTAATTGGAGACAAATTTGGAAGATATGTAATCATTCAAGGTTCTTTGCTATTAGAAAATATAAATCTTGTGAACTTATATGGTCCCAATATAGATGATCAGAAGTTCTTTGCTAATTTATTTCTTATCTTATCATCACTTACAGGGCAACATATAATAGCAGGGGATTTTAATTGTACATTGAATCCAGGTATAGATAGATCAACAGGACTGGATTGTACGCACATTGGATGTAGGATGACTATTAATCATTTTATGAAAGAATTGAGATTGTTAGATATATGGAGAGAAATGAAACCACAAGTTAAAGCCTATTCTTGTTATTCCAGTACCTACAAGACATTCTCACGTATTGATTATTTTTTGATTTCCACAGAATTAAGGTCCAAGATTCAAAACTGCTTTTATGATAACATCGTGATCTCTGATCATGCACCCTGTTGTCTAATATATGTAGATAAAAAATTGACAAAGGAATCAGGTAGATGGCAATTTCAGCATAAATGGCTTCAGGATGAGGAATTTGTCAAGTATATAGAAAAACAGATAGACGAGTTCTTTGACATCAATACTACACAAACATCAGCATGTGTAAAGTGGGAGGCTTTCAAAGCTTTTATTAGGGGACATATTATTAGTTATACAGGATCAAAATCTAAGAAGACTCGAGAGGAGAGAGCTAAATTGGAACATAAAATAAAAAGTCTTCAGGAAAAAGTGTATGCAGGAAGTGACCCAAGGTTGGAGAATGAATTACTGATTTTGAGAGCTGAATACGACAAAAAATCAGCGAATAGAGCTGCCTCGAGTCTTCTAAGATTGAAACAATCTTTTTATGAACAAGGTGAAAAATCAGGAAAATTATTAGCATGGCAGATTAAACAATTAGAAATTAAAACACCAATTACCAGTATTATAAGTAAGGGACAGGTAGTTATAGATCCTTTAGAAATTAATAGAGCCTTTAGAGATTACTATGAAAAATTATATGATACCAAAAATGAACCTGATTTAACAAAACTAAATGGGTTTTTGAACGAACTATCTATACCGTGTATTCCAAATGAAAACAGGGAGATATTGGAGTCTAAAATTAGTCAAGAAGAAGTTGGGCTAGCCATTGATAATATGAAATCAGGAAAAAGTGCAGGACCAGATGGTCTTCCAGTTGACCTTTATAAAAAATTTAAGAATAAATTAATAAAACCTTTTTTGGAAATGGTTTTAGAAGCATTTCAAAATAATAATTTACCATCATACATAAATAATGCCTTAATTATACTGCTGCCAAAACCAGGTAAGCCCTCTAATAAATGTGAAAATATGAGACCAATAAGCCTATTAAACGCCGACCTTAAGATAATCTGTAAAATTTTAGCAAGACGAATACAAGAAATTTTACCAAATATTATTAATCGAGATCAGAATGGCTTTATAAAGGGTAGACAAGGCTTCCATAATGTAAGAAGACTATTTAATATTATTTATTTTAATAAAGAAGCACCGGATACAGCTCTCCTATCACTGGACGCCGAAAAGGCCTTTGATAGAGTTGAATGGCCCTTTCTTTTTGAAGTCCTACAAAGGTTTGGACTTGGAAATAATTTCATAAAATGGGTTCAAATAATATACAATAATGCTACAGCAGAAATCCTAACAAATAACAATATTTCAAAACCAATAAAAATCAATAGAGGATGTCGACAAGGCTGTCCACTTTCACCTTTACTGTTTACTATGGCAATTGAACCTTTAGCGATAGCGATACGTTTACATTCACAAATATATGGAATTAAAGTTGGACCAACAGAACATAAAATCTCCCTGTACGCCGATGACATAATTTTGTTTATGTCGAATCTAAAAAAATCAATTCCAACCTTGTTGAATTTAATAAAGAATTTTGGGGAAATATCAGGATATAAAATAAATAAAACTAAATCTTCAATATTAATGCTAAATGAGACCCAGAGAAATTACCCAGCCCCTGAGGTAAATCAATTCAATGTTGTAAATCAGTTTAAATATTTAGGAATCCAAATTGTGCCTAAGCTAGAATCAGTCGCCAGTGTCAACTATGAAGCCTTAATGTCAGATATCAATGAGTTAACTCAGAGATGGATGTCACTACCAATGTCGATGATCGGGAGAATCAATATACTTAAAAGTAATATTTTACCTAAAATACTTTATTTATTTCAATACATTCCCTTATCACCACCTTTAGATCTATTCTCAAGAATAAAAAAAAAAGTTAGTGGAATTTATATGGAACAACAGGAGGGCTAGATTACGTTTGTCTTTATTATATTTACCATTTGATCGTGGAGGTCTGAAATGTCCAAATTTTATGTTGTATTATTGGTCGGCACAACTGAGGTCTATGACATATTATTTTTCATCAAATGATCTCCCTCACTGGACTGAAATGGAATCATACAATTTACCTTTACCTCTTCCCATATTCATATACTCAGATTCGGCAAAAAAATTACAGAAACAAGTTAAAAATCCATTTGTAAAGCATATGATCAAAATATGGTGTGAAGCTAAAAACTATTTAAAAGAACCACAGTTATTGTCACAATTTAGTCCAATATGGGGTAATCAATATTTTAAACCAGGGAGAGCGGACGCTGTATTTAAAGTATGGAATTTAAAAGGGATACAAAAGATTCAGGATTTATATTTGCCATGTGCAGATAACATAATGTCTTTTGAAGAGCTGAGGATCAAATTTAATCTCAATAGAACACATTTTTTTAAATATCTTCAACTTAGAAACTTTATTCGATCAAATCAAAATAAAGCTCTCACTCGACCTATTTATTCATCCTTGGAAAAAATGATGATGAAAGATAGTAAAAGAAAGGGTATTATTTCAGAGTTTTATAACTCATTGACACTATCTTCAAGTGAAAATTCACTGAAAAGATTAAACTACTGGAAAGAAGATCTGCAAACTGAAATTTCAGAGGAACAATGGGAATTGGCTTGTACAGAAGCTCAAACCAAATCAATAAATGCACGCCTTAAATTGATACATTTCAAATGGTTAATGCGGATGTATGTTACACCGGAGGAGTTAAATAGATATAACAAAAATATACCAGATACATGCACAAAATGCATGGAAAGTAAAGGAACCCTATTTCATTGTTTATGGGAATGTAGATTAATAAGAATGTTTTGGGAAGAGGTGAGGGTAACAATTGAAAAAATAATCTCAAAACAAATCATATTGAATCCTAAACTGTTTTTGTTGGGTCTGTACCCAGAAAAGCATAATTTTAATAAAAGTGAAAGAACATTCATAGACCTCAGTTTGCTTAATGCCAAAAAATGTATTGCACTATTATGGAAAAAGACTCATAGACCAGATGTGATTCAGTGGTTAAGACAGATGTTAACAAACCTTCCATTAGAAAGAATAACATATATACTGAAATCAAAGGAAATTGTGTTTGAGAATATATGGAGACCTTTTATTGATTATGTAAAAAATTTAAACATAACTCTTGAAGAAGAAGGTGAATGATGTGTGTGGACCTTGTAAATTCCAAACTGGTGAACATAATATGTATAGTTATGTATTGGATTGTCTAGACTAAACAGAGGAGCATTGTTGAAGATTTGATTTTGTTGGTGGTTGTTGGTGTTTTTAGTGCATTTTTTTTTGTAGTACTTTAGTGTTAGTGTTTGATTGTTTGTATCATGTTTGTTAAAAAAAAAAAAGGTTCAATAAAGATATTGTGGAAAAAAAAAACATCTGACAGTTGTGTTGCTACAAACATTCTTGATTAATCTGCCAAGTTCAGGTTTCAAACTCATGGTTGATGGGTCATTATTTTTTTTATTTAGCTCTGGAGACATAAACCATTATATTAAAGGCAGAGACTGAGAACAAGGTGATATTCTCAGGTGTGCAGACATAAAACCTCTAAGCATTCCAGCCAGTTTCCCTAAATTTAACATAAAGAAAATCAAATTTTCACCAGAATTATAAGAACTTAAATTTGCCGCTTTTTTGCTCAATTTGCATTTTTTCTTTTAAATTTGCAAGTTCTTTCTCAAAAATTTGCAACTTTTTTCTTGCATTTTTTTCCCTTTTTTTCTCCAACATTTTCAACTTTTTCATATAAGTTTACAACCATTTTCTCAAAAATTTGCAACTTTTTTCCTGTAAATCTGCAACTTTTTTCTCAAAAATTTGCAACTTTATTCTTGTAATTTTTTTTTTACCTTTTTCTCCAACATGTGCAACTTTTTCCTTTAAATTTGCAACCTTTTTTGTGTATTTGAAACTTTTCTTTTAACCCCTTAGCCTTCCAGCCAGTTTCACTGAATTTAGCATATACAGTACAAAGAAAATCAAGTTCTTTCTTCACCGAGTGACAGAAGAAAATTTGAAACGTCCCACTGGCGGAACACTGGAATATGGCCTGGAGCCCTGAACAGAGGCCGTGCCAACAGGAAGCAGGGATGGCGGACGTGACAGAAATAATCGTGATCAGTCGACTAATCAGAAAATAGTCGTTAGATTAGTCGGCTACCACAATAATCGTTAGTTGCAACCCTAGTGCTATCACAGAGTGTTGAGAATCCCTTGTGTAACCCTCACTAACACCTACTCCCTTTAGGTGTAGTACCCTTTTTGGTTCTACCTGGGCAAAGGGATAATTGGGCCAGATCAGGTAGACCCTAGGTTCGTAGGAGCCTGGGAGGTGCAACAACAGATCACACACACACACAGCCGTATAGAACTTGGAACTATATATATTTCAAAATTATGTACACATAAACAAAAACACAGCGCTTGTCACAATAATAAAGAAAGAAAAAAAAATAAAAATAAAATACCCTAAGACATATTTACAATATTCACAGTCCTGTTGTATCAGTTCCAGGTGACCAGTTGGGTCACCTCTAGCAGTTTCTAGGATTTGGGCTTCGGGTCGCCATCCAGATCTGGAAAATCCGTTCTTCTGGTCCAACCAGTCCAAACAAAAAAACCTGACCTATAGGATAGGTCAGAACACAAAAAAAATAAGCTATGCTCTATAACTTTTTACAAAATATTTCTAACTGTACAACAATAATAATTTTAAACATCTTTAAATCACAGGTTCAACATTCACCATATAATAACAGTCAGTGGCAAGGGAATTGGGACCTTTGCTAACCGCTACAGCTCAGAAAACTGACTTTTTCCGATAAAAAACTAGCCGAAAATTAGCATCGGCGGTTAGCATGCTAAGCTAGCAATTAGCATTCCCATACACAACAATGGCACTTACCAAGCTAGGTGACACGTGCGTCAATGGGGTTCCCGCGCTCACGTGAGTTCACAGCCTTTGAGTTTAAATCTTAAAATTTACAAAAGAGGTATTAGAATTTGGCAATACCGCAATGTCTCATTTCTCATGTTGGTTTAGGCTTACCAATCTCAAGGGTTTTGTCCGGGCAAAGGCTGCTACTGTCACATTAGCTCACCGTCTCAGTAAGGAGTCGCGCTTCCTCGTCGGTGTCTCTGCCGTGACTGAAATCGTTCTGCAGATCACACCAAAACCGAGCGAGGGAGCGCGTGACCCTATTGGCTGGCGTTACCCCATTGGCTGGTGTGACCCCATTGGCTGTTGCTGCCCAACAAAAGACGCAGCCATTTATCGCTCAGTATACCCAATGAAAAACTTTCCAGAAAATGTTCTTAACTATTTATGAACATATATTTATTTAAATATTCATATTCAAATTATTTATTCCCATTGTGAAATGGGTGTTTTTCTTTTTAAAAGCAGTATCAATATTTATAATTTAATCCACGTTTTTAACACTGGGTTACACTTGGATGAGGTGTCGCATGAATGAAGATATTAGAAAGAAAATTAATGTTGCTTCTGATTGGTTATTACAGGAAAAAAGTTGGACTTCAGGACATGATGGGATTGAAAAAAGAGTTCTCAAAGTTTACATTCCTGGGAAGCGAAGGAAAGGGAGACCAAGAATAGTATGGGAAAAGACATTGAAGGAAGTTTTTCAGCTCCATGGTGAGGGCAGCAACAATGGCACAAAACAGACCACTGTATCATGCTGCTGTAAGAAAAGCTCTGGACAGAGCATGTTATGAAGAAAAAAAATGTAGAACACTACATATATTAATAAGTCTCCCAGTTCTGAAAAGTGAAGCTAGTACATTAGTTTTCTTAAAGGGCAATTTTGTGAGCTTTTGACCTGATAAAATGTGGCAGTGGATCACATGAAAAAAATCCCTTCACAAATACAGTAAATACACACTGACATTTTGTAGTTAAACTCTTAAAAAAATGGATGGCTTGCACTTCCTGTGTTTTATGATGTCACAAACAAACAAACGAGCCCAAACACAAACAAATGAGATAGATAGATAGATAGATAGATAGATAGATAGATAGATAGATATTCTTTGATGGAAAGCAGGGGGAAACTCTTCTGATTACCAAAGGATGTCAAACTATATACTGTAGATATCAATGATAAAACAGGCATTCTGCTCATTCTGTGTGATCCATGGTTGACACTTGAGGATGTTTGTCACCAGTCCAAGTTGCAGGATTCAAATGGACAATGAAGCTGAGCATGGCGCAATAAAACCAGTTTATCCTCCATAATAAAACACATCAGAGCTGTTTAACCTTCTCTTTTTCTGTCTTTTCATTGTCAGTAAGAAGGCAAAAAACAATCTTGACATCCAATAACACTAAATGAAAGATTGCGTGAAGAATTTGTTGGTTGCATAAAAGAAGTGGCTTCTGAGAAACGCTGTCAGGTAGCCAAGTTAAACATTTGACATCGCTCCAGCTGTTGCCTTTATGATATGCGTTGGCCAGCTTTGACATTAAATGGGCCGGGATAGCTCTAGCCGGCGCTAAGGATTTCCAGGAATTTTCCAGATCGATAAAGCGGCGTTGTCTCAGCTTGGGGAAGGGAAAGGCACTTGCACTGAGCCAAAAGCTTCAGTACTGCTGGAGGAGATGATGATCAATGTGCAGGCGCGATGTAGACAGGGAATTGCTGGGTCAAGGCAGCAAGAGAGAGAGAGAGAGTATCTGTCTAGACAATAAAGTGGCTCAGTTAATATACAAGCTTGCTGGCGTTGTGTGTGTGTGTGTGTGTGTGTGTGTGTGTGCTGACTCTCCTGTTGGTCTCAGTGTCCCCGTGCAATGAAAGGGCATTGCTTTAGGCTGCAGAATGAATCACGCAGGTACCATGGTTGTGCACTGATTAATGGCCCCTATCATGCAGTGTAAAAAATGCTACGACTGACCATTTGTATATGCATGGTTGCTGTAAACACAGCATCACTGGATTTTGTGACTACCTACATTTCTGTATTGTGGTGTGAGCAAGAGGGGGAAAATAAGAAAACACAATGTAATATCCAATTAACCTTACGTAGAAAAAGCATGCAAAAAAAAGAGTAGCAGAAGTTATATGTTGCACAAACAGATGCTCATTTATACAAGTTAGTTCTGACTGAGCAATTTGATAAGACAGTATGGATTAAACTTCTCAGGCTGCAGAACGGGCTGGAGCCTATCCCAGCATCTTTGGGTGAAAGACAGGGTACACCCTGGAAAGACTGCCAGTCCACTGCAGGGCCAACACAGAGAGACAACCATTCACTTTCACATTCATGCCAAAGAACAGTTTATCCCTCGCTGATGTGAGTGTGCATGTCTTTGGACTGTGGGAGGAAACCATGGTACCCAGCGAAAACTCACGCAGAGCGACAAACCACAAAGAAAGGTAACCGCAAGGGGTGGTTTCAAGCTCATGACCTTCTTGTTGTGAGGTGACACTGCTAACCACTGCAACACTAGGCTGCCCTGACCAAATAACCACTGTGCTATATTCATGGTTACTTCACTCCCTCTTGTGCAGAGCCATTTTTGGCCATAAAGCAGAGTATGCTAATGCAATGGACCCCCTCAGCCACTAGGGTGCCCCAAAGTTATAAGTCCACACTCAACATTTTTTGAAGGGAGAATTAAAATGACCTTTAATTTTTTTTTCTATAAATTTTGACCATATTTCTGTCACATTAGCAACTTTTTTTTTTAACTTTCAACTTCTTTCTAATCAATTTTGACATTTTTTGTTAAAGGGGTCATTGACTGAAAAATGGTGTGTGTTTGTAGGTTTTAACTGTCTCAAATGTGTCAACTGGTCATGTAATTTGCCAAAAATTTTCCAAACAGTCAACGATCTGAAAAAGCACTATCTTTATCTCGTTTTTCTCTTAGAGAAACTCCCAAAAACCTTTTTTTTTTTTACTCTTCCGGGTAAGTTTCCTATGTCAAGTCTTGAAAAGCCCACCCACTGCCATCCTAAAGACCCATCCACTGCTCTAGTATTGGCCTGCCTAGCTGTCCATCATGTAGATGGAAGTGGGGGCTAAAGGTAGCCCTAATTTTTTGGGCGGTGTTGATGACCCTCTGCACAGCCTTCCTGTTCTCGGCCGTGAAGCCGGTGTACCACACTCCCAGACAGACAGGTACCTCAAGGCCCTGGATATTGTAGAGCTATTGTGGTTGACACACCTCTGCAACATTGCGTGGAGGACGGGGACAGTGCCTTTGGCATGGCAAACCAGGGTGGTGGTTCCTCTCTTCAAGAGGGGGGACCAGAGGGTGTGTTCCAACTTACGAAAGATCTTCTCAGACTCCCTTGGAAGGTCTATGCCAAGGTACTGGAGAGGAGAGTCCAGCCATTGGTTGAACCTCGGATTCAGGCCGTGGCACATTGGACCAGCTCTTTACCCTCTCGAGAATCCTCGAGGGTTCGTGGGAGTTTGCTCAACCAGTTTCCATGTGTTTTGTAGACCTGGAGAAGGCATTTGACCACATCCCTCGTGGTTTTTTTGTGGGGGGTGCTGTTATGTCTGGAAACAGGACAGGAGGCAGGAGTTGGATGGAACAGTAACTTTATTACAGGACACACTGTTAATACACGTGTTGCAGTGTTGTAGCAAATTGTTTTTAGAGGATGTGGTTGGCCACATTAAGCCCTCAGGGTCTCCTTGTGATGCTGTCCCTCCTAGACTTTTTAAAGAGGTGCTTCCCATTATAGGCTAGTCAGTTCTCACCATCTTGAACAGCAGCCTGTCATCTGGTGTGGTTCCTGCAAATTTTAAACATGCAGTAGTGCAGCCCTTGATTAAGAAACCTGGTCTCGATCATACCATGTTGGCAAATTTTAGGCCTATTTCCAAGCTGCCATTTCTCAAAAATTTTAGAGAATATTGTTTATATGCAGCTGAAATGTTTTCTGGATGAACACGGTACTTTGGAGGTTTTTCAATCTGGTTTCAAAGCTCTTCATAGTACAGAGACAGCTTTGTTAAGAGTTTTTATTGATATTCTCCTAGCATGTGATTCAGGTGAATATGCTGTTCTTGTGTTGCTTGATTTAACTGCTGCCTTTGACACAGTGGACCATCATGTTTTAATTTCCCATTTGCAGCACCTAGTGGACATTTGTGGCACTGCTTTCAACTGGTTTAGGTCCTATCTGGCAGACAGGAGTTTTAAAGTTAGCATGTCTGGGTTTGAATCCTCTTCTGCTCCTCTGCCAGAAGCAGAAGGCGTCCCACGAGGTCAATTCTTGGGCCCATGCTTTTTTCTTTGTACATACTTCCACTGGGTTCCATTTTTAAAAAGCATGGTATTTCCTTCCACCTGTATGCTGATGACTGTCAGATTTATGTCCCTCTAAAACAGAAAGCTGCCTCATCAGTAAACTCACTCCTGGCATGTATTGAAGACATAAAGTCTTGGATGGCCCTAAACTTCCTAAATTTTAATGATAAGAAGACTGAAGTGATGGTGTTTGGACCTAGTCGCCCCTGTGAGTCCCCTCCTGTATACTTG
Source organism: Pholidichthys leucotaenia (assembly GCA_020510985.1). Classification (NCBI taxonomy): domain Eukaryota; kingdom Metazoa; phylum Chordata; class Actinopteri; order Cichliformes; family Pholidichthyidae; genus Pholidichthys; species Pholidichthys leucotaenia. The sequence continues at coordinate 342,548,694 of CM035840.1, forward strand.
GGCCCCCTTACTCCTTATGTCAAATCCACAGCTAGGAACCTTGGTTTCATCATGGACAGTGATTTTAAATTAGACATGCAGATTTGTTCAGTGGTAAAATCCAGCTTCTTTCATCTAAGGCGTTTAGCAAAAGTAAAACCCATCCTCCCAAGACCGCACCTGGAAACAGTAATCCATGCTTTTATTTCATCTCTTCTGGATTACTGTAACGCACTTTACACCGGTGTCAGCCAGTCATCTCTTTCCCATCTGCAGCTGGTTCAAAACGCCACTGCTCGTCTTTTAACAGGTACACGTGGAAGAGATCACATCACACCCATCTTAGCTTCACTCCACTGGCTGCCCGTGGATTTTAGAGTTCATTTTAAAATTCTTTTATTTGTTTTTAAATCCTTGAATGGTCTTGCTCCACCTTACCTCTCTGAGCTTCTGCATCCCTACGCTCCCACCCTGTCCCTCAGGTCAGCTGAACAGCTGCTTCTGGGGGTGCCAAAGGCGAGGTGCAAGCTCAGAGGGGACAGAACCTTTTCGATCATGGCCCCCAGGTTATGGAATGATTTACCCCTGGACATCAGACAAGCATCTTCACTGTCCATTTTTAAAACCTGTCTTAAAACACACTTTTAGTCCCTGGCCTTTGACCCAGTATGAGACATTGATTTTATTGAATGAAATGGATTTGTATTTATTTATTTTACCTTTTATTTTATTTTTGAATTTATTTATTTTTTTACTGTGGTTCTTGTGTTAGCACCCTTTGTGTTAGTGCCCTGCTTTTATGTTCTCTTGCTGTACAGCACTTTGTGTAGCGAGTGTTGCTTTTAAAGTGCTTTATAAATAAAGTTGATTGATTGATTGATTTATTGATTGATTGAAAACAAGCTAACTCCTGGCAGATACAAGCTACTACTCGTACGGAGGCTTAGAGCCAAAGAGACAAATCTCCTGCCGTCAGTCCTCCTTTATACCCACGGTGTGGTGATGTCATCCAGGGCTGCGTCCTCACGTTCATGGTGTCTGCTGTGGTATTTCCAGTATGCCACCACCAATTGGGAAAAACCAGAACCTTCCTGGTGATGGTTAATCTTAGCTGGGTATTTCTATTGTGGAATATGGCTAACAAGCAAAAACATAATCAGAACCACTTTTTTTTCTTTTACCAATATGAACCTGGGCAACATGGTAGACTGCCGGTAATACCCTTAATGACTGAGTGGGTTATTCGGCCACTGTTGTCAACCATGCTCTGCCTAAACATTTTCAAAACAGTTATTTCACAGTTCACCTTCAGGGGCCTCAGTCAAGCCCACGGTGGGCACACCCCTAGACGTGCCAGCTGCAGCGGACCTGGGTGCCATCTCGTTGGACCTGGGCCTGGGTGCCATTTCGCTCGTGAGCAATGTCCCAGCCTGGGTCCCACACCAGTTGGGTCAGCTCCAGTGCTGTGTCTTGATCTGAGGCAGCTGCTCTTACCTTTTGCAGATGGCTGGCATACCATCTCGAACCATGGCGATTGGATCATTGGACCCAACCCAATCAAGTAGCACGAGTGGCAATCTGTTCAGCTGAACTCGGCGCTGCTGCTCTCTCATCTCTGATGGCGGTTGCTGCTGTGGCGGCATGACATTCACACCGGTGGCAGGAAGTGCCCTGGCGATGCTCTGCTGGGTCCTGCTGGGCCACGAACTCTCTATCCTGCTGTGCTGTGGTGGCTCCCTGAAGCTGATGCTGGGCGAGGATATGAGATGAGTCCGGCTTCTGCCCCTTCTCTCCTGGTGCTGATTGTGATCACGGTGATGTGTTGCTGTCATCGACAACGGGATGTGCGCCGGGTTGCCGTCGTTCACCGGGGTCCCCTTTCTCCATGAACTCCCTCTCCTGCAGCTCCACAGTGGCTCCTTGAGGCTCATGCCAGGCGAGGATCGGAGGCAAGGCCGGTTTGTGCTCTCTCTCTGTGCTGTGTTCTCTCTCCGTGTTCAGATTTTCGGCTGTACCCACGTCCAGGAAAACACACTCCCTCCTGTGATGAGGCTACAGCCCGAAAATGCTCGGGCTGTGTGAGGACCGGCTTCGGGCTCCGTGTGACTGTGGACTGGGGCTCTTGTGGATTCTGTTCGGTGTGTGATGTAAGGCATAGAGTAGCTGCGTCCACGTCTGAGTGCAGTGGACTCCAGCCGTCATCGTCCAAACTGAGTTTACTGCTGGGTTGTTGCGCTGTGGTGCCCTGCTATCCCGCAGTGTCTACCTTGGGCCCTCCCGAGAAGGTATGGGATCAGCGGGCTCAGCAACCGGGGCAACTGTCTGTACTAGTGGAGTTGACTCAGGGGAGCCCGGACCAGGGCCCACAAGTTGCGATACTACCTGGGCCGTTATCTCCAGCTGGGACACTAATTTCATCACCTCTGACTCCGATAGGAGGTGCAGCATCCCCAACAGCACCACCCGTAGTCATTTCACCATGTCTGCCACTGTCTGGATGTCCGGCTCCTCCACCAACATATACTATCTCAACGGATTCGCGGTGTACCTCTTCAACTGTGAGCATATCAACCTGTCCTCCGCATGCCCGAACTCGCATGTGCTAGCCAAACAGCGAAGGTCATCTATGTACTGTATGAACAACTCGTCCTCTCGTTGTTGGCACTGGTAAAACACAAATCTCTGGGCCATCATGTTCTATGGAGCAGTAAAATATTTGGCCATGAAGTCGGCACATTCACTGAAGGTCTCCAAAGGGCTGAGTACACTCAACACCCGCTGTCCCTCGAGGCCAAGGCAATAATATATCACAGCACGTAGACGACTCTTGTTAGTGTTAGCTAGGCCCCTAGCTGGCACAAATGACTGAAGCAGCTTAAACCAACAAGGCCATGGGATGGATGGCTCACTTGGGGTCATGAGGAATGGTCGTGTGAATAACATGCAGTCTTCCAGATGTGTGTCCATCTTCAGGAAAATGGTTAATTTTCCTCCAGAAGACTAATTTTTCTCCTTGTCACCAAGTGTTATGTCTGGAAATAGGACAGCAGAGGCAGGAGTTGGACCAAACAATAAGTTTATTACAGGACACACTGTTAATACATGTGTTGCAGTGTTATAGCAAACAAGCTAACTCCTAGCAGATACAGGCTACTACTCGTATGGAGGCAGAGTGCCAAAGAGCCCAATCTCCTGCTGTCAGTTCTCCTTTATACCCACGGCATGGTGACATCATCCGGACCTGTGTCCTCACGTCCATGGTGTCTGCTGTGGTATTTCCATTATGCCACAGATTCTTTGGGAGTATGGCGTATCGGGCTTGTTGTTACGAGCTATCTGGTCTCTGTATGACCATTGTGAGAGTTTGGTTGAGGATTTCTGGGCACAGCCAAGGAACGGAAGGTGTCATGCTTGGTGACCACAGGATCTCATCTTTGTTGATTGCAGATGATGTTGTCCTGTTGGCTTCATCCAGCAATGACCTACAGGTCTTAGTGGGACAGTTTGCTGCTGAGTGTGAAGCGGCTGGGATGAGAATCAGCACCTCCAAGTCCTCAGCCAGTCCTCAGCCGGAAAAAGGTGGCTTGTCCTCTCCGGACTGGGGACAAGCTCCTGCCCCAAGTGGAGGAGTTTAAGTATCTTGGGGTCTTATTCACGAGTGAGGGGAGAATGGAGCAAGAGCTTGACAGATGGGTCGGAGCAACATCTGCAGTGATGCGGACATTGTACCGATCTGTCATGGTGAGCTCTAAGGAAAAGCTGTTGATTTACTGGTCAATCTATATTTCTGCCCTCACCTATGGTCATGAGCTTTGGGTAATGACCGAAAGAATGAGATCATGGATACAAGCGGCTGAAATGAGCTTTCTCTATAGGATTGCTGGACTCACCCTTAGAGATAGGGTGAGGAGCTCAGTCATCTGGGGGAGGCTCAGAGTAGAACCACTGCTTCTCCACATTGAATGGAGCCATTTGAGGTGGTTTGGGAATCTGATCAGGATGCCTCCTGGACGCCTCCCACTTAAGGTGTTTCGGGCATTTTCCACTGGGAGGAGACCCGGGGGCAGATCCAGGACTCGCTGGAGAGACTGTGTCTTCCAGCTGGTCTGGGAACACTTTGGTATCTTCTCTGAAGAGCTGGAGCAGGTGGCTGGTGAGAGAGAAGTCTGGGCTTCTCTGCTTGAACTGCTGCCTGTGCGACCCGGACCTCTGGAAAAGCGGTCGAAGATAGATGGATGGATGGGTGGGTGGAATTTGCAATAGTTCAACATAATTTTGCAACATTTTTCATTGCAAATGTGCAATGTTTTTTTCTCATATATTTTCGGCTTTTTTTCAAATTTTTGGCTTTTTTTTCAAATTTTTGGCTTTTTTCTTGTCAATTTGCAGCTTTTTCTTGAAAAATTTTTTAAGGTTCTTTTTGTCATAAATTTGAAACTTTTTTCTTGTGAATTGGCAATATTATGGATGCTAGTGAAATTTTTATTCTGTGTAATGTTTTTTTTTATTTTGTTCTTCTTGACAATGACCCACATTTATTTTTTTTAAAATCTTTTTGTTGGTAGGGGAGAGATTTTTTAAAATTAATTTTAAAAGTTTCAAACTCTTTTCCCTCACAGTCGTGTATAGCCCCCCCCCCCAAAAAAAAGAAACAACGGCTCAATACAAAATGCAATTTCCATTCCTCTTAGTTTTTTCAAGGCAGTTTGCGTGCTTTTTCTCAGGTTAAACTGGAATCATAAAGTAGATGTTTTACAGTATAAACACAATGAAGGAAACCCCTCACCTTCATGCATAAAACAGCCAAATTAGGACTTTTACACACTCATGCCACACTGAAACCCTGATATTTATTTCAGCCATTCTTTAAAGGTCACATTCAGATGCCGACTTCTCAGTGACCATTGTTATTCAGGTACATTTCTCCAGTGATTGAATTTTTTGCTGGGTCTTGCTCGGCTTTATTAAACCTTGTCATTTATATTTTAGACGTTTACTGTGTGTGCCCTATGTCTGAAGGGGATGTAAATGCGACCACGCCATGAAAGTAAAGGGGCAGGGAAAAGAAAGCGCTCGGAAGCCATATAGTCTCACCAAGGGCAAAGCCACATTAACCACAGCCACATGCAAATGAAAGCAAGGATTTGTTCACTGTGAAAAGAAAACAAACGGGGTTTTAAATTCCACACCTTCAAGGTTGAGTAATTTGAATTTCGCGTCTTTTTGCTGTAATAAAACTTTTTTTTTTCCTCTCCCTCTCTTTCTCTCTCTCTCTGTTTTCCCCTACCACACAGACTGAGTTCACACCAGGATGAGGATGAAGAAGGTTGCCATCTTTCTTCTGGTCCTTTCTCTTTGTCTGGATAGTGGGTCGGCCAAGGAAAAGGGAGCAAAGAAGGGGAAGAAGAAAGGGAAGCAAGTTTACTGTCCATCGTAAGTAGTGTATGCCCATATTCTTTTTGAGACAGATGAGACAACACCGAAAGTGGGTAGAATATACAGACACTGTAAAAGTAGCATTAACTTATGATGATGATTAATGAAGTATAAGTTAAAATAGTCACTGCTTGAGTGAGAGTCAGAAATGATCTACTAAAAAGTTACCTGAGTAGTGATTAGTACCATTACTTTCACCAGTCTGTGTGATGTTTTTAATAATAATAATAATAATAATAATACATCAGTCTTATATAGCGCTTTTCTAAATACTCAAAGACGCTTTACAAAGCAGCATAGGGACAAACATACAGAGAACGGGTAAACAGACAAGGTAGGTTCACATAGGTAGAAGAGGCAGTCAGTTTTCGTAGGTAGATTTGAAGAGATGGGTTTTGAGTTGACTTTTGAAGGATGCAAGTGAGTTGGCGGACCGGATGTGAAGGGGCAAGGAATTCCAGAGGGTTGGTGCGGCGACGGCGAATGATCTGTCACCCAGGGTGCTGAGTTTTGTCTTGGTGATGGGGGTGAGAAGGTGAGTGTCAGCAGAGCGGAGGAGGCGAGTGGGGGAATGACGAGACAGAAGGTCAGTTAGGTATGAGGGGGCGAGGTTATGAAGGGCTTTATAGGTGGTGAGGAGGATCTTGAAGTTGATGCGCTGTTGAATGGGGAGCCAGTGGAGCTGACGGAGGAGAGGAGTGATGTGGTCTCTGGAGCGTCTCTTAAATGTGTCTGTTCTCATAAATTTGCATATTTTCTAATAACGTTATGGCTGTTCCATGCAAATTTACCACTGTCTTTTTATAAATGTTGCATTTTTTTCTCATAAATTTGCAGCTTTCTCACCAATTTCTTATGAACTTGCAACATTTTTCTTTTAAATGTATAACTTTTTGCCTAATAATTTTAATATTTTTTACCTCATAAGTTGTGATTTTTTTCTAATAAATGGTTGCTTTTGTCATATAAATTGTCTGCATAGTTTGTGACATTTTTTCCACACAAATTTACACCTTTTTCATCATAAATTTGCAGCTACTTTATGTTGTTTTCAATTTGCGACCTCAGTCTCACCAGTTTGAGGTTTCTCTCTTAAATAAGTCAGTATGAGGAAAATCACATGCTTCCAAATCACAAGATATAACCCAATGATATAAATAAAGCGTGAACGGCCATAAATCCAATTTAATTTCCTGAGGTAGAACAGAAAAGCGATGATTTCAGTTCTGAAGGCAAGAAAAATTGATGGGGAAAAACAGTGCAACACCCCAATTTACCTACATGAAAGAAATACATTTTCACAGAGAATGTTTTGAATAGAAAGAATTATTGTCTGTAGTGCCTCCTTTTTCATGCACCATTGATAGGACAATTCTGATTTCCAAAATCCGTTAGCTCTGAAAGTAGTAACATTGTATGTGTGTCTGTCATCATCAGTGAGTTCTTTTAAGCATCTCAGCTGAATTTTTTACTATAAAGTTGAAAAAATAAATTAATTTGGAAAATTAGAGGGCACTCAATAGCGCATACAGTGGTGTGAAAAAGTGTTTGCCCCCTTCCTGATTTCTCATTTTTTGTGTGTTTGTCACACTTAAATGTCTCAGATCATCAAACAAATTTAAATATTAGACAAAGATAACACAAGTAAGCACAAAATGCAGTTTTTAAATGAAAGTGTTTATGATTAAGGGGAGAAAAAATCCAAACCTACGTGGCCCTGTGTGAAAAAGTGATTGCCCCCTAAACCTAATAACTGGTTTGGCCGCCCTTAGTAGCAACAACTGCAATCAAGCATTTGTGACAACTGGCAATGAGTCTTTTACAGCGCTGTGGAGGAATTCTGGCCCACTCATCTTTGCAGAATTGTTGCAATTCAGCCACATTGGAAGGTTTTTGAGCATGGGCCGCCTTTTTACGGTCATGCTACAGCATTTCAATCATATTCAGGTCAGGACTTTGACTAGGCCACTCCAAAGTCTTCATTTTGTTTTTCTTAAGCCATTCACAGGTGGACTTGCTGGTGAATTTTGGATCATTGCCCTGCTGCAGAACCCAAGTGTGCTTCAGCTTGAGGTCATGAACAGATGGCCGGACATTCTCCTTCAGGATATTTTGGTAGACAGCAGAATTCATGGTTCCATTGACCACTGCAAGTCTTCCAGGTCCTGAAGCAGCAAAAAAGCCCCAGACCATCATACCATGATGAGACCATATTTGAGTACCATATATGAGACCATATTTTACTGTTGGTATGATGTTCCTTTTCTGAAATGCTGTGTTAATTTTACACCTGATGTAATGGGACACACACCTTCCAAAAAATTCAACTTTTGTCTCGTCAGTCCACAGAGTATTTTCCCAAAAGTCTTGGGGATCATCAAGGTGTTTTCTGGCAAAACTGAGATGAGCCTTTATGTTCTTTTTGCTCAGCAGTGGTTTTCATATTGGAATTCTGCCATGCAGGCCATTTTTGTCCAGTCTTTTTCTTATGGTGGAGTCATGAACACTGACCTTAACTGAGGCAAGTGAGGCCTGCAATTCTTTGGATGTTGTTGTGGGGTCTTTTGTGACCTCTTGGATGAGTCTTCGTCTTGGGGCAGTTTTGGTCGGCTGGCCACTCCTGGGAAGGTTCACCACTGTTTCATGTTTTCGCCAGGGATGTGATTTTTCTGCTAATTTGCGGAATTCCGCTTTTTTTGTCTTCCAAAATAAAAATAAAAAAATTATATGAGTATATACCGGATTCCGACTTTTAGTAATTCCCTAACCGTAATGAAACGACGCGCCTGATTGGCTGATCGTCCTTGCAGTGACCAATGAATGCGACTGTTGCAGTGATGTCGGTGATTGAACGTAAAGATGCTCCGAGAATTAAAGAAATTGACAAGATTGTGAAAAACAAATTTCGTTGGGATTGGCTAGAAAAGGAGATTGCAACGGATGTTCGTAAGAAAACTGTGACAAATTTGTTTAGCGATTTTATATGGAAAATCGACCGTGCCGGGAAGGCGCGGAAAACATGTACAAGAAGGAGCAAAAAAAAATGTACAAGGGGTCAAATCGAGGTCCACTAATTATTCAATTGCTGGAACTTTCGGTGTTCAGAAAAAAACATGGAAACCATACGGCCTCCACCCTTTGTTAACGACACGATCGGACACAGAAATCGAAAGGAATGATCCACCCCAACAACCAGTGCCAGTTGCGGATAGAGTAGTGAATTTTGAGGTATGTGAAGATATATTTTTGTATACATGTCATTTAGTTAATATTTTCTTCATCTTGCCTGCTGAAGATGTTTTGGACTTTATTTAAAAAATATTTTTAACGCCACACATACTTAGAATTACGTTTATGTTTGTGCTTTTCTGTCTTCCCTAATTAATATCACACACATATATCAGATATGGATTTTGTCATCTATTATGTTACTATTATGTTCTGTAGATATGTTGACATTGATGTTGAGGAGAAAAAAAATAGCAAAACAATTTAGTTAGATTACTTTTATGATTCCAAACAGTTTGAAATTGACAGTGCACAGTGGACATTGACTCATAACTTTTGAATATTTCTAAGACTTGGCTACATCAGTGATTGTGCAAAATGAACTGCTCAAGACTCAATGGAGATTGAAACTGGTGATCTGAAATGAATGCTGAAATTATAAAAAGTAATGGTATTGTCATGGCGGCCTCTGGGCCGTCATTGGCATCATTAACTCCAGCTGCTCACGTGCTCACGGAAGATCTTGCTAAACTGGACCAGTTCTGCAAAATCTGGCGCCTAAAACCAAGCCCAGCAAAAACCGTCTCCAGTGTATTTCATCTCCACAATGCAAAAGCTGCCAGAGAACTAAACATCCACCTGAGCGGACTCAAGCTTAAGCATGCCCCAAATCCAACTTATCTTGGAGTGACCCTTGATAGGACCTTATCCTTCAAGGAACATCTAAAGGGGACGGCTGCTAAGGTGAAAGTACGAAACAACCTGCTCTGCAAGCTCGCTGGTGCAAAATGGGGGGCGGCAGTCTCCACCCTGCGCACCTCAGCACTGGCCCTTTCATACTCTGTAGCAGAATATTGTGCCCCTGTCTGGTCCAGGTCATCTTACACACACCATGTAGACACCCAGCTCAACTCAACCATGAGAACTATAACTGGAACAATCCGCTCAACACCACTCCCCTGGCTCTCTGTACTGTCAAACATAGCCCCTCCACACATCCGGCGAGCAGCATTAACTCAAAGGATGCTCCAAAAAGTTAAAGATTTTCCTCACTTACCAATCCATGCAGATATCTACACCCCACCCACTGCCCGACTTTCATCCAGACGGCCGATTTGGAAAAACCCTCCCCCAGTTGACTTTACCATCCAGACAGCTTGGCAAGAGGAATGGGAAACCAGGGAGGTCCCAAACAAACAGCTGGTGATAAACCCCAACCAACAGGTCCCGGGCACCAACCTCCCAAGGAGACAGTGGTCTACACTCAATCGCTTCAGGACTGGACATGGCCCCTGCTTGGCCAGCCTTCACAGATGGGGCAGTAGCCCTAGCCCACTGTGCGCATGTGGAGAGGAGCAAACTATGGAACACATCATAGAGGCTTGCCCGCTCCAAAGACTGGAAGGAGGATTACACACCCTCCATACAGCAAACCAGGAGGCAACTGCTTGGCTTAAGGACTTTGCATTCGCTAAATAAATAAATAAATTAACTCCAGCTGCACACAGACCAACAGGTGGTAATCAACAGCTGTTAAAAGCCAGCGTTGCTGACAGCCCGGCACGGAGTCGTCTGTCCTCCTCGTCGGAGAAAGAACCTGAACTCCGCTCTCTGGCCTCGTCAGGATTCTCTCTCGTCTCGTCAGGAACTTCTCTGGCTTCGTCTAGAACCTCTCTTACCTCTTCAAGGACTTCTCTTCAGAGTCAGACACGTAAGAGAACCATCTGTTACTCAACTCCTAATCTTAACCCCTGTGCACAGGTGGACCCCCTTGGCGGCGGACCTGCGGCCCCAGCTGACGGGGTGACGCCAACTCGCACACGTAGCGGTTCGCTACCACCACGTCTACCGGTACGTCTTGCTCCTCAAATTCCAGAACTGTTATTGTATCAGTTGCAGGAGTATTGGCCACCGTTATCAGTGGAGTTACTGTCATCAGCATCAGCTATTTCATCGTCACTACGTTCTGTGGAATCACTCACCTCGTCATCGTCTGGATTGTCACCGTCCCGGCCTGTGGTGTCACAGCCGGAGTCTCGAGAAGAACTGTCCTTGTCACAGCCACGGGTGGAAGCCCCAGCACGTTCACGGACACCTTCACCTCCACGTTGCACGGCCGCTGGATCCCAGCAGGACGAAGCCTGTGCTACAACCAAGTAAGCCTCGCTACTTGTAGCTTGTCACTTGCGTGGGACAAAAGTAATGGTTTCTGCTTGTATGTTCCAGGGTTGCCGGGTCTCCATCCAGGGCGCTCAGCTCCAGTGACCAGAACTCAATCCACGCACTCACACTTGCACTACACACCCTCACTCTCTAATAAAGATTATTGTCACTATCTGCCCGTGTCAGTGTCTGTCTCCTGGGTCCCGAAACATGTCAGTACGACTCCGTCACGTTGACCCAGCGGACAGCTCACTGTCGCGCCTAAACAACACTCTTAGCGCCCGGGTAGATTTATTAGCTCACCAGCAGACAGTAATCTTGAATCAACTAACCTTAATTAATGGTCGGCTGGATCGTTTGGAAGGACACCAGACGTTTTCCCCAACCGCAAATATCTCAGCCCCTGCAAGCTTAGCGTCAGGACAAGCTAACACCTCCTCGTCCTCTCGCCTCACCCCTATTCCTACACCTGCCCGGTTCAGCGGAAAACTCGGGGAAGCCCGAGGATTCATATTACAATGTGAGTCAGTTTTTCTGCGTGTGCCGGGGGATTTTTCTCACGACTCTAGCCGGATAGGCTATGTCATAAATTTGCTGGCAGGTAGAGCTTTAGACTGGGCGTATTCGATCATGGCTAAACCAAGCTATCCCCTGCTTTCTTACCAGGAATTTGTGTCAGAGTTTTTGTCTGTATTCGATCATACTGATAGGGGTGAGGTGTTGACAGAACGATTTTTGAGCTTACAGCAGGGAAAGAGATCAGCTGCTGATTACGCCATTGACTTCCGGGTCCTGGCCGCAGAGATTGGGTGGGGGGAGCCATCACTATGTGGCATTTTCCTACGTAGTCTCAACGACGAGCTAAAGGATGAGTTAGCGGCACGAGACAAACCAGACAATTTGCATGATTTAATTGCCCTAGCGGTTAGTCTCGATAGCAGATTAAGGGAGCGGGCGGCTGAACGGCGAACTACTTCCCGTTCGGTTAAACCCCGCCCTCGCGTCCCTAACTCCCCTCTGCTCGCTTTACCCGCGTCAGAGGAATCCCTGGATCAGGAAGCCATGATCATTGGTCATTCTAAGATATCAGCAGCTGAGAAACAACGCCGTAGGGATCAAGGCCTATGTTTCTATTGTGGGAAGGAGTCACATGGGGTGTTCGAATGCCCAAATAAGTTAAAAGGGAAGGCCCGTGGATCGCAGTAGGGGGATTCACGGGCAAGAACTCAGAAGAACCCCTTACTTGTTGTCGTTTACCCCTCAGACTTATTCATACACATACAGACCACTCCACACTAGCGTTAGTAGATTCTGGAGCTGAGCAGAATTTCATTTCTAGAGACCTGGCAACCCGAATGGGCCTTAGCTGTCAGACTTGAGAACCCCCTGTCAAACTTATTACCCTGTCTAAGGCTTCTTTGACCACCATTGACCTTCAGACGGCCCCTGTGTCAATAATTGTCTCAGGAAATCACAGGGAGGAAATTCAGTTCCTAGTGCTGCCCGTTTCTTCTTCGCCCGTTATTCTGGGGTATCCCTGGCTGCGCCTACATAACCCCACCATTGACTGGCAAGCTGGGAGAATAACGGCATGGAGTACATTCTGCCTTAGCGCCTGCCTCCAATCAGCGGCGTGCGCCCCATCCGTTAAGGTGCATCTGCCTGATTCATCCCCACCGGATTTGTCTAAAGTGCTAGAGGTTTATCATGATTTGGGGCAAGTGTTTAGCAAGTCTCGGGCGTTGTCCTTACCCCCCCATCGTCCGTATGACTGCGCTATCAATCTGAAGGCTGGGGCCCCTCTTCCTGCTAGCCGCCTTTACAGTCTATCAGCCCCGGAGCGCGAGGCCATAGACACATACATCAAGGAGTCCTTGGCCTCTGGTATCATCCGCCCGTCGTCTTCGGCAGTGGGGGCCGGATTTTTTTTTGTTGGAAAGAAAGACGGTTCACTACGCCCCTGCATTGACTTCCGGGGACTGAATGAAATAACAGTCAAAGACAAATATACTCTGCCCTTGATGAACACTGCTTTCGACTCCCTCCAGGGGGCATCCTGGTTTACTAAACTGGACCTTAGGAATGCCTACCATCTAGTGCGCATTACTAACTAACTAACTAACCTGCACTTATATAGCGCTTTTCTAGTCACAAAGACCACTCAAAGCGCTTTCATTAATACTAACCCTCTATTCTAAGGGCCTATAGGAAACAGATATCTAAGGACAATTTAGAACAGCCAATTAACCTAACATGCATGTTTTTTGGCATGTGGGAGGAAACCGGAGAAATCCCGGAGTAAACCCACGCAACACGGGGAGAACATGCAAACTCCACACAGATCACTGTTGGTCGGGGGCTGGGATCGAACCCACGATCCCACGATCCCCACAATCCCCCGGCCAAGGGTAAACTGTGCTGCCGCAGTGCTAACCACTGCGCCACCGTGCAGCATTAGAGAAGGAGATGAGTGGAAGACGGCTTTTCGGACCCCCAGCGGTCATTTTGAGTACCTGGTAATGCCGTTTGGGTTAACTAACGCTCCAGCCGTCTTCCAGCGTTTGATAAATGATGTACTACGGGATTTTCTGAACTCGTTTGTTTTTGTTTATCTTGATGACATCCTCATCTTCTCCCGCACACTAGAGGAACATCGGGTGCATGTCCGCAGGGTATTACAGCGCCTCCTGGAGAACCAGCTGTTCATCAAGGCTGAGAAATGTGAGTTCCACACTGATCAAACCTCCTTCCTTGGATTTATAATTGCTCGGAACCAGGTGCTCCCTGACCCTGCCAAGGTCAAGGCAGTTGTGGATTGGCCTGCACCCACCTCCAGAAAGCAGCTTCAAGGTTTCCTGGGATTTGCTAATTTTTATAGGAGGTTTGTGCCCAACTTTGGTAATATTGCCCGTCCTTTGACTTCTCTCACCTCCCCTAAGACCCCATTTTGCTGGAGTAAGGAAGCAGCCGGAGCGTTTGAGAAGCTCAAGAGGGAGTTTGCCTCGGCCCGAGTCCTTACCCAGGTGGACCCGAAGCTGCAGTGCTTGGTGGAGGTGGACGCGTCTGATGCGGGAGTTGGAGCAGTACTTTCCCAACGATCTCCTGAGGATGGTAAGATTCACCCTTGTGCTTTTTTCTCTCACCGTCTTACCCCTGCAGAGAGGAACTACAGCATCGGAGACAGGGAGTTACTGGCAGTGAAACTCGCCTTGGAGGAATGGAGACATTGGCTGGAGGGGGCTGCTCAGCCGTTCGTGGTTTGGACTGATCACCGTAACCTGGAGTACCTCAGGACGGCTAAGCGCCTGAATGCACGCCAGGCCCGCTGGCCCCTTTTCTTCGGCCGGTTTAACTTTACCATCACGTACCGGCCGGGAAGCAAGAACGGTAAGCCAGATGCCCTCTCATGGCAGTTTGACACACCATCCTCTGAGGACCAGGAGACCCCTATCCTGCCGCCTTCCTGCGTCGTGGGCGCCCTGTCCTGGGGAATCTGCAAGACGGTTCGCCGGGCTCAGAAGACCGAACCGGATCCCGGGGGGGGGGGGGGGGTGCCCGGGCCGCTCGTTTGTTCCACGCGCTGTCCGAGGCAAGGTGATTGAGTGGGGTCACGCTTCCAAGTTGGCTTGTCATCCTGGAGTGGGTCGGACTGTGGATCTTCTCCAAAGGACCTTCTGGTGGCCAGGGTTACGGAAGGACGTTGTAGGCTACATCCGGGCCTGCGCTCAGTGCGCTACCGGGAAGACGACATCATCCCCCCCGGCGGGCCTACTACATCCGTTGCCGGTTCCTTCACGCCCCTGGTCTCACGTAGCGATGGACTTTGTTACTGGGTTACCCATTTCAGATGACTACACCACGGTGTTAACCATCGTGGACCGGTTCTCGAAGGCGGCCCATTTTGTGCCACTTTGGGGTCTGCCTTCGGCCCAGGAGACTGCGGACCTCCTGGTGCAACATGTGGTCCGTCTTCATGGCATCCCTGCTGATATTGTGTCTGATCGAGGACCCCAGTTTGTATCTCAAGTTTGGAAGGCCTTCTGCGCGGCACTAGGAGCCACAGCCAGCCTCTCCTCGGGTTATCACCCCCAAAGTAATGGCCAGTGCGAGCGGGCTAATCAGGAGCTGGAGGCCGCCCTTCGCTGTGTCATCTCCTCCTGCTCATCCTCCTGGAGCAAGTTCCTGCCCTGGATTGAATACGCTCACAACGCCACGATCTCCACGGCCACGGGCGTCTCTCCGTTTAAAGCAACATGTGGGTTTGATCCTCCGCTGTTCCCGGAGGAGGAAAAGGAGGTAGCGGTTCCTTCAGTCCAGGCACATATCAAGCGCTGCCGGCGAGTTTGGCTCCTCGCTCGTCAAGCTTTGCTGAAGACCACTAAGCGTAATATCCAGGTGGCCAACCGGCATAGGAGACCCGCCCCGGACTATAAGGTGGGTCAGAAGGTCTGGTTGTCAACCCGGAATATTGGTGTACCGGCCGAGAAACGTAAGCTCACTAAGCGCTTCATTGGCCCCTACACCATTAATCGTATTGTTAACCCTGTGTCTGTGCGCTTGTCTCTCCCCTCTTCGATGCGTATCTGCCCCACCTTTCATGTCTCTCAGGTCAAGCCGTACGTTTCTGACCCCCTGTGCCCTGCTCCCGCGGCACCCCCACCCCCGAGGATGATCGATGGCCATCCGGCCTGGGGGGTGACTGCCATCTTGGATGTTCGTAGGCGGGGTCGTGGCCTTCAGTATCTGGTGGACTGGGAGGGCTTTGGACCGGAGGATCGGTCTTGGATTCGCCCAGCGTTGATCTTGGATAAACAGCTGATTTGCGATTTCCATCGGGCAAATCCAGGTAGGATTGGGCAGGTGCCTGGAGGCACTGCTAGAGGGGGGAGTACTGTCATGGCGGCCTCTGGGCCGTCATTGGCATCATTAACTCCAGCTGCGCACAGACCAACAGGTGGTAATCAACAGCTGTTAAAAGCCAGCGTTGCTGACAGCCCAGCACGGAGTCGTCTGTCCTCCTCGTCGGAGAAAGAACCTGAACTCCGCTCTCTGGCCTCGTCAGGATTCTCTCTCGTCTCGTCAGGAACTTCTCTGGCTTCGTCTAGAACCTCTCTTACCTCTTCAAGGACTTCTCTTCAGAGTCAGACATGTAAGAGAACCATCTGTTACTCAACTCCTAATCTTAACCCCTGTGCACAGGTGGACCTCCTTGGCGGCGGACCTGCGGCCCCAGCTGACGGGGTAACGCCAACTCGCACACGTAGCGGTTCGCTACCACCACGTCTACCGGTACGTCTTGCTCCTCAAATTCCAGAACTGTTATTGTATCAGTTGCAGGAGTATTGGCCACCGTTATCAGTGGAGTTACTGTCATCAGCATCAGCTATTTCATCGTCACTACGTTCTGTGGAATCACTCACCTCGTCATCGTCTGGATTGTCACCGTCCCGGCCTGTGGTGTCACAGCCGGAGTCTCGAGAAGAACTGTCCTTGTCACAGCCACGGGTGGAAGCCCCAGCACGTTCACGGACACCTTCACCTCCACGTTGCACGGCCGCTGGATCCCAGCAGGACGAAGCCTGTGCTACAACCAAGTAAGCCTCGCTACTTGTAGCTTGTCACTTGCGTGGGACAAAAGTAATGGTTTCTGCTTGTATGTTCCAGGGTTGCCGGGTCTCCATCCAGGGCGCTCAGCTCCAGTGACCAGAACTCAATCCACGCACTCACACTTGCACTACACACCCTCACTCTCTAATAAAGATTATTGTCACTATCTGCCCGTGTCAGTGTCTGTCTCCTGGGTCCCGAAACATGTCAGGTATGTTGGAATTTTATTTCTATTATGGAATGGATAAAATTAACTGATTTTGATCTGATCAAGTGTTAAAGCATGTGATGGATAATGTTTGTTGGAATATTTTAGGAATGCTATCTTCTTGGAACATAAGTCAATATTATACAGTAATAAGTGGCATTCAGCTGTTTGTTTTATGTCATTTAAGCACAGTTCTGGTACTTAAAAATCATAAAAACCCAGGAGATTCAGGGGGCCCCCCGAACCCTCCTCACCGGGGCTCTGCCCTGGACCCAGCTGGGGGACTCTGTCCCCCAGACCCCCTGCAAAATTTTCAGATAATTTCACCAACCCCAAATCACATCCCTGTTTCGCCATTTGTGGATAATGGCTCTCACTGGGGTTAGTTGGAGTCCCAAAGCTCTAGAAATGGCTAGAGAAATTGAGCTTTTCAAAGATGTGATAAACCACAGTTAATTTATGTTTTAACAGGGGGGGCAATCATTTTTTTCACACAGGGCCATGTAGGTTTGGATTTTTTTTACCCTTAATAATAAACACCTTCAATTTAAAACTGCATTTTGTTTTTACTTGTGTTATCTCTGTCTAATATTTAAATTTGTTTGATAATGTGAAACATTTAAGCGTGACAAACATACAAACAAATGAGAAATCAGGAAGGAGGCAAACACTTTTTCACACCACTGTACCTCCACCAAGTGGTGTGTTTGTGTGTCTTTAGCAGGATTATGCAAAAAGTACTGGAGTATGCGCTTTCTGAGTGCCCTCTAGCACACACTTCCATTTGCAATGTTTAAGAAAGTGGAAAAGTGAACGAGAATCTGCAGCCTCCAAAATTTAATGGGTTCCTCCATAGCTCAAAGGAAAGCTCTGGTGAACATTTCATCAAAATCTGTAATAGTTTTTGCATAATCCTGTAACAAACAAACAGACAGACAGACAAACCAACATAAAAACATTACCTCCTTGGCGGAAGTAAGAGGGGAAGCCAAAGGAAGCAGGACAAGGACAATGATCACCTTTATTTGTCAGCCTAACATGAGTGAGTTACCCAAGATATGAAGGTTAAAGTTAATAATTTTCATGTCTTTTAATCAACTTCATAAATAATTTGTGATTTAAGTAGATTTCGGTTGATTTTTAGACAATTCTAGACTAGACTAGAGACAAAAATGCTAATAATCCAAGTTTATTAAATTGTTATAGTTCAAATAGATGCATGTTAGGTCAGTTTGACATTCAAAATTGGCATTTTAGGTCATTCCGCTGAAGCTGATGGGAGCTTATGTGATGGTGTGATGGAGGATGTGATGGGATTGGGAATCGCTACTCCTCCTAGGACCTAGGTAATTGTCCTGATGCTCACCAAACTCACTCACTATGATCCTCAGGTGGGTCTCCATCAAAGTGGTGCTCAAGGTCAAGGTTGAGGGCAAAGGTCAGGAGATCTTAGTGCTCATATAATTTCACGAAAATTATTACTCCTCCTAGGCAATTCCTTCAATAGTCACAAAACTTTCTCACAATGATCCTCAGGTGGGTCTGTGTCCAGGCTGTGCTCAAGGTCAAGGTCAAAGGTCAGGAGATCTGGGTGCTTACGTAATTTCATGGAAATCACTACTCCTCCTAGTCAGTTGTCTCTGTGTTTACCAAATTCATTCACATAATCCTCATGTGGGTCTGCATCCAGGTTATGTTCAAGATCAAGATCAGGCTCAGGATCAAAGGTCAAGAAATCTAAGTGCTTATACGTATGATTTAAACAACATCATTACTCCTCCTAGGCAGTTGCGCTGATTCTCACCAAACTCACATACAGTGATCCTCTGGTGGGTCTGTATCTAGGTTGTTCTCAAGGTCAACTTCAGGGTCAAACGTCAGGAGATCCGCGCACTCTTAGGGTGATTTCATCAGGCCAGAATGATTGACTGTGTGTCTGTTTGTGTTGGCACTGAGATAGGCTGGTAAACTGTTCATGGTGACCCTTCATGTTCCCCAATGAATGCTGGGACCCTAAATACATGAAATTAGTTAAGAGGATGGATGGATGGATCTCATATTTTTGTGATAGGCCATAAACAATACTTAGAGTTGGGAACAGAACTAGTGTTTTTTTCTAGAAATGTATGCCAGGTTATGTTAAACCAGAGAAATAAATACTGCTCATAGTGAAATTGTATTAGGAGAGTTCATCATCTTAATATATTGTAGAGCTGCCCTAACAACTGGCCCCACTATTAAACTTTTTAAAATGAGTGATAAATTGTTTTATGTAGTCCAGATATTGGCAAGTGTAAGCTGTGTGAGATACTGTGGATTGAATGCGGCGACTGTCTTGTGGTTCAAGGAAGCTACTTATTCCAATCTGGCTCTTATGCTTTTTTTAGGTTGTCTGTTAAAAGAGAAGAGAAAAAAAGAGGTTCAGTGGATGGGACTTGTGTTTCACTTTGATCAGGGGAGCTGCGTACCATATACGCTCTGCACAGCATTCCTGCGGAGCACTTTAGCTCATCCGCACTGCGTGATAAGGTTTATATAATAATATGTAAAGTGCTTTGAGAAGGGGAAATTTGGCAGGAGAATTTGTTGCCACCCAGGAGGAGTCTTTCTGTTTCTTGTCTCCCTCCTGTCAAATCCAATCCTCCAGGTTTCTCTCTCCCATTGTTTTGTCAATCTCAGAAAACAAATAACATTTGTCCTAATGTCTCTATTGTTTAACTGTCTTCCCTAATAATGTTATGGTGGTAAAATATGTTGACTGTAATTAGAGAAGTGGCAAATAAATGAAATGTTTTACCTGCCAAGTCTGTTATACTTACCACCCACATGCAGGTTAAGAGAGTTAGGGGTAAAATACACATTTTTTTTGTGATATTCTTAGCATATTGAACAGAGAGTCATATTATGATATGTTTTTTATAGAATATTTAAAAATTAATAAAAATACTTGCAAGAGCTAATATATATATATATCTAAGAGTCAAGATGCGTGTTGTTATTAATCTTTGATAAAATCAGCATGCTAGCATCTTAAGCAAATCTATGATGTAAGTTGTCCAACTAATATGTAAAAATATGTTGTGTGTTCAGAACCTCAAAATAAGACCACATATACCTTATAGAAGACGATGATGTTACTATGTTTCACATTTGCAAAACAGCTTAAAACCTCATGTGGGGGTGGGAAGGGCTCTGAAAACGACTCTCCTACAGTGGAGTCCTGTGTTCTCATCCTCGTCTTACCTTTTTGTCTTAGCTCTCTGTGTTTACTCCACTTCTGCTTTCATTTTTAGCTTATTCCATTGAAGCTGAATGGAGCTAATGCGATGGTGTGGTATCTGTCCACCCATCCACATTTCATGGGAATCCCTTCTCCTCCTAGGCAATTGCCCCGAAGGTCACCACACTCACACACAATCATCCTCAGGTGGGTTTGCATCAAGATTGTGCCCAAGGTCATGGTCAAGGTCAAAGGTCAGGAGAACTGACACATATGTGATTTAAGAAAAATCGCTACCAATCCTTGTGAATTGCCCTAATTCTCAGCAGCCACACACACAATCATCCTCAGGTGGGTCTGCATCCAGGTTGAGTTCAAGGTCATTGTGAAAGATCAAGGGCATTTATGATTTAATGAACATCAATACTTCTCCGTAGCAATTGCCTCAGTATTTGCCAAACTCATGCAGAGTGATCCTTAAGTGGGTCTGCATCTAGGCTGTGCTCATGGTCAAGGTCAATGGCCAGGAGATCTGGTATCTTATATGATTTGTGAAAAATTGCTACTCCTGCTAGGCAATCGCTCTGATGATCACCATACTCACACAAAAAGATCCTCCACTGAGTCTACATCCAGGTTGTTCAATTCAATTCAATTCAATTCAACTTTATTTATATAGCGCCATTTCACAACAACAGTCATCTCATAGCACTATCAACTGTAGGGAGGACCCCCACAGTTGCAGAAAGACCCCAGCAATCAGGCGATCCCCTGTGAGCAAGCACTTGGCGACGGTGGAGAGGAAAAACTCCCTTTTAACAGGAAGAAACCTCCAGCAGAACCAGGCTCAGGGAGGGGCAGTCATCTGCTGCGACTGGCTGGGGGGTGAGGGGATAGAGAAGAAGAAAAGAACAGACATGTAGAGAGCAAACAGCACGATGGGGACTCAATCTATGGGAGAGAACAAACAAATGTTAATGACCAGCAAAAAAAAAATATTTCATAGAGAGTGAGGAAAGGAGTGAGGCCCAGTGCATTACTGGAGGTCCCCCGGCTGACTAAACCTATTAGCAGCATAACTAAGGGAGGGTTCAGAAAACACATGATCCCTCCCTAATTGTAGGCTATATCAAAAAGGTAGGTTTTAGCCCTATTCTTAAAAACAGAGATCGAGTCTGACTCCCGAATCCAGATTGGCAGCTGATTCCACAGGAGAGGAGCTTGATAACTGAAGGCTCTGCCTCCGAATCAGAATCAGAATCAGGTTTATTGCCATTGTTCATGTAGTACACAAACTAGGAATTTGTCTCGGTACAATGCTGCAACATTAAACATGATAAGATAAGAGAAATAAACTATACATGTAATAAAGTGTAGGATAAGATTAAGTGATACTGGTCAACAGTTAAAATATATATTAGCCAGCAGCAGATACTGTGGAGAACTATATAGTGCAGTCGGTAATGCAGGAAGAAAACAGTGATGATTGACATGAGTCTGGTTGAGCTGCTGTACATGGTGCACGAGAGTCAATAAGTCACTTAGTGTTCAGCAGTCTGATGGCAGAGGGGAAGAAGCTGTTCATGTGACGGGAGGTTTTAGTCTGGATGGACCGAAGTCTTCTACCAGAGGGGAGGGGGGCAAACAGTACGTGACCAGGGTGTGAGGGATCGGCTATGATCCGGCCAGCACGCCTCCGGGTCCTGGAGATGTACAGATCCTGGAGAGATGGGAGCTTGCAGCCGATCACCTTCTCAGCAGTGCGCACGACGCGCTGCAGCCTTAGTCTGTCCCTGGCAGTGGCTCCTGCGTACCACACGGTTATGGAGGTGGTGAGGATGGACTCGATGATGGCTGTGTAGAACTGCACTAACATCTTGGTGGGTAGCTTGAGCTTCCTCAGCTGCCGCAGGAAGAACATCCTCTGCTGGGCTTTTTTGATGAGTGAGCTGATGGTCAGCTCCCATTTGAGGTCCCTGGTGATGGTAGTGCCTAGGAAGCGGAAGGAATCAGCAGTGGTGATGGGAGAGCCTGAGAGGGTGAGGGGGGGCAGAGGAGTAGTGACTTTCCTGAAGTCTACAATCATCTCCACTGTCTTCAGAGCGTTCAGCTGCAGGTTGTTATTGCTGCACCAGGACGCCAGCTGGGCCACCTCTCTCCTGTAGGCGGACTCGTCGCCGTTGGAGATGAGCCCGATGAGGGTGGTGTCGTCCGCAAACTTGATCAACTTGACAGACTGGTGGCTGGAGGTGCAGGAGTTGGTGTAAAGGGAGAAGAGTAGGGGGGAAAGTACACAGCCCTGGGGTGATCCGGTGCTGATGCTAGTATAGTCTGAGACAGTCTTTCCCAGCGCACATGCTGCCTCCGGTCCGTCAGGAAGTCGATGATCCACCTGCAGAGGGAGTCAGGCACGTTGAGCAGGGACAGCTTGTCCCGGAGCAGAGCGGGGCGGATGGTGTTGAATGCGGAGCTGAAGTCCACAAACAGGATCCTGGCGTAGGTTCCCGGGGAGTCCAGGTGCTGCAGGATGGAGTGGAGGGCCAGGTTGACTGCATCGTCTACAGACCTGTTGGCTCGGTAGGCAAACTGCAGCGGGTCCAGGAGAGGGGTGGTGATGGACTTGAGGTGGGACAGGACCAGGCGCTCAAAGGACTTCATGACTACAGAGGTGAGCGCTACAGGTCTGTAGTCATTAAGTCCAGTGATCCGTGGCTTCTTGGGGACAGGGATGATGGTGGAGGATTTGAGGCAGGACGGCACGTGGCATAACTTAAGGGAGGTGTTAAAAATGTCTGTGAATACAGGAGCCAGCTGTTTCGCACAGAGTCTCAGGGTGGAGGGAGACACGCCGTCTGGGCCGGGGGCCTTGCGCGGGTTCAGTCTGGAGAACTGTTTGAGCACATCCTGCTCACTGATGATAAGGGGAGGGGGTGAGGGGGGGGGGTGCCTTAAATGAAGTAGCGAATGTGGAGGCTGTGGAGCTGGAGGGAGGGGGGGAGTTGGACACAGATGACGAGGTGTCAAAACGGGCATAGTGTTGGGACAGTCTTTGACAAAGGGCTTTGTCATCCTGACCTTTAGGAGCCTTAGGTCGATAGTTGGTGATTTGCCTCAGTCCTCTCCACACGGAAGCCGAATCATTAGCAGTGAACTGCTGCTGGAGTCTCTCTGAGTATAGAGATTTAGCCCTCTTCAGCTCTCTGTTAAACCGGTATTTAACCTCCCTGTAGCAGTCCCTGTCTCCACTTTTCAGCGCTGCTTCCTTCTCCTTCCTGATCTGTCTGAGCTTAGCTGTGAACCAGGGTTTGTCATTAGAGTAACTCACCCTGGTGCGTGATGGAAGAATGTTCTCTTCACAAAAGTGGATATATGAGTTCACAGTGTCCGTGTACTCATCCAGATCATGCGTGGCTCCTTTAAGCATGCCCCAGTCAGATATTTCCATGCACGTTTCCAGCTTCTCCTCAGCATCACTGGTCCGTATCTTCGTAGTGCTCACAACAGGTTTAGTGAGCTTCAATCTCTGTCTGTATGTGGGAATGAGGTGAACCATCACGTGATCAGATAATCCCAGCGCAGCTCGAGGGACAGCGCGATATGCGTCTTTCACTGTGGTGTAACAGTGATCCAGTGTGTTTAATCCTCTGGTGGGGCATTTAATAAACTGTTTGTAGCGGGGGAGATCGTGGCTCAGATTGCACTGATTAAAGTCGCCAGCCACAATAATCAGCGAGTCTGGAAAACTCCGCTCTGTGTGTTGAATGTGATCCGCGAGCACGCGCTGAGCTTCGCGCGTGTCCGCGTCGGGAGGGGCGTACACAGCGATCATTATGAAAGAAGCAAACTCCCGCGGGGAATAGAAGGGCTTGCAATTGATAACAAGAAATTCCAAGGCAGGAGAACAGTGTTTGGAAATTACCGTTACATCAGAGCACCAGCTGCAGTTGATGTAGAAGCAGACACCGCCTCCTGTGGTCTTGCCGGAAAGCTCTGTGTCACGATCAGCACGGAAGAGCTGAAAGCCGTCGAGGCGCAGCGCGCTGTCCGGTATATTTTCCCGGAGCCAGGTCTCAGTAAAGCAGAGGACAGCTGAGGAGGCGAGGTCCTTAAAACGCATCAGCAGTCTCAGTTCATCCACCAGCTCCCATTGTACTTTTGGAGATTCTAGGTATTACAAGTAAACCTGCATTTTGGGAGCGTAGTGCTCTGTTAGGATGATACGGTAGTATCAGATCTTTTAAATAAAAAGGAGCCTGATTGTTTAGAGCTTTGTAAGTAAGAAGAAGGATTTTAAACTTAATTCTAAACTCAATGGGAAGCCAATGAAGGGAGGCCAGAACCGGAGAGATATGATCTCTCTTTCTAGTACCTGTTAAAACTCTTGCTGCAGCATTTTGGATCAGCTGAAGACTTTTTAAAGATGTTTTAGGACAACCTGATAATAAAGAATTACAATAATCTAATCTCGAGCTAACAAAAGCGTGGATCAGCTTCTCAGCATCACTCTGAGACAAGATGCTCCTAATCTTGGCAATATTACGCAAATGATAGAAGGCAGTCTTAGAAACAAATTTAATATGTGAATTGAAGGACAAATCCTGATCAAAAATAACTCCAAGGTTCCTCACAGAGCTATTAAGAGAAAGAGTAACTGCATCCAAACTGAAAGTTTGATTTGGAAAGGAATTTCTAAGGTTTTTTGGACCAACAAGAATGACTTCAGTCTTATCTGAATTTAATAGCAGGAAATTACAAGTCATCCAAACTTTGATTTCCTTAAGACAGGCTTCTAACTTGGCTCATTGATTAGTATCATCTGGCTTCATTGACAGGTATAATTGTGTGTCATCTGCATAACAGTGAAAATGTATACAGTGCTTTCTAATAATGTTGCCTAACGGAAGCATATATAAACTAAAAAGAGTAGGGCCAAGCACAGATCCCTGTGGAACTCCATGACTAAGCTTTGAGCTGAGAGAAAACTCATCATTTACATGAACAAACTGGAACCTATCAGATAAATAAGATCTAAACCACTGCAACGAAGTTCCATTAAGTCCAACATAGTGTTCTAATCTATCAAGTAGAATATTATGATCAATAGTATCAAAAGCTGCACTAAGATCTAAAAGGACAAGTACAGAAACTAGTCCATTATCAGATGCAATGAGGAGGTCGTTAGTGACCTTCGCTAAGGCTGTTTCAGTGCTATGATGGATTCTAAACCCAGATTGAAACTCCTCAAATAAACCATTTCCCTGCAGGTGGTCAAATAATTGCATAGCAACAACTCTTTCTAAGATTTTTGAAATGAAAGGGAGATTAGAGATTGGTCTATAGTTAGCTAAAGCTCCTGGATCTAGCGTTGGCTTTTTGAGTAAGGGTTTAATTACAGCCGTTTTAAAAGCCTGCGGTACATGGCCTAAAGTTAATGAAGAATTGATTATATGAAGAATAAAGCTACCAATAAGTGGGAAGACTTCTTTAAATAACCTGGTAGGAATAGGGTCTAAAAGACAAGTTGAAGGTTTGGATGAGGAAACTATTTTGTCTAACTCACAAAGGTCGATTGGAGTAAACTCATCAAGACAGACATCAATAGAAGGAGTTGTAGTAGTTACAGTATTTAAGTTAACTGTGGGAAGAATCTGATTGATTTTATCTCTGATGGATGAAATTTTATTATTGAAAAAGTTCATAAAGTCCTGACTAGTAAGCTCTAAGGGGATGCTAGGATTGACAGAGTCCTGACTCTTTGTCAACCTGGCTACAGTACTGAAAAGAAACCTGGGATTATTCTTGTTCTCTTCTATTAATGCAGAGTAATAACTCGTTCTAGCTTTTCTAAGAGATTTTTTATAAATTAAAAGATGATTTCTCCAAGCTAAATAGATTTCATCTAAATTAGTAGAGCGCCATTTTCTTTCTAATTGACGAGTCTTCTGTTTTAAGCTACGAGTTTCTGTGTTGAACCAAGGAGTTAAAAATCTCTGATTAGACTTTTTCTTTTTTAAGGGGGCCACCAAGTCTAGAGCCTGATGTAGAGAAGCTGAAACACTATCCACCATGTTATCAATTACAGAAGGAGCAAGCTGTCTATAGCTTATTTCCGTTGTGTTGACACATGGCATAGAGGAAACAATCTGCATAAATTTGGAAACAGCATCATCTGAGAGGCATCTACTGTGATAATATTTTTCTTTAGGAGCCAAATAGTCAGAAATAGTAAAATCAAAGGTTAACAGACAATGGTCTGACAGTACAGGGTTATGAGGAGACACTACCAGATTTTCTATTTCTATGCCATATGTCAGAACAAGGTCCAATGTATGGTGGAGGTAATGAGTAGAATTTCCTACTTTCTGAGAAAACCCAATCGAGTCTAATATTGAATTAAAAGCCACATTAAGGCAGTCACTATCTACATCCACATGTATATTAAAGTCCCCTACTATAATTATTCTATCAGATTTCAGCACTAAATCAGCTAAGAAATCAGGAAATTCGGATAAAAATTCTGAATAGGTTGATGGGGGACGATAAACTATGGCAAATAAAATTGGGTTTAACCTGGAATTGCTAAAGTGCCCAATACTGAGGACCAGGCCCTCAAAGGAATTATAACATGTTTTTTGCTTTACATTAACTAGTAATTTGGAATGGTAAATTGCTGCTACTCCTCCTCCACGACCAGAACTTCTGGGATTTTGACAGTTTAAATAACCAGAGGGAGTTGATTCATTTAAACCAACATAATCCTCTTGTCCTAACCAAGTCTCTGTAAGGGAAATTAAATCAGTCTGATGATCAATTAACAGATCATGGACTAACAGAGACTTGGGAGTTAGAGACCTAATATTTAATAAACCACATTTAATTTTTAAATTATGAGGAGGAACAGAGGCCAAATCATTCAATTTAGAGGCTTTATGTTTAATTTGAGTTTTACCAATATTTTGCTTTATCACTTTGGGATGCTTATACATTATATTTTTATTTACTTTGGAGGGAGCAGACAACGATTCTCTGATGGGGAAGACAGGGGCTAAGCTGAGGGGTGGCGGATGAAGAGGAGCTGCAGAGAGGCGTGTAAGACTGCGACTCTGCTTCCTGGTCCCAACTCTGAGTAGTCATGGTTTTGGAAATTTGGATAAAAAAGATGCCAGATTGTTAGATAAATGAGAAGCACCATCCAAAGTGGGATGAATGCTGTCTCGTCTCATAAGACCAGGTTTTCCCCAAAAAGAGCTCCAATTGTCAATGTAGCCCACGTCATTTTTAGGACACCACACAGACAGCCAGCGGTTCAAGGATGACGAGCGACTAAACATGTCATCACTGGTCAGATTGGGGAGGGGCCCAGAGAATACTACAGTGGCAGACATCGTTTTTGCAAAGTCACACACCGATTCTACATTAAGTTTCGTGACTTCCGACTGCCGGAGACGGATGTCATTAATGCCGGCGTGAATAACAATTGTGGAATATTTACAGTTACTTTTAGCCAGCATTTTCAAATTTGACTCGATGTCGCCTGCTCTGGCCCCAGGAATGCATGTGACTATGGCCGCTGGAGTCTCTAGGTTCACGTTTCTGACTACAGAGTCGCCAATGATCAGAGTTTTTTCCTCAGCGGGTGTGTCGCTGAGCGGGGAAAAACGATTAGAAACGTGAACAGGTTGGTGGTGAACCGGGGCTTTGCGACTAGGCTTCCTTCTCACCGTCACCCACCCAGTCTCCTCGCTGCAGAGGAGAGCCGGGGAACCGGTGACAGGGGGACCTAAGCTAGCTAGCTCCGCTGCAGCTAAGGGGCGTCCGTCGAGATTAACTGGCGCAGACGGTGTTTCAATGCAGCGGAGCCGGGATTCCAAATCAGACAACCTCGCCTCGAGCGCCTCAAAAAGACAACATTTATTACATTTACCGTTATCACTAAAAGAGGCAGAGGTGTAGCTAAACATCTGACAGAGAGAGCACACCAGAGGAGGAGAGGAAAGAGAGCTAGTAGCCATAGCTAGTGGCTCGAGAGCTGGAGAGCAAACCACACAGGCAGACAGCAAAACAGGAAGTGACGATACGTTACCACAAGGAAGTGACGATCTCGAAATCCAGGTTGTTATCAAGGTCAAGTTCACGGTTAAAGGTCGTGAGATCTGAGTACTCTTGGGGTGATTTTTTTTCAGTCCGGAATGAGGCGTCATTGACAGTCTGGTGATTTTGCTATTAGCTTCCTTAACTTCCTTTAAGCAATAGGTGCACTTTTTAATTAAGGATAAAGAGAGTCTGGAGAGTCAGGTGACTCTGAAGAAGATAAGTCCAGTGTCAAAGCGTTTGTCCTTGCACTAATAAAGGCTGTGAATTGGACACCGTGCTCCAGACGCTCTTTATCCTTAGTGATTTTGATGTCCTTGAGCAGAGAGGCACCTGCTACAGCTTCAGATGTTTTGGAAGGAAGCGCAGAAACTCCTTTTTACACTTTTTAAAATCATTACGCTTAGGGAAATTATTAAGTTTAGGGTTAAGAAAATTGTGAGAGTCTAATTTACACACATTGCAACTGCAGTTCTCTATTGTGTCATTTCATGTCATTAATTATGTGACCACTAGAGGTCACTTAATGTCAAAATGTCCATACAAGTCATAATTCCTACTAGTAAAGATAGTGAGATACTGCATTTTTCTATTGGAGGGCAGGGCCTGATAACAAGCAGAGGCCATGAGAAAATATAATACAGACTGTTTATGCACGTATGTAATGTACTGTGCCTAGCATAGGCAGACTAAGCGTGGAAAACACTTATAACTCATTCCCTGTACAACACAACTGTGTTAATTGGGTAGGTAAATGAATGAACATATCATAATATGGTATTCTGGTTTGTTCAAAAAAATTGCCCATGATCAGAGTTTAGCCTCATTGAGCACGGTAAAGATGCTTTTCTACAACCTACAGTTTACAGTGCAATTGTAATGCAGCAAATTGTGAAAGAACAGAAGAAAGTTAGGAACATATTTATGCTACAAAATATATATTATGTAACATATTTAGTTGAATTTCATGGTGGGTATAGCATTTAAAAAAAAAATCTTTTATTTATCTTTATTTTTAAACTGATTTTTCTTTAAGGTGAACAGTGTTTTTTCTCTTCCCAGAGGATCATATCAGCTTCCACTCTCAAGGTCTGGAAACATCTAATAACAATAGCATGTCTCATTTCTAAACAATGTGTCACTATGATATTATCTGGGTGGTCCAAAACCTAAAAGCAGATTTAATCCCAAACTGGTAACTTTCTCAGGTTATAGTTTAATCAAAGGGTATACTGTACACAGTAGAAGTCGGTGTTCTGTGCATTCTCACTGTTCATCTGCCAGGAATTTGACCTGCTAATGTAGTGTGGCTTAAAGTTCTCCCCCCGTGTTCTTTGTTTGCAGACAGCTGTCGTCTGAAGATCTGGCCCGAGTCCCGGCCAATTCAACCAGTAACATCTTGAACAGGTTACTAGTCAACTATGATCCCAGAATAAGGCCAAACTTCAAAGGCAAGTTTCTTTCCCTTCATCTCCCTCTGTCTCTTCTTTTTTTTTAATGTAAATCTACTGTCATGTTATGCCTATGATGATAAGAAAAAAAAAACCCACATGTAAAGCATATTTCTGTATGCTGAAACAGTTGGCAAGTTGGCAACTTCTCAACTGACTGGGAACAGAAAAGGTAAACAGTGAATAAATTAATAAGTAACATGCAGTGTATTAAAACTACAAAGACAACAAACTGGCTTGAGTTTATGTCTGTTTCATTTGGACTATGATCAGTTATTGTCAAAAGCTAAAAGCAAAATACTAAAGACACTAAAGTCTTTTACAAGCATCAACAAAAGCAGGTAATGGCGTAAAAAAACCTCAAGCATCTCGTTCACCTACTTTTCACTTATTCCTCAAAGGCAAAATGAGCTAATGCCCTGTCTTTGTTGATTCGTCAGTGAATTCTAGGTAGTTGCCTGGATGCTCAGCAAACTCACATATGTTGGTCCTCATGTGGGTTTGCATCCAGGCTGTGTCAGAGTCAAAGGTCACCAGATACGAGTATGTGTAATTTCAACATTGGACTAAGAGGAACCAAACTTGACACAGTTATTAGTCTTTTTCTACATAGGTACCATAAAGGGTTACACACTTGACCCATCGCTTTATGCAGCTGTAGAGACCTCACCTGTAGAAGTCTGGAGGATGCGTCAGAAGCCATGACTTAACCTTGGAAATCACTATTTCATCACCGTGCAGGCTGCACGGTGGCGCAGTGGTTTAGCACTGTGGCAGCACAGTTTTACCCTCGGCCGGGGGATCGCGGGGATCATGAGATCGTAGGTTCGATCCCAGCCCCCGACCAACAGTGAGCTGTGTGGAGTTTGCATGTTCTCCCCGTGTTGCGCGGGTTTACTCCGGGATTTCTCCGGTTTCCTCCCGCACACCAAAAACATGCAGGTTTAGGGCGCTTGCGCACGCAGCGACCAGCAGCCGGTGGCTTGTCACCAGACTGCAAACCAAGTCTACCTACGGGTACAAATAAGTAACAAAAAAAAAAAAAAAAAAAAAAATCTTGGAAGTTCTTGCCCTTCAAAAATGGCTTCATGGTTGGAAAGAGGTGTTAGTCAGATGGTGCAAGGTCAGAAGAGTAAGGGGGGTGAGGAATGATTTCATAGCCGCTGAACTGTGCTTCCATCTAGGCAACATGTGAGTTGTGAACTGGGTCGCTGTCCTGCAGGAGGCGGACACCTTTGGTCAGGATGCCACGCCTCTCAGTTTTGATGGCATTTCTCACTTTTTGCAGCAGTGAAGTATAGTAAGTCCCAGTAATAGTGGTACCCTTTCCCAAGAAATCCATCATCAATACCCCATGCTGGTCCCAAAAGACCATGAGAATGAATTTGCCCGCTGATGGTTGGACACGTGCCTTCTTTGGAGGCGGTGACTCATAATGCTTCTACTGCTTTGACTGGGCTTTAGTCTCTGGACTCATATTTCATCTTATCGTGATTGATTAGTCTGTTGAAGAAGTCCTCCTGGTTTTCTTGGCACATGGTCAAAAGAACATGGGAGCGTGTGACTTGTTCCTGCTTCTGGAAAGGTGTGAACAGCTGGGGAATCCATTGTGCTGACAATTTCCACATGTGCAGATGGTTATAGATTTTTCCAGACTCCACACTGATCTTTACATCTTGGGCTATTTGCTGATCTTTCAAAATGGTGGCCTCCACTCATCAATGGTGCACTGTGCTTGTCTGGGAATGGGTGCCGTTTCCACAGATGTCTGACCACACGTGAACTGTCGATGCCAGTGCTTGACTACACCATATGATGGGGCATACTCTCCATAAGTCTCTTTCATCTCATCAAACATTTGCCATGGTGTGTGACCTCTCAATTACAGGAACCTTAAGACTCCATGGCTCCATTATTACACCATACGTCACCTTGGTACCCATAAAAGAGAAACCCTTAAGGGTTCAGAGCTACAAATCACCACGTGACGTATAAAGAGATGCATTATCATAATTGAGCAATTTCAGCCTCCTACAATACCAGAAGTGGGTCAGGGGAAATCCTTAATGAGCAGCCCTAGTATATAAGCATTGTAAGATTTATAAGCATTCATAAACATGTCAAATTTGAGGGGATGAAAAAGAGTAATGTTTTATGCCATGTGGCCCTATATTCTTCCTCTAGAGTGACGTGTCTTTTCACTCAAAAACAATCTTTGGCTTTGGCTCAGTGACTTGGAGAGAGCACATTTATCAACAGATTGTGTACTATGAGCTAGGAGTTGTATATAAGAAGTCTGTTAGCCTTAAATGTGTTTTTCCCCCCAGCATTGGTCATGCTAAAAGAGCAAAGATTGAACATCTGTTTGTCAAACCTTTGTTCTGTCCATTTTTTCCTTCCATTCTTCACTGCCCACCAAGTATCCATCTTCAGTGTTTGCAGAATGCTGCATGCATCACACCGAAGGGAGTACCAGCCATAAAAATAACAAAGGGGTTGCTGGCTGCCTCTCGGTCTGACTGATGGTCTTAGCAGTCTTCAGGTAGATTCGCAGATAGTTTCCATCCTCTGGCACTTGGCGCCAGGAGCCGTATCTGGGACTCCATGTTTGATGTACGGGAACAGACCCAGCTCCCCTCCTGCCGGCCTGCCTGGTCTGGCAGCCAAACATCTGCTCCTGATTTCAGGGTGGCCTGAGAGCTCCCCGTCCATTAATGTCCATGTCATAATCTTCCAAATTAACAACTAAACTGTGCCGTGTGCAATGCTTTGCAAAGGCTTGTAAAATGGTGAGCTGCTTTTATAAGCCCTAGAGAGAACATGGAAAGTGTTTTTCTTGAATATTAATTCTTGTGGTTTGTTGCACAAATGCAAAGAAATATTAGCTTTTAACCACCCCTGTATTATTATGAGTGTTAATTTTGTGACTTGCATGGGAGAATATATCAAGAAAACCCACAGTAAACATGTCAGTGGAAATAATTTATTCAAAGCGGCGTGGCAGCCTGCATTCATCAAAGATTTTATCAGTTTATGCAAAAGGAAGAGGGGAGAGATGCCAATATAAACTAAATGTTTACAGCACTTGCTTTGTAACAGGATGAGATGACCTTCTGAACGAATTCTCATTGCTTTGCAATGGTGCTTCTTACAACCACCATGATCAGTGAGAAAAATCTATTTAATCAGCAGGTACAGTCTGTATTTGTGTATAAGTAAAAGTGTACAGGGATCTGCGGCGCATACTTGGATGTACCATGAGCTGCAAACACAGTCGTACGCTTTAAAAAGTGGATGCAACACTTGATATTACAATTTCCTCTTTCTGTATCCAGGCATCCCCGTGGAGGACAGAGTGAACATTTTCATCAACAGCTTTGGCTCCATCCAAGAAACGACCATGGTAAGAATCCACTCCAGTCCCGCTGCAGCCTGACAGTATCGATGGTCAATATTTCTGCCAATCAGAGGCAGTGAATCGGGACTGAAAACTGCTCTATTTTACAAATCTTAGAGGAAGAATTCAAGACATGTTTTCTAGTCAGTATCAGAACATGTAGCAGTGAATCATTATGAAGACCAGGGGTTGCATGCCTCATTTATCTGATGACTCAATTGCTGATAAGGAAGTGCAGTTTGAATACTAATTATCAGTTTCAACTCAAGGACGACGCTGGGTCAACTCTTGATCATAAAGGATACATTTTTTTTTAATCCTGTCTCTAATAAGGCTGGCTGTTTTAAAATTTATACTGATACAGCACCAGTAATGCAATTATAAACTACAAAATTACATTATAAACAGTTGGGCTTCATTCTTTCTTAGGTGTGTATGTGTTTTTTAGCTGATATAACAGGGTGTCATTTGAAGTGTTGTGTAAGTATGCACAATAGTTAGTTCTGCCCAAGCAGTTTAATTGAATGAAGAGGCCTTCCAGGAGAGTGTATTGTATTTCACGAAAACTTAAGCGTGATCATTGTACTGTGAAGAGATTTGTGGCTGATTCAGGGCACAGACAGGTTTGTGCAGATAAAGGCATAATGAGAAAGATTTCTGCCAGACAAATTCATCGGATTAAGAGAGCAGCTGCTAAAATGCCTTTACAAAGCAGCAAACAGGTATTTGAAGCTGCTGGTGCCTCTGGAGTCCCACAAACCTCAAGGTGTAGGATCCTCCAGAGGCTTGCAGTTGTGCATAAGCCATCTATTCGGCCACCCCTAACCAATGCTCACAAGTAGAAACAGTTGCAGTGGGCCCAGAAATACTTATTTTGAAACAGGTTTTTTTTTTTTTTTGTACTTATTTTGTACCTGTAGGTAGATTTGTTTTGCAGTCTGGTGACAAGCCACCAGCTGCCGGTCGCTGCGTGCGCAAGCGCCCCATATCCCTAACCTGCATGTTTTTGGCATGCGGGAGGAAACCGGAGAAATCCCGGAGTAAACCCACGCAACACGGGGAGAACATGCAAACTCCACACAGATCACTGTTGGCCGGGGGCAGGGATCGAGCCCACGATCTCATGATCCCCGCGATCCCCCGGCCGAGGGTAAACTGTGCTGCCGCAGTGCTAACCACTGCGCCACGGTGCAGCCACGGTGCAGACCACCGTGCAACCTCAATCTTGTTTACTGATGAGTGCTGTGCAACCCTGGATGGTCCAGATGGATGGGGTAGTGGATGGTTGGTGGATGGCCACCATGTCCCAACAAGGCTGCGACATCAGCAAGGAGGTGGCACAGTCATGTTTTGGGCCGGAATCATGGGGAGAGAGCTGGTAGGCCCCTTTACGGTCCCTGAAGATGTGGAAATGGCCTTGGCAAAGTATATAGAGTTTCTGACTGTCCACTTTCTTCCATGGTACAAAAAGAAGAACCATGCCTTCTGTAGCAAAATTATCTTCATTCATGACAATGCACCATCTCACGCTGCAAAGAATACCTCTGTGTCATTGGCTGCTATGAGCATAAAAGGAGAAAAAACTCATGGTGTGGCCCCCATCCTTCCCTGACCTCAACCCTGTTGAGAACCCCTGGAGCATCCTCAAGCAAAAGATCTATGAGGTTGGGAGGCAGTTCACATCAAAACAGCAGCTGTAGGAGGGTATTCTGACATCTTGCGAAGAAATTCAAACAGAAACTCTCCAAAAACTCACAAGTTCAATGGATGTACGGCTATATCAAAGAAGGGGTCCTATGTTAACATGTAACTTGGTCTGTTAAGATGTTTTTTTCATGAGCTGGGTTCTGGAGGTTCTGCTGGACCCAGTCTCGTGGCTGCTTCTCTGTAATTGTATATTCATTTGTTATATTTTTTATGCCTCTTTGAGTTGTTTTACTGCTTTCTATTTTCTTTGTTTATGTTTCAGTTTGTTCCGGCTATGTCTTGTTCCATTTGTAATTATTATGTAGTCTGTACTGAATTACGTTTGTCTCATATTTGTTCTGTGGACTGACAGTTATCAGATGACATTTCTGGGTTTGCGCTTTGCGTGGGCGTCGTCTGTCAGACTGCTAGTCCAACCGCTCCCCTCTCATCACCACCAGCTGATTCCAATCACTATTATGGTTCCCTCTTTCCCCGCTCAGGTGATCCCATACCTGTGACCATTTACGTTGTTTCCCCCCCTAGTATTTATACGCCACCTCTTCATTCTGTCTCTGCGACACTATTCAATGAATCTTCCCACAAATGTTCCTCTGTATTACTCCACGTTCGCAGAGCGATGCCGGCTCTGGAATGCAAACTGTAAGTCTTCCTCATTTGTATTTTCTGTGTGTTCCGCACAGTTTTTGGATTTTCTGTTCTTTTTGTTAATAAATGTCACAAATGCAATTGTCATGGCCGCCAATTTGTTACACCTGTGTGCACACCTGCCTGTCATCATCCTCTGCCTATTTATACCGTCAGTTCCAGTGCTCGGCGCAGAGTCGTCTGTTTCTCTCTCCAGAAACCTGCTACGCCTATCATCGAGCTTCCTGGCCTCGTTGTGACTCTCCACGTCGGCTTCCAAGCCTTCTTCTTACCCAGTCCGGGCCTGTGCCTCCTGGACCAACCAACTTTCAAGTAAGCCACCGTCATTCCTTCTTACCCTGTCCGATTCCCCTGTGCACAGGCGGAGATCTGTGGCGGCGGACCCCTTTCTCCCTGGCGGCGGATTCACCTTCCTTCCACCCCGGCATTCAGCTCTCCGGCTGTCCTGCGGGCACTGTCCTCCTGGCAGTAGCTTCAGTGCTAACCTGGGCATCTCTCCACCACTTCTGACAGTAAGCGCTGTACTATCGAGTACTCTTCGAGCTGTAATTGCATCTAACGCTCCATCTGTCTCTTCCTAGGGTTGCCAGGTCGTATGGTGCTCTGCTCGCCCCAGCTGACTCACCTGCTCACACTACACCCACACAACCACGCATACACGCACCCACTCACATCCATTATACTCAATAAAAGGTTAATTGTATCAGTCTTGAGCTGTGTCTGCTCTGTGGGTCACTAGAATCATGTCAGTACGACTCCGCCAGAGTGACCCAGCAGACAGCGCGCTAGTGCGCAGGATGAACAACTTGGAGACTCGAGTTGATCAGTTAGCTTATCAACAGCAGACTATGCTAACACAGTTAGCGTCTGGTTAGCCCACAGGGTTTCCCTTCAGTCTCTGTTAGCTCCTCTTCTCCCGCTAATTCCACCGCTAGCCCCATCATCAGTCAGCCTACTCCGGGCCCCGCTTGTTGGCTTACTCCTGTCCCGACTCCCACCCGTTTTAGTGGCAAATTGGGGGAAGCCAGGGGGTTCCTAATGCAATGTGACATTGTGTTCCAACAGGTGCCGGGGGACTTTCCCACTGACCATAGTCGCATAGGTTATGTGATTAATTTGTTAGAGGGACAGGCTTTGGCTTGGGCATATGCGGTAATGGCTAGGGCTAGTTATGCTTCGCTAACGTATACTCACTTTGTAAACAAATTTCAGGAGGTGTTTGGTCACTCGGACCGCGAGGATGTGCTTACCTCCTGGTTGTTGAATCTTCGGCAGGGGGCTAGAGCCGTCGCCGATTACACCGTGGACTTCCGGGTCGTGGCCACGGAGGTTGGGTGGGAGGATTCCTCACTATGTAGTATTTTTGTCAGAAGCCTGAGCCCTAGCCTATGGGATGAGCTGGCCCGTTTGGAGAAGCCCTCCACACTGCATGAGCTAATATCCCTGGCTATCAGTATCGATAACAGACTAAGGGAGCGGGCGGCCAAACGGAGAACTTCCAGTCGCTTGGGCGGTCTGGCTCGCCGCTCCCTACAGCCCCCCCTGCTGGCCCTCCCATCTGCTGATTCCCCAGAAGATCAGGAACCTATGGTAGTGGGTGGTTTCAAACTATCGTCAGTGGAGAGACAGCGCCGCCGGGAGTTGGGGTTGTGCATTTACTGTGGGAGTGAGGAGCATGAGGTCGAGTCATGTCCCAAACGGCCAAAAGGGGGAGTCCGTGCATCGCAGTAGGGGGACTCACGGACTCACCTCGCAAAAATCCCCTCTCCCGTTTCATGATTGCCATTCATTTCTATTACGGCCATAGAGAAATAAACACACATGCACTCACTGATTCAGGGGCTGAGCAGAGCTGTATTTCGGGGAGCCTGGCAACCCGGTTGGGGCTTCCCATGCAGCCATTAGAAACCCCATTAAGACTTATTGCTTTGTCCAAGCTCCTCTGGCCACAGTCACTCATCGGACTGCCCCAGTATCAGTTATTGTATCAGGCAACCATCGGGAAGAGTTAAGGCTGTATGTTCTGCCAGTGTCCTCCACTCCGGTTATCCTCGGCTATCCCTGGCTTTGCCTGCACAACCCCTCTATTGACTGGCATTCGGGGTGTGTTGTTTCCTGGAGCTCGTTCTGTTTGAGTGCCTGTTTGCAGTGTGCTGCATGCTCGCCTGCCGTGCCTCTGGGTGCACCTGCCTCTCCTCCTCCCTATCTGTCCAAAGTACCACCTGAATATCATGATTTAGGGGCCGTCTTTAGCAAATCTCAGGCCCTTTCTCTTCCCCCTCACCGCCCGTATGATTGTGCAATTAATCTCCGGGCTGGTGCTCCGTTGCCATCTAGTAGACTGTACAACCTGTCTGCCCCGGATTGCGCGGCTATAGACACGTACATCAAGGAGTCCCTGAGTTTGGGCATAATACGACCATCTTCATCGGCGGTGGGGGTGGGTTATTTTTTTGTCAGGGAAAATGATGGTTCTCTTAGGCCATGTATTGACTTTCGTGAACTCAATATTATAACCATCAAAGACAAGTACACTCTCCCTCTCATCAATTCTGCCTTTGATTCCCTCCAGGGGGCCTGTTGCTTCACAAAGTTGGACCTGCGCAATGCGTATCATCTGGTGCGGATACGGGAGGGGGATGAGTGGAAGACGGCCTTCCGGACTCCTAATGGGCATTTTGAATACCTGATCATGCCGTTTGCGCTGACCAATGCCCTGGCCGTCTTCCAGCGATTGATTAATGATGTTCTGAGAGACTTTTTGGGCACGTTTGTATTTGTTTATCTGGATGATATTCTCATCTTTTCTCAGTCCATGGATGAACATTACATGCATGTGAGGCGGATACTGCAGCGGCTGCTGGAAAACAAACTCTTTGTGAAGGCGGAAAAGTGTGAGTTCCATGTTCCCCGTACACCTTCCCTTGGCTTTATCATTGCCCACAATGAGATCATCCCCGACCCAGCTAAGGTAAAGGCGGTGGTGGAGTGGCCCACTCCCTCGTCCAGGAAGCAGCTTTTACAGTTCCTGGGGTTCGCTATCTTTTACTGCCGCTTTGTTCAGAACTACAGTCGCATTGCTCTGCCACTAACCAATCTAACCTCTAGCAAGGTGCCTTTTCGGTGGACAGAGAGGGTGATGGTGGCCTTTTCCCTCCTGAAGGACAAGTTCTCCTCCTCCCCTATATTAACGCAGGTGGACCCCACCTTCCAATGCCTGGTGGAAGTGGATGCATCGGACTCGGGGGTCGGGGCCGTCTTAGCGCTCCCCGGCAGACGGCAAAATACACCCCTCCGCGTACTTTTCCCGTCACTTATCCATGTCTGAACACAAGTACGACATTGGCGACAGGGAACTGCTGGCAGTCAAGCTCACTTTGGAGGAGTGGTGTCACTGGCTGGAGGGCGTTTCTCAGCCATTCGTTGTCTGGACCGACCACAAAAATCTGGAGTACCTCCGGACGGCCAAGTGTCTGAATGCTCGACAGGCCCACTGTTATCTCTTCTGTGGACGTTTCAACTTCACCATTACCTACCGCCCCGGGTCGAAGAATACAAAACAGGACGCCCTGTCCCGTCAGTTTGCCCCGGAGATGGCGGAGATGGCCGAACATCCTATTCTCCCCTCGTCATGTGTCGTGGGCGACCTCTCTTGGGGTATTAAGGACAGGGTCCTGAGTGCACAGGCTGACGAGGCCGACCCAGGTGGGGGGCCAGCGGGGAGATTGTTTGTCCCATCGGCCGTCCGGGGGGAGGTCATTCAGTGGGGTCATGAGTCCAAGTTTGCGTGCCACTTGGGAAGGGCACACACGGTGGCTCTCCTGCAGAGGACGTTTTGGTGGCCGTCCCTCCAGAAAGACATGGGTGACTACATCCGGGCCTGTCCTCAGTGTGCTGCTGGCAAGACATCCTCTTCTCCACCTGCCGGGCTGCTCCACCCCCTCCCCATCCCTGGCAGACCATGGTCCCACGTGGCATTGGACTTTATCACCGGACTCCCTACATCCAATCAGTTCACAACTATCCTCACACTGGTTGACAGATTCTCCAAGGCTGCCCATTTCATCCCTCTGCGGGGCCTACCCATGGCTAAGGAGACGGCGGACCTTCTTGTCCAGCATGTAGTTAGGCTGCATGGCATCCCCTGGGACATTGT
Source organism: Pholidichthys leucotaenia (assembly GCA_020510985.1). Taxonomy (NCBI): domain Eukaryota; kingdom Metazoa; phylum Chordata; class Actinopteri; order Cichliformes; family Pholidichthyidae; genus Pholidichthys; species Pholidichthys leucotaenia. Next base: position 342,587,985 of record CM035840.1, read on the forward strand.
CTCCGATCGAGGGCCCCAGTTCGTCTCCAGAGTCTGGGGGTCTTTCTGTGCTGTGGTGGGGGCCACGGCAAGTCTGTCATCAGGATACCATCCACAATCCAATGGGCAGTGTGAGCGAGCTAACCAGGAGGTGGAAGCGGCGCTGCGGTGCGTCGCGACCTCGAATCCATCATCGTGGAGCACTCACCTCCCCTGGATTGAATATGCTCATAACACTGCTGTGTCCACTGCTATCAGCATGTCCCCCTTTGAAACCTCGTTGGGTTATAATCCCCCACTGTTCCCTGAAGAGGAGGGAGACATCGCCATTTCCTCTGTTCGCACTCACGTGAAGCATTGCCGGTGGATCTGGAAGGTGACCAGGGCAGCACTTCAGCAGACGGCTGAGCGCAACTTTGGTGGCCAACCGGCGCAGGGTCCCGGCTCCCGCTTACCAGGTGGGCCAACAGGTATGGATGTCCACCAAACACATTAATTTGAAGGCTGAAAGAAGGAAGACGTCGCAACGGTTCATTGGACCTTTTCCCATTAGCCGGATTATCAACCCTGTTTCTGTGCGCCTAACTCCCCCCCCCCCCCGCATCTGCCCGACCTTTCATGTGTCGCAGGTTAAGCCCGTCTGCTCTAGCCCTTTGTGTCCTCCTCCCAGCTCTCCACCTCCACCGATGGTGATCGACGGGTCGCTGGCATGGCCAGTCACTGTCATCTTGGACGTTCGTCGCTGGGGTCGTGGCCTGCAGTACTTGGTGGACTGGGAGGGTTTCGGGCCAGAGTGGAGATCCTGGGTACGTTCCTCCTTCGTGCTGGACAAGCAGCTCATCAGGGACTTCCATTGGATGCACCCAGGAAGGTTGGAACGACCGCTGAGAGGCGTGTCATGGGGGGAGTACTGTCATGGCCGCCAATTTGTTACACCTGTGTGCACACCTGCCTGTCATCATCCTCTGCCTATTTATACCGCCAGGTCCAGTGCTCGGCGTGGAGTCGTCTGTTTCTCTCTCCAGAAACCTGCTACGCCTATCATCGAGCTTCCTAGCCTCGTTGTGACTCTCCACATCGGCTTCTAAGCCTTCTTCTTACCCAGTCCGGGCCTGTGCCTCCTGGACCAATCAACTTCCAAGTAAGCCACTGTCATTCCTTCTTACTCTGTCCGATTCCCCTATGCACAGGCAGAGATCCGTGGCGGCAGACCCCTTTCTCCCTGGCGGCGGATTCACCTTCCTTCCACACCAGCATTCAGCTCTCCAGGTGTCTTGCGGGCACTATCCTTCTAGCATTAGCACTAGCTTCAGTGCTAACCTTTGCATCTCTCCACCACCTCTGACAGTAAGTGCTGTACTATCGAGTACTCTTCGAGCTGTAATTGCATCTAACGCTCCATCTGTCTCTTCCTAGGGTTGCCAGGTCATATGGTGCTCTGCTCGCCCCAGCTGACTCGCCTGCTCACACTACATCCACACAACCACGCATACACGCACCCACTCACGTCCATTATACTCAATGAAAGGTTAATTGTATCAGTCTTGAGTCGTGTCTGTTCTGTGGGTCACTAGAACCATGTCAGCACTTCAGCGCCTGGGTCTGTCTTCCTGCCCCGAAGAGGCATACATGACAGTTTTTGATTGAAATAGATTTTGATTTCAGTAGATATGACCTCCTAATGCTGCAAATTCAACAAATGACCATTTTCAATTCTTTACAACCAATAAAATGTTTTGAAACTCTGTTGTGCATAATAATTTTGAACAGTGCATTTTGAGTTTTTTTTATCCATCCATCCATCTTCTACCGCTTTTCCGGAGGTCCGGGGCACGGAGGCAGCAGTTCAAGCAGAGAAGCCCAGACTTCCCTCTCACCAGCCACCTGCTCCAGCTCTTCAGAGAGGATGCCAAGGCGTTCCCAGACCAGCTGGGAGACATAGTCTCTCCACCGAGTCCTGGGTCTGCCCCGGGGTCTCCTCCCAGTGGGACGTGCCTGAAACACCTCAAGTGGGAGGCGTCCAGGAGGCATCCTAATCAGATGCCCATACCACCTCAACTGACTCCTTTCAATGTGGAGGAACAGCGGTTCTACTCTGAGCCTCTCCTGGATGACTGAGCTCCTCACCCTATCTCTGAGGGTGAGTCCAGCAATCCTACAGAGAAAGCTCATTTCAGCCGCTTGTGTCCACGATCTTGTTCTTTCGGTCATTACCCAAAGCTCGTGACCATAGGTGAGAGTAGGAACGTAGATTGACTGGTACATCGACAGCTTTGCCTTAGAACTAAGCTCCCTCTTCACCACAACAGACCGGTACAACGTCTGCATCACTGCAGATGCTGCTCCAATCCGTCTGTCAATCTCTCGCTCCATTTTCCTCTCACTCATGAATAAGACCCCAAGATACTTAAACTCCTCCACTTGGGGCAGGAGCCTGTCCCCAACCTGGAGAGGACAATCCACCTTTTTCCGGCTGAGGACCATGGACTCGGACTTGGAGGTGCTGATTCTCATCCCAGCCGCTTCACACTCAGCGGCAAACCGTCCCAGGAAGAGCTGTAGGTCATTGCTGGATGAAGCCAACAGGACAACATCATCTGCAAACAACAGAGATGAGATCCTGTGGTCACCAAGCATGACACCCTGCGTTCTCTGGCTGCTCCTAGAAATCCTGTCCATAAAAATTATGAACAGGATAATTTTTATGGACAGGATTTCTAGGTGCAGTTTTTTTTTTTTTGTTTGCAAAAAATAGTTATCATTGGGAGGTTTGGAAAATAAATGTTGAATTATGCTCTAATGGTTGATGACTTGGAATATTATACTGGCTGTCATTTGCATCGACTATTTAGGAAAATCAGAGCGAGATATCATTTGCATAATAATGTGGAATGCGGTGTACACACACATATATATATATATATACACTGCTCAAATTAATTAAAGGAACACTTTGAAAACACATCAGATTTTAACCTGTTGAACTCTGGAGATTCCGCAGGCGGTCACGTTTCTGCATCTTAGTGCGTCTGAGTGCGCACTGAAAAAAAAAAGCTGTATTTCCGGTCTTCCAGTACAGACACAGCCTTGTTACAACCTGAGAAAAAAAGCTGTGTAATATATTCATTTTTTGTGGTATTTTTACAAAATTTTGACCTGAGCTTGAAAACACTTGGTTCTACATTTCTGTTGTGTTTTCCAGCCAGTATCTGACAGCTGTATGTTATTTGCAAGCATTTGTATCTAAAAAAATACCCAGGCAAACTTTCTTGTTACTCAGTGGCAGGAGCACTTAGAGAGATTATGACTGTTTTGCCAAAAAATTCAGAGTGTTTTCTTTTAAATGAGACCAACCCCATGAAGATGCTGCAAAGGGTTGAAGAACAGCTTTTGATTTACTTTGGGCATGTTATTTTTAGGCGTTTTTAGGGAAGTTGAACAGGTTTCAACAGGTTAATGGGGAAAAAATATGCTGGATATCTACACTGATATGGACTGGATAATGTGTTAAGAATGAAAAGACGTGGCCACGTCTTGTGATGGAAATGAAAACACTCCAAAACTTAAAGTGAAGAAATTGTGGCAGGCTAGTCCAGCTTACTCAGATTAAAAAGTGTTCCTTTAATTTTTTTGAGCAGTATATATACACACATTCAGGTACATTCTCAAAAAATTAGAATATCATGAAAAAGTTCAATATTTTTGTCACTCATTTCAGAAAGTCAAACCCATATATTATATAGATTCATTACACACAGAGTGATATATTTCAAGTGTTTATTTATTTTAATTTTGATGATTATAGCTTACAGCCCATGAAAACCCCAAATTCAGTTTCTCAAAAAAGAATATAACACAAAATTAATTTTAAATTTTAAATTACACCTTACAGTGTAACTGGTACCTCACATTTCACCCTGCGCCTTATAATTTTTCTTTGTACAGTCGGTACTATCCATAGATTCATAAGGATCATCATTTATTCAACATAGTAGTAGCCTATGTAGTATATAAAGTTATCTTAGCATTTTTACTTCCCTGGGTAACTCCTTTTCTATTATGCTGTGTGTATTTCTGTTGGTTTGGGTTATCTTACTGTGTCATGCTGCTGTTACACTGTAATTTCCCAGTTTGGGATCAATAAAGTACATCTATCTATCTATCTATCTGTCTGTCTGTCTGTCTGTCTGTCTGTCTGTCTGTCTGTTACAGCCACTTGTTATTTTACAAAAAGGAGCAATAAGAATTATCCATGAGGCTGGTTTCTGTGATCACACAAATGTTTTATTTTCACAGTATAAAAGTTTGGAATTATTTGATCTGGTGGAATTTAAAGCTGCAATAATATTAATGTACAAAGTAAGGAACAATTTGCAGCCAGTTAACATCCAAAACATGTTCTTTGAAAGACAAAAGGGTTATCACTTAAGGGGGGAGTTACTTTTAAAGACAATGGATGCACAAACAACAAGGAGAAGATTTTGCGTTTCGATCTGTGGGGTCAAATTATGGAATGGATTAAATACAGAGTTAAAACAGTGTCCAAACATTCTGAGTTTTTTTTTTTTTTTTAAAGTACAAAAAGAAGAAATTAGCTAAATACAGGGAGCAAGATGGCTTTGTTAATCACTAGGGTTGGTCGGGTTTCGGGAGTTCAGTGATCACCTGGCTGTTTGAATTCATGGTGCCTTGTATACTGTAAAAAGAAACTTGAAGAAGTTGGATATAGACAGGAGTTCCTGGCAGCGGAAGGCTAAGGACAGAGCTGTGTGGAGGAATCTGATCAGACCTAAATGAAACAGTCATTGTCACCCACGACAGACTGCTATGATGATGATGATGATGTATGTAGTTTGTAAATAGAGACATGATTATAATGCTGCTATTTACACTGACGAAATGTGAGCTGTGGACAAAAAAAAAAAGAAAAAAAAATTAATTATGGAATCACTTGCTGGGATTGCATATGGGTAGATAACACTGAAATAACTGTAATAAATTATGGGGTAGATTTATATAAGCACTGACTTCTTCCTACTCCATTTCAGATATGAGTATGGTAGAAATGTATACTTTATTGATCCCCAGAGGGGAAATTGAGGGCATCCACCTGGATGGTAATGGGTATTGTGAATGGAATTGCTCTGCAACTACTTTTTTTCTCTCTGCTTTTGTTGTTAACTTTGATTTTTTTAAATATAATTTTACATGTTCAAAATAAAGGCATGAATCAATATGGCACATCCCTACTTGCTCTTATTTTGAAAGGTTGTAAGACTGGATAGGAGCTCTTATTTTGATAGTCCATTTGTGAAGTGAGCATGATTTTACACCTGTAGAGGTCAGACTCAAAATGTTTATCTTCTCCTGTCCTCCCCCCCACCCCGTTTCCTGTGCTTAAGGTGAGCCTACTTTTATTCTGTTATCTTCCTTTTCATCTCTGCTTGCTGCAGTGCATATTTCTCTGTGAGCATGCAGGGGGTGGGGAAGCCACATTAAGCTTCTGCTCAGACTTCAGCAGCGGCCAAGCTGCAGACAGACCTGTCTCACAGCGGCAGCTCATATTAACGTGACAAATACTTGAATATGTGCAATATAAACATTTTATGTATTGTGGGTGGCCAAATGTACCGATACAACAAATACATTGGGTATATCGCCCAGCCCTATGTGATGGTCTGAAACTGCTTTTCTGCTTCAAGACCTGGATGACTTGTCCTAACTGATGGAACTATGAATTTTGGTCTCTACCAGAAAATCCTGAAGGAGAATGTCTTGCCATCAGTTCATGACCTCAAGCTCAGGCCCTCCAGTGTGACGGAATTAAAACAATTCTGCAAAGAAGGGTGGGTCAAAATTCCTCAGCAGTGATGTGAAAGACTCATTGCCAGTTATCGCAAATGCTTGATCGCTGTTGTTGCCACCAAGGGTGGTGTGGCATATTGGAAATACCACAGCAGACGCCACGGACGTGAGGACGCAGGCATGGGTGACATCACCACGTTGTGGGTATAAAGGAGGACTGACGGCAGGAGACTGCTGTTCTTTGGCGCTCCACCTCCAAACTGACCAGAGCCTGCACCTCTACACTGTTAGCTTGCTAACCAAAGTACTGTAGCACATGGTGTTTGCAGTGTGTGTAATAAAGTTATCATTCAGTACAACTCCTGCTGCTTCCGCTGTCCTATTTCCAGATGTAACACATGGTGACGAGGAGAAAAATGGGTATTGAGGAGAAAATTGCAAAGTTTTCCATGAATTTGGACACGCTTCTGGAAGAGTGGTCGGCGCTTCCACCGCTGTTCCTCTTGACCCCGGGTAAGCTGCCCATCCCATGCCTTGTTGGTTTGAGTCATTTCAGACATACTGTATTTGTCGGATCGGGGCCTAGCTAACACTGGTGAGTGTAGTTTACGTGCTGAGCTATATGATAGCCTTTGCTCAGAGAGACGGCATGTGTTGGATGCACTGGGCCCGGCGGAGGCCTACAGCGAATGTGCTGCCTTGTTAGATGAACATTTCACTGCTCCACAGAACGTGATGGCCCAGAGGATTGTGTTTTACTAGTGTTGACAGCGACCGGACGAGTTGGTCCTGCAGTACGTAGACACCCTTCGTTGTTTGACTAGAACGTGTGAGTTCGGACATGCAGAGGACAGGCTAATACAGTAGCAGTTGAAGTGGTACGCCGTGAATCCGACAATTGGTATATGCTGTAGGAGGAGCTGGATGACCACCCAGTGGCAGACACAGTGAAAAAGGTACAGGAGACGCTGTGGAGGATGCTGCACCTCCTATCGGAGACGGAGGCGATGGAGTTAGCATTCCAGCTGGAGATGACGGCACAGGTAGCATCGCGGCTAGCAGGCTCTGGTCCATGCCCTCCACAGTCAGCTCCGCTGGTACAGACAGTTGCCCCAGTTGCTGAGCCCGCCGACCCCACAGCTTCTCACGAGGGCCCCAAGGTAGACACTGTGTGACAGCAGGGCACCACAGCACAACAGCCCAACTGTAAACTCAATTTGGATCACGAGGTCTCGAGTCCACTGCACTCAGACGTGGATGCAGCCACTCCTTGCCTCGCACCGCACGTCAAGAAGAACCCAGCAGAACCAGAGCAGCCACAAGAGCCCCCAGCCCGCAGCCACACGGGACCCGGAGCCGGTCCCCATGCAGCACGAGTGTTCTCGAGCTGCTGCCTCATCACAGGAGGGAGAGAATTATTCACTGGATGTGGGTACAGCTGAAGATCAGAACACAGAGAGTGAACACAGCATGGAGAGAAACTGGACAAACAAACTGGACTCGCCTCTGATCCTCGCCTGGCATGAGCCTCAAAGAGCAGCCGTGGAGCCGCAGGAGAGGGAGTTCGTGGAGAAATGGGACCTCGGTAAACGACGGCAACCCAGCATGCATTCCATCGCCGACGACAGCTACACATCACCGTGACCACAATGAGCACCAGGAGAGAGGGGGCAGAAGCTGAACTCATCTCGTATCCTCACCCAGCATCAGCCTCAGGGAGCCGCTGCAGCACAGCAGAGTAAAGAGTTCGTGGCCCAGCAGGACCCAGCAGAGCATCGCCAACCGAGGGCATGTCCTGCCTCCGGCGGGAACGGCACACTGCCACAAAAGCAGCCAACATCCAGGATGAGAGAGCAGCAGTACCGAGTGCAGCCGAACAGATCACTGCTTACACTACTTGATTGGGTTTGGGTCCAGCAATCCGACCGCCTGGACCCACAGATGGCCCGGTCATCACAGATGAGAATCACTGCACAAAAGAGGCCAGCTGCCATCCAGATAGCCGATGGTTCGAGATGGCATGCCAATCATCTGCGAAAGGTAGGAACAGCTGCCTCGGATCAAGACGCAAACCTGGAGCCGACCCAGCTGGTGTGAGACCCGGCCTGGGACGTTGCTGATGAGCAAGCCATGACTCCAGCGAGATGGCACCCAGGTCCGCTGCAGCCGGTGCCTCCAGGTGCATGCCCACTGCGGGCTCGACTGAGGCCCCTGAAGGTGAACTGTTAAAATAACTGTTGTGAATTGTTTAGCAGAGCATGGTTGCAACACAGTGGCAAAATAACCCACTCAACTATGCAGGGCTCTACCGGTAGTCCATCCGGTTGCCCAGGTTCTTATAAGTTTGTATAATGGCTCATAATAATAGGTTATGGTGTATGGAACCTTAAGTAATTCATGGTTTTGGTCTCGAAGCTAGTTAACCATATTATGCTTTTAACAACAGGCACACATGTGTACCCAAACACTGGTTAAACAATGCCTAGATACAGTGCTTAACATTATGCTGTATTGTAGTTGTACCACCATGCATATATTAGTCGCAGCACTGGTAACAGTACACTGTAGTATCTCATGTGTACCAGGTCGTAGCCTTATCGCGATTTGCATCATATGGTTCTGACTGTATTGTGTTGTATTAACCGTATCCCACTACAATGTCACCCAGCTAAGGTTAACCAAAATCAGAACCAGTAAGGTTGTGGTTTTCCCCCGGGGGGGTGGGGGGGTGGAATGTGGCATATTGGAAATACCACAGCAGACGCCATGGACGTGAGGACGGAGGCGCGGATGATGTCACCACGTCGTGGGTATAAAGGAGGACTGACGGCAGGGGACTGCCTCTCTTTGGTGCTCTGCCTTCAAACTGATCAGAGCCTCTACCTCTACACTGTCAGCTTGCTAACCGAAGTACTGTAGTACGTGGTGTGAGCTTGTGTGTTTTTATGTGTGAGTGTGTCATTGTGTCAGGGAGTATGACTGCCCTGGTGCCCGACAGATATTTGTTCTGCTTGCTAAAATGCTGGACGGGACAAAAAAAAAAAGGTGCCAAATATGCAAAATCAAAGAAATCAGAAAGGGGGCAAATACTCTTTCACAGCACTGTATGTAAAACTTGTTGAACATGTGCGTAACTGACCATAAAGCTGTTCTGTTCTTTATTTTCCTCATTGTTTGTATCAGCGGCAACATCAGCTAACAGCAGTCACCAAACTGTTTGCCTTGGCAGAGCAATAAAACTGATTAAATAAAAACAAACCATCATCTTTATCACTCACTGCTGTTAGCTAATACATTGCATGTGTGAAATTGTGTAAAAGAATGTGGCAGTTGAGGTTGCAAAGTATCATGAGTCTATAACAGCTGCATTGTCATCATCATTCTCTTGCCCTATTGCTTAAAAAAGTTTATTGAATAATTCTCCTCATGGAAGAATTTCATTGTTTTTACATAGAATTGATGAACCTTTTTTCTCGTAAGTTTGCTTTTTTGGCATACTTGGGAGGCCTTTTGCCTCCGCCAGGGGAGGAGGTAATGTTTTAATGGTGTTGGTTTGTCTGTCGGCTTGTCTGCCTGTTAGCAACATAACTCAAAAATTTATGAACGGGTTTTGATGAAATTTTCAAGAAAGGTGTGCAATGCCATGGGGAACAGATGATTAGAGTTTGGTGATGATCTGAGAGTGCATACTTCCACCAAGGGCTTTGTATTTGCAGCAGGATTACACAAAAACTACTGGATGGATTTGGATGAAATTTTCACCAGAGGTGGTCCTTGGGCTACAGAGGAAGCCAGTACATTTTGGTGATGATCTGAGAATGCATACCTCAGCCAAGGCTCTTATCTCCTCACAGTGTGTTAGCAACAATACTCAGAACTAATGGACAGACTTTGATGCCATCTTCACCAGAAGTGGCTCTAGCCCTACACACAAACTTATTACATTTTGGAGGTGATCCTTGAGGGACGGAAGGAGCCTTGGCAGATGTATGCATTTTCTGAGTCCTTTTCTAGCTTAAGTTCTGCAGCTTTTTTGTGAGCGTTTTCTTTTATATCTACATTTTTTTCACCTGAATTTCAAATGTTTTTTATTTCTTTTGTGGGAATGTGCACCTTTTTTCCCCCCGTCAAAGCTAAAAACATCCTTAAACATCAGAGCCTTTTCAGCTAAATAACTCCCGGCTATCCCATCGGTAGTCACACAAGAAAAGTCTTCTGATTACCATGCGGGAAGAGTGCATACAGCCTACTGTTTTCTCTCAAAAGAGATGGGACATTCAAAATCTGATCCGTACTCAGCCATGTTCAGTCCTAGTCAGTTGCATACAGTAAGTAGTGGCTCTCTGAACAAACTCTCAGGTCATGTATTCTTGAACTCATCATCCTTGAACTGGAGCTGCATAAAGATCTGCTTAAGGGGAGGAGGAGGATGAGGGGGAAAAATTGACCTCAGATAAGTAGAATGTATTTGCTTGTAAAATCTTCCAGGGGAGAGTTTTACACCAAGACCAATTAAGGACCGCTTTGGATGATGCACACACTTGGACTACAGATCAAAGTATAGAAGTGAAAAGCAGTGAGAAAATCGAAAAAAGATGATTCCAGGATTGCTGTTGCAATCCTGGAATTTCCCCGTTGTGGGACTAATAAAGGCTTATCTTATCTTATCTTATCTTAAAAATCAAACTGAAGGAAGGTGAAAAAGCAGGAAAAAGATGGACAAGCGGGACTGAAGTGAGGAGGATCATAAAGAAGATTGGAGGAATAAAACCCAGACAATTGCTGGTTGAACTCTAGACAGATAGAAAAGATGTCATATAGGGAAAGGTTAAAGGGATTTTGCAAGAAAAAATGCCAAAAAAACCCCAACAACAATAGTGGATTTCGTCAGATGAAAAAAAAAATGGAAGCAAACAATAGGAAACAAAAGATGAGCCATATAAGAAAGAAAATGAGAGGCTAAGATGAAAAGATTGACAAGTGTGAAAGAATAAGCCAGAGGAAGAGGAAGGATTAAAGCATGTGTAACAAATAAAGACAAGAAAGAGTGAAGGATCTGAAGAAAGCAAGACATGACGACAAAGACATTGGCAACTTCTGTCTTCCCCCTGGATTGCCAACGGAAGGCGGGAAGAAAATAAAAGTGAGATCGATCTGAAACAAATCCAGCAGGAGGAAGAAGCGACAGCTGGTGACCTCTCCCCTTTAATTTTTCACTCTGTGGGGCGTCTGATCTCCGGAAAGCCTCTCCTCATTCACACCTTCCTCTTCCAAATGCTGCCACATGTCCACTGTATTTAACACATATATTTTCTCTTTGAGATACCAGCCCTCAGAAAAGACTGATGGTGGTGATGTGGTGTGTTTGAGATGGTATAAATGTTTTTTTTTTTTCCTCTCTGTCTCTCTCTCTGCTTCTCAGTTTGAGTTTTCCTTGTTTATTACAGCAAGCGGTTGTGTTAAATCTCCATGGAATTGAATGCTCCACTGGCAGGTTGATAGTGAGCCAGAGGGAAGATGTATTTCCTTGTCTGGTTTTCTGAAAGGGAAAAGGTGTGGGAATTGGCCAGCGACTCAGCAGGGCAGAGAAAAAGCCAGCAGAAGCCCTTCATGCTGTCGCCTGAGGGCAGGTTAAACACTGGAGTCTTGAATTAGATTGTATGGGGATGACACTCGGTTTTCCAAAATAAGATGCCCCTCTGAAATAACTCAGACATTAAGGGTTTCTGATGAATTTATTACTAAAATTAATCAGGAACTGTACTCAAGTTTTGAAGTCACTGGCTGTGTTTACATGCACACTGTAGAAGAGCTTGAAATAACGAAGCGATGTGATTTTATAAATCAAAGTTTAATTTCAGCTTCACTCCTCTAACAAGTCTCATCTCGGTGCAGAAGCAGAATAAGAGGTCGAACGCAGTCAGACCTTCATATTTATACCCACACTCAACAAAAGACATTGCATATCAAAGCTGACATCCCGCATTACATAATCCCCCCTCCATTGTCCTCCATCTCCTCCACCTGACCCTGGGTGGTCAGGGAGATCGATCCAGTCTCCACCGCTGCGACTCTGTCTGTTCTTTGATCCTCGCTGGCGGTTGAGACCTCTTGTCCTGTTCTGAGGCTTGAGGTCATTCCACATATGTAATCACTAAACATTCTAATATGTCTATACATATGTAGGTATGGAATATATGATTAATATAAGCCACAGCCCCCCCCCAAAAGACTAAGAAAAGGACAATCAAATTAGTTTTACAGTTTAAGATAATCTCTATGACATATTATACTGTTAAACCTCTTGACAGGGAAAACAAGGAAAAATCTTTCCAGCAGTCATGCTCCTGTAGAGAATTCAGTGGTAACCACAACAGTATAGTAATATCACAAAACAGCCTTAAAACTGTCACGGCACAATCTGATAACACAGTTAACAACTCTTGTCAATTTTGCATCAGTCCCTGTGCCGTCTGGGTTTTAATCTTCTCCCGAATCTGCTGTGGGTCTGCTTTGGCGTCGTGGTGGGACCCTCCTGTAAGGAATCTGCAGCTTGGGGAGGAGAGTGGTTATTTGTTCCCTGCAGGGGGGCTGAGTTTTTTTTCTTGGGGGGTCTACCCCGCCGAGGTGCTCTCGCCACCCGTGCAGGTTCGTCTCTCAACAAGAAGGCAGGTTTAAGTCTGTCAATGCTGACTGTTTCTTTTCTGTCCCCTAAATCAAGCACAAAATGCTTATCACCAGGTTCCAGCACTCTGAATGGTCCGTCGTATGGTGGACGGAGGGTTGATTTTAAAGCTTTGTGTCTAACAAAAACGAACTCGGCGTTTTTTAAAGCTTGGGGGACAAAAACCCATGGAAAAGAGTGATGTGCCGGTCCGGGGAGAGTGTCCGGTCCGGTGCTGCCTAAAGGCCTCAGGGCTGGAAGATGCCCGGGCTCTGGATTCTCTGGTAAAAACTCACCTGGGAGTCTGAGAGGTTGTGCAAAAACTAATTCTGCTGGGGAGGCATCTAGATCCTCTTTAGGTGCAGAACGCAACCCCAATAAAACCCAGGGAAGTTTATTCACCCAATTTGTATCCGTTAGTGAGGCCCTGAGGGCGGCCTTTAAAGATCTGTGAAAACGCTCACATAACCCATTAGCCTGAGGGTGATAAGCGGTAGTGCGGTGAATTGTCGCCCCTAAGCTGCTGGCCATGGCTGACCAAAGCTCTGAGACAAATTGAGGCCCCCTATCGGACGTGATGTCCAATGGGACACCGAAACGTGCCACCCAGTTTGTTAAAAAAACGCGAGCGACTTCCGCAGCTGTGGTTGACGCCAAAGGGACCGCCTCAGGCCAGCGCGTAGTACGGTCTATCATCGTTAACAGGTGTGTGAAACCCTGAGACGAAGGTAGTGGTCCCACGAGGTCGACATGAACGTGGTCAAACCTTCTGGCTGGGATTTGGAAAGGCTCTAGAGGAGCTTTTGTGTGTTTGTGTATTTTGGCGCGCTGACAAGACATGCAAGTTTTTGCCCATTCCTTTACATTTTTGCACAGGCCCAGCCAAACAAACTTTTCCGCGACCATTTTGACCGGAGTGAACCGAGTCGAAAATGCGGCGGCGCCATGCAGCTGGGACTACCGGGCGAGGTCGGCCGGTTGAAACGTCGCAGATTAGGGGGGATACGCCGTCACGTAAACCCCTTTCTTCCAGTCTTAACCCTGTTGGTCCAGACAGGAGCGCGCGCACGTCCGCGTCACTGCTTTGTTCCTCTGCCATGGCTGCGTAATCTATCCCTACGTGAATTGGGGCCGCGTACACATCCGCGTTGGCGAAGAGTTCTGCGGCTGAGGTAGTATAATCTGTCTTCTCGTGCTCTGGCGATGTCACAGCGCGAGAGAGGCAGTCTGCTACCACGTTAAGTTTGCCTGCCACATGTCGAATGTCTGTGGTGAACTCTGAGATTGCCGCTAGCTGTCTTTGTTGCCTGCCTGACCATGGTTCTGAAATTTTAGCCATCACAAAAGTGAGCGGTTTGTGGTCTACAAAAGCCGTGAAGCGCCGCCCTTGTAACCAGAACTGGAAGTGGCGGATGGATAAATGAAGCGCTTGCAGCTCCCTGTCAAAAGTGCTGTATTTACGCTCGGTTTGGTTTAAAGATTTGCTAAAAAATGCTAAAGGTTGCCAGGTTCCGCCAACATGTTGTTCCACGACTGCCCCTATGGCCAGGTCTGAAGCGTCTGTGGTTAACGCTATGCGGGCCGAGGGATCGGGGTGAACCAACAATGTGGCATTTGCTAGAGCACTTTTTACTTCCGCAAAGGCGCGTTCGCGCTCCGGGGTCCATTCGACCGCGTTGGAAGGCTTTTGTTTTCTGAGCGCGGCATACAGGGGCTGCATGAGTTGAGCTGCGCGGGGGAGGAAACGGTTGTAAAAATTCACCATTCCCAAAAATTCTTGCAGCGATTTGACCGTCTGTGGTCGTGGAAAATTTTTTACCGCGTGGACTTTGTCCGGCAATGGGACTGCCCCCTTCGGTGAAACTCTGTGTCCCAAAAAATCAATTTGTGACACGCCGAATTTGCATTTTGCTGGGTTGATTATTAACCCGTGCTCTTCTAGTCTCTGAAAAACTGTAGTGAGGTGTTGTTCGTGTTCTTCCTCTGACGGGCTGGCTACCAGCATATCGTCGAGGTAGACGAACACGAAGGGGAGGTCGCGTAATACCGCGTCCATCATACGCTGAAAGGTTTGAGCAGCGCCTTTGAGGCCGAACGGCATCCGCAAAAATTCAAAAAGACCGAAAGGGGTTATTACAGCCGTTTTAGGAATGTCTTCCGCTCGAACGGAGACTTGGTGATAGCCGCGGACCAGGTCTATTTTAGAAAAAATGCGCGCACCTGCCAGATGTAGTGAAAAATCTTGGATGTGAGGAATTAGGTAGCGGTCATGCGCTGTCGCATTGTTTAATCTGCGGTAATCGCCGCAAGGTCTCCAAGAACCGTCGGTTTTCGGGACCATGTGGAGTGGCGATGCCCAGGGGCTTTTCGAGCGTCTAATAATGCCTAATTTTTCCAGGGTGGCAAACTCGTCCCGTGCTATGGCGAGCTTGGCCGCGTCTAAGCACCGAGCTTTGGCGAACACGGGTGGGCCTGTTGTGGGAATGAAGTGTTCAACCCCGTGTTTCGCTACTGTTGCTGAAGATTTTGGAACTGTGAGTGCTGGAAATTGGGTGAGTTGTTGGTCAAACTTACCTCCTGCTGTTGTGACGCTGGCCTGCACGGGTGGTGGAGAAACTCGAGCTGAGCAGGGAATAGAAGAAAATGACAGTGCATTAACCAAGCGCCTATTTGCTAGATCGACTAACAACCCATGTGCACACAAAAAATCAGCGCCCAACAAGTTAAAGCTCACCGCCGCTACAATAAATGTCCATCTATAGTTGCGGCCGTGGATGCAAAGAGGCAGGTTCCTTTCACCGAAGGTTTCGATGATTGAGCCGTTGGCTGCCATCGCTCCATTTCCCCGGGGACCCATGGCCCGGTCTGCGTGGGAAGGGGTGATAAAACTCAGCTGAGCTCCGGTGTCGATCAGGAACTGTCTCCCGGTGTGTCTGTCAGTCACATACAGTAGCTTGTTTTTCTCGCCGAGAGCCGCAGCTGTTAATGGTCTCTCAGCTTTGGCGTTTCCCGAACTTTTGAATTTACAGGGGGGCACGCACTTGTACGCCCTCTCGGCAAAACGGTGGTGGTAATAGCAGAGGTCGTTCCGCCAGCTGCGCCTTGGTCGTGTTGCCGCCATGGTGGGCGGGCTCTGCTCGGTTGACTGTGGTTCTCCGCTGCTCTGGGCTTCCGCGCTGAGATCTGCGGATGCTGCTGTGGCTATCTGTTCCCCGCAGGCGTTGATGAGCCGCTGCGCTTCTCGGGCCAGCGCGCGGAAGTCCTGCTGGGTGCTGCTCCGCATGTTGACCAGCGTCCCTCTCATGTGTGGCGGCAGAGTGCTGAGGAAGATGTGTTGGAAGAGGAAGTTGTCGTTGTCCTCTTCCTTGAGCTGCAGCATGTCCTCCATGAGGGCCTTGGGTCTGCATCCTCTGTGGCCGTAGATCGCCAGGATCTTCTCTGCTCTCTCCTCGGCTGAGGGGACGAAGTTCTCGACGATGGTCGCTTTAAGCTCTCTGTATTTGTCATGGGCGGGCGGCTGTTGGATTATGCTCCGTGCACATCTTGACGTGGCAGCGTCGAGTTTGGCGACGATGTGATAAAACTTCGTCTCGTCCGCCGTTATGCCCGCCAGTGCAAACTGAGCCTCAGCTTGCTGGAACCACGAGCTCGGGTCTTCTTGCCAGAATTCTGGCAGCTTGACGGTGACGGCGCTTGTGTGGGCCGTCCCTGATGTGTCCGCCGGGTGAGAGCGCCTTTCTTCTGCTCTCATGGCGGGGCTGGGGATGGTGCTCGGTTGAGCCCTCTCTGTAGCTTCTGCCGTGGGGGAACGTCTTCCATCCGTTCCCCTGTCTGCATGGGCGCCGGCGCTTGCCTGGGTTGCCTCTGATGAGTTAATCGCGGGAGAACGTCTCTGTTCCATCATCACGTCGGGGTCACCAGTGTAGAAGAGCTTGAAATAATGAAGCGATGTGATTTTATAAATCAAAGTTTAATTTCAGCTTCACTCCTCTAACAAGTCTCATCTCGGTGCAGAAGCAGAATAAGAGGTCGAACGCAGTCAGACCTTCATATTTATACCCACACTCAACAAAAGACATTGCATATCAAAGCTGACATCCCGCATTACATAATCCCCCCTCCATTGTCCTCCGTCTCCTCCACCTGACCCTGGGTGGTCAGGGAGATCGATCCGGTCTCCACTGCTGCGACTCTGTCTGTTCTTTGATCCTCGCTGGCGGTTGAGACCTCTTGTCCTGTTCTGAGGCTTGAGGTCATTCCACATATGTAATCACTAAACATTCTAATATGTCTATACATATGTAGGTATGGAATATATGATTAATATAAGCCACAACACTAATGAACCATTTATAATCAGATTTCTGTAGTTATCTGGTTATTGAAGTAGTCATGTAAACAGAATAATCGGATAAAGGCTATTCTTGCCCAGTAATCTGTTTAGTCAATGCATGTAAACACATCAAATCTGATTATTACCAGTATCTGAGTATTTCCAGTTACTAGATTATTGTAGCCATGTACTGTAAATGAGCTCATTGTTATTGTATTGTGGTTCCGAAAATATTAGATTCACTGTATTACTATGTACTTACAGATTTGCAGCCTTTTATACGTGAATTAGCTTTTTCCCCTTTAAAATTATTTTTCTGCTTAATTAGGAAACTCTATAAACTGAAATTTTTTTGAATTTAGAAATCTAATAACAGTGAGGGAAATTCATAATAGCAGATAATGTTGCCACGAGGCACTGGTCGATCAAACTGAATTTATACTAAGCAGATAATTACAAAGAGGGACCAGCTGAGCACACAGGTGAACGGGATCAAACTAATGAGGTTACATAATACAGTGTTACAATAATATAGTTACTTGTCACCTGAGGATCGTGACTGGGGACCAACAGGAAGTGTTCAAAAACAAGTCAAGTTACACCAAACAAGAACAAGGCAAGAAACATTTTCAGAATAAAATTAAGATCAAGAGGGCCAAAACTAAAACAAGCATAACACAGGAATTACTTTTAGCATAACCCAAAAACTAGAACAGAATAGTCGTAATACATTTCGGGGCGGCAGTGGCTCAGAAGGTAGAGCAGGTCGTTCAATAACCGGATGGTTGGCGGTTCGAATCCCGCTCTCCCCAGATATTCTGCCGTTGTATCCCTGGGCAAGACGCTTTACCCACCTTGCCTCCAGTGTCCATGACACTGGGTATGAATGTGTATAAATGTTTGGTAGTGGCCGGAGAGGCTGTTGGCACAGATTGGCAGCCACGTTTCCGTCAGCCTGCCCCAGGGCAGCGGTGGCTACAGTCATAACTTGCCACTACCATTGTCTGTCTGGAGTGAATGAATAATGTATCTACTTGTAAAGGGTCTTTGAGTGTCTATGATAAAGCGCTATATAAATCTGATGCATTATTATTATTACATTTAAGTCCAAGAAAACAGAAACAACGTTGAGAGTGGAGCATGATGCTAAATCATGGTTCCCTGACAAAATGTGTAAACTCATTCTTGTAAAATTTCAGCATTGTAAATTTGAAACATTTTATCTGTAAATTTACTGTTTTTCTTGTAAGTTTACTAGTCTACCACTGTCACATTTGCAGTTTTTTGCATAAAATTGAGATTTTGTTTGTGACTTTGCAAGTTTCCGTTCTTGTAAATATGGAACTTTTTGTCAGGCAGATTTGTAGACTTTACCATTTTTAATTCAATACTGTATTCATTATTTAATTTGATTCTCAACTTTTTGTTGAAAATTTAAAACTGTAAATTTGCTTTTTTTCTTATAAAAAAGCTCCCCATTACTCAAGTAATATTTTTACTAGATACTTAATTACTCAGCTAAAGGGCACTCGAGAGAGCTCATACCTCTGCCAAAGCTCTGTATGTCCATACATTTGTCCCTCCTTCCCTCCGGCCATCTGTCCATACCTCCATCTGCCCATGCATATACGTATGTATGTCCATTTCTACCTTCATCTTCCTTGGCAGAGGTATGCACTCGGATCACCTCCAAAATCTATTGGGTTCATCTGTAGCCCAAGGGCCACCTCTAGTGAAACTTTCATCAATATCAGTCCAGTATTTTTTGTGTAATCACGCTAACAAACAAAGCGACAGACAAACAGACCGCCCCAGTTCCATTACCTCTTTGGTGGAGATAATTAACTTTCTTGGTGACTACTCCTGCTCTTTAATAGTGTTTTCCACCTCTGTCTACTATATACAGTATGTGTATGCATTTTTCCATGACATAGCACAAGATACCTCTTCTATTTAATGGTGAAGTTGAAAGTTTTTTTCTACTTTGTCCATTTAACACAAACACACATGTAGACAAACAGCTGGTGGTTTTCAGCTTTATTTGACATGCCATCCATCTTCACCTTCAGCCTCGTAGCTCACCTGCTCACTGAACAGCTTGAGTAACCCCATAAATAAAGAAATGTCCCCTAATCCTCCAGTGAAACTTTCCCACCAGGAAGAATGTAGACATTGCACTAATAAGCACACTAATGAGGTATTTGCTGTAATCTGTGTTCATAACATTTGACCTTTGGACTATAGCGTTCCCTCCATGTTGACTGCTTTAAAGCAGACATCATGCTGCAGCTGCACTGTCTCTCCGCTCCTTAGTTTATGTGTTATTTTAGAAAATCTGTTACTAGATATTTTTTAAAGGAACCAGTAGCGTACATTACATGTGTATCTCAGAAATTTAATTTGGATATAAATTACCAATGTGAAAAGGCTTTTACCTTAATTTGAAACATGTTTCTTACAAAGAAAAGTTTTCTGTAGCTCTTTATGATGCAGACCCCATAATAGACTGCAATTACAGTGAAAGTATGATGTATGCGCTATGCAAGTGTGGCTTAAATATGATGTAATATGACATGCATATAACTACAACATTGTAATACTTTTAACTGTGGCATACTTAATCTGCCATTATGTCAATGCAAAGCAGAGGAAGACTACATCATGCATCAGATATCTATGTAGTTATACAGTTACATTGTAATTGTGGTGTGATTACAGTGTACTTAGTTATAGAAAAATGTGCATTTTTATTCCATAATTACTTAAAGTGCTGATGACACGTTTTTGACTTCCTCCAATTTTTCAACACATACGGTAATACAATATGACGAAATAGGTTGGTCTGTGCAGTTCTAAGTCAAACAGGCTTTTTTTCACGAGAATATCCAACGTTTTCATGAGCACCACGTCACCCATTGCGTCAGTGGCTGGAAAAACCCCTGGCCATGTTGTAACGTCATTGACGGAACACAGCGCTTGGCTGCCCTTTGTACACACAGGATGGAAGCGGTTGAAAACATCGACGATGGTTCCAGCACATGTAGTCTGGAATTGGTTTGTGTTGTCCAGTCTTCAGACGATTATAGTTCCGAAGAATGGGATGACAATGAAGAGTCAGACTCAGTGACAGTCAGCTGTTCATGTTTTGTGTGCATCATCTGCTGTGTTTTCAGTCAGCCAGTATTGCCAACACTATCATGACATGTTAGCCACTCCACACAGCCGTGGTTCTGTTGCGCCCCTTGTAGCGATGTCGGCTCTGGGACGCAATCGTGGTTAACACGTCTCCTCTCCATGTTCACTGGGTGATGTCGGCCCCAAACGCCTACTGTTTGTGTTTCTGTGTATTTTTGTAAGTCTTCAGCTTTTGGGATCAGTCTTTATGTTCAATACATGTGCTGTGGTGAATCCTGCGCATAAATCCTCATGTAAATCCTCGTTATTTACGCGTAAATCTTCCCTCTCCATGCACTCTTACGCAGGGCACAGAGATCCCTCTCCATGAAATAACGAGGATTTACGTGCAGGGTTCACCACAGCACATTTAATATAGAATGACAGACAAGTCCCAAAAAGGTGAAGACGTACAAAAAACACAAGCACACTTACTGATGGCGTTCAGGGGCCGGCATCACCCAGAGAATGAATGAAAGGAGACATGTTAGCCACAGGTGCGCCCCAGAGCCGACATTGCTTCAAGGATGCATGAGAACCACGCCGAACATGGAGTGACTAACATCATGAGAGTGCTGAAAATACTGGCAGACTAACAGCACAGATGACAATACTGTGGACCAGCAGTGCATTACTGGAAAATGGCCGCTAATATGTACACGCACTGCTGGTGACGGTGTGGTGAGAACAACCTGGGCGAGGACCGGGAAACATGATCAGCAGGAGTTTGAATCAGCTGGTGATAAGGATAGAGGGGACGTGGCCGGACCAGTGAGATGTCAGCATGGGATCACAGAAAGTAGGTCAAAGCTGCGCATAAATCCATTAATCCTTCCCCTCCTCGTGCGCTCCTCCTGCCTAAAAGCGCACGAGGAGGTACGAGGAGGATTATGACAGTTGGGGCTGAAGCGTGTGATGTGGTATTTCATGGTCTGCTGTTTATCTAAGCCTGCAAAACAACGCGAAGGCATAGCTGTAAAATTAAAACAAGAAACCAGAGAAACTGTGAGCTACAAAGCTGCTGTCATTCTAGTTTACAACACCGGAGTCCGTTCTGTCGATTATGTCATTGGGGTGCCACCCTTAATTTGGTGGGCGGCACCACAGTCCAGTCAGCGGCTGCGGTTTTTTGATGATAACTAGTTTATGTAGGCGCTGTTGTAAATATTATATTGATCATAGACAATGACTTTTGGGTTTGCACAACATGCTAAAAAGTGTCAAAAACGTGTCATCAGCACTTTAAACTGTAATCATATTGCATTTGATCCAGATTTACTTAAGCAATATTACACGAGAGGGAGTATGGTATCAATGAATATAGTAACTGCGGATGTGCGTCTAAAGCCCTCCGCTACACGTCATGGAATATAACTCCTATAGTAGGAAGAGGAATATAGTAACTTCCGTCAGCGGAAGGCGGCAGGTCCTAATGGCATCTCCGCCAGGATCCTGAGGACCTGTGCCAACCAGCTAGCTCCGGTACTGAAACACCTGTACAACCCGAGTCTGAATCTGGAGAGAGTACCAGTGCTGTGGAATCCTGCCTGGTTCTGTCACATGGTCTGGGCGCCATCCACGCTCAGACCATATTCCTCCTCAGCCCGGCTCTTACTTTGACAGCGTCTCAGCGGGCCTCCAGCTGTCAAGCTCTATGGGACGGCTGGAGGCCAATTACCTCTCATCAGCTGAGGCGCTGTCAACTACTATAAAAGGGAGCAGCCCTGATTATTCGAGGCTGTGACCTCGCTCTGTTATCCACGCTCTTCTCCGGCGTGGGTAAGGCTGGAACCCCTTCGTCTGGCGCCAGCCACCCTTTCGTCATTCAGCATCATGTGTAAGTGTGTACCATTGTTTGATCGTTTGTATTTTGGCCCCACGAGGCCCTGTTCCTTTGTTCCTTCCCTTTATTGCCAATAAACAACGCAAACTCACTGGTCAGCCCTTGGCTCTCATTTATGGCTCGCAAGAGCCATACGTAACAGTAGGTCACAGCCAGCGAGTTGCCGGCGGCCGTGAGTTTGCTAAATTGGACTTTGTTCTTCCGTGTCTGGGTGTCAACTCAGGGAGCATGCCGTCTCCCAGGAGCCACGTTCGGCGCCTGGGTAATGAGCTAGCGACCACCCTGGAGTATGTCGATGGGACGCTTTTCACCGCCATCCTCTACGACAATCCCAACGACATACGCTGGCACCTAGACTACGCTGAGTTTCTCCTGGACAATCTTCCTCGCTACACCAACCACCCTGAGGTCTGCGCCAGGAGAAATGACGTTGCCTCACAACGTGAGATTCTCCGTGGGCTGGAGGGAAATCCCGGCAGGAAGCCGAAGAGGAGGGGTCGTCACCCCTCGTTCCGGGATCCCACTCCTGCCTCCGTTCCGGCCCAGGAGTTCGCACCATAACCAGAGGTCTTTTCCCATCGGGCATGACGTCACTCGGGAATCCCCCGGAGAAGCTGCAGCTGGCAGCTATCAGGATCCGAGACCGAGTGGCTGCTGCTCGCTCCGCGGTTCATCCATCTGCCATCATTAAGCATGTGACGGTGGCAGTTAGACTGGTGGAGAGGAATCCAGAGTTGCGTGAGTGTCCGGAGTTTGCCGACCTGCTCGCCTCTGTCTCTGCACAGGAACAGCGATTCCCGGATCTCACCTTCGCCTCTCCCCCTGCAAGTAGCCGCCGTCACACCGGCTGTCAACCTCAGCACGAATCCCGTCCGGATCCAGTTCCGGGTCGCCGCAAGGACTCAATTCCCCACACAGCTGTCACTCCTGCGCCTCGTCAGAGGGGAAACCCCCGCAACCTCGTCATCTTCCCCTGCTGTTACGTCAGCGCTCCGGGCCCGGCTCGTCTCGGCTGTCGCCCCCTCCTCCTCGACGCATTCTCCGGCCGCTGTGTGTACTCAGAGTCCCGACTTGACGAGCTCCGTCCTGGAACCATCTCGAGCAGCTCCTCGTCATCCTCCCAAGGGGTTCTCTGTTACCGTCCGGCGGGGAAAGGGAGGAGCAACGTCCGCCACAGCGGTCACCACCCAGCCTCCAGGAGACAGGCAAGTCCCAGTTCATTCATCCTCTCATTGTGATTTGCTCTGTCAGACTCCTGGAGGTGGAGTTCGGAGTTCGCAGCTCCCCGAGCTCCCACCACCTGCTGTGGCTGTAATTATTAACCCCACATCCTCTGTGTCTCCCTCCGCTGAGCGGTCCTCGATGCCAGCCCAACGTCGCGGGATGAGGAGGGGGCCTGCAGTTCTGGAGAGCCTGGTTCCGGTTCCGCAGCTACGCCGTGGGCGGAGGAGGAGAGCGGACTGCAGCGTGGAACCTGCGCCGACGAGGAAGCGTCCCCGGGTCTCCACGGAGGAGTGGTCCGGTCCAGCGGGTCGAGGTTCTCCTGCCACCACGCCTTGTGGGCCATCGGCGTGGGCACCGGTGCTGGAGGACTCGCAAGCTGCGCGCACCATCATGCCAGCTGCGGAGCCCGACGCAGCTGAGTGGGAGCCTGATGACGACCTCCTGCCGTCTGAACCTGGATCTTCGCAGTCCTGGACAGCGTCAGAACCCGAGATCAGGCAAGTGCTCTTCTTTGTCTTTCTCCTTCATATTTTAGAGCATTTTAGCCTGTCTCTAGGGGAGATGAGCCGGGTGCAGCCGCCCGCTGCGTGCAAGCTTATCTCGCCGGGTTCTGGCGCTGCCGGTGATCCTGATCCCGGTTCTTCTCTCTCTCCTGAGCCTTCTCCCAGGGTCGCCGGCGAGGGGCTGCCTTCACCCGCTGTGCCAGAGGTTCCAGGTTCGGGGTTGGAGGTCGGTTCTGGTGCGGCGCCGACCCAATCGGGGTCCAACGCGGGTGCTACCGAGACCCAATCGGGGTCCGTTGCGGGAGCAGCCGCGACCCAATCGGGGTCCAACGAGGGTGCAGCACCAGTGACATCCAGGTCCGGTGAGGGAGCTGCAGATGCCCTGCCATCGGACACTGGACCGGCTCATCATCATCTTCATCCCCCTCTTCACCGTCGTCATCACAGTCATCCTCATTATCCCCCCAAGCTTTCTCCACCAGGGCCCATATGGACCTCTCACTGTCGGCCCGGCTCGCCCTCATTATTTCTCTCCACAGGGAAGCCGTTGCCTCTCTCTCCCCTACGGGCCTGGTGGCTGAGTGATGCGGATCGGGAGCCAGAGGGACTGCGGTACCCATTTGGCTCTTTGGTTCGGCCACCCGACCCATTGAACTCTCTGTTCGGCGGTCTGGTCCGGCCGCCCGAGGTACTGTTTTTCCTGGCCTGGGATTTGGGTAGGCCGCCTGAACATTTCCCATCACCCCTGTTGGCGGTTTGGACGCTGGGTGCGGGTAGACCCCCCCAAACTGAACTGTTTCTGCTGTGCCTAGTCCTTTGTGATTTTGTTAGGGTGCAGTTATGTAATTTCTTAGTCGTATCACGGTTAGCGTGCTTTTTTTTTTCTCTCCCCCTCCTGTTTGAGGGATGCTCTGTATCTGGTGGATTTCGCCTTAGTAACCTCTGCTCTCATTTTAAGGTCTCCTGGGTTGTTTTTCTTTGGGTCCGTCTATATATTATTATTAGCATTTTATGGAGTATTGTGGGTTTCTTTTTTTTTTTCTTCTCCCATACTCTGTAATTGCCTCGTTTGTTCCCTGCCTGTGTAGTGTTTTTTTTTTTTTCCTTCTGTCCGCATATTGTTAGCCTGTTATGGAGTGTTGTGTGTGTTTTTTTCCCCATACTCTGTAACTGCTTCATTTATCCCCTGCCAATGTTGTGTTTTTTTCTGGCTGCACATTATTACCGTTTTATGGAGTATTGTGCCTCTTTTTCCTCTTACTCTGTAATTGCTTCATTTGTTCCCTGCTACCGTTGTTTTGTTTTTTTTTTTCTCTTTTCCCATTCACGCCCTCCTGGCCTACGCCCCATCCGCCCACTCTGGGTGGGGGAGGGCTTGGGTGTTACTTGCCGTTCAGAGCCCGGCCTTGAGGGGGGGGTCATGTCACATGGTCTGGGCGCCATCCACGCTCAGACCATATTCCTCCTCAGCCCGGCTCTTACTTTGACAGCGTCTCAGCGGGCCTCCAGCTGTCAAGCTCTATGGGACGGCTGGAGGCCAATTACCTCTCATCAGCTGAGGCGCTGTCAACTACTATAAAAGGGAGCAGCCCTGATTATTCGGGGCTGTGACCTCGCTCTATTATCCACGCTCTTCTCCGGCGTGGGTAAGGCTGGAACCCATTCGTCTGGCGCCAGCCACCCTTTCGTCATTCAGCATCGTGTGTAAGTGTGTACCATTGTTTGATCGTTTGTGTTTTGGCCCCACGAGGCCCTGTTCCTTTGTTCCTTCCCTTTATTGCCAATAAACAACGCAAACTCACTGGTCAGCCCTTGGCTCTCATTTATGGCTCGCAAGAGCCATACGTAACAGGTTCCTGTCTCCAAGAAGTCATCTCCATCTGACCTGAATGGCTATCGACCAATTGCCCTCACATCTCATGTAATGAAGGTCCTGGAGAGACTGGTCTTAGCCCACCTGAGGCTGCAGGTGAAGACGTGGCTGGACCCTCT
Source organism: Pholidichthys leucotaenia (assembly GCA_020510985.1). Lineage (NCBI taxonomy): Eukaryota > Metazoa > Chordata > Actinopteri > Cichliformes > Pholidichthyidae > Pholidichthys > Pholidichthys leucotaenia. The sequence continues at coordinate 342,613,502 of CM035840.1, forward strand.
GCAGTTTGCATATTAGCCCTATTTAGGAGTTGAAGACGCTGTTATCTGTCTGCTGCAATGAGCCCATCTGCACCTGGATGGCAGAGGAGACACTGTGAGAATCACATTTTTTTGATTTCTCCATTGCCTTCATCACCATCCAGCCACTGCTGCTGGGTGAGAAGCTGCGAGTGATGGGGGGGGGCGGTCAACAGCTCTGTGATCTCCTGGATTACTGACTACCTGACAGGCAGGCCACAGTTTGTCCAGCTGGGCAGTGTCTTGTCTGACATGGTGGTTAGTGATACGGGAGCTCCACAGGGGACTGTGCTCTCTCCTTTTCTCTTCATCTTATACACCACTGACTTTCAGTACAACAGTGAGTCATGCCACCTGCAGAAATTCTCTGACAACTCTGCTGTTGTGGGGTGTATAAGAGGGGGAGAGCAGGGGGAGTACAGGGCACTGGTAGACAGATTTGTGGAGTGGACAGAATAGAATCACCTAAGGCTGAATGTCAGCAAGACCAGAGAGATGGTGATTGACTTCAGGAAGAAGAGGACGCCTTCTCAGCTATTGCAGATTAGGGGGGGAGGTTGTGGGGGTGGTTGAGGACTACACATATCTGGGTGTCAGGATCAACAACGGGCTGGACTGGAGATCCAACACCGATGCTGTGCACAAGAAGGGGATGAGCAGACTCTACTTCCTGAGGAAGCTGAGATCCTTCAACGTGTGTAGCAGGATGCTGGAGCTTTTCTTCCAGACCATTGTCGCCAGCGACATCTTCTTTGTTGCTGTCTGTTGGGGTAGCAGTATCAGGGCCAGCAATACCAACAGACTTGACAAGATTATCAAGAGGGCTAGCTCTGTAATTGGTCTCAGGCCGGAGACCTTTGAGACAGCAGTGGAGAGGAGAACATTAAATAAACTGCGATCCATCATGGACAATCCTGATCACCCCTCCACCACACACTGGACAGACAGTGGAGCACTTTCTCCAGCAGACTACTACAGCTTTGCTGTTGAACGGCCAGGTACAGGAAATCTTTCCTGCCTCATGCCATTTCACTGTACAGTAACTCACTATGATGTTGTATTCTGGTCATACAGTATCTCACAAAAGTGAGTACACCTTTCACTTTTTTATAAATATTATATCTTTTCATGGAACAACACTGAAGATATGACACTTTGATACAATGTAAAGTAGTTAGTGTACAGCGTGCATAACAGTGTAGATTTGCTGTCCCCTCAAAATAACTCAACACACAGCCATTAATGTCTAAACCGCTGGCAACAGAAGTGAGTACACCCCTAGTGAAAATGTCCAAATTGTGCCCAATTAGCCATTTTCCCTCCCCGGTATCATGTGACTCATTAGTGTTACAAGGTCTCAGGTGTGAATGGGGAGCAGGTGTGTTAAATTTGGTGTTATCACTCTTACACTGTCTCATACTGGTCACTGGATGTTCAACATGGCACCTCACGGCAAAGAACTCTCTGAGGATCTGAAAAAAAGAATTGTTGCTCTACATAAAGATAGCCTAGGCTATAAGAAGATTGCCAACACCCTGAAACTGAGCTGCAGTACCGTGGCCAAGACCATACAGTGGTTTAACAGGACAGGTTCCACTCAGAACAGGCCTCGCCATGGTCGACCAAAGAAGTAGAGTGCATGTGCTCAGTGTCAAATCCAGAGGTTGTCTTTTGAAAATAGACATATGAGTGCTGCCAGCATTGCTGCAGAGGTTGAAGGGGTGGGGGGGTCAGCCTCTCAGTTGTCAGACCATACGCCGCACACTGCATCAAATTGGTCTGCATGGCTCCCAGAAGGAAGCCCCTTTTAAAGATGATGCACAAGAAAGCCCACAAACAATTTACTGAAGACAAGCAGACTAAGGACATGGAATACTGGAACCATGTCCTGTGGTCTGATGAGACCAAGATAAACTTATTTGATTCAGATGGTGTTAAGCGTGTGTGGCAGCAACCAGGAGAGGAGTACAGAGACAAGTGTGACATGAATGCCCCTTTCAGGACATTAATGAGGTGCCAGAATCCAGCAGTAAGTCTGTCTGTTTATTAAACAAAGAATAAAGTAAAGAGCCACGTGAGGCAAAACACATACATAAACTAGAACACAAAATAATAAACGCTGACATCAAACATGAGGGTGTAGCGAGGACGGAACCTACGCTGTAGAACATACGCTTACAAGAGCCGAAGCAAAGATGAATCCAAACACAGAGGAAAGACTGGAGCCGGGGTTAGGGACTCCAGTCCAGGAACACGAATGTAGGTCGCAACAAGGAGTGAGCCTCAGCCGCTCCCTTAAATACTGATCACAAAAGTAACAGAACCAAACAGGAAAGGGGGAGCGTAATTGCTGATATAAAGAACGCCAACAACGCCAAGCTGTTGTTTGCAAGCAGCCGGAAGTTTGGCCACGGCACTGTCACACTAAAAGCCCTGGAAAGGCACTAATGACAAACCCGACATAATATGGGAGAGAAAAGGGAAAATACTGAGTAACCCAAGCGTGAATGGGATCAGTGATCTGCTCACCACAAAGTGTGCCTTGCCTATGGTCAAGCATGACGGTGGGAGTGTCATGGTTTGGGGCTGTATGAGTGCTGCCGGCACTGGGGAGCTACATTTCATTGAGGGAACCGTGAATGCCAACATGTACTGTGACATACTGAAGCAGAGCATGATCGCCTCCGTTTGGAAACTGGGCCACAGGGCAGTATTCCAACATGATAACGACCCCAAACACACCTCCAACATGACCACTGCCTTGCTAAAGAAACTGAGGGTAAAGATGATGGACTGGCCAAGCATGTCTCCAGACCTAAACCCTATTGAGCATCTGTGGGGCATCCTCAAACAGAAGGTGGAGGAGCGCAAGGTCTCTAACACCATGATGTTGTCATGGAGGAGTGGAAGAGGATTCCAGTGGCAACCTGTGAAGCTCGAGTGAACTCCATGCCCAAGAGAGTTAAGGCAGTGCTGGAAAATAATGGTGGCCACACAAAATATTGACACTTTGGGCACAATTTGGACATTTTCACTAGGGGTATACTCACTTTTGTTGCCAGCGGTTTAGACATTAATGGCTGTGTGTTGAGTTATTTTGAGAGGACAGCAAATTTACACTGTTATACAAGCTGTACACTGACTACTTTACATTGTATCAAAGTGTCAATCTTCAGTGTTGTCTCATGAAAAGATATAATAAAATATTTACAAAAATGTGAGGGTTGTACTCACTTTTGTGAGATACTGTAACTATGCTGCCATACTGCACCTTACAGTCTAACTGGTACCTCACATTTCACTCTGCTCCTGATAGTCCTGCATTGTGCAGCGGGTATGATTCATGTGTTTATACGGGTCACCAAATATTCAACTATGATGTACTGTATATAGGTTTTTATAGTAGTGTTAGTTTTACTTTCCATGGGTTTCTCCTTTGTCTGTCATGCATGTGTTTCTGTCATTTGTTTGTCTACTGTCATGCTGCTGTTACACTGTAATTTTCCAGTTTGGGATCAGTAAAGTACATCTCTCCCTCTCTCTCTCTCTCTCTCTCTCTCTCTCTCTCCTGGAATCTCTGTTGTCCAGTCATATTGTTTAGCTGGAACTTGTACTTATAGAATTATTATTAGGTTGAGTCAAGTTCTGCTGAGTCGCGTGCAAGCGCTGGTGACTTCCCACGCCATCTTTCTTCAGCTTTCATGATCTCTTGTACGTTCTTTGAGGAGCAGTAATATCAGGCCCGTGGCTTCAGTGATACCCTGCATCCATCTTTGATCAGGCTTTCTTCTCCCTCGTCGCCCACCACACTTGTCTAGTATGAGACTCTTTTCTAGACTGTCGACCTTTATCATAATATAGCCAAAGTACTTGTGTCTACAATTTACAATTTCACCTTCAAGGCAGGTTTCAGAGTTAATTTTCTCCACTGTAGACTTGTTGGTTTCCTTCTTGATCCAAGGAATCTACAGTACTCTTCTCCAGCACCATGACTTAAATGCATCTATAAAATGCCTGTCCTGCTTTCCTATTTTCCAAGTCTCACATCCGTATATAGCCACGGGAAAAACAGATGTTTTATCTTTATCTTTATCTTTATCTTTTACTTTATTTCTTTATCTTTATTTACTTTATCTTTTACTTATCTTTACTTTTACTTTACTTTTACAGATCTTTATCTTTTACTTTTTACTGAGCTTGTTGCTTTTCATGAGGCATTTGAGTTTTACCGATGCTACTTTTGCCATGTTGAGCCTTCCCTTGATTTCTTCAGAAGATGAGTTGTTATTAGTAGCCAAACTGCCGAAAAAGTTGAAAGATTGGACTACCTCTATGTCTCCCCATTCACCTGGAAGTTGTATGTGTCATCTATCATCATCACTGTGGTCTTCTTGATGTTCAGATACAATCCAGCCTTGACCTTTGTATTCAACCTCTGCAAATCTTGACTGGTTTCTGCCATTAGGGTGGTATCATCTGCATATCACAGATTTGTCAACCTTGGTCCACCAACTTTAATTCCAAGGTCTTCTTCATCCAAGTCAGCCATCCTCATTATTCTTTCAGCATAGAGGTTGAAGAGGTATGGGATAGGATGAGACCTTCTCAGACTCCTTTTGTACTTACTTACTTCTTACTCATATTTGCATTGCACTTATGCCATAATCACAGTGTAATTATGTCATACTTTTTTTAAAAAAAAGTTTTTGTAAAGGGTATACATGTCATTACAGCATTGCATTGTTTACATTTTCATCACATATTCCCCCTTTTTTTGTTTTTTGACATTGGAAAAAAATTATTACAACACCCTTTTTTAAGTGAAAGAAAAAGAGAAATTAAAAGAAGAACAAAAAACAAAGCAAAACAAAACAAACAAAAACAAAAACAAAAGAGCAGAAAAATAAAAGAGCATCTGAGTAGCGTTGGAGCAAAGAGCGGAGCCGTTATTGAAATGGTATTTGTCAAAGATTAGATCTAATGGAAGACACATATGCGTTCCAGGGTTGCCAAAAGTTCAAGAACCCATCCATGTCCTGTCTCAGTGCAAATGTCAACTTTTCCATCGAATAAATGTCCTGAATCACGTTAATCCAATCTTCAGGTGTTGGACAGTCTTTCAACATCCATTTTTTTGTTAGAGCTTTTTTACTTGCCAATATTAAAACAGTGAATAAGTATTTTTCTCTTCGTCTTTCCAGTGATTCCGGTAGTAAACCCAAATACAAAGTTACAGAAGAAAAGGGAACTGTTACTTTGAATATTTTCCCCAATATTGTCTGTACATTGGTCCAATATTGGTGGATAACTGGGCATGACCAAAACACATGAAAATGATTTCCAGTCTTTTCACCACACAAGCGCCAACAATTCAACCCCTTACGAGTAAATTTGTTTTGTGCAGGTGTTCTGAAAAATCTTACCAAATTTTTCCATCCAAATTCTCTCCACTGCAGGGATGAGGTACTTTTCCATTGTTGTTTATTTAGCTTTTCCCATATTTCCAGTTGTAAAGTGAAGTTCCCCTCTTTTTCCCATCTCTCTTTTATATATGATGTGTTGTCTCCTTTTAAGTCTTGAAGACCTTGGTATATTTTAGAAATGTATCTGATCCCTGGGATCCCTGTATATGCCATTAAGAAGACCTTCAGAACACCTGACTGGGCCCTTTCCAAATCCTCCTTTTTAAGTATATTGTTTATGTGGTGTCTAAGCTGAAAGAACCTGTAAAGGTCTTGATTTACTAGACCTTGTTTTTTCAAATCTTCAAACCTTCTTAAAGATTGCCCTTTAAAAAAATCGTAATATTTTATCAGTCCGTTCTCTTTCCACTTTTTAAATCTAGTGTCTGTTTTATTAGGAGTAAAGTCCTGATCATGGGAAATCCATTGCAGTAATCGATAGGGTTCTTTAGTTTGATTCTCTCTGACTATCTTAAACCAAATTTTTAGCGGGGGTCTCTATCCACGGGTTAGTGTTATTCAAAAGTTTAGGTAAGGCATTGTTCCCTATTATCGCCTGTAGGGGAATGTCACTTGTTATTTGGCATTCCATTTCCTTCCATTGTGCAGTGTAGACTGGGTTTGCGGCTTTAAAATAGTCCCTGATATTTGGCAGCACGAGCCCACCTTTGTCTTTGTTATGTCATACTTTTAAGATTTGTTTAAAAACTTACTTTTATTCCCTTGCCTTGTAACTCAGTCTTTTGAGTCCACTATGTTGATGATCTGTTAATTGTTTGGTTTTGTTCTTGTGGTTGTTTTTAAATGCTCTTTGCTCCCTGTTTTTAATGTTGTATGTTGTCCCTAAACTGTACACTTTAATCAACATTAGTTGCTTTAAACGTGCTTTATAAATAAACTTGACTTGGCAGTTTTACACTATATTTACTCTATACTTAAGCCATAATTATGTTATGTTGTAATTATGGTATAATAACATTGTATTTACACTGTAATGAAAGTATTATAAAGTTCTACCTCTTTTAAACAGTAAATGGTATAAAATGGCTGGAAATAAGCTAACTTTATTCCACTATAACTGTGGAATCATTAACTTTGAAATTGGCATTTATGTCAAGCAGCATGTCCATGGAACTCAGCATTAACCATGTTTGTACTTGTCTGGTGTTCACACTGACAGGATTACAGAGTCAACATCTTCCTGCGGCAGCGCTGGAATGACCCCAGGCTCAAGCTGCCACAAGACTTTAAGTCTGATTCTCTGACTGTTGATCCCAAGATGTTCAAATGTCTCTGGAAACCAGATCTCTTCTTCGCTAATGAGAAGAGTGCCAACTTTCACGACGTTACGCAGGAAAACATTCTTCTCTTCATCTTCCGCAATGGAGATGTCCTCATCAGTATGAGGTAAAGATTTTACTTTTTTAAAAATATACAGTGGATATAAAGAAGTCGACACCCCCCCCGGTCAAATGCCAGGTTTTTGTGATGTAAAAAATGAGACCAAGATAAATCATTTCAAAACTTTTTCCACCATTAATGTGACCTATAACCTGTACAACCCAATTGAAAAACAAACTGAAATCTTTTAAGTGGAAAAATAAAAAAAAAAAAAACTTACAATAACCTGGTTGCATAAAAATGCACACCCTTAAACTAATCCTTTGTTGCTGCACCTTTGGCTTTTATTACAGCACTCGGTCTTTTTGGTTAGGAGTCTATCACCGTGGTACATCTTGATGTGGCAATATTTGCACACTCTTCTTTGCAAAAACGCTCCAAATCTGTCAGATTGTGAGGGCATCTCCTGTGCACAGCCCTCTTCAGATCACCCTACAGATGTTCGATCGGATTCAGGTCTGGACTCTAGCTGGGCATTCCAAAACCTTAATCTTCTTCTGGTGAAGCCATTCTTTTGTTGATTGGGATGTGTGCTTTGGGTCATTGTCATGCTGAAAGATGAAGTTCCTCTTCATCTTCAGCTTTCTAGCAGAAGCCTGAAGGTTTTGTGCCAACACTGACTGGTATTTGGAACTGTTCATAATTCCCTTCACCTTGACTAAGGTTCTATTTCCAGCTGAAGAAAAACAGCCCCAAAGTATGATGCTGCCACCACCATGCTTCACTGTACTGTAGGTATGGTGGGTTTTTTTTTTTTTGGTGATGAGCAGTGTTGTGTTTGCACCAAATATACTTTTTAGAATTATGGCCAAAAAGTTCAACCTTGGTTTCATCGGACCATAATGCATTTTCTGATATGTGCTTGGGAGATTTCAAATGTGTTTTTGCAAAATGTAGCCGGGCTTGGATGTTTTTCTTCGTAAGATAAGGCTTCCGTCTTGCCACGCTACCCCATAGCCCTGACATATGAAGAAAACAGGAGATTGTTGTCACATGTACTAAACAGCCAGTACTTGCCAGAAATTCCTGCAGCTCCTTCAGTGTTGCTGTCAGCATCTTGGCAGCCTCCCTAACCAGTTTTCTTCTCATCTTTTCATCAATTTTGGAGGGATGTCCAGTTCTTGGTAATGTCACTGTTGTGTCATATTTTCTCCACTTGATGATGATTGTCTTCACTGTGTTCCTTGGTATATTTAATGCCTTGAAAATTATTTTGTACCCTTCTCCTGACTGATACCTTTGAATTATGAGCTCTCTGCGGACCATGGGTTGTGCTGTAAGATGTGACTACAAAAATGTCAGGAAAAGCCTACTAGAACAGCTGAACTTTATTTGGGGTTAATCAGAGGCACTTTAAATGGTGGCAGGTGTGTGCTGACTCCCATTTAACATGAATTTGAATGGGATTGGTTAATTCTGAACACAGCCACATCCCCAGTTATAACAGGGTGTGCATATTTATGCAACAAGGTTATTGTAAGTTTTTTGTTTTTATTTTTCCTCTTAAACAGTTTCAGTTTGTTTTTCAATTGGGTTGTACAGGTTATAGGTCATATTAATGGTGGAAAAAGTTTTGAAATGATTTATCTTGGTCTCATTTTTCTGCATCACAAAAACCTGGCATTTGAACAGGGGTGTGTAGACTTTTTATATCCACCGTATGTAATTGATTGGTAACTGTTATTATATTTTCACAAAATCTATAGTCTGTGTTAAATGAAAGTCGTATTTAAGCAGCATTGAAGAAAATCATTATCACTGTTTCTGGCCACAAATTTTCTTTTCACAATGGATCCCACAGGGAACAATTTATATACATATATATATATATTTTTTTTTTTTTTGTATTTTGTATTTTGTATACTTTATTAATCCCCAGGGCATCCACCTGGTTGTATGAGGCAGCCACGGTACTTCGCCAAGCCTTTCACTATTCACACACACATTCACACCTAAGGCCATTTTAGAGTCCCCAATTAAACTAACTTGCATGTTTTTGGCCTGTGGGAGGAAACCAGAGTAACCGAGGTAAACCCATGCAGACATGGGAAGAATATGCAAACTCCACACAGAAGGGTCACCGATGGTCAGGGGGTGGGATCGAACCCACGATGGTCGGGGGGGAATTGATCCTGTGATCTAATACATATAGTAAGTTTTTTCATTGTAAAAATCCGGGAGGGTGGGGGTGGGGGGCTGAAAAGTTCATGGCCTGAAAAGTTCATAGTGGTCAAATTTGACCGAATGTGGTATATTTTTCAACATAGTCTACTCTTAAGTCTACACACTTCTTCCATCGATGTTGCAGCACTTGGATCCCTGCAGTTGAAAAATGAACCACATTTGGTCAAATTTGACCACCATGAACTTTTCAGGCCCCCCTCCTATATTAAGATGACACCGGTGTGTTTACAATAAAACTTTATAAGAATAATTAGAAATTATTGCATCAATACGGTATTGTATATAAATAACAAATAGGTGTTAAAGTGCTACAATGTGTGCAACTCAGTAAGAAATGTGTTTATTGCAGAGTAAAGAATTGTAGTTATGTGAAAGTCCCCCAATGGCCCTTTTTATTTTCACAAGTGCGAGGGCTGCAGCAATCATCCCATTTTGTTCCTGTGTATAGATGGAGGCAAATATATCTTTTCCACTAAATAACAATCAAAATTTACTCCACTGAGTGCATCTCCACTAAATGTTTTTTACTTATGTAGAGGTGAAAACAGCTCAATAAATTATAGTAATATTATCAAAACAAAATGACTAAATAAGTGTCTTACAGCAATTACAAAATGACATACTGTACGTGATCTGTATTCATAAGTATACTGTATATATACAGTGGGGAAAAAAGTATTTAGTCAGCCACCAATTGTGCAAGTTCTCCCACTTAAAAGATGAGAGAGGTCTCCAATTTTCATCATAGGTATACCTCAACTATGAGAGACAAAATGAGAAAAAAAAATCCAGAAAATCACATTGAAGGATTTTTAATCAATTAATTGGGAAATTCCTCGGTAAAATAAGTATTTGGTCAGTAACAAAAGTTCATCTCAATACTTTGTTATATACCCTTTGTTGGCAATGACAGAGGTCAAACGTTTGCTGTAAGTCTTCACAAGGTTTTCACACACTGTTGCTGGTATTTTGGCCCATTCCTCCATGCAGATCTTCTCTAGAGCAGTGATGTTTTGGGGCTGTCGCTGGGCAACACGGACTTTCAACTCCCTCCAAAGATTTTCTATGGGGTTGAGATCTGGAGACTGGCTAGGCCACTCCAGGACCTTGAAATGCTTCTTACGAAGCCACTCCTTCGTTGCCCGGGCAGTGTGTTTGGGATCATTGTCATGCTGAAAGACCCATCCACGTTTCATCTTCAATGCCCTTGCTGATGGAAGGAGGTTTTCACTCAAAATCTCACGATACATGGCCCCATTCATTCTTTCCTTTACACGGATCAGTCGTCCTGGTCCCTTTGCAGAAAAACAGCCCCAAAGTATGATGTTTTCACCCCCATGCTTCACAGTAGGTGTGGTGTTCTTTCTCCTCCAAACACGACAAGTTGAGTTTTTACCAAAAAGTTCTATTTTGGTTTCATCTGACCATATGACATTCTCCCAATCCGCTTCTGGATCACCCAGGTGCTCTCTAGCAAACTTCAGACGGACCTGGACATGTACTGGCTTAAGCAGGGGGACACGTCTGGCACTGCAGGATTTGAGTCCCTGGCGGCGTAGTGTGTTACTGATGTAGCCTTTGTTACTTTGGTCCCAGCTCTCTGCAGGTCATTCACTAGGTCCCCCCGTGTGGTTCTGGGATTTTTGCTCACCGTTCTCGTGGTCATTTTGACCTCACGTGATGAGATCTTGCGTGGAGCCCCAGATCGAGGGAGATTATCAGTGGTCTTGTATGTCTTCCATTTTCTAATAATTGCTCCCACAGTTGATTTCTTCACACCAAGCTGCTTACCTATTGCAGATTCAGTCTTCCCAGCCTGGTGCAGGTCTACAATTTTGTTTCTGGTGTCCTTTGACAGCTCTTTGGTCTTGGCCATAGTGGAGTTTGGAGTCAGACTGTTTGAGGTTGTGGACAGGTGTCTTTTATACTGATAATGAGTTCAAACAGGTGCCATTAATACAGGTAACGAGTGGAGGACAGAGGAGCCTCTTAAAGAAGAAGTTACAGGTCTGTGAGAGCCAGAAATCTTGCTTGTTTGTAGGTGACCAAATACTTATTTTACCAAGGAATTTAACAATTAATTCATTAAAAATCCTTCAGTGTGATTTTCTGGATTTTTTTTTTCTCATTTTGTCTCTCATAGTTGAGGTATACCTATGATGAAAATTGGAGACCTCTCTCATCTTTTAAGTGGGAGAACTTGCACAATTGGTGGCTGACTAAATACTTTTTTGCCCCACTGTACACTACTCACAAAAAGTTAGGGATATTTGGTTTTTGGGTGAAATTTATGGAAAATGTAAAAAGTTTACGCTGCAGTGATGTTATATCATGAAAGTAGCACATTTAAGTAGAAGCATGCAATGGTGATTTCCTTATCTCAAACAATTTATTGAAATAAAAGCCAACAACAGTGGTGGGTATACCACAACAAAAAAATGTCAGTGTCTCAATCACTTGTCATGTGTCCTTGAGCATCAATTACAGCTTGACAACAACGTCTCATGCTGTTCACAAGTCGACTTATTGTCTGCTGAGGCATGGCATTCCACTCTTTTTGAAGGACGGCCCTCAGGTCATTGAGGTGGTGGGGTGCAGGGTTACGAGCCTCTACACAGCAATTCAGCTGATCCCATAGGTTTTCAATGGGATCCAGGTCTGGAGAAAGTGCAGGCCACTCCATTTGAGGTATCCCAGCCTCCAGCAGCCATTCCCTAATGACGCAACCTTGATGAGCTGGAGCATTGTTGTCCATGAAGATGAAATTAGGCCTGTGTCCTGTTCCAGGGTGGCCGTTTGTCTGGCATGGGGGGGGGGGTGTTGGGGGAAGCTGCGGGCTGGGCCGGGGGGGTGGGCTGTGGCCCCCGGCTGGCTGGCCTCGCCTTCCGTGGGGGGTCTGGGTCTGGTGCCCCCCCCGAAGCCGCTGGTGCTGGGGGGGGGGCATCCCCCCCCCCCCCCCGGGCTGGGGTGGGGTGTGCGCCGGTGGTGCGGGTTGGCCCTGGTGCATCCTTGTGCGGTGGGGTCGTGTTCTCCCTGGTGCCCTGGCAGCACCCTGGGGCAGGTGCCTGCATCCTGGGTCGCCCTCCCCGTCCACTGGGGTCTGCAAGTGTGCATGTGTGTGTGTGTATATGTGTGAGAGTGGGTGTGAGTGGGGGCTTGTGTATGAGCGGATGCGGAAGTGGGTGTGTGTGTTGTGAGTGGGCAGGTGGGGCTGTGTGTGGGTGTAGGTGGGCATGTGTGATGGTGGGTGGGGGTACATGTGTGTATGGGTGTGGTTACCTGTGGGTGGATGTCTGGGGGTGGAGGATGTGTGTATGGGTAGGAGAATTTTGTTGGGTGGTGGGGGTGGGGCAGTCCATCTAGTGGCATGGGGGTTGGCGTTTTGGGGCCTGCTTGTCCCAGCCGCTCTGCTGTTGTGTCGCGGGGTGGGGCACTTTGTCGCATTGCACCTGGTGTCATTGGTGGCGGGTGTGTGTTGGTCCTTGGGGGTGGTTGGGGGGGCTGTTGGCGTGGGTTGGTGGCCGTGTTTCCGTTGGGTTGCCCCGGGGTGGCTGTGGTTGCAGGGCGGCCTGCCGCTGTCAGTGTGCATCTGGGATGGGTGGGCTTGCGTGGGCGCTCGGGGGTGTTACTTGGCATGTGGGGCGCCGTGTGGGTCCGGCCCATTGTTCACTGTTGTGACTATTGTTGTCCATATTTGTGTGTGTAAGATGAATGGGAATTGGTATGGCTGCCCCATCATGTTTGTGGTGCTGGGAGCGCCAGGGGACGATGCTGGTGGGTCCTGGGCTGCTTGCACTGGCGGCTTACGCCCTGGGTTGGGATTTGTGAGCAGTGGGTGGCCTCATGAACCAGTTTGCAAGCTGGCATCTGGGGGGGGACGGCCTCGCTTTTAGATCGCCTCCCTCCCAGTCTTATTTCCCGCCCCCCCCTCCCCTTGACTCTGGGTGCAATATACATCTTCTTGGTTACATTAAGGACTTTGGGGTGGGGGTGTCCTGCACTGTGTCAGCGAAGGGGATACCTTTGCTGCGTGGTGGGGCTGCAGTCACCTCAATTTTAATTGCATTTTAGACACTGAGGGCTTGGGCGGATGGGGGCCCCGCTGCCCATCGCAGTGGCTAGCGGTGCTCCAATCACTATCCCCCCAATTTTAATTGCACTTTGGTAGTCCACACATTTAAACACAATTACATCATATAACTAACATACACCCACCATGTTTTGTGTGGGGGGAGGCGGGTGGGGGTCTTCCCCCACCCCTGTTGCCCTCCTTCTGCTGGGGGTGTGGGGGCCCGGTAGGACAAATCATGTTGTCAAAATCCCTGGGTGCTACTGAATGTATAGATACAACCAAGGGAGTGAGAGCAGGACTGAATATGAGCGCAAGTGAGAGTGAGGGGGTGATGAATGGAGGTGGTGATGGTGGGTCGGTTTTGTGCGGCGCTTTGCATGTCGGGTGGCATCTCTGGGTGCCTGCGGTGGTCTGCTGATCAGTCGCTCAGGTGGGCACCGGGGGTGGGGATCTGCTTCTGTGGCCTGCACCGGTGGTCTCCCTGGCCACTGCCGGGCACTGGTGCACGTTCAGGCTTGCTGCATCTGCTTTGCAGCCGCCTTATGAAACAAGGGTGAATGAGGGGTGAGTTTGAAGGGGTACAGGAGCGAGAGAGAATGGGGTGGTCCGGGGGAGTGAGAGTGAGTTAGTGCATATAGGTGCGCATGGGAGCATGCAAGTGTGATGGTTTGGGGAGGGGTGTGTCTGTGAGTCGGGAGGTGCTGGATTAAGGGGGGTAGTGCCTCTCGGGAATGTGGGCTCCCCTGGGCGGGGGGACTTCTTTGGGCATGGGGTCCCTGGGGTGTGCGGCGGTGGCGCTGGGGCGGGCCCGCTGTGGGGGTGCCTAGCGGGGCTTGTGCCGGGGGGCGCGGGCCGGCATCCGGCCCGGGGGGTGAAATCACTGGCCTCCTGGTGCCTGGGGGTGGGCATTGTCTCCACTGGGGGGAGTAGGGGGCAGGCGGTTCCGGGGGTGTGGACTCACCGTGCCGGTCGCCAAGCGACCTGGCCCCCCTCGATTGTCCCTCCAGGGGTGAATGCCTGGCTTTCCTGGGGCTTGCTGACCTCGGATGTTTGTGCCCTGTGGGAGTTGGTGGCACTGTCTTGCCTGCTCGGGGTTCCCGGAGGGAGAGCTGCTGCAACTGGCCCCCCGCTTCGTATGTTTCCTGACAAACCACTCACATGCACACACTTACTTTGCGCGCGCTCTCATATACTGTATATGCATGCAGACGTACACGCACAAGTGTCTCTCCTTTAACAGGTGCGGAAACCAGACTCGTGTTGAGACATCTTCGGTGGAAGAAGCAGTTTGTCTTTTGTTTGTTTTAGTTGTTGGTTTGTTTGTGTTTTTGTCTGTTCCCCTCCCTTTTCTTTCCCCCTCCACACACTTCCTTTCCCTCTTCCCCATCCTGTCGGGTCTTCCATGGGTAAAATAATTAAAATAAAGTATTAAAAGTTATTACAGGAGGAGTTTACAACAATATACAATACACAGTTAGGTACTGTATAAGCTCCTCTTGGCAAAGTAAATCTGTTTTGGCACAATAAGGGTGACAGATCCCTGTTCTGCTTGCCTAGCTGCCTGACAGGACAAGGGGGAGGAAAAAAAAATTAGGCCTGTGTTGTTCATGCAGGGGCACAATGACTGGATTAATGATGTTATTCAGGTAGTATCGGCTTGTCACTGTACCATTCACAAGGTGTAGGGCAGTTCTGTATTGACTAGACACACCTGCCCAGACTGTAAAACCACCACCACCACCAAAGGCTCATCTGGTGACAACAGTGGCTGTTGCATAGTGCTCTCCTTGACATCTCCAACGTCATTAGTGGCCATCATTTCTGCTCATCGTGAATCGACTTTCATCAGAGAACAGCACTGAGACCCACTGGTCCCTTGTCCAGTGTAAATGCTCCTAGGCCCATGCAAGATGATGTCTGTGCCTGGTGGTGTGGTCAGGTACCGTTGCAGGTCGTCTAGCACGCAGACCACGCTGATGTAAATGGTTTTGAACGGTCTGACGTGACACTTGGGTGCCTCCCACCTCCCTTAAATGTGCCTGGAGTTGAGTGGCATTCATCATCACGTTCGGCAAGGCACTGTTCACAATGAAGCGGTCATCAGCGTGGGATGTGGCCAAAGGACGTCCACTTCTATGCCTTTCTGTGACTCTTCCAGTCTCTCTGTATCTCTGTTGCAAACTGCTGATGACACTCTGTGACACTCTAAGCTCAGTGGCCACTTCCCTATGAGAACATCCTGTTTGAAGCCTTGCAACGGCAAGGTTCTGTTGACCAATTGTGAGGTGTCGCCTTGGTCTTTAGGATATCAAAATGTCAACAGCATGATGAAGAGGACTGTTTAAATACCAGTTCTAATTGAACCAGAAAATTTATTGGTCGATTCATGGATCAAACACCTGTTGTGAATTTTGCCATAGACACCTTGTTAGAGAACAGCAAGTTATGCAAAAAGTACTGAAACATTAAACAGTTGGAAATCTGCATTCAAAAGGTTAGAGAAGGTCAAATTAAATTCACCTGTTAAGGTTATAGTGCATTTTAAGTGCATCCTGAAAATTTACCTGAAAGCTGAATATCCCTAACTTTTTGTGAGTAGAGTATGTCTGTACATTAAAAATGGGAATCTCTGAAGATAATGAAAGACTAAACAACACTATATTTTCCAAGGGACTCAGTGTGAACAAGTAGAGGCCACAATATATTCTGTTTATCCAGTGCCAGTGCATCAAAAAAAAAAGAAAAAAGAAAAACATCAAGCGTTAAACTTTAAATGTCCCATTTTGTGCAAAATGGTGTGTTGACATTATGTAACACAGCTATAGATCATGTGTACTGTTAAAATACTGGAAAAACTCACTTCATAACAAAAAACACACTTCCTTTATTTAGTTAAACTCTTAAAGAAATGAGAAGGTTCCATTTCCTTGTTTTTGTGATGTCACAAACCAAAAAGCCCCATTTTCAGTTTTCTGAGTCACCCAAACAAACACACCCAGACTGCCTCCTTAACTGTGATTGACCCACTCAAAAAACCCTTTACCCAATCACATTCAGGGCTCATGAATAGTAATGAACAAATCGACTGAATATCGTCTGTTTCGGACCGCGTTACAAACTGCTTTATTGATGAGCTGTAAAAGAACACAGGAGTGTTCTTTGGTGTTTAAAATTGCATCTATGTATGACCTTGAGTATGTTAAAACAATCCCTGGAAAAGGGGCCTCTAAATCCTCAGAGATGAGAACATAATACCGGTGCTATGCAAACAGTTTTGTGTTAGTGTAGATGGATATAGCGAGGAGGACACTAAAACTGAACACAAATCAACAACATTTTCTCCCTCACTCTCTCTCTTCAGGTTATCCATCACCCTCTCTTGTCCGCTGGATTTGACCTTGTTCCCTATGGACACACAGAGATGTAAAATGCAACTTGAAAGCTGTGAGTTTTCCTGAAGTGATCCCATCATCTTTTGTGTTTGCTCGCTGATGTTTTTTTTTTTTTTTTGAGATACAGTATTTATGAGTTGAGAATATGTATTTATTGGTTTTGTAAAATAGTGGTTGTGGGGTAAATGAAAGCCTTTTGCCTGTGCTCAGAAGCCAATTTCAGATGCAAACATTTAGTGGAGCAGAATAAATCATCATACGTTAGGGTTGTTGTGAGAGTCTCATAGCTAATTGAGCTTGACGGTGGTTATTGCCACTTGTTTACAAAGCAGCCAAGGCTTCATAAGCAAAATAACTTAAAGCCATTACCCCTAATGCCAAACTAGATGGCTGAGATCTATTTACTTCCTGCATGTCATTGAGCATTTATACCTATATTTACATATAGCTGCTGTAATATTTATTCTATATGTGCTCAACATAAAAAAAAATACCTTTGCAGTTAGGTCCATATGTGTATGGACGCTGACACAAGTTTGTTATTTTAGGTGTTTACCAAAACGTATTCAAGGTACAGTTATATAATCAATATGGCCTTAAAGTGCAGACTCCCAGCTTTAATTTGAGGCTATTCACATCCAAACTGGAGTTACAGTTTAGGAATTACAACCATTTTTATACAAAATCTCCTCATTTCAGGGGTTCAAAAGTAATTGGACAAATTAGCATTACCATAAATGAAATGTTCATTTTTAATACTTTGTTGAGAATCCTTTGCAGGGAGTGACTGCCTGAAGTCTGGAACCCATGGACATCACCACATCACCAAAGGCTGGGTTTCCTCCTTTATGATGCTCTGCCTTTACTGCAGCTGTCTTCAGTTGTTGTTTGTTTGTGGATCTTTCTGCCTTAAGTTTTGTCTTAGGCAAGTGAAATGTATGTTTGATCGGGCTGAGACCTGTGATCAACTATTCCACTTCTTTACCTTAAAAAAAAAAACCTCCTGGGTTGCTTTCACAATAGATTTTGGATCATTTTCCAACTGTACTGCAAAGTGCTGTCCAGTCAACTTTGCTCCATTTGGCTGAATCTGAGCAGTCAGTGTATCTCTATACACTTCAGAATTCATCCCACTGCTTCTGTCTTCTGTCACACCATCAATAAACTCTAGTGACCCAGTGCTATTGGAAGCCATGCAGGCAGGCACATGCATCAGACTGCCTCCATCATGTCTTACAGAAGATGTGGTGTGATTTGGATCATGAACTCTTCCAAGAATTCTCCACACTTTCTTCTTCCCATCATTCTGGTACAGGTTGATCTTGGTTTCACCTGTCCAAAGAAAACTATTCCAGAACTGGGCTGGCTTCTTTAGATGTTTTTTTTTTTTTTTTTTTTTTTTTCCAAAGTCTAATCTGGCCTTTCTGTTTTTGAGGCTGATTAGTGGTTTGCACATTGTGGTGAACCCTCTGTGTTTGCTCCTGTGAATTCTTCTTTTTATGGTAGATTGAGATACTGATACACCTACTTCCTGGAGTGTTCTTCACTTGGGTTGATGTTGTGAAGGGGTTTTTCATCGCCATTGAAAGGATCCTGCAATCACCACCACTTTTGTCTTCTGTGGACATCCAGGCCTTTTTGAGTTCCTGAGCTCACCAGTGCACTCTTTTTTTCTCAGAATGTATTGAACTGTTGATTGGGCCCCTCCTAACATTTCTGCCATCTCTGATGGATTTGTTGTTTTTTTCAGCCTAAAGGTGCCTTCACACCAAATGTGAACAGGTGGCGTGAATGTATACAAAGTCAATGGAAAGAGACGAGCACATGCAAAATTGCTCATTCGCGCGTTTACGTCCCAGGGATAGTGCTAGCTTTGAAATTCTGCCGTCATCGGAGTTAAAGTATCGACACTGGAGAGTAAACTAGTTTGAAAATGAGACTGACACTCATCTGGAGACAGAAGGACCAGGAGCTCTGCAGCTGAATCGGGATGTCGGAGTTACTGTATTTACCCACGGATTCCTGCCACAGATCTGCTAACAAGGCTAGCAAGCTAGCAACATAAACACCCTTCAAGTTTTCGAGGCAGGGACTGAAGCGGATGATAAAATAAATGCAGCGATGAGAGTTTTAAGCAGGTTTATTAAATCATACCGCCTTCACAGGAACTCGGCTCCAGCCCATAGTGTGAGCAGGCTGAAGCTGAATTCCTCAGGCTCTCAGAGAGGAGACACAGTGTGTGTCAGCAGCAGTTGCAGGAATCAGATTGAGAGGATGAACATGAAAATCAGACAGCTTATATACTCAGCTCAGACAATAGATCAAAGACATTCACAGTGTGAGATATGGGCATTTGCATATGAGAGACACACATAACAATGAGGAGATTGCTGGCCAGGAATTCACCTCTGCTCCAGCTGCAGGACAAAAGAGGTTACAAGGCACATCTACATATTGATATCAGTGTCTAGGTCACAGTGAGGACAGGAAGCATGAAACACAATGCATGAAAGGCACATTAACATCACAGTAGTGAGCCAGAAGAAGTGGGGCTGCCTGTAGACATTAATACACACATTTCACTGTTCTGTTAATTGCTCTAGCCGAGCGCTGTGTCTGTCCAGTCTGTTGTGGGGGTTACACCAACCTGCCACAGGGACAACTTTTTCAGGTGAGCCCCCTGTCGGATAATGTAACCCTAAGCATGATGCTATTTTGGGGATTTCCACGGCAGGATGAACACAGCTGCAGAAGTTATAAAGGGAACTTCGCCTGTCTGCATCTCACCCAGATGGTGAATTCATGTCCATTTGTGTGTTTACATTGAGTTATAATGTAATTGTGCTGCGTGAAAAATTTGCCTGTTTGCGTTTGGTGTGAAGGCACCTTAAGGATGGTCTGTTTCACTTCCCTTGAGAGCTCCTTTGACCGTATGTTGTGGGTTCACAGCAACAGCTTCTGAATGCCAATGCCACACCAGGAATCAACTCCAGACCTTTTAACCTGCTTGACTGATGATGGATTAATGAGGGAATAGCCCATGCAGTCCATGAAATAGCTTTTGAGTCACTTGTCCAATTACTTTTGAGCCCCTGAAATGAGGAATTTTTATATAAAAATGGGTGCAGTTACTAAACCATAACTCCAATTTGGATGTGAATACTCTTAAATTAAAGTTGAGATCCACCCACCAGCGGTGGGTGGATTTCACTGGTGGCGGTAAGACAGCCACTCCCACTAGCCACTTTGGCAGGTGGTAGTTTTCTCAAACGGCATCTAAATAATAAGCCTATCGCAGTGTGAGACTATGAAACTACAACTCCTGTAAGCACCATCTGTCACACGCAGTGTATTCTCATTGGTCCACTGTCAGTAGCAGCAGCCCCGGTACATACTGTAGCTAACTAACTACTAACTAACCTGCACTTATATAGTGCTTTTCTAGTCACAAAGACCACTCAAAGCGCTTTCACTAGTACTAACCCTCTATTCTAAGGGCCTATAGGAAACAGATCTCTAGGAACAATTTAGAACAGCCAATTAACCTAACATGCATGTCTTTGGATTGTGGGAGGAAACCAGAGCCCCCGGAGTAAACCCTTGCAGCACAGGGAGAACATGCAAACTCCACACAGAAAGGTTCCAACCCCTGCCAGCCTGGGGATTTGAACCAGGAACCTTCTAGCTGTAAGGCAACAGTGCTAACCACTGCACTACCATGCTAGATGTGGACGGAATCTGTACTCAGCGTGCTGGGTACAGGTGAAGGCGCGGACGGTCTGCGCCGCAGTTCAGTTCATTTTTTAGCCAGTCTGGAGAAACGGCGATGAACAATAGGGCTGTGATTCTTTAGAAGTCACACAGTTCAATTCAGTTCTGATTTTTGGGGACACAATCCTGGACGCCTTCCACTTGAGGTGTTTCAGGCACGTCCCACTGGGAGGAGACCCCGGGGCAGACCCAGGACTCGGTGGAGAGACTATGTTTCCCAGCTGGTCTGGGAACGCCTTGGTATCCCCTCTGAAGAGCTGGAGCAGGTGGCTGGGGAGAGGGAAGTCTGGGCTTCTCTGCTTGAACTGCTGCCTCTGCGACCCGGACCTCCGGAAAAGCGGTAGAAGATGGATGGATGGATGGATGGACAATTTGATTCAGAATTGATATTCGGTTCAAAACGATTTTCGATTCACATTTGACTGCCAGTTCAGTACAAAAAAACCCCCACTAATCTCAGAAAAAAAGTCCACTGCCCTGCAAAACAATGCTGAAGTAAGCTTGAAAGCAGAGTACAGTGTGTTGATGTTTTGGGGGTATTATATTTTAAAAAAATTACATAAACTGACTTGCAATAAAATACTGTTAAATGAAAAAAGTAGGCTTAGGTTAGTAACTGCTTTTATTATTTTTTGAAAACTTGTGAGTTTCAAAAATGAAATTGTACACAGTGAAATAAATTTTGAAAATTTTCCTTTTCAGCATATCACAATTCCTAAGAGTTTTCACACAGTTTTCCTCCAGCATTCTAGAAATATTGGCTATTCATTTAAAAACAAAAGTAAATTCTATCACAAATACTTTGAACATCCATTTAAATAGCAGTGCTACCAGACTGTATGCAGTCAATGTACACTTACCTATACAGTAACTTAATGCAATGAACAAATTCACGAAGAACTGAATGCAATTAATGCATAAGATAAGTAACATTAATTTTAAACCTGCACAAATATAAACTTAAGTATCTAAATTCTTCAGAGACATAAAAAAAACAAATTAAAGTTATAAAACAAAATAAAGTGCTCTTACAAGATTTCATGACTTTTTTTTGCCCATTCAGAAGTTGCTGGGAGTTTGCTAAGGTGATGCAGTGTGCGTTGCTCAGCAGGAGGACTTACAACTTTATCCACTTCTTTCAACTCTGGGTGATGTCGGTTAATGTGAGCGCCGGTGTTTGTGGTGTTACCAAAGTACTTGACTCGATTTGCAAACTTTACATATTGCATGTGTCACGTCTAGCACTTTCTTTCCCGGAGTGTTGTAGAATCAAACATGTGCCCACACACTTGCCTTCACTGAAGATGGGACTGTCATGATTCCCCGTGCGCCATTATGCAGCGCACGATGGAAG
This sequence comes from Pholidichthys leucotaenia, assembly GCA_020510985.1. NCBI lineage: Eukaryota > Metazoa > Chordata > Actinopteri > Cichliformes > Pholidichthyidae > Pholidichthys > Pholidichthys leucotaenia. The sequence continues at coordinate 342,635,156 of CM035840.1, forward strand.
AGATGGAAAACCCAATCGCTGGAGGAGAACGTGCACTTTATTAACAGAAACAACACAAAATAACAAGTCCAGTTCGATCACGCTAATGCAGTGGAGGAAATGATGGATTAAAGGCTACCAGACATATAGGGATGTCACCCAGATGTTCCACAGTCTGGGGGGTGGGGCGATGCTTAGTGCCGCCGTACGGTGGGCACAAAGAGATCAGCAAACATTACTCACGGCTGGAACGATCCGGGCTGTCCGTGTCGTCTGGTGGATGAAGGAGAAAGGCAGGGTCAGCCGCCAACATCAAGGGATTTACCGTCTTCAAATGTCAGGCTGAATAACACGAAGGTGGTGGACACACATACAGTACATGAAGGAACACGCTAACATGTATGAGGTTGAATGCTCCGACGATCTCTTCCCACTAACGCAGCGTATTTGTAATCATAATGCTAACGAGGGAAGAGCTCGCCGGTGTGAGGAAGCGTGAGCTGAACATAATTAATCCCTGGTGTGCATGAGTGAGTGTCAGAGCGTGTGAATGGGAATGAATGGAGTGTGTGTGTATGTGTGTGTGTGAAAACACCCGTAATGGGAAACAGCTGATGGCACTGACAAGAGGAGGAGGCGTGTCCAAGCTGTCAGGGAGCGAAGGACCCAAATAGCTCCCTGACGCGCCCGAAGGAAAATAGGGCAAAAATAACCATAATTCAGAACTGAGTTTGGAACAACCAAACCCGGGTTCATGACAGGGACTGGCTGAATTACTTGCTGCTCCATTTTTTTTCTTTATTCCGACTTTCATCTGGCTGCTAGCTAGTAAGCTACTCTGCATGGTTCTCCTGTGTTGGCAGCGTCAGTGTGTAGTTACATATCCCGAAGTGGCAATATGTGTCATGTGACGGGACCCCAGCACCACCGCAAAAAACAAAACAAACAAGATTTCAAAAAATCTATTCTTATTTTTTGTGAATTGATTCTTGATCATGTAAAATGAGAATCTTGATTCTTATGTGAATCGATTTTTTTTCCAACACCCCTAATGAACAGGCAGCAGCCGCTCTCAGCGATCAGATCACAACGATAACTGCCCCTGACACACACCCCCAGCGGTGAAAATAATCTCTGCTCCCTCCTCCCATATTAACGCCTCCCTCTGTGGTTAAATATGATTATTTTTAGAGCAAGAAACTCTCATTAGTTGTGCAAATTTAAGTTTTTGTATGACAGAGAGAAAAAGTGATTAAGCTTTATGTTGCTGTAAAGAGCAAATGAAGCTTCTTCTGAAGTGAGCTTTTGTTTATCTGTGATATTTGTGATTTGCAGTTATTTCATAGCAGTAACACTTCTAATTATGTTTTTTTTATGTGCTGGTCCAGGGGTGTCAAACATGTGGCCTGTGGGCCAAAAACAGCCCGCCAGGGGTCCAAGTTTTTCTCTGAATTTACAGCTTTCTTTCTAGTAAATTTCTGACTTTTTCTACTGATTAGAATTGTTCATATAAATTCAAGACATTTTTGTCCTTAAGATGAGGTGTTTTTCTCATCAGTTTTCTTTTTTTTTTCATTTCACCTGGTGAAATTAGTGTAGATTTAGATTAAATCCATCAGCAATTACTAATGATGCCGTGCAGCCCTGAAGGGTGTCCCAATTTATAGGGGTCATTTTCAACCCCTACCCTTGGCCTTTGATTTCAAGGACCAACGGGTGGGGGTAGGCAAAGGGGAAGAGGTACAAATGTAGAATTGGGACAGACCCCAAATCTACCTGTGCGTCACTCTCATATTGCAAATATTTTTCTTAACTGTTTTACAGTATTTACTGCTGTTAATAATTAAACAGTGTTTCTCTTACTATTTTTATGTATGTACAAGGGTTATATACATTTAAAAAGATTGCATAAATTTAGTGAAAGAAAAATTTAGCATGTGATAATAGAATTTGATCATATTAAACATAATTTTCCAACCACAAAATTGTGGCTAGTGAAAAGGCTGAGTGCTAGTAACTTTGGAAAATCACTAGCTACAGTGGCCGATGAGCAAAAAAGGTAATGTCAAGCCCTGTGATCTATCTATCTATCTATCTATCTATCTATCTATCTATCTATCTATCTATCTATATGTACTGTATATATGTATACAGTATATACACATTTATGCTTTTGCATTTATAACTTAGTTGTGTGTGTTTTCAGTTGGGTATACGACCGATGACCTCCAGTTCATGTGGCAGACAGGAGACCCGGTGCAAATGGATGCTATCGCTTTGCCACAGTTTGATATTAGACAAGAAGATATTGATTATGGGAACTGCACCAAATACTACGCAGGAACAGGTACTCTCACTGTTATAAATCCATTGTTTCAATTTCATGTTAATTGCCAAAGCTTTAAAATCAAACATTAGATTTCATAAACATATAGCATTGGAATAGTCCATCATGCCTGGCAAGACATTGTTGTATTTATCTTTGCTAGGGATGCAAGATATCAGCTAATTCATTAATTGTTAGTTGAGTCGCCTTATCAATCGATTAACCTTGAACTGATAAGCAGCACTTTTCCTGATGAGCTAATTATTGTTTATGACATACTGAATAAAAAACGCACATCATATTCCTCAATGATTTATTGTACCATTTACATTTGTTTATTGCAGACAATGACATTTTTTTGTGGTTTAACAAAGCAGATACTGTGTAGAGTCTAGACTGTGTATTGATCCATCCAGTATTATCAAATTTATTGATTACTGCCGACATGCTGGCTGAAGCTAGGAGTTGAAGATAGAAGCAAGATGTTGCTCTTCCACCTGGCATTATTACAGTATTATTATTATAATTGCTCTCTACATGCACTACAGAAGAAGTCTGTATTTGTGTTCATAATGTTATATATACAGTATATATATATATATATATATATATATATATATATATATATATATATATATATATATACAAAGAATAGCACTTTTTTTCAATGACGATAACTTTAAACTAATCAGAAATACACTCTATACATTGCTAATGTGGTAAATGACTATTATAGCTGCAAATGTCTGCTTTTTGGTGCAATATCTACATAGGTGTATAGAGGCCCATTTCCAGCAACTATCACTCCAGTGTTCTAATGGTACAATGTGTTTGCTCATTGCGTCAGAAGGCTAATGGATGATTAGAAAACCCTTGTGCAATCATGTTAGGTCTGCAATGCTGTAATTGCTGCAAATGGAGGATTCTTTGACGAAAGCAAAGTTTGAAGGAAAAAATTATTATTTCAAATACAAATCATTATTTCTAACCTTGTCAATGTCTTGACTATATTTTCTATTCATTTTACAACTCATGGTGGTAAATAAGTGTGACTTTTCATGGAAAACACAAAATAATTGTCTGGGTGACCCCAAACTTTTGAACAGTAGTGTATATATATATATATATATATATATATATATATCTTACTGTATATGATTACAGTGAATAAATATAAACAACTGTTTATCCTGTTATCACAGTGCTGTCAAAATGGCAATTACATACCCAATATGGTGCCACCGTTTGCTGTGAAATCATTAGATATATCTCTCGTGATGCCTCGCGTGTCTTATTCCGCTTGTTCTCCACTGCCGCCATAGTTCACGACGAGACTGTGACTTTACCCATGTTGCTGGTTTGGAGTGGGCTGGTGGGTTTTTCTTGCGTGTCATCTGGGCTGGTTATTGTTGCTTTGGCTCTCCAGTGTGCCCCAGAGAAACTAAATATTCCAGTCTGTACAGAGCATGTGCTTCGGGGGTTGGGGTTTTCTTCTGCTCTTTTTCTGTTGTTACGGGTGAAAAACAGCAATGAATTACCATGTACGCCCCTGCTTAGATTGGCATTTCATAGAATAAACTCCCACTGAAAAGGAGTGCTGAGTTAAACCCCTTTACGCAGGGGTTGAGATCACTGAGAGATTGTTGAGAGAGCTGGCCAGTTTTTGGATCTGTCAATGATCTTTAGTGATCCCCACAGTTGCCGTGGTCTCAAAGTTTTGACTCAGTCCAAAACACACAGGGATCCCCCAGAGGATCCCAAAGATCAAAAAATGGCCCAGTCTCTCAATGATCTCCATGCTGTGTAAAGGGGGCCTTATCAATTATTCATTCATCTTCTTCCGCTTAATCCTTTTCAGGTCGGGGGGGTGGGGGTGGAGCCTATCCCAGCATCTTTGAGCAAGAGGCAGGGTACACCCTGGACAGATCGCCAGTCCATCACAGGGCCAACACAGAGAGACAGACAACCATTCACTCTCACAGTCATACCTAAGGACAATTTAGAATCCCCAGTTTGATGCCAATTAACCTAACAATTAAATGACAACTAATTTAATTTAGTTGACTGAATTTGTATCAACAATTAATAGAAAGTCAATTGCAGTAATTATTAACATCCCTAATTATTGTGCTTTGCTTTTATTTTTAAATTATTTATTCTGACTGAAAAAGAGTAAAAGTTGGGGTGTACTGTAGATTAGCTGCTGTTCTAGGCCTACATGATCAGATTTGAGAGGACACTCACACAAGCAATATTAAGTGTAAACCCCCCAATATAAGAACATTTTCCTCTGCCAAAGACAGGTGTCACACGCAAGTAGAAGTAGCTGCAGTGTGGCTCAAAATTTCATGTTAAACTGAGTTTTTTAGTTGCAGCTACCATTGAGATAGCATTATCACTAATCAATAATAATTCTAATAATTTTCTTCAGGTAAAACAAGGTATCTGCAGTTTAATAATGTATTTAGGTATGTCAAACCCTGGAAAATAAGGCAAGTTCCAACTGGATCTGTTAGGTTTTGTAGACGAGGACGTAAATGCAAGACAGCAAACTATGGCATAGAAAAGTAGTTAAAAGTAACTTTGCTGAGTAGTATGAATGAATGAATGAATGAATTTATTTATTTCGGATAGTACAGTACAGGTTAAAAGAAACTGTATAATATAACAACAAGGTCAAATTAGACAAAGACTCCTCCTACTATACAATTCCACGTGAGTTATCCGAAATGGGTGATGGCTGAAGCCGCAGCTTATATTGCCCACCCATATTCCATCCAAGAATTCAGAAGAGAAAAAAGAGAAAACAAGACAAGAGCGATTACAATTTAAAACGAAGCTAAGACAAAATATGACTGAGAGAAAAAAAAAAGAAAACTAAGCTAGGCTAAGTTAAGCGGTTACTATTCAAAAACAAATCTAAGACAAGATGTCACAGAGGAAAAAAAAAAAAAAACTAAGCTACAACACAACACAGGCTGGAAATGTCAATCCTTATGTGAGTTTACATGTCGTCTTGTAAATATGTTTGGAGTATTTCTTCCTTTAGTTTTTGTTTAAATTGTCCAAGCGTTGTACAAGATTTTAATTCAGGTCCAAAATCGTTCCATAGTCTGACTCCTTGCACTGAAATACAGTGTTGCTTGGTGGTTGTTCTCACTGTAGGCTTTTGAAATATACATGTTCCTCTGAAGTGATATCGTTTCTCCCTTGTTTGGAACAACTTTTGGATATTTGCGGGCAGTGATAAATTCTTCACTTTGAACATTATTATTGCGGTTTTAAAGTCAACCAGATCTTTCAACTTGAGAGGTTTTTGTTTAAGAAAAAGTGGGTTTGTTGGTTCTCTGTAAGCTGCTTTGTTTATTATTCTAATAGCTCTCTTTTGAAGCATAAAGAGTGGATATATGTTTGTTTTATATGTATTTCCCCATACTTCATTACAATATGTCATGTATGGGAGTATTAATGAATGATACAAGGTGTATAGTGTGGGTTGATTCAGCAAATATTTCACTCTGTGTAATATTACAATTGATTTGGATACTTTACCTTTAATATAATTAATATGTGACTTCCAACACAGTTTGTTATCAATTATTACTCCAAGGAATTTAGTTTCAGATACCCTTTCAATCTCTACACCATTTACACTGAGTTTGGGTACTGGGTTGTTGTGATGGTTGTTAAAGACTATAAATTTTGTCTTACTTAAATTGAGCGTTAATTTGTTTGAATCAAACCACAGTTTAAGCTTTCCTAATTCCTTTCCGAATGTATCCAGAAGTTGTTCCAAATTGTTTCCACTGCATAGCAGATTAGTGTCATCGGCAAACAATATTAAGTCAATTTTTTCTGAAACTTTACATATATCGTTTATATACATATTGAATAATAATGGTCCCAAAACTGAACCCTGTGGGACTCCACAGGTGACCTTCAGTAACTCTGAGTTTTTGTTGCTAACACATACATACTGATATCTATTCTTTAAGTAACTACTTAACCAGGACAGTGCTACCCCTCGCTGCACGGTGGCGCAGTGGTTAGCACTGCGGCAGCACAGTTTACCCTTGGCCGGGGGATTGTGGAGATCGTGGGATCGTGGGTTCGATCCCAGCCCCCGACCAACAGTGATCTGTGTGGAGTTTGCATGTTCTCCCCGTGTTGCGTGGGTTTACTCTGGGATTTCTCCGGTTTCCTCCCACATGCCAAAAACATGCATGTTAGGTTAATTGGCTGTTCTAAATTGTCCCTAGATATCTGTTTCCTATAGGCCCTTAGAATAGAGGGTTAGTATTAATGAAAGCGCTTTGAGTGGTCTTTGTGACTAGAAAAGCGCTATATAAGTGCAGGTTAGTTAGTTAGTTAGTTAGTTAATACCACAATTTTGTAGTTTCTTTAATAATAAATTATGATCTACTGTATCAAATGCTTTTTTTAAGATCTAGGAATACTCCAACTGAATACTCTTTATTTTCAATGGCTGTTGATATTTTTTCTGTAAATTCCATTAGGGCATGTGCAGTTGTCCTCTTGTGTCTGAACCCATATTGCTGCTCACACAATAAATCATTCTTCAGTATGAAGTTGTCAATTCTCTCATAGAATATTTTTTCAAGTATCTTGGAAAATTGCGGTAATAGTGAAATTGGTCTATAGTTTGAGAGTTCCCCTCTGTCGCCCGTCTTGTATATCGGAATTACTTTAGCTATTTTCATTGCATTGGGAAATATACCTGATTGGAGAGACAGGTTACAGATATACGTCAGTGGTTTTACTATGCATTCGATAACAGTTTTGACTAGTAGCATGTCAATACCATCACAGTCAGTAGATGTTTTACTTTTGAACGATTTAACAATTTCAGTAGTATGACACACTTCAGCAATTTGGGCTTAAAATGCGTGTGTAAAGAAAGCGGTAAAAACTTGACTTTTGTTCATTTTCGCAGTATAATGTTTACATAAAAATACAGCCTAGTCTTTCCTCAAAATCACTTACAAAAATGGACCCTGCTCTGCACCCTAACCCAAAGGCGAAGCCCACACCTCATGTGAAAGCAGTAAAAGTCAGAATATCCATGCGATTTGCATTGTGATAATTGAGAAGTCATTTATTGATCAGCCATCACCATCACCTTGTGTCAAACACATCCCACCTGTGCTGTTCTGCAGTATAACGAAGTTTAGAATCTTGTATTTGCATCTGATATGATTTCATTAATAGAATGATTCTGTTTTTAATTCTTTTAATTCTAACTTGAATCAAATTATGAAATCTTGTCAAATAGTTATTAAGTTTATAAGGTTTACACTCATCAACTCAAAGGGCCAACTATTTACACAAAATTCTTACAACTGGTGTGGGCCACTCATAAATGTTGTTAGTACCTGTACTAAATTTCAAGATACGAACAAATTGGTGAATCGCACAAGTTCACATAAAATTGATCATGCGTCACATTTACAAACAAATCTGTTGTGTACTAACGGTTCTTGCATGAGGCCCATTGTCACTCATGACATGGGGAATGTCTTTTTTTTTTTAATTGTGCTGCTACAGAGAAACAAGGAAAGTTAGAATGGACCAAACTTTAAGATTAATATACAGTTTGTCACCACTTTCTCAGACTAAAGGTAGACCTAAAAAATACTCCCAGTTTCTCTACTAGGTTAAAGAAAATCTACAAGGAAAAAAAAAAATCTGGTGCTTTGCTATGTGTATATCCGGACCAATACGACTGTAAAATGACATTTTCAATGAAATGGAAGAAAAGTCTGTCAGCCAAGAGAGTTGGTTTGACCTCAGCGCTTTCACACTTGGGAGACGCACTGTGGGCGATGAGTCAGGCTTTTAACTAGTTGCCATGGTTACCTGACCAGACACAAAGATCACCTCTGTGTACAGCTGGTTTGAGCCTGCTCGGTGACACAGGCAGCCCTTATATGAGGCATAAACCCCGCCGGAGATCTCTGGGATGGTTAAATAATACTTCAGACCATCACTGAGGGATCACTGAACAGTAACAGCGCCATCAGAAGAATGTCAGATGTTTATGGCTGCTTTTTTCATATATTTACCACAATTCCAGATAAAAATAGGTTATTTAAAGACACATTAGCTAAGAATGGAAAACTAAGCAACATCAAGAAAAACCAGAATTGCAACAATATCAGTTAAAAGCAACATTTTTGGGGTCTCAAACATGTCTTTAGTTTAGATAATTGAAACTAAAATGATGTTAAAGCGTTTGGTTCTGTGTTCCCAGTTTCTCCATTACTAATGGCGCGCACAGCCGTATTTTATAATTGGAAAAACTGAGGCAGATAAAATGAAAAGTTTAACCCGGCTTCTGTCTTTTCTCTTAATGCCTGATGGGGATTTGATAGTCTAATCAGTAAAAGTCCAAGCCTCTCACCTTCTCTGTTTCTGTTAGAACACATTAGTCCACAAGTCTGGGTCAAATGAAGTCTCGATGGGAGCTCATATTTTGAATAAATGTTTCCTGAAACTGCCGTCAGTCTCAGTCCTTATTAAACTTTTTTATTCCTCGTGAAGAGAGCCCGATGATTGTGTCCAGTTTCTGAACAGCAGTCTTTGTCCATTTCACTCTTTGGCTTCCTCATTTATCACTTTCAGCACAAATGTCAGGCAACTTATATTTCAGTAGAGTCATGTTATTGTATTGACCAGCTCCTCATTTTTCACTCAGGGTACTACACTTGTGTAGAGGTTATCTTCACCCTAAGGCGACAGGTTGGCTTCTACATGATGGGTGTCTACGCCCCCACACTGCTCATCGTGGTCCTCTCCTGGCTGTCCTTTTGGATCAATCCCGATGCCAGCGCCGCCAGGGTCCCTTTAGGTAAGAATCACCTAATCAATTCCACCATCTCAGTCTCTCTATATAAAATCTATAAATGCTCTTCCAACCAAGGTCAGGTGGCTGATTGGACCTGAACTAAAAGATGTGATCCAGGATTGTATTGTCAGGTAAGGTAATGTAGGCAAGAAATAGAGGCCACTCTAATTTAGGACGATCAGTAGCATTAGCTCAAGAACCTTTTGAGTTCCAAACTGGTAGTCCTCCTTTTTTTTTACATTTCCATTGAGATTATCATGAAACGTTTTAGTCTAGAAGAATCTCTTTTCAGGAACATTTGTCCTGAAAACATAAAATTCGCACTGCTTACATTTATAAGATGTTCTAAGATAACCTGTTTTTATGTGCAAATAACAAGGGAAACATACAGTCCCTTCCAAAAGTATTGGAACAGTGAGGCAGCTTTCTTTGTTTTTGCTGTAGACTGGAAACATTTGGGTTTGACATCAAGATGAATATGAGACAAGAGATCACCATTTCAGCTTTTATTTCATGGCTCTAATACGTGAGAAGATAGCACATTTTGTTTGAACCCACTCGCTTTTCATATGAGCAAAATTATTGGAACATGTGACTGACAGGCATTTTTGTTGCCCAGGTGTGTCCTATTACATTGATAATTTAAACAAGCAATAAATATTCAAACAGTCAATAGTGCTGAATGTCCACTCTTAGTTTATAGTTAGAGGTGTGACCAATGTGAAAACCAGAGAGCTGCTTATCGGTGAAAAACAAGCAATTGTGTAGCTGAGAGAAGCTGGAAAATCAATCAGAGCCATTGGGCAAACATTAACCATAGCCAGTACAACCCTTTATAAGAAGAAAGAAATCACTGGTGTACTAAGTAACAGACATTGAACAGGTAGACCAAGGAAATCATCAGCAGTTGATGGCAGAAACATTGTGAGAGCTTGAAAGAAAAACCCTGAAACAACTCTTAGTCACATCAGCAACAGCATCGTGAGGGCAGGAGTGAAACTGTCACAGTCTTCTGTTGGCAGAAGACTTCATGAACAGAAGTACAGAGGCTACACCTGAAGATGTGGCTTTGACAAAATATACACACAAATTTATAAGAAAACCTGCAAGGAGGATATAATGAATAAAGTTACATATTTGCAAGGAAATATTATAAATTTATGAGGAGAAGTCTTAAATTCATGGAAAAGTCACACATTTACGGGAAAAAGTAGCAAACTTGTGTGAAAAAATACATATTTCTGAGACTCAAGTTCCAGATTTCAGGAGAAAGCTGTAAATGCTGCCACAAAGTTGTTTCCATCTTGTTCAGGTCACTTTCTGACTGCAGCACTATGAATGAGTAACACGAAACTCGTCCTCGTTTCTGTGGGAATGCCACAATATAAAAAGTAATAGAAAACAGATTCTGAAAGAGCTCTTCTGCTGATAGTTGTCCCAAACGAGTTCTAGTATTTTCTGATGGAAACACAGCTATAACGTCATCAATCACTTTGACAATATGAAGGGCCTATCTATCAAACATAAGGTCAGGGTCTTTTTGTTTAGATCATGTGATAAATCAATAAATATATCTGTAACTGACAGATGGGACGCACTGCAGAGGTGCCACAAAAAAGCATTTTTAGTGAAGGTCATCTAGAATTACTAAAAAACTACAGGATGGATTTTGATGAAATTTTTACCAAAGGTAGCCCTTGGGCTATGGATGAACCCATTAGACTTTGGAGGTGATCTGGGTCAGGATGCAGACTCTTGATCACTTTTTCAATTTCTTTAATATTGCAAAATGGGGCCTTAGTAGGGATATGCATTCCCAGGTCATCTCCAAAATCTAATGGGCTCATCTGTAGCCCAAGGGCCACCTCTGGTGAAAATTTCATCAAAGTCTGTCCTGTCGTTTTTGTGTAACCTTGCTAACAAACAAGCAGCCCCTTTGGTGGAGATATCTAACAAACTGCATTTACTTTTTAAAATGGCCCCATGCTCCATGTAACTTTGCAGCTACAGAGAAGCAATGCAAACTCCCTGCATAATTTCTTTTTTTCTGAGTCACCAAAAATCTAATAAAGGTTCACAAATCAAATGATTCAATGCAAAATCTTTACACTAATAGCTTTAACAGAACAAACATCAATGCTGGTTACAACAAATAGAAAAACAAATGAAACAGATAAAACAACTCCTTTGCAAGTGATGAACTTTGACAGGATTTACCTCTCTTTTTAAATATGGGACATACAGTGGTGTGAAAAATTGTTTGCCCCCTTCCTGATTTCTCTATTTTTTGTATGTTTGTCACACTTAAATGTTTCAGATCATCAAACAAACTTAAATATTAGACAAAGATAACACAAGTAAACACAAAATACAGTTTTTAAATGAAGTTGTTTATTGTTAAGGGTAAAAAAATTCCAAACCTACATGGCCTTGTGTGAAAAAATGACCCCCCCCCCCCTCCCCGTTAAAACATAAATTAACTGTGGTTTATCACATCTTTGGAAAGCTGAGTTCAATTTGTCTAGCCACACTCAGGCCTGATTACTGCCACACCTGTTCTCAATCAAGAAATCATTTAAATAGGACCTGCCTGACAAAGTGAAGTAGACCAAAAGATCCTCAAAAGCTAGACATCATGCTGCCATCCAAAGAAATTCAGGAATAAATGAGAAACAAAGTAACTGAAATCTGTCAGTCTGGAAAAGGTTATAAAGCCATTTCTAAAGCTTTGGGATTCCAACGAACCACAGTGAGCGCCACTATCCACAAAGAGCAAAAACATGGAACAGTGGTGAACCTTCCCAGGAGTGGCCAGCCAACCAAAATTACCCCAAGGGCGCAGCAATGACTCATCCAAGAGGTCACAAAAGACCCCACAACAACATCCAAAGAACTGCAGGCCTGACTTTCCTCAGTTAAGATCAGTGTTCATGACTCCACCATAAGAAAGCGACTGGGCAAAAATGGCCTGCATGGCAGAGTTCCAAGACGAAAACCACTGCTGAGCAAAAAGAACATAAAGGCTCATCTCACTTTTGCCAGAAAACATCCTAATGATCCTGAAGACTTTTGAGAAAATGCTCTGTGGACTGACGAGACAAAAGTTGAACTTTTTGGAAGGTGTGTGTCCCATAACATTCGGCATAAAAGTAACACAGCATTTCAGAAAAGGAACATTATACCAACAGTAAAATATAGTGGTGGTAGTGTGATGGTCTGGGACTGTTTTGCTGCTTCAAGACCTGGAAGACTTGCTATGGTAAATGGAACCATGAATTCTGCTGTCTACCAAAAACCCTGAAGGAGAATGCCCGGCTATCTGTTCGTGACCTCAAGCTGAAGCACACTTGGGTTCTGCAGCAGGACAATGATCCAAAACACACCAGCAAGTCCACCTCTGAGTGGCTTAAGGAAAACAAAAGGAAGACTTTGGAGTGGCCTAGTCAAAGTCCTGACCTTAATCCGATTGAGATGCTGTGGCATGACCTTAAAAAGGTGGTTCATGCTCGAAAACCCTCCAGTGTGGCTGAATTACAACAATTCTGCAAAGATGAGTGGGCCAAAATTCCTCCACAGCACTTTAAAAGACTAATTGACCGTTGTCACAAAACACTTGATTGCAGTTGTTGCTGCTGAGAGTGGCCCATCCAGTTATTAGGTTTAGGGGGCAATCACTTTTTCACACAGGGCCATCTAGGTTTGGATTTTTTCCCCTTAATAATAGACACTTTCATTTAAAAACTGCATTTTGTGTTTACTTTTGTTATCTTTGTCTAATATTTAAATTTGTTTGATGATCCAAAACATTTAAGTGTGACAAACATACAAAAAAAACTGAGAAATCAGGAAGGGGGCAAACACTTTTCACATCACTGTATGCATTATTAATTCTGAAGTACTGAAACCTGTGTGTAATCACTTATCATGTGAATAGTATCCTGTTGGCCTAAAGCTAAAGGTTGTTTATGCTGCAGAACATAACAAACAAACAAACAAAAAACATTATCTAAAATATCCAATTCCTTGTTTTAGTAGTCCAGATTTTGGAGGTGTTAAAATTACTTCACCACACACCAAATCTTCAATAAAACACACTTGGTTCTCTTTCAGATTTCTGTAGAGCATTCATGGTCTGAATATTTACTAAGGATGCAATGTATCATCATAAACATGTAAACAAGCTCACATCATTGCATAAATGACCCTCATGGTTTTGGTTTTTTTTTTGCAAAAAATCTTACAGCATCTTTTCTACCGGATGTTCCTGTTACATTCTGCAGAATTGATGCATTGTTGTAGTTTACCTGCTTTCTGAGAGATAAAATCCCACTATGCTTCCTTTTTTAATTCTCTATAACCTCTGTGCAATACAGTATGTCACTGTCACCCACATACAGAATCACACTAGCACCTTTGTGTGGCCGTGTGTGCAAAGGGCTGCATGGATAAGAAAATCCATTGTTATCCCAGCTCAGTCATCCACTACTGCCTTTTCTCCATCCTCCCTCTAGTTGTTTATCACCACTTTCATTCCATCATCACCCCAACTCCTCCCGGAAGCCTCCTCTGACTCCTCTCTAAATGGGATCAGTCCAGGTCAGTTAGCGCCCAGGTGTGGGAATACTCTCATTTATTTCTCTTTGCTCTGTGTGTGTGTGTATGTGTGGCAACATTGAGTGTCTATGTGTCGATGTACATGTGTGTATACTGTACTCATGCATCCATGTCTTCACCGGACTGAGAATGTGTCTTTTTATGTACTCACGGCATGCTTTCTTCCCACATGGGGGACATGAACAAATGTTAACATAAATTGCTTCAACTGTAACATTATGAAATTATGCTGCAAAATAGATCACTCACATTCTTGACTGATATAAAGGGCAGGTTTGTTTAGTACAAGAAACCATGCCCCCCACCCTCAGGAGCACGTCTGCTTCTGCACAGTCAGCTTTTCATGCTTCTCTCTGTTTGTTGTTAATAGCCAGGGCTTTTGGATTTTCTCTTATTAAAGTGTATTCCAGTGAGAAAGATGGAGTTTGATTAGAAAGTCTGGACCCAGTTTGAACCCTTCCTCTATTAGTGGCCATAATGAGGCCTGGAGGCAAAATCGTTCAGTATTTATTTATTACTTCTCTCTCTGAAGTAGCATTACTACACTCACATACACATACACAGATGAATGTGAGAATCTCTTTGTTGGTGGTAAGAATAACCTCCTAAGCACGGCTGTAATTATTTCAGCTGTAGCCTAGAAGAGATGCGACTGTGCAGGGGAAGTCTCTTACCTGTAATCCAGTTGGCTATTAGAGATAAAAACGATTTAAAATTAGTGTCTCATTAAAGGCTGTCTGAGATGTCCTAATGAAAGAAGTAAAGAAACAGTCAGGGATCCTAATTGCATCCATGTTCTCAGAAACCCTTTAGGGGTATTTTCATTTTGTTAGACATTTTGTGTAGATTTGTAGATTAACTTACCATTTTTGTTGGTGTGTTGTATTTAATTTTTAGCTGAGTGAGTATTGCAATTGACCATCATGTAGATTAATTGACCTCAATTTATAGTATTTATATAACCCCAATTCTGTTGAAGTTGTTACTTTGTGTAAAAGTAAATAAAAACACAATACAATGATTTAATAAAAATCCTTTTCAACCTATATTCAATTTAATGCACTGCAAAGACAGGATATTTAATGTACAAACTGATAAACTTCATTGTTTTTTTTTTCACAAATATTCACTCATTTTGAATTTGATATCTGCAACACGTTCCAAAAAAGCTGTCACAGGGTCAACAAAAGACTGGGAAAGTTGAGGAATGCTCAAAAAACACTTGCATTCCACAGGTGAACTTTTGGGAAAATACTCTGTGGACTGATGAGACAAAAGTTGAACTTCTTGGAAGGTGTGTGTCCCATTACATCTGGCGACAAACTAGCATAGCATTTCAGGAAAGGAACATCATACCAACAGTTAAATATGGTGGTGGTCGTGTGATGGTCTGGGGCTGTTTTGCTGCTTCAGGATCTGGACGATTTGCTGTGGTAAATAGAACCATGAATTCTGCTGTCTACCAAAAAATCCTGAAGGAGAATGCCCGGCTATCTGTTCGTGACCTCAAGCTGAAGCACACTTGGGTTCTGCATCAGGACAATGATCCAAAACGCACCAGCAAGTCCACCTCTGAATGGCTTAAGAAAAACAAAATGAAGATTTTGGAGTGGCCTAGTCAAAGTCCTGACCTAAATCCGATTGAGATGCTGTGGCATGACCTTAAAAAGGCGGTGCATGCTCAAAAACCCTCCAGTGTGGCTGAATTACAACAATTCTGCAAAGATGAGTGGGCCAAAGTTCCTCCACAGCGCTGTAAAAGACTCATTGCCAGTTGTCGCAAATGCTTGATTGCAGTTGTTGCTGCTAAGGGTGGCCCAACCAGTTATTAGGTTTAGGGGGCAATCACTTTTCCACACAGGGCCATGTAGGCTTGGATTTTTTTCCCCCTTAATAATAAGCACCTTCATTTAAAAACTGCATTTTGTGTTTACTTGTGTTATCTTTGTCTAATATTTAAATTTGTTTGATGATCTGAAACATTTAAGTGTGACAGACATACAAAAAACTGAGAAATCAGGAAGGGGGGAAATACTTTTTCACACCACTGTAGCTAAGGTTGACTATAACATGAAGGCAAGGAAGACCATACTACTAATAATAATAATAATAATAATAATGATAATAATAATAATGAGTCCAAACAAGAACATAAGGTGTGGACAGGGTCTTTCCCCTGTCCAAATCATGACAGTACCCCCTCTTAACAGGCAGATACCCTCAAAGTACTATCAAAAAAAAGAACCCTCACAGGGTGGGCGGTGGGGGCACAAGGCCGGGTGGGCCGAAACAGAACCTTACCCCCACAGATTTCAGACCCCAACACACAGTCTTGTGGGGCCAACCCAAGTCCAGAGCCCCAAAACAAGTTGGATGGTCTGTCCGAGTCCATGGTCCACCAGACCAGAGCACAGAGCGGATCGGGGGGGTCTGCCACTGTCCAAGGACCACCAGACGGATGCACATGGCATGTCAGGTGGCCTACTAAAGTCCAAGGGCCACCAGATGAACGAACACAGTGCCATGGGACAGCTGAACTCAGGAGCCTTTAACACAGGAGCTAACATAGAGGCCCTTTGCTCTGGAGATAACATCATAAGAATTTTAAACTCTGGAGATAACAAAGGAACTCTTTGCACATGCTACAATATAGGAGCCTTAACCTCAGGAGGTAACACCAGAGCTTTTGGCTTTGGAGATAACACAGGAGCCTTTGGCTTTGGGGACAACACAGACACTTTAGACTCAGGAGATAATGACAACACACTGACTTTAAACTTATGAGATGACAACATGGAAACTTTAAACTCAGGAGATGACAACATGGAACCCTTAATCTCAGGAGGTGACAACATGAGACCTTTAACATCAGGAGTTGTCAACATGGAACCTTTAACCTCAGGAGGTGACAACAAGGAACCTTTAAACTTAGGCAGTGCCAATATAGACCCTTTAAACTCAGAAGATTACAACATAAAACCTTTAACCTTAGTGGATGACATGGGAGCTTCCTGCTCTGGAGAAAACAGAGGGGCCTTTTGCTCTGGGGAAAATAATATAGGAGCCTCTTGCTCTGAAGAAAACAAAGTAAGAGCCTCTTGCTCAGAAGAAAAAGTAGGAACCCTTTGCTCTAGGGATAATAGCATAGAGGCTCTAAATTCAGGAGATGACCTAGGAGCTGTTTGCTCTGGGGAAAACAATTCAGGGGCTCCTTGCTCTGGGGAAAACAATATAGGAGCTCTTTACTCGGGGGAAAAAAATATAGGAGCCCTAAACTCTGGAGAAGACAATATAGGAGCTCTAAACTCTGGAGAAAGCAACACAGGAGATTTTTGCGCAGAAGAAAGCAACATGGGGGTTCCAAACTCAGAAGATAACATTGGAGTCTCTTGCTCAGGGGCTATTGACACTGGAGTTTCTAGCTCTGGAGCTACCAATATAGGAGCTTTTAGCTCTGGAGGTACCAACATGAGAGTTTCTAGCTCTGGAGGTATCAGTCTAGGAACTTTTTGCTCTGGTGACAATACCTGAGGGGCCTTTGGTGCACAGGCTAACAGCAGCCGAGGAGCGGCGACCCTAGATAGCAAAGGTGGAGCAGACTGCTCGGACGGCTGCGGTGGAGCGGACTGCTCTGACGGCTCAGGTGGAGCGGACTGCTTGGACTGAGCAGGTGGAGCGGACTGCTCAGACAGCCCAGGTGGAGCAGACTGCTTGGACAAAAAAGGGGGATTGGACTGCTTGAACAAACCAGGTGGAGGTCCCCTGACCTCTGGAACGATGGGTGGAGGTCTCCTGACCTCTGGAATGACAGATGACAACCGGTGGAGGTCCTCTGACCTCTGGAACAATGACGGGTGGAGCGGACTGCTTGACCTCTGGAATGACGACAGGTGGAACGGACTCCTCAACTTCTGGAACAACAATGGGTGGAGGCCCCTCAACCTCTGGAATGATGGGTAGAGGTCCCCCGACCTCTGGAACAGTGACAGGTGGAGGTCCCTCAACCTCTGGAACAATGACAGGTGGAGGTGTCCCGGCCTCTGGAACAATAACAGGTGGAGGTCCTCCGACCTCTGGGGTAGGTGGTGGAGCATGTCGCTCAGGTGATGGTGGGGCGTACATCTCGGAGACAGCTGTAGCTGTAGCGTGCAATGCCATCCCTGAAGCAGGCACCTCTAATGTGGGGGAAGAAATGGAGGACGGGTCAGTACAGGAACCAACATTGGAGCCCGGCGGAGGAAGGCCGGAAGCAGATGGGAGCTGCAACTGGGTTCTTCTGCCAGGAGTAAGGCAAGACTCTTTAAGTATAGATGTTAATGATACTAACTAAGGTACTTACCTTAACTCCTTCTCCACTGTCGGCGAGGTCCCTGGTGACTCCACTGCTGGGGAGGCGAGAAACGAAGTGTTCTGACATGCAGCAGTGGGTGAGGGCACCAGTGCAGCAGATGTGGGAGTCGGCACTGCAGGCGTGATGATGGGCGATGCAGCTGTCATGGAAGCTAGTGTGGGAGAGCCCTCCGGGGTTGAAACACTCCGTGAGGCTGGAGCCATCATTGCCAGAGCATGTACGTGAGGAGAAGCAGTCTCTGCAGGAGTGTGCACGTGGAGAGGAGCGGCACCAGTTGAGCTCACCTCCTCTGTTGTGGAACCAGCTGGCGGAAAAACAAGCTCTGGTGTTAGCCAGGGCTTGTACTCCAGTATTTAACTTCATCTGCACGATCTCTGCCTGTCTCTGTCCCTCCTGCTCTGTAGTAGCCATCGCCGATGTTGGGAAGGGAACTGTGTCTGGCGCTCGTGAAGGCATCAGGCTGGTGGATCCGCGGACGCAGATGAACAAACCCTGGAAACAGCTGATGATTCAAGCTCAGCTACAGGGAGAGACGGCGAAGCAGCTGACTGGAACATAAAGGCAAGCTTTGGAGGAAGAGAGCCACCTGGCCAGAGAGAGGAAAAAAGTTGCTTCATTTTCTGGTGGAGTGAAGCAAAAACGGGTATATTCAGGAGCTGCGGATGGGCGTTAAAAGTTGCCACTGTGAGGGCTAAGTGGGACAACCTCACCTGGGAGTTTGGGGAGCTGAGAACCCCGTCTAGGCACTCCTCGATCAGGGTGGTTGTAGAAAGTAACTCCACCACCTCCAGGCTCAGTGACCCCCTCCTCCTGCCATTGTTGCCCGCTGAGTCCTTCACTGACGGCGCTGTACTGTCAGGTTTGCCCCTCTGGGGTTTAAGGACAGGCACACTTGCGGGGTGACATTTAAGCATATTTATTAACAAGGAAACAGCTCGAGGGCTGAAAAACAATAAACAGAGCTGAAACACAAATGATAATCCAGCGGAGAGATGTGGCAGGTTATGACGAGAGTGCCATACTGAAGGTATGGCTTGAGCAGTATATATGGAGCAGGGAATGATTACACAATGCGACACATCTGTGAATGATGAACAATACAAAAATCAACTAGAAAAGCACTCGGAGAGCGCAGACCTCCGCCAAGCGCCACAGTTCCCCCCCATACAGTGTTTGTGTGTACGTTTTCAGATTCCTTGACCATGAAAACATATGACAAGCAATTGGATTCACAATGATAGGATTAGTGGTTCAGTAGTAAAAGCATTACCTCCTTGGTGGAGGTAATAACCTGAAGTGTTGGTGTTGTGTCCATCTCCTTCATGTGCAAAGTCCCAGGCTGCGAGCATTTTCATAGATCACTGAAAGCAGCACTCAGGGCTTCACTGACGGATGCAAATTGGGTAGACAGGTTGCCGTGGGTTTTATTGGGTTTGCGCTCCGCGGAAAAAAAGAGGATTTGGAAGCTTCCCCAGCAGAGAGCTGGTTTTTGCGCAGCCCCTATGGCTGGCCGGGGAATTTCTGCCAAATAATCCCGCACCGGACAGCTGCCCGTCTCAGTTTTTGCAGCGTAGCGCAAACACAGGCACGCTGGCGGGCCCTGCCCACCACTGTTTTGACGGATGCAAACTGGGTAGACAGGTTGGCGTGGGTTTTATTGGGTTTGCGCTCCGCGGAAAAAAAGAGGATTTGGAAGCTTCCCCGGCAGAGAGCTGGTTTTTGCGCAGCCCCTATGGCTGGCCGGGGAATTTCTGCCAAATAATCCGGCGGCGGACAGCTGCCCGTCTCAGCTTTTGCAGCGTCGCGCAAACACAGGCACGCTGGCGGGCCCGGCCCACCACTGTTTTCCGCGTGCTTTTGTGCCTAAAACTTTGAAGAAGGCGGAGTTTGTGTTCGTCAGACACGACGACCAGCGCCCTCTATTGCCCCTGCACACATGTTGAAAATGGCCGTATCTCACAATGTTAAAGAATCCTTTAAAAAATTCCTGTATCCAGACGGTGATCCGGATCATGCCCAAAATTTAATCAGTTCTTCCTTGTACCATTTCCAACAATGCCTGAAAGTTTCATCGAAATCCGTCCAAAACTTTTTGAGTTATCTTGCTAACCAACAGACAAACAAACAAACAGACAAACAGACAGACAAACGCTGGCAAAAACATAACCTCCTCCCGGCCTTCGGCCTGGTGGAGGTAATAAGCGAGGAGCAGAAATAAACTGAGAACACTGTCACATTAAGTAAACAGAAGGTGATGGGCAAGACAGGATAATAGTGACCATACAAAGAACAAGACATAACTTCCTCTTCTTCTTCTTTCAGCTGCTCCCTTTAGGGGTTGCCACAGCGGATCATCTGCCTCCATCTCACCCTATCCCTTGCATCTTCCCCTGTAACACTAAACCTCTCTATGTCCTCCTTCACTACATCCATGAATCTTCTGTGGTCTTCCTCTTTTCCTCCTGCCTGGCAGCTCCATCTTCAACATCTGTTGTCCAGTATATCCACTATCCCTCCTCTGCACATGTCCAAACCATCTCAGCCTTGTCTCTTACTTAGTCTCCAAACCGCTCAACCTGAGCTGTCACTCTGATATACTGTGCTCATTTCTAATCTTGTCCCGCCTAGTCACTCCCAATGAAAATTTTAGCATCTTCAGCTCTGCCGCCTCTAGCTCCAGTTCTTGTCTTTTTGTCAGCGCCACCATCTCCAAACCATACATCATTGCAGGTCTCACTGCAGTCTTGTAAATTTTCCCTTTCACTGTTGCTGCTATCCTTCTGTCACAAATCACTCCTGACACTCATCTCCACCCACTCCACTCTGCCTGCACTCTCTTCACCTCTCTTGTGCATTTTCCATTGCTTTGGATGGTTGACCCCAGGTATTTAAACTCACCTACCTTCACTCCCTCTACTCTTTCCATCTTCACCGTTACACCTGCCACCCTCTCATTCACACTCATGTATTCTGTCTTGCTTTTACTGAGTTTCATTCCTCTTCTCTCCAGAGCATACCTCACCTCTCCAGGTTCTCTTCCACCTGCTCCGTACTCTCACTACAGATCACAATGTTGTCTGCAAACATCATGGTCCACGGAGACTCCTGCCTGACCTCATCTGTCCATCGGCATGGCAAACAAGAAGAGATTCAGAGCCGATCCCTGATGTAACCCCACCCCCACCTGAACCCATCTGTCACTCCTGCAGCACATCTCACCACCGTCTTGCTGCCCTCATACATGTCCTCTTTTTTTTTTTTTTTTTTTTTTTTGTTACTTATTTGTACCCGTAGGTAGACTTGGTTTGCAGTCTGGTGACAAGCCACCGGCTGCTGGTCGCTGCGTGCGCGAGCGCCCTAAACCTACATGTTTTTGGTATGCGGGAGGAAACCGGAGAAATCCCGGAGTAAACCCACGCAACACGGGGAGAACATGCAAACTCCACACAGCTCACTGTTGGTCGGGGGCTGGGATCGAACCCACGACCTCATGATCCCCGCGATCCCCCGGCCAAGGGTAAAACTGTGCTGCCACAGTGCTAAACCACTGCGCCACCGTGCAGCCACTGCGCCACCGTGCAGCCGGTGCTGCACATGTATTTATGCATTTCATTTCATTTCATCATGCATTTATATACCATACATGTCCTCTTGCACCACCTTCACGTACTTCTCTGCCACTCCTGACTTTCTCATACAGTACCACACTTCCTCTCTTGGCACCCAATCATATGCTTTCTCTAGATCAGGGATGGGCAACTTTGGTGGTAGTGAGGGCCACAATTTTTTTTTCCTCACTTCCCAAGGGCCAGATTTATGTAAACTTTCGGCGGGGGGGGGGGGTTGTCAAAGTCAAAAATTTTACAATTAAAACTGAAAATGCAAATGAAAATAAAAGCTACTCAGTGTTTTATCATATTAGAATTAAAATTACTGATAAAATTGTATCATGACCTAATTTTTAAAACTCCCCATCAAAATGATGAGCAAAGAGAAACTGTGCACAGTAATTAACAAAAAAGCCAAGAAGAAAAGGAAATATGACGATGAAGAAAAATATTTTTAAAATATTAGAAGAATACGATCAAAGTAAAAAATTGATTTACTGATAAATATGCTACATTTCTGGTTTAAATTAGCCTTTTTTGCAAATCTTTATTTTATTTTGATATTAGATGTGCAAGCCTCTACTGATAAATTTGCATTATTTTATTTAAAAGTTTATAACTTTTTAGTTGCACTGTTTTTTTTTCTGAATTAGTGTTTTTCTGTCGTAAATTTGTCGTTTCTTATATAAATTTGCCTTTCAGTTTGAAACTTGTTACTGTAAATACTCCTCAGTGAGGAGATGTAGTATTTATTGTTGTTTAATTAAAAGCAGCCTACTCTGTACATTCATTGCTGTTCACAACCTATTAATGCGGTTTTAGCATGCAACACATACATACCTTAAAAGACGTACTCCGGGGTACACTGCTCTCTCTATCTGTGGCTGCCTCACGCTTGCTCGCTCTTGCTCGATCACTCACGGGACAGCACCTAGGTTGTGATTAGAGCTCCCTTTGCTGGCGGACTTTATAACTGCATTTAAGAATGCAGTTCCAAATATGTTCAAATGGGATATAAATAAATAATTGATTTTTGGAAATGGACTGGCAGGCTACAGTGGATGACGTCAGGGACTGCATGCGGCCTGCGGGCCACCAGTTGCCCATCCCTGCTCTGGATCTACAAAGACAGTGCAATTCCTTCTGACCTTCTATATACTTCTCCATCAACAGCCTTAGAGCAAACATTGCATCTATAGTACTCTTTCTTGGCATGAAACCATACTGCTGCTCACTGATTGTCACCTCTCCTCTTAACCTGGCTTCAACAACTCTTTCCCATATCTTCATCGTGTGGCTGATCAACTTTATGCCTCTGTAGTTACTACAGCTCTGAGCATCACCTTTGTGCTTGAAAATTGGTACCAAAACACTTCTTCTCCCCTCCTCAGGCATCCTCTCACTCTCCAACATTTTGTTAAAAAATCTGGTTAAAAGGTCCACTGTCATCTCTCCTAAACATCTCCATACCTCCACCGGTATGTCATCTGGACTAACCGCCTTTCCATTCTTCATCCTCTTCAAAGCTGCTCTCACTTCCACCTTGCTGATCTTCGAGACTTCCTTGTTCACTATCTTTCCTTCATCCATCCTCCTCTATCTCTCATTTTCTTTTTTCATCAGCTCTTCAGAGTACTCCTTCCACCTTCTCAACACACGCTCATCATTTGTTAGTACATCACCATTTCTGTCCTTAATCGGTCTAACCTGCTGCACATCGTTTCTAGCTTGATCTGTCTGGCCAATCGATACAAGTCCGTTTCTTCTTCCTTAGTGTTTAGCCTCTCATACAACTCACTATATGCCTTTTCCTTTGCCACCTCTCTCTTTGCCTTGTGCCTAGATTCCAAATACTCCTGTCTACTTTCTTCATCCCCCTGACTATCCCATTTTTTCTTTGCCAACCTCTTCCTTTAAATACTTTCCTGTAGCTTCTCATTCCACCACCAAGTCTCCTTATCTTCCTTCCTGCATCCACTGGATACAACAACTTGTGGATGCCCAACTTGTGGGGCATACGCACTGACAACATTCAACATCACACCTTTGACTTCTAGCTTCAAACTCATGATTCTGTCTGACTCCCTCTTTGCCTCCTGAACACTCTTCAAATACTCTTCTTTCAAGATTACTCATACTCCATTTCTCTTCCTATCTACACCATGGTAGAACAGTTTAAACCACTTCCAATGCTCATAGCCTTGCTTCCCTTCCATCTGGTTTCTTGAACACACAGTATATCTACCTTTCTTCTCTCCATCATATCAGCCAACTGTCTGCCTTTACCATAGTCCCTACATTTAACTTCCCTACTCTCACCTCCACACTTGTACCTTTCCTTTTCTCTCTCTCCCTTCTAACACGTCTTCCCCCTCTCCTCCTCCTCAATTTTTGACAAAGAATAAGACATAACTAAGGTTGAATATAACTGAAGGCAAGGAAGAACATACTATTACTACTAATAATAATAATGAGTCCAAACAAGAACATAAGGTGTGGACAGAGATCACCACAGTTTGCGAACACCTGCGTGGGGAAATAGTCCAACAGTTTATGGAAAATATTTCTCATTGTACAACTGCAGGGAATTTAGGAATTTCATCATCTACAGTCCATAATATCATCAAAAGATTCAGAGAATCTGAAGAAATGTAAGCAACAAGGCTGAAAACCAACACTCAATGCCTGTAACATTCAATCTCTCAGGCGGCACTACATTAAAAACCAACATCATTCTGTAAAACATATTATCACGTGGGCTGAGGAACACTTCAGAAAACCAGTGTCAGTTAACACAGTTTGCCGCTAAATCACCAAGTGCAAGTTAAAACTCTGCCATGCAAAGTGAAAGCCATACAATAGCTCAAGTAGGTTCATTTTGTCTTCTTTTAATTATTTACCTTTTTGTTCTTATTAAAGACAAAAATAGAAAGGAGATGTCTTCCTTAAGACATCTCCTTTCTATTTTTGTCTTTAATGAGAACAAAAAGGTAAATAATGAAAGCCATACAGTATATCAGCAACACCCACAAACGCCACTGGTTGCTTTGGGCCTGAGCTCATCTGACATGGACCGATGCAAAGTGGAAAAGTGTGCTGTGGTCTGACAAGTCCACATTTCAAACAGTTTTTGGAAATCATGAACGTTGTGTCCTCAGGGTTAAAGAGGAAAGGGACCATCCTTATTGTTATCAGAGTAAAGTTCAAAAGCCAACATCTGTAATGGTATAGGGGTGTGTTATTGCCCATGGCATGGGTAACTTACACATCTGTGAAGGCACCATTAAGGCTGAACAGTACATACAGGTTTTGGAGCAACATATGCTGCAATCCAAGGAACATCTTTTTTCTGGAACGTAACTGCTTATTTCAGCAAGACAATACCAAGCCACATTCTGCATGCATTACAACAGTATGACTTCATAGTAAAAGAGTGTGGGTACTAGACTGGCCTGTCTACAGTCCAGTCCTGTCTCCCTTTGAAAATGTGTGGCACATTATGAAGTGGACAATGCAACAACGGAGACCCCAGACTGTTGAGCAACCAAAGTTATACATCAAGAAAAAATGGGAAAGAATTGCACCCCTAAAGCTTCAATAGTTAGTATCCTCAGTTTCTAAATGCTTATTGAGTGTTGTTAAAAGGAAAGGTGATGTAACACAGTGGTAAACATGTCCCTGTCCCAACTTTTTTTGGAACCTGTTGCATGGATCAAATTCAAAATGAGTAATATTTGAAAAGAAAAAAGAATAAAGTTCATGAGTTTGAATTATAAATGTCTTTGTAGTGTATTCAACTGAATATAAGTTGAAAAGGACTTTTAAAGCATGGTATTCTGTTTTACTTTACTTCTGTTTTACTTTTACTTTACTTCATTGGAATTGGGGTAGTATTTACAGTATATCAACAAAAGTGCTTTTTAGCATCAAAACCTTCAACGTCTTCAAAGTAACATCCAACTTTTTTGTCCTTATTCACTGACAAGGTTACTTGTACTACCTTCTCCATACAGGCATCCTCTCAGTGCTGTCTCTGTCCTCTGAGTGCACCTCCTTGGCCTCAGAGCTACCCAAAGTGTCCTACGTCAAGGCGATCGACATCTGGCTCATTGCCTGCCTGCTGTTTGGGTTCGCCTCACTGGTGGAGTATGCCGTGGTTCAAGTGATACTGAACAGCCCAAAGCGCATCGAGGCAGAGAAGGCGAAGATAGCATCCAAGGAGAAGGCTGCGGGAAAGAGCCCAGCAGCCCGGAACAACACGGTCAACGGGACCGGAGGGACGCCAGTTCATGTCAGCACATTGCATGTCAGTGAATTTCTCAGTTTGATAACTCGTGTGTGTGTGTGTGTGTGTTTGTTTGTGTAACATACGTATTAGTGTATCTGAACTCAGTTGAGGTGGAATTCAAGACACATGATGTGTACATCTACACCTGTTTCCTCGATGATTCAGGCCTTTCCTTGTCATGAGTTGGCCCACGGGGCAGCAAGGAGACCCAGGTGCTGGACTGTGAGTTGTGAGATTTGTTGCGAACATAAAATACAAAGTGCACCAACGAAACTATAAGGCTTGGAAGACAGACATGGTAACAAGAGCGTGAACAGAGAACAAGGCATCAGACTTATGTCCGGCAACGTGGAGACAGCAGAAAAACGGAGCAGTCGTTCTTAAATAGGGCATGATACCAATGAAAACAAATTATTACAATAAGGATCAGCTGTGAGTCACACGAGTGTGTGTGTGGGGGGGATCAGGGATGACAGCTGGCAGGTGCACCGCCCCGAACAGAGCAAACCTCGGAAGTGCACGCTGACAGCTGCAGCCCTTGACACAGAGAGAGAGAGACCGGGATCAAAAGTACAAGATAATACGGACTAATAAAATGACAGACTGTGATGAACATAAATGAGAAAGTAAGTAAAACTACAAAATAATACAGGAACCCCAAAATATCCAGCAATATAGTAATACTAAAGCAAGAAATAAACAAACAGAAAGAGACTAAACTCAAACTGGAAACAGGGCACGGCCCCCACCCGTGCCCCCGGGTCATGACATTCCTTTTGAGCATCAGCATGTTCTGTCCTTTGGAATTTTAGGTTTTTGGCTTTCATCTTTATATACCATATATTGTCAAAATCTGGAAAAGGTAAAGTTCCAATAAGACAGCAAGACATTTCTCATTCTTTATTTGATACAGCATGATTGGTATAAGAAGTTAACACTTGAGTGCCATATTTTTCCTCCAGTACATCTATTTCCAGTGAGGCTACTCATAAAATTTTCACTAGACATTGGTGTTAACGCAAGAAATCACACAGAAAGAAATCAAAATATGTAAGGTCATAAGTAAAGGTATGTATAATAAAGTTATATAAGATTATTAGTGGTGTCCTCGTTATCACGTTAATCGCCTGTTACCGCTTCGCCCTCGTTAACGGCGATATATTTTGTGATCGCGGTTAACCGCAGTTAGGGTTACTACCCATCCTGTAAAATACAGTATTGTCCTGTTTTGTACCCTAAAATAATGTGTCCTGTATTGAATCAATACAGGATGTGGTTTGTCCTGTATTTACTAGGTGCCCTTAACGCAGCATCATCTCATCTGCATTATGCGTGTTGCCCTCCTACTCAGTAGTTGTTGGTTGATTTGTTTACTTTTACGAGCGTGAAGTCATCACTCGACAGTGATTGGGCAAGAGATAGCCGGACAGGCTCAGCAGGTGTAGCAGCTTGCCGGCGTCTCACAGACCAACATGTCTACGGCTGCACCATGTCCCGATAGGCCACCCCGTGCATCAGTCAAACGTAAAACATTTGCAAAAGTACCGATGTGAGTGGGAAGAACTCAGTTCTTTCGTTTGTACTGAACAGGAACATTTTGACTTTCAAACTTGAAAGTTATAAAGATTATCAAAGAAGCACTTCAAACTTTGTCCTATGAATACTATGTTAACTCTTTGAGCGTGAGAATTTTCATGCCCCTAGTGGCAGAGAGCGGCACTGCACCTGTCTTCTCTGAGATGATCACCTGCCTTGGGGGTTTGTACTGATTGTACTGATTTGCCAGTTTCAAAAGGTGGCAAACATCCGTTGGAGGACTCAATGGATGACACATAATACAACAAAGAAGAAGAACTCCTCATTTCCTTTTCCTGTTTTAGTATTTAGCCCAGAAAGCTAATATGTCCGCGATCATCACCATCACTTTTCTGGCTTTGTACGCCGAAAATAGCTGTGGGATACAAGCGAAATTTATGTGGGATAATCATAAGACTTTGTAGATGTGGTAGAGATTTTAAATTACTGGCAGAACACAAAATATGGACCATGATGTGTTAAAACGCAGCGACCATGCCAGCCAGCCATTCACCCAGCCAGCCAGCCCCCTTTTGTCAACAGTAAGTGACTTATTTCATTTTTTTAAATGTACTGATTTCTTGTTCATATACTTTGAAGATATGATGATGAGGTACCTCTGTAAAAAAAAAAAAAAACGGTGTCAAAAGACTGAACCATTCTTTGTGTAAATACGTCCAAAGTCCAGTTTTGACTGAGTTATGGAATTTAAAGAGGTTCTGCAACATTATGCAAATTAGATGCGTAAGTTTATTCCTATCTGAAACTTTGGATCATATTTTACATCTTTCTAATTGAAAGTAAGCCATTATCTCTTGCAACTTTCAAGTTATAGCCTTGGAAATCTGAACTATTTTAGTGACAAAAAATATTTACCACTCTTGACCACTAGGGGTTATTTCGCAGTTCGGCAACATACACACTCAGAGGTACTTTATTTAAACAATGATTTTATTATGATAAACAACAACTAATACCCCACCCATCACCTTGGAGCAGGGCGGGGGGGTCCTTTAATTTTCTTCATTGAAGGTGGCAACCCTAACCGCAGTTAACGGCAGAAAGCGTGAACAATACCTTATTGGCCTAACTGCACTCCATTCCGAAGCCGCTCTGGCCATACAGATACTGTGTGCACCATGCAGACATTGCGAAGTCAAACAAGCTGGATCACAGCCATGGAAAACCCCAAAGCGCTGTCATGTTTAAGTTTACAACGGTATCTGTCCGAGCTTTCACCTGGATAATTGTCACAGCCTCCTCTAAAACTTTGCCTGGATGTCAGTTGTTCTTCTTCTCCGGAAGCTGGCTGGCCGGCTAGCAGTATAAACAGCTACATGCTAGGCTTTAGCTGACTGCCAGCAACTGACACGGACATACAGTCACCTGTTTCATCCTCATAGCTTTGGGTTCAACTGTCGGTAGGTGAATACCAGTCTAAAATTCTCAAGCTGTGTTCGTAATGTCCATTCGCTCCCACACCCTGTTTTTGCAGCATGGTGTATCGTGTTACGGGTGAGATAGTTGTTTATGTTTACGATTTTTCTGCTAAAAGGGAAATTGTATCTGTTGTGACACACAAGGTCCATTGTTTTGTGTTGAGCTGCTTAAAAGCGGTGGATGTTTGCTATTGGAGTGTAGATGCCGAGTTGTGTTGCATTTACATTACTGAGCCCTAGTATTCTGTTGTTTGCCCATGC
Source organism: Pholidichthys leucotaenia (assembly GCA_020510985.1). Lineage (NCBI taxonomy): Eukaryota > Metazoa > Chordata > Actinopteri > Cichliformes > Pholidichthyidae > Pholidichthys > Pholidichthys leucotaenia. The sequence continues at coordinate 342,664,462 of CM035840.1, forward strand.
CGTAGTACTCTTGAGAATTTTCTGGAGAATATTCTGGATTTTGTCATTTTGGATATGTTGAGAACTTTAATAAACCTGCAGGTGAAGACAGCAAGCATATATATCTGTATGGAACACATGATTAACACATTATTAATCGCGATTAACTCAACGTTCCAAAAGATCAAAAATTTTTATCCGACACCACTAAAAACTACTGAATACCGTAAAAAAACCCTGGTCCTATACATAATTTTTATGGGCAGGATTTCTAGGCACAGCCAAGGAATGGAGGGTGTCATGTTTGGTGGTCACAGGATCTTATCTCTGCTGTGTTAGGTTAACTGGCTGTTCTAAATTGTCCCTAGATATCTGTTTCCTATAGGCCCTTAGAATAGAGGGTTAGCATTAATGAAAGCGCTTTGAGTGGTCTTTGTGACTAGAAAAGCGCTATATAAGTGCAGGTTAGTTAGTTAGTTAGTTAGTTTGCACATGTGGTCCTGTTAGCTTCATCGAGCAATGACCTACAGGACTTACTGATACATTTGCTACTAAGTGTGAAGCGACCACAATGAGAATCAGTACCTCCAAGTTCAAGTCCATGGCTCCAGGTGGGGGAGTTAAATTATTTCAGAGACTTATTCACGAGTGATGGTGAATGGAGCAAGAGATTGACAGGCGTACTGGAGCAGCATCTGCAGTGATGCAGACATTGTACTGGTCGTTGTGGTGAATAGGAAGTAAGCTTGGAAGCAAAGCTCTCAATTTACTGGTCAAGCTATGTTCCCACCATCACTTATGGTCATGAACTTTGGGTACTGACTGAAAGAATGAGATTGTGGATACAGCAACTTTCTCCATAGGGTGGCTGGACTCATCCTTAGAGATAGATGTGAGGAGTTCAGTTATCCAGGACAGGCTCAGAGTGGAGCCACTACTCCTCCACATCAAAAGGAGCCAGTTGAGATGGTTTGGGCACCTGATTAGGATGCCTCCTGGACGCCTTCCACATGAGTTGGTTTTGGCACGTTCCACTGGGAGGCGACCCCAGGGCAGACCTAAGATACTCTGGAGAGACTATGTCTCCCAGTTGGCCTGGGAGCACCTTGGTATCGTCTCTGAAGACCTGGAGGAGGTGGCTGGGAAGAGGGAAGTCTGGGCTGACCCAGACCCGCAGATAAGGGGTAGATGATGATGATGGTGAGAAAAAAACAATACTTCAAGGCATGGTAAGGCAAGGAATCAGCTGTTGTTAGGAAGTAGTTCTCCCTCCTGCCTGCAGCTGAGTCGGTACTTCATGAAATGCTATAAAGAGTTTTTTTTTCTTGGGGGGGGGGGGTAAAGGTGTTATACAAGAAGCGTCTCATGATGGGTAAAAGGCAAGACCTCTCCCAAGACCTTAGCAACTTGATTGTGTCATGTGCGTCTTTACATGGCGCGCAGAGATAAAGATGAACCCACATGCTGAATGATCTTTTGCAATGTTTATTGTGACAAAGAACTAAAGTCCAACAGTGCAAAACTCAAAATGCAAACTGGAGAAAAACTTACAGAATGTAGCACTCCTGAGCAGGCTGCTCAGCAGGAGACGAGGCAGGTAGGGAAGAATTAATGTCCAGAGGAACACTCGGTGGAAGGACATTGATTCCAAGACAAACAAGGAAGTGGCAAAAATAACATGACCTGACTGTGCTTAAATAGAAAATGAACTAACAACAGATGTGATCACAGGTGCGGGCTGACCTGAGCAGGAGAGGAAGACAACAACTAATAATTGGAGACAGCTGATCGTAGTAATGAGGGAGAGCAGCTGACGGTAATAATAGGTGAGGGAGGGGCAGCTGGCAGTTTGAGAGGCGGCGCCCACACTAACCCAGAAAAGCCGCCTGTCAACCCAGAGACTGTAATGTAAACAAAACCAAATACAGACTAGACAATGTTTACAAAGGAAACAATACAAAATCAAAGTGAACTGAAACATCAACAGAAAAATAAAAGGCAGAGAAAACCCAATACAAAGAACATACAAAGAAGAAGCAACGAGACTGAGTCCTGCAGAACATCGCACTCAGCACGTGACAGAGCCCCCCTCCCCCAAGGGGTGGACACCAGACGCCCAATGTAACATCAGAAGGAAAAGAAAAAACCTGCCCCCCCACCCCCAGCAGGAACTACCATAATCTACCCAGGGCAGACGGTGGGGGGAACAGGCAGGGAGGGAACAAAAAACAGCCCTGCTCAGGACCCACACTGGAAAAAACACACAATTAGACCCCTCCAAGTCCAGAAACTGGAGGGCTCAGGAAGCCACCCAGAGACCCAGGCCCAGTGGAGGGCATGGGGCATCTGATCTGATGGTCTGCCGAAGTCCCAGGCCAGCCGGACGGCCAGGTTGAATGAGTCAGGTGGCCTGCCAGGGAAAACTGGCCACCCATTCCAACGGCACAGTTTATTGGGTGGCCGGCCTGAGTTTTTCAGCCACCAGCTTAGGCGAGGCGGCCCGGGAGGCGGCTCCCACACAGGGAGACCCACAACTGAAGAGGAGAGCCAAGGAGGGGGAACCCCAGCGTCATCTGGCGGCGAAGAGGAGGGAACCACGATGGCATCTGGCAGCGAAGAGGAGGGAACCACGACGGTGTCTGGCAGCGACGAGGAGGGAACCACGACGTAATCAGGTCAAGGAGGAGGGGGAACCCCGATGACGCCTGGCTGAGGAGGAGAAGAGGCCACAACACCCTTGGTGACATCGGACTGGGGAGAAGTAGCACCCGCGGTGGCTCCGGGCTGGAGCTCAGCTGCACCTGCAGTGGGTCCGAGCTGGAACTCAGCTGCACCCACGGTGGATCTGGGCTGGAGTTCAGTTGCACCCGCAGTGGTCCCGGTCTGGGACATTGTAGCACCCGCGGTGGACCTTGGCTGGGCCAACGCTGCACCCGAAACGGCTTCTATGGAAGAAGCTGGACCCTGGGCGGTCTTCGGTGGCAAACCTGGACCCTTGGAGACGTCTGGCGGTGATTGATCCTCTTCGGCGACCCTGAGAGAGAGCTCAGACACACAGAGAAAAGGGGGTTCAGGGTCGACGGCAGCGGCGGAGCCCGGCAAGGCGAGCTCAGGTGCAGCAGGCAGCTGCACACTCAGGAGAAAGGAGAGGAGACATGGAGAGGACAGAAGGGGAAGTATGAGTTGCAGCGGGTGAAGAGAGCTCAGGTGACTGCAACCCCTGAGTCTCTCTACCAGGAATCAAGCAAGACAAATTTTCATCACAATGAGAAGATATAAATGTCACTTGCCTGCCCTCCTGGTGTATGAAGTTGCCCGCTGCAGCTGGAGGTGTGCCATCCCTCTCCGTGTCTACGGTGAGCCTGGGCCCCTCATTGGAATGTGGAGGAGCTGCTTCTGTGGACACGGGAGAGGACGTACCTGGGGAAGCCCTGGAAGACCTCTCGGCCGCAGAAGGAAACATTGGGCTCAACGTCTGGGAATGGCTGCCGATGAGGGGGACAGCTTCCTCCGGCAAACCCGTACAGGATGACACAGTTCCTGCGGAGTAGACTTCTCTAGGACCTCTGGCTCCTCTATCGTCCGGTAATCTCCTCCCGGGACCAGCGGAGATTTGGGGGAGACAGGAGAAACAGGTGGAAAAGCAGTAATGGCAGCTGATAATGGAGACGCAGTGAACTGTAAAATCTGAGTCTCCTCATCAGGAATCAGGCAAGTAATTTCAGGAGAGAGAGTGAATGAATAAGAACTTGCCTGAATTCCTGGGGGGTGATGACGTCAGCTGCCATCCCGAGGTCGTGCTCCATCTCCCCGGGAGCTTGAAGGAGTTTAGCTGCAAAAATCTTCCCCCTCCGTGAAGGAGGGGTTGCTGGATGAGCGGTGGTGGAGTCTCTCTGCTGAGATTTCCAGATTCGGCGGTGACGAGGGGGAGAAGGAGACGTCGGCTCATCATGGAGAAGAGGCTTCAAGGGCAGGGAACGCTCGATCACCGGCTCCAACTCTGGCTCCCTCGGGAGAAATTCCTCCGCTTTGTGGATCCATTCCAGTAGGAGCCACGGCTTCACCTTGAGGAGGAGATCTGTCTCCACCAATAACACCTGTCTTCGCTCTGCCAGCTCCTTGGCAGATGGAGTGGGCCAGGGCTCAGGAGGAGGAGGTGGAGCTGCCGCGGGGGAGGCTGAAGGCTTCTTGCAGCCCGAGTGCTTCCTCTTCGTTTGGGTCGGCTCTGGTGTCGGAGCAGCTTCCCCAGGCTCATCGCTCGTATATGGAAGAGAGTAAATGGAGAGGAAAATGTCGGTGGCCTCCGGATGGTTCCGTAGACTGAGACACGTCTCCATCACCCATGCTGCGTTGTCCCGACCATCTTGGGGGTACAAGAAACCTGGATCCACGACAAAAACTCTTTCAGCATGCATATCCCACGCAGCTCTGCGTTGTCCAGGTTGGACATGGTGTTCACAAACAGTTGGGTAGAAAAAGGGGGAAAAAGGGAAAAAATAAAATGTGCAAAAAAATCACAGCTGGGTTCGGTTCTGGCCACTTCCTACTGTCATGTGCACCTTTACGCTGTGCACAGAGATAAAGATGAACCCATGCGCTGAATGATCTTTTGCAATGTTTATTGTGACAAAGAACTAAAGTCCATCCATCCATCCATCCATCCATCTTCTACCGCTTTTCCGGAGGTCCGGGTCGCGGAGGCAGCAGTTCATGCAGAGAAGCCCAGACTTCCCTCTCCCCAGCTACCTGCTCCAGCTCTTCAGAGAGGATACCAAGGCGTTCCCAGACCAGCTGGGAGACATATTCTCTCCATCGAGTCCTGGGTCTGCCCCGAGGTCTCCTCCCAGTGGGACGTGCCTGAAACACCTCAAGTGGGAGGTGTCCAGGAGGCATTCTAATCAGATGCCCATACCACCTCAACTGACTCCTTTCAATGTGGAGGAGCAGCGGTTCTACTCTGAGCCTCCCCCGGATGACTGAGCACCTTATCGTGGTGGGGGGGTTTGCGTGCCCCAGTGATCCCAGGAGCTATGTTGTCCGGGGCAGTTTGCCTCTGATAGGGACAAGACAAACTGGTCCTGGGTGAAGGGCCAGACTAAGAACGATCCAACAGTCTCTCATGATAAATTCTATATCAAGGATTCAGTGTACCCCACCCGGTATGGGGTTACCGGGGCCCCACCTTGGAGCCAGGCCTGGGGGAGGGGTTCGATGGCTAGCGTCTGGTGGCCGGGTTTCCACCCATGGGACCCGGCCGGGCTCAGCCCGAAGGAGTTACATGGGTCCGCCCTCCAGTGGGCTCACCACCTGCAGGAGGGATCATGGGGGTCCGGTGCTATGTGGATTAGGTGGCGGTCAAAGGCGGAGACCTTGGTGGACTGATCCCAAGCTTTCTAAAAAGAACTAAAGCCCAACAGTGCAAAACTCAAAATGCAAACTGGAGAAAAACTTACAGAATGTAGTGCTCCTGAGCAGGCTGCTCAGCAGGAGATGAGGCAGGTAGGGAAGAATTACAGTAATGTCCAGAGGAACACTCGGTGGAAGGACATTGATTCCAAGACAAACGAGGAAGTGGCAAAAATAACGTGACCTGACAGTGCTTAAATAGAAAATGAAGTAACAACAGAAGTGATCACAGGTGTGGGCTGATCTGAGCAGGAGAGGAGGACAACAATTAATAATTGGAGACAGCTGATCATAGTAAAGAGGGAGAGCAGCTGACGGTAATGATAGGTGAGGGAGGGGCAGCTGGCAGTTTGACAGGCGGCACCCACACTAACCCAGAAAGGCCGCCTGTCAACCCAGAGACTGTAATGTAAACAAAACCAAATACAGACTAGACAATGATTACAAACAAAACAATACAGAATCAAAGCGAACTGAAACATCAACAGACAAATAAAAGGCAGAGAAAACCCAAAAGGATACCAAAAATACAACAGATAAATAGATGTACATACAAAGAAGAAGCCACGAGACTGAGTCCGGCAGAACATCGGACTCAGCACATGACAGATTGTTGCAGAGCAATCTTGGCAATAAATAAAAGTAGAGTCACCAAACTTGGCACACAGGTCGACCTTGAGACAAGCAGCTGCGGCTGTGCTTTTGAGGTGAAAAATTTAACGGTCAATGTCACAGGGTCACCAGTGATTTTTTTTTTTCTCCAGAATCTACACACACAAATGCCTGCAAATACCATCACCAAACTTGGTGAAGGAATAGTACATACGCATTTGAGACATGATTCATTTTTATGTCAAAGTCAAACCACAGGGTTACCAAGTTTTTGTGCATTTGTTTCTGAACTCTGTTCTGAACAAGAACCACAGCAGATTCCAACACCAACCTTGGTGCATGAATGGTGCATGCAAAGTTCTAGACATGTATTCATTTTGAGGTCTAAAAATACCATGAGTTTTTACAAACTCATGCTATTTTTGAGGTGTATCAGTCTGGGTTTAAACCCCAACATAGCACTGAATCTGCACTTTTGAGGGTTTTAAATGATATTCTTTTAGCTACTGACTTGGGGAAACTTATTGTTCTGGTGCTCTTGGATCTGACTGCTGCATTTGATACCTTTTAATCTCTCGTCTTGAACACTGGGTGGGCATAAAAGGTGCTGCCCTATGTTGGTATCAAACTGGCTGATTTTATGTCCTCAACTGCTCCACTTCCCTATTGGGTTCTACAGGGCTCAGTCCTTGGACTTCTTTTATTTTCCCGCTATCTGCTCCCTTTGGGTTCTATTTATAAGTGAACATAGCATTTCGTTCCATTGTTATGCTGATGACTGTCAGATTTATGTTCCCTTGGCACAAATTGACTCTGGTTCTATCCAGCTACTCTTGAACTGTCTTTCTGATATCAAAACATGGATGTCATTAAATTTTTTGAGCTTCAATGAGAACAAAACAGAAGTAATGATGTTTGGTCCAAGTATGTGTTCTCTCCCCATTAATGTGGACCATGGCTCTTTGACACCGCATGTTAAACATTCTGTTATTAATATGAGGGTCAAATTGGATTCTGATTTTAAATTTAACAAGTACATCAGCTGTGTCCTTAAGAAAAGTTTTTGTCTGTTAAGACAAACAGCCAAAGTCAAATCCATTGTGTCAAGGAAAGATCTTGAAAAACTATTGCATGCTTTTATCACGACTCATTTGGATTACTGTAATGCACGTTTTGTTGTTAAGCATTCTGTTATTAATATGAGGGTCAAATTGGATTCTGATTTTAAATTTAACAAGCGCATCAGCTGTGTCCTTCAGAAAAGTTTTTATTTGTTAAGACAAACAGCCAAAGTCAAATCCATTGTGTCAAGGAAAGATCTTGAAAAACTATTGCATGCTTTTATGATGACTCATTTGGATTACTGTAATGCATGTTTTGTTGGGATCAGCCAAGCTTCTATCACTCGTTTTCAACTTGTACAAAATCCTGTTGCCCGCCTTTTAACAAAAGCCCACAGACGTGAGCACATTTCATCTATTCTGGCTTCCCTTCACTGGCTCCCTGTGCATTACAGAATCGATTTTAAAATTCTTCTTTATGTTTTTAAATGTCTTAACAGTCTTGCTCCACCCTACCTCTCTGACTTATTTCAGCCTTATGTTCCACCATGATCCCTAAGATCAGCTGATCAGCTGTGCTTGGTGATCCCTAAAACAAGGCTGAAGCTCAGAGGGGGTGAGGCCTTTGTTGCTGCAGCCCCTAGGCTATGGAACGAGTTGTCATTACATGTTAGGCAAGCCTCCTCACTTTGTGTTTTTAAATCTCATTTAAAAGTACATCTGTTTTCCTTGGCTTTTAACTCACCTTAATTTTATTAATTTTATTGCCTGCTGTGTTTGGCATTTTGTTTTTACACTTGTGAGTTGCGTCTTTTTCTGCTGCATTGTTTTTATTGTCTTTTACTTATCTTTTGTCTGTTTGTACTTTAAGTTATTTATTACTATGCAACACTTTGGTCAACTTTGTTGTTTTTAAATGTGCTTTATAAAAAATTTGGTATGGTATGGTCTAAAGGTCAAAATGTGGAAGTCGCAGGGTCACCAGGGGTCTGCACTTCCAGTGAGTCCTAGTGTGCTTTTGCAGTGCATTTACTTTGTGCTGGAAATATTTGAAACAAATTTGAAGAACTGCATACATAGATAGGATTGAGTAGTCAATGTACATTTTTCCTCATGGCATCTTAGACTTGTGTATTTATTAATGATACGGTGCATATTATTAGTTCAAACATGTCCCATTTGGTATTAGCATTACAGTTAATCACAAAACCATTTTAATGCTGTTGTTTTTTGCTGCACCGTGTGCTCAGTGACTGGATTTCTGTGCCATACGTACAATTCTATGTAACCACTGACCCACAGCGGCAAACATGCCAACATTTTAACAGCAGTGAAATCCAGTCAGCTAGAACTGTCATTACGAGTATAACATTCACATTACAAACATAGAGCTTAATCGGGACTTGACTCTGACAATGACCTGAACATTAAAAGCCATACTGGATGTTATATACTGTATATACATCGTACACATCATACATCGTACAGCGTACACCTCATCACAACTCCCCCCACTTGGGAGATCGGATCACAACTTGGTTCATCTCCGACCGGTGTACAAACCCCTAGTGCACAGACAACCTCCGGCCATGCACACTGTGGAGTTATGGTCTGAGGAGACAATGGACACTCTAAAGGACTGTTTTGAAGCCACTGCCTGGAAGCAGCTCTGCGATCCACATGGTGAGGACATCGATGGCCTCATTCACACCTTCACGGGCTACCTCAGCTTCTGTGTGGACAAATCCGTTCCCACCAAGACCATACGGCGTCACTCAAACAACAAACCCTGGATCAACCCTGAGATAAAAACACTTCTGAGAGAGAAGAAGAGGATCTTCAGGTCAGGGAACAGGGAGATGCTGAAGTCCGTACAGAGGGAGCTGAGGAGAAAGATCAGAGAAGGCAAGGACAGCTTCAGGAAGAAGATGGAGGACAAGCTGCAACAGAGCGACATCAGCGGGGTCTGGAGAAACCTCAAAACCATCTCGGGGCTCCAGAATACCTCCCCCCAGGCCACGGGGGGCAGGGAGTGGGCGAACAACCTGAATCTGTTTTTCAATAGATTTGACCAACCGCCCTCCCCCCTGTCTGCACAACAACCACTGCTGCCACTAAGAAATCAAGTCCTGCTGCCCACTCCCCACTCCACCGACACACCCCCCACTCCCAACACACAGCCCCCCATCCTGACCCTGACCAAGACCCAGGTGAGGACGGAGCTGAGGAAGATCAAGGCGAGGAAGGCGTCGGGACCGGACGGCATCAGCGCAAAGCTCCTCAAGTCCTGTGCAGACCAGCTGTGTGGGATTGTGACGTATATCTTCAACATGAGCCTGAAACTGGGGAGGGTACCACAGCTGTGGAAAACATCTTGTGTGGTACCTGTACCAAAAACTTCCCACCCCAAAGACCTGAACAGCTTCAGACCGGTGGCCTTGACGTCCCACTTGATGAAGACCCTGGAGAGACTGCTCCTTGCTCATCTCCGCCCCCTGGTGGAACCAGCGATGGATCCACTCCAGTTCGCCTACCAGCATGGCATTGGGGTGGAGGATGCGGTGATCTTCCTCCTTCACCGTTCTCTGTCCCACCTGGAGAAGCCCGGGAATATGGTGAGGATCATGTTCTTTGACTTCTCCAGTGCTTTCAACACCATCCAACCGATGATCCTGAAGGACAATCTGCTGCGCGCAGGGGTGGACCAGCACCTGTCATCATGGATCCTGGACTACCTCACGAACCGGCCTCAGTTTGTGAGAACCCGGGACTGTGTTTCCGACACGATCATCAGTAGCACGGGGGCCCCCCAGGGAACGGTGCTGGCTCCCTTCCTGTTCACTCTTTATACTGCGGACTTCTCACACAACACAACACATTGCCATCTACAGAAGTTCTCTGATGACTCTGCGATCGTTGGTCTCATCTCCAGCGGAGATGAAGCTGAGTACAGAGGGCTTATCCAGGACTTTGTGGACTGGTGCCATCGGAACTGCCTCCAGATCAACGCGAGGAAAACTAAGGAGCTGGTGGTGGACTGCCGCAGGCATGGGCAGCCCCTCACAGCACCAGTAAATATACAGGGAACAGACATCGAGATGGTGACATCCTACAAGTACCTGGGTATTCATCTGAACAATAAACTAGACTGGTCACACAATACTGACGCACTCTACAAGAAGGGACAGTGCAGGCTGTTCCTGCTGAGGAGACTCAGGTCTTTTGGTGTACAAGGGGCGCTGCTGAAGTCATTCTATGACACGGTGGTGGCATCAGCCATCACTTTTGGAGTGGTCTGCTGGGGCAGTGGCATTACTGCAGCCGATAGGAAGAGACTGAACAAACTGATTAAGAAAGCTAGCTCTGTCCTGGGGCAACGCCTTGATCCGATGGAGGAGATAGGAGAGAGAAGGACGGTGGCTAAACTGTCATCTCTGCTGGAGTCCGAGTTCCACCCTATGCAAGACATACTGGATGCACTGAGGAGCTCATTTAGCAGCAGACTACATCATCCCAGGTGCACAACCGAGAGGTTTCGTAGGTCCTTCCTACCAACGGCTGTCAGACTGTACAACCTAAGCAGGGCTGCTCGCAGAGATAGCAAAAAGACCTAACAAACTAATAGTTTTTTTTGAATGCAAAAGATGCAATAGACTTACACAATGGTCCTCTCCGGCATACAACTAGGAACATACCGGTCGCTATGGAGGGTGAGAATATGTATGGGCACATAATCATACCATGTAGGATAACTAAATAGACGGTTATGCTGTTTCATCCCACCTAGCAACAATGCTCTGCACTGTGTGTGTTTATATATTTACATGTTTATTCCATCTAGCTACAATGCTCTGCACTGGGTGTGTTTATATTTATATATCTATATATTTATTCCATCTAGCTACAATGCTCAGCACTGGGTGTGTTTATATTTATATATCTATATATTTATTCCATCTAGCTACAATGCTCCGCACTGTGTTTTTTATATATCTACATATTATTCCATCTAGCTACATTGCTCCGCACTGTGTGTGTTTATATACTTGCATATTTATTCCACCTAGCTGCAATGCTCCGTACTGTGGGTGTTTATATATTTACATATTTATTCCATCTAGCTACAATGCTCTGCACTGTGTGTCTGTGTGTGTGTGTGTGTGTATATATATATTTTATAGTAATATGTACATATGTATATTAGCTGCTCTTGCTTGCTTGTTTTTTGTTTTTTTTTTCTTGCCTTCTGATTGTTGCTCTGAGTGTTGCTATCCCTGTGCTGTTGCAATCCTGGAATTTCCCCGTTGTGGGACTAATAAAGGCTTATCTTATCTTATATAGGTCTTTCAGTTGTATGTCTAATTGAAATTAATTAACCTCCAGGCCTATGTTAGGCTAAACCACATTTTGCTTTAGAGGACTAGATTATTCCATTGAGATTTAATGGGTTTTCTTGTCAAAGCCAAATCAAAATAATGAAGGTTTAATGAGCTTAATGACTTCAGTGAGTAAGCAGCCATACTCTGATTAGATCCTGTTCATCCCGCAGGCCTTTAGGGAACTAGATGAAAGGGAATTTTTGGAGGGATGAATAAGTTAAATTCTTCAGCCGAATGTTTTGCATAAGCACAGGTTGTGATGGCGTGTAGAGAGGTTCCAAGCTCTCTGATGGTATTACAACCATATTAGGCAACATTGTAGAGCACAAAGTAGTCCTGTTCTGGCTCATAATATCTTTTTTTCTCTTTTAAAATACCAGTAGTTTCATCAGCAAAGTTCTGTCCAAGCTTCAGGATCAAATGGCTTCTTTATAGCATTTCCAAAGTGTATTCTGTTTTCAATTTAGTCTGACTCAATCAAACGGCCTTGTTTAAATGTCTCCTTCAGCTCAGACAAACCATCTCTCAGTGTGAATGTTTTAACATAGCTACTGTGTACAGTAGGGGGTTTGATATTTTTTGACAAGTGGGATGGGGGTATGCACCAATTGAGCATGAGGTACAAATAATAAACTAAGTAATTACAATTTACATACACGGAAAAAGCATTTAACCAACAGCCAGATGAGTGTTGCTAATTTACAAGAAAAAATAAGTTGAAAATTTACAGGAAAAAAATTGCAACTTTTTGAGAAAAATGTTGCAATTTTATGAGGAAAAATTTACACATTTAGATGACAAAATCACAAAGTTATGAAAAAAGTTGCAAATTTATTTAAAAAAGTTGAATGTTTATAAGAAAAATTTGCAGATTTATGATAAAAAAGTTACAGATTTTTAAGAAAAAAGTTGAACATTTGAGAAAAAAGTTGCAGATGTATGAGGAAAAAAGTTGCAGATTTATGAGGAAAAAAGTTGCAAATTTACAGGAAAAAATAGCAAATTTACAAGAAACAAAACTGCATTTTTTTTAGAAAAAAGTCCCAAATTTTGAAAAAAACAAGTTGCAGATTTATGTTGAAAAAGGTTGAAAATTTATGAGAAAAAGTTAAAAATTTACTGGAAAAAATTTGCAAATTTACAAGAAAAAACAGCAAATTCATGAGAAAAAAAGTCATAATTTTTTAAGAAAAGTTCATATTTATAAGAAAATGTTGTAGATTTATCAGAAAAAAGGTGCAAATCTACAAGAAACATTTTGCAAATTTATAAGAAAAAAGTCACATTTTTAAGAAAAAAAGTTTCAAATCTACAGTGTTGCAAAAAAGTGTTTGCCCCTTCGTGATTTCTTATTTTTTAGTGTTTGTCACTCTTAAATGTTTCAAATCATCCAACAAATTTAAATATTAGACAAAGCTAACACAAGTAAAAACAAGATGGCGCCCACAGCGGCCGCCGTGGTGTATCGCTGCCCTTTAATTTTTATAATTTGTCTGTTTTTGTTCACTGATTGTGCATCTGCCGGTTCATACACCCGTGAAGAACTACTAAATATCAGGACTCTCACCCCCATGGACCTTCTTCCAGTTTTTTTAGCTCCTGCCGCTGATCTGATCCATTGTTTGGCCAAAAAAGCAAGACGGCGGAAAAGAGGGAAGAGAGGAGGGATTCTCGCTCGGCTACGAAAAAGAGGCTCGCGAACAGCCTTGCCTGGCATATTTCTATCCAATGCCAATTCTCTCCTGAACAAGGTAGAAGAATTAAGACTGCTGATGCGTTTCAAGGACCTCGCTTCCTCGTCTGTCATCTGCTTCTCTGAGACCTGGCTTAATGAGAACATTCCAGATAGCGCGATCAGCCTCGAGGGTTTCCAGCTGATTCGTGCTGACCGCGTCACAGAGCTGTCCGGTAAGTCTATCGGAGGAGGAGTGTGCTTCTATATTAACAACAGCTGGTGCTCTGATGTAACGGTGATTTCCAAACACTGTTCTCCCGCCCTGGAATTTCTTTTCATTAACTGCAAGCCATTTTATTCCCCGCGGGAGTTTGCCTCATTCATTCTCGTCGCTGTGTACGCCCCTCCTGACGCGGACACGCGCAAAGCTCAGCGCGTGCTCGCAGATCACATCCAACTTACGGAGCGGAACTTTCCAGACTCCCTGGTTATCGTGGTGGGCGATTTTAACCAGAGCAATCTGAGTCACGAGCTCCCCCGCTACAAACAGTGTATTAAATGTCCAACCAGAGGAAATAACACGCTAGATCACTGTTATACTTCAGTAAAGGACGCATATCGCGCTGTTCCCCGCGCTGCGCTGGGACTATCTGATCACGTGATGGTCCACCTCATCCCCACATACAAACAAAGACTGAAACTCACTAAACCTGTTGTGACCACCACAAAGAAATTGACCAGTGAAGCTGGAGAGAAACTGAACACATGCATGGAAATAACTGACTGGGACATGTTTAAAAGAGCCACACATGATCTTAATGAGTACACATACACTGTGAACTCATATATCAACTTCTGTGAAGAGCACATTCTCCCATCGCGCACCAGGATAAGATATTCTAATGACAAGCCTTGGTTCACAGCTAAGCTCAGACGGATCAGGAAGGAGAAGGAAGCAGCGTTGAAAAGTGGAGACAGGGACTGCTACAGGGAGGTCAAATATCGGTTTAACAGAGAGCTGAGGAGAGCTAAATCTGTATATTCTGAGAGACTCCAGCAGCAGTTCACTGCTAATGACTCGGCTTCTGTGTGGAGAGGACTGAGGCAAATCACCAACTATCGGCCTCAGGCTTCTAAAGGTCAGGATGACAAAGCCCTTTGTCAAAGACTGTCCCAACACTATGCCCGTTTTGACACCTCGTCAGCTGTGTCCAATTCACCCACTCCACCCAGCTCCACTGCCTCCTCAGCCCCTAATTCATCAAGAGCGGTCCCCCCCTCCTCCTCCTCCTCCTCCCCCCCTCCCCTTGTCATCAGTGAGCAGGACGTGCACAGACAGTTCTCCAGACTGAACCCGCGCAAGGCCCCCGGGCCGGACGGTGTGTCTCCCTCCACCCTGAGACACTGTGCGAAAGAGCTGGCTCCTGTCTTCACAGACATTTTTAACACCTCCCTTAAGCAATGTCACGTGCCGACCTGCCTCAAATCCTCCACCATCATCCCTGTCCCCAAGAAGCCACGGATTACTGGACTTAACGACTACAGACCTGTAGCGCTCACCTCTGTAGTCATGAAGTCCTTTGAGCGCCTGGTCCTGTCTCACCTCAAGTCCATCACCACACCCCTCCTAGACCCGCTGCAGTTTGCCTACCGTGCTAACAGGTCTGTGGACGACGCAGTCAACCTGGCCCTCCACTCCATCCTGCAGCACCTGGACTCCCCGGGAACCTACGCCAGGATTCTGTTTGTGGACTTCAGCTCCGCATTCAACACCATCCGCCCCGATCTGCTCCAGGACAAGCTGTCCCTGCTCAACGTGCCTGACTCCCTCTGCAGGTGGATCACCGACTTCCTGACGGACCGGAGACAGCATGTGCGGCTGGGGAAGTCTGTCTCAGACTCTGTTAGCATCAGCATTGGATCACCCCAGGGCTGTGTACTTTCCCCCCTACTCTTCTCCCTTTATACCAACTCCTGCACCTCCTCCCACCAGTCTGTTAAGCTGATTAAGTTTGCGGACGACACCACCCTCATCGGGCTCATCTCCAACGGTGACGAGTCCGCCTACAGGGAAGAGGTGGCCCAGCTGGTGTCCTGGTGCAGCCACAACAACCTGCAGCTGAATGCTCTGAAGACAGCGGAGATGATTGTGGACTTCAGGAAAGTCACATCCCCCCTGCCCCCCCTCACCATCACAGGCTCTCCCATCACCTTTGCAGATTCCTTCCGCTTCTTGGGCACCACCATCACCCGAGACCTCAAATGGGAGCCAACCATCAGCTCCCTCATCAAAAAGGCCCAGCAGAGGATGTTCTTTCTGCGGCAGCTGAGGAAGCTCAAGCTACCCACCAAGATGTTAGTGCAGTTCTACACGGCCATCATCGAGTCCATCCTCACCTCCTCCATAACTGTGTGGTACGCAGGAGCCACTGCCAGGGACAGACTAAGGCTGCAGCGCGTCGTGCGCACTGCTGAGAAGGTGATAGGCTGCAAGCTCCCATCTCTCCAGGACCTGTACATCTCCAGGACCCGGAGGCGTGCTGGCCGGATCATAGCCGATCCTTCACATCCTGGTCACGTACTGTTTGCCCCCCTCCCCTCAGGTAGAAGGCTTCGGTCCATTCGGACTAAAACCTCCCGGCACATGAACAGCTTTTTCCCCTCTGCCATCAGACTGCTGAACACTAAGTGACTTTTGACTCTCGTGCACTATGTACAGCAGCTCAACCAGACTCATGTCAATCATCACTGTTTTTCTGTTGCATTATTGACTGCACTATGTGGTACTTCACATTATCTGCTACATGCTAATTTTTTAAAACTGCCTTGACTAGTACTACTCATTATTACTAGTATTATTATTATTATTACTTATTATTACTTATTTTTCTACACTTATTGCACGTTTCTAGTCCTTTAGTTTTTTAGTTTATCCCTTTTTCTCATTATGTTTTTAATGTTGCAGCATGGCACCGAGACAAATTCCTAGTTTGTGTATCACATGAACAATGGCAATAAACCTGATTCTGATTCTGATTCTGAAGTAAACACAAGGTGCAGTTTTTAAATGAAGGTGTTTATTATTAAGGGTAAAAAAAAAAAAAAAAAAATCCAAACCTACATGGCCCTGTGTGAAAAAATGACCCCCCCCCCCCCACGTTAAAACATAAATTAACTGTGGTTTATCACATCTTTGGAAAGCTGAGTTTCTCTAGCCACACCCAGCCCTGATTACTGCCACACCTGTTCTCAATGAAGAAATCACTTAAATAGGACTTGCCTGACAGAGTGAAGTAGACCAAAAGATTCTCAAAAGCTTGACATCATGCTGCAATCCAAAGAAATTCAGGAACAAATGAGAAGCAAAGTAATTGAGATCTGTCAGTCTGGAAAAGGTTATAAAGCCATTTCTAATGCTTTGGGACTCCAGAGAGCTTCAGTGAGAGCCATTATCCACAAAAGGCGAAAACATGGAACAGTGGTGAACCTTCCCAGGATTGGCCGGCCAGCCAAAATTACCCCAAGAGCGCAGCGACGACTCATCCAAGAGGTCACAAAAGACCCCACAACAACATCCAAAGAACTGCAGGCCTGACTTTCCTCAGTTAAGGTCAGTGTTCATGACTCCACCATAAGGAAGACACTGGGTAAAAATTACCTGCATGGCAGAGTTCCAAGACAAAAACCACTGCTGAGCAAAAAGAACATAAAGGCTTGTCTCAGTTTTGCCAGAAAACATCTTAATTATCCCCAAGACTTTTGGTAAAATACTCTGTGGACTGACAACACAAAAACTGAACTTTTTGGAAGGTGCATGTCCCATTACATCTGGTGTGAAAGTAACACAGTATTTCAGAAAAGGAACATCATACCAACAGTAAAATGTGGTGGTGGTAGTGTGATGGTTCGGGGCTGTTTTGCTGCTTCAGGACCTGGAAGACTTGCTATGGTAAATGGCACCATGAATTCTGCTGTCTACCAAAAAATCCTGAAGGAGAATATCCGGCCATCTGTTTGTGACCTCAAGCTGAAGCACACTTGGGTTCTGCAGCAGGACAATGATCCAAAACACACCAGCAAGTCCACCTCCGAATGGCTTAAGAAAAACAAAATGAACACTTTGGAGTGGCCTAGTCAAAGTCCTGACCTGAGTCCAATTAAGATGTTGTGGCATGACCTAAAAAAGGCGGTTCAAGCTCGTTGTTGCTGCTAAGGGTGGCCAAACCAGTTATTAGGTTTAGGGGGAAATCTCTTTTTTCACACAGGGCCATGTAGGTTTGGATTTTTTTCTCCTTAATAATAAACACCTTCATTTAAAAACTGCATTTTGTGTTCGCTTGTGTTATCTTTGTCTAATTTTTAAATTTATTTGATGATCTGAAACATTTAAGTGTGACAAATATACAAAAAATGAGCAATCAGGAAGGGGGCAAACACTTTTTCACACCACTGTATGAGAAAAAGTTAAAAATTTCTAAGATTTTTTGCGGTTTTACTTTGAAAAGTAATGTTAGTTATGTAACATGATATAACTCAGCCACAGGGGGTGTACAAGCCAGTGTACTCCTAGTGCCAGTCCCAAGCCCGGGTAAATGGGGAGGGTTGTGTCAGGAAGGGCATCCGATGTAAAACCTTTGCCAAATCAAACATGTGGATCATGATGAATGAGACTTTCACACTGGATCGGTTGAGGCCCGGGTTAACAATGACCGCCACCAGTGCTGTTAACCGACAGGGTGCCGGTGGAAATTGGGCTACTGTTGGTTGAAGATCGAGGAGGTGGAAGGTGTGTTAGGAGGGAGAGAGAGAGAAAGGAAAGGTAGAAGTGTGGAGGTGAGAGTAGGGACATTAAATGTAGGGACTATGACTGGTAAAGGCAGAGATTTGGCTGATATGATGGAGAAAAGAAAGGTAGATATACTGTGTGTTCAAGAAACCAGATGGAAGGGAAGCAAGGCCAGGAGTATTTTAGGTGGATTTAAACTTTTCTACCATGGTGTAAATAGGAAGAGAAATGGAGTAGGAGTAATCTTGAAGGAAGGGTATGTGAAGAGTGTTCAACAGGTAAAGAGGGAGTCAGACAGGATCATAAGTTTGAAGCTAGAAGTCAAAGGTGTGATGTTGAATGTTGTCATGTGTATGCCCCACAAGTTGGATGCTAGGTAGAAGAGAATGAAGAATTCTGGAGTAAGTTGGATGAAGTGGTAGAAAGTGTTCCCAGGGCAGAGTGGTGATTGGAGTGGACTTTAGTGGGCATGTAGGTGAAGGGAACAGAGGTGATGAGGAGGGCCTGGGTAGGTATGGTCTTAAGGAGAGAAATGTGGAAGGACAGATGGTTGTGGATTTTGCTAAAAAGATTGACAAATACTTTAAGAAGAGAGAGGAACATAGGGTGACTTACAGGAGTGGAAGAAGGCGCACACAGGTGGACTACATCTTACGTAGAAGGAGAAATCTGAACGATAGGAGACTGCAAGTTGGTGGTAGGGGAAAATGTAGCTAAACAGCATTGGATGGTAGTCTGTAGGATGACTATGGAAAGCAAGAAGAGGAAGAGAGTGAAGGTAGACCCAAAGATTAAGTGTGGGAAGTTACAGAAGGAAGAAGGTCACACAGAGTTCAGGAAGGAGATGATACAGGCTCTGGGTGGTAGGGAAGAATTACCAGATGGGTAGAAAGGTATGTGGTGTATCCAGTGGACAGAGGAAGGAAGATGAGGAGACTTGGTGATGGAATGAGGAGGTACACGAAAGTATTCAAGGGAAGAGGTTAGCAAAGAAAAAGTGGGATAGTCAGGGAGACGAAGAAAGTAGACAGGAGTATTTGGAATCTAAGCGTATGGTAAAGAGAGAGGTGGCAAGGGAAAGGGAAAAGACATATAATGAGTTGTATGAGAGGCTAAACACTAAGGAGAAAAAGACTTGTATTGATTGAGTAGACAGAGAGATCGAGCTGGAAAAGATGTGCAGCAGGTTAAGCTAATTAAGGACAGAAATGGTAATGTACTAACAAATGACAAGAGTGTGTTGAGAAGGTAGAAGGAGTACTTTGAAGAGCCGATGAATAAAGAAAATGAGAGAGAGGAGGATGGATGAAGGAAAGATGGTGAACAAGGAAGTCCTGAGGATTAGTAAGGTGGAAGTGAGGGCAGCTTTGAAGAGTATGAAGAATGGAAAGGTGGTTGGTCCAGATGACATACCAGTGCAGGTATGGAGATGTTTAGGAGACATGGCAGTGGACTTTTTAACCATATTGTTTAACACAATCTTGGAGAGTGAGAGGATGCCCGAGAAGTGGAGAAGAAGTGTTTTGGCACCAATTTTCAAGAATAAAGGTGAGGCTCAGAGCTGTAGTAACTACAGAGGCATAAAGTTGATCAGCCACACTAAGAAGATATGGGAAAGAGTTGTTGAAGCCAGGTTAATAGGAGAGGTGACAATCAGTGAGCAGCAGTATGGTTTCATGCCAAGAAAGAGTACTACTGATGCAATGTTTGGTCTAAGAGTGTTCATAGAGAAGTATAGAGAAGGTCAGAAGGACTTGCACTGTGTCTTTGTGGATCAAGAGAAAGTATATGATAGGGTGCTAAGAGAGGAAATGTGGTATTGTATGAGAAAGTCAGGAGTGGCAGAGAAGTATGTGAGGGTGGTGCAGGACATGTGACATGCACATGCGAGATGGTGGTGAGGTGTGCTGTCAGAGTGATAGATGGGTTCAAGGTGGGGGTGGGGTTACCTCAGGGATCGGCTCTGAGCCCCTTCTTGTTTGCCATGGTGATGGACAAGCTGACAGATGAGGTCAGGCAGGAGTATCCCTGGACCATGATGTTTGGAGATGACATTGTGATCTGTAGTGAGAGTAGGGAGCAGGTGGATGAGAACCTGGAGAGGTGGAGGTATGCTCTGGAGAGAAGATGAATGAAACTCAGTAGAAGCAAGACAGAATTCATGTGTGTGAATGAGAGGGAGGCTGGTGTAACATGAAGATGGAAGGAGTAGAGGTAGTGAAAGGAGATGAGTTTAAATACCTGGGGTCAACCATCCACAGCAATGGAAAATGCACAAGAGAGGTGAAGAAAAGAGTGCAGGCAGGGTGGAATGGGTGGAGACGAGTGTTGGGGTGATTTCTGATAGAAGTGTAGCAGCAAGAGTGAAAGGGAAGAGTTACAAGGCGGTAGTGAGACCTGTGATAATGTATGGTTTGGAGACGGTGGTGCTGACATAAAGACAGGAAATGGAGCTGGAGGTGGTAGAGTTGAAGATGCTAAGATTTCCATTGGGAGTGACTAGGAGGGACAAGATTAGAAACGAGTATATCAGAGGGACAGCTCAGGTTGAGCGGTTTGAAGACAAAGTAAGAGAGGCAAGGCTGAGAGGGTTTGGACATGTGCAGAGGTGGGATAGTGGATATTGGACAACAGATGTTGAAGATGGAGCTGCCAGGCAGGAGGAAAAAACGAAAGACCACAGAGAAGATTCATGGATGTAGTGAAGGAGGACTTGGAGATAGTTGGTGTTACAGAGGAAGATGCAAGGGATGGAGTGAGATGGAGGCAGATGATCCGCTGTGGCGATCCCTAAAGGGAGCAGCCGAAGGAAGATGTTATGTATACTGGGGGGGACAATTCTCTCTTTTTTCCAGGTTGGCAGGAGAAATGTCCCCCCTTTCCCCCCTTTTGTGTTACACCTATGAATGGAATGGGGATAAGAGAATGACAGGTTAACAAGGGGGATGCTTTTGAGTCATTTTACTAACAAGGGGGATATCCCTTCCCCTTCTCCCCCCTCAAATTACCTACTGACTGTGTACAAATAGACTATCGTGTCTAACGGCATTGACAGAACATGTTGTTACCTTTTGACAATATTGCACTCGGATCCAAAAATTGTTCATCATGCTGGTACAAAGGCGTCTATAGAGATGACACTAATGTTTAACCAGTGATATAAAAGAAACATTTTTATGTTGTGCAAGATGGGAGTTCTACTCTCAGTTCTTGCTGCCTAACAAATAGAAAACTACATGTCAGGGAATACGTGTTTTGCAGCAGTGGCAGTTGTTGTCATCTGTTGTCATCCTGTGTGCACACCAATGTTTGTGTCATTTAGCAAAAACAAAGTGTCCCTGAATAAAAGCTGAAGCACCAAGATGTTATAAGTTGTATGTGATAAATGGAAAACTAAAATTTGCATTCTCATATGGACTTGTTTTTGGGTGAGGTCACATGTTGGGGGCATAACAACAGATTGAAAAAGATGGACCAGCCAATTAGTCCCCGTTATTCTATGTCACTATCAGACAATTAGGCTGATAATTCTTATATTAATTCTGACACAAACAGATGGTTTCAGAAAGATTGATCAATTTGCATTTCGCTACAGGCAGCAGTGCATGAAGTATTCCGTTTCATAGTAACCAAGTCGCCACCACCACCAAAATCAGTGACTGAAATGCAATGCAGAGAATCTAACTTGTTACAACATGAGATGTCTGATGATTTTTGCTGCCATTCAACAGTAAACCGCTACACAGCCAGACATAGACACAATGGCCCTCATTTGTCAAAGGTGTGGAGAAATCAGCGCACATTTAGGTGTAAATATGACCATTCAAAAAGGTCCATGTAGTATTTATGAAACCGTGAGTATCTGGTCAACCTCACTGCATGATGTTCATGCATTGATAAATCTGGCAGATTAAAATTATTGTAATTTACTGTACATACCACACCTATGCCTCACCTTCAGTATTTACAGCACAGAAGAACATAAAATGGCAAAGAGAGAAACGTTTCTGAAGTAGAAATTGACATCATTATAAGAGAAGCCAAAAATAATAAAGTAGTGTTGTGTGGCAACCTCAAAAGTCACTAAATGCAAAATAACCATGATTTGGAGGAGATAAGTGCTGCATCACACTATTGGTTTGACCAACTGATCCCCATTTGAGCATTATACAGCGGTGAAAATAAGTATTGAATACTTCAACATTGTTTTCATTAGTCATATCCCTGATGGAGCCATTGACCTGAGATTTTCATCAGATATCAATAACAACCCCAGTAATCCATACATACAAAAAAATCAAGGCAACTGTGTTCACAAAACAATAGGGATTGGAAAAAAAAGATTGATTTAGTGATGTATTGCGATACTTGTCCCTGGCGAAAATGTATCGATCCATAAACGCATGGATCGATCTTTTATTTTTAAAAAAGCGCACACATACACTTTTGGGTTATCAGTTAATCAATGGCGTTTTCAGTCCACTAGATGATGCAAAGCAAACACTCAAGTGAAGTCACAGCTTGTCTCAGTGATTTGCAGCCATCTTTGAAAGTGAGAAAGCAGTTAGCTCAAAGTTAGCTCAAATGTCGGTCCTTTTTTGGATTTTAATAACAAAGATGGATGGAAAAACCTTGACATGGCACACAACCCGTAAGAAGCCCATCCATCCATCCATCTTCTACCACTTTTCCAGAGGTCCGGGTCACAGAGGCAGCAGTTCAAGCAGAGAAGCCCAGACTTCCTTGTCCCCAGCCACCTGCTCCAGCCAACTACCAAGGCGTTCCCAGACCAGCTGGGAGATGTAGTCTTCCCAGTGAGCCCTCAGTCTGCCCCGGGGTCTCCTCCCAGTGGGACGTGCCCAAAACATCTCAAGTGGGAGGCGTCCAGGAGGCATCCTAATCAGGTGTCCAAACCACTTGAACTGGCTCCTGTCAATGTGGAGGAGCAGCGGTTCTACTCTGAGCCTCTCCCAGATGACTGAGCTCCTCACCCTATTGCTAAGGGTGAGTCCAGCAATCCTACGAAGAAAGCTCATTTCAGCCGCTTGTATCCACGATCTCATTCTTTCGGTCATTACCCAAAGGTCATGACCATAGGTGAGGGGTAGGAATGTAGATTGACCGGTAAATCGACAGCTTTGCCTTAGAGCTTAGCTCCCTCTTCACCACAACAGACTGGTACAACGTCCGCATCACTGCAGATGCTGCTCCGATCCATCTGTCAATCTCTCGCTCCATTCTGCCCTCACTCATGAATAAGACGCCAAGATAATTAAACTCCTCCACTTGGGGCAGGAGCTCATCCCCAACCCGGAGAGGACAATCCACCTTTTTCCAGCTGACAACCATGGACTCAGACTTGGAGGTGCTGATTCTCATCCCAGCCACTTCATACTCAGCGGCAAACTGTCCCAGTAAGACCTGTAGGTCATTGCTGGATGACGCCAACAGGACAACATCATCTGCAAACAACAGAGATGAGATCCTGTGGTCACCAAGCATGACACCCTCCATTCCTTGGCTGCACCTAGAAATCCTGTCCATAAAAATTATGAACAGGATCGGTGACAAAGGGCAGCCCTGGCGGAGTTCAACTCTCACTGGTAATGAGTCCCACAAGAAGTGCTGCATGAAAAAAGAAAAAAAAATACTTGGAACACGGTAGGCCAGCACACGTCTTGGAGCAGCATTAGCAACGGCTAGGCTAATGACACACCGGCAGAGAGCTTTTTCTACAAGCGTCTCTTAAGTTGGAATAAAAGGAAGTTGATAGATTAAAAATGATTTAAAAATACAAAAACAAGTTAAAACACAAGATTAAAATAATTTAAAAATATCATACTTACCATTAAAAAGCAGTTGAAACTCAAAGGAAATCCTTGTTAAAAAATGTTTTCAGCTGCTTTGTACAAGAGTCCACAGAGTCCGATAAACATAACTGGAGTGGGAGTCTATTCCAAACAGCAAAGTCCACCACCCTTCCTGTGTGCAGAGACATGTCTCTGTGGAAAATGAAGCCCCGAGAATAGTTTATTATATGAAAGAGATGTCAACAGTTTTACTTTGGGACATGATTTGAGGTTGAATAAGGTGAAAAAATTTGAGATAAATGGGATTGTGATAATCGATTATCATGATTTTCTTTGAATCATGATAGGATCAAATCGTGGCCCAAGAATCGCAATCCGAATCAAATCACAAGGTCCCTCATGATTCCCACCCCTACAAAACAAGTTATATTTAATAAAGTGGAATGACACAGGGAATAAGTATTGAACATATGAAGGAAAAAGAGGTGCAAAAAGGCATAGAAAGCCAAGAAACCAGCTGAAATCCATCAGAATTTAGGAAGCCACCCCATCCCCCATCAGTGCAAATTAATTTCAGCTGGTTAAGTCCTGACTCATAGCCTTTATAAAGGTCTGTGAATATCAGATTGTCATACCACAAAGAACTCATGATGGGTAGAAGCAAAGCACTCTTTCTAGACCTTCGCAACCTTATTGTTGCAAAACATAATGATGGCACTGGTTGCAGGCGCATTTCTAAACTGCTGAATGTTCCAGTGAGCACTGTTGGAGCCATCATTCGGAAGTGGAAAGAACATCATTTTACCATAAACCGGCCATGACCAGGAGCTCCTTGCAAGATTTCTGACAGATGAGTCAAAAGAATTATCAGAAGAGTTATCCAAGAGCCAAAGACCACTCATGGAGAGCTCCAGAAAGACCTAGAGTTAGCAGTTACTGCTGTCTCAAAGAAAACAATAAGTAATGCACTCAACCGACATGGGCTGTATGCCTGCTCACCTCGCAAGACTCCATTGCTGAAGAAAAAGCAGGTTGAAGCTCATTTGGAGCTTGCTGAACAACATTTGGGCAAGCCAGTAAAATACTGTGAGAATATAGTCTGGTCAGATGAGACCAAAATTGAACTTTCTGGATGCCACAACACACAGCATGTTTGGAGGAGAAATGTCACTGCACATCCCATCATAGTCTGGAGGTGGTTTTTTTTAGCACATGGTACAGGCATACTTCATATAATTGAATTAAAGATGAATGGACAGATGTACAGAGACATCCTTGATAAGAACCTATTGCCATCTGCCAAGATGCTGAAGATGAAATGTGGGTGGACATTTCAGCAAGACAATGATCCCAAACACACAGCCAAGGAAACTCTCAACTGGCTCCAGAGAAGGAAAATAAAGCTGCAAGAATGGCCCAGTCTGAATCCAATTGAAAATCTATGGAACGGATTGAAGATCAGAGTTCATAGAAGACACCCATGGAACCTGTCATAAACTCCCCGTCCGCCTCTCCATGGTGCACGGCGAGGGGAAAAAGGACGAGGATTTAAACGCTGGGTTACACCACACACACATTTATTGACACAATACAAATAAACACACAACAGCTCGGGTACGCGTAGAGTTCTCAAGGCCGCCCAACACACACACTGGAGGAATACAGCGGCGGACAGCGCACAGACAGATACTCACAGTGTGGGGGCAGGCCGAGTAGTCACAGCGACGACAGCGAGCAAACACAGATTCAGTCCTTCCTGACGTGACGGTGGACAGGGAAAACGACCATCCAATGCGTACAATGATCCAGCGGCGTCTGTTCAGCAAAGAGCTGCTTTTGTACAGGCGCCGCTGCCGTGACAAATACAGAACACCTGGGTGAGATGTGGGGAAGATAATTACCAGAATAGAGGGCAGCTGATGGAGTCAAGTGGAGAGCGAGGGGGCGTGGTCGAACCGACAGGCTGTCAGCAACGTGGGAGAAAGTAGATCAGCTCTTCGACAAACAGATGCTGGTCAGGCAGTGGCAAAGATATGGAAGTTATTGTACAAATACACCAAAAATGCACATAACCAGTAAACCAAAACCCCCAACGAGATCGAGACCAAGCTGGGGAAAGCCAAACCGGCTCGGCTCATGACAGAGCCCCCCCTTTAATGGGTGGATTCCCAGGCACCCCAGGTAACATCACCCCCCCCCCCCCAACAGGAGCAACAACAACAGACAACACAAACTCGGGTGGAAGGTAAGGGGAACAGGAAGGAGAGAACACAGTACCCCACCGAGGGTCCACAATTAACCCCCCAAGTCCACTGGCGTTGGGGCTCAGGAGGCTGCCCAGAGTCCCAGGCTCAGCAGAAGGGCCAGTGGACGGTGTCCGGCAGCCTGCCGGGAAATGTGGGCCACCTGACCCGGGGAGTCAATTTCTCTGGTGGCCGGCCAGTGTTGCTCAGCCACCAGGACTGAGGGGGTGAAGCAGGAAGCGGCCTGCCCACCAGAAGGCTGACCGATGTGTACCCGGACCGGAGAGAGGGAACCTCCATGGCGTCCTTCGGGTTGTCCACGGTGGCCCCCGTGGTGGCCCCTGGCCGGGCCGGCTCTGTTGCACCCACGATGGACTCCAGCGGGAGCCTAACTGCACCCACGGTGGCCCCTGACCGGGCCGGCTCCACTGCACCCACGATGGACTCCAGTGGGAGCCTAACTGCGTTCATGGCGACCTCCGGCTGAGGCTCAGCTGCGCCCATGGTGGTCCCTGACTGGGCCGGCTCTGCTGCACCCACGATGGACTCCCGCGGGAGACTAGCTGCCTCCACAGTGGCCCCCAACCGGGCCAGCTCTGCAGCACCCGCGGTAGCCTCCGGCTGAGGCTCTGCAGCACCCATGGTGGACCCTGACCGGGCCAATGCTGTGTTCTCGGGAAACTGATCGACCAAGGCGAGCACCATCCCGAGGAAGCAGCCCACCAGTGGAACAACAAGTGACGAGGGTGTAGTGGAGCCCTCCGGCAGTGTTTGACCATCTTCAGCGACCCTGAAAGAAGGCTTGGACAGCGGGCACAAAGAAAGAAGGTCAGGGTCACTGGCAGCAGCGGAGCCCAGCAAGGTGAGCTCAGGTACAGCTGATGGCTGCACCCGACTCTCTTCACCAAGAGCCAGGCATGATTTCTCTAAAGCGGAGTAAAGAAAAATGAAAGAAATCACTTGCCTGAACTTGAGCTCCACTGCGGTCGAGGACTCCGTCGATCCTGCTGAGGGCGATGGTTTGGGCGCTGACTCTGCTGTTGCGGCCTCCACAGCAGGCGTGATGGATGTTGCAGTCCTGTTGTCATCCAGAGTGTTCCCCAACGCCGGTGACTCCTCCGGCGAGGATTCTGGAGGTAGAGTCTCACACCGCACTGGACCCTGGGAGGCTGAAGCCAGGGGATGCTCCTCTGTTGGTGCAGGCTTCAGGTTGGTCCCAGCGCTCCTCCTCTGACCAAGGCGGCTCTGCGGGACTGGATTAGGGTTCTTTAGCGCCGCGGCCCCCTCCCTCCTCTGAAGATCGAGCTCCAGGGCCAATGTACGCTCAAAAGAGATAGAAGGAGAAATGGAGAGAGCAGGGGGGTTAATTTCTACTGCAGTGGTAGGTGAGGACCCAGCAGACTGCACAAACTGGGCCTCACTCCCGGGCATCAAGCAAGATGATTTATCAAAGGAATTAATAAAATGAAAACACACTTGCCTGTTAATCTCAGGAGCAGTGGTCTTGGCTGCAGTACACCCAGCCTCCTGCTTCCTCTCTGCGGCGCTCCAGGGTCCCTTGGGAATTCCAGAGGGGGCCGCCCCCGCAGACTGGGAGACAGGCAGAGGAGCGGAGGAGTTCCTCTGGCAGTCCAACGCTGGGTCACGGAGCCGTGGAAGAAACGAAGCCGGTGGGACAGGAGCTGACACGCAGAAGATGAGACGGGGCCTCTCTCGCCGAATTCTTCTGTGTGCAGGCGCCGGCCTCGCAACACACGGTTTGGAAGCAGGTGGAGGCAGAGGCAGCAGCGGAGTGAGTGAGAGAGCAATCACCCAGGGATGAAGGCGCAGGTAAGGTCTCCGCTCCACCAAGTTAGTTATTCCGCCCCAGCAGTCCATCTCATTCCTCCGGGAGGTACAGCTGCATGCGCAGACTGCCAAACCCTCGATCACCACGATGGCTTGGCAGTCCTCCCGGCTGCACTGTCTCCTCCATGCTGTTTCGCCAGCTTGAGGTATGACGAATCCTCCAAACTGGCGGGTGAAAAAAACAGTTCACCAAAAATGAAAGATGGGTGTGTGGGTAACCCGCTAAATCCCTTAATTAGGCTGGATCATTCTGTCATAAACTCCCCGTGTGCCTCTCCATGGCACACGGCAAGGGGAAAAAGGACGAGGATTTAAACGCTGGGTTACACCACACACACATTTATTGACACAATACAAATAAACACACAACAGCTCGGGTACGCGTAGAGTTCTCAAGGCCGCCCAACACACACACTGGAGGAATACAGCGGCGGACAGCGCACAGACAGATACTCACAGTGTGGGGGCAGGCCGAGTAGTCACAGCGACGACAGCGAGCAAACACAGATTCAGTCCTTCCTGACATGATGGTGGACAGGGAAAACGACCATCCAACGCGTACAGTGATCCAGCGGCGTCTGGTCAGCAAAGAGCTGCTTTTGTACAGGCGCCGCTGGCATGACAAATACAGAACACCTGGGCGAGATGCGGGGAAGATGATTACTGGGATAGAGGGCAACTAATGGAGTCAAGGGAGAGCGAGGGGGCGTGGCCGAACCAACAGGCTGTCAGCAACATGGGAGAAAGTAGGTCAGCTCTTCAACAAACAGCTGCCGGTCAGGCAGTGGCAAACATATGGAAGTTATTGTACAAATACACCAAAAATGCACATAACCAGTAAACCAAAACCCCCAACGAGATTGAGACCAAGCTGGGAAAGCCAAACCGGCTCGACTCATGACAGAACCTTCAAGATTTGAAGACAGTTTGTGTGGAAGAATGGGCTAAAATCACTCCTAAGCAATGTCTGCGCCTAGTTTCTCCATACAGGAGGCGTCTGGAGGCTGTTATTACCAACAAAGGCTTTTCTACTAGATGTGACCCATGCTGGCAAAATGAGTCACTTTGAGGAAATTATCAAAACTGAGGTAATGCTTTTTCCATATTCTGTATTGAAAGACCTTCAAAATGATATTTAATTTGTAGGGAGTGCGCAAAAACGGACACGGAAAAAGCTTATTTGTTTATATTTTTGCTAGGTTTAAAATTCGCATTCGGTTGGTGGGGAGTTACATCTTCCGCCAAAACATATGTATTTTTAGAAAGTACGATTTCTAAGCTTTACAGTGACCCCATTTACATGGTCACGAATAAACCAATTACAATCAGCTTTCTGGAGTTAGCTGATTATTCAAACTGTCATGTAAACAGAGTAATCCGATTATCTTTATCGGTTTATGAAAAAATGGATTAACACACCTAGTTTATTTGCCCAATAAACCATTTACTCAGTGCATGTAAACACCATAAACCGTTTTTTACCTTTATCGGTTTACTCCAGTAATTGGTTTACTCGTGACCATGTAAAGAGGATCAATGATACCAGGCACTCAGTGGAGTTTTCCTGGGACTTGCTGCTAGCAAAGAAAGAAACAGCCATGATTTATGACTTCTCCTGCCTGTAGCTCGTAATGACGCAGTGCGCATTCCGATTAATTTTGGCAGTACGGGTCACAAATGTTAAATGAATTTTACCAAGCGTGTTCAATGTTTATTCCCTATGTCATTCCACTTTATTAAATAGAACTTGTTTTGTGAACGCAGTTGCCTTGATTTCTTTGTATGTATAGATTATTTGGGTTGTTACTGATATCCAGTGAAAATCTCAGGTCCATGGCTCCATCAGAAATATGTTTCATGAGAAAAATGTTGACGTGTTCAATACTTACAGTACTTTCCCTGCTGTATGTCTGTATTGTCTGTATTTTTCTCTCCCGGCGCCATTCCGAGTCTTTTTCCCTTCCTCTCTCTTTTTGATCCGTCTTTTTTTTTTTTTCACTCCACTTATATCACGGACACACAAATCGTCCCAAATGTCTCCTGAGCCGGTGCACGGAGCCACTGTTTATAGCAGGATACGATACAGCAGGGAAGAGCTGCTAGCATTCAACCGCCACCCGGTCCCATTGGAAAAACTCGACATACCGAAAGAACTGAGGCGAAAACGCCGCGGCTGCCGGGCTGGAGTAAGGCGAAGGACAAAAAATATAAGGTACAGACCCTCCCTTCCATCTATTGTCATGGGAAATGTACGGTCGTTACTGGGAAAGGTAGATGAGCTAGCGGCTATCTGCCGTTACGATAGCACATATCGGGAGTGCTCTCTCCTTTTGTTTTCTGAGACGTGGCTAACTGAACTAGCAGCAGATGCTAACATTGAGCTGGAGGGTTTCCACATGATACGGGCAGACCGAACACCAGACAGTGGCAAAGCAAGGGGCGGTGGAGTGATAATGTATGTTAACAACAACTGGTGCAGACCGGGACATATCACTGTTAAACAACGACACTGCAGCAAAGACATTGAGTTGCTAGCTGTTAGCATGCGGCCTATATATCTCCCGAGAGAACACTCACACATGATCTGCATTGTTGTTTATGCAAATCCGACGGCGAACGCTGGGACAGCGCGTGACGTCATCCATTCAGTAACCAGCAGGCTGCAGACAGAACACCCAGATGCTCTTCTCCTCATCTCAGGCGATTTCAACCATGTTTCACTATCTCCCATTCTACCCACGTTCACCCAGTATGTCACATGCCACACTAGAGACAATAAAACACTGAACTTATTCTACGCAAACACTAAGGAGGCGTACACCTCATTACAACTCCCCCCACTCGGGAGATCGGATCACAACTTGGTTCATCTCCGGCCGGTGTACAAACCCCTAGTGCACAGACAACCTCCGGCCATGCGCACAGTGGAGTTATGGTCTGAGGAGACAATGGACACTCTAAAGGGCTGTTTTGAAGCCACCGCCTGGAAGCAGCTCTGCGATCCACATGGAGAGGACATCGATGGCCTCACTCACACCTTCACGGACTACCTCAGCTTCTGTGTGGACAAATCCGTTCCCACCAAGACCATACGGTGTTGCTCAAACAACAAACCCTGGATCAACCCTGAGATAAAAACACTTCTGAGAGAGAAGAAGAGGATCTTCAGGTCGGGGAACAGGGAGATGCTGAAGTCCGTACAGAGGGAGCTGAGGAGAAAGATCAGAGAAGGCAAGGACAGCTTCAGGAAGAAGATGAAGGACAAGCTGCAACAGAGCGACATCAGCGGGGTCTGGAGAAACCTCAAAACCATCTCTGGGCTCCAGAATACCTCCACCCAGGCCACGGGGGGCAGGGAGTGGGCGAACAACCTGAATCTGTTTTTCAATAGGTTTGACCAACCGCCCTCCCCCCTGACTGCACAACAACCACTGCTGCCTCTAAAGAAATCAAGTCCTGCTGCCCACTCCCCACTCCACCAACACCCCCCCACTCCCAACACACAGCCCCCCATCCTGACCCTGACCAGGACCCAGGTGAGGACGGAGCTGAGGAAGATCAAGGCGAGGAAGGCGTCGGGACTGGACGGCATCAGCGCAAAGCTCCTCAAGTCCTGTGCAGACCAGCTGTGTGGGATTGTGACGTACATCTTCAACCTGAGCCTGAAGCTGGGGAGGGTACCACAACTGTGGAAAACATCTTGTGTGGTACCTGTACCAAAAACTTCCCACCCCAAAGACCTGAACAGCTACAGACCGGTGGCCTTGACGTCCCACTTGATGAAGACCCTGGAGAGACTGCTCCTTGCTCATCTCCGCCCCCTGGTGGAACCAGCGATGGATCCACTCCAGTTCGCCTACCAGCATGGCATTGGGGTGGAGGATGCGGTGATCTTCCTCCTTCACCGTTCTCTGTCCCACCTGGAGAAGCCCGGGAATATGGTGAGGATCATGTTCTTTGACTTCTCCAGTGCTTTCAACACCATCCAACCGATGATCCTAAACGACAAGCTGCTGCGCACAGGGGTGGACCAGCACCTGTCATCATGGATCCTGGACTACCTCACGAACCGGCCTCAGTTTGTGAGAACCCGGGACTGTGTGTCCGACACGATCATCGGTAGCACGGGGGCCCCCCAGGGAATGGTGCTGGCTCCCTTCCTGTTCACTCTTTATACTGCGGACTTCTCACACAACACAACACACTGCCATCTACAGAAGTTCTCTGATGCCTCTGCGATCGTTGGCCTCATCTCCAATGGAGATGAAGCTGAGTACAGAGGGCTTATCCAGGACTTCGTGGACTGGTGCCATCGTTACTGCCTCCAGATCAACGCGAGGAAAGCTAAGGAGCTGGTGGTGGACTGCCGCAGGCATGGGCAACCCCTCACAGCACCAGTAAATATACAGGGAACAGACATCGAGATGGTGACCTCCTATAAGTACCTGGGTGTTCATCTGAACAATAAACTAGACTGGTCACACAATACTGACGCACTCTACAAGAAGGGACAGCACAGGCTGTTCCTGCTGAGGAGACTCAGGTCTTTTGGTGTACAAGGGGCGCTGCTGAAGACATTCTATGACACGGTGGTGGCATCAGCCATCACTTTTGGAGTGGTCTGCTGGGGCAGTGGCATTACTGCAGCCGATAGGAAGAGACTGAACAAACTGATCAAGAAAGCTAGCTCTGTCCTGGGGCAGCGCCTTGATCCGGTGGAGGAGATAGGAGAGAGAAGGACGGTGGCTAAACTGTCATCTCTGCTGGAGTCCGAGTTCCACCCTATGCAGGACATACTGAATGCACTGAGGAGCTCATTTAGCAGCAGACTACATCATCCCAGGTGCACAACCGAGAGGTTTCACAGGTCCTTCCTACCAACGGCTGTCAGACTGTACAACCTAAGCAGGGCTGCTCGCAGAGATAGCAAAAAGACGTAACAACCTAATAGT
Source organism: Pholidichthys leucotaenia (assembly GCA_020510985.1). Taxonomy (NCBI): domain Eukaryota; kingdom Metazoa; phylum Chordata; class Actinopteri; order Cichliformes; family Pholidichthyidae; genus Pholidichthys; species Pholidichthys leucotaenia. The sequence continues at coordinate 342,697,213 of CM035840.1, forward strand.
TTTTTGAATGCAGAAGATGCAATCGACTTACACAATGGTCCCCTCCGGCATACAACTAGGAAAATACCGGTCGCTATGGAGGGTGAGAATATGTATGGGCACATAATCATACCATGTAGGATAACTAAGTAAACGGTTATGCTGTTTCATCCCATCTAGCAACAATGCTCTGCACTGTGTGTGTTTATATATTTACATATTTATTCCATCTAGCTACAATGCTCCGCACTGGGTGTGTTTATATTTATATGTCTATATATTTATTCCATCTAGCTACAATGCTCCGCACTGTGTGTTTATATATCTACATATTATTCCATCTAGCTACATTGCTCCGCACTGTGTGTGTTTATATATTTACATATTTATTCCACCTAGCTGCAATGCTCCGTACTGTGGGTGTTTATATATCTACATATTTATTCCATCTAGCTACAATGCTCCGCACTGTGTGTTTATATATTCATATATTTATTCCATCCAGCTACAATGCTCTGCACTGTGTGTCTGTGTGTGTGTATATACTGTATATATTTTATAGTAATATGTACATATGTATATTAGCTGCTCTTGCTTGCTTGCTTTTTTTTCTTGCCTTCTGATTGTTGCTCTGAGTGTTGCTATCCCTGTGCTGTTGCAATCCTGGAATTTCCCCGTTGTGGGACTAATAAAGGCTTATCTTATCTTATCTTATTGTTTGATGTAGATGATTGATTGATTAAATGTTGTCTATTTTGTCATTTTAAGGCATATATGTCAAACATAAGAATTTATTAATAACTATTTTAGAAGTTCAGAAAGATTCCCTTCACTAGCACAGCTGTCTGATGTTTGTGTGCATTGGCTCAGCTCAGCCACACTCTGGCAGTACTGTGCAGAAATGCATAGGGCAAAATAAAGTAATTTCCCCACACCTTCTCTGGTGTGTACAGCAGAATTTCTCTTGCTAATCTGGAGTATTTTATTTTAAACCAATGCGGCGCATCACCTCGGCTGGACACTTCTGTGTGCGTAAAGCTCTGTTGTAGTTCACTAGTGAGTTAACAGATAATTTGTAAAGGACAACGATTATCAGATACTACATAACACAAAACAGTCAAAGAAATACTTTTTAGAATATTATTTTAACACAGTACTCACACAGGACATTCCCTATAGTACAGATATAGATACAGTAATAACCTCAATTGCAATGGTAAAAGAAATTTCAGAACTAAAAGCTTGATACAGTGTCCTCCATTCTCCATTCCATCAAATAACTATAGTTTTAAAAAATTCTCCCTAAATCTGTTTTAATATTTGCTGCAGTGACATAAATATGGATAGAATGTTTATAGTTACTAAAAGCCACTGGCGGACCATGTATTTTGCCACTAGATCTTCAGTTGTGATCTACTTGATTTAAGTGCCATTCATACCAAGTGCCATAAAAATAGCCTATATAGTAGGGCCGTCCACACAAAGCATGTTAAAGATAACTTTATAAAATTATAGTTTGAAGAACGCTGAAGCATGCCGATATATGGCATTGTTCGCCAAGCTCCTCTGAAAATTGATTTTCAGCGTGCTGAAAATTTTCCGACATATCCAGTGTATGGCTGATATGTCCCGCATTCGTGGAGCAAAGGTTGTAGGGAAGTTATGCGTTCGTTCACACACGTTACTTGTCAGCGACTTATAGTTACTCAAAAGTCAAAATACGTCGAGATTAATGTCTAGTGTACCCAAAAATGATTTCTAACATGAGTAACGCTCTTTGAACCTATGTGTAACTTACTGAATGGGTTTCTAACTTACAGCTACCCTATAATGACGTATTTGCAGCATTGATTCACAGGAAGAACTCGTACAGAGCTCTGCTGCTGCCTGCAGCGCATACATGCGCACACACAGAGCTAAGCATATGTATTTGTTCGTATAACGGGACCTGTCGGGGATGTATATGAGCACTTTCAAGCTACAGGATTTAAGATCCAAATCACTGTTTAGCCCTCCCCCGTTTTTTTTCCATTTGACTGAAGTCTGTACAATCAGCTGTCCAGTGTTGTTCTGATAGATATGCCAAAATGTCAGAACACCGGAGGAGGAAGATCCGATCAGCTGATCACCTGAAGCACAGAGCACAACTCTGGCTTGGCTGTGCCTCCCAGCAAAATCACACTCTGTGCATTATCTTGTTTTTTTCACTTTATTTAAAATAAACTTTTTTATCGCCATCAGTTCGTGTGCCTTTGAGCCAGGTTGTGACAACCGTCATCTGACAGGCGTGACTGACCTGACAGATTTGACAGCTCTGCCAGGTCGGTCACGCCTGCTGCCTGGTCTTTGGATGGGAGAATCATCTTAGTTGAACAGAGATGATCTCTCACACACCTAGGATACCTGGATCGGGAGGCAACGGCAGTTTGGCATGACTGCGCTATGCAGAAATTAGACTATTGTTGCACATAAGTTATGAATGTCGGCAACACGCTAAGCATTAGTTGGTTTAAGTTACTTATAAGTTATGGAAATATTCTATATAAGTTACTAATATGTTATGTATATGTCCAAGTTGTTATGGATACGTGATGCATACAGCCAAAACTGAAAATTTCGGCGTATCCCACCATTTTAGACCAATTTTTATATGTTTGGCAAACGCTGCTTAAATTGTCATTGTCATGGTGTGACAGTACACAGCTCAAGTTTGCAAACCCTGTCTGGCTCCAAGTATCTACTCGATGAGTTGCAAACAACAGGCATCCCCAGCAAGATAATTTCCAGCACTCCTCAGAGCCTGTAATCCAAGGGTACCGCTCGTTGTTAATATGGAAGTGAGGGACAAATCCTTTCCCCAGCTGAGATGGGGCTGCTAGCTTCAGGGTTGGCCGACCTCTCTTTCACAATGACCAGATTTTCTTGTAAAGTCCATCTGGAAAATTCATTTTTTAAAATATCAAATCACTTAAATATCAAATCATTTTCCTCTCCCTTGTCAGCCATTGTGGGTGGAAGAACAGCTATTATATTTAAACAGATACAGTACATTGTAGCTGCTTAAGCAAGTCCTTGCACCAGCATTTTGCTAGCTAGGATCCTCTGCATTGTGGATGGAGGAGTCTAACTATCCAATTGAAAGATGTGAAAATGCAGACGTTCTCGAATGCCTTCTATGCGTACCTCTGGATGTACAGAAGACATCTGATTGGTTAAAGCAGCAGGATAAGTTTTAATAGTTAATTTAACCTACAGAGTGCACTGTTCATTCCTGAAGGCCCAAGGCAGCTTTGTTTGACCCTGGCAACACAGATGGCTGAAATATGATTGGACAAAAAAAACTCTTAACATGCATTACACTACTGGAAGGAGTGCAACCAAGAGAAAAGCTACAAAATAAAGAGAATAGACTATTGGGAATAATTTAACACATCCTCAAGGAACAGATACAAGAATGTAGGTTGTAAATGTAATTCTGATAGTGTTTAGGCCAGCAGAGAAGGCTTTGCTGACCCTGAGGGTCCACCACTGCTAAAAGCAACCTCTTTAGTCTTTACAGTAAATTGTCAGAACTCTGATCTAAATATAATACAAGGTAAACAGATCACTTGAAAGGTTGTACTGCCCGTTATAGTTTGATATGATCAAATAATTCTCCCACACAGCCAGGTTTCTCTGCTGCACAGTCTACAGATGACCTGAAAATGTACATACACAAGTTCAGAGCTGTTGTAGGATTTGAGCATACCATGCAACCCCGTTTGAACTGATAAATACTGAACTTTGCGTTGAAATGATTGTATGACCACTTTTCTGTCTTACACACATTTGAAAGATGAGGGCCAGTGAAACAGCCTAAAAAAAAAAAAAAAATATGGTTTCCACCTGTTCCATGTTTTCTTTTCAGACTTTCTTACATCTGCTCCAACATTGGTATTTGTTATTAAAACATAAACAGCTAAAGGAGGGTCAGTACATAGAGTAAATGCAGTTTCATCATCATCATCATCTGGAGAATCTGCAGAGTTCATATTTTTGCAGAAGTCTTCAGACTGTCTCGTTACCAACACATTCCACAAGGGAGGGTATGTAATTTCTCCATATCACAGCATTAAGTATGAAATCCAGCTAGTTTTCATATGTAAATCCTATTAGCTTATCATTAGCCTATCAGTGTGATGCTGTATGAATCAGACAGATGTGAGTCATTCTAAGGACAGCACTAGTTCACTATTGTTTGTTTTTTTTTTCTCAAACATTCATATTGTGTTTACAAAACTGATTCCTTAAGCATATCTGGAAACTGAGTAGAAGATATGTGTAAAAGCAAAACTGCCAAACAAGGATTAAACTAGTGAAAAGGAAAAGCAGAGACTAGCCTAAGGTCTACCATGCTAAAGCGGGTAAGCTACACTGATCATCCAATTCATTAACTATAATTAGTGTTGTATTACTCCAGATTGGTCTTGGTTTTGAGACCACATGTCAAGGTCTCCGTCTCGTCTTGGAATCAGCCATTTTTGCTCACTGTTGTCTCAGCCTCGAACAAAACAGACTCGGGATTTTAAATCAAGAACATTCAAGATTAAGACTTGTTTATTTGTCCACATAATTAAGACATGCTTCTTGCAAAATGGACCCAAGATGCAGACTTGAAGTGGGCAACAAGGTAGTGAAAAAGGTAAGTATTCTTATTGTTTTGCACGTGAAACAAGAGTGGCTGGTGCTGGCATCCCTGTGGAGATAGAAGTGAGAATGGTTTCACGAAATGTAATCAGTATGTACTTGAATTATATTTTTCTTACTTTTACAGGTGTGGTTATGAATGGTGAGTTTATCAAGTGCTCCAGCCAACTTTTGTGGTGATGATCTTCAGGTGAGAGGAGGTTGCCTGTAGGTGAGAGGAGAATGCCCTGGGCCTGGGGACTTGAGGTGAGGATTGTGATTTGATATTGCTCAAGACTTAAAATTTGTGCTGAAGAGGTTCTAGAAGAGAATGGAGATCCAGTAGTGTAAGTAGAGAGTCCATCCACAGTGATCCAGTCTGCCTCGGGAGAAATCCAGGTGGAAAAGTTCTTGTCTTCCCATGGAGGGAGAAGGTGAGGAAAGGCACAGTGTAGCAGGTGAGTACACTCAGGAGAGATCAACTGCTGACAGCATGAGTGAAGTCCAACAGTCCCACGATGAGAATGAAAACTGAGGTCATATTTAAAAGTGGAGACTGATGATGCACAAGTATGACAATTAGTGGAGCTGAGCAGGATGAGGTAATCAATTAAGGAAAGTGAGTGTAGGAGTGTGCTCAAACCAGGAAATACTACAAATTAGTATGACTAAATGGAAATATTCCCCTTAAATATAGCGATAAAGTCATTTGTAGGTTTAATTTTATGTCACAGTTGCATGAGAAGACAAGGGGAAAATAAAGAGTTGCAACCAATCTGTTATTTAAACATTTTTCTGTTGATGGAACTTCTGAGGACATGTGGACATTTCATGTTATATTTTTACACACACACACACACACACACACACACTCTTCATTTTGTGTGATGATGTGGCGCCAAGCAAGCAACCTGAAACTGAATGTCCAAAAACCCAAAGAACTCATACTGGACTTCAGAAAGAACAGACAGGACCACACACCCCCTCCTCATAAATGGTGACGACATGGAAACTAGACCAGAAGCTGCTGCTGGCCTTTTACCACTGCTCAGTGGAGAGTGTGGCACCTGCTGTCTGGGTGTGTGGTACACTGGCTCCACAACTGAGAACAGGAAGGCTGTGCAGACGGTCATCAACACCGCCCAAAAAATCATCGCCAACCCTCTGCCCTCCCTGGAAGACATCTCCAGGTCCTCCTGTCTCAGAAAGATCAAGGCCATCACAGGAGGCCCATCACATTCCGCCCACCACCTGTTCGACCTGCTTCCCTCTGGACAACAGTTCAGATCAATCAGGTCCCACACCTCCAGACTGACAAACAGTTTCCTCCCCAGGTTCATCCGAACTCCAGTCAGAGGCCCCACCCCCCGCTCTCCGAATGCTCACATGCACAGAACTGAGGACCTTTTCAGTTATCAAAATAATCACACCTGCCTTTGCACTCAGCACTTTCATGTATATTGACCCATCCATGAAACCACTACCATACCTGTGTGTATTTCCATAATCCTGGGTTATTTTTATTTCAGTCATGTGTTTAATCATGTGTTCTGTAACTGTTTTATCTAATCCTTCTCTCATACTTAATTGTGCAGTAGCCTGGTGGAGCACCCACAATTTCATTGTACTGTACAGCTGTACAGTGTGTGCGTGCATGCATGCATTGGTAACATACGATATCTTATATGGTCTTGGTCTCTACTCAGTCTCAATCTCTCTTGGTCATGGTCTTAACTTGGTCTCAAACTCTTTAAGTCTGAGTCTTGACTTGGTCTCAACGCAGTCCAGTCTCAGTCGTGTCTTGGTCTCGGTTAATGTGATGTTGACTACAACAATAAAAATAACATACCTAATACTGTGAAGGATCAACCTCAAATCAGCTCTGAAACTTGTCCAATGATCAGTCTGGAATGACTTGCATTTTTTTCCCCACCGATGTTTAGATGGATGGTAAAAAGTTGGTACCTAAGTACTCCTGGTGGGGTATTGTGATAGGAAGATCATTGTTATTCATTCAGCCCTCTATTTATTGACTGAATCAAAATAAGAACCTTGGGATTAGATGCGTGGCAGTTACAGGATCAGTCATGCTTTTTTCTAGTTTCATGTGCTCAGCCCAACATTATTTTTTTATCAGAATATTTTATCTAATTTATGCTGTAGTGTATATAGAAGTATCTACTGTAGATGCCAGTTTTATCTTCAGTAAGAGATTAGGTGGGTTAATGAACTTCTACAAGTTGTCACTGATTTACTTAGCAGGATGAAACATTTTGTCCAGTAGCCTCTATGGACTGTAGAGTCAGTATGTTTCCCACTCAACCAGTTTTAAAGCACTCTGGTCTGGCTACTATACCTCAGTGGCTGCCAGAAGGCTTTCAGAATATTAGTATAATAGTATCATGGCCCCTGTGTTTCAGCGAGATAAATGCCTTTTGGAATGAAATGATACAGAACACAATATTCACTTTATTTCTTCTCTCGCTCTCTCTTGCACCCAGGTGGCAGAGACTCGCTGCAAGAAGGTGTGCACCTCTAAATCAGACCTGAGGACCAATGACTTCAGCATCGTGGGCTCGCTCCCGCGGGACTTTGAGCTGTCAAACTTTGATTGCTATGGGAAGCCCATCGAAACTGGCCCCGGTCTCGGCAAATCCCAGGCTAAGAACAACAAGAAACCTCCGCCTCCAAAACCAGTCATCCCCTCAGCCGCCAAAAGAATCGACCTGTACTCCAGAGCTCTCTTTCCCTTTTCCTTCCTATTCTTTAACGTGATTTACTGGTCCATATACTTGTGATTCTCCTGATGTGACCTTGTAACCTGCGACTTTGTTTTTGTTTTGTTTTTTTAGTTCTTTCTTGATGAAAAATGTATTTAAAGACTCAGACTTTAATGTGAAACTTACCCAAACAAAATGGGAAAAAAATGCTGCTGAGGAAAAAGAAGAGCTTCCATATATTATTGTTAAAAAGATTATTAGTATTATTATTATCACATTTATCTTCACAAAAAAGGCAACTATCACCATTTGTGTATTGAACAATGATTCCAACTTCTCTTTGTTAACTTTCCTAACACTAATATTAAGAATCTTATATTTAGAAAAATATATATTATTTATAGTGGTGTTTGAGAGGTTAATACAGGAATGAAGGTGTAGTAATTGCTGTTATGATATGGAAACACATCTGAAAAGATTGATGAGGAAAGGAATATTCACAGAGCTACTGATGAGCATTTGCATTTTTTCCTCTCCCTTGCCCAGTGGGACTGTGCTTGCAATTAGATATGTTTAATAAGCATTTTATTTAAGCTTCAGTGCAAAGCAAAACATTGTAATTACCTTGCCTGTTATGATATTGCATGTATATGAAGATAAAGTATCTATATATAGAATATTTATTAAATTTAATTATTATTATGATTTGCTCTTGAGAAGATATGTGGATACACTCCTGTTCCTGTACAGATGGTCATGTGACACTGCCACTCCTCCAACCAATGTAACATTTGACACTTCTACTGTGTGTTAATGGGTCTCAGGTGAGCTGTGACCCCGTGTTTGTGAAATCTACAAGCAAAGAAAATAAAATGACAACAATAGGCACACTTTTTAAAAAAAAACAATCAAACGTATTTTCTGTACTTGTTTCTTTTAGTTCACACATGTCACAGCTTGGTTTTATTTGTTTGTGGTGACTTGGGGCTCAGTCTCACAGACCTGTACTTATGAACAGACCTGTGAATACCCGTGCATGCCTCTGTCCGCATATGGTGCAAGCGAGATGCAGGTGGTTAGAGGTGGTGATGCATAAATGCAAGTGTAGCACGTAGGTGCAAGTGACGTGCAGCTGTGGACAGGTGGAAAAGGGAATTTTAAAAAAAAAAGGGGGGGTTAGGGGTTAGGTGGTGGTGATGGCATCTTCTGTGGACCGGTTCTCCCTGTAGGTAAACTGGTGGGGGTTGAAGGAGGGAGGAAGACAGTCTGTGATGTGCTGGGATACCAGTCGCTCAAAACACGTCATGGCTACAGACGTGAGTGCTATGGGTCTGTAGTCATTCAAGCTGTCAATTGCGGACTTTTTGGGGATGGGGTTGATGGTGGAGGCCTTGAGGCAGGAGGGGATGGTGGCGTGTGTCAGAGAGAGGTTGAACAGCTTGGTGAGGATCTCTGCCAGCTGGTCAGCAGATGCTTTAACCACTGCTCCTGTGATGCCGTCGGGGCCAGTGGCTCTGTGGGGGTTCACTGCTCTCAGTTTCCTCCTCACCTCATGCCCCTGTAGAGAGACAGGGGAGAGGGGGAGAGGAGGAGGGGGGATGAGTTGGGGGGAGGGGGTGAGCTCAAACCGGGCAAAGAAGCTGTTAAGCTCCTCTGCCAGAGTGAGGCTGCTGTCTGATGTTGGGGGGCACTGGCCACTGTAGCTGGTGAGGGCCTGGATGCCTCTTTACATCTGGGGTTGTTGTCTATGAGGAAGCCATCCACTTTCCTCCTGTGCATTCTTGGCATGTGTTATGCCTCTTCTCAGGTTGGCTCTGGCAGTGCTGTACAGAGAGCTGTCCCTCTGCCTGAAGACTGAGTTGCAGGCTTTGATCAGAGCCTGGACATCACTGATCATCCAGGGCTTCCAGTTTAAGACCCGGATGTGTTTGGTGACTGTCACATTTTCTACACAGCATTTAATCTAGAAAAGGACAGACTCGGTGTAGGAGTCCAGGTCCTGCTGTTCAAAGATGTTCTAATCTGTGCACCTAAAACAGTTCTGTAGCTGGAGGAGAGCATTTTGAGGCCAGGTTTTAATTGTTTGTTTGGTTTGGGCGGAACTCTTCCTGAGGGGCGATGTAAGCAGGTATTAGAAGCATGGAGAGATGGTCTGATTGTCCAAGGTGAGGGGGGGTGTGGCTGTGTAGGCGTGCTTAATGTTGCTGTAAACATGATCCAGTGTTCTTTCCCCTCTTGTGGGACACAACGTGTTGGTGGAATTTGGGGAGTATACAGTCTTTAAGCATGCTTTGTTAAAATCCCCCGCAATAATGTGGACTGCGTCGAGGTGATCTCTCTGCTGCCTGCTAACAATGTGCTGGAGGTGGCTGAGTGCTAAGCTAATGCTAACGTCAACAGGAATGTAAACAGCTGTTACAACTACTGCCATTAGCTCACGGGGAAGATAGAAAGGCCTCCACAGAAAGGACATGGCCTCTAAGTCCGGTGAACTATGGCTTTGAATTATTTTGCTGTTATTACACCAAGTCTGGAGTGCAAAAACACAGAGCCCTCCACACCTTCCCTTACCAGAATCGGCGTTGCAGTCGAAACGGTGTGTAGTTCGGCTGCGTAATTCCACAGTGGCGCCTGGGATAAGCGGGTGAAGCCAAGAATTGGTTGCAATCAGAATACCACAGTCTTGGACGTAGCGATTGTAGATGATCTCCAAATGCAGCTCATCCATTTTGTTGGCGAGGGATCTGGCATTGGTGAGGAAGATTGAAGGTAATGGAGGTTTGGTGCATAGTTTGCGCAGCTAGGCACAGAGGCCAGTCCTGCAGCCTCATTTCTGCTTCCTCTCTCGTCGCCGTCTGTGCCGCTTGCAGGGCCTGATAACAATCCACGGAGCGCCCAGAGGTCTGGCAGTCTCCTCAGGGATGTGGTGTTGATTACTGGAATAAGCACTGGAGATGTTGAAGTTTAGTTGGCGGCCAATGTCTGGAAGTTCCTGGCGACTGTAGGTAATTAGTCCGTCACAGAAGGAGGACAAAAAAAAGTCAGGAAAAACACAAAAACAAGCACAGTAGTCCCAAGCGTCTAGCCACAACATGTGAACGCGCCGCCATTATAGTACCAAATTTTGGGCCCCGGGTACAGCACTGTGTGGGGGCCCCTCAAACACAAACCAAATTTCATTTTAAAGGTTTAAGATGGAGCCATTTCATAGTAAGCTCCACTGAAAATTTGATGCTAGAATATGATTTGCTGGGCAGATTTAATGATTTAATGGGTAGCTTCCCTTGAAAAATAAACATCTGTTCAAAACACAAAAAAATCTTTGCAAAAATATGAAAAAGCTTGTTTTTCAAAAAATAAAATATTAAACCTCCATTCAAATAAATAAATATTTGCAAAAAAAAAATTAAAAAGTCTATTCTCCTTGTCAGTAAAATGAGGCAAAATCCTCCCTTCTGTTAACCTGCCCCCCTCCATCCCCATAAAGACTGTAAGGATAGTTTATACAGGGAAACTTGTTTATCAGTGGAAGGATAGGAACACATGGACAAGAAAAGTCATGAAAATTCAAGGAAAAAGTTGCAAGTTTTATAGAAAAACTTTATAGGAAAGGTAACATGTTTATCATAAAACATGACTAATGTTTACAACAAAAACCTCACTAATTGGTGAGAAAATTGTACATTTACGAAAGAAAAAGGTTAAAATGTTTCAGATTTTTTTTTTTTTTGTAAATTTGTGATTTTACTGTTGTAAATTTCATTTTTTTCTTAGAAATGTGTGGTGGGGGGTTTCACCATTTGGAAGCTCTGGTTTTTCTCATGAAAATTGAATGTTTTTCTCATAAACTTGGGAATTGCTTATAGTAAATATGTGACTTTTTAAGTTGTAAATTACCATTTTTTAATTATATGTTTGCACCTTTATTCTTGCTAGTTTGTACTGAAACTACATTCATACCTTTGTAGTTCTACCAAATGTTAACTAAGAAAATCACTCACAACCCCCTTGTTAAAAAATAACGAATCACCTACTGCCTGTACTTTCACAAAGCAATAAATAAATAAACGTAAAAGGCAGGGTTTAGGGTTGCAATGCACTAACCTGGCCAAGGAAGCAGACGTGCTGCAGGCATAGGCTGCAGGTCGCTGTCTGACTGGTGCTGCAGCAGAGTCAACCGGGTGCAGGTGTGAGGACTAAACTATTTTGCATCTATTTAAAGAGGTCACAGGAGCCTCAAACAACATCCATCGTGACTGTTCATGCAAAATTCAGTCTCTCAAACACTTCATTCATCCAAGGTGAATTTTGCTGACATTAATTAATTAGAAATGAAAGAAGGCAACACAGCACCCCACCCCCCACCCCCAAGTCCGATGTCCCTGCTTCCATCTGCCACATAGAGGTATTCGTAGGTATTCACACGTGCAGGTCTGTGCGTTTGGGGCTTTAAAAATAAAGAAAATATTTTGTGTTCCCAGTTTCCGCCCCTTTGCATTTTCTTGCCACGTCCTGTACACAACATCTGCCTTTTTCACCAAGGCTTGACCTCGCCTAATCAGCTCAACCAGTCATCACTTATTGATGCAAACCTCTTCAGAAAATGACCCTTGGCCACGTTGTGAAACTCCTCATATGAAATGTGTCTCCGGCTTAATGAAGCAAGATAGATGCTGACCTTATGTCACACGAACCGGTCCACAGCAATAAAGTCTGACACCATTTAAAGCAGGAGCTGCTCATGGAAAGAGAAGAGGATTTGCATGCCTTCCTCCCCTCTCTCTAAATAAGAAAACAACACTTTCTTTCTTTTTTTTCTTTCTTTCTCTCTCTCTTTCTCTCTCTCTCTCTCTCTCTCTGGCTGCCATGGTTACAGACGAGAAATAATTTGAGTCTGTCACCACCAAGCAAAAAACAGCGTGAGTCACTGAGTGGGAGTCTTAGGAAGACTAGAATCAGGTGAGGAAAAACCTGTTAAACCACAAATGAACCACAAATCATCAAGAGAAGTGCATCTTTTACACTGTCTAGATGTAAAAGTGGTCCATTTTGGCTGAGTGGGAGACACATTTCATCCCTGACTGAATCTCATAGGAGACATTTGGCATTGCAGCGCCCCCAAATGGCCACATGCATATATCTTTAATGGAATAAGGGAATAAAATCCCTACTGGGAGGACAGACTAGATGTAAAATGTGCAAATGAGAGATATGGTGTTGCTAGATTTCAGTATACAGAAATACCAGTAGTGCATGGTTTTCTTTTTGGCTAAATTAATGGTAATTCTGCTTTGTAAAATTAAGAATTACTCCCTGGCAGAAGAGATCTTGTTTCTCAGTGGGGCCTTAATGGCTAAATAAAGGATAAATACAAATAAATCAATAGATATTTTACATCAAAATCCTATAGAAAACTGAAGACTTTTGTTAAAACCTCTGACCACATTTTACATAATTTCAACTGTGGTTATCATCTTATGAAACAACATTGAAATATACAGTGTTAATGGCATAGATGCACAGCACCATGACAACAGATGTGCCAAATGCAGTTCTTATCAAGGCTGTGACTCATGTATCTGTGCCTGCGTGTGTGTGTGTGTGTGTGTGTGTGTGTGTGTGTGTGTGTGTGCGCGCGCGAGAGAGAGAGAGAGATGCTCCACCTTGGCACCCCTGCACCCTGCTAGTGACACCCTACTTTAACCTATATCACGCAGGGGGCTTTCTGATCCAACATGACCTCTCACCGGGCATCCACACAAGCCACCGGTGCAACCATCCCGACAGGCAGGCGATGATTAGTGGAGGAACAGCAGGGGAGGAGAGGCCACGGGGCTTATAGAAAGCTCATTTACTTCAAAACACACGGCAGCGTTGTGCTTCTTCCAGTCCCTCAAAAAGAAATATGTTGTCACAAAATGCAATGGAATGCCCTTAGTATTCTGAACTATAACACCTTCCATCATTTTCTACATTTAGTCTCCACATTATATTTGTTTGCTTGGTTGTTTATTTGCTGTTTGTAGAAGCTAAAATGTTTTCAGTTTGGGGAAAGCACACACCCCCAACTCCTTCACGTGGCAGATTTTTCAGGACTCCAAATATGGAAACCTGGAAGGTGTGGAGGATGTAATTTCCTGCCAGAGGTGGAAAAAACTTAGTTCCAGCCAGAATGAACCAGTTTGTAAAAAAGACCGTGACCATGGGTTCTGTCATCAAAGTTAGTTCTGCACAATCTGGAGAAAGGGGAATGAGGAGACGAGGATGAAATGGTCACTGTTTAATACTACCGATAGACCTGAATAGATACGTAGTGAAACTCAAACAGGAGCATCTGAGTACACTTTTTATGTGTAATTTTGCACCTTCACTGTTGCATTTACACATCTGTTTATAACCAATATCATTAAGGAACATAAACTGCAGCAGTTATGTAGGGACATTGTATTTGGGTGAAACAGTAAAAAAGTAGGACAAATAGAACACATGGAATACTGAAATGAAGTCAAAATTAATCTGCTTTTTTGCTGAAAATATGGGAATTTATTTACACTCCATCTGGTACATTTATTGGTCATTAAGTGCCTTCTGTAGCAGATTTGCTTTAATGAACAGTGTATACCAATAAATACCACTGTAAATGCACCAATGCTCATCTTTTTTGACAACTTTCATTGACTAGATTTTCAAGAGAAAGTAAAGAAACAATCTTCTTCTTCTTCTTCTTCTTCTTTCGGCTGCTCTCTAAAGGGAAAAGAGGAAGCCCACATCTTCTCTGTGGACTTCCTCTGTTCCTCCTTCCTGGCAGCTCCATCTTCAACATCCTTTGTCCAATATATCCATTATCCCTCTTCTGCACATGTCCAGACCATCTCAGCCTTGTCTCTTTTACTTTGTCTCCAAACCGCTATCGTGAGCTGTCCCTCTGATATATCCATTTCTAATCTTATCCCTCCTAGTCACTCCCAATGAGAATCTTAGCATCTTCAACTCAGCCACCTCCACTATGCCTCCTGTCTTTTTGTCAGTGTTACTGTCTCCAAACCATACATCATAGCAGGCCTCAGTACCATCTTGTAATTTTTCCCTTTCCCTCTACCTGCTATCCTTCTGTCACAAATCATCCCTGACACCCATCTCCACCCACTCCATCCAGCCTGCACTCTCTTCTTCACTTCTCTTGTCCACTGCCCATTGCTTTGGATAGTTGATCCCAGGTATCCAAACTCACCTACCTTCACTACCTCTACTCCTTGTATCTTCATCCGTACACCTACCCCCTCTCATCTGCACACATGCATTCTGTCTTGCTTCTACTGACTTTCATTTCTCTTCTCTCCAGTGCAGTACCAGTACCTCCACCTCTCTGGGTTGTCCTCCACCTGCTCCCTACTCTCACTACAGATCTCAATGCCATTTACAAACATCGGAGTTCTGCCATCACCATGGCAAATAAGAAGGTGCTCAGAGCCGATCCCTGATGTAATTGATTCCATCTGTCACTCATACAACACACTCCCCCACCGTCTTGCTGTCATCATGCATGTACCCTCACATATTTCTCTGCCACTCCTGACTTCCTCATACACTACCACACATCCTCTCTTGGCACCCTATCATACAAATAAGCTCTTCGATGTCCTGATCTTTGGGGGGGGGGGGGGTTCCAACAATTTTGTAACTGGGCCATACATTGGGACATTTTTTGTTCTTGCTGACTGAGTTTCCTTCACTGTGTATTTGGGATCATTCATATGTTAGAAGGCTAACCCGCATCTTATCCTCATCATCTTGGCAGATGGCAGCAGATTGTTTTCAAGAATCCATTAATTCTTCCTTTATTTATATGCAGTCTGCCAGTGATGCTTCCACCTCCAAACTTCACTGGTGGAGTAGTGTTTTGGTTTTTTTTGATGGTGGTGGAGGTGATGTGCAGTGTCATTTCTCCTCCAAACATGGTGTGTTGTATATCAGTTGTAATGCTCTATTTTTTATATCATCTGACGATACTGCATTCTCCCAGCATTTTGTGGGCTTTTCCAAGTGCTGCTTAGCTCACAATGTCAACTGCAAACATCATAATTCACTGAGAATCCTGCCTGATCTCATCTGTCAACTTGTCCATCACTGTAGCAAACAATAAGGTGCTCAGGGTCAATTTCTGGCTAGTTCCAAACAGTATTGATCATCACCCAGAGCAATTAAACAGCCAATAGTGGGAAATATTGTAGAAGAGTTTTACCTGTATTGTGTACACACAGCACCTACAGGAAGAATATGTGCAGGACATGTGAGTATTCAGAGCATTAACTAATATTTTATGCCTTTTAAGTTTAGACGAAAGCAAAAATTAAACTTTTGGTCACTAAGGTTTTGATTCAGTCCAAAACAATATATCAGCAATCACCAAAGGGAAGTGATGCCTTAATTAACTGCCGGTCTGTCTTGACTCTCTCTTGACAGTCAGCTGGTTCCACTCCCAGTAACTGCTTTTCCCACTCCTCGCCAAGATGCACCCAATCTACCTCTGCCATTAGTGCTTGTACTTAAGCTGCTCTTTGCCAGTCAAGCATTACGGGATTATTGTCCTTCACTGGGTTTATTCAACTCCGTATTTTTGCTACACTGCACATGACTAGATGACCTGCCTGTTTATTGGCACCGCATCACTCTGTGTGGTGTTTATCTTTCTCTGCTGCTAGTTTTTGTTCTGCTGGGACTATTGCTTGGACTTACTCGGACTGCTCCAGCCTTGTGAGTACAATCTCCTTCGCCCCTGGCAGCCAGTCCCTTCTGGTGGTTCCTTTCCTGGGCTTACTCTTCCGTTCCCCGCTGCAGTTCCACCTACCTGCACTTTGGAACAATTCCTCCTGTTTAGTACTCACCTGTGTTCTGTAGAGCGTCCTAGAAGTATTCCTTGTGTATCCTGTGTGACATAATGGCTGTCCCAGGGAACAGACACGGACTTGGAAATGGATACAATTATCCTTATTGAACCAGTGTTCGTGTGTGAGTGCGTGAATGTGTTGTGTTGTGTATGTGAGTGTGGGCTGGAGACTCTGAGCAGCTGGGAGTGAGCAGAGCGCCGTGCAGCCTGGCAACCCTATGGACGGAGCAAAGGCACACAATTAGCTAGGTGCAAGATGGATAATCACAAAGGTGTAATTGTGGCTTACTGTTCCAGGCAGATGGTGAGCGCCCGTTGGCCAGGAAGACAGCACCCGCTGTCCCAGCATCGTTGTAGCCATGCAGAGGGTGGAGAGGAGAGAGCAGAGACCGCCGCCAGGAGATTCCGCCTGTGCACAGGGGAATAGTGGAGAACAGGTGAGTAACGATGAGGCTTACTTGGATGGGAGAGGATTTCCTCCAAGTGTTGGTGGTGAGGTGGACGATCGTGGAGAGGTTTGGCTAGGAAGTCGTAGGAAGCGCTTCATGAAGCCAGGGAGACAGAGGGCTCCGTGGAGTGAGGTTATATAGTCCTGACCTGATGAGAAGCCGGTGTGCGCGCAGCTGTGGATGATAACGGCCCAGAGCGAGTCATCACAGTACTCCCCCCACTGAGGGGTGCCTCCTGGCACCCGATCCAGCCTACCTGGATGCGTCCGGTGGAAGTCCCTGATGAATTGTTTATCCAACACGAAGGATGGATGCACCCAGGAGCGTCACTCAGGGCCATACCTCTCCCAGTCCACCAGGTACTGCATGCCGCGACCCCAGCGGCGGACGTCCAGGATGGAGCTGACCTTCCACGCCAGGTCGCCGTTGATCACGACCGATGGAAGTGGAGACCTGGGAGGGGGACAGAGAGGACTGGAAAAGAAGGGCTTGATCTGGGACACATGGAATGTGGGACAGATGCGGAGAGGGGGGGGAGAGACAGGCACACAGCTACAGGACTAATAATCCGAACGATGGGGAATGGACCAATAAACTGTTGCGACAATTTCCTTCTCTCACCCTTCAGGTTAATATGCTGTGTTGAGAGCCAAACCTGCTGACCCACCTGGTAGGTTGGAGGCGGCCTCCTGCGGCGATTAGCGACTCTGGAATTACGTTCTGTCGTGCGTCGAAGCGCTGTTCGGACCGTCCTCCATATCCACCAACAGTGTCTCAGATGGGCCTGGATGGATGGCACGGCGATGTCCCCCTCCTCTTTGGGGAACAGCGGGGGGTTATAGCCCAAGGAGGCCTTGAAAGGGGACATACCGACGGCTGAAGACACCGTGGAGTTATGAGCATATTCAACCCATGGGAGCTGGGCGCTCCATGAGGCCGGATTGGACGAGACCACACACCACAGCGCAGCCTCCAGCTCCTGGTTAGCTCTCTCACAATGGCCATTGCTCTGAGGGTGGTAGCCGGAGGACAGGCTCACCGTAGCCCCCAGAGCATTACAGAACGACTTCATACCTGCGACATGAACTGCGGCCCCCGATCAGAAACGATATCCATAGGTATGCCATGAAGCCTGACACCATGCTGCACCAGCAGATCTGCCATCTCCTTCGACGTGGGCAGTCCCAGTAGGGGGATGAAGTGGGCAGCCTTGGAGAAGCAATCCACGATAGTGAGGACGACGGTGTGTTAGTTGGATGGAGGGAGGCCGGTAACGAAATCCAAGGTGATGTGTGACCAAGGTCTGCCAGGAACAGGAAGGGGATGAAGCAGCCCCGCTGGAGGAGAGGAAGGCATCTTGCCAGTGGCGCACTGAGGGCAGGCGCGGATGTAATCGGCGACGTCCCTCCGGAGCGATGGCCACCAAAACGACCTCTGGAGAATCCTGACCGTGCGAGAACCCCCCGGATGGCATGTCAGTCTGGAGGAGTGGGCCCAGTGGATCACCTCGCCCCGATCTGTGGATGGAACGAACAACTTTCCCGCTGGCCCCCCGCCCGGGTCTGGTTCCGCCTCCTGCGCCTTCAGGACCCTCTCCTTGATCTCCCACGAGAGGGCGCTCATGATATATGAAGACGGGAGGATTGGGAGAACGGGTGCCTCCGCTGTGTCAGGGGAGAACTGCCTGGAGAGTGCATCAGGTTTAGTGTTCTTAGACCCGAGACGGTAGGTGATGGTAAAGTTGAAACGGCCGAAGAACAAGGACCAGCAGGCCTGGCGGGCGTTCAGATGCTTGGCCGTCCTTAGGTACTCCAGGTTCTTATGATCTGTCCAAACAACGAAGGGTTGGGCGGCCCCCTCCAACCAGTGACGCCACTCCTCCAGCGCGAGCTTAACTGCCAGGAGCTCCCTATCACCGATGTCGTAATTCCTCTCCGCCGGGGACAGTCGGCGGGAGAAAAACGCACATGGCCGGACCTCCCCATCCACCGGAGAATGCTGGGACAACACGGCCCCCACCCCAGAGTCTGAGGCATCCACTTCCACCAGACATTGTAGCATGGGATCCACCTGAGTCAAGATGGGGGAGGACAAAAACCGGGTCTTGAGCTCGGCGAACGTGGCTGCAGCCTCTTCCGTCCACCGGAAAGCTGTCTTCGGGGAGGTGAGGCGGGTGAGGGGAAGAGCAATGACACTGTAGTTATTAATAAAGTGCCGGTAAAAGTTGGTGAAACCCAGGAATTGCTGCAGCTGCTTCTTAGAGGAGGGGGAGGCCAGTCCACAAGGGCCTTCACCTTGTCGGGGTCCGGGATGACCTCATTATGAGCGATGGTGAAGCCGAGAAATGAGGTCTTGGAGGTGTGAAACTCACACTTCTCAGCCTTAATGTACAGCTTATTCTCCAGGAGTGGCTGCAAGACCCGTCTCACGTGAACGTGGTGCTCATCCAGGGAATGGGAGAAGATCAAGATGTCATCGAGGTAGACGAAGATGAACGATCCCAGGAAGTCACGAAGAACATCACTGATCAGTCTCTGGAAGACGGCTGGAGCGCCGGTTAGCCCAAACGGCATCGCCAGGTACTCGAAGTGGCCACTTGGGGTCCGGAAACCAGTCTTCCACTCATCCCCCTCCCTGATCTGCACCAGATGATATGCGTTCCGGAGATCCAGTTTGGAAAAGATCGAGGCCCCCTGGAGGGAATCAAAAGCCGTGTCCATCAGAGGCAGCGTGTACTTGTCCTTGATGGTGATCTCATTGAGGGCATGGAAATCTATACACGGCCTTAGGGAGCCATCTTTCTTCCCTATGAAAACGAACCCGGCCCCTACCGCTGAGGAAGACGGGCGGATAATGCCCGAGCTGAGGGACTCCTTAATGTATGCCTCCATTGCTTCCCGCTCCGGCGCCGACAGGCTGTAGAGGCGGCTCGAAGGCAGCGGGGCCCCAGCCCAGAGATTGATGGCACAGTCGTAGGCCCGGTGGGGGGGGGGGGGGGGGCAACGCCTTGGCCTTAGTGAAAACTGCCCCCAGATCGTGATACTCAGTGGGCACCCTGGACAGATCGGGAGGAGGAGAGACGGGGGCGACCAACGGCATGGAGGGAGCACATGTGGCAGACTGGAGGCAAGCACTGAGGCAGAAGGAGCTCCAGGACACCACACTTCCTGTGCGCCAGTCAAAGGAGGGATTGTGGAGCCGGAGCCAGGGATAACCCAAGATAACCAGGGAGGAGGCAACCGTCAGGACAAACAGACTGAGATCCTCCCGATGATTTCTGGAGATGATAACTGAGACAGGGGCCGTTTGTTTTGTCACCATCGCTAATGGCGCTCTGGATAGAGCAATGAGCCATAGGGGAGTCTTCAAAGGATGGCAGGGAAGCCCCAGTCGGGTTGCCAGTTCCCCCGAGATGAAGCTCTGCTCAGCTCCCGAGTCAACCAGGGCGTGTGTGCAATGTTCAGTTTTATTGTGTATGAATCTGATGGGTATCGTACATTTGGAGAGGGGATTCGGCCGAGGTTGGTCCGTGAATCCCCCTACTCCGACGCACAGACCCCCTCTTTTGGCCAAACGGGGCAGGCTTCTAACTCATGCTCCTCACTACCACAGTACATGCACAAGACTAGCTCCCTACGACGCTGTCTCTCAGCTTGGGAAAGCTTAGCTCACCCCATGACCATAGGCTCCTGTGTGTCAGCTGACTCTAGGGAAGGCAAGGCCAGCAACGGGGTCTGGGGGGAGCGCAAGGCCTGGACACCCAAGTGACCGGAAGCCGTCCGCTCAGATGCCTGCTCCCTCAGCCTATTATCTAAATTAATGGCAAGAGAAATAAGCGCCGTTAACTTCTCTGGCTTCTCCCAGCGGACTAACTCATCCCTCAGGCTAGGGCTCAAGCTCCTGATGAAAATACTACACAACGAGACATCCTCCCACCCCACCTCTGCTGCTGCCACCTGAAAATCGACAGCATAGTCCGCCACGGACCTGCCCCACTGTTGAAGATTTAACAGCCTGGTGGTGAGCACATTGTCCTGGTCGGAGTGGTCGAATACCTTGTTGAACTCGCTAACAAACTGGCTGTAGGTTAAGTTAGCATAGCTTGCCCTAGCCATCACAGCGTATGCCCAAGCTAGCGCTTGCCCTCCCAGTAGGTTTGTAACATAACCTATCTGGCTATGGTCAGTTGGGAAATCCCCTGGAACCCGCTGGAAGACTATCTCACACTGGAGGAGGAACCCACAAGCCTCTCCTAGTTTTCCGCTAAAGCGGGAGGGCGTGGGAACAGGAGTGAGTCGGGCCAGGGTAGCTTCACTAGCCTGGCTAGCGGAAGAGCTAGCGGGAGCTGTAACACTGCTTGACGCCGGTGAAAACGTCTGCTGCCCTGCCAGGCGATCCAACCGGCTGTTAATTTGACTCAACTGATTCAAGATAACCTGTTGTTGGTAAGTAATCTGATCCACTCGAGCCCCTACGGTATTAAGTTGTTGTGCTAACGCGCTGTTCACTGGGTCGTTCTGACGGAGCCGTACTGACATAATGGCTGACCCAGGGAACAGACACGGACTCAGAAATGGATACAATTATCTTTATTGAACCAGTGTTCGTGTGTTAGTGTGTGAATGTGTTGTGTCGTGTATGTGAGTGTGGGCTGGAGACTCCGAGCAGCTAGGAGTGAGCAGAGCGCTGTGCAGCCTGGCAACCCTATGGACGGAGCAAAGGCACACAATTAGCTAGGTGCAAGATGGATAATCACACAAGTGTAATTGTGGCTTACTGTTCCAGGCAGATGGTGAGCGCCCGTTGGCCAGGAAGACAGCGCCCGCTGTCCCAGCATCGTTGTAGCCATGCAGAGGGCGGAGAGGAGAGAGCGGAGACTGCCGCCGAGAGGGACGATTCCGCCACCGGGAGATTCCTCCTGTGCACAGGGGAGTAGCGGAGAACAGGTGAGTAAAGGTGAGGCTTACTTGGTTGGGAGAGGATTTCCTCCAAGCGTTGATGCTGAGGTGGCGAGGTGGACGATCGTGGAGAGGTTTGGCTAGGAAGTCGTAGGAAGCGGTTCATGAAGCCAGGGAGACAGACGGCTCCGTGCAGGCCTGCAGGCAGAGTGAGGTTATATAGTCCTGACCTGATGAGAAGCCGGTGTGTGCGCAGCTGTGGATGATAACGGCCCAGAGCGAGTCATCACACTGTGCCTCTCACCTGTTGTTTTTGGACTGTATTATCACGTTTATACTCATCTGTTCACACTCTGACAGGCAGTGAAAAGTAAGCTAGGAGCAGGAAGACAAAAGAAGAGGAAAACAGCAGCCTTGTGTGTAGCAGAATGGTACGCACTCTGTTGGACAGAACAACATCACAGTGCCCAGAAAGACAGACCACGCTTGTGGCCCTGGAAATGAACAGGTACAATGTAGACATAGCTGCACTTAGTGAAACAAGATTGCCTGGATATGACAGCTTGGAAGACCATGGATACATCTTCTTTTGGAGTGGGAAATCAACTCAAGAAAGGAGAGAAGCAGGAGTGGGCTTTGCAGTTAGAAAGGAGATAGCAGCAATGCTTGATGAGGAACCGGTGCCAATCAATGACAGGATAGTGACTATGAGACTCCCACTACAGCGGAAGATGTATGCCACACTCATCAGTGTATATGCCCCAACAATGACCTACACAGTGGAGGTGAAGGAAGAGTTCTACAGTGATTTACGTGAGACTATCAGGCGTGTACCGACTGATGACAGGCTGATACTCGTTGGAGATTTTAATGCCAGAGTTGGTTTGGACACTGAGAAATGGAAAGGAGTGCTAGGCAGTCATGGAGTAGGCAAGTGCAATGCTAATGGAGAACTTCTACTTGCACTATGTTCAGAGTACAACCTTGTGATAACCAACACTCTATTTAAGGACAAGGACACACACAAGAAGACATGGATGCACCCAAGATCCAAGCACTGGCACTTGTTAGACTACATCATAGTAAGGCAGAGAGACATAAGGGATGTATTGGACACCTGAGCAATGAGAGGTGGGGACTGTGGTACTGATCATGTTATGCTGAGATCTAGATTAAGGATTTGCAGACGAAAACAGCACTGCAGGACGGGTGCAAAGCCACCACGGAAGCTAAACACTAGTACACTGAAAGGCCAAAAGAAGCAAGAAGAACTTACACAGGAAATGGATGAAAACTTGAAAGACTGGGACAGCAACAACTCAGAGAATGACATAGAAGAGAAATGGGCAACACTGAAGGATATGGTGTATCAGACTGTAAGTGATGTATTAGGCCACCCTGAGAGGAAACATCAAGATTGGTTTGATGAGCATGATGAACATCTGAAGAAACTACTAGAAACAAGGAATACAGCTAAGCAGGAAAACCTACAGTGTAACACAAGGTCGAAGAAGAAGAAATACTCAAAGGCTCAGAGTGAGCTACAGAAGTACACCACAGAGATGAAGTCCAACTGGTGGAATGAAAAAGCGGAGGAACTTCAAACTGCAGCAGACAGGAAGGACATGAAAACATTCTTCACAGGTTTGAGAGAAATCTACAGCCCTAAACCAAGAGGATTGATCCAACTAAAGGCTATGGATGGTGAAACGGTTTTGCAGGAGAAAGACAAGATCCTGGACAGATTTGCAGACCACTTTGACCCACTACTAAACAACCCTGGAGATCTCACTGAAGAGGCTAAAGAAGCTCTAGTGCAGTGACCAGCTGTATCAAGTCTGGATGAACCATCAAATCTTGATGAACTGTTGGCAGCTATCAGGACAACACAGGATGGTAAAGCTCCAGGAAGGGATGGAATTCCAGCAGAAGTGTGGAAATTTGGTGGTGTTCAGTTGACCAACTGCTTGCACAAGCTCATCCAAGAGATATGGGATGCCCAGAAAGTACCTCAAGACTGGAAGGATGCAAGTATTGTGCCTTTGTTCAAGAAAGGTGACAGGAAAGAT
The DNA here is from genome assembly GCA_020510985.1 of Pholidichthys leucotaenia. NCBI lineage: Eukaryota > Metazoa > Chordata > Actinopteri > Cichliformes > Pholidichthyidae > Pholidichthys > Pholidichthys leucotaenia. The sequence goes on from CM035840.1 coordinate 342,720,880, forward strand.
TGTGGAAATTACTGAGGTGTATCACTGCTAGCCACTGTTGGTAAGATTCTCTCACGTGTACTACTGAACAGACTCAATGAACACATCTTGCAGAATGTACTATCGGAAACCCAGTGTGGCTTTAGAAGTGGAAGAAGCACAATGGACATGATTTTCTGCTTGAAACAGGTTCAAGAAAAGTGTATCGACTAGAACATGCCGCTTTATGTAGTCTTCATAGACTTCAGTAAAGCCTTCAATACTGTTTTGTGACAAGGACTTTGGCAGGTACTCAAGAAATATGGCAGAAGGAGTATACATTCAAACAAGGAAAGAAGCAGACTTGTTCAATGCGGCACAGTTTAAAGCCAAGAGTAAGACATCGATAAGGGTAGTAAGAGAAATGCTCTTTGCCGACGACAGTGCTCTAGTTGCACACAGTGCGGAAGATATGCAATCTTTAGTGGAGAAATTTGCAAGAGCAGCTAGCCAATTCAGCCTCCAAATCAACATCAAGAAGACAGAGTTCCTTTATCAACCACCAAAGTTCCAGTTATCAACATTACTATCAGAAGAGATCAGCATTGGTACAGAGCCACTAGTGAAGTGCAAGACTTTCAAGTATCTAGGGAGTACTGTTTCAGAGAATGCTATGCTGGAGGATGAACTATCTCTCAGAATGGGAAGAGTAAGTGCTGTGTTTGGAAATGAGGGAGAGACTGTGGAACAATCGACATATGTCTATCTGTGTGAAATGCAAAGTGTACAGAGCGACAGTACTGGCTACTCTATTGTATGGTGCTGAAACTTGGACTGTCTACAGAGTGCAGGTGAAGAAACTCCATGCGTACATGATGAGACACCTTCGAGCCATAATGAACATCTCGTAGAAAGACAAGATAACCAACATAGAAGTGTTGAAACGAGCTGGTCTACCATCAATGGAGGACATGCTAATACAGATGAACCTGAGATGGCTCGGACATGTTGAGAGGATGGACCACCAGTGTTTCCCTCAGCAGTGACTCTACTCACAGTTATGCGAGGGCAAACGCAATCAGGGTAGACCAAGACTCAGATTTAAAGACACTGTAAAAAGAAACTTGACGAAGCTGGATATAGACAGGAGTTCCTGGCAGCGGAAGGCTAAGGACAGAGCTGTGTGGAGGAATCTGATCAGATCTAAATGAAACAGTCATTATCACCCACGACAGACTGCTATGATGATGATGATGATTATCATGTTTGTCAATAAATACACACAACGATGTCCTGCGAGTGGATTTATCTCCTTTCCTCTGTGCGCTGCGTAAAAACACACGGGGAGATCACAATGTACAGTGGGGAAAATAAGTATTGAACAATTATTTTCACATATTTCTAATGGAGCCATTGACCTGAGATTTTCATCAGATATCAGTAACAACCCAAGTAATCCATGCATACAAAGAAATCAAGGCAACTGTGTTCACAAAACATGTTATATTTAATAAAGTGGAATGACACGGGGAATAAGTATTGAACACGCTTGCTGAAATTCATTTAGTATTTAGTAGAAAAGTCTTTGTTGGTAATAACAGCTTCCAGATGCCTACTGTATGGAGAAACTAGGTGCAGGCATTGCTTAGGAGTGATTTTAGCCCATTCTTCCACACAAACTGTCTTCAAATCTTGAAGGTTCCATGGGTTTCTTCTATGAACTCTGATCTTCAGTTTGTTCCATTGATTTTCAATTGGATTCAGATCAGGTGACTGACTGGGCCATTCTAGCAGCTTTATTTTCCTACTCTGGAACCAGTTGAGTGTTTCCTTGGCTGTGTGTTTGGGATCATTGTCTTGTTGAAATGTCCACCCTTGTTTCATCTTCAGCATCTTGGCAGACAGCAACAGGCTCTTATCAAGGATGTTTCTGTACATTTGTCCATTCATCTCTCTTTCAGTTATATTAAGTCTGCCTGTACCATGTGCTGAAAAACACCCCCACACCATGATGAGATGTGCAGTGCCATTTCTCCCCCAAACATGCTGTGTGTTGTGGCATCTAAAAAGTTCAATTCTGGTCTATTCTGACCAGACTATATTCTCCCAGTACTTTACTGGCTTGCTCAAATGTTGTGCAGCAACGTTAAACAAGCTTCAATATGCTTTTTCTTCAGCAATGGAGTCTTGCAAAGTGTTTTCTTTGAAACAGCAGTACTTGCTAATTCCAGGTCTTCCTGGAGCTCTCCACGAGTGGTCTTGGCTCTTGGACAACTCTTCTGATAATTCTTTTGACTCCTCTGTCAGAAATTTTGCGAGGAGCTCCTGGTCATGGCCGGTTTATGGTAAAATAATATATTTTTCCACTTCCAAATGATGGCTCCAACAGTGCTCACTGGAACATTCAGCAGTTTAGAAATGCGTCTGTAACCAATGCCATCATTATGTTTTGCAACAATAAGGTTGCCAAGGTCTAGAGAGAGTGCTTTGCTTCTACCCATCATGAGTTCTTTGTGGTATGACAATCTGATATTCACAGACTTTTATAAAGGCTATGAGTCAGGACTTAACCAGCTGAAATTAATTTGCACTGATGGGGGATGGGATTGCTTCCTAAATTCTGATTGACTTCCGCTGGTTTCTCTGCTTTCTATGCACCTCTTTTTCTTCATGTGTTCAGTACTTACTCCCTGTGTCATTCCACTTTATTAAATATAACTTGTTTTGTGAACACAGTTGCCTTGATTTATTTGTATGTATGGATTACTTGTGTTATTACTGATTTCTGGTGAAAATCTTAGGTCAATGGCTCCATTAGAAATATGGTTAATGAGAAAAATGTTGACGTGTTCAATACTATTTTCCCCACTGTATATGAATCCACTAAAAGAGAACTCAGATTATTAGTTTGAAACTGCTTCTATGATCTGAGGCTGACAAAGCCTTTTAGAGGTCAATTATAGAAGGAGCTTATTCTGCAACCGTAAAGATTGATTGAATGTTATTGACGCAAGCACATGCAGTCACAGTGTCCAGTCTCAGCACTGTCTCTGACCTTGGGACCGATCCCTGCAGGTTTAACTCCCCAAAACTCCTCTAATGGTAGGATATGCTTGCCTTAGCAAATCCCATGTCCGAAGCCCTTGTTATGTATTCAGGTCACCTCTTTAGTGTGTGCACAAGCAACCTTTAAGTCACTGTCACACCGAGAGCAACTGCAGGTCACAGAGAAATTATATGTTTTATAATTAGCTGACTAAACACAGACAACCACTAAGGTATGGCCAACATTTTCAACTTCAGTGCTATTAATTATGGTCTTCTTGCTCAATTTTTTTTTCTACATTTTCAGTCCTGATGTTCAGTAGCATAACTTAGAGTTGGCAAAGCTTGTGAAAAAAAAAATGCTGCCTTGTAATAAATTACATGACTGGAGAAAGTTTTGCCACTCTTTGCATGACTGTCCAGGCAAATCTAATGAAGTTTCTCAGTGTAAAACTGAAAATGTAATATTCATCATTAAACTAAAATGGCTCCAATGATTCACTGCAGCTTTTGGAGCAACAGATGTCCACTCATTTTAAAGTTCATGTAAATCTATTTTTTCTTTCTATAGTACTGTAAAGTGACAGAACATTCATCTCACAGGTTTGAGGTCCAACTTGGTCACCTCAGAGCAAAATGTTTCTCAGTTTGCCAGTGATTCATTTTATATAGATCATATCTATATCGCATAGAAAGTTCATTCAGCAGTGAAGCATGGTCATCATAAATTTCGGCTCTACTCAGTTTTTGGGATACAACATATTTCTGAATATATCTTTCAGTGTGATGATGTGTATTCAAGTAAAAATGGTATTGTCTTATAAGAGTAATTACTCAAGTATAAACTAGAGCGCTCAGAGAGCACATACCTCTTTCAAGGTCACATCCATCCCTTCTTCCCTCCCTTCATCAGTCCGTCCATCTTTCTGTCCCTCCATCCCAATGTCTGTCCATCCATACTGCTCTCCGTTCATACATTGCGAGTTAGGGCCTTGGCAGAGGTATGTGCTCATGGATCACCTCTGTAGTCAAGGACCACCTCTAGTTAAGATTTTATCCAAATCCATCCGGAGGTTTTTGTGTAATCCTGCCAAAAGACAGGCCAACAAACAAACCAACAAAAATGCTACTTCCTTGGTGGAGGTTACAAGAGTAGTTACCAGCAAAATGACTTAAATAAGACAAAGAAAATATTTCCTACAAAAATGTTAAAATTTCACTTAATTTGTCAGATCTTGCTTATAAATTTATAATGTTGTCCTCATATTTTTCACACTTTTTTGCATAAATTAGCTCAATTTTTTAAAAATTAATACACGTTACATTTGTGACTTTTCTCATTAATTTGGAAGTTTTTTCTTATAAATTTGTGCTATTTTTTCTTGTAAATTTGCAATTTTTTGCTTTTTGCATTTTTTACACGTTTTCTAAATATAACTCTATGACTATTTCATGTAAATGTGATACTTTTTTTAACTTTTACTTTTTTATTATTAATTTGCATCCTTTGTCAGGGTTTGTGCCCGGGCTGGGCAGCAAGAGGACCCAAATGCTGTGATACTACTACAGTGATTTATTAAAAACAAAAAATACAGTAAGACTCAGCTCAAGGGCTTGGAATACAAAAGGTAAGCCGGCGACGGCAGGTAACAAAGGCGGTGATAATCCAAGGGATAGTCAATAATAATTCCAACAAAGAGGGAGGGATTCATCTAAAGTTAACATAAGGAGGCCACAGGGATTAATGCCCACGGCCAACTTATAGAGGAAAAGAGTGATTTGCAAAACAAGGGGCAGTTGTGAATGATTGACAATGTAAGAGCATGAGGCTAAAGGGAAGATGCATTACTAACAGGAAGTAAACAAAGAGTACTGTCAAAATAAGAGTCCATACAGAAACGATAACAATGAATGACAATAATGATACTACTACTACTAATAATAATAATAAGGAGTCCTAAAAAGGAACATAAGGTGTGGACAGGGTCTAATCCTGTCCAGATCATGACAGTACCTCCCCTTTAAGGGTTGGGTGCCAAACGACCTTAGAAGAGAGAGAAAAAGAAGAAAGAAAAAAAATAGGAGGGAAGGTCATGGATGAGGGCTAGAACGTAGTTGACCTCCACATGAACCCTAGGACCAGGGTGGGAGGGAGGAGGACATGGAGGGGGGGCTCGGGCATAGCCACCATCAACATGCACCTCCCAACCACAGAAGGAAGGGGATAAAGGAGGGGGGAGAGAGGACATGGAGGTGGGTTGGAACGCAGCCCATCTAAATGTGAACCTCCCAACCCCAAATAAGAGCAGGGTAAGGGATGGGAGAGAGGGGACACGGAGATGGGCTGGAACACAGCCCATCTCAACGTGAACCTCCCAACCCCGAGTAAAAGAGGGATGGGGGGGGGCAGAGAACACGGAGGTGGGTTGGAATGCAACCCATCTCAGCGTGAACCTCCTGACCACGGAAGGGAAGGGGGAGGACATGGAGATGGGCTGGAGTGCAGCCCATCTCAGGGTGAACCTCACAACCCTGAGTGGAAAGGGGGATCAGGCAGGGGCGCAACAAAAATAACCCAGCACAAAATAATAACCCCAAAATAGGAACAACTAAAATGAAACACAACAAAATACCACAAAACTATTATACAGCTCATTTCTTATTTTTTTCTTTCACATTTGTTTTTCACAAATAGTACGCAGTCCAAGGCTGGATAATGGGGAACAGAGTTGGTCGGTGGCCGACCCTTGTCCGTAGACCACTCAACGAAGGGGAAACAGTCTGTTTGGTGGTCTGCTCAAGTCCATGGGCCACCTGGTGAAGGGAGACAGTCTGTCAGGTGGTCTGCCAGAGTCCATAGACCACCCAGCGAAGGAAGTCAGTTTGTCTGGTGGCTGTCCAAGGTCCGTGGGCCACCAGATTGAGGAATACTGGTCAGGAGGCCGGCCAAGATCCTGAGCTGACCCGGCCACCACAATGGCTACCCCAGGAGGCTGATCTGGTGGCAACTCGGTGGTAGGAGTGTCAATGCTATCCTTCTGGGGTGCAGATGGTAGGGTGTGTACCTCCTGCGGTGATGTGAATGGTGAAAGTTGGGCCACCTGGAGCACAGGAGGTGATGATTGGATTCTCTGGGACACAGGAGGTGATGGTTGGAACCCCTGGGGTGCAGGAGGCGAAGGTGAGATGCAGTTCTCCAGCAGCTTCAACCTCAACGTAGCCACCTCGGATGAAGGAGGAGAACAGGAGTTTGGTGAAATGATATCACAGTCATTAGCAGCAGAGACTGATGGGGAGGGTCTAGAAGTGGGTGGGCTCTGTGCTTGGGTCCCCGAAACAGGAGCAAGGTAAGTCCTTTCTAAAACTGATGCTGAAAATAGGGGAAAGGGTACTTGCCTTGACTCCTGGTCTCCTGGTGCTGGGGTGATGACCTCAGGATATGCTGCAGGCATGACGACCTCTGGATGAAACAGTGACTGGGATGCACTGACCTCAGGATGAGACAGCTGGGGTGTGCTGACCTCAGGATGAGATGGCTGGGGCACGCTGACCTCAGGATGAAATGGCTGGGGTGCACTGACCTCAGGATGAGACGGTGGCTGGAGCTGAAGAGCAGCTGGCCCAGATACCCAGGAATCCCTCTCCGACGCAGCCTCCTTGGACAGGGGGGAGAGGTATAGGTTGGAGTAGGAACCACACAATAACAGCCAGCAGAAGAGCTCGGTGGGGAGAGTTCAGAAGCAGATGAAGGCTGCAACTGGGTCTCCCCACCAGCAGTAAGACAAGACCTCTCTAAAACAGATATTAAAAAAATAAAGAAGAGGACTTGCCTTAACTCCTGCTCCTCCACACGCGAGGATCTTTGTGGCTCTGCTGCTACTGTGGAAGTGACGGCCTCAGGGTGAGCTGCCAGAGTATTGGCCCCAAGATGAGCTGCTGAAACGGTGGCCGCGGGATGAGCTGCGAGGATGATGGCTCCCAGATGAGCTGCAGGAAAGGCAACAAGTGAGGCAGTCAGGGGAGGAGCAGCAGGTAAGGCGGCTGTGAGAGAGACAGCTGGTGAAGCGACCGGGAGGGGAGAAGCAGATGAAGTGGCCGGGAAACAGGTAGCAGCTGAGGCGGCCGGAGGCAAAGCAGCAGGTGGGGCTCTGTGGAGAGGAGGGGATGCAGCTGCTGGAACTCTCTCGGGATGAGGGGGTGCAGCCACTGGAGCTCTCTGGGGAGCGGTTGGGCCGGGCGGGAGAGGAGCCGGGGTGGGGCTGGAATGGAGTGCATAGTGGAACGGTGTCTCCCAGAGTCTTCCTTTCACCCGGGTCCTCCGTGTGCCAACTGACTGCCTTATAAAAAATCCCTCCATTCCGTGGGAGTAAATACAGGCGGCCAGGTGGCTGGGTCTTGGTGTGGAGAAGGCTGGCTGTATGAGACGAGAGGAGCGGCGCTGATGTTGGTGCCTTCGCCACTTCCTCCACCTCTTCTCATCAGCATGAGCTGGAGAAGCGGCTGGTTGCCAGGAGAAGGCGATGGAGGAGGAGAGAAAGATGGGCAATTCCTGTACCCAAGGGAGCACCCACAGGCCTGGCGTGTGTTCCAGCACCCACATAGCAGCTCCCCAAAGGTCAAATGCTCTCTCCCCGTCAGAGCAATTGCAAGCTGTGGTAACCAGGGACCTCATGTGCAAAGCGTACTTACGCACAAAAACATGGCATATGTCCTTTTCCACGGAAAATTTCAGATGTATCAAGAATGAAATGACCATGGAAATATGCGCAGCCCCATGGCAACTTCATGGCTGGTGTACATACATTTCTACTGTTATTGGTCTATTGGTGACAGAGTTGAAGTTGGGGGACCCTATAATGACGTGAAAATGATTGTACACACCAGAGACACATGATGAACAAGCATCCAAGTGTGCGCAATTAGATGAGTGGATATAAAAGCAAGCACAAAGAAGTGCAGAAAATGCCTCTAACAACAATGGCGTTAGCATTGTTAGAAGATACTGCAAATTGTGCAGTGAGAAGAGAAAGGGTATTTAGAGACAGAGAAGATTTTCTGTTTCAGGATGATGACTGTCAGCTTGTCAGTCAGTTTAGGTTTCCACGGGCAGTCCTTGTGGAACTGTGCTCAGAGCTATGCCCGCTCTTGGAGTGCAACATGGCGAGAAGCCGTGCTGCCCGTCTCAGTGCATGTGCTGACAACACTGGGGTTCCTGGCAACAGGGGCATTCCAGAGGGAGCTGGTAGACCGATCGGGAATTTTCCAGTCGACCCTGAGCTGAGCTATGCCAGCTGTGTGGGATGGCATTATCCGGTTGTCACCCAGGTACATCATATTCCCATACAATGCAGTTGAACATGCCAACATCAAAGCGCAATTTGCAGTGAGAATCAGTTTTCCTAATGTAATCGGAGCTATGGACTGCACACAAGTTGCTATAAAATCACCATCACAAGATGAATATGTGCATGTTAACAGGAAACATTTCCATTCTATCAATGTACAAATTATATGTGATGTGCAAATGCAACTAACCAACATTGTTGCAAGGTGGCCTGGTTCAATGCATGATTCATTCATTCTAATGAACAGCATTGTTGGGAACAAACTACAAGCTGGCACTGTGCAGATGGGTGGCTTCTTGGTGAGTAAATTCATGTAATTGTCCTAAATAACCCACCTCATGCACAAGCGCCTATGCGCCCCCAAATATCACCGTCTTCAAAGCTTCATTACAAGTCAGTGGTTTGAGTAAGAGACTTCCTTTTTTTCCTGATTAAACTACAGTTTAACAGCATTCTACCAAGCGCCCAATTGCCTCTGTCTGTACAGTAGTTATGTCAATAAACACATTGTTGGAGCGGAAAGGCTCTGAGGGAACAACACGATTTTAGTCCAGGGGAAAACCAACCGATGCAAGCCTGGATATCCAAAGTTGACATTGCTAAGCTGCCACGCCAGCTGGTCGTACTGCCCTGCTATTTGTACAAAGCCCTAATGACAGCAAGTAGACCAGCCGTGTGGCAACAGGTGCATGACTGATAGGACTATGTGTGTGTGCATGAGTGTGAATGTGAGTGTGTGTGTGTGTATGTGTGCGCGTGCGTGCATAAGTGTTTGTATGTGCATGAGTATGTGAGTGTGTATGTGGTGAACCATACAGCTGGTGGATACCTGGTGAGGAGGAGATGTGGCTGTGGGACTGGCGGAGAGTGAGGCTCAATTCGCCAACTGAAATTAATAAGCTATAATTAAACCCAACAGCCACGAGTCATGCTCGGTGTGACGACCCTGAACATGACATATCTATGTCTAACCTTGTTTTTGTTTTTATTTGCATTTTTTTAACTTTTATTTTAGTCATTTTAAGTGGGAATGAATGTGGGGGTGTCCTAATTTATTCCTCACGATTTGTTTAGAATTACATTTTACAGAAAATCTGAAAAAAAGTCTTTAATTCATTTTTAACTATTTAGTTGTATTACATGAATCCTCCAGTATTTTTAACATTCATATTCAATAGCCATATGTCCAAATATGCAAAAAAAAAACAAAACAGCATCAACACAGGCTTATACAGTGTGTCCCAATTTTTTCACATGACTGTATATCCAGTGCTAATGCCGGAGGACAGCATGCCAAACAAAACGTTTTTACGCACCTCTACCTCATTCAGGAGCACCTCTTACTCACAGTCTGTGAAATTCAATTAAAGCCATTATTTTTGATCGTGGATACAGGAGAATCAAACATGTACAGCTTAGATGTATCTATTTGCATATATTTGCATGTAATTGTATATTCAAATGGAGGCATGTTAAGGGAGGAGTCTGGCATTTCCTCATGTGCGTTCAATTTCAAGTAGATTGGGATGTTCAAAGGAAATATGCTTGGATTCCTGCGTACGCACTGTTTCATACAGTTGGATTTTTTTTCCCTTACTACGTTTTCTTGATTTAAACATATGTTATCTTTCAAAAGGAAATTTACACAAGTCTTTGTACATGAGGCCCCAGATCCCACAGTCTCTTTGCGGCCCACAGCTCCTCCTCACTGAGGCACCAGACAGCCATGTCCGAACAACTTAGTATCCGCTGGGTACTTACTGGCAGCATTCCTCTGTCAGGGTTTGTGCCGGGGCTGAATACTAGTTCGGTGATTTATTAACAACAAAATATGAGACTCAGCTCAAGGGCTGGGAACACAAAAGGTAAGCCGGCTGCGGCAGGTAACAAAGGCAGTGGTAATTCAAGGGAGTGAAGCAAATAATAATTCCAACAAAGAAGCGAGGATACATGTGGAGTTAACATAAGGACGCCGCAGGGATTAATGCCCGCGGCCAACATATATAGGGAAAGGGTGATTAGCAAAACAAGGGGCAGCTGCGAATGATTAACAACCTAAGAGGATGAGACTAAATGGAAGATGCATTATTAACAGGAAGTAAACGAGTATAGTCAGAATAAAAGTCCACACAGAAACAATAGTAATGATGACAATAATGATGCTAATAATTACTTCCGCCAGGCCGCAGGAGGTTATGTTTTTGCCAGCATTTGTCTGTCTGTTTGTCTGTCTGTTGGTTAGCAAGATAACTCAAAAAATTTTGAACGGATTTCGATGAAACTTTCAAGCGTTGTTGGAAATGGTACAAGGAAGAACTGATTAAATTTTGGGGATGATCCGGATCACCGTCTGGATACAGGAATTTTTTAAAGGATTCTTTAACATTGTGAGATACGGCCATTTTCAACATGTGTGCAGGCACAATGGAGGGCGCTGGTCGTCGTGTCTGACGAACACGAACTCCGCATTCTTCAAAGTTTTAGGCACAAACGCACGCGGAAAACAGTGGCGGGCCGGGCCAGGCAGCGTGCCTGTGTTTGCGCTACACTGCAAAAGCTGAGATGGGCAGCTGTCCGGCGCGGGATTATTTGGCAGAAACTCCCCGGGCAGCCATAGTGGCTGCGCAAAAACAAGCTCTCTGCCGGGGAAGCTTCCAAATCCTCTTTTGCCGCGGAGCGCAACCCCAATATAAAACCCACGGCAACCTGTCTACCCAATTTGCATCTGTCAGTGAAGCCCTGAGTGCTGCTTTCAGTGATCTATGAAAACGCTCGCATAACCCATTGGCCTGTGGGTTGTACGCGGTTGTGTGATGAATTGCAACGCCCGCAGCCTGGGAGTTTGGAGATGGAGGAGATGGACGCAACACCAACACTTCAGTTTATTACCTCCGTCAAGAAGGTAATGCTTTTACTACTGAACCACTAATCCTATCATTGTGAATCCAATTGCTAGTCATATGTTTTCATGGTCAAGGAATCTGAAAACGTACACACAAACACTGTATGGGGGGGAACTGTGGCGCTTGGCGGAGGTCTGCGCTCTCCGAGTGCTTTTCTAGTAATGATAATAATAATAATAATAATAATAATAATAATAATAAGGAGTCCAAAAAAGGAACATAAGGCGTGGACAGGGTCTAACCCTGTGCAGACCATGACAGCCTTTTTGTAAATTTGAAACTTTACCCTTGCATGTTTGGGAGGTTTTTCTTCTAAATGTTTTCAGTCTCAGATTAAATTTTTTTTAAGATGTATAAGCAAGAACATTTCACAGTCGTTCTCAAAACATTGAACTCAAAAATAACTCTATTACTACCAAATGTTCAATTAAGTTAGTTAATTTGCTTCCATAGCACGTGGGACACCATGTGGTCTGTAGGCGCAGTGCCCATTGTTACACTCCACTGCGAGCCCTCAAATTCTCACGGATCCTCCTCTGTGGTGTACAAGGCCAGAAGAGCTTTGACCTCATCGGTCCATCTGTCAGTGTTTTGTTCATATTAAAATTTCTATGTCCGTTTGCGATTACAGGAAAAAAAAACATGGCAAAGTTTCTTTTTAAACATGGCGGCACCGTGAGAAGCAGACGTGTCCGGCAGTGGGCGTAGCTTATGAGTTCTGCCAATCAGCAAACACCTACGTCATATGAGTACCTATGGAACCAGAAAAGACCTGCCTCGGAGTTGGAGCTAAAATGGTTCTAGGAACTGAGGTCCGTGGTTCCTAGTTCCTATGCTCTCCGGACACAACAAAACCATCCTAGGTAGTTAAAAGATTATAGGAACTGCAAAAGGTTCCTACAGTGCCAAAATGCCTTTATGACCCTAGGCCACACAGCTACTGTAACTAATGAAAGCTACAGTGTGTGTGTGTGTGGGGGGGGGGGGGGGGGGTCCTCTGGTAGCTGTACATGTTAACCTTCCTTTCCCTTATCCTTTCATGCTAGAAGGCAGATAGTACTATTTTTATTTGGTCTTTGACAAGGATGTGCACAGACATTTTGAGGGGCTGCTGCTCTAACCTGACACAAGGACAAAATTACAAGAAAAAAACATGAATTTGTTTGACAAAAGTCATAAATTCATGAGAAAAGTTGCAAATTTAAGAGGAAAACAGTCACATATGTACATTAACAATCAATGACAATGTATAAGAAAACAGGAAATATATTTAATGTGTGTACTAAATTATTTTAAATTTTGAGAAAATGTTTTATAATTACAAGTGAAAAGTAAGAAATCTTTAATTTTTAAAGAAAAAAAATATGTGTGGAAAGACATTAAGGAGGGAGTCACAAATTTGGAAGAAAAATTATATGAAAGTTTTAAATATGAAAAAAAATAGAAAAATAAACACAAAATGACGAGTGAAAAGGCCAGTTTATGACAATGTTACAAAATCACATATAAAAATTCAAATTCCAAATTTACAAGTAAGACTAAATTACCAAAACCCACATTTTAGAGAAAAAAAATTACTTTGCTCTAACATCAGCAGTTACAGGCTACTATAACCGAACACAGCAGTTCTTTCCCATCTGGATGGGCAGCTCAGATAAAGGTGGCAAATGGTCTGTTGCCTAGGCAACAATAGTCCATACCTGTGCACATCCTTGGGCTTTGGTATGACCCAGCAGGGGCGTGAACTGCAACCTCCCGACTGTGAGACAGATGCTCAACCACTAGGCCAGCACTCTGGAATTATCAAATGTACTTGAGTGAAAATACAGGGATTTTTTTTCTTCATAAATGTGCTCAGGTAAGAGTGAATATCATCATGCAGTAAAACTACTCATGGAACTACAGAAAATACTATTTCAAAAATGTATATTTCTACATTATCAACACCAGTCTCCACTGGCTTCTGAAACTTTCTCGTGTAAATCAAGAAACTATTGGGAATGAATTTTAGAGCATAATAAAACAGGTTTATATCAACCCTACGGTAAAAAAAAAAAAAAAAAAAATCATTGAATTCTCAAAAAAGTTTTATCTAAGCAGGGAAAATGCACAAATAAATAAATAAACAGAATGTTGCAGACTCAAAACTTTTAGTGAACTTTAAGTAAATAAGTATTTAAAATCACAATTAATTTTCAGAAAGCCACAACATTTCAGCACCCAAACTAATGGAAAATAAGCACACACTTTCCATTCCAAAGGATCATATGTTAGATGGGTGTTTGTCCATGACAAGCTGAGCGTCTTCTTTAGTGGTGAGTGACTGCTACCCATTGTAAGCGTTCTTCAGATAAACGCACCGGCCAAATTCTGTTTAAATCATTCTGGAAAGGTGTTTGGATTAGTTTCACCAGCTTTTTTCCACCCCAACACTACCCACACAATCCCGGGTCGCAGCAGGTTCATCAGCAGGTGTAAAACTGCCACTTCGCTCTTGTGGTTTACTGGTGAAAACTAACTCCGAGGTAAACATTTCTGAACGGCAATCGGGGTCATGATTTGATTATGACTAATTCTCATTTCACCCCCTAAAAACTCGTTAGGACACACTTCATCGCTGTGACAGTTAAATTATCTTACAGGCTGCCAATTTGGGATATTGGAGAATGTGCTGTAAGATAATCAAACTGAAATTGCATTTCTTACTAGCAACAGCAGCAGCAGCAGTAGAGTGAATTCATGCATATCAAAATCACCAGACAAGGTCAATCCAATGAACATATGTAGGCCCGTGAAACACAAGAAGTTGAGTGTGCAATTAAATTTGTCAAGGGGAGAAACAGCAGAAACCATAGGGTTCCGCGTGTATTTATTGGAAGGAGGAAAGTGATATTAAAATTAATAACATAGGGGTTATATGTGTCAAATGTGCCCTGTTATTAAGCATTTTATTTTTAATTACAAGTAATTCCAGAATGATGGGTGGCAGTGGTATTTAGTTCACCATTATCCTAGTTCTGGTGACTCTAGTGACGGTCACTGAGAAATTGATTTGATACATTTATACTATTACTCTGGATGCAACATGCACCACTGACAAAAATGACCATCCATTCATCTTCAGCTGCTTATATGAGGGTCTGGGTCACAGAAACAGCAGTCTAAGCAGAGAAGCCCAGAGGTTCCTCTCCGCAGCCACCTCCTCCGGCTCTTCAGGAAGGATACTAAGCCGTCTGCCCCAGGGGTCTCCTCATAGTGGGACATGCCTGAGCCTACACAGACCCAAGGCACTCACATCAAAAAGTTGTCTTTATCTTCTGTTAACCAGCAATGAGGCTTTGGCAACATATGAAGTGAGTCATTCTCAAGCACTCTGCAGCATCACAGTTCATCTTGTGACCTGCCATTATTTAAGCCTTTGTTTTTCAACCAGGGGTCCTAGTGCCCCAGGGGCTTTTCCATGTCAGTAGGCAGTGTGAACACAATAATGGTTACTGTCTTTCTATTCTTCTTCCTCTTCTTCGTCATGTGTTTTAAAGATGTAACGGGACTAGATGAAAAACAGTAATGGATAAATATTTGAAGAGGAAAGATTCAGACTCTGAACTGGACCCTGTACTAATAGAGCAGCCGCCATGGTCAGGCACACTAAAGGCTTCGTTAAAAAAGTTAAAGAGAGACACTCAGGTATTGTGGTTGTGCGCTGTTTGCATCGTGAGGCACTCATTATCAAGACCTAGCTTCTGTGATGGATGATGTCATGCAGATGGTAAACTCTGTATAGAGAAGACCTCTGAAGAGCTGCAAATTTGCCTCTTCATGTGAAGAAATGGGAGAGGACCATAAAACCTTATTGCTCCATACTGAGGTCCGATGGTCCCGCGGCAAAGTGCTGGCCCATGTGTATGAGCTCCGAGAGAAACTGAAAGTGTTTTTGACTGATGAGAGGTGCAATGATGCAAAACTGCTTGTGAATGATGAGTGGCATCCAAGACTGGCATACCTGGCAGATATATTTCAGCATCTAAATTAATTGAACACATGAATGCAAGGCAGAGATGAAAAACCTGCTCGCAAGCTCAGATAAGAGATAACATAAACAGACAATCTTGACATGTTCTTGCCAGGATATCTGCTTTGGGTTCATTTAAACAGGCCAAGTTTCACACTGAGTGAATATAAACTAATTGTCCATCCGTTGTCATGGGGAATGTACGATCGTTACTGGGAAAGGTAGATGAGCTAGCGGCTATCTCCCGCTACGATAGCATATACCGGGAGTGTAGTCTGTATCTATTCACAGAGACTTGGCTAACCGAATTAGCAG
The DNA here is from genome assembly GCA_020510985.1 of Pholidichthys leucotaenia. Taxonomy (NCBI): domain Eukaryota; kingdom Metazoa; phylum Chordata; class Actinopteri; order Cichliformes; family Pholidichthyidae; genus Pholidichthys; species Pholidichthys leucotaenia. Next base: position 342,736,458 of record CM035840.1, read on the forward strand.
CAGATACTAACATTGAACTGGAGGGTTTCCACTCGATACGGGCAGACCGAACATCAGACAGTGGCAAAGCAAGGGGCGGTGGAGTGATAATGTATGTTAACAACAACTGGTGCAGACCGAGACATATCACTGTTAAACAACTACACTGCAGCAAAGACATTGAGTTGCTAGCTGTTAGCATGCGGCCTACATATCTCCCGAGGGAATACTCACACGTGATCTGCATTGTTGTTTATGCAAATCCAATGGCAAACGCTGGGACAGCGCGTGACATCATCCATTCAGTAACTGGCAGGCTGCAGACAGAACACCCAGATGCTCTTCTCCTCATCTCAGGCGATTTCAACCATGTTTCACTGTCTCCCATTCTACCCACGTTTACCCAGTATGTCACATGCCACACTAGAGACAATAAAACACTGGACTTATTCTACGCAAACACTAAGGAGGCGTACACCTCATCACAACTCCCCCCACTCGGGAGATCGGATCACAGCTTGGTTCATCTCTGGCCGGTGTACAAACCCCTAGTGCACAGACAACCTCCGGCCATGTGCACAGTGAAGTTATGGTCTGAGGAGGCAATGGACACTCTAAAGGGCTGTTTTGAAACCACCGCCTGGGAGCAGCTCTGCAATCCACATGGTGAGGACATTGATGGCCTCACTCACACCATCACGGACTACATCAGCTTCTGTGTGGACAACACCGTTCCCACCAAGACCATACGGTGTTGCTCAAACAACAAACCCTGGATCAACCCTGAGATAAAAACACTTCTGAGAGAGAAGAACTAACTAACTAACTAACCTGCACTTATATAGCGCTTTTCTAGTCACAAAGACCACTCAAAGCGAAGAAGAGGATCTTCAGGTCGGGGAACAGGGAGATGCTGAAGTCCGTACAGAGGGAGCTGAGGAGAAAGATCAGAGAAGGCAAGGACAGCTTCAGGAAGAAGATGGAGGACAAGCTGCAACAGAGTGACATCAGCAGGGTCTGGAGAAACCTCATAACCATCTCTGGGCTCCAGAATACCTCCCCCCAGGCCACGGAGCGCAGGGAGTGGGCGAACAATCTGAATCTGTTTTTCAATAGGTTTGACCAACCGCCCTCCCCCCTGACTGCACAACAACCACTGCTGCCTCTAAAGACATCAAGTCCTGCTGCCCACTCCCCACTCCACCAACACCCCCCCACTCCCAACACACAGCCCCCCAACCTGACCCTCACTAAGACCCAGGTGAGGACGGAGCTGAGGAAGATCAAGGCGAGGAAGGCGTCGGGACCGGACGGCATCAGCGCAAAGCTCCTCAAGTCCTGTGCAGACCAGCTGTGTGGGATTGTGGAGCACATCTTCAACCTGAGCCTGAAGCTGGGGAAGGTACCACAGCTGTGGAAAACATTTTGTGTGGTACCTGCAACAAAGACTTCCCACCCCAAAGATCTGAACAGCTACAGACCAGTGGCCTTGACGTCCCACATGATGAAGACCCTGGAGAGACTGCTCCTTGCTCACCTCCGCCCCCTGGTGGGACCAGTGATGGATCCACTCCAGTTCGCCTACCAGCATGGCATTGGGGTGGAGGATGCGGTGATCTTCCTCCTTCACCGTTCTCTGTCCCACCTGGAGAAGCCCGGGAATGCAGTGAGGATCATGTTCTTTGACTTCTCCAGTGCTTTCAACACCATCCAACCGATGATCCTGAAGGACAAGCTGCTGTGCGCAGGGGTGGACCAGCACCTGTCATCATGGATCCTGGACTACCTCACTAACCGGCCTCAGTTTGTGAGAACCCGGGACTGTGTGTCCGACACGATCATCGGTAGCATGGGGGCCCCCCAGGGAACGGTTTTGGCTCCCTTCCTGTTCACCCTTTATACTGTGGACTTCTCACACAACACAACACACTGCCATCTACAGAAGTTCTCTGATGACTCTGCGATCGTTGGCCTCATCTCCAACGGAGATGAAGGTGAGTACAGAGGGCTTATCCAGGACTTCGTGGACTGGTGCCATCGGAACTGCCTCCAGATCAACGCGAGGAAAACTAAGGAGCTGGTGGTGGACTGCCGCAGGCAAGGACAACCACTCACAGCACCAGTAAATATACAGGGAACAGACATCGAGATGGTGACATCCTATAAGTACCTGGGTGTTCATCTGAACAATAAACTAGACTGGTCACACAATACTGACGCACTCTACAAGAAGGGACAGCGCAGGCTGTTCCTACTGAGGAGACTCAGGTTTTTTGGTGTACAAGGGGCGCTGCTGAAGACATTCTATGACACGGTGGTGGCATCAGCCATCACTTTTGGAGTGGTCTGCTGGGGCAGTGGCATCACAGCAGCCGATAGGAAGAGACTGAACAAACTGATCAAGAAAGCTAGCTCTGTCCTGGGGCAGCGCCTTGACCCAGTGGAGGAGATAGGAGAGAGAAGGATGGCGGCTAAACTGTCATCTCTGCTGGAGTCCGAGTTCCACCCTATGCAGGACATACTGAACGCACTGAGGAGCTCATTTAGCAGCAGACTACATCATCCTAGGTGCACAACCGAGAGGTTTCGCAGGTCCTTCCTACCTACGGCTGTCAGACTGTACAACCTAAGCAGGGCTGCTCGCAGAGATAGCAAAAAGACGTAACAACCTAATAGTTTTGAATGCAAAAGACGCAATAGACTTACACAATGGTCCCCTCCGGTATACAACTAGGAAAATACCGGTCGCTATGGAGGGTGAGAATATGTATGGGTACATAATCATACCATGTAGGATAACTAAGTAGACGGTTGTGCTGTTTCATTCCATCTAGCTACAATGCTCCGCACTGTGTGTGTTTATATATTTACATATTTATTCCATCTAGCTATAATGCTCCGCACTGTGTGTTTATATATTCATATATCTATTCCATCTAGCTACAATGCTCCGCACTGTTTATATATTTACATATTTATTCCATCTAGCTACAATGCTCCATACTGTGTGTGTTTATATATCTACATATTTATTCCATCTAGCTACAATGCTCCACACTGTTTATATACTCATATATTTATTCCATCCAGCTACAATGCTCCGCACTGTGTTTATATATTTATATATCTATCCCATCTAGCTACAATGCTCCACACTGTGTGTCTATATATATATATATATATATATATATATATATATATATATATATATATATATATATATATATATGTTTATATTTATATGTACATATGTATACTTGCTGCTCTTGTTTTTTTTTCCCTTGCCTTCTGATTGTTGCTCTGAGTGTTGCTATCCCTGTGCTGTTGCAATCCTGGAATTTCCCCATTGTGGGACTAATAAAGGCTTATCTTATCTTATTACAAGACTAAATTGTCATTACGTATGCTGTAATAGGCTACAATATGTCATTTTGTAACATTTTTGGTTGGTGGGGTTCCCCAAGGATTTTCCCGATGTTAAAAGGGTTCCTTTGCTCAAAAGAGGTTGGAAAAAACACTGATCTAAGCTATACATAAATAAGCATAAATGAGCCAGAGTAAACTAGAAAGCTAGTTTTCATCTGCTGTCCCTGGTCAAATCTACAATGGCATCGACAAAAAAAATCCAATGCATAATAACAAATAAGAAAGAAAAAAAAATCCATTACAACAAATGAAAGTACAAGCAGTATAAAATAACATAATGTAAACAGCCAGGTGGCAGACAGGTGAAAGTCAATTCAGTATACAAGTGTTTGATTATAAGCTATAATTTAAGCTGATTTGTGAAGACCTCTTTCATTTGTGCAAATGACAAAGTTAGTCCTCACATTCAGTTATTGTAAACTTTGCTTTCACATTTTAGTGCTCTCCCACATTGATCAATCTTTTTTAAAGGAAACAAACTGTTGTGAATTGCCCCTCGGGGCAGAGAGGAAGACCCACGCGCTGAACTGCTAGTTTGTGAAATTTATTAAGAAAACAAAACACAAAGTCCAAAACCGTGCTCCAACACAAAATCCAAACAGACAAGCAAAGCAAATTTACAGATTGAACACACCAGAACAAGGGCTGGGTTCTGGTGGAGATGAGGGAAGTGTAGCTTAAGACTCTGGCAAGGAGAAATGAAAATGACAGCCCTTAAATAGGGTCAGAAACAAATGATACAAGTGATGACAGGTGTGGGTCACATGAGCAGGCAGAAGGTAGCAATGATTGCAACTGGGATCAGCTGGGTGCAATGAGAGGGAGAGCGGGGACTGGCAGTTGACAGGAGCACCGCCCACAACGGAGAAAAAACCCCAGAAGTGCTGCTGACAGCTGCAGCCCCAGAAAGAGAGAAGATGCAACAGAATATAAATACAATGAGATAATAAAGACAAATAAACCCAAACATGAAAACTACAGCACTACAATGAACGCAACTGGAAAATAATTCATATGAAGGAACAATACAGGATAAGTGAAAATTAAACAAAGACAAAAATAACAGGAATAAGAACTCACCATACAAATATGAAAAAAAGTTAGAGACCGAGCACAGTGGAATCCGTCTGTGCTCAGATCATGACACAAACCTGATTTTCTTGTGGGAAAATTGCAAGTATTTAGCAATTATGTAGTCATGCAAAGAGAAAAACAGGAAGACAGTGTCAACTGTGCATCATCCTCACAGTCTGTTTGATTTAATAGTGAATTTATTCTGTGAAAACTAAAATATTTCCTTCATCAGAGAAGCGGAAGAAAGCTTTTGTCTATGATATACTCTTAACAACATACTATATAAGCGATGGGTGTAGCAAACATTACATCACGTATTTACAAGTTTCCTATATGAAGTCCCACTCCAAAGGTCTAACTTCAAGGCGTTTGAGCACAACTGTTGATATCACTATGGTATGAAAAAGGTGCTGTTCTATGTCTGAGCTGTGATGTCCTCAGCTGTTCTGTATTAGAGAGGTGGACATGACAAAGACTGATGACAAAGGCTGATTTTTTTCTTTGATTTTTGCCATACCTGTGTTTTATGTCCTGTTATAATAAATAAATAGTGAAGATTACTTAATTAGATATTACACAAAGTGCTTCCATACACATATCTTTTAGACCCACACATACACCATTCACACATACACATCAGTTGCTTACAAACATACACACACACACACACACACACACACACACACACACACACACACACACAAGCTACACAGGAAAGTCTCTGTTCCTGTTTCCATATATGGGCATGGGGAAAGAGAAGACATCTGGAGACAGGAACCAACACAATAGAAGCCATAAAAGCAAGGAGACCCTGGGAGCCATCTGGATGCCAAGAGGACAGTTTGGACAATGGACATGTATTGTTGGAAAGTTACTAGGAAACACAAAGTAACTTGCCTATATGTAGCTGTGAATTCCTTTGTGCTGGGTCTTTTCCAGGAGAGGGAGCTGGAGGAGACCTGCAGCTGTGTACACTGACTCCCTGCGTGGTTCAATAAAAGTTAAGCTGAGAAATAGTACTTCTTCTGTGATTATTGGTTGGTTAACTGAAAGGATTCTGCTAACTGTCCAAAATTAATTTTTACAGTCCCCTCACCTTTTCTAAACTCCAGTAGTTTCAGTGCCTAACCCTAAACCAGACCTCCAATCACAAAGTAGCTCATTCTGGCTTGATGAAATCATGCCAAGAGTGCTCAGTTCATGGCCTCACACCCTGAACTTAAGCTTGAGCACAACTGGAATGCAAACCAACCACAGGCTCATTGTGAGTGAGTTTGGTGACCTTCAGGGGAATTGCCTAGAAGGATTAACAATTCCCGTGAAAAAGCGGATGGAGGGACTGACAAACGGACTGATGAATGGATGACAGACACTGCATTAATGCATCTGCTCCTTTCAGAGTCACCGGCGTGACATAAAAATGCATTTAAAGATACAGTATGTAACATTTTCAGGTAAACTGAAGACTGAAATTTAATGCAGTGTAAAATCTTAACTTTGTTTTCAGGAATGCTACTGCTAGATTGAGCTTAGCATTACCCATTGCACCTTTAATGGCTAAAATAATGAGTGAGTAAAAGTAAAAGTAAAAGTGCAAGTGAACACAGCTGAGCAACTGAAGAAAGGTGATGCAAGGGGACACAATTGTGGGTTTGGCCTCACGAGAGACCGCTATTTTACCCATCCTACCTCCATATGGGAATTTTATGCTTTTGAAATGTGGCTGTTTGAAAGCTTCAGGATATAAAGCAGATCAGCTGACAATGGAATGTATGACAGTCAGAAAGCGTCAGATATGATGGAGAAGGACACCTTGTTCTTTGGACTGTAACATCTAGGGTTGTGACAGAACTTCCCATTGTTGTTGAGATCAGAACATGTTGCAGCAATTTCATAGCACCACTATGTAAAGCATGATGACACCCTCTGTCTTTTTTCCTGTGACACAGATGGGCCCTGACAGAACAGCAATGTTACATATCCAGACTGAGTAATCTAAAATGGATAAATCAGTCTTCAAAGAAGCTGCAGCTATGCTGTATTTAGAACTTTGAGGGGGCGAAATGTAATCAGATATCTGATTAGCTGCTTGTAGCCTGTTTGACTGCACCCAAACACACTGTGATGATGGCAAAATCTAAGAAAACAAGATCTTAACATAACCCTTATCGTCTATGCCCCATCCATAGGTGTTCCTGTTGGACCTAAAGCGTCCTCTCCACAGGGTTCAATGTTTCATGTGATGAGCTCTCTCCATGGTGCTGAAATCTGAAAACTGTTGCTTTCATGACTGCCACCACCCTCAGCTCCCTACACACTTACGGCCTCATTAGTTTGGCTCCCAGACTGCTATCTCACACTGCCAATGATTAATATACATCTGTCTGTTGCAGGCTGAGATATGCATATCATCAAAATTAGGCAACGGGATTGCCGCTTATTTCCTGCCGGCTGTGAGGCAAGCTCTCCTCCATTTAACCCTGTTCATAATGGCACCTAGGTCCAGGCGTGCATTTTCCATCAGATTTGTATGCAGAGAGTGCAGATAAGCACTGGATCAAAGTTAAAGAGGAGATTCATTTGATGGTTACTCCTGGAGGGCATGAGTGATGGCCTCCAGCTGATGCACTTGATGAGATTTCTCAGTAAGAAATGTTGGCTTTTAAAACGCTCCGCAGCTTCTTTCTTTTCAACTTGCCAAGAACGTTTGAAGGTCTCAATCAAAGCATGTTTCATGTATGTATGTGTGATAATGGTGAATGTTTCTGTAGTCTTATCATATGAATTACAGTTTCACTAAAGCTGCTTGTGTATAATAGTGAATATACTGTTCATAGTGCAGGCTGGGCAAGATTGCAGTAAGTAAACTGTCACATTTTCTAAGGTTTTAGCTAAGCAGCCTTCATCAAAGGGTTGCTGCAGCTGTTTGTAAGACCTGGGTAATGATGAAGTGACATTTTGAGCCACTGCCACCTACAAACCAGCTGTTTCAGTCTATTAACAACTCTTTGCTGCCTTTGATTTAACGGTCCTCTTCAGAGCCAGCATCTCGATTGGGGTTAAAGGTAGCTAGACTTTGGCTTGGCCGTTTCAAAAATAAATGTTTCTCTTTGCTCCCCCATTCTGTTGTTTATTTACCTGTGAGCTTTGAATGATAGAGAGCTTCAACCCTCAGAATAGGGGGTGAAGGTGGCCGGCAGCGAGAGGCGGTCCTTAAGATTAGAAAAGCGCCACATAAATGCAGCTCCATCCATTCCACTGTTGTTGCATCACAGAATTCCTTGACAGAATTTTGAAGAAAACATTTGTAATGTTTAGTATAGATCACGTTTTTGTATCACTCTTGTGCAAATTCAGTGGCAGCTCATGTATTTGACACCTACATAGGCCTTCAGTGGTGTCCTACTTGACTTAATCCACCTTTTAATACCATCACTGTGATGCCACAGTTATAGAAACCCTCAATACTATACAAAAATGGAATACAACTCTACGTACAAAACTCCTTTCACTACAGCCGCAGCTGCACCACATACATCATCTCATGTAGAAGCATCAATATTTACCACATAAAAGGACATAAACATTAAAAAATGCAAATAAAATACCACCAAAGCAGGACCAGTGCAAGCTGTGCTGCATTACGGACATCTGTCGCCTCTTCCACCATAACAGTAACAAAGGGTGCTTCAGCAATAGCATTAATGACTCCTCCGGGTAAATTTGTATACCATACGATAAGAAAAAGTCAACTCACCGCCGTCCTAAAGACCCACCCACTGCTCTATTATTGGCCCACCTAGCTGTCCATCATGTAGATGGAAGCAGGTGGGGTGGGGGTGGGGGTGCTAAAGGTATCCTATTAGCCCCTGATACCAGGAGGCTCGCTGTAAACGTGCCTTATATTGTTTTCTTCAGATCTTGGTCATGCTAACAGCCATCCCTGTTACCACCTGGTCCGCCGTCCACAGTTGGCGGTGTGCCTTGTGTCACTCTGGCCCATCTCCCAGTGGTTTCGCTGTGATTCCACGGCGGCTTGCCAGCATCAGCATATCGGTTGCTGCAAACAACCTGGGTTGCTGGCTGGAGGCTGCTGGCTCTCACGGCCAGTTCCCTCACAGCCCCCCGGGGCTCTGCACAACTCTGCTCTCACAGGCAGCATAGGGTAGCCGCCTCGTGAGGGGGGCGTCCTCCGGCTGTCCCGTGGAGCAGGACACTGCCCTTTGAGATCCCGTGGCTCAGCAGCTCAGCTCGGCGAGCTTTGCCTCGGCTCAGCCTCCACCTGGCAGCTTCAGATCCCAGACCAGGTTGGTTGTGGTGACCAAGGGGCCACCTGCCGTGCGGTCCGGCCAATTTACTGTGGAGTCATGGCGAGGGTGTTGGGGAGTGGGCCGAGGTGGCGAGTGCTACGCTGTCCACTGTGGATCAGTGAAGCGGCACCGCTCATCTGAACTAGAAGGACGCTAAAAGCTGAAAGAGTCAGCTAATGGCTCACTGACATAAGAGGGAGGACGGAGCTGAATAGGTGAGAGTGTGCAACCAAGACCAGAGCTACAAAAAGAAGAGAACTGGAAAATATTTAAGAATGTAGGGTGTAAATGTATCTCAGTGATTCTGATAGGGTTTAGGCCAGCAGAATAGGCCTTGCTGACCCTGACCGACCACCACTGCATAAATTCTAAAACATATACTCAGGGTTGTACGAAAAAAAAAAAAAACTTGAACAACTTTTACATCATTTATATTCTCATGGTACCCACCTTGGCATATTGTTTTTAGCAAGTTGGACACATTACTGCAGGTGTTTCACTTCTTTAGGTTATTGTGAGTGTCGTCTTTGATCAGTTATGTATAGTGATCAGTCAATATAATGATCATCCATACAGTATATTTATGGGGGCTGGACTGTATCCCATCTGTCATAAGGCACAGGGCTGGGTGGGACCCGGACAGACCTGGGAGTTTTTGTTATGTCTGTATATGGAGCCAAGGACGAGGCCAGGTGTCGAACCAAACACACGCTTATTAAAGGGGCATCACACAGCACACACGCAGCCGTCAGACAGAAGAGATGGCAAAGAGACCGCCCCTCCTGCCTGCTGCCCTCACTGTAAAACCGAATTGTTCACAGGACTCAAAACTTATGTGGAAACTGACAACCTCATAAATGTTAAGTAAATGAAATTACTTTTTTGAGTAAATTGTACTTAAAAAATACATTTTCAGCATTTTGTTTTACATTTTTTAATTTCAGATTACTCAGAAAAAATAATTGCATTTACTTAAAATTTATTAGGTAATTGGTTTCCACATAAGTTTTGAGTTCTGTGAACTAATTTGGTTTTACAGCGCTCTTATAGCCATGGGTGGTGGCGGAACTGGAAGGTGGAGCTGCCACCCGTGCTTCACAAATAAAAGCCTGAACTCCAACATAATAACTACACAGCATTCTTCCCCCCCCCCCCCTTCACAAAAGCCAAAACACACACACAATTCGGACCCACCCCAATTTAGGACCCGGGTCACACACTAAAATTAATTAAACAATACAACACAAATGGCTTAATACAGTCACTCCAAAATAACTAAAACTAGGGGAGATGGGTAGACTGCCACCTCCCCTACACGGTGAAGTGGGTTATTCTGCCGCTTAAACTAAATGAGTCTATGTAAAACTAAAACACTGCCGTGTCACCTAAACTAAAATAAAACATAAATTAATTCCCAAAACTGTATATATAGAAACAACAAAACAATCACAACACCAACATGACCATTAACTTATAATATACACACAATAAAACATTTCCAACTACATGCACATTAATCAACCTATATACATACGGCTGGAGAAAACAAGTCCGTGGGCCCCCCTGGACTGCCCTGTCATCAATCTGCTCCTGGAGGCAGCCAGCCTCACGGGCCGCAGCAGGTCGCTTCAGCACTGGTGCGCCTCCTCTTCATCACCACCGGCTGTGCTGCTCGTCCAGGCCCATGTCCCTCAGTTCCCTCCCGGGCACGTCGCAGCTCGTTCGGGTGCCCCGACAAACAGTCTGGCAGCTGGAGATAAGCGTCCTCCTGTCTGGCCATGACGTGTGACTGTCCCTTTTGCTCCTCCGACCGCCGACCGGCCCGTACCTGCCATGATCGCCTCTCCTCCCGAATCCAGTCCTCGACCCCCAGAGGGGTCCCACTCTGCTTGCAGGGTCTCTGCTTGGCACGTCGTTCTACCGTGCCTGACAGTCCGGCCCTGACCTCTTTTAACTTCACCGCCACCATCACTGTTGTGGCTCCCTGTTCACCGGCCCACTTCAGCCGAGATCCAGGAACAGGTGGAACCAGCCTCTCGACGTCGCCCGTCGTCACAGGTGTCCTGCTGTGCCGCCCAGTAGCCTTGTCCAGGGCGACTTGAGCTCTGGCACAGGGACCCTCCTGTGATGACCCTGAGCGATATTGGTCTTGCTTACTCTCCAGGGTGCCAGGCAGTTCCTCATCCCACACTTGGCCGTCTACCACTCTCGGGATCGGACGGTCCCACATCTTGGTCAATTTGCATCGAGCCGTCAGTCTCAACGTTCCCACTGTGGCCAGCCGTCCTCCTCCACAATCACAAAACGGCGCCAGGTCACCTCCAATCCTGTAGTGTGGGAAAAACATCTCACAGTCCTCCAATCCAGCCCGGAGCCCACCTCTTCCGTGTCGATCAATAAAGGCACCTCCACCATACAGTACGTGTGTCCGTTGATGCTCGGGGACACAGCGTGGGCAACCTTGGGGGCACAAGAGTCCTCTTTGTGCCACGGACTTCCTTGCTTGGATCTGTGGCATACCCTGGTGAAATGAAGCAAGTGGCCACACTTGCAGCAGTGCGTCGCTCCTGCCGAACAGTCTCTGGTCTTGAAACGGTGCTTCGTGGACCCACAACCCACACATTTGGGCTTTCCCAGGGCAGATCTCACATTCACAGCGTTGGCATCATCCACCTCGTCCTCCATGCCTCGAACGCTTACTGGGCCCACTGCATATGCAGTCGGCGGTGATCCTGGATGTCGATGTGACAAGTTCTCACTCAGCTCCCATGACAGTTTATCTGCAGCTTCCAGCAGATGAGCTAGCCTGATGGCTGTGGGCAGCGTCAGTTCACTCGAAAATGTGAGCAGCTTCGACCTAATCGCAGCGCAGTTGGTATGCTCTGCCAACTGGTCGCAAATCATTGCCTCCTCCAACGGTCCGAACCGGCACCCGCTGACCAACATCCCCAGGTCTGCCACGAACCGCTGAATAGACTCGCCCACCCGTTGGCGGCGCTGTCGAAACTGAATCTCGCAAACTATGACGTTTTCCATGGTGTGAAAATGGTGCGCCATTAGCTCAACCACTTCATCAAAACTATCACAGTCACCCAGCGTGCTCAGAACTCGCTGTTCCTCCACTCAGAGATTGTACAGCAACAACTCGCACGCCCTCAACGCCTCCATCTTCCCGAGGCTCGGTGCCACCGTGCACGCCCGGAAAGCGGCACACCACCTGGGCCAGGGAACCGGTAGCTCGCCGGCGGGGTGGCTCCAAAAACGGCCAAATTTTAAACCCACACGCTTCCATACCTTGTTTTAATCCACTTTTTTCCTTGTTGCCAGATGTTACGTCTGTATACGGAGCCGCTTCACAAATAAAAGCCTGAACTCTAACATTACACAACAATTTAGTTTCAAAAACGGGCACATTTACGCGGACTGTTTAATTACTGAGACTTAGAAGCGTTTGAAAATCTGACAATATTCCCGTCATTTCTTTGCTAAGACACTCCAGCAAAGAAAGAAATTGTGCATAGCTCCTGCCAGATTGATGTGCGACCTTTTCAATTCTCACTAAAGCTTGTAAAGCAAAGCAAATGGGAGACAAATCCCAGTCTGGAGCTCGTAGCGCGCGCGCACCCCCCCCCCCCCCCACCACCAAAAAAAAAGGCGTTTGCCTCTCGGCTCTTTCCGCCTCCGTCCGCCGTCTCATTAACATTCCTCACTTGTGGGTGTGATGCTGGTAAGATCTCCGGCGGTGTGCCTGCGCGCTTGGAGGAGGTATCAGCTGCCGACAGGAGGAGCGGGGGAAGAGCCAGCGGAGCGGCTGTTGCAGACCACCATTCCTCCACTGCTGCTCTCCGCTCACCTGCACGAAACGCGCCTTCCCGTTCACATTTTTTTTTTTAATTAGTACCCTCCCAAGGCTTCAATATGAGTCGGATTTAATTGGTTTGGAGGGGAAAAAAAGAGGAATCACTGACTGTCTCCGGTGGATGTGGACACCTCAACTGTGGACATGGATAAGATAGTGAATCTGTCCCTTTCGGTTCTCCTGGTTTTATGGGGATGCGCGCTCGGAGGCTCGCCCAGTGTCCAGATTGGTAAGTGATTAGTTCAAAGGGGGTGGGGTGGGTGGGTGGGAAGCGAGTTTGGTGGGTAAAAAATGCTGAGAAATTGCTTATCAATCAGTTGGTGTGAATGTAACTGATCATTTGCGTTGGTTTCAGGGGGACTTTTTCCACGGGGCGCGGATCAAGAGTACAGCGCGTTTCGGATAGGAATGGTTCAGTTTGGCACCTCGGAATTCCGACTGACGCCTCACATTGACAATTTGGAAGTGGCCAACAGTTTCGCCGTTACCAACTGCTGTAAGTCTCACATTTCCCATCCCTCCCTTGAATTCATGCAAGACTTTTCGGAAAGAAGCGTTTGCGTGGCCGCCCGCGCCTGCGCCCGTCCACAGCCAGCATCCCGACTGTCTCATCTGTATTCTGCCAGCAAGGTGGCGAGTTGGGAGGAAGGGGGACGGGTGCGGGCAGGGCAAAGTTGGTTTCCACAGAAACAGTTCACAGCCATCCGCTTTTCATTCCTTCAGTTTCAGGGAGCGGACAGACTGCGCTGTAAGCGCATCGATCCCCGGTAGTTCTTTTGAGCCGTGGATGCGCAACTCCAGAGAACACCAGTAAGACGCCAGTTTTGTCTGGGAAACCACAATCACCTAATTTTACTTTATTATGACACGGCTTCTGATTATGACGGTTTTCCCGTCAGTGTCACGCTTTTTTTCTCTGCTGAATAGGAGCGATTTTCTATTTCTACTGTTCCTTATTGTTGCCTGGCGACGCTTTAACGCGGTTGTTGTTGAGTATCGACAGTTTGTGGTGAAAACCAAATGTTAAGCGCTTTTGTCCCACATTTCACGTCAACGTCACTTTTTTTTTTTACCCCCCTCCTCGTGTGATGTAAACGGGGTTCCACCGTGAATCGGTTCTAAAAGGCTTTACAGCGGCTCTAAGGTCGCTTTTTTTTTATACCAGCCGCGGCTCTGTTCATGTCATTAAGCGGTTGCCAGGCGACTGCGCCTCTCAACAGTCCCTTAAACATAAATCAAAGGCTCCTGATTGGTGCGCCGCCTCCCTCCAATCCGCTTCATTACCATATAAAAGCTTCCTGTGCGGAGATCCTGCCTGCGCCTGACAAATTAAAAAGAACAAAGTGTTTACCTGCTTTAAAGGCATCTCGCATGTTCAACAGTTGTCAGGCTGTATAGGCTGCCGCGTTCCGACTGCAGCCCGTTTCCCCTCCACTTTACCCCCGTTACAAGTGTGCGTGTTCATGTGGTGTTACATAATTACTCATTTGAGCACATCCAGAATAAATGCGAATCATTTTTTTTTAATAGAAACTGTCTGATTAACTTCTTCAACTTAGTCCGGTTTGATTCAGTCTGCCCATTAACATAAAATAAATTAAGCATAACACATTTATCCACTCCAGGAGTCCTTTTAATGGTCCTCTATTTAATTTTCATGACAAGTACCCATGATTCCCGTCTTGCAACTCATCCTTCTGGAAATTAAGCAGATTAGTTAAAAAAAAAATCCTTCCCAGCCAGGATAAAAATCAGTGCACAGCCTCTAATTGAGTATTTAGTGTCTGTATAATTGATTACTGTGAGTTCTGTGTGGTTTTATCTTATAAAGTGACAGATAGGTGTGGCTGGTTTATCCCCATGCCAACCACAAAAGCAGCATTTTCATATTAATGATGCATTACTTAAACAACAAATCGCTGAGCGCTGGGCATGCACGGGGGGAGCAAAGAAGTTCGGCATAAATATTGTATTTCTAAGGTATTTCTGAAGTGTGTGTACAAACAGACTTCTTTAGTAAGCCTCGGAAGCATTAAAGGTAAAGGTGGGGAGAGATGAGGTGGTGGTGGTGGTGTAGGGGGGTTGCTGTTAAATCCAGTAGATGGCAGCCTGCTCCACAGTCCGCCTTCATTTGTAATTACAGTACATTAAAGCCTCCACTTTGCGTTTTGTTTAAATATAACAGGATGCAGCCAAGAAAAAAAAAAAGTGATACTGATGTGCCACGCTGAGTATAGTAGTTTTTAATAAAATGGGGGGAAATACAAGAAAGGGGGAACTATAGAGTCACATTATTTGCTTTAAGTGGAATGTTGGGCATGAGAGAATAGGTGTACCTTTGTGTTATTACTTTGTAAAATAAGTGAGTACAATAGTTAACAAAGAAGGTGTTTCAGCTATGAGAAATATTTGCTGACTTCTGCATATCTCACTTTAGTTAATTGCTTACTCCATCGATCTTATAAAGGGCGGTCTTTTATTCCAATGCCAGAAATGGGTCTGGCAATATATGGATCAGTCCCCCCAAGACATGGGGGCACTCACATTCTCCCGTGCAGCAGCGTACTTCGTCAATGCGGTGTGTCAGAGTCAGTGGGAGGGAGGATGATACATTCCTCCATCAATAACAGCTCATCTGGTCAGGCCAGCATCTGCTGCCAAGACCAAGGGAGTCGTTGGGACTGTGTGTCCGTTTGTGCGTGTGCCGTTAGGTTTGTGCACTGTCCGCCCAGAGCAATAAATTTGAGAAGACTCTTGTTTGAACTTCTGAGATTGTGTCTACAGTGTACCTCTCAGGCCCCAAATGACTAGCACGTCATGAAACTTCATATCTATAAAAAGAAAGCGAAAGGAAATAGAAAATTGTTACAAATTTGAATCAAAGGACCCCAGTCAGGGTATATTTTGGTATTTGTTTTAGCTGATTTTTTCTGTTTTATGTTTCTGTAACATTGCCCTTCTGTCATGCTGTTTATGACTACATTTTTAAATCAATATTTTTGGTTTCTTTGCTGAACCTTATGCTTGCTGTAGGTTGTTTGGTTGGAAAAATGTGAATCCTTTATAGAAAAACACCATCTCTAATAGCATTAGATTTTATAGTTTAAATAAGCAATGGGAAACATTCAGGGTGAATCTGAAGCATTCAGACTCAATCTCTGCCTGCCCCACAGCCAGAAAGACCATTTACAGTGCTGTAAAAAAGTATTTACCCCCTTCCTGATTTCTTATATTTCTGCATGTACTGTATGTCACACGTAAATGTTTCAGATCATCAAACAAATGTTAACATTAGACAAAGATAACCTGAGTGAATATAAAATGCCGTTGGTTTTTAAATTTTAAATTTATTAAGGGGAATAAAATCGATCCAAACCTCCCTGGCTCTGTGTGAAAAAGTGATTGCCCCATAAACCCAATAGCTGGTGTGTCACCCTTGGTGACAACGGCTGCAATCAGACATTTGTGATAACTGGCAATGAATCTGTTGCATCGCTGTTGAGGAATTTTGGTCCACTCTTCTTTGCACAATTGTTTTAATTCAGCCGCAGTGGAGGGCTTGAGCTTGGGCTCACAAACTGATGGCTGGACATTCTCCTCCAGGATTTTCTGGTAGAGAGCAGAATTCATGGTTCCATCAATTACGGCAAGTTGTCCAGGTCCTGAAGCAACAAAGCAGCCCCAGACCATCACACTACCTCCACCATGTTTGACTGTTGGTATGATGTTCTTTTTATGAAATGCTGTGTTAGTTTTGTGCTAGGTGTAACAGGACACAGTCCACATGTCCACATAACACAACAGCTACTCTCCAGCATCAACCCAGAACTAAACAAAATGAGGAGTCCGTGCCACAAACAGAGCTTCTCTGTTTTGAGTTGCACCATAGTGTGTCTTACTGGAAACAGTACCCACGTTTCCAGAGTTGGATTGTACATTGATATGGTCCATACGCCCACATAATATGAAAGCAATACTTAAGCAAACTGATATGAACAGCCAGAATTAAATAAAATGAGGAGCTTGTGCCATGAATTTCAAGCTTTATGTCTCTATCTTGAGTCCAGCCACAGATTGTCTGATGGAAACAGTATCCACATTTCAGAATTCCACTTTTTTCATTCCACCGCTCAAAAATATTGCTGTCATTAAACAGGGAGTTGTCTTACCGTGTGATAAGTGTTAATGTGCCCAGCGCAACTTTAGATACATTACAGCTTTAGCTATCTTCCATGTCACTTTACGTAGTCATTTTCACAATCACTAGAGGTTGACTTTTTTCCCCAAAATATAACTCTATGTCACAATACCTGGAGTAAAAAAAAATGCCTTGCATTGTATTTGATGTTGGAGGACACTCTGTTTTAGGATTCCATCCATCCATCCATCCATCCATCTAGTGCTTCTCTGGGGTCTGGGTCACTGAGGCAGCAGACAAACATTAGAAACACAAACCTCTGTTGCTCCTACTGTTCTGTGTTGTCAAACTGTGGTGTTCTCAAAACTGCTTCCAGACTGAATGAACAGGGCCCTCCTGAATTTGTTTCACTTGAATGCCCCATTCAGAGGGACTTTCTCACATGATTTTAATTAACATTTTTTAGTGTTCTCCTTTACTTTCACTCTCTGATAGCTGCATATTTTGAAGAAAAAGACTTTTTTGATACCAACTGTTTCAGGTCACTGAATTTGAAGTCTTCAAGGTTCAGGTTTGTGATGGTTGAATCATGTCATACAGTACTTTATTTCATGCACATTGCATATCATGCACACATGAATTCAGGGACCATGTTGAATGCTCATGAGCCTAAACCAGCCATATACATTGTGCACAGAATTGGTTATAGCCAGTTTATTGTTCACACTTAATTAAGCGCATCCCCCTTCATTTCCATGAGAGCTGTGAAATATTAAATAGACCCGGGATATGGATGGTCAAAAAATGAGGCTAAAAACCCTCTGTGGATTTTAACGTGCCCTGAATAGAGCCCCCTGCCAAGCCCTTATCACACTGTCCTCAAAAATAAGTACAAGCCTGAGATATCATACAGTATGTTACAGTGTAATTTAAAGGTCTCAGCTGGGAGTTGCCTCTGTTTCATATTCAGTGTTGTTGTTTTCTCAATGCTTCTGAGGCAGGACGCTCCTTTTTACCCTTCAATGCAAAGAAAAGCAAACTATTTTATCCCTTACTATTGCTGTAAAATTGCAAACTTTCTTCAATACACAAGCTCTAATTTCAGTTGGAAAGGAGGCCTAAAACTTGAACTAACTGATGAAACAAACCTACACATGTCTAACATACTGGAACTGAGGCAACAGAATATTTTCAGAAGTTATAGGTGCTGAGAAAATTACAGCAAATCCTCTCCACCAGCCATGGACTATGTATGAAAGATAAGCAGCCACCATTACTCACAAAGTGTTATTGTTAAAGATAAAATTCTGCCATTGCCACACTTGTTTAAATTATCTGCCGCAAACAGGAAACAAGTTACATTGTTGAGTTTTATTATGGTCAATCACCAGACAAGCCCCGCTTAAAGCCTGCCCTAACTTAAATTGGACCATAACATACAAAATGAACTTAATATTTTCAACAAGACTCACAGCTGACAAGAGCAGTTACCTCCAAGTCAGCATTTATACACTGCATATTTATGCTTCTTTGCACTGATACCAGGAAAGTGAGTCCAACTTTTTTATCTTCTACTCATTTATCTAGCATATTTCTACAGTGGCATCAGCCAAAGTTTGGCATGCTGCCAAGATTTTATTTTCCAATCAGTGCTTGTAGGGAGAGTTTGACCAGTAAGTGCGAGGATAGAACATTAGAAATTATTAGAAAATGGTCCCTCGCACCTTCGATCTGGAGACAGGGCTATGCAGCTGTGTGATGGGGCTATAGCACCCCTAGCCCCAGTGTAGTACCGTGCATTACCAAGGCTGCAAAGGTTTTCCTACCCTATATGGAAAGCCAAAGGGCCTAAAACATCTAGTATGAAGTCCCTGCAAACTTTATGCCTTAACATGCTGTGTTAAAGCAACACTATGTAAGATGTTCACCTTAAAATAGTGTTTCAAAAATTATTTTGATGATATATCAACCTTTGACTGGGTGAATGTCACTCCCCCCATAGCCTGAGTGGGCCCACATGGCCTGAAACTGCTCTGTTCTTGGTAGTATTACTGAAAAGCTTAAACTTTGGCGGCGATGACCTCAGTCCCAGCAGCCAATCACAGGGCACAACAGTAGCCACTGACAACTAAGCATCCTGTGATTGACTGTTAGCACTGAGGTCATAGCCAGCATAGTTGTAGCTTTTCAGTGTTCCTACCTGGAGCAAGAGTTACACAGTGCTGCTTTATGCAGACAAACTCTAGATGTCATAAATATGCCAGTTTTAAATGTCTTAAAGGAGTCATTGACTGAAAAATTGTGATTTTGTACAGTAGGTGTTTACTTCTGAAATGTGTCTATTTGTCACATGGTTATCAAAAAAACATCAAAGCGCTCACTTCTCTTAAACTGACACACAGCCTTTATCTCATTTTTCTCCCGGTTTCCAAGAAGTCGTTTTCACTCTTCTGGGGATTTTCATGTACTTCAAAAAAATTGAAACATCACTAAAAGGTAAACATCACTACCCACCCACTGCTACATTATTGGCCAACCTAACTGTCTGTCATATAGATGGGCGGGAAGCCAAAGGTGTTTGCTTTCAAGCTAACAGTGGTGCTAGGAAGTTTGCATCAAATTTGCTTTATATTTTTGTTTTCTTTATATTTCAGACACCCTAATAATATCCCTGTTTCCACCTGGTTCACTAATCACAGCTGATAATATGTCTCGCATTATTCTGGCTGTCAGCATTAGCGTATGAGGTGGTCTGAGTTAGGGCTGAAGCGATTAGTCAATGTTGTTGATATCGTCGATCACAAAGATTTGTCGATGCAGATTTTTATTGTCGACGAATCGTTTAATTTTAAAGTTTATGTGCATGCTGTGGAAATGTTCAGTTTAACTGTTCCAGTGAGTAAGAAGAGGAACCTGTCACGGCGACACAGAGAGAAAATCACAGAGAAGGCCAAAAGTTTTCAAAGTATGGGAGGATTTTGCTGAAAATTAATGAATGAAACAAGTTAAATGTAGACTGTAAAGCAGTGTTATCATATCACAGCTGAACTACAGCGATGCATCCGTTCCCTCCTCCTCTCCGTTCCTCCATCTCCGGCCACCTGTCAGCAGACTGCACCAGTAAGGTTAGCAAGTAACGTTAGCGCTTCTTATTTTCAATGAGCGACTCTCTCAGCTTTAGAAAACTGACCATGCTATGACCAACTGACCATGTGTGCCGCTTAAATAGTTTACCTGTTGTCGGACAGTAATCTCTCTTACGATGGCTGCTGACAGCTGAGCTGCTTCTGTTATGCTAGCTACAGTATATGTTAACTGCAGTAAATGGATGAATTACATGAGCAACTTACCCTTTTTCATATTCTCTGTTATTGTCACCGTAATGTCATCCTTCATTCTGAATATTAGTGCATCAAAGTAAATTCAAATTTCATGATTTCTAATTTAATTAAAAAAAGATAATAATCATCACAAATAAATTTAAAACAGCTTAAATATTTCACTGTATGTGAAGGCTCACATTCCTGCACTGATATTTAAAGTGATTTTCTTTTATTTATTATGCACTGGAAGAAGTTCTTTTAATTTGTGAAGCCTAATTAAACTTTTAAACTTCTAGATCCAGCAAGGTTTCAGACAGGATGGACTAGCTTGGTATTTTCCTTTTTTACTTTAATGGAGTTGAATTTATTTAATTTTATTTAACCTTTATTTAACCAGGCAGGACAGATTAAGAGCTCATTCTTATTTACAATTGTGGCCTGGGGGGAGGGGGGAGGAAGTGGCAAGGGACAACTCACATTCATACCTCCCCAGCTGATGCCAATTAACCTAACCTGCATGTTTTTGGCCCCTGTGGGAGGAAACCCACAGGCAGACACAGGGAGAACATGCATACTCCACACAGAAAGATCACCATTGGCCAGGGGGTGGAATCGAACACGAGATCCCATGGCCAAGGGTGAGTTGCTGTGCTGCCACAGTGCTAACCACTGCGCCACTGTGCTGCCCGTTACGCTACCCATTACTCTGAGTATTAGTCTATTTTGTTTTTAACACACAGTTACAACAGCCTTTATGAAGCAGCAGAGCTGCTATTTGAGTTTTTACACTTTAACGTTAATTGTGCTGCGACAAACACTTCTGATTAAGCTGTCAAGTTCAAGTTTCCAACTCATGTTTGATGGGTCATTATTTTATTGAGCTATGGGAACTTTTTATAATAGGCTACATTATATTAAGGCAGACACTGACAACAAAGTGATTTTCACAGGTGTGCAGGCTTAAACAGGTGACGTAAAACATGACCTGGAGCCCCGAACAGGAGCTGTGCCAGCGGGAAGCAGAGCTGGTGGACATGACAGAAATAATCACGATTAGTCGACTAATTGAAAAAATAGTCGTTAGATTAGTTGACTGCCAAAATGATCGTTAGTTGTAGCCCTAGTCTGAGTCAATCCATGTAACTGGATATCGTTTGCCTCAGTGGGAAGGAGGTGACAAACAGGCTGCCTTGCATTAACTTAATGGTTGATCTGGCTGATTTTAATCACTGTTTTCTATAAATTCTAGTCACCCCACTGGAATCCTTGTTCATCTAAAAACAATTTATCACATATGTCGTTCTTAGACATTATTTTAGCTTATTTACTCTTAGTATTATCAATCACCATGACCAAAGGTGGGTACCTGAAGCTAGTAGTTTAGCCACTTATTCACAAATGTTTCTGTGCTGATTGTACTCCAGGGACCGGTCATATCGACCACTGAAACCACACAGCCCTGTCCAGTGATGCCTTATTTCATTCATTCTTTGATACAAAGTTAGATTAGTGGGGTTTGAACTAGGCAGCTGCAGACAGCTTATGTTAGCTATAGTGACATAAGAGGGAGGGTGGAGTTGAATCAGGGATTTCGTCAAGTGTTAGCACTGAAACGAAGCATTCTCAGAGCGGCTGGGAAAAACAAATTTGCTGCAATCATTAAGTAATCTAAGAAAATCTGAACTAAATATGTCACAAACATTTCATTGAGATGTGTGAGCTGTTAAAATGTGGAAAAAGTGCAACAAATGACTCCTTTAAGATGTCTGAACATGGAAAGACCATCTTGTTCAGCCTCTTAGAAGGAAGTCTTGTTCTTCTGTTGATTTTATTGGCTGATGGTAAGAAGCTCAGAGGTCACTACCTTACCACTACCTGTTAGACTGGAATGTGGATCAAGGTATTTGACGGGAAACGAAAACAGTCCCCTTTATAGTGACAAAACCATACAATACAATTCATTAACAAAACAAATCTCAGTTAAAAAAATGTGAAAAAAACATTCTTAACACAATCAAAATTAATAGTTTAAACATCTTAACAGCATCAACATGCCTTTTTTGTGTTAAGATGTGAAGTTTGCCTCTGCTATCACAGACATTACACTTGATATTCTGGCTCTTGTGGGTTTCCATAATAGATGGTCGTCTGTTTTTAATCAATGTAATGAGGTAAATAAAGTTTAATTCAATTCAGAACACACAAAAAACAATAACTACTTGAGTTTTGATTTTCATAGCTTTTGTTACACCTGTGTTTAAACATCAAACATTTATAAGTGCCCTACTACTGCATTTTGGGTTCAAATTAAGAAGAAAACCAACTTTACTGTCATCCAGTCCATGCAGCCAAGCATGTGCAGTGGAACAAGTTTACATTTCACCTGTCAGGGGCCGCTACCAGCTTCCATTCTATTATGCTGAGCACTAAGCTAGAAGGTGAGAAGTGCCATTATTATGTGGTCCAGCTGGGGCTTGAATCCATGACCTCCTAGCTGCAGGGTGGGTGCTCTACCACTAGGCCACCACAGCAGTCAGCCTACAACCCCTTTACGTGAAGCACTGATGCAGTTTGTAAGAAAGTCCAATGCTGGAAGTGTTCCGTATTCATTGATTGAGTGGTTTAATCTACAGTGTTACTATAGTAACAGTATCTCATGCTATGCTACATTATTTAACATGATAAAACATAAATGCAAAAAAGGAGATATTGAGAAGTACTATACACTGATATTTACATAAAATATTCTAATGAGAGAAAGACTGCCAATAATTTTCCATACCCCCTCCTCTGCAGCTCTATTTAAATTAGATTTGACATTGTGTCTTTGTCACAGGTTACTCACATTGAATCCGTGCCAGTGCTATTAAATGTTTGCGGACAGTATTCTTTCTTCAAAAGGAAGCACGCTAATAAGTCGTGGCCTTCCAGAGACATCGGCTTTCAGCAAAAGAGCGCGGAGAGCATTTCAAAATATGAAGGAGGCGGAAACCTTTTCACGGGATTTGATGCCTTCTTCGCTTTGGAAGATTTTCATGCAAATGCGGCCAAGCACCTTTGTTATGCAGAAGACTTTTTCTGTTGTGCAGCTGCAACACAAAACAGAATTTGTTGTGCTGACAGAATGCTGGACCGTGACATACAAACATTTGCTGAGGAGTAATCTGTTTGCACGGCTGAAAATAAATACCGAGCATGTTACAGCAGTGTTATAAGGTATTAAAAGGGATTACTATTAACATGACAAAAGATAGTGATGATTATGTTGAGTCATTTTTTTTAAGTGTTGGGAAGCCTTAAAGGGCTAGTATTTAAAATAGTGTTATTATTGCTTTTCATGTTTTAAAATTGGGCCTTGTACAGTATACTAAAATATTAAAATGCTCACATCACAAAGAAATGCACACTTCCTTCTTAAAGTAAGCTCTTAAAGAAATGAGTGGATTGCACTTCCTGGATTTTGTGACATTACAAACTAACAGGCTCCACCCTCAGTTCTCTAAATCAGCAAAACAAAGCGACGACCTCATTATGATTGGCCCACTCAAAAAGCCTTTACCCAATCAGATCTGGAGTCATTAATATTAATGAGCAGACTGAGGACTGACAGCTGCGGACCGTTTTACATCGCTCTGTGCCTTAGGATGTCAAAATTTAAGCTCAGTCCCTGAAAAATGCGCCATATGGGACCTTGAATATTTCCCTGTCCACCGCCCATTGACTGATAAGTGAAGCATCATTCGGATGAGTTAAAACTCTACCTCTGAGGTTAAATTATGAAACAGATTAGCAAATCAGTGTCTTTCTCATCTGAAATTCTTTTAAAAGTGGAGCGTATAAGGTCAGCATTTGGAAATGTTTCACCAGATGTAAAGCTATTACTCTGACTCCCTTCTAGGACACAAATGGTAAATTCGGAAAATGTCAGATAATTTATTCTGCTGACCCATTTTTTGCCATTATTTCTCCTGCTGTTTTATCACAGCAGGAGGGATGAGAAGCTGCCAAGAGATGTGTGAGCTGTTTTCTTTGTTTTCTTATTATGTGGAAACGTTTCCATGTGACTTTATTGCCACATTATACTATACCAAACCCAAATGGCCCATATCCACCTGCGTATGAGCAGCCCCAGTCCTTTCCATTTACTTCACTTTCTGGATGTTAAAACAGGAGCTGACAGTTGGGAACTGTGTGTCTGAATCTTGTCTACATCTGCTGGGATTATGTACATGGGTAAAAAGATCCCTTTGCAGTGCGTGTTTGCATATGTCTGTTCGTTCGTTCTTTCAGACACTTGTCTCACACGATGATCTAACCTGTCAGGGGACATGGGTGCTGACCCAGCTTTTGTGGATGAAGTCAGTGGCAGAAATCCCATCTCTGTCGCTCTCCATCATTCTTCCACGCCACGTTTTGCCCTCACTTGTGTTCTTATCTGCCTCTAATTCTCAGCATCATGGTGTCTTTAATTGTTTTGTCTTGGCACTTATTAGATCCTTGGCCATCCTTGTGCTGAGGTTCCTTTTAAAGTGATTTTGACATTAGGAGTTTGTCCTGTACTTATAATTGGGCCTAATGGTGTGTCATATGGATATTCATAGCACTGAGCGTTTTTTGATTTTTTTTTACTGTACATTAGTAGGCGCTGCAGTCCTATTTCTGATTTAACTATGAGGGTCCTCCAAAAAATAAAATGTAGTATCAGCAGAACTCTATAATGATAGTGCTTTGGTAATGTTAATTAAAGGCCCTGTTAACTTAAACATGCTGTATTTGTGGGTTAACCTTCTAACATGCTTACTTGGGTCACAGAAAAAAATATTAAATTTCTCTTCACTTAGAAGTGATTATATCTAAATAGGGCTGTGCGATATGATGATATCTGGTGACGCGATAAAAGACCTATATTGTTTCACATAAAACTGCATCGTTTATATCAGGATTTAAAAGACACATACCCGTTTCTACTTGTCACCGCCCCGCCTCTCCCCCACAGTGCGCCAGATGTGTGGGTTCCAGTGGTTAGCCATGGATGGGTGATACCAGCATTTTTCCTTTCGATACAGTACCATTAATTTTAATTAATACTTTTTGCAGTTTCATTAACAACTTTATTGCAAGGGCAATAAGAAATATGAATAAAACTCATGAACATAAACAGTTAAAAGAAATGCTTATAAAATGATAATAACAATGAGCAATGTAACAATGAACAATGAACAATAATAACAATGAACAATAATAATAATAATAACAATGAACAATGAGCAAAGTAAATAAAAATAAAATGATTTTTTTTCAGTTATAATAAAAATAATTAAGACTTAAAATAAATGCAAAATTAATTCATTTTCTTAATTTGGTGAAGATTCTCAACTAGATTCAAGTATTTTTTGCTTCTGAAATGTTTCACCATTCATTCAGATTCTATGGTAATACCAAGTAACATATATGTGTAATTTTTTCACAATGCAACATTTATTTTATTTATTTATTTTATTTTTACACTATTATTTTGCAAACTTAAATAGTGCTTATTTTATTTTTATCGATATTTTAAAAAGTATCGACTCCAAAGTATTGGCCAGCTGTATCGAAGTATCAATACTTGAGTAACAATACGCCCATCCCTATGGTTAGCACAGCAACTAACTGCAAGCTAATGTTTTGATCATATAGCGCTACTTCTCTACTTCTGTTTGCTGGGGATGTGGGTCTTTTTCCCACCATGGTACGTCAGAGAGGATAGTCCTCTAACCTTATTTTAATTGGAAGTAAGTAGTGTTAACACTATCTCTCTAATTATAAGACAGCAAATGCTAAATGACGATGCTAACTTGTTGCTAATAGGAAACATTATAGTGTATCATACCATTGTTTCTTTGGTTTAAATTACTGCAGAGTGTCATGATCCTGAGCACGGGTGGAGGCCGTGCTCAGTCTCCAGTTTGAGCTAAGTCCATTTCTGTTTGTTTTCCCTTTTGTTTAGGTTGCAGGGCTTATGGTCTGCCTCTGTTCATTTATGAGTTGTTTGTTTTCTTAGTTGTGTCCTTATAGTCTTGTCTATTTATTGTGTGTCATTTTCTATTATGGGATTTATTTGTATCCTTTGGGGTTGTGTTATTTTATTCTTGTGTTATTATGTAGTTTCCGGTCTCTGATAGCGCTGTGCAGCTTCCGGCTGTCAAACCCTGTTTTGTGGGCTGCACAGCTGTCATTGATTGTACTTTCTTATTCATGTATCCACACCTGCCACTCATTGATCATTTGGCCATTTCACTATTTAAGAACACGGCAACATCTTCCAGTTGCCGTGTCCTACTGTTTGCCTCCTTAGAGGAATCAGCTAATACCCTGAGTGAGCAAGGTTGCGCCGAGGTGAACGGGCGTGCTTCGTCCAGGTAACATTTTCTCTTTCGACTTTTCCTAGCCGTGAGCCCAGTTATGGTTTGGGTGTGACTCCGGCAGGTTTAATCTCTTTTTCTCCGGCGTTCCCACACGCCTCATCCTGAGGTTCTTCCAGGTTGTTTCCCTCCTGTTGACATTAAGCCCCGTTCTCCTCCTGTGCTTTCTCTATCCCGTTATATGTCAGTGTAGTGTCATATGTTATGTTCGTGCTTATGTTAATAAATGTCACAAACTCACAGGTGGTATTTGTTGTCCTTTGCAGCCCTTGAAAGGGGCGATTCATGACACCAAGTTTCTTAATTTTGTTTGAACAAATATTACTAAAGTTGCAAAAGTGCCTGACAGTGGCTGCATGCACACTAAATAAATAATAAATTAATTAAAATGTGTCGAAGGAACAAACTAGCTCTTAGTGTAACTTGATTTTTAATAATTTTTAATGAGCCAAGTAGCGATAATGAATAAAGTTGAAGTCATCTCAAATGCACATTAAAAAACTTTTAACTATTTTATAACGACACTGACATGGTTCAGGTGACCCACAGAACAGGCTCAGGATTAACACAATTAACGTACTTTATTTTGTTAACGTGAGTGAGTGGGTGCGTGAGTGCGGTTATATGGTGTAATGTGATGTAGTGCAATCCGTGTATTCCAGCTGGGCCGGCAGAGCACCGTACAGACTGGCAACCCTGTAAAGAGACAAGCGCAGTTAGCTTACAGTTCACCTATGCAGCACGTCAGGTGTTATAGTGCTTACTGTTAACAGATGTTGAAGTGTCTTCAGGTGGCGCCGAAGCTGCAGCCAGGGAGACAGTGTCTGCAGGCAGGTCAGCTGGAGGTGGAATAAAAGTCCGCCGCCTGGAGGGAGAAGGAGGTCTGCCGTTGCGGGCTCCGCCTGCGCACAGGGGAATGGACAGGTTTAGAAGCAATAGCGCTTACTTGGTTGTTGGTCCGGGGGCAACTGACCCGGACGTCGTACAGCTGGGCTTGGAAGCCGATGGCTGGAGAATTCAGTGCAGGGAAGCACAGAGGCAGGGTGTGGCGTGATTCACGAAAAGAATCAGACGACTCCGCGCACAGCACTGGTTCTGATGGGAATAAATAGGGCCACAGGAGATGACAGGCAGGTGCGTACACAGGTGCCGTGATTGGCGGCCATGACAGACACTCCAAAATTAAGAGGGAAAAAGGTATAAAAGGTAAAAACTATAGGATTTACAGAAAATGTATATCATGATCGTTATCATCAAATACGATTACTTATATTGTGATATGAAATTTTGGTCATATTGCACAGCCCTATATCTAAACATTTTGTTCAGAATGGTCAGAAGCTGGTCTGGCTCTTCTGGCTTATTTTTTACCTATATGTCTGACAAATGATGTATCAGTACCCATTCAGAGTTTCTGGGCCCAAGGTGTTATCTTCAGAGCTAACAGTGCTACTGTACTCCGGTAGTACACCCTAACAGCAGGTGTTTAAAACACGAAGGAGAACAAGATTTTCTGTAAAACTGTTAAAAAGACTTTTCTTGGTCACCAACAAATGTAAGGAATATTTGTAAGCTGACCTGGAGAAGGTTTTGGCTGTTTCTGCTGTCAAAGAACTTTCCTTAATCACGGCTGGCTGCCCCCAGATGAAAATCCACACCAGCTGGTGAGTTCAGTGGTGGACGAGACGCATTCAGTGAGAAGCTTGTGAAGAAGAAGCATGACTTCACCAGAAGAGAGGCGAACTTGGAATAACTTTGGAAGGTTCATCTAGTCTGTGGCCAACTGATGTGTCTTCTGATTATTAACGCTACAAAAAGATGAGAAGGACGAACGGAAGGAGCCGTGGGATGTGCTAAGCTAACGCTATCGCTATAGCTAATGCCATAGCTAGTCGTAGCACCTAACACCGATACAAAGGAGCGACTCTGTCCCCGGTTCATCTCATTGACCTGGCATTGGCCCGGTAGATGACGCCGGAGGAACTAACCGAGGCAACAGCTGGACAGGAGCTGGATTGGAGCTCAACTACAGCGGTGGTAGGAGACGGGGACCAGCGGAGGAGCAGTTGGGGCCCCAGCTGGATAGGAGCTGGATCGGCGCTCAGTTGCAGTGGCGGGGCTCGGCAGAGGAACTACTGAGGAAGACGGTGGTAGGCGGCGGGGCTCAGCGGAGGAGCTACCGGGATCCCAGCTGGACAGGAGCTGGATTGGACCTCAACTACAGTGGCGGTGGGCGGCGGGGCTCGGTGGAGTAGCTGCCAGCACCCCGACTGGACAGGAGCCGGATCAGGAGCTCAATTACAGTGGTGGTAAGCAGCGGGACTAGGAGCGGAGGGGGCTAGTTGAGGCCCCAGCTAGATTCGAGGTCAGTTGGATCGGATACTGGCGACACCACCAGACATTGTTTTATTATCAACAGGTCAGTAAAAATGCCACCAAAGAAGGAAGAAATGGAAGAGATTAAAAAATCTCTGAACTTCATGTCAGAAGAACTGTCCAAAGTGGCCAATCAACAGCTTAAACTATTAGGGCTAATGGAGGAAGTCCAAGAATTGAAATTAACAATTAAGGAAAAAAGACAAAAAACATTGCAGACTTGGAGCGACGCATCGAGGATCTTGAAAAGTATTCTCATATGGATGATCTAATTATAAGTGGACTAGACATTAAATATCAAACATATGCCAATGCTACTGCAGGAATAAGAGGTGAGGAGGCTCCCTTAAGTGACTCAGTCTCCCTGGAAAACCAGGTGCTTCAGTTCCTTGAAAGCAAAAATATAAAGGTTGAAGTAAATGCAATTTCAGCCTGTCATACTTTATCCAGAAAAGATAATAAAACAAAGAAATCAATTCTGATGCGCTTTGTGAACAGAAGGGTAAAGAATGACATACTGCGGCAGGCCAGAAAACTACGGGGAACAGAAGTTTACCTGAATGAACATTTAACAAAGACTAATGCTGAAATAGCACGGCAAGCACGGATGCTGAAAAGACAAAATAAGATACAGACAACATGGACAAGAAACTGTAGAGTTTGGATCAAACTAAATGGAACACCTGAGGAAGCAAAGGCCATAATAATAAGAGATCTTACTGACTTAAATAAATATAGATGAACACTGATTAAGAAAATTAAGAGACTATGATAATCCATATCCACACATATGGCAAGAATAGTTCTTTTGTGACATACGGTGTTAATGTACTTTAAATAAACGAAACAAAAACAAAACAAAAACAAAAATTTATGACTGACTTTAGTAGACATCAATTATCCCCAGTTGGAGGAAGTCATTTGATACAGAGTGAGGAAATTCAAACTCTGAAAATATGCCATTATGCTGAACATAAACTACAAGAGATGGAGAATGATATTGATCCTGATAACCACTTCTTCAATAATATTCATAATCATTCTGAATATTATACTGAAAAGCAATTTAAAAGTCAAGTGCAATTAGATGGTAAACTATCAATAATACATTTCAACAGCAGAAGTCTTAACAAAAATGTTCCACAGATTCAGGACTATTTAAAACAGCTAGATAAAAAATTTACAGATATCGCAGTCTCCGAAACTTGGCTTAATGAAGAGCAGGCTTCTCTGATGGTAATAGAGGGATATCAGATGTTTTATATTAATAGATCTCAAAAAAGGGTGGTGGTGTTGCACTGTATATTGATGACCTGTATAGGTGTAAACTTGTAAATGGAATGTCCTTTGCACTACCAGGGATTCTGGAATGTGTTACTGTTGAGATTGACCAAGATAAAACAAAAAATCTAATTATAAGTTGTATATATAGAATGCCAGGAACTTGCATTGAGACATTCAGAGATAAATTAGTCAAGCTGTACAATAATATAACTAGTAAGAAAATGGTTGTAATCTGTGGAGATTTCAATATTGATTTACTAAATCCATTTCAACAAAATGTAATTACAGAGTTCATGAATTCTATGTACAGTATGAGTCTACATCCCACAATAACACATCCCAGTAGAATCACAGTTCACACTGCTACACTTATTGATAACCTGTGTGTTAATATTATTGATAAGAAAATAGAAAGTGGATTATTGATAAATGACATAAGTGATCATTTGCCAGTCTTTGCACTTATCCATGGCCACATGGGGGCCAATACAGAAAAAACTTTAAAATCTTTCAGATACAAATTACAAATTGCAATCAGTTCTTTTAAAGAAGACCTGCTGAAGCAAGACTGGTCAAAAGTCTATGTATCAGATGTAAATGAAGCCTATGACACATTTATGAACATTGTAACCACTCTTTTTGAAAAAAATTGTCTATTAGTAAAGAAAAAGCTTAAACAGAAATTTGTTGACAAGCCATGGTTAACCAAAGGATTACAAAAAGCGTGTAAAAAGAAAAATTCATTATATAAAACTTTTCTAAAGAAAAAGACAAAAGAAGCAGAGCAGTGGTATAAAACATACAAAAATAAGTTAGCATATATAATGAGATGCAGTAAAAGAGACTATTACAGTAAAGCGCTGGAAAAAAACAGAGATAATATTAAAAATACACGGACAATACTTAGTATTCTTGGAAATAAAAACAGAAATACGAGTTACCCAACCAATCTTTAAAAAAGAAAAAAAAAAAAACAACTCAGAGTGTGAATGCAGTCTCACCTGCAGATGAATTTAATAAATTTTTTGTTAACATTGGCCCTAATTTGGCACGATAAATACCCATTACAGCACCTACAGGTGATACAATAAGCAAAAACATTGCTATAAAAGACTCCATTTTCATAAAGAACACAGACGAGAGAGAGGCCATTGAAATTGTTAAATCGTTTAAAATTAAAACATCTACGGATTGTGATGGTATTGACATGCTTTTAGTCAAAACTATCATTGAATGCTTAGTGAAGCCACTGACGTATATTTGTAACCTGTCTCTCCAAACAGGTATATTTCCCAATGCATTGAAAATAGCTAAAGTAATTCCGATATACAAGACGGGTGACAGAGGAGAATTTTCAAACTATAGACCAATTTCACTATTGCTGCAATTTTCCAAGATACTTGAAAAAATATTCTGTGAGAGAATGGACAACTTCATAATGAAGAATAATTTATTGTGTGAGCAGCAATATGGGTTCAGACACAAGAGGACAACTGCATTTGCTCTCATGGAATTTATAGAAAAAATATCAACTGCCGTTGAAAATAAAGAGTATTCAGTTGGGGGTATTCCTGGATCTTATAAAAGCATTTGATACAGTGGATCATAATTTATTATTAAAGAAACTACAAAATTATGGTATGGGGGGGTAGCACTGTCCTGGTTATGTAGTTACTTAAAGAACAGATATCAGTATGTATGTGTTGGTAGCAAAAACTCACAGTTACTGAAGGTTACTTGTGGAGTCCCACAGTGTTCAGTTTTGGGGCCATTGTTATTCAATATGTATATAAATGATATATGTTGTAGGAGTCAAGAATTGAGGAGACTGGATAATTTTCCAGAATCTGCTTTAATTCTCATCCATCCTACGTCCTCTCTCGATCGGAGTGAAAAGAGACAGGACGCAGTCACACACATACATTTATACACTCATCTCTACAAATACATCACACAAAAGTCACAATACTCAGCTACATCCTTTCATCTGTAATAGAACACCCAGAGTCCTTCTGTTCTCCTCTCTGACCCCCAAAGGTCAGGCCGGGTAATCTTCTCCTCTCTCCTGAGTCCCCAGGGGGTGCAGACACATCTTCCTCTTGAGGTGTGAAGTCAATACACATGGCTAGCTCAAAGTCTCTCTTGGCTGAATTCAGCCAGCCACATGTGAGTCACATACAGTCATACAACAGTCATACAGCACGTCACCCCCCAACAGAATCTCACAGCAACCTAAACAACCTGACCAAAAAACACATCATCCTGCATGCAGCTTAGGTTTCAATCTTCTCCCGAATCTGCTGTATGCAGGTCTCCTGCTCTGTGTTGGGCCGTCCTGCTGTGCATCTGTGGAGTGAGGGGGAGAAGGGTTATTTGCCCCCCGTGGGGGGTCCCGGGGCCGCCCCTTCGGAGGCCTGCCGTGTCGAGGCGCGCCCGCCGGCCGTACAGACTCGTTATGCAACACAAAAGCAGATTTTAATCTATCAATACTGATCGTCTCCCTCCTGCCCCCCAAATCTAGCACAAAATATTTTTCCCCGGTTTCCAGCACTCGAAATGGACTGTCATAAGGTGGGCGGAGGCTATGCCGCTCAGCATCGTGCCTGACAAAAACAAACTCTGCGTCTCGTAAAGCCTGGGGAACGGCACGAACACATGCGGGAAAGAGTGATGAGCGGGGCCCGGGAGCATTTCTGCTCCCGTGTTACTCAGAGACCCCCGGATCGGGGAGGGCCCTGGTGCCGTGTGGTCGGGTAAAAACTCGCCTGGCAGCCTGAGCGGTTGTGCAAAGACCAATTCTGCTGGTGAGGCATCTAGATCCTCTTTGGGTGCCGAACGCAACCCCAATAAAACCCATGATAGTTTGTTTACCCAATCTGTGTCCGTCAGTGACGCTCTGAGGGCTGCCTTCAAAGACCTGTGAAAACGCTCGCATAAACCGTTGGCCTGGGGATGATAAGTGGTCGTGCGATGTACCGCCGCTCCTAAGCCGCTGGCCACTGCTGACCACAGTTCCGACGCAAATTGAGGTCCCCTATCAGACGTAATATCTGACGGGACCCCGAACCGTGCTACCCAGGCTGTTAAAAAAGCGCGTGCCACCTCTGCCGCTGTGGTCGATGTTAACGGGACCACTTCCGGCCAACGATTGGTTCGGTCTACCATCGTCAAGAGGTGCGTGAACCCTTGTGATGTGGGTAGGGGGCCCACGAGGTCCACGTGCACGTGATCGAACCTTTTAGCCGGAATGTGGAACGGTTCTAAGGGCGCTTTAGTGTGCCTGTGAATTTTAGCCCGCTGGCAAGCCATGCAGGCCTTAGCCCACTCTTTCACGTGCTTGCGCAGGCTCGGCCAAACAAACTTTTCCGCCACCATTTTCACCGAAGCGCGCACCCCTGGGTGCGCTAGGGAGTGCACGGTGTCAAAAACGCGACGGCGCCACGCGGCTGGCACCACCGGGAGGGGTCGCCCTGTGGATACATCGCAGATAAGCGGGGGGAAACTGGTTTGTAGATTTTTGCGTTCCAGCCTTAACCCTGTTGGTCCAGACAGGAGCGCGCGCACGTCCGCGTCCTCGCTCTGCTCCGCCGCCATGGCTGCATAATCTATTCCCACGTGGACCGGAGCCGCGCGCGTGTCCGCGCTGTTACCGCGCTGTTACCGCGCTCTGGGTAAGCGGCCGCGCAATCCGTTTCCGCGCGGACGGGTGCTGTTACTGCGCGTGACAGACAGTCTGCCACCACATTGATTTTACCGGCTACGTGCTGAATATCGGTGGTAAATTCAGAAATTGCGGCCAGCTGTCTCTGCTGCCGCCCTGACCACGGTTCTGAAGTTTTGGACATCGCAAAAGTGAGCGGTTTGTGGTCGACAAACGCGGTGAAACGCCGCCCTTCCAGCCAGAACTGGAAATGTCGAATGGCTAAGTGGAGCGCCAGGAGTTCCCTGTCAAATGCGCTGTATTTCCGCTCGGGCTCGCGCAGAGACCTGCTGAAAAAGGCGAGAGGTTGCCAAACTCCAGCGACTTGCTGCTCTACCACGGCCCCTATCGCTACCTCTGACACGTCTGTGGTTAGCGCTATGCGAGCTGCCGGGTCTGGGTGCGTCAGCAGTGCTGCGTCAGCGAGTGCTTTTTTTACCACTGTGAACGCGCGCTCCCGCTCTGGGGACCACTCAATCACATTGGCAGGCTTCTGTTTTTTAAGCGCGGTGTATAACGGCTGCATGAGTTGTGCTGCGCGGGGTATGAAACGGTTATAAAAATTCACCATCCCCAAAAATTCCTGCAACGCTTTCACTGTCTGTGGCTGGGGAAGCTCAGCCACCGCGCGCACTTTTGCCGGCAGAGGAACTGCTCCCTCTGGTGAGACACGGTGCCCCAGAAAATCAATTTGCGCTGCGCCAAACTGGCACTTGGCCGGGTTGATTATCAACCCGTGTGCTTCCAACTTTTGAAAAACTGTAGTGAGGTGCTTCTCGTGTTCCTCCTCTGAGGCGCTGGCCACTAAAATATCGTCCAAGTAGACAACAACAAATGGAAGGTCGCGCAGCACTACGTCCATCATCCGTTGAAAGGTTTGCGCGGCGCCTTTAAGGCCAAAAGGCATGCGTAAAAACTCAAAAGTCCGAACGGGGTTATTACCGCTGTTTTGGGAATATCCTCTGGTCGAACCGGGACCTGATGATAACCACGGACCAGGTCTATTTTAGAAAAAATGCGTGCTTTTGCCAGGTGCACTGAGAAATCCTGGATATGCGGAATCGGGTAGCGATCCTGAGCTGTGGCATTGTTCAACCTGCGATAATCACCGCAAGGTCTCCACGAGCCATCAGCTTTAGGCACCATATGCAGGGGGGAAGCCCAAGCGGACTTCGAGCGGCGAATTATGCCCAACCTTTCCAGGTTGGCGAACTCCTCCTGTGCCACGGAGAGCTTAGCTGCATCCAAGCGCCGAGCTTTAGCAAAAACTGGTGGGCCACTCGTGGTTATGAAGTGCTCCACCCCATGTTTCGCCACCTTAGCTGAAAAAGTGGGAACTGTGAGTGCTGGAAACTGGTGTAGAAGGGTGTGAAACTTACCACCTGCTGCGGCAACGTTGGTCTGTACTGGCGGCGGTCACACCCGAGCTGCACAAGGGATAGAACAGAAAGAGAGTGCATTTATTAGGCGTTTGTTGGCCAGATCGACTAACAAACCATGTGAACACAGAAAATCAGCACCTAACATATTGAAGCTCACTGCCGCTACGATGAAGGTCCACTCGTAAGCGCGGCCGTGGAAGGACAGAGACAAGGTTCTCTCTCCGTAAGTCTTGATGCTGGAGCCATTGGCCGCTGTTGCTCCGTCTCCGCGGGGTCCAGTCACCCTATCTGCATAAGTTGCAGTGATGAAGATCCTCTGGGCTCCGGTGTCCACGAGGAATTACCGCCCGGAGCCCGCATCTGTCAGATAAAGCAGCTTGTTCCGTTCACCGAGGGTGGAAGCTGCTAACGACTCCCGGCCCGGTCGTTTCCCCGCTTTTTGAAACTGCACGGCGAGATGCATCTGTGCGCCTTCTCGGCGAAGCGACGGTGGTAATAGCAGGGGTTGTCATGCCCCCTGGCTCGGGATCTCGTCGCCGCCGTCGCCGCTGGGGTGGGATCTGCTGCCTCTGGCTCCACACTGCCCCCGGCCGTCGTGCCGAGGTCTGCCGCTGCCACGGAGGTCTCTTGCTCGTCGCAGGCGTTGAGGAGCCGCTCTGCCTCCTGGGCCAGCTTGCGGAAGTCCTGCTGGTTCACACACCGTCTGCTGGACAGGGAACCTCTCGTGTGCGCTGGGAGGGTTCTCAGGAAAATATGCTTGAAAAGGAACGCGTCGTTGTCCGTCCCGATCATCTGTAGCATGTCCTCCATGAGGACAGTCGGCCTGCGTCCACCTCTGTCACGCAGGTCCAGTAGCTGCCTGGCTCTTGCCTCCGCCGACGGCACGAAGCTCCTGATGAGGGTGGCTTTCAGCGCGTCGTATTTGCCGGCAGCGGGTGGTTGCTGCACCAGGCTCCGCACACACCGAGCCGTGTGGCTGTCGAGCGTCGCGGTGACATTATGGAATTTAATGTCATCCGCTGAAACTCCCCCGAGCAGGAACCGCGACTCCACATGCTGGAACCATGAGTGCGGGTCGTTTTGCCAGAACTCGGGGAGCTTAATCAGTCTTGTGCCCCTGCTGGCATTCCCCGGTGAATCCGGGTCTGAGTGGCTGTCTCCCAGCTCTTCCATATCGATCATGAGGCTGTCCTCCAGCCTCGGCGTGCTCAGATTCATGCGTAGGTCACCAATTGTAGGAGTCAAGAATTGAGGAGACTGGATAATTTTTCAGAATCTGCTTTAATTCTCATCCATCCTACATCCTCTCTTGATCGGAGTGAAAAGAGACAGGACGCAGTCACACACATACATTTATACACTCATCTCTACAAATACATCACACAAAAGTCACAATACTCAGCTACATCCTTTCATCTGTAATAGAACACCCAGAGTCCTTCTGTTCTCCTCTCTGACCCCCAAAGGTCAGGCCGGGTAATCTTCTCCTCTCTCCTGAGTCCCCAGGGGGTGCAGACACATCTTCCTCTTGAGGTGTGAAGTCAATACACATGGCTAGCTCAAAGTCTCTCTTGGCTGAATTCAGCCAGCCACATGTGAGTCACATAGGTTATAATTATGGGCTCCACATATGTAAAGTTTTGGAAAAAACTGATTTATTATTGTTTGCCGATGACACTAATTTATTATGCAGTGGAATCAATTTGGAACAACTTTTGGATACACTTGGAAAGGAATTAGGAAAGCTTAAACTGTGGTTTGATTCAAACAAATTAACGCTCAATTTAAGTAAGACAAAATTTATAGTTTTTAACAACCATCACAACAACTCAGTATCTAAACTCAGTGTAAATGGTGTAGAGATTGAAAGGGTATCCGAAACTAAATTTCTTGGAGTATGACAATAAACTGTGTTGGAAGTCACATATTAATTATATTAAAGGTAAAATATCTAAATCAATTGCAACACTACATAGAGTGAAATATTTGCTGAATCAACCCACACTATATACTTTGTATCATTCATTAATACTCCCTTACATGACACATTGTACTGACGTATGGGGAAATACATATAAAACAAACATATCTCCTATCTTTATGCTTCAGAAGAGAGCTATTAGAATAACAAACAAAGCTGCTTACAGGGAACCAACAAATCCACTTTTTCTTAAATTAAAAGCTCTCAAGCTGAAAGTGTTACGTGTGGCCCTCGCGAGCCACACAATGAGAGCCGAGGGCGAACCAGTGAGTTTGCGATGTTTTATTATGATAGGGAACAGGGGATAAGGAACACGGCCTCGTGGGGCCAAAAAGCACA
This sequence comes from Pholidichthys leucotaenia, assembly GCA_020510985.1. Lineage (NCBI taxonomy): Eukaryota > Metazoa > Chordata > Actinopteri > Cichliformes > Pholidichthyidae > Pholidichthys > Pholidichthys leucotaenia. Next base: position 342,774,033 of record CM035840.1, read on the forward strand.
AATACTCATACAGGGGTACACTTACAAATAATGTAGAATGACGAGCAGAGGACTGGCACCGGGCGTAGGGGTTCCAGTCTTCGATGTGCTAAGTCACAGCCCCGAATGATTGGAGCTTCTCCTTTTTATACTCATTAGCAGCGCCTCAGCTGATGAGGGTTAATTGGGCTCCAGCCGTCCCGTAACTGACAGCTGGGAGCCCGCTGAGACGCTGTCACAGAAAGAACAGGGCTGAGGGGAATATGGTCTGAGTGCCAGATGACACGGCGTCTCATCCCACGTGACACAGCCCCCACCTCACGGTCGGACTACGAACGACCCGTAACATCCAAGACCACCCCCACCCCCACCTAGGGTGGGCGGATGGGGCGTAGGTCAGGAGGGAGAGAATTAGAGAACGGGGAAAAAAACCCCGACAATAAACCAATACAGAGTACAAAGGGAAAAACCCAAACACAATACTCCATACAACATGAGGAAAAAAAAACCCAGAGAAAGGAAAAAAACAAACAAAAAACAATCGACAATAAACCAATACAGAGTACAAAGGGAAAACCCAAACACCATACTCCATAAAATACAACATGAGAAAAAAAAAACCCAGAGAAAGGAAAGAAAATAGACTATAAACCAATATAGAGTACATGGGAAAAACCCAAACACAATACTCCATAAAATACAACATGAGAGAGAAAACCCATTCAGGCAGAGGATAATTGCGGAGATAACAGCCCTACACACAGGGAAGAAAAAAACCACAATACCCCATAAACCATGGGGTCAAACAACGAAAATCAACCCCGGGGCCCCCAAAATGAAAGGAGAACTCCCAAGGGTGAAAATAAACCATACAGCCGTCCCTCACACAGGAGGGGAAACCCCCCCCCAAAAAAATCACGCTAAACGCGGAACAATAATAACAGCTTAGCTGTACCCACCCAAACATAAGCACAGCAAAAGACCTTCGGTTCGGGGGGTCTCCCCGCACCCAGCGTCCATACCGCTAGCAGGGGTGAAGGGAAAAGTTCCGGCGGCCTACCCGAACCCCAGGCCAGAAAACACAGTTCCTCGGGAGGCCGAACCAGATCACCGAACAGAAAGTCTGGCGGGTCGGGCGGTCACACAAGCGAGCCGAATGGGCACGGCAGACCCTCCAACAGCCGACCTGCATCGCTCAACCACCAGGCCCGTAGGGGAGAGGGAGAGGTCCACAAGGGCCCTAGTGGAAGAGGCTTGGGAGGGAGCTGATGACGAGGTGGTCCAACGTCAGATGGCAGGAGATCTGCAGCTCCCTCACCGGACCTGGACACCGCTGGTGCAGGGCCCACGTCGGACCCTGATTGGGTCTCGGGCGAACCCACGTCGGACCCCGATTGGGTCTCGGGCGAACCTGCGTCGGACCCCGATTGGGCCGGCACCGCACCAGAACCGACCTCCGATGTCGAACCTGGACCCTCTGGCACCACGAGTGATGGCAGCTCCTCGCCGGCGACCCTGGGAGAAGGCTCAGGAGAGAAAACAGAACCGGGATCAGGATCACTGGCAGCACCAGAACCCGGCGAGATAAGCTCGGACGCAGCGGACGGCTGCACCCGGCTCATCTCCCCTAGAGACAGGCTAAAGTGCTCTAAAGTAAGGAGAAGAAAGATAAGATAGAGCACTTGCCTGATCTCGGGTTCTGATGCCGTCCAGGACTGCGAAGATCTGGGATCCAACATCAGGAGGTCGTCGTCAGGCTCCCACTCAGCTGCGTCGGGCTCCGCAGCTGGCATGATGGACAGCGCAGCTTGTGATTCCTCCGGCACTGGTGCCCACGCTGACAGCCTATACGGCGTGGTGGCAGGAGAACCTCGTCCTGCTGGACTGGACCGCTCCTCCGTGGAGACCCGGGGACGCTTGGTCGTCGGCGCAGACTACACGTAACAATCCGCCTTCCTCCTCCGTCCACGGCGTAGCTGCGGAACCGGAACCAGGCTGTCCAGAACCGCAGGCCCCCTCCTCAACCCACGACGTTGGCCTGGCGCCGGGGACCGCTCAGCGGAGGGAGACACAGAGGATGCAGGATTAATGATTACAGCTACAGCAGGTGGTGAGAGTTCGGGGAGCTGCGAACCCCGAACTCCACCTCCAGGAGTTTGACAGAGCAAATCACAAGGTGAATGTGAAAAAACTGGGACTTGCCTGTCTCCTGGAGGCTGGATGGTGCCTGCTGTAGTGGATGTTGCTCCTCCCTTTCCCCGCCGTGCGGTAACGGAGGACCCCCTGAGAGGACGTCAGGGAGCCGCTCGTGTTGATTCCAGGAGGGAGCTCGCCAGGTCAGGATTCTGGACACACACAGCAGCCGGGGAGCGCGTCGAGGAGGGGGAGGCGACAGCCGAGATGAGCCGGGCCCGAAGTGCTGGTGTAACAGCGGAGGGAGGAGGCTCAGGAGACGAGGCTGCAGGATCTCCTCTCAGACGAGGCGCAGGAGTGACAGCTGCATGGGAGGATGAGAACTTGCAGCGACCCGGAACTGGATCCGGACGGGGTACATGCTTAATAACTGAGGACGGGTGCACAGCGGAGCGAGCAGCAGCCACTCGGTCCCGGACCTTAATAGCTGTCAGCTGCAGATCCTCCGGGGGAATCCCGAGTGACGTCGTTCTGGTTGGGGAAAACCCTCTGGATGGCGCGAACTCCCGGGCCGGAGTGCAGACAGGAACGGGATCCCGAAGCGAAGGGTGATGTCTCCTCCTCTTCAGCTTCCTGCCGGGATTTCCCTCCAACCCACGGAGTATTTCCCGCTGTGCGGCTATGTCCAATCTCCTCACGCTCACCTCAGGATGACAGGCGAAGCGGGGAAGATAATCGAGTACCTCCTCAGCCTGGTCTAAGTACCGGTGCACGTCGCTACTGAAGTTAAGGAGGGAAGCGGTGTTGAGGATGTCATCCACGCACTCAAGAGCGTCTGCGAGGACATCACTCGAACCCTGAGTGCGGGACCTCCGTGATGGCATGCTTCCGCGACGGTACCTAGACGGGTAAGGGCAACAGTCCAAAGCAGCAAACTCACGGCCGCCGGCAACTCGTCTGGCTGTGACTTACTGTTACGTGTGGCCCTCGCGAGCCACACAATGAGAGCCGAGGGCGAGCCAGTGAGTTTGCAATGTTTTATTATGATAGGGAACAGGGGATAAGGAACACGGCCTCGTGGGGCCAAAAAGCACAAATACTCATACAGGGGTACACTTACAAATAATGTAGAATGACGAGCAGAGGACTGGCGCCGGGCGTAGGGGTTCCAGTCTTCGATGTGCTAAGTCACAGCCCCGAATGATCGGAGCTGCTCCTTTTTATACTCATTAGCAGCGCCTCAGCTGATGAGGGTTAATTGGGCTCCAGCCATCCCATAACTGACAGCTGGGAGCCCGCTGAGACGCTGTCACAGAAAGAACAGGGCTGAGGGGAATATGGTCTGAGCGCCGGATGACACGGCGTCTCATCCCACATGACAGAAAGATCTGGTTGACTTTAAAACTGCAGTAATAATGTTTAAAGTGAAGAATCTATCACTGCCCACAAATATCCAAAAGTTGTTCCAAATAAGGGAGAAACAATATCATTTCAGAGGAACATGTATATTTCAAAAACCTTCAGTGAGAACTACCACCAAGCAACACTGTGTCTCAGTGCATGGAGTTAGATTGTGGAACGCTTTTGGACCTGAATTAAAATCATGTACAACGCTTGGGCAATTGAAACAAAAACTAAAGGAAGAAATACTCCAAACATACAGTATATACAAGATGACATGTAAAATCACATATGGATTATCATATTCAGTCTGTGTTGTGTTGTTGCTTAGATTTTTGTCACGTTTTATCTTAGCTTTGTTCTGAATTGCAATCGCTCTTGTTTTGTTTTTCTTTTGAATTCTTGGATGGAATATGGGTGGGCAATATAAGCTGCGGCTTCAGCCATCACCCATTTCGGATAACATGTTGAACTGTATAATCAGAGGAGTTACTGTTTAATTTGACCTTGTAAGATGTTTTTTTTTTCTTTCCCCTTTGTTATATTATTCTGTTCCTTTCTTTTAATCTTTACTTTTAATCTATCTGAAATAAAGATTCATTCATTCATTCATTCATTCACTATGAAATTAGCTCACCAAGCGTGGTTTATACTGTTATTTTCTGTAAATTCCAGTCACACTTATAGACATCCCTGTTGTCACCTGATTCACTTATTGACAGTTGATAACACTGGTCAACACCAAATTTATTGTCTAAGTTTTTTTTAGCTGATTTTGGACAGTTTTGATGTGCTGAATCCAAAAATCACATTGGTTTGCTCAATCGGGTCAACTTTTTGAACTATGGCCACATGTTTTTTTTACATTTTTGTTTACATGTACGGTTATTTTCGCTTTATATGATGCAAAATTCTTTTTTATTTCTTGAAATTTCTCGAACTCTGAAGAGTTTGCATGCGCCAATTTATGACATGATGTCATAAATCTCTGAAGAGAGACATCCCTGCCGCTGAGCATTCTAGAGGTTTGAATAAACGGAAGTGGAAGCTCTGAATTTTGAACAATGATAGATAGATAGATAGATAGATAGATAGATAGATAGATAGATAGATAGATAGATAGATAGATAGATAGATAGATGTACTTGATTGATCCCAAACTGGGAAATTACAGTGTAACAGCAGCATGACAGTTGACAGCCAAACAACAGAAACACACACGACAGACAAAGGGATTACCCATGGAAAGTAAAAAAAAACAACAAAAAAAACCAACTATAGAACCTATATACATCATAGCATAATATATGATGACCCCTATAAACACATGAATCATCCCATTGCACAAAAAGGACTATCAGGAGCAGAGTGAAATGTGAGGTACCAGTTAGACTGTAAGGTGCAGTGTGGCAGCATAGCTATGACCAGAATACAACATCATAGTGAGTTATTGTACAGTGAAATTGCATGTGGCAGGAAAGATTTCCTGTACCTGGCTGTTCGACAATGAAGCTGTAGTAGTCTGCTGGAGAAGGTGCTTCGCTGCCTATCTAGTGTGTGGTGGAGGGGGTGATCAGGATTGTTCATGATGGATCGCAGTTTATTTAGTGTTCTCCTCTCCACCACTGTCTCAAAGGTCTCCGGTCTGAGACCAATTACAGAGCCAGCCCTCTTGATAATCTTGTCAAGTCTGTTGGTATCTCTGGCCCTGATACTGCTACCCCAACAGACCGCAGCAAAGAAGATGGCACTGGCGACAACAGTCTGGTAGAAAAGCTCCAGCATCCTGCTGCACACGTTGAAGGATCTCAGCCTTCTCAGGAAGTAGAGTCTGCTCATCCCCTTGTTGTGCGCAGCATCGGTGTTGGATCTCCAGTCCAACCCGCTGATGACGTAACATTCAATTTACATGTACTTACCTTTATCAGTGTCTACTATTCAATTTACAGTAATCGAAGTTTGCAACATTTAATCAATAAATTGTGTAAGAAAATGATTTTTTCTCTTAAAAATCTATTTCAGATGAGAAATATTAATAAAAATCAACCGATAATGTCACAAAAATGTAATCAATTTAGTCAGAAGATCAGATTTTAAAAAAATCAACTTAGCATAAAAACCTGACCTGATCGAGAGAAATGTATGCCATTTTTGGATTCAGAGTTGTCTTAAATCAGTTGAAAAATCACAGACAACTAACAAAAAAAAATATTTTTGTAACCCTGTGTAATATGTCTTGTGTCAGTCTGTCTTATTTTGTTATATTTTAGCTGTGATGATAGATGATGAATCATTAGCATTTGCTTGGCTAGGCGATTGGAGTCGGTCTACCTATTGTTAGCTTAACTGTCTGATTGCATCTGGTTTTGATTGCTGTTTTCTACAAATTATATCCACCCCCACTAGAATCCTTGTTCATCTACCAGCACTTGACCATATATGTCATTCTTTGATTTTATTTTAGCTTATTTTACTATTTTACTCTGACCAGGACCAAAGGCGGCTGCTGTTTATTAGCAAATTCCCATTCATTCATTTATGGTTGTTTCTTTGCTTATTGTACTCCAGGGACCAGTCATATCTGATCAACCACTATCCACCAGTAAAGCTTTATTTCATTTGTTCTTTAAGACAAATTTACATTGGTTGGCTCAGGCTGTGTTAGCTACCCAAGCTAGGAGCTAGCCAGCTAACATTAGCCAATGACATTAGCATTATCCTAAGTAAAGTAAGAGGGTGGCATTAACTGGGGTTCATGGCCATTTAAAGATATATGCACTGAAATGAGCTTTTCCTCAGGAAGGCTGCAAAAGCTGATTGACGATGAGTCTTCAATAATTAACCCCTTGCACTCTGTCAATTTCCCTAAAAACGCCAAAAAATAACGTACCCAAAGTAAATCAAAAGCTGTTCTTCAACCCTTTGCACCATCTTCATGGGGTTGGTCTCATTTAAAAGAAAACACTTTGAATTTTTTGGCAAAACAGTCATAATCTCTCTAAGTGCTCCTGCCACTGAGTAACAGTCATCTAAACATACTGAACTTGAAGAAAATAAATTTCGCCTGGGTGTTTTTTTGGATACAAATGCTTGCAAATAACACACAGCTGTCAGATCCGGGCTGGAAAATGCAACAGAAATGTAGAACCAAGTGTTATCCAGCTGAGGTCAAAATTTTGTAACAATACCACAAAAAATGAATATATTACACAGCTTTTTTCTTAGGTTGTTCCCAGACGTTTTTGAACTGTGCCAAATTGTGCCAAATGGCACAGTTTGGAAAAACGTCTGTAACTTTTGAATGATTCAATATAGAAGCTTCATCTTGGGCTCTAATGAAAGGTGAAGGGCTGTGTGTGTGTGTGTGGGGGGGTTGTTTCTTCATTCATGAATGAATGAATGAACAAACAAGCCCCCCACACACAAAGAAGCATGCCACGTAAAAAATGTGTGGCTTTTTTTTACAAGAAAAAATATCCTACAGTGCAATAAAAATTATACTAAAATATCTGTAATGTAGAAGATAACAACTCCCCCCCCCCCCCGCTACAGAGGGCGGACATCGTCCATCGACACATGACGGACCGCGGCCGTGTACCGCGGTCTACTACGCACAGTTGTACTAAAATATCTGCAGTAATATCTGCAATCCGCTACAGAAGAGTAGGGGTGGGGGGCGTTCACGGTCCGGACACGGCGCACGGATCCACGCGCTGTGCGGACCGGACCGGAGCGGTCCGGGTCTGTCATGTTGCGCACAGTTGTAATTTACCGATCGGTCAAAAGTCATTTTGATTACAATTTTCAAGGATAAAGAATAATTTAGCTTATAACACTTACCTGTCCACAACAGCAGTGTCGCTGGCGATCTTCTCTTCCTCATTGTCAGACGAACATGACGCTGGTCCGCTTGTTATGGACTCGTGGTTCTGGTCACGCGACCCGGTCAAACCATAATTCCATTATTGCGGTTTTGCGCTTCCATGATTGCGGTTTCGGCGAACGATTTTTCAAAACAAATAAGAACAGTAGTAAGAAAAAAAGACTGGCGAACGCGTGTGTGTCACCCAGTGGCTTACACAAAACAGATTTTAGGCAAGGGACGCACGCTTTCGAACTTCTGTGCTTCAATTGGCTGGCTGTATTCGCAGCCGTTGGTAGGCGGGTCCTTCTTGCTAGGTTTTCAGTCATTGGTTCTTCAAGGTTTCAGAAACCCAATTCAAGGCTCTTATTAGTCGAATGAGAGGTCAATCACATCTAAACCAATCAAAGCACTCCTTTGGCTTTCTGTTCGCGGCTGTGTCTGTAGTGGAAGAACGGAAATGCAGCTTTTTTTTTTTTTCAGTGCGCACTAGGGCGCCCTTGTGCGCCCTAGGATGCAGAGACGTGACCGCCCGCGGTACACCGAAGTGCAAGAGGTTAAAGGCAATTTGACCAAAGTTTGTAACATACATTTCATTAACACCTTTGGGACCTGTCTACATGTGGGAAAAGTGCAATAGATTTGACCTTTAAGCAATGTAATATATAAACACAGTAATGTCTTCAGCCCGATGTGAAGCGGAGGGCCTACGACACTATCACTGCGATGATATATTCATGATACGGCACAGCACTGAGTCTTTTATGCATCAGTTCCACAAACACAATTTATTAACGTACAACAGTGTAATCAAAAATCATGATTTTTTTTTGTTTAACCAATTAGTTTGTTCAGCTGAGAAAAAAAGTTTTCCCTCGCAAATGTACCCAGTTAACTGTTGCCAAGCATAACAATGAGCATAATTTAGAATAGAATAGGCTTTTTGTCATTTCACACACATGTACAGTGTATTAGATATATACAATGCAGGAATCTTTTTTTATGCACATACTGAACCTGTCCTCCTCTTGTGCTGGTTTTGTGGGTTGTGTGACTTGTGCCATCTTGCTAGTTAATTTAACAACTGCATTGAGGTAGCTCTTTAAAGAGCCACAGTTATGTTATCATGATGTAGGTGTAATGAGTCTATGATCAAGATGGTAAATGCAACTTCAGCTCATCCATTTTATCATCAGGTTCTCTGTGGCTAGCAGTTGGTGTCTGACATGATTTAGCTTTAGTTTCCATGTACTCAACCACTTCTTCTTGGCATCTTCCTGAAAATAAAGAGTCCATCATGTGATAGGTGTTATGGTTGGGCATCCCAGATAATTAATCATTCATTTCCTTTAATGAGGGGAGAACATCATTAGAGAACGGTGCAGTGGGGAAACATCTGGGCTGCATGGCTGAAAACCAAGAAAAACCTTCTTGTCAGAGTTCATTCTTGGAGACACAACAGTTACAGTTGCTCAGTTGATAAAGAGATGATTTCAGTAATGTTTGCCTTGCAGCACAAACACATGCTTTAACATAAGGAAATGAATGTACTTGGTGGACTATCAGCTGTAGATATATAGTCACACCTGGAATCCCTATTGTCCAATCATATTGCTGGGTCAGAACTAAATGAATAACTGAGAATGCATGGGCAGATGGTGTGACCTTGTCAAAGAATTGGGTTCAAGTTTGGATTTGTAGTCTTGGTTTATCCAGATATAATGCTACTGCTGCTATTGCTTAATAAATTTTACTTTGAAGTTATTTAGAAAAATGTCGTCCATTATTTCTTTAATATTGACAGGTACTTGTAAAAAGTGGATATAAAAAGTCAACACACCCCTGTCCAAATGCCAGGTTTTTGTGATGTAAAAAAAATGAAACCAAAATAAATCATTTCAAAACTTTTTCCAGCATTAATGTGATCTATAACCTGTACAACTCAACTGAAAAACAAACTGAAATCTTTTAAGGGAAAAAAAAAATAAAAAACTTACAATAACCTGGTTGCATAAATATGCACAACCTGTTATAACTGGGGATGTGGCTGTGCTCAGAATTAACACAATTACATTCAAACTCATGTTAAATGGGAGTCAGCACACACCTGGCACCATTTAGGTGCCCGTGCCCGCGAGCGCCCGTTTAGGGCGCTCGCGCACGCAGCGACCAGCAGCCGGTGGCTTGTCACCAGACTGCAAACCAAATCTACCTTCGGGTACAAATGAGTAACACAAAAAAAAAAAAAAAAAAAAAAAATTTAAAGTGCCTCTGATTAACCAAAATAAAGTTCAGCTATTCTAGTAGGCTTTTCCTGACATTTTTGTAGTCACATCTTACAGCACAAGCCACCGCAGAGGGCTTTCAAAGCATCAGAGGGATCTCATTGTTCAAAGGTGTCAGTCAGAAGAAGGGTAAAAAAGAATTTCCAAGGCATTTAATATACCACGGAACACAGTAAAGACAGTCATCGTCAAGTGGAGAAAATATGGCACAACAGTGACATTACCAAGAACTGGACGTCCCTCCAAAACTGATGAAAAGACGAGAAGAAAACTGGTCAGGGAGGCTGCCAAGCAGTGGTGGACCTTCAGGGCCAGCAAAGCATTTTCTGCTTGCCTAAACACTATCAGAAATACATTTACAACCTACATTCTTACATTTGTTCCATTAGGATGTATTAAATTATTCCCAATAGTCTCTTCATTTTGTAGCTTTTCTCTTGGTTGCAGTCCTTCCAGTAGTGTAATGCATGTTAAAGGTTTTTTTTTTTTGTGACCAAATTTTTAATAATAAATAATAATAATACATTTTATTTAAGGCGCCTTTCAAGGCACTCAAGGATGCCGTACAAGACTAAAACAATCAATAAAACACATTTAAAAACACATCACAAGTACAAGAATCAGAAAGAATAGCCCTTAGTGAACAGAAAAGTCTTGAGGAGGGATTTGAAGGTGGAAAGTGAGTTTAAATTCCTGAGGTCCGGTGGGAGGGAGTTCCAGAGGCGGGGGGGCGGTGCAGCTGAATGATCGGAGGCCCATGGTGGTCATGTGTGCAGGAGGGACAATGAGGTTGATGGTAGTTGATGATCTGAGAGTTCTGGATGGTGTATGGACGGAGAGGAGTGCAGCCAGGTATGGGGTGGGGGGCGAGGCCATGGAGGGCTTTGTAAGTGAGGAGGATGATTTTATAGTCAATGCGGTGTTTGATGGGGAGCCAATGGAGGTGCTGCAGAACCGGGGTGATATGATGGGTGAATGGAGTTCTGGTAATGATCCGGGCGGCAGCATTCTGAACCAGTTGACATTTTTTAAGAGATTTGAGGGGGAGACCAGAAAGAAGGGAGTTACAATAATCCAGGCGGGAGGTAACGAGAGAATGGGCCAGTATGGCGGTGCTGGCAGGGGTGAGGGAGGGACGGAGATGGTTGATGTTACGTAGATGGAAAAATGCTGACCGGGTGACATTATCGATGTGGGATTTGTAGGAGAGGGTGGTGTCCAAAATTACCCCAAGGTTTTTGACTTGAAGGGGAGGGGGAAACAGTAGTGTTGTCAATGGTGATGGTGATACTGTTTGACTTTGAAAAGGTGGATTTTGAACCGACTAAGAGGACTTCTGTTTTATCACTGTTAAGTTTAAGAAAGTTAGAGGAAAACCAGGAAGTGAGTTCATGGAGGCAGTCACCGAGGGAGGTGGGAGGGAGGTTGGAGGTAGGTCTGGAGGAAAGATACAGCTGGGTGTCATCAGCGTAACAATGGAATTGAATATTAAATTTAGGGAAAATATGACCAATAGGGAGAAGATAAATGATGAACAGAATTGGACCAAGGACTGAACCTTGGGGGACACCAGAAGAGATGGACGATGGCTGGGATGTGTATGATTTTAACTGGATGAATTGGGAGCGGTCAGAAAGGTAGGATGTGAACCAGTTTAAAACAGTACCAGAAAAACCGAGAGATGCCAGTCTATGGAGGAGGATGGGGTGAGAAATGGTATCAAAGGCTGCAGTCAGGTCAAGAAGAATGAGGATGGAGAGGAGTCCAGTGTCTGCTGACATTAACAAGTCATTTGTGATTTTAAGAAAGGGCGTTTCTGTGCTGTGGTGGGGACGGAAACCGGACTGGAACTCTTTACAAATGTTATTAGAGGAGAGGTGGGAGTGGACTTGGGCTGCTACTGATTTTTCCAAAATTTTAGACAGAAATGGCAGGTTGGAGATGGGACGGAGGTTATTTAGATTGTTGGGATCCAGACCAGGTTTCTTGAGTATAGGGGTAATGGCAGCTGTTTTTAGGGGTGAGGGGACTATTATTTATTTTCACAATCACAAAGATACAACAGACTCAATGCACTAAGATCTAATACCAGATATTCATTCAAAGTGCCTTAGAAAAGAGATAAAGGAGAGAAAAAAGAAAAAAAAAACACAGAACAAAACCTAAAACATACAACAAAAACAAACATAAAAGGGGGGGCAGACCCGATAATTTTAATTATCATTTATATAGAGTGATTGGAGGTTTGCAGCAAGTAAATACCAGGCCCCAAGTATAGAATTCCTGGCCCCAAGTACACGGGCTATAGATAGCTCTAAATAATCAATGTCCAAGTAAGTAGAGATCCAAGCGCGAATACATAGAATATGAGGGGGTTTCCATTGAGTTGCAACCAATTTTTTTGCTGCTGTAAGTCCTGCTAGAACCCCTCTTTTCTTTGTAGGGGACAGATGCACATCCGACAGATCATCTAAAAGAAATATAATAGGAGAACAAGAGAGTGTGACCCCAAACAATTTAGAAAGAGTGGAGGTAACCTTCTTCCAAAAGTTGGCCACTGGAGGGCATTCCCAAAACATGTGCAGATAAGTGCCAGCTACCTTCAGAGGGCAGAGAGTACAACAGGGGTCTAGGGCCATTTTCATTACATAAAGTGTCTTAGGTGTTAAATATACTCTGTGTACAAAATTATAATGAATTTGTTGATGATCAGGATTTTTGGAAGCTTTATTAGTAGTGTCCCACACATTACCCCAGTCAAAATCAGGGCACAGATCGGGAATATCTGCTCTCCAAAGGGCGTTCAATGCCAGAGGTCTGTAAGAATGTTGTAACAATAATCGATAGTCTAGACACTAGTCCGGTCGAATTATTCACAGAACAAAACAATTTCTTGAGTATGTGACCTGAGGGGATTCTGTAATGAGATCCCACTAGCTTTAAGAGAAGGTCTTAGTCGAAGGTAAAAGAAAAATGAAGTACGCGGTAAATTATATTTTGTAGTCAGCTCTGTAAATGATAATGGACGATTCTCCCCAAAAATGTCATTCAAAACAGAAACACCACTCTTTACCTAGAAAGGAAAACTTATGGGGCGGGCCCCAATCAAAAGTCTATCATTATTAAATAATGGAATTCCTGAGTCCCATGGAAAAGAACAGTCGCACAGTTTTTCTGCTTTCCTCCACACTGAGGCCAGGTATGATATGACCGTGCCATTTTTGACCAAGCGAAAGGTAGCGAGATGCAAGTTTAAAAAAAATTAACAAGGGAGTGAGGGGCAATCATCTTTTCTTCTACAGTGCGCCAAGAAACTTGAGAGCTATGTTGCACCCAAATCAGTAGAGACCTGAGAGTGAAAGCCCAGCTGTAAAGTTCAAAGTCAGGGAGAGACAGGCCTCCAGACCGCCTCTCCTGGTGCATCGTGTGCAGTGTAACGCGTGGTCGTTTATTTTGCCAAATGAATTTAGACACCGCAGAATGCAGTTTGTGCAAATAAAAAGGCGGCGGAGGAAGAGGAAGCATAGAGCTCACAAAGTTAGTCCTTGGTAAGATGTTCATCTTAATTATTGAGATACGGCTGTGGAGAGAGTTCTTAAAACTGGACCATCTTTCCAAGTATGACGTTATTTTGGCAAGTATATTATCAAAGTTATGTTTAATAATTGCCTGAATCGTTGGAAAGATTTTAATGCCCAGATAAGTAAAACTGTCCACAGTTGGTATAGGAGGAGGAACCGGGCATTCATGTATCGCCTGATTTAAGGGTAGTAACGCTGATTCCTGCCAATTTATTCTAAACCCAGATAGCTTGCCATATTTCTCGAAAATAAATAAAATGTATGGTATGCATTGCAATGGATTATGAATATATAATAATATATCATCCGCATTGGGGGAGGATGTGGGAGTGGTTGAGGACTACAAATATCTAGGTGTCAGGATCAGCAGCGGGTTGGACTGGAGATCCAACACCGATGCTGTGCACAAGAAGGGGATGAGCAGACTCTACTTCCTGAGAAAGCTGAGATCCTTCAACGTGTGCAGCAGGATGCTGGAGCTTTTCTACCAGACTGTTTTCGCCAGCGCCATCTTCTTTGCTGCTGTCTGTTGGGGTAGCGGTATCAGGGCCAGAGATACCAACAGACTTGACAAGATTATCAAGAGGGCTGGCTCTGTAATTGGTCTCAGACCGGAGACCTTTGAGACAGTGATGGGGAGGAGAACACTAAATAAACTGCGATCCATCATGGACAATCCTGATCACCCCCTCCACCACACACTAGATAGACAGCGAAGCACTTTCTCCAGTAGACTACTACAGCTTCGTTGTCAAATGGCCAGGTACAGGAAATCTTTCCTGCCACATTCAATTTCACTGTACAATAACTCACTATGATGTTGTATTCTGGCCATAGCTATGCTGTCACACTGCACCTTACAGACTAAGTGGTACATCACATTTTCACTCTGCTCTTGATAGTCCTTCTTTGTGCAATCAGATGTTTTCTATATGTCCAGGGGTATGCATAGAAGGCATCCGAGAACATCGGCATTTTCACGTCTTTTTATTGAATGGTTAGTCTCCTCCAACCACAATGCAGAAGATCCTAGCTAGCAAAATGCTGGTGCAAAGACTTGCTTAAGCAGCTACAATGTACTGTATCTGTTTAAATATAATAGCTGTTTTTCCACCCACAATGGCTGACAGGGGAGAGGGAAATGATGTAGTCGCAGATATTTTAAAAAATCAATTTCCCAGACGGACTTTTCAAGAAAATCTGGCCATTGTGAAGAGAGGTCGGCCAACCCCGGAGCTAGCAGGCCCGTCTCAGCCGGGGAAAGGATTTGTCTGTCACTTCCATGTTAGCAACGAGTGATATCCTTGGATTACAGGCTCCGAGGAGTGCTGCAAATGATCTTACTGGGAATGCTTGTTGTTTGCAACTGATTGAGTAGATACTTAAAGCCAGACAAGGTTTGCAAACTTGAGCTGTCTGTCACACCATGATGATTTAGGCAACGTTCTCCAAACGTATAAAAATTGGTCTAAAATGCTGGTATACGCCGAAATTTTCACTGTTGGCCGTATGCATTGCGTATCCATAACGACTTCAACATATAATTAAGTAATAGTAACTTAAACCAACTAATGCTTATCGTGTTGCCGACATTCACAACTTATGCGCAACAATAGTATAACTTCTGCATAGCATAGTTATGCCAAACTGCCATTACCTCCCAATCCATGAATCCTAGGTGTGGGAGAGATCATCTTTGTTCAACCCAGATGATTCTCCCCTCCAAAGACCACGGTGGGGGGCATGACCGACCTGGCAGAGCTGTCAAATCTGTCAGGTCAGTTGTGCCTGAAACAGCTGATGTGACACATCAGGAACAGTTGTCACAACCTGGCTCAAAGGCACATGAACTGATGGCAATAAAAAAAATTATTTTCAATAAAGTGAAAAAAATAAAACCAAGATAATACATAGTGTATTTTTGCTGGGAGGCGCAGCCAACAGCAAAGTAAACAGCTGTGCGCTGTGCTTCATTTGATCAGCTGATTGGATCCTTCTCCTCCGAGTGTTCTGACATTTTGGAATATCTATCAGAACAACGCAGGATAGATAATTGTATAGACTTAAGCTAAATGTAAAAAAATCCAACAGGTCCCGTTATATGAATAAGTACGTGTGTTTAGCTCTCTCTCTCTGTGTCTATGTATGCACTGCAGGCAGAGCTCTGTACGGTTTTTTCTGTGAACAAACACTGCAAATATGCCATTTGCTCCGTGAATGCGGGACATATCAGCCATACGCTGAACATGTCGAAAAATTTTCAGCATGCTGAAAATAAGTTTTCAGAGGAGCTCGGCGAACAACGCCGTATACCAGCGTGCTTCAGCGTGCTCTTAACTTAGACAAACTGATTCGACGTACCCCAGCGTATTCTCCAAATTTTTCATACGTTTTGCAAACACTGCCTAAATCATCTAGGTGTGACAGGGCCTTAACCAAGGCAGCAGCAAGACACCAAAGCATAACCGCCAGCTGAACAAGCAACAGTACTTTTAAACTTTTTGGGAAACAAGAGTGGACCTGCAACACATCAAACAAATGCACAGGGAAATGGAGCTCTACAATGAAAAGGTAAAGATTTTTAAAACTGTAATTTTATAGTTAAAGTTATCTTTAACATGCTTTGTGTGGATGGCCCTATAGGTGATTTTTATGGTGCTTGGTATGAATGGCACTTAAATCGGGTAGCTCACCACTGAAGGTCTATTTGTAAAATACACGGTCCGCCACTGCTACCAAGAGGTCAACAGCAAGATTGAAGGAGCTGCAGGAATTTCTGGCAAGTACTGGCTGGTTAGTACATGTGACAACAATCTCCCATCTTCTTCATATGTCTGGGCTATGGGGTAGGGTGGCAAGATGGAAGCCTTATCTTACAAAGAAAAGCATCCAAGATCAGCTACATTTTGCAAAAACACATTTGAAATCTCCCACACGAATGTGGGAAAATGTGTTATGGTCCGATGAAACCAAGGCTGAACTTTTTGGCCATAATTCCTAAAGGTACAGTACATCCGGAAAGTATTGACTTTGTTATGTTATAGCCTGATTCCAAAATGTATTAAATTCGGGAGTGGTGGCCTAGTTGATAGAGCATCCACCCCACAACCTCCCAGTTGTGGTTTCAAACCACGGACAGGTCATACCTGAGACCATGTAAAAATGATATTTCTAGCTTGATGCTCAGCATGATAGACTGGGGGAAGGAAAAAGTTGTTTGTGGCAGCACCTTTCATGGCAGTGGCCCCTCTGATTCTAGATGTGATTAATATTGTTGATAGGAGAAATGTAATTTCGTTCTATTGTATATGATTGGCTGTATGGATTGAATAAGATAAGAGATAAGATAAGATAAGATAAGATAAGCCTTTATTAGTCCCCCAACGGGGAAATTCCAGGATTGCAACAGCACAGGGATAGCAACACTCAGAGCAACAATCAGAAGGCAAGAAAAAAAACAAGCAAGCAAGAGCAGCTAATAAACATATGTACGTATTACGATAAATATATATATATACACACACACACAGACACACAGTGCAGAGCATTGTAGCTGGATGGAATAAATATATGAATATATGAACACACAGTGCAGAGCATTGTAGCTAGATGGAATAAATATGTAAATATATAAACACCCACAGTACGGAGCATTGCAGCTAGGTGGAATAAATATGCAAGTATATAAACACACACAGTGCGGAGCAATGTAGCTAGATGGAATAATATGTAGATATATAAATATATAAACACACCCAGTGCTGAGCATTGTAGCTAGATGGAATAAATATGCAAATATATAAACACACACAGTGCAGAGCATTGTTGCTAGATGGAATGAAACAGCATAACCGTCTACTTAGTTATCCTACATGGTATGATTATGTGCCCATACATATTCTCACCCTCCATAGCGACCGGTATGTTCCTAGTTGTATGCCGGAGGGGACCATTGTGTAAGTCTATTGCATCTTTTGCATTCAAAAAACTATTAGTTTGTTACGTCTTTTTGCTATCTCTGCGAGCAGCCCTGCTTAGGTTGTACAGTCTGACAGCCGTTGGTAGGAAGGACCTACGAAACCTCTCGGTTGTGCACCTGGGATGATGTAGTCTGCTGCTAAATGAGCTCCTCAGTGCATTCAGTATGTCCTGCATAGGGTGGAACTCGGACTCCAGCAGAGATGACAGTTTAGCCACCGTCCTTCTCTCTCCTATCTCCTCCATCGGATCAAGGCGCTGCCCCAGGACAGAGCTAGCTTTCTTAATCAGTTTGTTCAGTCTCTTCCTATCGGCTGCAGTAATGCCACTGCCCCAGCAGACCACTCCAAAAGTGATGGCTGATGCCACCACCGTGTCATAGAATGACTTCAGCAGCGCCCCTTGTACACCAAAAGACCTGAGTCTCCTCAGCAGGAACAGCCTGCGCTGTCCCTTCTTGTAGAGTGCATCAGTATTGTGTGACCAGTCTAGTTTATTGTTCAGATGAATACCCAGGTACTTATAGGATGTCACCATCTCGATGTCTGTTCCCTGTATATTTACTGGTACTGTGAGGGGCTGCCCATGCCTGCGGCAGTCCACCACCAGCTCCTTAGTTTTCCTCGCGTTGATCTGGAGGCAGTTCCGATGGCACCAGTCCACGAAGTCCTGGATAAGCCCTCTGTACTCAGCTTCATCTCCATTGGAGATGAGGCCAACGATCGCAGAGTCATCAGAGAACTTCTGTAGATGGCAGTGTGTTGTGTTGTGTGAGAAGTCCGCAGTATAAAGAGTGAACAGGAAGGGAGCCAGCACCGTTCCCTGGGGGGCCCCCGTGCTACTGATGATCGTGTCGGACACACAGTCCCGGGTTCTCACAAACTGAGGCCGGTTCGTGAGGTAGTCCAGGATCCATGATGACAGGTGCTGGTCCACCCCTGCGCGCAGCAGCTTGTCCTTCAGGATCATCGGTTGGATGGTGTTGAAAGCACTGGAGAAGTCAAAGAACATGATCCTCACCATATTCCCGGGCTTCTCCAGGTGGGACAGAGAACGGTGAAGGAGGAAGATCACCGCATCCTCCACCCCAATGCCATGCTGGTAGGCGAACTGGAGTGGATCCATCGCTGGTTCCACCAGGGGGCGGAGGTGAGCAAGGAGCAGTCTCTCCAGGGTCTTCATCAAGTGGGACGTCAAGGCCACCGGTCTGTAGCTGTTCAGGTCTTTGGGGTGGGAAGTTTTTGGTACAGGTACCACACAAGATGTTTTCCACAGCTGTGGTACCCTCCCCAGTTTCAGGCATTGTTTCAGAATGACAATAAAGATGGCTTTTTCTTCATTTTTTTCCTCAGAATTCCACACACAATACCCCATAATGACAATGTGAAAAAAGTTTTTTGAGATTTTTGCAAATTTATTAAAGATGAAAAATTAAGAAATCACATGTACATAAGTATTCACAGCCTTTGCCATGAAGCACAAAATCTCAGGTGCATCCTGTTTCCACTGATCATCCTTGAGATGTTTAATTGGAGTCCACCTGTGGTAAATTCAGTTGATTGGACATGATTTGGAAAGGCACACACCTGTCTATATAAGGTCCCACAGTTGACAGTGCATGTCAGAGCACAAACCAAGCATGAAGTCAAAGGAATTGTCTGTAGACCTCAGAGACAGGATTGTCTTGAGGCACATATCTGGGGAAGGGTACAGAAAAATTTCTTCTGATTTGAAGGTCCCATTGAGCACAGTGGCTTCCATCATCCGTAAATGGAAGAAGTTCGGAATCACCAGGACTCCTCCTAGAGCTGGTCGGCTGTCTAAACTGAGCGATTGGGGGAGAAGGGTCTCAATTGAATTGAATTGAATTCAACTCAATTCAATGCAGTTCAATTCAATTCAATTCAAATTTATTTATATAGTGCCATTTCACAACAACAGTCATCTCATAGCACTCAACTGTAGGGGAAAACTCCACAATTGTAGAAAGACCCCAGTAATCAGGCTTTGTCAGGGAAGTGACCAAGAACCCGATGGTTACTCTGTCAGAGCTCCAGCATTCCTCTGTGAAGCTAGGAGGACCTTCCAGAAGGACAACCATCTCTGCAGCAATCCACCAATCAGGCCTGCATGGTAGAGTGGCCAGACGGAAGCCACTCCTTAGTAAAAGGCACATGGCAGCCCACTTGGAGTTTGCCAAAGGGCAGCTGAAGGACTCTTAGACCATGAGAAACAAAATTCTCTGGCCTGATGAGACAAGGAGTGAACTCTTTGGTGTGAATGTCAGGCGTCATGTTTGGAGGAAAGCAGGCATTGCTCATCACCAGGCCAATACCATCCCTACAGTGAAGCGTGGTGGTGGCAGCATCATGCTGTGGAGATATTTTTTAGTGGCAGGGACTAGTCAGGATAGAGGGAAAGATGAATGCAGCAATGTATAGAGACATCCTGGATGAAATCCTGCTTCAGAGTGCTCTTGACCTCAGAATGGGGTGACGGTTCATCTTTCAGCAGGACAATGACCCTAAGCACACAGCCAAGACATCAAAGGAGTGGTTTCAGGACAACTCTGTGAATGTCCTTGAGTGGCCCAGCCAGAGCCCAGACTTGAATCCAATTGAACATCTCTGGAGAGATCTGAAAATGGCTGTGCACCGACGCTTCCCATCCAACCTGATGGAGCTTGAGAGGTGCTGCAAAAAGGAATGGGTAAAACTGCCCGAAGATAGGTGTTCTAAGCTTGTGGCATCGTATTCAAAAAGACTAGAGCTGCAATTGCTGCCAAAGGTGCATCAACAAAGTATTGAGCAAAGGCTGTGAATACTTACTATGTACATATGATTCTTAGTTTTTTTATTTTTAATAAATTTTCAAAAATCTCAAAAAAACTTTTTCATGTTGTCATTATGGGGTATTGTGTGTAGAATTCTGATGAATAAAATTAATTGAATCCATTTTGTATTAAGGCTGTAACATAACAAAATGTGGAACAAGTGAAGCACTGTGAATGCTTTCTGGATGCACTGTATATTTGGCACAAACACAACACTGCTCATCATCAAAAGAACACCATACCAACAGTGAAGCATTGTGGTGGCAGCATTGTGCTTTACAGTTGTTTTTCTTCAGCTAGAACTGGAGACTTAGTCAAGGTGGAGGGCATTATAAACAGTTCCAAATACCAGTCAGTGTTGGCACAAAACCTTCAGGGTTCTGCTAGAAAGCTGACAATGACCCAAAAAGATACATCCAAATCAACAAAAGAATGGCTTCACCAGAAGAAGATTAGAGTTTTGGAATAGCCCAGCCAGAATCCAGACCTGAATTTGATCAGACATCTATGGGGTGATCTTAAGAGGGTTGTACACATGAGATGCCCTCGCAATCTGAAAGATTTGGAGCATTTTTGCAGAGAAGAGTGGGCAAATATTGTCACATCAAGATGTGCCACACTGATAGACTCCTACCCAAAAAGACTGAGTGCTGTAATAAAAGCCAAAGGTGCTGCAACAAAGTATTAGTTTAAGGGTGTGCATATTTATGCAAACACGTTATTGTAAGTTTTTTATTTCTTATTATTCCTCTTAAAAGATTTCTGTTTGTTTTTTTTATTGGGTTGTACAGGTTATAGGTCACATTAATGGTGGAAAAAGTTTTGAAATGATTTATCTTGGTCTCATTTTTTTACATCGCAAAAACCTGGCATTTGAACAGGGTGTGTAGATTTTTTAAATCCACTGTAGGAATGTACCTATGTACACTGTGTTCTCTTCTCTTTTTATTTCCAAGCAGGACAGCAGGGATTCAGAACAAAAAACATAAAGACAGCAAAAGATTTAATCCTCCTTCCACATAAGAGACACAAAGAATCATCTAACAATCTATTACAGAGCCAAAAAACATAAAAGACATGTCCAATCTCTGAACTTCCTCCCCATTCTGCATCCATTTAAAACTGAGCAGGAGCAGATTAAAGAAAGCGCCCACAGACTGTGGCCTTACAGGGCTTCACATAGAGAGACTCATGAATTTCCTGTAATGGGGGAGAACATCATCAGAGAACGGCACAGTGGGGAAACATCTGGGCTGCATGGCTGAAAACCAAGAAAAACCTTCCTGTCAGAGTTCATTCTTGGAGACACAACAGTTACAGTTGCTCAGTTGATAAAGAGATGATTTCAGTAACGTTTGCCTTGCAGCACAAACACATGCTTTAACATAATAAGGAAATGAATGTACTTGGTGGACTATCAGCTGTAGATATAGAGTCACACCTGGAATTCCTATTGTCCAATCATATTGCTCGGTCAGAACTAAATGAATAACTGAGAATACATGGGCAGATGGTGTGACCTTGTCAAAGAATTGGGTTCAAGTTTGGATTTGTAGTCTTGGTTTATCCAGATATAATGCAACTGCTGCTATTGCTTAATAAATTTTACTTTGAAGTTATTTAGAAAAATGTTGTCCATTATTTCTTTAATATTGACAGGTACTTGTATAAAGTGAATATAAAAAGTCAACACACCCCTGTTCAAATGCCAGGTTTTTGTGATGTAAAAAAAATGAAACCAAAATAAATCATTTCAAAAACTTTTTCCAGCATTAATGTGATCTATAACCTGTACAACTCAATTGAAAAACAAACTGAAATCTTTTAAGGGGGAAAAAAATAAGAAACTTACAATAACCTGGTTGCATAAATATGCACACCCTGTTATAACTGGGGATGTGGCTGTGTTCAGAATTAACCAGTTACATTCAAACTCATGTTAAATGAGATGAGATGAGATTCAACTTTATTGTCATTACGCATGTATGAATACAAGGTAAGGTAAGGTACATGGGAGTCAGCACACACCTGGCACCATTTAAAGTGCCTCTGATTAACCCAAAATAAAGTTCAGCTGTTCTAGTAGGCTTTTCCTGACATTTTTGTAGTCACATCTTACAGCACAAGCCATGGTCCACAGAGAGCTTTCAAAGTATCAGAGGAATCTCATTGTTCAAAGGTGTCAGTCAGAAGAAGGGTAAAAAAGAATTTCCAAGGCATTAAATATACCACGGAACACAGTAAAGACAGTCATCGTCAAGTGGAGAAAATATGGCACAACAGTGACATTATCAAGAACTGGACGTCCCTCCAAAATTGATGAAAAGACGAGAAGAAAACTGGTCAGGGAGGCTGCCAAGCAGTGGTGGACCCTCAGGGCCAGCAAAGCATTCTCTGCTTGCCTAAACACTATCAGAATTACATTTACAACCTACATTCTTATATTTGTTCCATTAGGATGTATTAAATTATTCCCAATAGTCTCTTCATTTTGTAGCTTTTCTCTTGGTTGCAGTCCTTCCAGTAGTGTAATGCATGTTAGAGGGTTTTTTTTTTTTTTGTGACCAAATTTTTATTTATTTTCACATTCACAAAGATACAACAGACCCAATGCACTAAGATCTAATACCAGATATTCATTCAAAGTGCCTTAGAAAAGAGAGAAAGGAGAGAAAAAAAGAAAAAAAAAACAGAACAAAACCTAAAACAAACAACAAAAACAAACATAAAAGGGGGGGCAGACCTGATAATTTTAATTATCATTTATATAGAGAGATTGGAGGTTTGCAACAAGTAAATACCAGGCCTCAAGTATAGAATTCCTGGTCCCAAGTACGCAGGCTATAGATAGCTCTAAATAATCAATGTCCAAGTAAGTAGAGATCCAAGCGCGAATACATAGAATATGAGGGGGTTTCCATCGAGTTGCAACCAATTTTTTTGCTGCTGTAAGTCCTGCTAGAACCCCTCTTTTCTTTGTAGGGGACAGATGCACATCCGACAGATCATCTAAAAGAAATATAATAGGAGAACAAGAGAGTGTGACCCCAAACAATTTAGAAAGAGTGGAGGTAACCTTCTTCCAAAAGTTGGCCACTGGAGGGCATTCCCAAAACATGTACAGGTAAGTGCCAACTGCCTTCAGAGGGCAGAGAGTACAATAGGGGTCTGGGGCCATTTTCATTATATAAAGTGTCTTAGGTGTTAAATATACTCTGTGTACAAAATTATAATGAATTTGTTGATGATCAGGATTTTTGGAAGCTTTATTAATAGTGTCCCACACATTACCCCAGTCAAAATCAGGGCACAGATCGGGAATATCTGCTCTCCAAAGGGTGTTCAATGCCAGAGGTCTGTAAGAATGTTGTAACAATAATCGAAAGTCTAGACACTAGCCCGGTCAAATTATTCACAGAACAAAACAATTTCTTGAGTATGTGACCTGAGGGATTCTGTAATGAGATCCCACTAGCTTTAAGAGAAGGTCTTAGTCGAAGGTAAAAGAAAAATGAAGTGCGCGGTAAATTATATTTTGTAGTCAGCTCTGTAAATGATAATGGACGATTCTCCCCAAAAATGTCATTCAAAACAGAAACACCACTCTTTACTTAGAAAGGAAAACTTATGGGGCGGGCCCCAATCAAAATTCTATCATTATTAAATAATGGAATTCCTGAGTCCCATGGAAAAGAACAGTCACACAGTTTTTCTGCTTTCCTCTACACTGAGGCCAGGTATGATATGACCGTGCCATTTTTGACCAAGCGAAAGGTAGAGAAATGCAAGTTTAAAAAAAAAATTAACAAGAGAGTGAGGGACAATCATCTTTTCTTCTACAGTGCGCCAAGAAACTTGAGAGCTATGTTGCACCCAAATCAGTAGAGGCCTGAGAGTGAAAGCCCAGCTGTAAAGTTCAGAGTCAGGGAGAGACAGGCCTCCAGACCACCTCTCCTGGTGCATCATGTGCCGTGTAACGCGTGGTCGTTTATTTTGCCAAATGAATTTAGATTGGCATCAAACTGGGGATTCTAAATTGTCCTTAGGTATGAACGTGAGAGTGAATGGTTGTCTGTCTCTCTGTGTTGGCCCTGTGATGGACTGGCGATTTGTCCAGGGTGTACCCTGCCTCTCGCCCAAAGATGCTGGGATTAGCTCCAGCCCCCCCGCATCTTGAAAAGGATTAAGTGGAAGAAGATAGATGGATGGATGGATGGATGGATGGATGGAATTTAGATACCGCAGAATGCAGTTTGTGCCAATAAAAAGGCGGAGAAGGAAGAGGAAGCATAGAGCTCACAAAGTTAGTTCTTGGTAAGATGTTCATCAAACTGGACCATCTTTCCAAGTCTGACGTTATTTTGGCAAGTATATTATCAAAGTTATGTTTAATAATTGCCTCAATCGTTGGAAAGATTTTAATGTCCAGATAAGTAAAACTTTCCACAGTTGGTATAAGAGGAGGAGCCGGGCATTCACGCATCACCTGATTTAAGGGTAGTAACGCTGATTTCTGCCAATTTATTCTTAACCCAGATAGCTTGCCATATTTCTCGAAACTAAATAAAATGTATGGTATGCATTGCAATGGATTATGAATATATAATAATATATCATCCGCATATAACAAAATGTGATGTAAAACGTCCGTAACACATATCAGAGAGAACAGAGAGGAGGAGCGGATGGTTTGTGCTAATGGCTCCAAAGAAAGAGCAAACAACCTGGGGCTTAAAGGACATCCCTGTCTTGATCCTCTTGAGATCGCAAATGGGAGAGAACTATTTCTACCAGTAATTACTGCGGCCTTAGGATTACTATACAACACCTTGATCATATCAATGAAAATCCGTCCAAACCCCATAGAGTCCAATACAGACCACAGAAAAGACCACTCAAGACGGTCAAAAACTTTACAAGGATCTAGAGAGAGAACTGTGGCTGGAGAGCTTGTGTCTTTGATATTGTCTATAACATGCAACAATCTTCTAACATTGTCTGCGGCCAGCCTGGATTTTATGAACCCAGTTTGGTCACAGTGCACTAATGTCAGCATATGGCCTTGTCGGCGTCTTGCCAGGACCTTTGCAAAGATCTTTAGATCAGCATTTAATAACGAGATGGGTCTGTAACTAGAACATTCTAAGGGGTCTTTACCTTTCTTAAGGAGCAGTGAAATTAATGCTACATTCACATCTCTAAAAAATGAGCCCTTGAGTGAAAAAAGAAACATGTTCAATAGTAAAGGACCTAGCAAAGGCCAAAAGGTAGCATAGACCTCAGGCGGTATCCCATCCGGACCTGGTGATTTGCCCCTGCGCATCTCTTTTACCAATATTTCACACTCTTGCAACGTAATAACAGCATCTAGTTCTGCAGCTTTACTGCTTGATAGTTGAGGAAGCTGAATAGTGTTTAAAAAGTTGCCATATGCTGACTTCTCCAAAATAGTCTCAAAAGTGTATAAAGTGTGATAAAAAGATGCAAAAGTTGCATTAACTTCCTTTGAATCAGATTGAATAGTACCATCCTCTGCTCTAATGCAATAAATACTTGAAAACTGTTCATCTGTCTTGAGACGCAGGGCCAATAGATGACTAGGCCTGGCTGAGTGAAAATAGTATGTTTGCCTGGTTTTATGCATCAGGAATTCTGAGCGGTGTCTTAAAGTGGAATTAATCTCTTTTTTAACCAGGTCTTTACAGGCTGCCACCGCCTCACTAAAGCTAAGTTGCAATGATGTGTCAAGGGAAGCATATTCCAATTCCAACGTGGACAGTTTTGCTATACGCGCTTTGTTCCTTAAAGAAGTGTAAAGAGTAGCGTTACTTCTTATAAAGCTCTTTACTGCCTCCCAAAGTATCCGTGCATCAGAAATGGAGCCTTCATTAAATGCTAAAAACTCGTGGAAATTTGAAACAAATTGGGATTGGAAAGCCTCATCTTGAAGCAGTGATGTATTAGAGTGCCACCTAGTGGCTTTGTCAACCAAAGTATGAATGGTAATGAGCAGCAGAGAGGCTTATGGTCAGACCATACAACTGGTGTATAAAAAGAATTATGGGCATTAGGTATTAATTCCTTAGAGATAAAAAGAAAATCTATCCTGGAGAATGACATGCCTGCCTGAAACAAAGGAAAAATCTTTCAAGGATGGGTGTATCATACGCCAGGCATCTACCATGCCCGTATCGTTAACCCATTGGTGCATAGTCTGAGAGGCAATACATTGATCAGTGGTTTCAACACCACCCGACCTATCAATATTACTATCCCAAACTGCATTAAAATCAGCCCCTAAGATTAAATAAAAGCCTGCCAAATCAAGCATTACCTGGATTAGTGAGTTATAAAACGTATGGTCAAATTTATTTGGAGCATATACTGAAATAAGAGCAATATTTGACCCATTTAAGCATACTTTTGCCATGGCCATCCATCTCTCCTCATCCGCCCACGAGCCAAGCAGATCAAATTTGAGACTACATGTACAGATCACCATCACTCCCCTGGATTATGTTGCATCAGAAGAACTTGCAATAGAATAATAAAACCTATTTGCAAATTGACCTATATCCTTGTGGAGTAGATGTGATTCCTGAATCATAGCAAAGTCCACATTTTTCTTACGAAGGAAATCTAGAATAGTAATTCTCTTATGTAGAATATTAAGACCTCTGGCATTAATGGATATAAAAATAAGACCCTTCATGATAAGTTTAAAAAGATAAAAAAAAAAAAAAAGCTACCTCCAAGCACAGAAAAATTGGGTCTGGTTCCCCAAACTTAAGAAAAAAGAAAAAAAAAAAAACGAACCCCCCCCCCCCAACATCTTGGTTAAAAAAAAACCCTAACATTAAAAATAAACAAAAACTAGCGATATGGAGAAAAAAAAACATTCTCTAATAACTCTGAAAATTCCATATCCGGACAACAAACTAAAACAAGAACAACCAAAAACCCCAAACAAAAAAAATAGTGGCTGTCAATCTGCTGGGTGGAACTCAGACCACTGCTGGTAATTTTCATATTCTAGATGCCAACACTCTGTCTACAGCAAAACCTTTCTGTCTTCACAAGGAAACACAATCATAAAACTGTATTATATATATATATGCATTAGTTACGTACCTACCCCCCCACAATAAATTAAAAAGAAACAAAAAAAGAAAAAAATATTAGTAATAATAATAATAATAATAATAACCAGTTCTCAGTCAAAAGTGAAAGATTATACAAATTAAAAGTGTAAAAAAAAAAGTTACAACCTGAGACCAGTAAGATTCACAGTCCGGGGGAGAGTGATGAGGAAGGGCACCAGAATAAACAGAGTCCGGAGGGATCAGTTGGTGAGAGTTTTTATGCATTCCAGTGCCTTCGGGTTGTCAAAACAATGCTTTACCCCTTTTGATGAGGTAAAGGAGAGCACAGCAGGATATGCAATACCAAACGGAATTTTAACCTTGTGAAGTTGCCGTTTGCACTCCTGAAAGGCTTGGCAGTGCTCTGTTTAGCCTTTGGGAAATCCTGATAAAAGCTTATCTTGTGATTCTGCCTGCTCACCTCCCCAAGCTCCCTAGTAAGCTGTCTTACCTGCTCCTTTTGTTGGAATCTCAAGAACCGTACGACGAATGACCTTGACGGTGCCCCAGGCCTCACCGGCATGAGTGGTCTATGAGCATGCTCCAAGTCCAGTCCCCCAGGAAAATCAGCCTGAAGAATTTCAGGCAATGTCTTCGTGAGGAAGGCTATAGGATCCTTGTTTTCAACATGCTCTGGGAAGTCCAGGATACGAAGCTTCATCCGCCTCACCCTGTCCTCGTATTCTGCCAATTTAGCTTTCAGCCTTTCCACCTCGGACGCTGAAGCCATAAGTGAGTCACAGCGCTGTCTCTCCACCTCTTCCAGCATATCCAGCCAGTCCTCTGTGCTGGAGAGTCGCATTAGCATATCAGCTAGCTTCTCCTCTACTGATGAAACAGCTCTCTGTATCTCCACTAGCTCTTTGAGGATATCTGCAAAATGCCTTGTTTGGCTAGCCGCCAGCCTCGTTTGATCCGCCGATAATTTCTGCAGGAGCTGCAGCATAGATTGCTTGGTTGTCACGTCCTCATACTCTCCCTCCGTGGAAACTTCCACAGAGGTGGGCCGAGAAGCTTTACTACCAGAGATAGCTTTAGCACTAGTTTGCTGAGACATACTGGCTTCAGCTTTCCAGGTGTTAGGCATTTTAACAGGTAATAATTGAGGTAGGTAGTAAAATATCTTGTAGCTTGTCACATCAGCATAGAGAATTGGGAAAATTAGGGTCCAATATCAGCTGTGGTAGCGGAGCCTCTGCATTATGCAGCCATCTTGTCCCCCCACCCCCCGTGCTTATGTTAGAGTTTTTTTTGTCCAATCATATTTTAGCCATCTGTGTTGCCAGGGTCAAGCAAATCTGCTTTGGGCCTTCAGGAATTAACAATGCGGCTCTGTAGGTTAAATTAACTGTTAAACTTGTCCTGTTGCTTTAACCAATCAGATGTTTTCTATATGTCCAGGGGTATGCATAGAAGGCATCCGAGAACATCGGCATTTTCACGTCTTTTGATTGAATGGTTAGACTCTTCCAACCACAATGCAAAGGGTCCTAGCTAGCAAAATGCTATTGCAAAGACTTGCTTAAGCAGCTACACTATACTGTATCTGTTTAAATATAATAGCTGTTTTTCCACCCACAATGGCTGACAGGGGAGAGGAAAATGATGTAGTCGCTGATATTTTAAAAAAATCAATTTCCCAGACGGACTTTTCAAGAAAATCTGGCCATTGTGAAGAGAGGTCGGCCAACCCCGAAGCTAGCAGGCCCGTCTCAGCTGGAGAAAGGATTTGTCTGTCACTTCCATATTAGCAACGAGTGGTATCCTTGGATTACAGGCTCCAAGGAGTGCTGCAGATGATCGTACTGGGAATGCTTGTTGTTTGCAACTGATTGAGTAGATACTCAAAACCAGACAGGGTTTGCAAACTTGAGCTGTCTGTCACACCATGACGATTTAGGCAACGTTCGCCAAACGTACAAAAATTGGTCTAAAACGCTGGTATACGCTGAAATTTTCACTGTTGGCCGTATGCATCACATATCCATAATGACTTGGACATATAATTAAGTAATAGTAACTTAAACCAACTAATGCTTATCGTGCTGCCGACATTCACAACTTATGCGCAACGATAGTATAACTTATGCATAGCATAGTCATGCCAAACTGCCATTACCTCCCAATCCATGAATCCTAGGTGTGGGAGAGATCATCTTTGTTCAAACCAGATGATTCTCCCCTCCAAAGACCACGGTGGGGGGTGTGACCGACCTGTCAGAGCTGTTAAATCTGTCAGGTCAGTTGTGCCTAAAACAACTGATGTGACACATCAGGAACAGTTGTCACAACCTGGCTCAAAGGCACATGAACTGATAGCAATAAAAAAAAAAATTTTCAATAAAGTGAAAAAATAAATCCAAGATAATACATAGTGTGTTTTTGCTGGGAGGCGCAGCCAACAGCAAAGTAAACAGCTGTGCGCTGTGCTTCATTTGATCAGCTGATTGGATCCTTCTCCTCCGAGTGTTCTGACATTTTGGAATATCTATCAGAACAACACAGGATAGATAATTGTATAGACTTAAGTTAAATGTAAAAAAACCCCTACAGGTCCCGTTATACGAATAAGTACATGTGTTTAGCTCTCCCTCTCTCTCTCTCTCTCTCTGTGTCTATGTATGCACTGCAGGCAGAGCTCTGTATGGGTTTTTTCTGTGAACAAACACTGCAAATATGCCATTTGCTCCGTGAATGTTATGCTTCATTCATCCTGGCCGCTGTCCACATCCCGCCCGATGCGGACGTGCGCGAGGCTCAGAGCGCGCTCGCGGATCACATTCAGCAAGCGGCGCGGACTTTCCCGGACTCTCTGGTTATTGTGGTTGGCGACTTCAACCAGAGCAACCTGAGCCACGAACTCCCCCGGTACAAACAGTTTATTAAATGCCCCACCAGAGGAGAGAACACGCTGGATCACTGTTACACTACAGTGAAGGACGCGTATCGTGCTGTTCCCCGCGCTGCGCTCGGACTATCTGATCACGTGATGGTCCACCTGATTCCCACATACAGACAGAGACTGAAGCTCACAAAACCTGTTGTGAGCACTACGAGGAAATGGACCTGTGAAGCTGTGGAGGAGCTGCGCACGTGCTTGGAAATAACTGACTGGGACTTGTTTAAAGGAGCTACGCATGACCTGGATGAGTACACGGACACTGTGACCTCATATATCCACTTTTGTGAGGAGAGTATTCTTCCATCGCGTACCAGGGTGAGTTACTCCAACGACAAGCCCTGGTTCACAGCTAAGCTCAGACAGATCAGGAAGGAGAAGGAAGCAGCGTTGAAAAGTGGAGACAGGGACTGCTACAGGGATGCCAAATACCGGTTTAGCAGAGAGCTGAGGAGAGCTAAATCTGTGTATTCTGAGAGTCTCCAGCAGCAGTTCACTGCTAACGACTCTGCTTCTGTGTGGAGAGAACTGAGGCAAATCACCAACTATCGGCCTCAGGCTTCTAAGGGACAGGATGAAAAAGCCCTTTGTCTAAGACTGTCTCAACACTATGCCCGTTTTGATACCTCGTCAGCTGTGTCCAACTCCTCCCCTCCCCCCAGCTCCACTGCCTCCATAGTCCCCACTTCATCAAAGGTGCCCCCCCCTCCTCCCCCCCTGCCCTTGCCATCAGTGAGCAGGACGTGCACAGACAGTTCTCCAGACTGAACCCTCGCAAGGCCCCCGGTCCGGACGGCGTGTCTCCCTCCACCCTGAGACACTGTGCGGAGGAGCTGACTCCTGTCTTCACAGACATTTTTAACACCTCCCTGAAGTCATGCCACGTACCGGCCTGCCTCAAAACCTCTACCATCGTCCCTGTCCCCAAGAAGCCACGGATCACTGGACTTAACGACTACAGACCTGTAGCGCTCACCTCTGCAGTCATGAAGTCCTTCGAGCTCCTGGTCCTGCCCCACCTCAAGACCATCACCACTCCCCTCCTGGACCCGCTGCAGTTCGCCTACAGAGCCAACAGGTCTGTGGACGACGCAGTCAACCTGGCCCTCCACTCCATCCTGCAGCACCTGGACTCCCTGGGAACCTACGTCAGGATCCTGTTTGTGGACTTCAGCTCTGCATTCAATACCGTCCGCCCCACTCTGCTCCAGGACAAGCTGTCCCTGCTCAACGTGCCTGACTCCCTCTGCAGGTGGATCACGGACCGAAGGCAGCATGTGCAGCTGGGAAAGACTGTCTCAGACTCTGTTAGCATCAGCACCGGATCACCCCAAGGCTGTGTACTTCCCCCCTGCTCTTCTCCCTGTACACCAATTCCTGCACCTCCAGCCACCAGTCTGTCAAGCTGATCAAGTTTGCGGACGACTCCACCCTCATCGGGCTCATCTCCAACGGCGACGAGTCCGTCTACAGGAGAGAGGTGGCCTGGCTGGCGTCCTGGTGCAGCCACAACAACCTGCAGCTGAACGCTCTGAAGACAGTGGAGATGATCGTAGACTTCAGAAAAGTCACAGCCCCTCTGCCCCCCTTACCCTCACAGACTCTCCCATCACCACTGCGGATTCCTTCCGCTTCCTGGGCACCACCATCACCCGGGACCTCAAGTGGGAGCCGACCATCAGCTCCCTCATCAAAAAGGCCCAGCAGAGGATGTTCTTCCTGCGGCAGCTGAGGAAGCTCAAGCTACCCACCAAGATGTTGGTGCAGTTCTACACGGCCATCATCAAGTCCATCCTCACCACCTCCATCACCGTGTGGTACGCATGAGCCACCGTCAGGGACAGACTAAGACTGCAGCGTATTGTGCGCGCTGCTGAGAAGGTGATCGGCTGCAAGCTCCCATCCCTCCAGGACCTGTACATCTCCAGGACCTGAAGGCGTGCAGGTCGGATCATAGCTGACCCTTCACACCCTGGACACGCACTGTTTGCCCCCCTCCCCTCAGGCAGAAGACTTCGGTCCATTCAGACTAAAACCTCCCGCTACATGAACAGCTTCTTCCCCTCTGCCATCAGACTGCTGAACACTAAGTGACTTATTAGACTCTCGTGCACTACGTACAGCAGCTCAACCGGACTCATGACAATTATCACTGTTTTCTTTTTGCACTACCGACTGCACTATGTGGAACTCCACAATATCTGCTGCTTGTTAATATATTTAAAAATTGCATAGATTAGTATTACTTATTCATATTCTACCTTTTATCGCATGCATAGTTTTTTATCTTCAGTGCTACTCCATGTTTAATGTTGCAGCACTGCACCGAGACAAATTCTTAGTTTGTGTACTACATGAACAATGGCAATAAATCGCATTCTGATTCTGATTCTGATACTGATTCTGAATGCGGGACATATCAGCCATACGCTGAACATGTCGAAAAATTTTCAGCATGCTGAAAATAAATTTTCAGAGGAGCTCGGCGAACAACGCCGTATACCAGCGTGCTTCAGCGTGCTCTTAACTTAGACAAACTGATTTGACGTACCCCAGCGTATTCTCCAAATTTTTCATACTTTTTGCAAACACTGCCTAAATCATCTAGGTGTGACAGGGCCTTAAAAGGAACTCCGATTATATTGGCATGTTAGCTCTATATGCTTTATTTTTTATGTTAGTAACATAACTATAATATAATTTTTTTGAAAATAATTCCCAGTTTTATATATTTTTAAAAAACTTTATTACGATTTTTGTTTACGTCGCAATGCATTCTGGGTAGTGACGTAGAATGGTTGCAGCCGTTTTTTCTGTCTTATACAAGCCAAGAAGCGAAGCTACTAACTACTGCCATTTGTCAGTGAAAATTGTTCGGTGGAGGCCGGAGAGGCTGTTGGCACTGATTGGCAGCCACATTTCCGTCACTCTGAATGTCTGTGATCACGCACTACAGCGCACGCTTGATAAAGCTGACATATATATTAATCACGCTGTGATAAAGCACGATATCGCTCCAGCGTGTGGCACCGGGATTCCTCTCTGTTCCCGAAGCGCAGGACAGAAGAGGATGCGAGGCGCATCTGCATAGTGATCAGTCCATACCTGTCACGCTGAGCGCTCTGCCAGCCCCGTACGCTGTGGGGGTCACACACGAGGTGTTCCTCCACACTCTCAATAATTTTTTTCCCGTATATTTTTCTTTTTGGCGTACAGAAATGGCAATACGCCCGTATTTGCTAAAATTGCATTTTCCCCGTATTAAAATACGGCGAAACCGTATCACTTGACAGGTATGCCGTGACAAAATTCGAACCGTGATTCGCTTAAGCGTGCGCAAGCGAATCACGCGCTATAGCGCATGCCTGATAAAGCTGACATATATATTAATCACGCTGTGATAAAGCACGATATCGCAAATCACGGATTAATATTGTCGATAGGAGAAATGTAATTTCATTCTATTGTACATGATTGGCTGTATGGATTGAATGACAATAAAGTTGGCTTTTTCTTTTTCATTTTTTTTCCTCAAAATTCCACACACAATACCCAATAATGACAACGTGAAAAAAGTTTTTTGAGATTTTTGCAAATTTATTAAAGATGAAAAATTAAGAAATCCCATGTACATAAGTATTCACAGCCTTTGCCATGAAGCACAAAATCACAGGTGCATCCTGTTTCCACTGATCATCCTTGAGATGTTTAATTGGAGTCCACCTGTGGTAAATTCAGTTGATTGGACATGATTTGGAAAGGCACACACCTGTCTATATAAGGTCCCACAGTTGACAGTGCATGTCAGAGGACAAACCAAGCATGAAGTCAAAGGAATTGTCTGTAGACCTCAGACACAGGATTGTCTCGAGGCACAAATCTGGGGGAGGGTACAGAAATTTTTTTCTGCTTTTAAGGTCCCAGTGAGCACAGTGGCTTCCATCATCCATAAATGGAAGAAGTTCGGAATCACCAGGACTCCTCCTAGAGCTGGTCGGCTGTCTAAACTGAGCAAGTGGGGGAGAAGGGTCTCAGTTGAATTGAATTCAATTCAATTCAATTCAATGCAGTTCAATTCAATTCAATTCAAATTTATTTATATAGTGCCATTTCGCAACAACAGTCATCTCATAGCACTCAACTGTAGGGGAAAACCCCACAATTGCAGAAAGACCCCAGTAATAAGGCTTTGTCAGGGAAGTGACCAAGAACCCGATGGTTACTCTGTCAGAGCTCCAGCATTCCTCTGTGGAGCTAGGAGGACCTTCCAGAAGGACAACCATCTCTGCAGCAATCCACCAATCAGGCCTGCATGGTAGAGTGGCCAGACGGAAACCACTCCTTAGTAGAAGGCACATGGCAGCCCACTTGGAGTTTGCCAAAGGGCAGCTGAAGGACTCTCAGACCATGAGAAACAAAATTCTCTGGTCTGATGAGACAAAGATTGAACTCTTTGGTGTGAATGTCAGGCATCATGTTTGGAGGAAAGCAGGCATCGCTCATCACCAGGCCAATACCATCCCTACAGTGAAGCGTGGTGGTGGCAGCGTCATGCTGTGGGGATATTTTTCAGTGGCAGGAACTGGGAAACTAGTCAGGATAGAGGGAAAGATGAATGCAGCAATGTATCGAGACATCCTGGATGAAATCCTGCTTCAGAGTGCTCTTGACCTCAGACTGGGGCGACGGTTCATCTTTCAGCAGGACAACGACCCTAAGCACACAGCCAAGACATCAAAGGAGTGGTTTCAGGACAACTCTGTGAATGTCCTTGAGTGGCCCAGCCAGATCCCAGACTTGAATCCAATTGAACATCTCTGGAGAGATCTGAAAATGGCTGTGCACCGACGCTTCCCATCCAACCTGATGGAGCTTGAGAGATGCTGCAAAGAGGAAAGGGCAAAACTGCCCAAAGACAGGTGTTCTAAGCTTGTGGCATCATATTCAAAAAGACTAGAGCTGTAATTGCTGCTAAAGGTGCATCAACAAAGTATTGAGCAAAGGCTGTGAATACTTACTATGTACATGTGATTTCTTAGTTTTTTTATTTTTAATAAATTTTCAAAAATCTCAAAAAAAAATTTCATGTCATTATGGGGTATTGTGTGTAGAATTTTGATGAATAAAATTAATTGAATCCATTTTGTATTAAGGCTGTAACATAACAAAATGTGGAAAAAGTGAAGCACTGTGAATGCTTTCTGGATGCACTGTATATTTGGCACAAACACAACACTGCTCATCACCAAAAGAACACCATACCAACAGTGAAGCATGGTGGTGGCAGCATTGTGCTTTACAGCTGTTTTTCTTCAGCTAGAACTGGAGACTTAATCAAGGTGGAGGGCATTAAAACAGTTCCAAATACCAGTCAGTGTTGGCACAAAACCTTCAGGGTTCTGCTAGAAAGCTGACAATGACCCAAAAGATACATCCAAATCAACAAAAGAATGGCTTCACCAGAAGAAGATTAAGGTTTTGGAATAGCCCAGCCAGAGTCCAGACCTGAATTTGATCAGACATCTATGGGGTGATCTTAAGAGGGTTGTACACATGAGATGCCCTCGCAATCTGAAAGATTTGGAGCATTTTTGCAGAGAAGAGTGGGCAAATATTGTCACATCAAGATGTGCCACACTGATAGACTCCTACCCAAAAAGATTGAGTGCTGTAATAAAAGCCAAAGGTGCTGCAACAAAGTATTAGTTTAAGGGTGTGCATATTTATGCAGCCAGGTTATTGTAAGTTTTTTATTTTTTATTATTCCCCTTAAAAGATTTCAGTTTGTTTTTTTATTGGGTTGTACAGGTTATAGGTCACATTAATGGTGGAAAAAGTTTTGAAATGATTTATCTTGGTCTCATTTTTTTACATCACAAAAACCTGGCATTTGAACAGGATGTGTAGACTTTTTTCAAATCCACTGTAGGAATGTACCTGTGTCCACTGTGTTCTCTTCTCTTTTTATTTCCAAGCAGGACAGCAGGGATTCAGAACAAAAAAACATAAAGACAGCAAAAAATTTAATCCTTCTTCCACATAAGAGACACAAAGAATCATCTAACAATCTATTACAGAGCCAAAAAACATAAAAGACATGTCCAATCTCTGAACTTCCTCCCCATTCTGCATCCATTTAAAACTGAGCAGGAGCAGATTAAAGAAAGCGCCCACAGACTGTGGCCTTACAGGGCTTCACATAGAGAGACTCATGAATTTCCTGTAATGGGGGAGAACATCATCAGAGAACGGCACAGTGGGGAAACATCTGGGCTGCATGGCTGAATGCCAAGAAAAACCCTCTTGTCAGAGTTCATTCTTGGAGACACAACCTTTACAGTCGTTCATTTGATAAACGTTCATTTGATTTCCTTGTGGCATATACACATGCTTAAACATAATAAGGAACTGAATGTACTTGGTGGAATAACAGTTGTAGATATGTTTCATATCTTTAAATAAATGAGTAGTCACCAATTATGTAGATTTAACTGGGTGTACACAGGGAAAATTCCATACATTAATTTTTCTAAAATTAAGGCTTTATTTTTCCTGTCATTTAGACAGGAAAAATAAAATCTACAGTCTAACTGTCTTAAAAATACCACAGATATGATAAACACAATGGCTGTGTTTTTGTGCATTTTGGGATAAAAGACCTGTATACAGTTAGTGAAATTGTAGTTACTGTTTTAGCCTTTTGAACCAAATAAGCAGAGAAAAAAAAGCAATCATTTGCCATTTTTTCCTCATAGATTTGCATATTTTTTCATGTAAGTTTGTGACATTTTTCTTCTAAATTTGGGTCTTTTTTCATGTAGATTTGTGACTGTTTTTCTCATCAACCTTTTTTGTCAGAATTGTGATTTTCTTCTTGTAAATTTGCAACTGTTTTACTAAGCTGCATTTTTTTTTTTTTGCAGCTGTAGTAGCAGAGATGGTGATTTTAGTCAGAGACTCTGACTTCATTTGTACTCGAGTCCCTAAAAACGTGACTTACGACTTGATTTCAACATATTTGACTCAGATTTGACTCGGACTCTTTGAATATGACTCGTGAACATTAAGAGTCAGTGATGGTCTGTGGCAGGGCCAGATTAAGGAGCTTGTGGGCCCTTGGGCTAGAGCAATTTTTGGGGCCCTCCCACATATTGTTGATGGGAGTATAATATGCAAAATGGGAAATGGTGTTCACTTATATAGCGCTTTTACACATCTCTGGATGAACAAAGCACTTTACAGATCCTGCTAGCTACCCATTCACACATACATTCACACACTGATGGCGGCAGAGCTGCCTTGCAAGGCGTTATGCAATGGCTTTGTTTACATCCACAGTAATAAACCATTTATAATCAGATTTCTGGAGCTATCTGATTAAGTAGTCATGTGAAAACAATAAGAAGATAAAAGGCAATTATTGTGTTATGAGAAATTACATTAACACACATAGTTTATTGTCCAATAATCCATTTATTCAGTGCATGTAAAGATGTCAAATCCGATTATTACCATTGTCTGATTATTCCTAGTTAACAGATTATTGTGGCTATGTAGCGGGGGTCAGTGATGGATCAGCTGGACCTTCTAGGTCCTAAATTACTAAATAAAGTGAATGACCACAAAGTTCTAGGTTTACAGTAGATTGAATAGCAGAAAAAAATATAGCACTATCAGGACTAGCAACCACCAAATATCTTGTATCAACCCACAACTTTAATTAGGTGCTGCTGCATTGACCACAAGCACAAATGAACCATGAAACCATTACAAAAAGAACCAGACAGTCTGCACTGTACTGCAAGAGTGACCGTCATCTGATTTCCTCAGTCAATCAGACAAATGTGAAAAAAGGCAACACTAGCATCAGTGAAGCGATATGACATCACAAAGCAGTTTCAGTTACTCAAAATGTTACACTGTAAAATTCGTAACAACTGTACTGTCTAAGTTTATAAAAGCAAAAAGGAACATAAATAAAGGAAAGACTGGAAACTGTGGCAAAACAACACAGGGGCCCTTAGTGGAGGAAAAAAAAAATTGCTGTACTGTATATGTGACAGACAAAACAATACCAACAGCCAGTGGAAGGAGAATATAGATATAGAATATAAAATATATTGTCTTGAAATGCACTCACCATTTGCAAGTTTGCAGTTGAAATGGCATTTGGAGAAAAAAACGTTTCTGCTGTGTGCAGGAAGGTTCAGACGCTCTGGTATCAGCGTCCTTATTCTGGCAGCTCTCTGATCCTTTTTTGGCCCAGTATTCCTGGTGTGTACGGATCTTTAACACTTCCAATGGGTGTTTTACAACTTCGATGACTGGGAGCTTCTGTGGCCGGAAAAGTTACGTCCTCTGTGACTGATGGATTTTCAGACAGCAGCTCTGCTGGTGTGTCCTGTGTTAGCATTTGTAATGCTAACAGTTTGACAAACATCTTGTTGTGATTGTAAAGTTGATGACTGCCCAGCTGTATCACACTTAAAAAAATTCTGTCAATTTAGGAGTCTTTTTTAAAATCTCCTTCTCATGTTTGTCTTTTTTCTCTTTTGGGCACTGCTATTGTATTTCCTAATGTCCGCCATAACAATTCATTCATTCATTCATCCACGGAGTCACTACTGGCCCATGTCCAATGTTAATCAGGTCATATGTCAACTCTAAACCAATTAAATTAAGCAGGCAGGACAGATGTACACCTCAACAAATAAAAAATTGATACACCAAAACAAACCCTCCAATAAACGCTGGGCACAGCAGAATTAGCAAAACAATTCTTTCAGGGCCCCACCCAAGCTGGGACCCAGGGCTACTGCTCCGGTAAGCACTTGCTATAATGCGGGGCAGGTCTGTGGACATTCCCACAGAGAGTTTCACCAGGTCTTTCTGATCTGTTCAGCTGCAGGCTGCAGTACATCCGGGTACTCACGCATAAACACACATACTTGTACGGCCACTACGCAGCGTCAGGGCTGGGCTAAACTTTATCATCTGCATTGGAAAGTTGTTAATACAGGCAGCTGGCAGTTCAAACAACATACATAATGTTAAAAACACATGTAAACAGGTTGAACTTCCAGTTTGTTTTACAAGTACATTTTAAAAATTACATGTCATCATTAAAATGCTTATTGTGGTTTTTTGTCTTCTTTAAATGTTTTTAAATAAGACAATTCAGTTGTGCTATAAAACAATTTGCCAATAATTAAAAAAAACAACATCAACAAATAAACAAATGCAAAGTGGACATTTCTGGAGACTACAGACTTGACTCTGACTCTAACCCCAGAGAATGAATGTACTTGGTGCACTATCAATTGCAGATATATAGCTACACCTGGAGTCCCTATTGTCCAATCAGATTACTTGGTCAGAACTAAATGAATAACTGAGAATACAAGAGCAGACAGTGTGACCATGTCGAATAACTGGGTTCAAGTTTGCATTTGTAGTCTTGTTTTAGCCAGATCTGCTGCTACTGTCTGCTATTGCTTCATAAATTTTACTTTTAAGTTATTTAGAAAATTTTGTCCATTATTTCTTTAATATTGACAGGTACTTGTATGTGAATATAAAAGAATAGCAAATTTACTTTTTATGTCATGGTCCGTGCGCTGAATTAGTCCGCGCTTGGGTTGTCCGGTGGTTTCCCGTTCTCTGGCGCACCATATGGCCATCAGGGCTTTTATTCTGACAGCGTCACGGCGGGGCTTCCGGCTGTCAAAGCCGGGTCACGTTGTGACAGCTGTTCAGCATCTCTCCTAAGTACACTCTCCACTGATTGGGTTGTCTTGGGGATTTAAGGAAGCATCTGAGGCTTACTCCTCGCTGCGATCTCGTCAGACGTTCACTCGTTGAACATTCGTCAAACTTTCATTCATCACAGTAAGTGTTTTCCCTGGGTCTCCGTATCCTGTGTCTTGCCTTAGCCTTAGTTGTGTTTTTGCCCCTCGTGGCTCATTGTTTTGTTATTTGTCTCTCATTAATAAATTATGCAAACTTATCGGCGGCCTATAGCATCTCATTAGCTGTCCGCGAGGACAGCACCGTGACATTTTATGCAAGAAAAGTTTTACATTTCCATAGAAAAATTAATAAATTTACAAGCAAGACATCAACAGTTTCTGAAAAGCCTTACAAATTTGCCAAAGTAAGGCTGTCACTTACTTTTTATTTTTTATTTTTTTGGGTGATGACATATTCAAGCTCTTAAGCTCTGTCTCTTATTCAGAGCTCACTTTGCTGACTTCATTACAAACTTTGATCCATCTGAAACAT
Source organism: Pholidichthys leucotaenia (assembly GCA_020510985.1). Taxonomy (NCBI): domain Eukaryota; kingdom Metazoa; phylum Chordata; class Actinopteri; order Cichliformes; family Pholidichthyidae; genus Pholidichthys; species Pholidichthys leucotaenia. The sequence continues at coordinate 342,814,407 of CM035840.1, forward strand.
TCCTTTATGTTGTCAGTAATGCTCCTAAGGGCTGTCTGTTCTGTAGATGGTAGTATTGTACTCCTGTACAAGACTCGTAGCAGCTTGTTCTGAGACGATTCGCTGGTTTAAACAAAAGGAGTCATCAGGAGTGTCGTCGAAGCATCTCAGCAGTTGCTCCCTTTTATTCTTTTGCAAAGTGTGATGTGAGTATTACCCAGTTGAACCCATTTATTTTACAGTAAATATCTTTAAAAAGGCTATCTGTTACTTAAAGTAGTTAAATGTAAGACTTCTGAAGACCCTCTTTAAAGCTGTTTTATCAAATTTAAGACCTTACAATTGCAAAATGGAAAATGTGATCACATTACAATTAGCCTTGTCCAGATATTTAGAGGAACTGAAATGACTGTGAATTTGGGTCAACAGCCCAGCTCACGTTACATTTGGACTTGCCCAAGTTCAATATTTCTGATACTTTCTTTAATCTGCTCCTGCAAATTTTTTAATTGTATTCAGTATGGAGAGGAAGTTCAGAGATTGGACATGTGATTGTCTTATATGTTTTTTGGCTCCGTAATAGATGTGTATTTTATGTGGTTAAGGATTTAATCTTTTCCTGTGTTTATGTTTTTTGTTCTGAATCCCTGCTGCCCTGCTTGGAAAAAAAACGAGAATACACTGTATCTCTGAGGCTTCATTTCCTTAAATTTGTTTGTTTTTCTCTTAATTTTACAACTTTTTTGCATATATTTGTGACTTTTTAACAATAAATTTCTTACTTTATGCTTATAACTTTTGTTTTTTTCATTTGCAATCATGCCTACGTATTAGAACACTGATTTCATTCATTGATTCATGCATTCATTCATTCATTTATTCATTTTAACCACCAAATCCTTGGGTCACGGGGACACTGATTTCAATGAATTACAATTGACCAAACAACAAATGCAGTCATTTGTCACAGCAGTATTTTTCAACCTTTTTTGAGCCATGACACATTTTTTACATTGAAAAAAATCCCATGGAACACCACCAACAAAAAAATTTACAGAGTGACACATTGCAGCCTATTACAACATATGTAATGTAATGACAATTTAGTCTTGTAATTAGTTACAAACTCAATGTGAAGCCTGGGCCTGTTTCGTCATGTTTTTCCAAAGTTTACCATCCACACAACATCATCCAACACAGGAGCTAGGTCTGTTGATAAAGTCTTGGCAACGAGTGTCTCACCATGCAAAAAAACAAAAAAACAAACAGTGTGTAACAATGTCTATGTTTCTCTCTTTCATTCTACTAACAAAACCTTTGGTGCACCCAACCATATGACAGCTCCTCCATTAGTACAGACACTTCTGCAGCTTTCCCACTGAAGTCCTCCTTGTTCAAGATACTCTGATGTGACTCCGAGACATTCCCTCTCCTGTTGTTGCTGTTTTTTTTTTTTATTTTGGTAATTCTTTGAAAAATGGGAATTTTCTCTGAAGGCATCCACAAAATGCACATTGGCCAAGAGTTGCATGTGTCCACTTATATCCATCAAGTTGCAACGTAAATTTCCTACTGATGCTTATCTTTTCCAAACCTAATCTTTTCAATATCTGCAGACTTGTCATCAGTACATCTGTAAATTCTGTTATCTGAGAGAGGGACTTTAGCTAGTTCCTTAACTGCATCAGAACTGCAGCTCATTCAGTTAATTTCTCTGCCACGGTGTGCGTTTATTTATTTATTTATTTTTTTGGCTGAAATTGGCTTCTAAATAGTTCTCAAACACCGTTATAGTTTTTCTCATTAAAGTTACCTGATTCTCTGTGTAACCACGAGACAAACAAAATAATCTGTGTTCTTATATTGACGAGGCTGTTGTTTCATTTAGAGATGACGTTTAAGCTTGCTTGGGACCATGGCGCTGTTAGACAGCTTTTCTCCACACACCAAGCATAATGGGGTCAGTACAGTGGGATCCCCGGTGAAAGTAAAAGCAAATGAAAGATAGCTTTAGCTGTACTGCCTTGAGATCACGTCTTAGCTTTCTTTTGACCACTACTCAGCCCTTCATCTGGGTTGGAATTTTGTACAGGGCCCAGTTCAGTGTCTTAATAATTCCTCTTCAAATATTTATCCATTGCTGTTTTCCTTTTTGACATCGCCACCTCTCTTAACGAGTTCATTAAGTGAATAAGAACCTCTGCAAAAAATACAAAGAAGAAGAAAAGAAGATCATTATTGTGTTCATACTGCCACCCACTGGAAGAGCCGTACATTGCAGGCACCACAACAGGTGCAAATTATTTGCAATTTTTTGGACCAATTAAGTGAAATTAGACAGTTTCCCATTGTACATCTGATTATCTTTCATGGCACGGTATACCGTGGCGGAGTGGTTGAAAATAAACAGTAAACAGTATAAACAAGGACATTTCTAAACAGTTTTCAGATCTGTGAAACTAATGTAACCTAAAGAGGTAATTAACATATATTTGAGTTTTTTTAAGAATAGAATAGTCTTTATTGTCATTGTACAGAAAAATACAATGAAACCCTGTTTGGCATCAATCTCTGTTTAGCAGCTTAGAATGCAATCATCATAGTAATAAACTAGAAAACTAACTAACTAACTACTAACTAACCTGCACTTATATAGCGCTTTTCTAGTCACAAAGACCACTCAAAGCGCTTTCATTAATACTAACCCTCTATTCTAAGGGCCTATAGGAAACAGATATCTAGGGACAATTTAGAACAGCCAATTAACCTAACATGCATGTTTTTTTTTTTGGCATGTGGGAGGAAACCGGAGAAATCCCGGAGTAAACCCACGCAACACGGGGAGAACATGCAAACTCCACACAGATCACTGTTGGTCGGGGGCTGGGATCGAACCCACGATCCCATGATCCCCACAATCCCCCGGCCAAGGGTAAACTGTGCTGCCGCAGTGCTAACCACTGCGCCACCGTGCAGCCCTCGGCAAAAGCACTCGGAGAGCGCAGACCTCCCCCAAGCGGCACAGTTCCCCCCATACAGTGTTTGTGTGTACGTTTTCAGATTCCCTGTGCATGAAAAGATATGAGTAGCAATTGGATTCACAATGATTCTTTGTTTATTTGACATGGACAGTGCAATAAACAGACAATTAATGAATGACAATCAATGTGATAGTGATAGGATTAGTGGTTCAGTAGTGTAAAATGGGGCTATAAGGGACGACGGGTTAATAAGGGACACTTTTGTGGGAAATGTTTTAAATGTAATTGTGCTTTTTTTATTTTCAGCAGGACGCTGAGTTGTGTTGTTATTGTCAAATATCCATGAATCCTTCATCAAATCTAGGCGGAAGGAAAATTAAAAAAGCAGAATTACATTTAGAAAAGTGTCCCATATTACCCCGCCGTCCCTTATAGCCCCGTTTTACGGTAGTAAAAGCATTGCCTCCTTGGTGGAGGTAATAAACTGAAGCGTTGTTGTGTCCATCTCCTCCACTGACGGATGCAGATTGGTTAGACAGGTTGCCGTGGGTTTTATATTATATTGGGGTTGCGCTCCGCAGCAAAACAGAATTTAGAGTCTTCCCCGGCAGAGAGGTCGTTTTTACGCAGCGTCTATAGCTGGGCGGGGAATTTGTGGCAAATAATGGGGCGGCGGACAGGTGTCCGTGTCAGGTTTTGCAGCGTGGCGCAAAAGCAGCCACGCTGGCGTGCCCAGACCAGCAGTGTTTTCCGCGTGCTTTTGTGCCTAAAACGTTGAAGAACGCGGAGGTTGTGTTGGTCAGACACGACAACCAGCGCAATGTGCGCAGCGCCTATGGCTGGCACAGGCACGCTGGGGGTCCGAGGGCAGCAGTGTTTTCCGCATGCTTTTGTGGCTAAAACGTTGAAGAAGGCGGAGTTTGTGTTGGTCAGACACGACGCCCAGCGGCCTCCATTGCGCCTGCGCACATGTTGAAAATGGCCCTATGTCACAGTGTGGAAAAATGCTTTAAAAAAATTCCTGTATCCAGACGGTGAACCGGATCACCCCCAAAATTTAATCAGTTCTTCCTTGTACCATTTCCAACAACGCGTGAAAGTTTCATGCAAATCCGTCCAAGACTTTTTGAGTTATCTTGCTAACCAACAGACAAACAGACAGACAGACAAACAGACAGACAAACACACAAACCCTGGCAAAAACATAACCTCCTCCTGGCCTTTTCGGCCTGGCGGAGGTAATAATAAACTAGAAAAGCACTCAGAGAGTGCATACCTCCGCCAAGGTGGAGGTATGCACTCTCAGATCATCACCAAAATCTAATCATCTGTTCCCCGTGCCATTACACACCTTTCCTCAGAATTTCGTCAAAATCTGTTCATAACTTTTTGAGTTATGTTGGTAACAGACAAACAGACAAACCCCGGTAAAAACATTACCTCCTTGGCGGAGGTAATAAATAGATAAAATACTAATGCGATCTAAGTAAATGTGTGCATGTGCATGCTTGTTGGAAAGGGATTATGAGTGCAACAGTCTGTCTACTGCTCTGTGGAAAAAGCTCTTTTTCATTCTGTTGGTCTGGGTTTTGATGACTTTGAGCCTGCTTGAGGGGAGGCTGGAATACAGGTAATGTTCTGGGTGTGTGGGGTCATTCCTGATGTTTTTAGCTATTCTGAGGACGCATGTGGAGTAGATGTCCTCCATGCTCGGGAGCGGGGAGCCCACAATCCACTGGGCTTTCTTTATGAGCCGTTGCAGTGCCTTCTTTTCTGCCTCTGTGCAGCTGGAATACCAGACAGTGCAGCCGTAAGTCAGGACACGCTCTACTGTGCAACTGTAGAAGTTCTTAAGCAGAGCTGGGGGGAGTTTGTTGCGCTTCAGAGTTCTGAGGAAGAAGAGTCGCTGCTGGGCTTTTTCACATATTACTGTACTTAAATGAGAAAAAAGTACAGTTAACTAGCCATCCGAAAACAATTTTGTGAAAAAGTTACTTGAGTGAGTGTAACTAATAATACCCCGCTTCTGCTTATGTGTGACAAATATGTTTGTCCACATGCACCTACAGTATATGATTAGTTTACTGTCCTTGACAACAGCTTATTAAAGGTATAGAACATCACTAGAACAAAACAAGGCCATCCATCCATCAAAAAAAAGCCTCGTTCCCACCCCCTCACTTGATACCATCTACCTTTTGCCTGAGTCATCCTGCCCTTTCTAAAAGGACACAGCCTGCCTACAGAAAGTCTGGAACATTTACATTACACTTAGATTTTGCTCACTGAGACATAACTTTACAAAAGGGTTAGAACATGTCTGTCTGATCACTGTTCTTCTGTGTATTGTACTATGTATTCTCTCCTTATTCTTCCTTTTTTAATTCATCAGTCCTTTATATCCTCCTTTGCACACAAGCAAGCATCACACAGAAATACAATCAAATCCTAATAAGTTTGACAAGAACACCCTGTAAGACCAGACAAGGCAACCAGATCAAGTCTTAATCACCGCGATGATGGGAAGGACACACTCCCCCATATGCATACCAATGAACATCCGTCTTCTGCAGAAAAGGTTATTCGCAGAATTAATGAAAATAGCTAATTGAAGTTGGAGTTGACAGCACAACTTAACTGCACAAACATTTGAATATCTGATTCACACTGAAACAAATTGTGCTTTTTAACTCATTTTATCACAGGCTAGATCTGTCTTTGTCTAAGGCTCTTTATGAAAACAGGTTTTGTCGTGTTTTCTATTTATTTAAGTCAGTTTTGCATATGCCCTGAAGTAAAATATTCATGCTTTTTGTGGAAATGTGCAGTCTATAAATGTTGTCTGTTGATATAAAACTATTCTTACCCTATATGTGTTACGATTGCCCCTCTGGGGCAAGGAAGAGGACTGAAGCGCGAGAAGAATTTCATACATAATTTATTGTGAAAAACAGAACAGAAAATAAAGTAGCTTGTGGGCTGAAACAAAAAGCACGGCTAGGCTAGGCCAAATAACTGACAGGATAATATGTACTTGGACAAGGAACATCAGGCATTAACAGGCTTAGCAGGAGCGTGTGTGAATGCCAACAGAGACAAGGACACCGCATAGGACAGGGACTCACACTGACATAAATAGACAATGGGCAATCAAGACAATACAGAACAGGTGGGAACAATCAAGGGCAGACAGAGACAGCAGGGAAGTGGCTACAGATACAGGAGACATGAGGGGCTGAGACGAAAGGGTAACCAAGTACACACACAAGACCCAGGACCAGACAGGGGATGATACAACTAGACATGATGACAATGAACATAGGATAATTACCACAAAACCCATGACACTACTACTACTACTACTACTACTACTAATAATAATAAAAAGGATTAAGTGGAAGAAGATGGATGGATGGATAGGTGGATAATAATAATAATAATAATAATAATAATAATAATAATAATAAAGCCAGGGATGACACAGGAATAAATATAAAACAAGAACATAATACTAATAATACTAAGGACCAAATCTAAACACAGAAAATCATACAATAATAAACTCAAGGCACGGACATAACCTGAGCCCATGTCCTGGTTATCACAAAATACTTGAACTATAAACTAAAGTGAGGACATGGGCCCAGCCCACGCCCTGACAGTACCCCCCCCCCCCCCCCCCTTAAGGGGTGGATACTAGATGTTCCAAAAACCAAACAAAGATTCACCCTCCCAGGGTGGGTGGTGAGGGCATAAGTCCAGGCGGGCCAAAAGAATTCCCTTCTCCACCACAGCGTTCAGACCCAAACAAACAGTTTTGTGGGGCCAACCAAAGTCCAAGGCCCCAAAACAGGAAACTGGCGGGTCTGGTGGTCTTCCTTCGTCTCAAACCCACCGGATTGTGAAACATGGTGTGTCGGGGGGGCCTACCAAAGTTCATGGGCCCCCAGACCAATGAGCAGGGTGAGCTGGGCAGACACTGAGGCGTGCTGACCTCAGGAACTGATGATGGTGGTGAGGCGCACTGGCCTCAGGAACATACAGCGGTGGAGTCGCACCAGCCTCAGGAACACCTGATGGAGGCACACTGGATTCTGGAACCGAAGATGGAGACTCACCAGCCTCAGGAACAGATGGTGAAGGGTCACCGGCCTCAGGAACAAACGATGGAGGCACACCGGCCTCAAGAACAAAAGATGGAGGTGCACTGGCCTCAGGAACAAATGATGGAGGCGCATCAGCCTTGGAAACAAACGGCAGAGGTGCATTGGCCTCAGGAACAAACAGCAGGGGCACATCGGCCCCAGTAACAGATGGTGGGGGCACGCTGGCCACTGGATGTGATGACTGATGCGCACCGGCCTCAGGAACAGCAAGTAGAGGTACACTGGCCTCTGCAGCAGATGGCGGAGGCACACCGGCCTCAGCAGCAGATGACGGGGGCTCACCCGCTACTGGATGCGATGACTGAGGTACATCGGCCTCAGGAACAGCACATCTAGGTGAACTGGCCTCTGCTACAGACAGCAGAGGCGCACCAACCTCAGGAACAAGTGATGGAGCCTCAGCGGTCTCAGGAACGAATGGTGGAGGCACACTGGCCTCTGGAACACATATGGGAGGCACACTGGCCTTGGGAACCCATGACAGAGGTGCACCAGCCTCAAGAACAAATGATGGAGGTGCACCAACCTCAGAAATGGACAGTGGAGGCACACCAGCCTCAGGTTCTGATGATAGAGATGCACCAGCCTCCGGAACACACAGCGGAGGCGCATCACCCTCCGGAGTGGATGACTGGGGCACGCAGGCCTCAGGAGCTGATGGTTGAAGCGCGCTTATCTCAGGAACAAATGGTTGATGCGTGCTAACCTCAGGTACTGATGACAGGGGTGCACTGACTTCGGGAGATGATGGCTGGAACACGCTGACCACAGAAACAGATGGCGACGGAGGTGCAGGGGTGCTCAGCCCAGATGCCTGGAGACCCACCAGGCGTCACCTCGGATGAGGGAGAAAGGCAGGGGTTGAGTAAGGCAACACCAAAATTACCAGGAGCAAGGCAAGACTTTCCTAATATAGATGCTAATAATGCAAAGAAAAGAACTTGCCTTAGTTACTGGTCCACTGCTGCTGGGGTGACCGCCTCAGGATGAACTGCAGGAGCCATGGCCTCAGGAAGCGAGTGGAGCAGCCTGCTCGGATGAACACGGTGGAGCGGACTGCTCAGATGAACACAGTGGAGTGGACTGCTCAGATGAAACGGGTGGAGCGGGCTGCTCAGATGAAACAGGTGGAACGGGCTGCTCAGACAAAACAGGTGGAGCGGACTGGTTAAGCGAAACAGGTGGAGCGGACTGCTCAGACGAAACAGGTGGAGCAGACTGGTCAAGCGAAACAGGTGGAGCGGACTGCTCAGACGAAACAGGTGGAGCGGACTGCTCAGACGAAACAGGTGGAGTGGACTGCTCAGATGAAACAGGTGTTGCGGACTGCTTGGACGCACCAGGTGGAGTGGACTGCTTGGATGTGGCAACAGCTGCAGTTGACGGATCACTAGTCAAGGAGGCTACAGCTGCTGGGAACTCATATGTAGTGGCATCCCTCCTCTCAGATGTGGTGCTCGGTAAAACAGAGAGGGGAAAAGCAGGTAAGGATAGGTGGATGGAGGCAGCTCGTGGGCTGAAACAAAAATCATGGCTAAGCTAGGCCAAATAACTGACAGGATAACATGTACTTGGACAAGGAGCATCAGACATTAACAGGCTTGGCAGGAGCGTGTGTGAACGCCAACAGAGACAAGGATACCGCACAGGAAAGAGACTCACACTGCCATAATTAGACAACGGGCAATCAAGACAATACGGAACAGGTGGGAACAATCAAGGGCAGACGGAGACAGCAGGGAAGTGGCTACAGATACAGGAGACATGAGGAGCTGCAACAAAAGGGTAACCAAGTGAAGAGTGTGTTTACAAAAACGGATAAATGCCACTTCCATGAAAATTTCCATTTACATCAATCAACTGTTAACATTACCTACTTATAGAAGTTCAAATCGTTTTGTCTCAAAAGCCGATATGTCCTATGTTATAGCCACTAAAAATTCATGTTTTTTTGTTTTCAAAAGCCGATAAACGCCGGGAGCGTTTTTTTTTTTTTTTTTTTACAAAAGCAGATAACTCCACAGGACAAATCAGCGCTTGGTATTTGGGTCATGTGACTCATCTTGGCTGCCTTCCCGGTCTGCTCGCTCTGACTGATTTCCCTGGCTGTGTTCCGAGTGTTCACTCACTCACTCCCTCCCTACTCACTATATAGTGAATTTAGATATAGCAGGCTATACAGTAAACTCAATATAACAATAAAATTAACCCCTTTCGGACACGACTGGGCTTGTTTTCATGGCACGGTTAATGACATCATCACGTGAGACAGTAAACTATAACAGACTAACAGTGGTAAAAAAAATGAATACCTGCATGTAATTTGTAGTAATTATGTATTAAATCAAATCATTTTTGCTGAATTATTAAATATAAATACCTTAAGGTAGTTTATGCTGTGATGTGAAGCTCTTCCCTCACTGCTCCGTTGGCTGCGCATTCACTATATAGTACACTATATAGGGAAGGAGTGAGCATTTCGAACACAGCACCTGCTTGCTGTGAGTGATTTCCCTGCCAGTTTTTTTTTTTTAACAATTTTGTTGCATTTTATGTCAAATATGAATAATTTTGATGAAGCAGATGAACCAGTGATGCGTTCATCAGTAGGGCGCAAACGAGTTTGGAACAGCGAACAATATTCAGAATTCTTGCTACTATTATCTTCTGTTATCAGAATTCTTGCTACTTTGCTGCTGAATGCCTCTGCACATTAACATTAGCTGCAACCATTTGCACAAATGCCATATCTGCTGCCGTCGGTCTGTCACGGCAATACTGATCACGTGCAGTTCTATCTGTTACTGTCTGCACCTACTCTACCACATTGAACTGCAACTACAGGTATTACATCTCTAGTTGTCTGCATATACGTAGGATGGCTGAGTTTTATCATCGTTAATTGTTTATCTCAATTTTGCACTATGGGAGGTCTGGGTCTTTCTTGTCACCATTTGCACCACGGGTTGCATTATTGTACATACTGTATATTAGATTGCTGTTGTTGTTGTTTTCTTTTTTCCAGCCTTATTCCTTTTCTTATTATACTGTGCACACCAATGAAGAGAGAGAGAAATGCCATTTCAATTCTCCTGTATGAGTTGATGTTTAATTTTTTGCTTTATTATGTCTGAGATATTCATATTTCAAGTGACCATGTCTTAGAAGCTGATTTGGAAATACCAACACCTATAAACCTACAGATGAAAAAGTGTTTTTTCTTATTTTGAACACAACTGGACTTATCTGCTTTTGCAAAAGAACTCTTCAAGTACACACACAAGACCCAGGACCAGACAGCGGATGATACAACAGACATGATGACAATGAACAAAGGATAATTACCACAAAACCCATGATAATAATAATAATAATCAAAGCCAAGGACGACACAGGAATAAATATACAGTAAAACAAGAACATAATACTGATAATACTAAGGACCAAAACTAAACACAGAAAATTATACAATAATAAACTCAAGGCGAGGACGTGACCTGAGCCCATGTCCCACTTATCACAAAATACTTGAACTATAAACCCAGCCCACGCTCTGACAAAATGTGCATTGTTTTAAATATAACCATCCTAATACCATCTAAAAAAAACAAAAACAAAAAAACAGTAGATATGAGCTACAGGTCCTTCATTATAATCTTCATCTTAACATTGATTTTGCAAACAGAACTTTCTTGAAACAAGTTACTCATGATCTCCATCACACAGCATCTGAGTCATGATAAATTTAGGCTACTACGGCAGTGACAGCTACTCTCTCTGATACCCAAGTAGTTCACATATAAAAGCTGTAAAAGTGTAAGTGGTGGTAGAGGCATTGAGGCCCTCGTCACTGTTGTTTAAGAGTTTTTCGGGCATGGGAAAAGGTTGCAGAGAAATGATTTTTTTTTTTCAAATTATAGTTTTGAGAAAGGACATCTAGATAGAGTGGCAAGGATAAAGCCTTTGTTTTAGTTTCACGATTAGGATCTGTGCTCTGTGGATGTGATATCTTAATCTTTTGTAGCACTGACCTTAAGCACTTGTGTTATGAATGAATAAATTAGTAGCAAATTATGGGCAAAATAACACCTAAATGCTAGTGACATACATGTTCAGTATTGTGGAAAAGTACTTGCCTCATTCCTGATTGCTTATAATTTTGCATATTTTTCACACTTAAATGTTTAAGATCGTCAAACAAATTTTAATATAAGATAAAGATAACCCAAGTAAAAACAAAATACAGTTTTTAAATGATGATTTCATTTATTAAGGAAAAAAAGCTATCCAAACCTAACTGGCCCTATGTGAAAAAGTAACTGCCCCCTAAACCTAATAACTGGTTGTGCCACCCTTGGTGGCAACAACTGCAATCAAGCATTTGCGGTAACTGGCAATGAGTCTTTTACATCACTGTTGAGGAATTTTGTCCCACTTTTGTTTTAATTCAGCCACAATCATGGATCAGTGTCCAGACTAATGTAAGTTCTTTAGAAGTTGTTCTGGGTTTTTGTTTCTCATCTGTTCTTAAATTTCTTTAGATCGTGGCATGGTGTGTTGTGTTTTGAGATCTCTTAGCCTACTTCACTTTGTAAGACAGGTTCTATATTAAGTGATTTCTTGAGTCAACAGATCTGGCAGTATTCAGGCCTGGATGTGGCTCGTGAAATCAAACTCAGATTTTGAATAAATGTGGTTAATTAAGCAATATGACATGAGAGGGAGTATGGTAACAATGAATATAGCAACTGCGGGTGTGATATGTCTAATGCCCTCCACTATGCGTCGGGAATTAGACATTTCACACCTGTAGTATATTCATTGATACCGTACTCCCTCTCATGTAATATTGCTTTTATACAACAGTTCCACAAGCACAGTTTATTAAATGACAGCAAAACTGGACAAAATATTATGATTTGTTTGTTTAACCAGTTATTTTGCGCAACTGAGAAAAAAAATAGTCCCTTCTAAATGTAGCCAGTAACTGTTGCTAAACATCTCAATCAGCATGAAGATGTCTATTGTCATTTCAAACACATGTAAACAAATTGAATACTGTCAAGTGCAAAAGTCATTGTTTATAATACATACCGGTCACCTGCTAAGTCAGTAGAGCTGAGATTGAAAAGTGACAAATACCAGTGGCTACTTAGCAATGCTAGTGATTTGGCTTCAGCACACTTCGCTCGCTTTTTCTTGGTAGTTTCAGATGAAAAAAGAGTCCATCACCACAACAGTATTGTGGTTTGTTAACTGAGAGAATAAATCCAACTCTGGTACAGCCTATTTTTTAAACAGACGTGAAATAGCTTAACAATGTTTATACAAGGGCAGACTTTGTAAACTCAAAAACTTTTTTTTTTTTCAAAGGGTGGAACTTCTGATTCATGGATGTATAATTTCTTGTCAAACAGCACCTCACTGCGGAATTTAAGTTATCCAACACAGTATTGCAATTCTCAAGTCTTCAGACTTGACAGTAAATTGCTGTTAGTAATTAATGGTTACTAGAACACCAATGAAGTTGAAGCATACATAAATGTTGGAGTGCAATTATCATGAAATATAATAACTCTGTCATGATTCTGAGCATGGTGGGAGCCGTGCTCAGCCTCTAAGTCGTTGTAGTCACTTTCTGTATTTCTGTATCATTGTATTTTGTACTTCTAGTTATTTTCCTGTGTTCATATTTGTCTTTGCCCTTAGATCCTTAGATCCTTTTGTAGTTTTGTATCTTTAGCTCTGGTTGGTTTTGTATTTCTTATTATTCTTACCCTCTCCCTAGGTCCCTCTGTTAAGTGTATTCTTTGTCATTGGATTATTTCTTGATTCGGTTTGTGCTTTTATTTTGACAGTCCTTGTTTACTTCTGGCTATCAAGGACTGTGTGCGGGCTTTGACAGCTGTCAGCTGTTGACCTCATTATTTTCTCACTCTTGTGACCCACACCTGTCATTGATTGGTTCATTCCCATTTACCTATTTTAAGGATACGGCAACGTTCCTCGTTGCTGTGTCCTGCTATTAGTTTCCTCAGAGGAACCAGTTTTATTCTGAGGGAAAGTGGTTTCCGCAGAGGTGAACATGTACGCTTTGTCCAGGGATTATTTCTTTTTTTTTCCCTTTTTCTCAGTCATGAGCCTCGTTGCTTTTCGGGTGAGACTCCGTCTGTTTTGGTCTCTTTTTTCCTTCAGCGTGTCTGAGCACCTCAGCCTGGGTCCGTCCAGCCGGCTGTTCTCTTTCCCACTGGTTGTGAGCCCGTTCTCCTCCAGTGCCCCTCATCATTTCTTTATATGTAAGTGTAGTGTTTTGTGTAGTGTTCATCATTCTGTTAATAAATGTTGCAAACTGACAGCGTGCGTTTGGTGTCTTCTGCCTGCCCTTAAAAAGGACAATTTATGACAACCTCCTGGAATCCCTATTGTCCAATCAAATTGCACAGTCGGAACTAACTATTGCAAAATTACAGTTAATTCATAATGTAACAAGGGGGGTAATTACTTTTTCACATAGGGTCAGGTAGGTTTGGATAGTTTTTTTTCCCTTCATAAATAAAACTATCCTTTAAAAACTGCATTTTGTATTTACTCATGCTAGTACAGCAATGGTATAGGCACAGCTGATATTCTGTAAAATTCTGAACAATGGAGTGTCATATGCGCCTCTTTGAGGTGCAGAGAGACAGAGAAGAGCCAATGCACTGGATGGAGTTAGTGTGTTTAAGAAAACAAAAGAACAGAAGTGTCCAAAGGTGCCTATAATACAAAAATGCCAAACAAGGTTTAACTTACAGAGATGCCTCAGAGCAAGGTGTGCTCTGAAGAAGCGGAAAGGCTTCAGAGGCTGGGAGGATAACAGGAAAAACTTCTATGCAGACATACAACGAACCAACGAGGACTGAATGAACAAACAGTACAAGTACAAAGTGGAATGATAACCTGAGTGAAAACAGGTGCGGGACCTGGAGTAGGAGAAGGAACAAAACTGGAGATTAGAATCAGCTGGTTGGTAACTACAGGTGAGGCAGGAGCGGTTGACAGCCTGACGGGTGACGCCCCCAGCGGAGCGTAACTCCAAAAACACAGCCAACAGCTGTCAACCCAGAGAAACACATCATAGAACTCAAAACATAAAATAGAAACATAAAAAGGCAACAATGAAACTCAAAAGCAACAAATACAATGAATATACATAAATGCAAAGGAAAAAATGCCACTAAGCTGAGTCTTGCAGAGATCCAGACTCAGATTGTGACAGAGCCCACCCCCCTCCTCAAGGGGTGCATTCCAGACACCCAACGTAACATCAAAGAAAAGAAAAAACCTGCCCCCCCCACCAGCAGAAACTACCTCAGTCTACCCAGGGCGGGTGGTGGGGAGAACAGGCCAGGAGGGAACAAAAAACAACCTACTCAGGGCCCACACCGGAAAAAGAAAAACACAATTTGGTAAACCCCCCCCGCCCAAGTCCAGAGGCTAGAACGCTCGGGAGGCCGCCCTGAATCCCAGGCTCAGCGGATGGCATGGTGCACCTGGTCTGGTGGCCTGCCGAAATCCCAGACCAGCCGGACGGCCAGGTTGAATGAGTCAGGTGGCCTGCCAGGGAAAACTGGCCACCCAACCCAACGGCTCAGTTCATTGGGTGGCCAGCCTGGGTTCTTCAGCCACCAGCTCAGGCGAGGCAGCCCGGGAGGCGGCTCCCGGGGTTAACTGAGGAGAGGAAGCCACATCGGCAATTGGCAGCAAAGGCGAGGGAACCACGTCGGCGACTGGCAGCAGAGGAGAAGGAACCACAACGGCATCCGGCAGCAGAGGAGAAGGAACCACGGCAGTGTCTGGCAGCAGAGGAGAAGGAACCATGACAGTGTCCTGCAGCAGAGGAGAAGGAACCACGATGGCATCTGGCATCGGAGGAGAAAGACCCACGATGGCGCCTGGCCTTGAAGGAGGAGGGATGGCGCCTTTGCTGGTCTCAGGAAGGAGAATGTTTGTACCCATGGGGGTCCCGGTCTGGGACATAGTTGCACCTGTGGGGGTCCCGGTTGGGGACATAGTTGCACCCACTGTGGCTCTGGGCTGAAGCTCTGCAGCACCCGCGGTGGCTTCAGGCTGGAGCTCTGCAGCACCCACGGTGGCTCTGGGCTGGAGCTCTGCAGCACCTATGGTGGACCCGGGCTGGGCCAATGCTGCACCCATGGTTGGCCCAGACTGGGTTACAGCCGCACCAACGGTGGACCCAGGCTGGGTCACAGCCACACCCATGGAGGTCCTGGGCTGGGACGGAAAGCCCACAACGACCTCAACAGGAGGAGCAGGGCCCGGGCTGACCTCCAATGGTGAACCTGGATCAACAGAGGCCTCAGGTGGTGTTGGATCCTCTCCAGTGACCCTGGGAGAGAGCTCAGAGACAGCACAGAGAGAAGAGGGGTCAGGGTCGCCGGCAGCGGCGGAGCCCAGCGAGGCGAGCCCAAGTGCAGCGGGCGGCTGCACCCAGCTCTCCTCACCAAGAGCCAGGCAAGATCGCTCAAAAACAGAGAGGAGAAACACAAAAGAGAGCACTTGCCTGAGCTTGAGCTCCACCACCGTCCAGGACTCCGACGATCCAGGCGATGATGGTCCTGCAGGCTCGGCCCTCAGGAGGTTCAGCTCAGGTGTCAACTCTGCTGCAGTGGCCCCTGCAGCAGGCATGATGGTCATATCAGCCCATTCAGCCCCAGGTGTAGTGGTCGTTGCAGGAGGCACATCTAGCATGGCGGCTGGGGTCTGGATCACCGTAGGGGCTGGACTCAGCGTGGCAGGCTCGGGTTCAGCACCTTCCCTCTGTCCATAGGGGATCTGTGGGGCTGGGATGGTGTCCTCCAGCACCGCAGACTTCTCCATCATCCGGCGGTTGAGTTCCAGGGCCGATGGACACTCAGAGGCGAGAGGAGGAAATATGGAGAGGGTAGGTGAAGATTTATTATCTGCAGCAGGCATAGAGCACTCAGTGGACTGTATTATCTGAGTCTCGTTACCAGGAGTCAGTCAAGACAATTCATCAATAATTTGAATAGAATGAGAGTGAACTTGCCTGTTCTCCTGGTGTGCGGCGTTGCCTGCTGCGTCTGGAGCACAATCTGCCCTCTCTGTGTCCATGGTGGCCATGGGCTCCTCTATGGGTTGAGGAGGAGCCTCTTCAGCCGGCACTGAGGCGGGTGGAGCCGGGGGAGTAACGGCCAAACCTGCATCAGCAGATGAGTGTGCAGAGGAGATAGTGGAGGCAGCTGCTACAGAGGAAGTGGAAGCCGCAGAAATCTCCTCTCCCTGTGAAGGAGGAGTTGCTAGCTGAGAGGTGATGTTGACCTTCTGCCGACTCCTCTGGGATCGGCGGCAACGAGTGGGGAACGGAAGCGTGGACTCAACGTGGAGATGAGGAGGCTTCAAAGCCACCTAACGTGCAACTGTTGGCTCCAGCTCAGGTTCCCTCGGAGAACACTCCAACTCCAGGGCTAAATCCGGGAGGAGCCATGGCTTCGCCTCCAGGAGGATGTCAGTCTCGGCCAACAGAACCTGTCTTCGCTCCTCCAGCTCCTCGGCTGATGGAGCGGGCCAGGGCTCAGGAGGAGGAGGCGAAGCTGTTGTGGGAGAGCTGCTTGAGGCGGAAGGCTTTCTACGGCATAAGCGCTTACTCTTCGCAGGAGATGGCTCAGGCGTCAGAACCTCCTCCATCGGCTCATCACACAGCAGGGTGTAAATGGAAAAGAGAATTTCGGTCACCTCTGGGTGGTTCCACAGGCCGGGACATGTCTCCATGATTCACGCTGTGCCATCCCAATCCTCTCGAACAGTCTTGGGAGAACAGGGTTCCAGCGTCCATGCATAAATGTCCTCCAGAACGCGCAGCGCACGCAGCTCCTTATTGTCCAAGTAGGACATTGTACTCTGGTATCAGGTGGGTGGAAAAAACACAAAAGAGGTGAAAAAAGAAACACACAACTCCACAGCTGGGCTCTTTTAACAGCCGGTTTGTACTGTCATATGCGCCTCAGAGAGAGATGAGCCCATGCGCTGGATGGGGTTAGTGTGCTTAATAAACAAAAGAACAGAACAGTCCAAAAGTGCCAGTAATACAAAAATGCCAAACAAGGATTAACTTACAGAGATGCCTCAGGGCAAGGTGTACTCTGAAGAAGCAGAAAGGCTTCAGAGGCTGGGAGGATAACAGGAAAAACTTCTATGCAGACATACAACGAACCGGCGAGGACTGAATGAACAAACTGAGTATAAGCACAAAGTGGAATGACAACCTGAGTGAAAACAGGTGCGGGACCCGGAGTAGGAACAAAACTGGAGATTAGAATCAGCTGGTTGGTAATGACAGGTGAGGGAGGGTCAGTTGACAGCCTGGAGGGTGACGCCCCCAGCGGAGTGTAACTCTGGAAACACAGCCAACAGCTGTCAACCCAGAAAAACACATCATAGAACTCAAAACATGAAATAGAAACATAAAAAGGCAACAATGAAACTCAAAAGCAACAAATACAATAAATATACATAAATGCAAAGGAAAAAATGCCACTAAGCTGAGTCTGGCAGAGACCCAGACTCAGCACGTGACATGAAGAACAACAATATTTCAGAATAAATCAAGCATAAATACATTGTTCTCTAATTTTGATCTCCACTGTAGATGTTTTAATGTCTAAACTCAATAAAGTATTTATGGGATGACTTAACCTAACCAGTGCATGAAACATGAAAGTAAAAATAGAATTGCTAAATGAAAAAGAAAAAAACAACCAGTCTCTAAGGTGATATAAATTTGCATCTCCTGCACGACACATCACTGATTTATACCACCGTCACCCTAGTGACAGATAGTGTTGTGTCTGAATAGCAGTATATTACTCACCAGGAGCAGCAAAATATATGAGAGGGAGAGTGTCATTTTATAGATTATAATAGAGCAGGAGTGTCTCTTTATTTGCCATGGAGAGCCAAGACCTTACAGGTTTTCTTTCTAGCCACCCATTAAAGCAGGTGTTGGACACTCTGTATAAGGTTGGTTGTTTTTTGCAGATTACAAAACATATAGGGTGACTAGAGACAGCAGATTTTGATTTTGTGCTCCAACCACATGTTTATCAAACACAAACTCAGAGATGTACAGGCAGATGCATGGCACATTTAATCACAAACCTTCAACATCCCTTGTCATTCATCAGTGTTGAAAATGAACCATAGATAGATTGTTGTAGGAAGATGGACAGAGTGAGCGATTACCTAAGGGTCATTGAAGAGTTAATGACTCAGGGGTCAATTGGAGATCATGCACTGATGTGAGAGATAAGGTCATCTTGTTTGACCCGGGAAGCTGTGATTCAGGGTGGTGGTAAAGTGTGCACTGACTAAGAAATGGGCAAAAAAGAAAGCACGAATACACGAACACGAGTACAAATCAACCAGAGATATCGAATTACAGGATAACGTATTTTGTACTTTGCTTTACCCCTCTGATTTGATCCCTATCCATCCTCAGCAAACACTGAGAGTCTTGTTGCTATGGCAGCAGCTCCCTCGGATGCTGGATGAGGCTATGTTTTTATGGATGTAACTAATTTTGCTCTGGCAGGTTCTGAGATCATTAGAACATAGAAGAGCAGATCCAAAGCCTGCTTTGGTATTTCCACTAAAGGTCACTGGACATGCGGTAGGTTTTATTACAGGGGGCAGATGAAATGTGAACAAAGTAGTTGAGACTGATGTATGGACCAGCTTTGCCGAATCGACATGACTGAAGAATGGTGTATTGTTCCTTCTGAGATTGCCTTGTGTGCAGAAATAGAACAAAGAACTTGTGTTTCTTTAGATCTAAACAATGCTTTAGAGGTAAACGGCTTTAGATTACCTTTTTGAGATAGCAGGTATTGGTTTGATTTTATTTAAAAAAATGTTTTTTACCACATTATTTCTTATGTCAGATTGTATTTCTTTGAAAATCCCAAGAATGCAATTAATGCTTAAAACAGATACTGAGTTAATTGATGGGGAATTCAGCCTCAGTTTGTGGCACAAACAGCGAGTGTTATTATAAACAAGGACACTTCCTTTAACAGTAAGTTCACTTTCTATAGGCCATAAATTATATTCCACTGTTAGAGAGGCTACACTTGATTTATATTAAAGAAAGAAACACAAAGCATCAGATTATTTTTTGATTGTTTTAGGGTTGGTTGATTTCCTGTTTGTTAAAGGGGATGTGTTTTCATTGTTTCCACACACTGCTGAAATATATTGTATATCTGTTTTACATTTGAAAACATGTAATGACTCATATCTGTAGAGAAAGGCTTGGGTAGAGTGCAGTGCAAAACAAATCTACCTACGGGTACAAAATAAGTAATTAAAAAAAAAAAGTATTTGTCCCTTCCTGATTTCTTATATTTTTGCATATTTGTCACACCTAAATGTTTTAGATCTTCAAACAAATTTTAATATTAAACAAAGATAACCTGAGTAAATACAAAATTCAGTTTATAGATGATGATTTCATTTATGAAGGGAAAAAAGCTATCCATACCAGAGGTTGCACTAAACATTTCTTTTATCTATCATTTTAACAGACTGGCTTATAAGAATTCTGTCATAATCTATTGTTATCTGTCATTTTAATTGACTTTAATTAGATCACTCTCAGTGTAATCTGTCAAATGATAGACAGGTTTTAGAACTTTCAGTCATTGCTGACAAGTGAATGCAACCTCTGATCCAAACCTACCTGTGTCAGGAGCCGAGCCGGCTTGGTTTCCCCCGGCTCGGTCCTGGCCTCTCTGCGGGTAAGGTGCCACGTTGTATGTACTGTATGTTAGTATGTATTTCTGTGTGCTTTGCCATACCCATAACCACTGCTTTCGGGCCGGCAGCGGTGAGGCAGCCGCTTGGGTTCACGCTGGTGTGAGTGCTGTCTAACTGTCCACAGGTCCGACCACGCCCCCTCTCTATTACTGTCAGCTGTTCTCACTCCCATTTGCCATCTCCCCGCTCCTCGACCAGGTGCGACCAATTTACCATCCCCAGCAATGCGTGTACTTTAGGAGCCTTTTGCCAGTCATGCATTGCTGGATCATTGTACTAGACATACAGTCTTTGCTCATCGTATTTAGTCTATGTCATCAAAGGACTGTGTCACTAGTGCTTCATTTGGACTTACTCGGACAAGCTCCAGTCTGGTGAGTGTAATCTGCGTGTGTACTTTCCCTGGTATTCTCACCCAGACTGTTGAGCATCCTGGAGGACTCCTTGAGCCTTTGTGAATAGTATGCACTGGAACTGTTTGTCAGTATTGGTGTTAATAAATGTGTGTGTGGCAGAACCTGTTATCAGGCTTAGGGAGCAATTACTTTTTCGCACAGGCCCAGGTTGTCATGATCTCCCCGTGCGCTTTTCCACAGCGCATGAAGGAGGGGTGAAAGGACGAGGATTTATGCGCAGATTACGCCACCCTTGGTGGCAACAACTGCAATCAAGCATTTGCAGTAACTGGCAATCAGTCTTTGTTATTGCTGTTGAGGGATTTTGGCCCACTCTTTGCTTAATTGCTTAATTGTTTTAATTCAGCCACATTGAAGGGCTTGAGCTTGAAGTCGCAAACTGATGGCTAGAGATTCTCCTTCAGGATTTTCTGTTAGAGAGCAGAATTCATGGTTCCATCAATTACGGCAAGTCGTCCAGGTCCTGAAGCAGCAAAGCAGCGCCAGACCATCACACTACCACCACCATGTTTGACTGTTGGTATGATGTTCTTTTTATGAAATGCTATGCTAGATGTAATGGGATGCATGTTTTCCAAAAGGTTCAACTTTTATCTCGTCAGTATCCCAAAAGTCTTTCAGATCATCAAAAAAAATTTTTGGGCAAATATGAGACCGTTGTGCATACTTTTTGGTCAGCAGTGGTTTTCACCTTAGAACTCTGTTACTATGACTGTTACTTTTTCACATAGGATCAGGCAGATTTCGATAGATTTTTCCCTTAATGAACAAAATCAGTACAGGGCACTGGTAGACAGATTTGTGGAGTGGACAGAGCAGAATCACCTGAGGCTGAATGTCAGCAAGACCAGAGAGATGGTGATTGACTTCAGGAAGAAGAGGACGCCTTCTCAGCCATTGCAGATTAGGGGGGGAGGGTGTGGGGGTGGTTGAGGACTACAAATATCTGGGTGTCAGGATCAGCAACGGGTTGGACTGGAGATCCAACACCGATGCAGCGCACAAGAAGGGGATGAGCAGACTCTACTTCCTGAGGAAGCTGAGATCCTTCAACGTGTGCAGCAGGATGCTGGAGCTTTTCTACCAGACTGTTGTCGCCAGCGCCACCTTCTTTGCTGCTGTCTGTTGGGGTAGCAGTATCAGGGCCAGCGACACCAACAGATTTGACAAGATTATCAAGTGGGCTGGCTCTGTATTTGGTCTCAGACCGGAGACCTTTTGAGACAGTGGTGGAGAGGAGAACACTAAATAAACTGCGATCCATCATGGACAATCCTGATCACCCCCTCCACCACACACTGGACAGACAGCGAAGCACTTTCTCCAGTAGACTACTCCAGCTTCGCTGTCGAACGGCCAGATACAGGAAATCTTTCCTGCCGCATACCGCATGCCACGTACAATAACTCACTATGATGTTGTATTCTAGTCAAAACTATGCTGCCACACTGCACCTTACAGTCTAACTGGTACCTCACATTTCACTCTGCTCCTGATAGTCCTTCACTGTGCAGTGGGATGATTCATGTGTTTATACGGGTCATCATATATTAAGCTATGATATATATACACTACTGTTCAAAAGTTTGGGGTCACTTAGAAATTTCCTTATTTTTGAAAGAAAATCACTGTTTTTTTCAATGAAGATAACTTTAAACTAGTCAGAAATACACTCTAATATCTAATATACATTGCTAATGTGGTAAATGACTATTCTAGCTGCAAATGTCTGGTTTTTGGTGCAATATCTACATAGGTGTATAGAGGCCCATTTCCAGCAACTATCACTCCAGTGTTCTAATGGTACAATGTGTTTGCTCATTGCGTCAGAAGGCTAATGGATGATTAGAAAACCCTTGTGCAATCATGTTAGCACAGCTGAAAACAGTTTAGCTGGTTAGAGAAGCTATAAAACTGACCTTCCTTTGAGCAGGTTAGTATCTGGAAAAAATTATTATTTCAAATACAAATCATTATTTCTACCGTTGTCAATGTCTTGACTATATTTTCTATTCATTTTACAACTCATGGTGGTAAATAAGTGTGACTTTTCATGGAAAACACAAAATAATTGTCTGGGTGACCCCAAACTTTTGAACGGTAGTGTAGGTTTTATAGTTGTGTTAGTTTTACTTTCCATGGGTAGTCCCTTTGTCTGTCATGCGTGTGTTTCTGTCATTTGGTTGTCTACTGTCATGCTGCTGTTAAACTGCAGTTTCCCAGTTTGGGATCAATAAAGTACATCTATCTATCTATCTATCTATCTATCTATCTATCTATCTATCTATCTATCTATCTATCTATCTATCTATCTATCTATCTATCTATCTATCTAAAATCATCATTTTAAAACTACATTATGTATTTACTCGGGTTATCTTTGTCTAATATTAAAATTTGTTTGATGAACTGAAACATTTAGGTGTGACAAATATGCAAAAATATAAGAAATCAGCAAGGGGGCAAATACTTTCACAGCACTGTAGGTGCTCTGTAAATAAATAATGATTGTTTAAATCTCCATTTGATGTACGATATTTGATATTTGCACTCAGCTGTGTTGCAGAAATGGATTATGTTTATCATCATAAAGATCTAACTAGCTTTAGAAGGGCTTCATTTTACGTGTGTTTAATGTCTTTAATTTATGATAATCGGTGGTGGGTAACTACAGTTACTGAAGTTTGTGTACTCATGTAACTTTTTCACAAAACCTTTCTGTAAGGAATATTTTATATATTTATATTTTATATATTTTTTTTATTTTTTTGTATGATGAATATTGCTTATTGCTTGTCTATATATAATATTGCTTGTCTCCATGACTTTAAAGACGGAATAGATGAAAGCAAAAAACAAAATCTGGCTGTATGTGCTGCTAACTTCACATTGCAAATCAGATTGTTCAGATCAGATTTTTTTTGTAGTCAGATTAGATTTGTCTGCCTCTAAAATGTATTTAATGCCTAGTGAAGAAGCCTGTCTGCTATGATAGTTTCAAGACCGTTCCTGCATGAAGAAACTCATCTTTTGTAGTACTCAGGTCAGAATTTGGCCCATTCTTTTTAACAGACTGCCTTTAAGTCCTGAAGATTCTGAAGAGGGACCTCTTCTGAATCCTGATCTTTAGTTCTTTCCACAAATTTGAAACTGCACCATATCTAACAACGCTATTGTTGTTCTTGCAAACTAATTCAGTGTTTCCTTCACTGTGTGTTTGGGATCACAGTCCTGCTTGAAAGTCCACTCTCGTCTCATCCTCATCGTTCTGGCAACAGATTATTTTCAAGAATACTCTGGTATTGTGGTGGCCTAGGGTTAGAGCATCCGCCCCACAACCGGGAGGTCAGGGTTCAAGTACCGGCTGGGCCATGCCAAAGACCATATAAAAGTGGAACTTCCTGCCGTACAGCTTGATGCTCAGCAAAGATGGAACAGAGGAGGAAAATGTGGGCGGCAGTGGCTCAGGAGATAGCAGGCGTCCATAACCGAGCATTGGCATTCAAATCCTGCCCTCCTCAGCCATCCTGCCATTGTGTCCCTGGGCGAGACATTTTACCCACCTTGCCTCCAGTGTCCATGACACTGGGTATGAATGTACAAAAGTGGACGGAGAGGCCGTTGGCACAGATTGGCAGCCATGTTTTCATCAGTCTGCCCCAGGGCAACTGTGGCTACAGTAGTAGCTAACCATCACTGTCTGTCTGTGGAGTGAATGAATAATGGATTTTCATTGTAAAGTGCCTTGGGTTTCTTGAAAGGTGCTATATTAATGCAAACCATTATTACATGTCTTCATTTATTGTTCCTTTATTTTTATAAAGTTTACTAATGCTTCCATGCCCAAACTTTGCTGTTGGAACAGTGTTTTTGGGTGCAGTATGACAGCCCAAAAGTTATATTTTCATCTCATCTGACCACACAACATTCTCCGAGTATTTCATAGGTTTGTCCAAATTATGCTTGGCAATCTTTAAATAATCTTCAAACCCACCATTTCTTTAATAACAGAGTCTTGTGAAGTGAGTGTGCATGGCCTGTTGTTTTCTCTGTCATAGTTGTACCTGCCTCCTCCAAGTCTTCTGAGTCCCTTTCTTGGTTGCCCTTGGGTCTTGGGTTACTCATCTGACTATCCTTCTGACTTCCGAGCAGCATGGCCAGTTGATGGTAGAGAGATGCTCCTTCCTGCGAGTAACACCTAGCTTACTGGAAAGAGTCAGAAGTTTTGATATACAGTAGGTCTGTAAAAAAAATCAGTGTGTTTGCAACAATCAGATTGTGAAGGTGTTGGGGGAGGTCTTGGCTTTTACCCATCATGAGAAATTTCTTGTATGACATCTTGGTAACAAAAAACCTTTTTATAACCACTCATGAAGTACCTACCTGGCTGATATTAATTTTCACAGATAGGAGGTAGAGCTACTTTTTAACAATTTCTTGATTTTGGCTGGTTTACTGCCTACCATGCCTTGATGTACTGCTTTTTCCAATGTGTTCAATATTTTTTCCCCATTTCATTCCATTTAACATACATTTGATTTCTTTCTATGTGTTGGTTTCTTGAGTTAATTCCGAAGTCTGTCTGTATGTCACGTGACTAACCTCACTGGAAATATACTACATATATATACAGGGAAAAAATGCTAATTTCATATATGCAGTCTGAATTCCTTTAACTGCTCAAACTGTGTACTAGATTTGCACACTGGGAATGTCTTTATAAATGTTTGTGTGCACTGGTTAGCAAGTAGTGTCTTGAGATGCATTGACATTTGTTGATAGGTAGAAATGCTTTGTGTGTTACTATTAACTTGTTAACTACTTGGGCAGTTTTGGGGGCTGCACACAATGGCACCCCCTATCCACAGCCATAGCTATAGCATTTATTAATCTCCCAAAGCCAAAAAAGAGTTAAAACAATGATTGAGACATGACAGGGCACTGTTCAGTGAGGCTTTATGTAGGGCCTTTAGTATAGCGACATTCAGCAGACTCTGCTCTTGTGAAACCTACATCTTGTATCCAAAGTCATCAGAAAGCCTTCAGGAAACAGGTCAGCGAACAAAAGCAGAGCGGGAGAAGGAGAAGGAAACAAATCGGATGGGAAATGGGAGGAGGAGGGGTCAGAAGTTGATAAGAACTGAGCTGTACTGTTCTTCATGAGACCAGCTGCCGGAAGAGCCCCTCAAAAGCAGACAAAAAAACCCCCGTCCCAGTCTGATCGACCACTCAGAAGCATGACTGAGAGCTGTCACCACGGCAACAGTCTGCCATGCCATGCTTATATTCATCCTTATTACTGAAGAGATAAAATCAATAATTACAACTTTTTAAAATGTATATGCTTGAGTTTATTTTGATTGATGGAAGGGTGGAACTTGGGCCACGGAAGAACCCATTTAATTTAATATCTTTTCTTCCTCTACCACTGGCAGATGCATATGGAAGGTGGGTATTTATGGGTTAGAAATGTGTTAAAATCGATGGCACTGTGGGACAGGAATATAAAATCTTTTTTGATACACCAAAGCATCTACACTACATGAAACCGTGTATAATAGGTGAATATTTTCTGCTACAGAGACAGAAAATGGCTGAAATATGTTACCTTGGCAACACTCTAACGAGGGAATGCAACCAGATAATTTTTTATAGGCTGAGACAAAGCTTTTAGGAGTTATAAAACACACACAGTAAATGTAGCAGATCGATACATAGGATATAATTGTTTCTTTGCTTTACAACCTTGTGAAGCATAGTCACAGAGTTTAGCCTAAAGAAAACCTTTGGGAATTATGTGATTAGGAATTCAGCTGAGGGTCAGACTCTGTGGTAAGTGGGGGAAAGAGAAAAGATGAAGTCTCAAAATTGTTTCTGTGCCAGAGCCTCAAGTCAGAAGGCTCTTTCCTATTTTCTGTATCTGAGGAACAATGATAAGGATGCAAATAGTAAAAGAAAAGTCAGATATTACAAAAGCTTTTACAAAGTCAGCAGCAAATTTGATTTAGAAAGCCACTTCAAGTAGGATAACTGTGAAGTGTCCTAAAAGAACAGAGAACACTTAGACAAGCAGAGGGAAATTTTTAGATCTTAAAGTATGTGGTTTTTTTTTGAGGAAGAAATACTCAAAAAAAAACAGTGGGAAAAATAAGTATTGAACACATCACCATTTTTCTCATTAAACATATTTCTGGTGGAGCCATTGACCTGAGATTTTCTCCAGATATCAGTTACAACCCAAGTAATCCAAACATACAAAGTAATCAAGGCAACTGTATTCACAAAAACAAGTTATATTTAGCAAAGTGGAATGAGACAGAGAATAAGTATTGAACACATGAAGAAAAAGAGGTGCAAAAAGCCATAGAAAGCAAAGAAACCAGCTGAAATCCATCAGAACTTAGGAGGCCATCAAAACCCCCAACAGTGCAAATTAATTTCAGCTGGTTAAGTCCTGACTGATAGCCTTTAAAAAGGTCTGTGAATATCAGATTGTCACACCACAAAGAACTTATGATGGGTAGAAGCAAAGAGCTATCTCTAGACCTTCACAACCATATTGTTGCAAAACATAATGGTGGCATTGGTTGCAGGCATATTTCTAAACTGCTGAATGTTCCAATGAGCACTGTTGGAGCCATCATTTGGAAGTGGAAAGAACATCATTTTACCATAAACCAGTCATGATCAGGAGCTCCTTGCAAGAGTTTTGACAGAAGAATCAAAAGAATCATCAGAAGAGCTATCAAAGAATCAAAGACCACTTGTGGAGAGCTCCAGAAAAACCTGGTGTTAGCAGGTACTGCTGTTTCAAAGACAACAATAAGTAATGCACTTAACTGACATGGGCTCTATGCCCACTCTCCTCATAAGACTCCATTGCTGAAGAAAAAGCATGATGAAGCTCATTTAAAGTTTGCTGCACATCATTTGGGCAAGCCAGTAAAATACTGGGAGAATATAGTGTGGTCAGATGAGACCAAAATTGAACTTTTTGGATGCCACAATACACAGCATGTTTGGAAGAGAAATGGCACTGTACATCCCGTCATGGTGTGGGGGTGTTTTTTAGCACAGGGTACAGGCAGACTTCATATAATTGAAGGAAAGATGAATGTACAAATGTACAGAGACATCCTTGATAAGAGCCTGTTGCCATCTGCCAAAATGCTGAAGATAAAACGAGAGTGGACATTTCAACAAGATATTGATCCCAACCACACAGCAAAGGAAACTCTCAGCTGGCTCCAGAGAGGGAAAATAAAGCTGCTAGAATGGCACAGTCAGTCACCTGACCTGAATCCAAGTGAAAATCTATGGAACGAACTGAAGATCAGAGTTCATAGAAGACACCCACAGAACCTTCAAGATTTGAAGACAGCTTGTGTGGAAGAATGAGCTAAAATGACTCCCAAGCAATGCCTGCATCTAGTTTCTCCATACAGGAGGCATCTGGAAACTGTTATTACCAACAACATTACTGCATTATTATTACTGCTGTTATATATTTATGTATGTATGTTATTATGTTATTATGTTATGTATGTTATTATGTATTATGTTATTATTATGTTATTATGTATGTATGTTACATTTATGTATGTATGTTATTTATTTATGTATGTATGTACTTGTATTATTTATTGGGTTTTATTTCATTCATTATGTACTACATCCATTGTGTATGTGTGGATTGTGTGGTTGCAGCACGGGTGACAAGCCCAAGACAAATTTCCCCTTGAGGGACAATAAAGTTTATCTTATCTTATCTTATCTTATCTTATCAAAGGCTTT
Organism: Pholidichthys leucotaenia; assembly: GCA_020510985.1. Classification (NCBI taxonomy): domain Eukaryota; kingdom Metazoa; phylum Chordata; class Actinopteri; order Cichliformes; family Pholidichthyidae; genus Pholidichthys; species Pholidichthys leucotaenia. Next base: position 342,842,577 of record CM035840.1, read on the forward strand.
TCTTCTGAATATTAAATGGATTTCACCAAGTATGTTCAATATTTATTTCTTGTATCATTCCACTTTATTAAATATAACTTATTTTGTGAACACAGTTGCCTTGATTTCTTTGTATTTATGGTTTACTTGGGTTGTTACTGATATCTGGTGAAGCTCTCAGGTCAGTGGCTCCATCAGAAATATGTTTAATGAGAAAAATGTTGATGTGTTCAATACTTATTTTCCCCGTTGTAGTACTCACACAGGAGATGACTCCCTACAATGCAAATATATTTATATATACAGTATATAGCCTAGACTTATATTTCAGCAATATTACATGAGAGGAAGTACGGTATTAATGAATATAGTAACTGCGGGTGTGATACGTCTAATGCCCTCCGATTAGACATATCACACTCGCAGTTACGATATTCATTGATACTGTACGACCTCGAGTGTAACATTGCTTTTATACAACAGTTCTACAAGCACAATTTGTTAAATGACAGCCATACTAGACAAAATATTATGATTTGTTTGTTTCAACCTCGATGTAACACGTTTACTTAGTAATTTACACCTGTGTACCACATCTACTAACTCTTATGATTATCCCACGCGAATTTCATTTGTATTACGTGGCTATTTTTCCTGTTTCATGCAGTTTCTGTCATCATCGCTGCCGCGATGACCAAACACGGCGGCATCCACATTGGTGAAAGAAGAATAATGAGGATTTCTCCTTCTTTGCTATATTCCATGTCAGCCATGATTCCTTCGGAGTGTGTCTGCCACCTTCTAAACTGTCAGATCAATAGAGATTAGTACAAATTCTCAGTATAGCCGGGGGACGTCAATAAGTTGACACGTGCAGTTGCTGCACTGTGCCACTGGGGGCGCATGACCTGTCCATTTAATCTGGGCAGTTAAAGAGTTAAAGGCACTGGAGAAATCAAAGAATGTGATTCTCACAGTGTTTCCTCCACCATTCAGGTGCAAATGGGCTTGTTGCAGCAGGTAGATGACAGTGTCTTCAACTCCTAAATGGGGCTGATATGCAAACTGCAGAGGGTCCAGCCACATCTTCACCTGTGGCCTCAGGTGGGCTAATACCAGTCTCTCCAGAACCTTCATCACATGAGATGTGAGGACAACTGGTCGATAGTCATTCAGGTCAGATATAGATGACTTCTTGGGGACAGGAACCAGGCAGGATGTCTTCTACAGCACTGGTACTCTCTCCAGACTCAGGATCAAGTTGTACAGATGTTTCACTACCAGAGCTAGCTGGTTGGTCAGGTCCTCAGGATCCTGGCGGAGATGTCATCAGGGCCCGCAGCCTTCTGCTGACAGAGTCTCTCAAGCTGTTTCTTAACCTGATCTGTAGTCACAGTGATGTGAGGGGGGCTGGCGCTGGTGTCCCCAGAGGAGGGGAAGGGGATGAGGAGGAAGAGAGAAAGTGGTGCTGCACAGGAGGGTGAGGGGGGATGGGTGTGTGGGGGTCTGGTTGTGTTGTGGGGGTGACAGACGGTGAGTTGAACCTATTAAAAACCAGATTCAGCTCATCAGCTCTCTCGACTCCCCGATGTCTGTCTGTCTCTTCCCTTTCACCCATTGATTTGTTTCATTCCCGTCCACACATCCTTTGTATTGCTTTGCCTGTATTTATCCTCCATCTTCCTCCAGTAATTGTCTTTACACCTCCTCAGCATCTCTCTCAGTTCATGCTGCACTCTCCTCAGTTACTCCCTGTCTCCAGGCCTAAAAGTCATCTTCTTCTTGTTAAGAAGTGCTTTCAGGTTGCTGGTGATCTATGGTTTGTTGTTGGGGAAACGGTGCATGGTCTAAGCTGTCATGGTTGTGTTTTTACAGAATCTGATGTATTCTTTGATGCAGGTGGTTATATTGTCTATTTCCACGCCATGAGGTTCACAGAGTATGCCCCAGTCTGTCATCTCAAAGCAGTCCTGTAGTGCATCAGCAGCCTTTTGTGTCCACGTCCTCAAAGTCTGTGTAGAAGCAGGCTACCTTTGCACAAGGGGAACATACTTGGGAGGATAACAGGACCAGGTCATGATCTGCCAAGGGATGGGGGGGGGGGCTGTGGCACTGTATGCATCTCTTCCATTGGCATACAGTAGATCCAGTGCTTTATTTTCTCTGGTGGGACAGTCAACAAACTCGTGGAAGTTTGGTAGTGTTTTGCCCAGTGAGGTGTGGTTAAAATCACCCGTGATGGCCATAAATGCGTCTGGGTGCTGCTCCAGTAATGTGGCAGTAGTGGAGCTGATGAGGTCACAGGCTACCGCTGCATCAGCTGACGGAGGGACGTAAACAGTAATCACAATGGCACACGTTAACTCCCGCGACATAAAATAAATTAAATCATCCTTTATTGTCATTCAACCAATCATGTACAGTAGAATGAAATTATGTTTTTCCTATCTACAGTGTTAATCACACACACTCCATATGTAGAATCAGAGGGCCGCTGCCACGCAAGGCACCGCCACAGATTTCCCTCCTCCATTCCATTATTGCTGAGCACCAAGCTGGATGGCAGGAATTTCCGCTTTTATATGGTCTTTGGCATGACCCGGCCAGGATTTGAACCCCTGCCTCCCGGGTGTGGGGCTGATGCTCTACCAACTGAGCCACCACTCTGGTGGTGTTCACATACTCACAGCCACCTGTTCAGTGTCCGGGCTGCAGCGCCCTTCTTTCACATAAATGTGTCCAGCATTACACCACCTTTCATTCACAAGAAGTGCCAATCCTCCTCCCCTCCTTTTCCCGCTACTTATAACATCCCTGTCCCAACGGATAGTCTTAAATCCAGGTATCGCTACGTTGTTGTCCGGGATCTGTGAGTGTAACCACATTTCTGTAAAACACATGATACTACACTCACAATATTCCCTTTGCATCCTGACCAGCGCTGTGAGCTCATCCGCCTTGTTTCCCAGCGACCTCACGTTACCCATGATGAACATCGTTACGGCCGGCTTGTGCTTCCTCCTCCTCCTTCTCACCTTGGCTCTAGCCCTTCGCCTGTGGCACCTCCTCTTGAGGTCATCTGGGATGAGGGGCTTTGCTCTGTGCAGCAGCGCTGACCTCCTCAGATGAATCAGCTGGTCGCGTGTGTAAACGATGCGTTCGCCCCAACCGCTATTATTCTCCATTGCCCCAAGGAAGAAAAATAAAAGAAAGACCAGGAGAAAAATAGAAAAAACTTGATTCAGTCGTTAATCCATGTCTTCCTACTGAGCCCTGATGAAAAGAAACACACCGTATACAAGAATAAACTAATAAAGACACAAAGACAGAGAGCTGCTGCTGTTATGGTCGCGTCTCCTTACAGTCCCATCATAACTAACTAACTAACTAACTAACCTGCACTTATATAGCGTTTTTCTAGTCACAAAGACCACTCAAAGCGCTTTCATTAATACTAACCCTCTATTCTAAGGGCTTATAGGAAACAGATATCTAGGGACAATTTAGAACAGCCAATTAACCTAACATGCATGTTTTTGGCATGTGGGAGGAAACCGGAGAAATCCCGGAGTAAACCCACGCAACACGGGGAGAACATGCAAACTCCACACAGATCACTGTTGGTCGGGGGCTGGGATCGAACCCACGATCCCACGATCCCCACAATCCCCCGGCCAAGGGTAAACTGTGCTGCCGCAGTGCTAACCACTGCGCCACCGTGCAGCCCATAACATAACATATGTAAGTTATTGTTGATAATACATACCGGTCACCTGTTGAGTCGGTACCGCAGAAGGGATGAGATCGAAAAGTTGCAAATGCCGGTGGCTAGGTAGCATGCTAGTGATTTGGCTTTGGTACACTTTGCTCGCTTTTTCTAGGCATTTTCAGATGAAATAAAGAGTCCATCACCACAAAGGTATTGTGGTTTCTTCATCGAGACAATAAATCCAACTCTGGTACTGCCTATTTTTTTAAACAGATGTGAAATAGCTTCATGATATTTATGCAACGACAGACCTTACAAACTCAATTAAGTTTTTTTTCAAAAGAGTGGGAGTTATGGGCCACAGATGTAAAATTCTTTACAAACAGCGCCTCATTGTGGAAATTAAGGTATCCAACACAGTACTGGAATTCTTAAGTCTGCAGACTTGACAGTCTTGTTCCTTAGTGTTCCCTAGTAATTAACGGTTACTAGAACACCTTTGAAGCGGAGTGATACATGCCCAGTGAAACATTGGAGTGTAATTATTGTGGAATATAGTAAGGCTGCATGTCCACCAAACTCGTTTTTTCCGCTCTGGGTGACTATTTTCCTTTCATTCTCGTTGTAGTCCAGCGTTTACAGCACCGAGCGCACATTGCCTGTCCATTGTTATTTAGAGACTGCTATTAAAAAATCAGTAGAAAGTCTGACAATAGGAAAAGTGGAAGTAGAGTTAGGCTGCGTGTCCACCAAACGCGTTTTTTGTTGCCCGACCGCCCTGAGCAGTTTTTTTCGGTGTTTGTGCGCGGCGCTCTGGAAAAAAAAGTCTGTGCCCTGTATCCCAGCAACAGCTTGTCACTCTTAGTTCAGCACTTCCACTTTTCCAATTGTCAGACTTTCTACTGTTTTTTTAATAGCAGTCTTGCAATAACAATGGACAGGAAACGTTTTCTAGCAGCTCTTGATGTAAAATATGATGACATGTAAAGCAGGAGTCTGAGTCTAGACTAGTACCGGCGTCCTATGTCCCGCCCACGCAGCAGTTCTGACTGGCTGCTTAAGGTCTGACATTGATGAGCTCAGCAGCAGTCTCTGAAAAGTTGAACTTTTTCAACTCTGAGCACCGTGACAAAAAACGACTACCGCCGAGAGTGTTTCACCGCTGAGGGCGCTTGGCACTGTAAACGCTGGACTACATAGAGAATGAATGGAAAATAGTCGCCCAGAGCGGAAAAAACACGTTTGGTGGACACGCAGCCTATCTCCTGGAATCCCTATTGTCCCATCAAATTGTTCGGTCAGAACTAACTGTTGTATAAATAAAAATAACTAATAAAACAACTCCATAAAAAACCCTGAGCTCAATCACATTCATAAGGCTGTGTGTCCACCAAACGTGTTTTTTCCGCTCTGGGCGGCTATTTTCCGTTCATTCTCTATGTAGTCCAGCGTTTACAGTGCTGAGTGCCATTGGTGCTGAAACACCCTCTGGTCGTTTTTTGTCGCGGTGCTCAGAGTTGAAAAAAGTTCAACTTTTCAGAGACTGCAGCTGAGCTCGTCAATGTCAGACCTTAAGCAGCCAATCAGAACTGCTGTGTGGGCGGGACATAGAATGCCGGTACTAGTCTGTACTCAGACTCCTGCTTTCCGTGTCATCATATTTTACATCCAGAGCTGCTAGAAAACATTTCCTGTCCATTGTTATTTAGAGATTGCTATTAAAAAATCTGTAGAAAGTCTGACAATAGGAAAAGCGGGAGTGATGAGCTGAGAGTTACAGGCTGTTTCTGGGATACAAGGCACAGGCTTTTTTTTTCCCCCAGAGCGCCGCACACAAACGCTGGAAAAAAAAAAATTGCTCAGGGCAGTCGGGTGACAAAAGACGCGTTTGGTGGACATGCACACTAAAATGTATCTCGGAAGCTCAAAGGTTAATTCAATTTTCTCCATTTCATCAAATAACTACAGTTTTTTTGTTTTTCTTTTAATTCTTATGTTTTATTTGCCACAGCACCATGACATTGTCATTTTATTTTAATAATTTAAGTCATTTTACCATTAACTATGATATAGGTTCTAAGGTTCACTGGACATCGTGCTGACATATGAATATGCCTGCAGTCATCCATCCCTATTATATTTTCATTTTTCTGAAAAAAGAATTAGTGTTTGTGCTCCAAATGCATTTTATTCAGTGAAATAACATGATATTTAAAGATCTGATGATGTTATTGGTGAGGGGAAAGTTCTTTTTTGTCCAGGTTCAGGGGAAATGTTCCTCTATCATTAGATTCAGCATTAGTTTAATGAAGAAAATTGTCTCCTTCTGTACTGTGACTGAAGTTGTTTCCAAAACATACATGAAAAATATATGTTTCTGAGCCCATGTAAAATAGAGAAGATGGCTAATATACATTATGAGATCACAAAGTCAAGATTTTAGTATAAAAAAAACATTTCCTAAACTTAATAAAATGCAGAGTATCAATAAAGGTTTTGCTTTTCACATGTTCTGCAGGGAACCAGCTGAGTGAGGGATAGCAGTTATTATATAATCCTTTAATATAGTCTTTCTCATTTGATGGTTTTGCTTTGTGTTGCTTTAGTGTACTAAAGCATAGATTGCTCATAAAAGTGCTAGGCCTAATTGGTTGTTTTGGGAGGCACTGGCAAACCCAAAATGTTGCTTGCAAAAATCAGCCACAGATTTGCAGTGGGGAGCTTTAGAATAAAGGCTGGTGGCCTTGAATGCACACTGATGATTTTAACATCCCAAAGTTTCAAGGCATTTTCACTGTGGTGAGAACAGGAGTGTTGGAGAGGATGAGATGTATGGAACAGCCTGTCCTGTTAGCTGTGACTGGACTGCTGATGATCATTGCCACAGTGACGTGGTGAGCATGTGTGAATGTATCTCAGTGTGTGTATTTGGGTGTTGGACTGATTCATCATATTTGTGATCCACTGAGATCTATTAAAAATCCATGTAATTGTGTTTAATATTTAATCAAAAATGTTGAGGATCACTGTTACAGAAAATGATTTCCATAATGCCTTTTTTAAAATTGATGTTCTGACTAGGGATGCGTGATGTATATTAGCACACTATCGGTATCGGCAGACAAAGCACTGAAAATTATTTATTGGCATCGGCAAAAATTTATATTTGTCATGTACGCTGCGGGATTATGCAATGCACAAATAAATGTATACGAGCCCAATATGCAGGTGAAGTGAACGTGTTTATAAACAGAGGGACAAAACACAAAATGTTCAATGGATCCAGTCCAACATGAGAAGTGACCCAATGAGCAGCTACAACTCTGTGGCAGGAGAAGGAGGAAAGAGCCCCACGTGGAGCGGAGAGGAAGGGCAAAATAACTATTAGTAGCAAGCCCCCGGACGGAACGGTGGGCAAGGTACTTACAAACAGAGGAAAACCACAAGGAGGAGCCTGGACATCAAAAGCATACTTCATCGAATAAAGACTTGTGTAGACTTGCGTTGAGTACTGACTTACGCCACCACACCGAGTGCTCACACTGTCACCCATAAGTATACCGTGTACTTAATAAGTGACAAGTGGATGCAGGTGCGCGGTGGCAGTCGGTGCATCAGAGTGTGTCCGCATATGTGAATAGGAATGAATGTGTGTGTGTGCGTGCATGTATGTGTGTGTGCGTGCAGGAGAGCGTGTGTGTATGTGAGTAAGGATGAACAGAGGAGTTTATGATTAATAATGGCAGTAAGCTGGTGGATGCTGGCAGAGAGGAGGAGGCGTTGCTGTAGACTAGCAGGGAGCCCAGAACTCAGAGGCTCCTAATGACTGCCAGCTGACAATTAAGAAAACCGTGATCAGGGAAATACAGCCACAGATCATGGATGGAGTAGGAGACGTCCAACCCAGCCCATGACAATGCCCCCCACTCAAGGGGTGGAAGCCAAACACTCACCGTACCATCAAAAGAAGACAAAACATAAAGGAAAACCTGCCTCCCCCACCCAGATAACTATCACAACTAGCCAGGGTGGTAGGTGGGGGGAAACAGGTCAGGAGGGAATTAACAGACAGAGAATTAAACACCACAGAACAAAGCAAAAACACAAAAACACCCAACTCCCAAACCTAGGACTAAGTCCCCCCCCCCCAAGACCCAAGAGTCCCAAAGTTCAGGGGGCTAGCCAAAGTCCCAGGGCCAGCAGGCGGCCTGCAGTACAGGTTCAGGTGGCCTGCCAGAGAAAATGGGCCACCTGACGGTTTACGCCGGCCAAGAGAAATTACGACGTAGGGGACAGAGAGCTGCTCGCCATTAAGTTGGCATTAGAGGAATGGAGACACTGGTTAGAGGGGGCTATGCACCTCATTGTCGTGTGGACCGATCACAAGAACCTTGAGTACTTGCGGTCGGCCCACCGACTTAATGCCAGGCAGGCTCGCTGGGCTTTATTTTTCCAGTGGTTTAATTTTACCATCACCTACCGACCTGGTTCTCGGAATACTAAACCGGACGCGCTGTCGCACCAGTTTGATTCCAAGGAGGTAGTGCCCCCTTCCCTCCCCCAATCCATTCTTCCCTCCTCATGCGTCCTTGGTGCCCTTACGTGGGATATCGAGCGGAGGGTCCGTCAGGCCCAGTCTCGGGAATCTGTGCCAGCAGGGTGCCCCCCGGATCGCCTGTACATCCCGCTGCCCTCCACAGGGACGTCATCCAGTGGGGCCACACCAGCCGTTTTGCCTGTCATCCTGGAATCACCCGCACTATTGATCTGGTTCGGTGGGAGTTCTGGTGGCCCACACTGTGGCGGGACGTGCGGGGGTACGTACGGGCCTATCAGACCTGTCTCCGGGGCAAGTCCTATTCCTTCCCCCCATCTGGACTCCTCCATCCCCTCCCCGTAACTGGTTGGCCATGGTCCCACATCGCCGTAGACTTTGTCACTGGACTTCCCCCCTGACACGGCAAAACTGTGATTCTGACCATCGTAGACCGTTTCTCCAAGGCTGTCCACTTGGTGGCACTCCCCAAACTCTCCGGCCTTGGAGACGGCCATCCTGCTGATGGTTCATGCTCTTCGACTCCATGGCATCCCAGTGGACATCGTGTCTGACTGGGGGCCGCAGTTTACATCACAGGTCTGGAAGGCCTTCTGCTGCACCTTAGGAATTACAGTGAGCCTCTCCTCTGGGAACTACTCCTAGAGCAACGGGCAGGCAGAGCACGCCAATCAGTCCTTGGAGGCCACCTTGAGGTGCGTGGCAGCCGAGCACCCCTCATCATGGGGCTCACACCTGACCTGGGTGGAGTATTCTATGAACACGGCTGTTTCCCCGTCTACAGGGCTTACCTCTTCTGAAGCATCGTTGGGGTACATGCCTCCACTACTGCCCATGACCGAGAGGGAGGTCGCGGTTCCTTCTGTGGGGGCTCATGCTCGCCGCTGCAGGCGCATCTGGAGGTCCACGCGCACCGCTCTTACTCACTCTGTGGAGCGCAACCGGGCTGCGGCGGATAAACATTGGATGCTCGCGCCCAAGTACACAGTGGAACAGCAGGTCTGGTTGGCGGCCAGTCAGGTGCCATTGAAGACTACATCCGAGAAGCTGTCTCCATGCTTTATTGGGGCCCTTCCGATCTCCAGAATTATCAGCGATGCCTCGGTTCGGCTGAGACTCAACCTACCTCCGGGTGAACCCGACCTTTCACATCTCACACCTCACACATCAAACCCCTCTTGGTCAGTCCCCCCCCCCCACCCGGATCATCGACGGCCACCCTGCCCACACGATCCACTGGATCTTGGATGTTCACTGCCGGGGCTGGGGTCTCCAGTATTTGGTGGATTGGGAGGGCTACGGCCCGGAAGAGTGATCCTCTTCAGATGCTCTGGTTCAGATGCTCTGGTTCTACCATCAAGCCCATCCCGATAAACCTTATGGACCGCCAGGAGGCGCTCCTAGAAGGGGGGGCCCTGTCATGTGCGGCGAGAGCGCGCCCCCTCCTTCCCGTTCATCTCTCCGCTGCTCATCAGCACACCTGAGGGAGAGGACAGACCTGCGCCCTCTTATCAGCCAGCGTATTTAAAGAGGCATCCTTCCGTGACTCAATGCTGGCTCGTCTGGGTATACTTCCATAAACAGACAGTAAGTCATCATACACACATCGGTTAAAAAGTTATTTATCCGTGTGCTTTTTCTCCATGGTGCAGGTTGCTGCCATCGTGCAGGTGTGTCTCTGAGGGCTGCGCGCGCTCTCCTGCCACTTGTCCCATGACGGCAACCTCCGCCCGGTCAGACTCCACCAGCTGTCCCTTGCCCTGCTGGTTTGGCTATTTCCCTCTGGAGTTCTGCCGACGCTCCCTTGGAGCCCACATAAGTGGTGATTTGGCTCGCCCATTTTCCCTATCTCCATTCCTCTGCTCACAGCTCTCATTTTCTCTCCACAGGCCCATTCCTCCGGTGAGTGACTGTTCTGTAGCAGTGCGAGTTTTGCTATTTAATAAAACATTCAGACGTGTATACTGCTTGATTGTCTCTTTGTTGCTGCACCTAGCATGTGGACTGAATAATCTTATCAGTCATGACAAATACTTTCTCATACATACTCTTACTCGTAACTTTTTTTGTGACTTGTCATGCTTTTGTAATTAATTTCTACTACTATAAATACTACTTTTAATACTTCACCCATCTCTTATTATTATTCTTTAGATTTTTAAAAAAAATATGATTAGTAAAATACTTCAAAAAGAGATTGCTGCATTTTCTGTGAATAAAATCAAAAAGAGACATTACAATACTCTTGTTCTCATCAAACTTTCTGATGCTAAACAGTACCCTTATTCCTTCCTTGAAAATGTGCACTGATGCATATTAGATGTCATTTAAAATTGCTAATTTATGTAAGTTTAAACTTTGATCAGTGATAGAGAAGTCATGTAAACAGTGGTGGAGTAATGACGATGCCTTCCTTGCCATTTTAGTGAAAAGGAGGCCAGTTAATTGGGACAGCTAAATATATTTCAAAGGGTAAACCTTCTCCTTGGAAGGTCAGCCGTGGTGGCAGAGTGACTTTTTGCAGCAGACTTTTTAAGTCTTGATCACGACAGTGACGTGATTAAAACCTCCTAATGACTGCAGTGTCGACCTTATGCTTATACAACTGTGAGCATAAAAGTATACAAACAAAGAATTGGTATGATTGTGATTATCTATTAAAAATGTACAACCTTCAGGCCAAACAACAAAATGATTCATGTTGTTTTCTACCAAATGCTGCTGTGCATCTGCTTCATCGGCTGTGTGTATCATATTAAACCATCAATCACTTTCAAATTACTTTTGAATATAACATTCTGTTCATGATGACTTAAGAAAAAAATATAGAGGTGGAAAATGAACAAATGAAAAAAAAAAGCTAATCCAAAGGAATACAATGCAGAAACATTAACAATGTGGGGTTTTTTTTATACAACTGTGAAACATTCATTTTTCCACAGTTTGGAAACTTAATTTCCAGATTCTTCATTTAATGTGTCTCTATCCTCAGAGCACACGTAGTATGAATAATAAACACCTGTATACACTGTGCACACTTCAGGTTATTCTGCATGGGGTGTGAAAGAGGTATGAAATGTAGCTCAGGTTTCTATGTAAAACTCTCAACAGATACTATGTGTTATATGCAGTAGACAATTTGCTTTTTCTAACATGGGGGATGCTACTAATCTAGCAGAAGGAAGACACAAATGTAAATTACATACAAATCTGAAAGACTATGCAAAAATCAGATAACAGATGTTACTTTACTATTTAAAAGTCACATATTTACCTTCAGCAAATTCCAATTTTGCAAGAAGAGGTCACAAATTCAGAGAAAAACCTCACAAATGGGGAAAAACACATTTCCAAGAAAAAATGTCAAACATTTACAAATGTAAAGCCACATATTTACAAGAAAAAATGATCCGAACTTACAATAAAAAAAAAATCAGAGCATTCCATCCATCCATGCATCTTCTACCGCTTTTCCAGAGGTCCAGGTCACGGAGGCAGCAGTTCAAGCAGAGTAGCCCAGACTTCCCTCTCTCCAGCCACCTGCTCCATCTCTTCTGAGAGGATGCCAAAGCGCTCCCAGGACAGATGGGAGACATAAGGCCGTATTACAACGACGGGGTTGGTTGATCAGTTGTCACTGACGCAGAATGCGTTTATGGGTTCAAGTTCATTTTCTTATCACAACAGCGTAAAGACGAACTTTACCCCGTCACATGACACAAGGAAGCCAGTCTAATCATTCAGAGGTGTGTTTTGGATACCCAATCCAAAGCGCTCCTGCCCATCACTTTAATGTACAGCGGCACATTATCTAAAGTGAACTGTGATCGTGATGGTTTAAGACGGGTTTTGCGCTGACCAAAGCTTGTGTGTGTGAGCCAAAATGCACGCGATAGTAATGTTGCTTGGTAATAAGGAAGACATCAATCACAGTTGATGCCCAGTTAGTTATGCTACAAAGAACAAATGGTGAAGAATGGGCTGAAAAATCAGCCCATCAGCCTTCATCCATGGATCTTCTCTGTGGTCTTTCTCTTTTCCTTCTGCCTGGCAGCTCCATCTTCAACATCCTTTGTCCAGTATATCCACTATCCCTCCTCTGCACATGTCCAAACCATATCAGCCTTGCCTCTATTACTCTGTCTCCAAACTGCAAAATGTGAGCTGTCTCTCTGATATACTCATTTCTAATCTTGTCCCTCCTAGTCACCCCCATTGAAAGTCTTATTATCTTTGGCTCTGCTACCTCCACCGCCATCTCCTGTCTTTTTGTCAGCGCCACCGTCTCCAAACCATACATCACAGTAGGTATCACTACCATCTTGTAAACCTTCCCTTTTACTCTTGCTGCTACCTTTCTGTCACAAATCACCCCTGACACTTGTCTCCACCCACTCCACCCTGCCTGCACTCTCTTCTGTCAAATAAACCAGTAAATAAAATAAAATAAATAAATGTCGTGTGCACGAATGCAACACAAACGTGAATGGGTTTGAAACTTCAGGAAAAGGGAATGATGCCTCTGCAAACTTTCATTAAGTTGGAAGTCGCTCTGTGCCATCTGGAGGAGGCGCTCTGACGCGGCTTCCCGTTTGCCGCCGGCCCCCGCCACGAAGCAAGCCTGCTCTCGGCAGCCTCTGCCAGGGGCTGACGGGTGGCTGTCAGAGCTTGCTGGGCTGGAAGGGCGCATGGCCGAGGCAGATGTGGACGCATCTCCTTCCTCTGTGGGGAGTTACAGTTAAAAGTAAAATGCTGCACACTCCTTTGTCAGTCATTTATTCCCCTAAAAATAAACACATTAACGTACGTGATGAAAACGACCCCCCCCCCCCACCCGGTCCATGCACCGCGCATCACACTGGAACACACTGGCACACAGGTTCCCTGTTCATTCATTTATTCCCCTAAAAAAATCCTACATTAATGCCTAATCTATAGGGAGCCTAAGCCACACCCCCTCTACTTCCACATATGGGATATGAAATTGAAAAAATTCTCCATTGAAATGAATGGCAAGAGCAAAATTATCTTTTGACCCTGATCAGATTTTGCTACGAGTTACACATATGATGTTGTCACTTCAAAAGATAATTTTCCACGTAATTAAAGTTGTCGGCTGTCATATAATAACAGAGTAATATTTAGTTTTTGTTTCAACGATTAGCGGACAACAACTCCCATCATCCCACATCACTAAACATGGCGGGAGATTACTAAAACCTCACCTCCCGTTTCCTGACCGATGAAAGAAGAATCCAAAGAGGAGAAAAACAACACAAAGGTTTTGTTTTGTATTGTGAGAGCTGCAGCTGATCCAGACGACTGTTTGTTACTTCACCCTGCATGGGCGTGCTTTGAAAAGATGACATAAGCTCCGTCCATCTGTGTTTGTAGTTTTTTTAATTTACGTATTTTCATAACCTTATACCTTAACAGCTAGACAACAACCTACATCATTATTTACGTGGGAAATTATCTTTTAAATTGACAAACATCATACAGTGATGTGAAAAAGTGTTTGCCCGCTTCCTGATTTCTCTTTTTTTTTGTATGTTTGTCACACTTAAATGTTTCAGATCATCAAACAAATTTAAATATTAGACAAAGATAACACAAGTAAACATAAAATGCAGTTTTTAAATGAAGGTGTTTATTATTAAGGGGGGAAAAAAAATCCAAACCTACATGGCCCTGTGTGAAAAAGTGATTGCCCCCTAAACCTAATAACTGGTTGGGCCACTCTTAGCAGCAAAAACTGCAATTAAATGTTTGTGATTACTGTCAGCGAGTCTTTTACAGCGCTGTGGAGGAATTCTGGCCCACTCTTCTTTGCAGCATTGTTGTAATTCAGCCACATTGGAGGATTTTCAAGCATGAACCGCCTTTTTAAGGTCATGCCACAGCATCTCAATCGGATTAAGGTCAGGACTTTGACTAGGCCACTCCAAAGTCTTCATTTTGTTTTTCTTAAGCCATTCAGAAGAGGACTTGCCGGTGTGTTTTGGATCATTGTCCTTCTGCAGAACCCAAGTGTGCTTCAGCTTGAGGTCACAAACAGATGGCCGGACATTCTCCTTCAGGATTTTTTGGTAGACAGCAGAATTCATGGTTCCATTTACCACAGCAAGTCTTCCAGGCCCTGAAGCAGCAAAACATCCCCAGACCATCACACTACCACCACCATATTTTACTGTTGGTATGATGTTCCTTTTCTGAAATGCTGTGTTACTTTTACGCTGGACGTAATGGGACACACCCTTTCCAAAAAGTTCAACTTTTATCCCGTCAGTCCTCAGAGTATTTTCCCAAAAGTCTTGGGGAACATCAAGATGTCTTCTGGCAAAACTGAGCCAAACTTTTATGTTCTTTTTCCACAGTAGTGGTTTTTGTCTTGGAACTCAGCCATGCAGGCCATTTTTACCCAGTCTCTTTCTTATGGTGGAGTCATGAACACTGACCTTAATTGAGGCAAGTGAGGCCTGCAGTTTTTTTGGATGTTGTTGTGGGGTCTTTTGTGACCTCTTGGGTGAGTCATCGCTGCGCTCTTGGGGTAATTTTGGTCGGCCAGCCACTCCTGGAAAGGTTTACCACTGTTCCATGTTTTCGCCATTTGTGGATAATGGCTCTCACTGTGGTTCGCTGGAGTCCCAAAGCTTTAGAAATGGCTTTATAACCTTTTCCAGACTGATAGATCTCAGTTACTTTGTTTCTCATTTGTTCTTGAATTTCTTTGGATCGCAGCATGATGTCGAGCTTTTGAGGATCTTTTGGTCTACTTCACTTTGTCAGGCAGGTCCTATTTAAGTGATTTCTTGATTGAGAACAGGTGTGGCAGTAATCACCCCTGGGTGTGGCTAGAGAAATTGAACTTGGCTTTCCAAAGATGTGATAAACCACAGTTAATTTATGTTGCCTCTTAACTGTGTATGTCGCCAAACTGCGACATAACCCCTAGTGGTCATGAATGGTAAAGATTTTTTTCAAAAAATATTCAGTTCAGATGTCATAGATTTCCAAGGCTATACCTTGAAAGTGGTAAGAGATAATGGCTTACTGTCAATTAGAAAGATGTAGAATATGAACCAAAGTTTCTGATAGGAGTACATTTCCACATCTAATTTGCATAATGCCACGGCACCCATATCGAACAACGTAACTGTCAGTCAAAAGTGGACTTTGGACATATTTACACAAAGAGTGGTTCTGCTTTTGTCACCGTTTTTTGTTGTGGGCATTTTGTTAACTTAGCTTCAAAGTATATGAACCAGAAAATCAGTACAATGCAGTACAATGTAAACAAACGCAGACATTCGTCACTTACCGCTGGCGAAGGCGGCTTGCTCGCTTGGTCCTTTCCGGGCATTCTGGACGGTATTTTGTCCTCTCCCAGTCATTTTATTTCCCCCCCTCACATCCAGAAACTGTTATTGATTATTCCACCTCAATTTTGCTTTTATTCCACGGCAATTTATCATATATGATGACATGCAACCGGGGCAATTGATTGTTCTCCAGTCACATGGAGCTGGGGCAGCAGGTCAATACCAGGCAGCATTGCGCTCTCTCCCTCTGTCATAAGAAAATGTAAACATTTACCTTCATAAGCTAAATAATCTCTTTTTAGAATCATAGTTGGCAAATTCGGGACCAAACACTCCCAAATTTACTCCTCCATCTGCGATTTCAGTATGTCCAGCGATGGGTATCGTCCATTTTGTTTTCTAATCGCAAAGACGAAGAAGATTTCTTCCTATTTGGTGTATTTTTTGTCATCCATGAGTGCGCCAATGCGTGTCTGCCACCTTGTGACTGGCATGATCAGTACAAATCCTCAGTCCAGCTGAGGAGTGTTTGGCACGTCATATCAGTTGACAGACGCAGCGCCGCGCTGTGCCACTAGGGGCACAAGAAATCACACAGCTTAAAGGTTAATGGGGGGGAAATCACTTTTTCACACAGGGCCATGTAGGTTTGATCTGAAACATTTAAGTGTGACAAACATACAAAAAAATGAGAAATCAGGAAGGGGACAAACACCTTTTCACACCACTGTATGTGTAACTTGTGCCAAAATTCGATCAGGCTCAAAAGATAATTTTGTTCTTGCCATACATTTCAATGGAGAATTTTGCTGATTTAAGGTCCCAGATTCAGAAGTAGAGGGAGCGTAACTTAGGCTCTCTATAGACTCCAACGATAACTCCGCAATTAAAATGAGAGGGTGGCTGGAATAAAAAAAACCTAGTGTGTGATCATCATATAATTAAAACGACAGACGATTATATGATGACTATCACAACTCTTTCCATTAAAATAACAGAAGAAACCCAGCAGATGCGGTTTCCTTATGAGCTCCGGAGCTGCGCGATTTCAAATCATGCCACTGAAATATGTTTAAACAATGCAATTCTGACGATAGACCTCCTTTTTCCTGATCAAAAGTGGATTCTCATGGAATGCACTATAATAGTAATGCACATTAGACTGCATGCCGTCACACCTCTTTGAAATGAGGCGCCTCCTCTGAGCGCATAGCAGGTGCACTGTCTTCTCATAATTTGATAGCGTAACACAATGCATAAAAAACAGACAATGCGTTGACAGAAACTAACAAAAACACTGGCATACGTCGGAAAGCCTGTCAGAAAAGTGCGCAGATGACTGTCAAAATATGGCCCAATAGACTCTCCAGCATGTCCTGGGTCTGCCCAGGGGTCTCCTCCCAGTGGAACGTTCCCGAAACACCTCAAGTGGAAGGCGTCCAGGAGGTATCCTGATTAGATGCCCAAACCACCTCATCTGGCTCCTTTCAAAATCAGAGAAAATAATAAATTGTACTGAAGTAAAAATGGCATTTTCTCGTGAAGATTACTCAAGTGCGTGTGCTTACTTGAATAAGACTAATAAAATATCTACTATAAAAGTTAATTGACTTGTTGGAAATTATTTTACTTTCACAAATTTTTTCGGGATTTTTTCTTCAACTAATGGCTCTTCTGATAATTTTAGAGCTTTTTTTCATAAATGTGCTACATTTATTGAATTTTTAAAACTTTTTTCTTCATAATTTGCCATTGGTAATATTTTTACATTTTATTACACTTATTAATAAATTTGTTTTTGATTTTCTTTTAAAGTTGTAACATTTTCTTGTGAATTTGCAACTTTTTACTGATAAATTTGCAACAGCTGGAACGCTTTTATCATTTTTTACAGTAGTTTTTTTCTAATAAGTGTGCACCTTTTTTCTGATTACATTTCAACATTTTTCTTGTAAAACTGCAATTATACTTGCCAGTTTTCCTCTTATACGTGTTAGCCTGAGGAAAATCATACAAACTACCTTAGTCCTGAAAGTAGTCCTGAAAGTTATATCCCCTAATGGCCTAAATTTATTTTTTTTTTTGTATTGCTTAATACACTATGCTACACGAGCCATGCAAATGGATCTTTCTGCACAAGAGAGATATATAATTTTTTGAAATTTTTTGTGCTTATTTTACAGTGCATCAGGAAAGTATTCACAGCGCTTCACTTTTTCCACGTTTTGTTATTTTGCAGCCTGATTCCAAAACGGATTAAATTAATTTTTTCCTCAAAATTCTACACAGAATACACCATAATGACAATGTAAAACAAAGTTTTTTTGAGATTTTTGTAAATTTATTAAAAATAAAAAACTAAGAAATCACATGTACATAAGTATTCACAGCCTTTGCTCAGTACTTTGTTGATGCACCTTTGGCAGCAATTACAGCCTCAAGTCTTTTTGAATGTGATGCCACAAGCTTGGCACACCTATCTTTGGGCAGTTTTGCCCATTCCTCTTTGCAGCACCTCTCAAACTCCATGAGCTTGGGTGGGACACATCGGTGCACAGCCATTTTCAGATCTCTCCAGAGATGTTCAATTGGATTGAAGTCTGGGCTCTGGCTGGGCCACTCAAGGACATTCACATAGTTGTCCTGAAGCCACTCCTTTGATATCTCGGCTGTGTACTTAGGGTCGTTGACCTTCTGAAAGATGAACTGTTACCCCAGTCTGAGGTCAAGAGCACTCTGGAGCAGGTTTTCATCCAGGATGTCTCTGTGCATTGCTGCATTCATCTTTCCCTCTATCCTGACTAGTTGCCCAGTTCCTGCCACTGAAAAACATCCCCACAGCATGATGCTCCCACCACCAGGCTTCACTGTAGGGATAGTATTCGTCTGGTGATGAGCGGTGCCTGGTTTCCTCCAAACATGACACCTGACATTCATGCCAAAGAGTTCAATCTTTGTCTCATCAGACCAGAAAATTTTGTTTCTCATGGTCTGAGAGTCCTTCAGGTGCCTTTTACTAAGGAGTGGCATCCTTCTGGCCACTCTACCATACAGTCCTGATTGGTGGATTGCTGCCGAGATGGCTGTCCTTCTGGAAGAATCTCTTCTCTCCACAGAGGAACGCTGGAGTTCTGACAGAGTAACCACCGGGTTCTTGGTCACCTCCCTGATTAAGGCCCTTCTTCCCCAATCGCTCAGTTTAGATGGCCAGCCAGCTCTAAGAAGAGTTCTGGTGGTTCTGAACTTCTTCCATTTACGGATGATGGAGGCCACTGTACTCATTGGGACTTCCAAAGAGCAGAAATTTTTCTGTACCGTCGCCAAATTTGTGCCTCAAGACAATCCTGTCTTGGAGGTCTACAGACAGTTCCTTTGACTTCATGCTTGGTTTGTGCTCTGACATGCACTGTCAACTGTGGGACCTTATACAGACAGGTGTGTGCCTTTCCAAATCATGTCTAATCAACTGAATTTACCACAGGTGGACTCCAGTTAAGCTGTAGAAACATCTCAAGGATGATCAGTGGAAACAGGAGGCACCTGAGCTCAATTTTGAGCTTCATGGCAAAGGCTGTGAATACTTCTGTGCATGTGTTTTCTTAGGTTTTTATTTTTAATACATTTGGAAAAATCTAAAAAAAAAATCTTTTTGACATTGTCATTATGGGGTATTTTATGGGGTATTGTGTGTAGAATTTTAAGGAAAAAATGAATTTAATCCATTTTGGAATGAAGCTGTAACATACAATGTGGAAAAAGTAAAGTGCTGTAAATACTTTCTGGATGCACTGTACATCATTATATTCATAGGGCTAGTTTCCATTGATTCCTTTCAAATGCATGTATATGAAATAATATTTTCTGTCTGAAATTTTAATGCTAACCATATCACACATACATAACACCCACAGCCCAGATAGACAAAGCGTATATGTTGTCTGAAGGTACAATGTTAGGATTACAAGTCCCAAAATGACAGTGTGTTTATCTTGCTCGAACAATCCTCAGAGTAAAGAAGAATTATTTTTTTAATGTTATCTTTATGAACACACATTCAGAGAGAAAATCCCTTCTGTGTTATAATTCAATGAGCAATAATAAGTTTTGCTTCAACATTTTGCTCATGGTGCTAATTAAGGTCAACATAGAAAAAAGAGATTCAACCAGTGACTTTTTTTTTACTCGGAAGGGGATTTCTGAGGATGAATACTTGCTGGTTTTACTGAAAAGCATTCAGATGTGACAGACGCTTAATGGCTTTTTTCACAGTCCTCACTGTTTCTAAGAGTCCCTGTTTGTGGCTGACTTTTCTTTCTTAATTAAACATTTCAGCCTTTCTTTTTGAAGAATAACAAGTTGAAACCTCACCCAATAAAAAAAAAAAAAACATGCTGCTTTTATTCCACCATTGCCTCATTTTAGAGCCAGCAGTCTTCATCTGAACAGCCACTGCACAGACAAATGGATGGCACGTTGCTTTTGGATGGGAATTACCATATCTGGTAATAAAGTAGCATGTTGACAAAATGTTCACTCTGGCATAAGCTGCAACCCAGTCATGGGGATATCCAGTCTCTAAGCGTGAGCTCAGAGAGTTTTAATCCTGGGCAAACTCAGCAAGCTCAGCAACAAGAGTGTCAGCATATAAAGCTTAGAAATATGACAATGGACAGACGTGACACAGAGACAGAATGAAGCTCTGCAAGCAAGCCCTCTGTTTTCTTCTGGAGGTGGTAGTGGGGAATGGGAAAATGCTGTATTTATTCTGTTCTGTGATACTGTTTTGATTTGTCTTTTTTTTTTTTGCTTCTCGGAACAAATGTGAGGTTTTAAGCATGTAGAGTAAAAGCTGCTGAAAGTCAAATCTTCCACGAAACCAACTAGAAAAGCACTCAGAGAGCACTTACCTCCGCCAAGGCTCCTTCTGTCTGTCATGGTGCACCTCCAAAATGTAATGGGTTTGTGTGTAGGCCTAGAGCCACCTGTGGTGAAAATTGCATCAAAGTCTCTCCATTAGTTTTGGAGTATTGTTGCTAACATATTGTGAGAAGATAAGAGCCTTGGCTGAGGTATGCATTCTCAGATCATCACCAAAATGTAATGGGTTTTTATGTAGCCCAAGAACCACCTCTCATGAAAATTTCTTCTTCTTCTTCTTTTAGATTTGATTTGTGGTTGGCAACCAGCTTACAGGTGCATTACCGCCACTGACTTGATTATCATCACTCTATATCTTTGTATAAGGAGTTCTGAACAACTCCTTATGTGTAAAAAAATTATCCGTCCTTGGACTGTGTCCTGGACCCATCCAGTAGTTTTTGTGTAATCCTGCTGCACAAACAAAGCCCTTGGTGGAGGTATGCACTTTCAGATCATCACCAAAATCAAGTCATCAGTTCCCCGTGCCATTACACACCTTTTTTTGAAAATTTCATCAAAATCCGTTCATAACTTTTTGAGTTATGTTGGTAACAGGAAAACCAACAAACTAAAGCCACTGAAAACATTACCTCCTCCCTTGGCAGAGGGAAATTATATCATTTGCAGTACATTGTGTCTTGGACCATATTTTTTTTTTTTTTAGTGCCTACTGACCTTTAAGTGCATACAACATATTAAATGATGTGCATGATTTACAAAATAAGAACTGAAATTACCTATTTGTGCTAGCTTGATCCAATAATGCTCTTTGGCTACCCCGATTAATGCCACAGTACAACATTTTATCAACGTGGGTTATGCTGCCACCTGTTATTACTCATTGCTACAGAATTCAACCACAGCACCCCAGTCATTCAGAGGTTAATGGCTGTAATGAAAGCCATAAATTGTCAAGGTGGATAGATTTCATAAAATCAACACAGTATACTGTATACACTGTACTTTGTCCACTACTGGGACTCAACAATATTTCACACATCACAGAACTTACCTGCCTGTTTATAGGTGCCATGTTTGCACAGTGCAATGACCCCAGCAGGGCATCACTTTATTAGCAGGAGGAGTGTCTGTTTATGGAATATGATTTTGGAAAAACATGCCATCCAGATTTCCAAGTGCAGTATATGCTCAAAGAATAATGTCTCAATCGTTTTGTAGTATAGAGTAATCCAGTGATATTGTACTACTAAAAAACAAAAAACAAAAAGAATGTATATCTATATAGGAAATCATCTTTGTGGGAACTCACACTGTTTAGAATATAATCATTGTTTTTTTTGTTTTTTTAAAAAAACAGCAAGATATGAATGGGGGGGGGAAATCAATGAAAATGAAAGCTGTTAAGCCTGTTTGATTTAATAAAATAGAATGTACGATACATTGAAACTTGTGCATTCAGACGATTAAAATTTTTAGTTATGATTAATCATAATATGTCCGTAGTTATCTCTTTATTATTTGCACTTATTGCATATTTTCTGTCTGTTATAATGTAAATGTAAAGCTAAACACTGAGTTCAAAATGGCCTTTGTCCATTTCGGCTCATGGAGGTTTTTTCAGGGGTTGCTGTCTGTGGCGTGCTGCATTGCTTCGGATTTCCTGAACTGTGGCGTGGGCGGAGGGCCTGAAGTATGGAAAGCCTTATCACAAAAATCAGATTATGAGACAAAATTAGCAGTTTTTACTTCCATTTAACTCATTATTACTGTGCTGTCTTTGACAACACAACTGTTACAATAGAAAAGCACTGAATGTTGTATTAGTACAGCCCAATAACAACAACTTGAAGGTAAAGCCACAAAATTCACCAATAAAGTCATAAATTTACATGAATATACTTGCAAATATTTAAGAAGAAATCATTCTGAATTATGTGGCAAAAATCACTTAAGAAATTTAAAAGAGAATATGCAAATTTAGGAAAAAAAAACATTTTTGAGGAAAAAATGTATATTACTCTTGTTCTCTTTCTCTTCTGTTTGACTGTATGAATTCCCTCTAGTTAGATTTTAACATTTTAGGATCTGTTAGCTCAGACTGAGACAAAAATTAAATTAGATTAGTGAGATCTAATCTTTCCAGAGGCCCATTACTGGCCACTGTCATCTGCTAAATAGATTAGGAATGGTGTCACAGACTGATGGAGGTGATTGGGCCGCTGTTAAAGGTTCATCTTGGGCAGCAGTGATGAACATTTAATTGCTCATGTCATCGGATTGGTAATGATTTTTGAAGCGCATGAATACTGAGCGGTGGATGAAAGGTAGCCTTGCTCCTGATGTATGAGCTCTGTGGGAGTAAAAGTCAGCGGGCGTTGAAATTACTTTCCTTTGATTATGGAGTTGGAATGTTTGGAAGTCTTTGGGCTAAGTAGAAAATCAGAGTTTGACAAATGGATGGACACTCAGAGATTCATCAAGTGTGGCTTGATGCACTTCAATAAATGCTTCCATTTACTTTAGGTTATTTCGACTCACATTTGAGATATTTAGAGAAATGCATGACTCACCAATGAATTAATGAGTTGGAAAGAAAATACAGTCTTTATCCTTACATCATAACATCAGTCTCCTTATACAGTGGGGCAAAAAAGTATTTAGTCCGCCACCAATTGTGCAAGTTCTCCCACTTAAAAGATGAGAGAGGTCTCCAATTTTCATCATAGGTATACCTCAACTATGAGAGACAAAATGAGAAAAAAAAAAAAATCCAGAAAATCACATTGTCTGATTTTTAAAGAATTTATTTGCAAATTATGGTGGAAAATAAGTATTTGGTCAATAACAAAAGTTCATCTCAATACTTTGTTATATACCCTTTGTTGGCAATGACAGAGGTCAAAAGTTTTCTGTGGTTTTCACACACTGTTGCTGGTATTTTGATCCATTCCTCCATGAAGATCTCCTCTAGAGCAGTGATGTGTTGGGGCTGTCGCTGGGCAACACGGACTTTCAACTCCCTCCAAAGATTTTCTATGGGGTTGAGATCTGGAGACTGGCTAGGCCACTCCAGGACCTTGAAATGCTTCTTAAGAAGCCAATCCTTCGTTGCCCGGGCGGTGTGTTTGGGATCATTTTCATGCTGAAAGACCCAGCCACGTTTCATCTTCAGTGCCCTTGCTGATGGAAGGAGGTTTTCACTCAAAATCTCACAATACATGGCCCCATTCATTCTTTCCTTTACACGGATCAATCATCCTGGTCTCTTTGCAGAAAAACAGCCCCAAAGCATGATGTTTCCACCCCCATGCTTCACAGTAGGTATGATGTTCTTTGGATGCAACTCAGCATTCTTTCTCCTCCAAACACGACAAGTTGAGTTTTTACCAAAAAGTTCTATCTTGGTTTCATCTGATCATATGACATTCTCCCAGTCCTCTTCTGGATCATCCAAATGCTCTCTAGCAAACTTCAGACGGGCCTGGACATGTACTGACTTAAGCAGGGGGACACGTCTGGCACTGCAGTATTTGAGTCCCTGGCAGCGTAGTGTGTTACTGATGGTAGCCTTTGTTACTTTGGTCCCAGCTCCCTGCAGGTCATTCACTAGGTCCCCCCGTGTGGTTCTGGGATTTTTGCTCACCGTTCTCGTGATCATTTTGACCCCACGGGGTGAGATCTTGCGTGGAGCCCCAGATCAAGGGAGATTATCAGTGGTCTTGTATGTCTTCCATTTTCTAATAATTGCTCCCACAGTTGATTTCTTCACACCAAGCTGCTTACCTATTGCAGATTCAGTCTTCCCAGCCTGGTGCAGGTCTACAATTTTGTTTCTGGTGTCCTTTGACAGCTCTTTGGTCTTGGCCATAGTGGAGTTTGGAGTCTGACTGTTTGATGTTGTGGACAGGTGTCTTTTATACTGATAATGAGTTCAAACAGGTGCCATTAATGCAGGTAACGAGTGGAGGACAGAGGAGCCTCTTAAATAAGTTGTTACAGGTCTGTGAGAGCCAGAAATCTTGCTTGTTTGTAGGTGACCAAATACTTATTTTCCACCATAATTTGCAAATAAATTCTTTAAAAATCAGACAATGTGATTTTCTGGATTTTTTTTTCTCATTTTGTCTCTCATAGTTGAGGTATACCTATGATGAAAGTTGGAGACCTCTCTCATCTTTTAAGTGGGAGAACTTGCACAATTGGTGACGGACTAAATACTTTTTTTTCCCACTGTAACTCATGTGTGCATCATGTGCCATTACTGCATATAGGGCTTTTTTCCCTTAAAATATTTACCCAACTTTACAGCTACTGTATGTGGGAAGCAGAAAGAACTATATTTACTTTAATTCATATCCTTCATGCTCCAAGTGATTCATGCTCATTTAGCAGGGATAAAGTTTGTGAATGAGCAGAGACTAAATGCTACCAGCTGGTGATTCATTACTGAATTTTAATGAGCTGCTGTCAATTTCGACCCAAACTTTCGTTACAGAACTGCTTGCTGTGCATCATAAAAAAAATGATTGTTTAGATGGTGAAGAGTAAAGTGTTTATAGGAGAAATGCTTAATAGAGAATTTCTTCCGGTTCCGGCGCCACACGAGTTGGCTGCCTTTTGCAACTGCCCTTTTTTTTTTCTTCTTTTCTTCTTTTATCTTCCTTCTTCTTTCTACACCTTTCACTCTATATATATCACGGACACACAGATCGCCCCAAAGGTCTCCCGAGTCGGCGGACAGAGCCTCTGTTTACAGCAGGAGACAATACAGCAGGGAAGAGCTAGCTAGCACTCAACCGCCACCCGGTGCTAACGGAGAAACTCGACATACCGGGGAACTGAAGCGAAAACGATGCGGGTGCCGGGCTGGAGTTTAGGCGGCGTGCAAGAAATATAAGACAGAATAATAAAGAACGATGGCAAGAACCAAGCAGACTGCCCGTAAATCTACTGGAGAAAAAGCCCCCAGGAAGCAGCTGGCCACCAAGGCTGCTCGGAAAAGCGCTCCGGCCACCGGCGGAGTGAAGAAGCCTCACCGTTACAGGCCCGGTACCGTGGCTCTGAGAGAGATCCGTCGCTACCAGAAATCCACGGAGCTGCTCATCCATAAGCTGCCCTTCCAGCGCCTGGTGAGGGAGATCGCTCAGGACTTCAAGACCGACCTGCGCTTCCAGAGCTCCGCCGTCATGGCTCTGCAGGAGGCCAGCGAGGCCTACCTGGTGGGTCTCTTTGAGGACACCAACCTGTGCGCCATCCACGACAAGAGGGTCACCATCATGCCCAAAGACATCCAGCTGGCCCGCCGCATCCGCGGAGAGAGAGCTTAGACCTTCTACTGCACATCCACCAACCACAATGCTCCGCACTGTGTGTCTATATACAGTGGGGCAAAAAAGTATTTAGTCAGCCACCAATTGTGCAAGTTCTCCCACTTAAAAGATGAGAGATGTCTCCAATTTTCATCATAGGTATACCTCAACTATGAGAGACAAAATGAGGAAAAAAATCCAGAAAATCACAGTGAAGGATTTTTAATGAATTAATTGATAAATTCCTTGGTAAAATAAGTATTTGGTCACCTACAAACAAGCAAGATTTCTAGCTCTCACAGACCTGTAACTTCTTCTTTGAGAGGCTCCTCTGTCCTCCACTCATTACCTGTATTAATGGCACCTGTTTGAACTCAGTATAAAAGACACCTGTCCACAACCTCAAACAGTCAGACTCCAAACTCCACTATGGCCAAGACCAAAGAGCTGTCAAAGGACACCAGAAACAAAATTGTAGACCTGCACCAGGCTGGGAAGACTGAATCTGCAATAGGTAAACAGCTTGGTGTGAAGAAATCAACTGTGGGAGCAATTATTAGAAAATGGAAGACATACAAGACCACTGATAATCTCCCTCAATCTGGGGCTCCACGCAAGATCTCACCCCGTGAGGTCAAAATGATCACGAGAACGGTGAGCAAAAATCCCAGAACCACACAGAGGGAACTAGTGAATGACCTGCAGAGAGCTGGGACCAAAGTAACAAAGGCTACCATCAATAACACACGACGCCACCAGGGACTCAAAATCCTGCAGTGCCAGACGTGTCCCCCTGCTTAAGTCAGTACATGTCCAGGCCCGTCTGAAGTTTGCTAGAGAGCATTTGGATGATCCAAAAGAGGATTGGGAGAATGTCATATGGTCAGATGAAACCAAAATAGAACTTCTCGGTAAAAACTCAACTTGTCGTGTGTGGAGGAGAAAGAACACTATACCTACTGTGAAGCATGGGGGTGGAAACATCATACTTTGGGGCTGTTTTTCTGCAAAGGGACCAGGACGACTGATCCGTGTAAAGAATGAATGGGGCCATGTATCATGAGATTTTGAGTGAAAACCTCTTTCCATCAGCAAGGGCATTGAAGATGAAACGTGGCTGGGTCCTTCAGCATGACAGTGATCCCAAACACACCGTCCGGGCAACTAAGGAGTGGCTTCGTAAGAAGCATTTCAAGGTCCTGGAGTGGCCTAGCCAGTCTCCAGATCTCAACCTCATAGAAAATCTTTGGAGGGAGTTGAAAGTCCGTGTTGCCCAGCGACAGCCCCAAAACATCACTGCTCTAGAGGAGATCTGCATGGAGGAATGGGCCAAAATACCAGCAACAGTGTGGGAAAACCTTGTGAAGACTTGCAGAAAACGTTTGACCTCTGTCATTGCCAACAAAGGGTATATAACAAAGTGTTGAGATGAACTTTTGTTATTGACCAAATACTTATTTTACCGAGGAATTTACCAATTAATTCATTAAAAATCCTTCAATGTGATTTGCTGGATTTTTTTTTCTCATTTTGTCTCTCATAGTTGAGGTATACCTATGATGAAAATTGGAGACCTCTCTCATCTTTTAAGTGGGAGAACTTGCACAATTGGTGGCTGACTAAATACTTTTTTCCCCACTGTATATATATATTTATAGTAATATGCACATATGTATACTAGCTGCTATTGTTTTTTCTTGCCTTCTGATTGTTGCTCTGAGTGTTGCTATCCCTGTGCTGTTGCAATCCTGGAATTTCCCCATTGTGGGACTAATAAAGCCTTATCTTATCTTATCTTATTAATTCTTTCCAAAAAAGAGTGTTTAAGACCAAGGCTTAAATATTAAAATGACCATGACCATCATAAATGACTGCGCAGAACATTTTTACCAGCAGGAATTACACTTTGTAGTTACAGTACTTTGCAAAAGCCTTGAATCACTCTTCATTTCTTTGGTCGATTGCTCCTTTTTCACTCATTTTTAGTCCAGTCCCTGCACCTGACCACTGTCCCCCTTCTTCAAAATATTTGAGGTAACTGGACAAGTGGAGAATAAAAGAAGCAGCAGGCCTAAAACTATCTACAGCAGATGAACAGGTTCTAAAAGTCATGTTCTTAGGAAATATGAAAAACATCCAAAGACCTGATACAAGATGTAAGAGAAGCATCTGGCCCTACAGTTGATTAATTTACTGTTTGCTAAAATATAATCAAAAATGGTCTCAGGGGAAGGGTGGCTGTCAAAAAGAAGAGAAAAGGCTGAGGTGTGCCAAATTACACAAGAACTGGGCTGAAAATCAATGACAACTGGTCTTTGTGGAGACTGGATGAAAAACATTGATGGATAAATATTTGAAGAGTAAAGATTAAGACTCTGAATTGGGCCCTCAACAAATTTCTAACCCAGATGAAGGGTCAAGCAGTTGTCAAAAGAAAGCAACAAAAAGAAAAATCCCACTGCACCAAGCCATTATGCTTGGTGTGCAGGTTAAAGCTATACAACAATGCCATGACCCCATGCAAGCTGAACGTTATCCCTGAACAAAACCCTCATCACTTTAAGATAAGAACATGGTCTATTTTGTGAATCTCGGTGAGCACACAGAGAGACAGGTACCTTTAATGAGAAAAACCTGGGCTTTTCAAGCCTGACTATATATATATATATATATATATATATATATATATATATATATATATATATATATATATATATATATATATAGCCTACTATAAAAACAAAAAAATGAGAGAGACAGAGCTGTGGAGGAAGAGCTTTGTTTATGACTTTCTTCAGTTCCTGCCAGGATATCAGCTTTGTGTTTATCTAAACATTGAGTGAGTATAAACTCATTACAGAACTAAATTTTCATGACATACAGGTATGCTGTAACAGGCTACAATGTGTCATTTTGTAACATTTTTGGCTGGTAGGGTGCCGTGAGATTAAAAAGGGGTCCTTGGCTCAAAAAAATGTTTTGAAAAACACTGAGCTAGGGCAGTGTTTTTCCACCAGGGTTCCCTGGAACATTCTGGTTTCTGTGGAAAATTTTCTAATGTCACTTCGTAATTGGTCCAAAAAAACTGAAAATAATTTACCATCGGTGCCTATAGAATCCAGGCACAACAACAGCAGATTATTCTCAATTTTTTGGACCAATTAAGAAGTGAAATTAGGAAGTTTCCCTCAGAAACCTAAATGCCCCAGGGAACCCTAGTTGATAAACCCTGAGCTAGAGAACTCATTGGTTTATCTGTTGAATATTCCCTCTTTCTAATGTCAGGAGCAATCATTCACACAAATCTAAAAGCAGAAACGTCTTGCTAAATTATTTAATCAGAATAAACCTATTTTTAAATCAATCTGTGTGTCGATCTACATGCCCAGGTAAAATGTTTTGTTTCTGTGTTTATCCTGTTTTTTTGTCTTAGCAGAGGCTAACAGGTTAGAAGCCAGTGACATTACTGTGCTGTGTATGTGTCTAGTTATGGATCCTGCATTATTAAATAGGGAGGTTCTGCACAGTCAACAGAATGAGGATGCAAAATAAATTATCTGATAGAAACACAAAGTCATCATAAATGTTGGTTGCATGCCCTAAAGGTTTCTAACAAAGGCAGTCATTTAAGTTTAATGGCATCCACATTGTATTGGAGATATTATGTAACCTCCAGTTGGCACATTTGCTTTAATGGATGGTGGGAAACCTGCACATTGTAGCATATTTCTGCTCTGCTACATACTCGGTGGGGGGGGGGAGTGAAATATTTTCTGTGTGAAGAGAATGAAACAGAAGACAGACCCATCACAGCACATACGTATGGATGTTGCATATGTTGCATATGGAGAATAAATGTGTGCTTCTGGAGAATCCTACCTTCACACTTCACATACAGTATTATGACTATCAAAAAGAGGATGGTCAAGAAAGTTCAGTGAGTGATGTACATTGAATCTTTTACTGTCGAATGCAAGCACTCCCCTGACTGAGCTTATAGAAAACTATCCATTAATCATCTGAAAGACTGAAAGCAAGGTCCCTTAATAGGAGTGTCTGGCTCTAATGTGCAGTAAAAGATTGCAATAAAAATTGTGGTTATATATACATTGTTATGAGTTATCACCTAAAGTTCTGGAAGCTTCACAAGGAAATTTTCAGTGTTTGTTGCAAAAAGAAGAGATATAACACATTGTCATTGCATGAAGAATAACCCTATGCTATTAATTGCCCACACAAGCAGTAGTTGGGCCATGAGTGGGATTTATACAGTGGTGTGAAAAAGTGTTTGCCCCCTTCCTGATTTCTCATTTTTTTGTATGTTTGTCACACTTAAATGTTTCAGATCATCAAACTAATTTAAATATTAGACAAAGATAACACAAGTAAACACAAAATGCAGTTTTTAAATGAAGGTGTTTATTATTAAGGGGAAAAAAAATCCAAACCTACATGGCCCTGTGTGAAAAAGTGACCCCCCCCACCAGTTAAAACATAAATTAACTGTGGTTTATCACATCTTTGAAAAGCTGAGTTCAGTTTCTCTAGCCACACCCAGGCCTGATTACTGCCACACCTGTTCTCAATCAAGACATCACTTAAATAGGACCTGCCTGACAAAATGAAGTAGACCAAAAGATCCTTAAAAGCTCGACATCATGCTGCAATCCAAAGAAATTCAAGAGCAAATGAGAAACAAAGTAATTGAGATCTATCAGTCTGGAAAAGGTTATAAAGCCATTTCTAAAGCTTTGGGACTCCAGCGAACCACAGTGAGAGCCATTATCCACAAATGGCGAAAACATGGAACAGTGGTGAACCTTCCCAGGAGTGGCCAGCCGACCAAAATTACCTCAAGAGTATAGCAACGACTCATCCAAGAGGTCACAAAAGACCCCACAACAACATCCAAAGAACTGCAGGCCTCACTCCAGACTCCACTATAAGAAAGAGACTGGGCAAAAATGGCCTGCATGGCAGAGTTCCAAGATGAAAACCACTGCTGAGCAAAAAGAACATAAAGGCTCGTCTCAGTTTTGCTAGAAAACATCTTGATGGTCCCCAAGACTTTTGGGAAAATACTCTGTGGACTGACAAGATAAAAGTTGAACTTTTTGGAAGGTGTGTGTCCCATTCGTCGGCCTCCGTCGGTCTATGATGACCATGGAAGAGAATCCTAAACGTCTAGTCTGCTGGAACAGCACCGCCTGTGGCTGAACAGGCCGATGCGCGAATGACAGTCCCTGTCACACAGGTCGCACTTGTGGGTGGTCTCCGTGCTGCTGGGTCTGTGGCGGTTCTTCCTGCGGGTCCATTTTTCATCTGCTGCAGCAGTCAGTCTCTCTTCACCCGCCTTGAGCTGTCTGGTCAGGGTGCCTCTCCATTTGGAGCGGTCCGTTGCAAGGTCCTCCCAGCGCTCTGTGTTGATATCCAGGGCCTTCATGTCTCTCTTGCAGACGTCTCTAAAGCGCAGCTGTGGGCGGCCAACATCTCTCCTGCCAGTTGCCAGTTCTCCATAGAGGACGTCTTTGGGGATTCTGCCATCCTCCATACGGTGAACGTGGCCTAGCCAGCGGAGCCTGCGCTGCCTGAGTAGAGTGAACATGGAGGGAAGGCCGGCGCGGGACAGAACTTCTGTGTTGGGCGCTTTGTCCTGCCAGGATATGTCCAGGATGTGGCGAATGCAGCGCAAGTGGAAGGAGTTCAGTCTCTTTTCCTGCCGGGCGTATGTTGTCCACGTCTCACTCCCACAGAGCAGTGTGCTGATGACGCAGGCGTTGTACACTGCCATTTTCGTCTTGACAGAGAGTTTGGGATTCTCCCACACTCGTGTGGTGAGGCGAGCGAGTGTGAAGGCTGATTTTCCAATCCTCTTGTTGATCTCTGTATCAAGGGAGAGGTTGTTGCTGATCGTGGACCCCAGGTACGTGAACTGATTCACGACCTCCAGCTTGTAGTCATCAATGGTGATGGTTGGTGGTGCTTCCGTGCCTTGCGCCAAGACGTTAGTCTTCTTCAGGCTGATGGTAAGCCCGAAGTCCTTGCATGCCTGGGAGAAGCGGTCCATCAGGGTCTGAAGCTCCTGCTGTGTGTGGGTTGCGACTGCAGCGTCGTCTGCGAACAGCATGTCTCTGATTAGAGCCTCGCGTACTTTGGTTCTGGCTTTCAGGCGGGCGAGGTTGAAAAGCCTGCCGTCAGATCGTGTGTGCAGGTAGATTCCCTCTGTTGCTGTGCTGAAGGCATGCCTCAGGAGCATAGCAAAGAAAATCCCAAAGAGGGTTGGCGCAAGTACACAGCCCTGTTTCACTCCGCTGCGTATGTTGAATGGCTCTGAGACGTTGCCATCGTGCTGCACTATCCCCTGCATGTTGGTGTGAAACGATTCGATGAGGCTTTGTAACTTTGGTGGGCATCCTATCTTTGGCAGGATCTTGAAAAGGAACTGTCATTTTCCGTGTTTTGTCTACGCCAAAGGCGAAGCTGGAGTGTCCTCTCCAGTGATCCGGTGTTCTACCTTCCGGCGTTGGGCGTTGGTAGGATTCAAGCCTGGGCAGGAAGATATGGAGGACAAGATGTTGCCCATGCAGCATGTCCCCCCTCTCCACGTCACTGATGAATCCAAAGGAACAGCAGGGCTGCTACAGTTTGGCACCAGCGCCGTTGCAGGAGCTGCCAGAACGATGTTGAGCACAACATAGGTGTACATCCGGCATAAAAGTAACAGCATTTCAGAAAAGGAACATCATACCAACAGTAAAATATGGTGGTGGTAGTGTGATGGTCTGGGACTGTTTTGCTGCTTCAGGACCTGGAAGACTTGCTGTGGTAAATGGAACCATGAATTCTGCTGTCTACTAAAATATCCTGAAGGAGAATGCCCAGCCATCTGTTCATGACCTCAAGCTGAAGTGCACTTGGGTTCTGCAGCAGGACAATGACCCAAAACACAGCAGCAAGTCCACCTCTGAATGGCTTAAGAAAAACAAAATGAAGACTTTGGAGTGGTCTAGTCAAAGTCCTGACCTGAATCTGATTGAGATGCTATGGCATGACCTTAAAAAGGCAGTTCATGCTCAAAAACCCTCCAGTGTGGCTGAATTACAACAATTCTGCAAAGAGGAGTGGGACAAAATTCCTCCACAGCACTGTAAAAGACTCATTGCTAGTTATCACAAACAATTGATTGCAGTTGTTGCTGCTAAGGGTGGCCCAACCAGTTATTAGGTTTAGGGGCAATCACTTTTTCATACATGACCATGTAGATTTGGATTTTTTTCCCCCCTTAATAATAAACACCTTCATTTAAAAACTGCATTTTGTGTTTACTTGTGTTATCTTTGTCTAATATTTAAATTTGCTTGAAGATCTGAAACATTTAAGTGTGACAAACATGCAAAAAAAATAAGAAATCAGGAATGGGGCAAACACTTTTTCACACCACTGTACATCCATCTGTCTGTGAGTTTGTCTGTTTTCTGGTCTCAAAAACATGAATGATGTCAGATATCAATACCAAACTGAATCGAGTGCAGTCATGCCATCAATTTTTAAGTCAAAGCCACTTTGTGCCTTTTACTTTTATAAGCTAATGAGTGGTGCTAATATTAAAATATATTAACAATACTTTTATATTTTCAGTCTGTTCACAGTTCTCAAGAGGAGTATACGCCATTTTTGGATTCTACGACAAGAAGTCTGTAAACACCATCACATCCTTTTGTGGGACACTTCACGTCTCCTTCATAACACCCAGCTTCCCTCTGGATGGAAATCAGCAGTTCATCATCCAGATGCGTCCGGATATCAAGGGGCCCCTCCTTAGTCTCATCGAATACTACAAGTGGGACAAGTTTGCATACCTGTACGATAGTGACAGAGGTAAGGCTAAGTCTAGTACACCTAACGACTGCAAAAAAATTGATTGTTCCTAGTTAATGACACGCTCTGGTGGATATAAATTCCCTGTAAAAACAAATTTACATTGTCTAAAATGGTATCTTATGCGCTTTTTTTCTACAACAAAAAAAGGTTCATTGTCTTGTGGTTTCGTGTCACAATCTTTTCACTTTTCCTCCTCCTTAAAACGCCAGTATCTGTGAATAGGTCCATCCACATCCCACAAGGCTGATAGCAACTAGCACTACATTAAACAGAATAAATCCTGTGATAAAAAGACTTAACAGTTGAAGGACATGCCCAGTTGTATGCATGGTGGTCCAGGATAAAGACTGAAACTGCATCAGTCAAAGCATCTTAATGGTAAACTGGTCAAGTTTTCAAAGCAGCTGTCCAAAAATGCTAACTGGCCCTGGAGGCTAACTTCAGTTAGACCAGAGTCCTGATTGGCTCAACACTATGGGCCTGATATAGTTACATTCAGTGGCGGTGGGTGATAAAATATTTGGGGGGACGCACTTGGATGTGATGGGTGAAATTATCTAAGGACCCTCACAGACCAAAGCAAAACACACAAATATAAAATCATATTCTTCGAATGGTTCCCCCTGAAGCAATGTGGCGCTGACCAGGTGGTCTGAAAATGGGAAGCGTTCCCTGGTGTGTCCTAGAATGGTATCACAGACCTACGGGGACAGGAAGATTTTTTAAAAATCATGCTGAGAAAAAAAATAGCCAAATTTATAGAACTGCTGGCAACAGCAAAGCTTTTAAAAGGGAAAGTTATTCTCTTAAATAAAAAAATGTCATTTAATTAAAAAGTTATTTCAAGAGCCTTCGCCTGGATCAAATGTCAAAATGTGAATACTATTGATTAAGACTAGCCAATAAAATCTCCTGCATGTTATGTCTGTAAATGATGATCGGAGTCAGAGTTATGCCATGCAGCAAACTGACTCTTTATTGAAGAACACAGAACTATATCCACTCTGGTCGTAGCCCACCTGATGTCACGCCCAGGGCGGGTATAGCAAGACACACACTACACACTCACTACACATCATTCCCCCCCCCTTACAAAAGTGTAAAACACATACACACAATTCAAACCCTCCCCAATTTAGGACCTGAATCATGCACTAAGGGAAATAGCAGGGAAACAGTGAACTAGAATAGCCTAACACATTCACCCAAAAAAACTAAAATCAACATTTTTTTTATTTATACTAAATACACAAAATAATCCCCAAATAACACACATTCATTCACATGCACCATCTGAACATATTTACAGCAAGGTCATTTATGTTGCTCCAATGTCCATGGGCAGCCAAAGGTAAAACCGGCTCAGAGGCCAAGGGCAGCCCCACGGCATGCGCGCCCCTGGCAGTCGTCTGCCCCCGGGATCGAAACCGACCTCCCCGGCGAGAATGTCCCTTCTCCTCACCCTCGGCCGCTTCTCTCATCTGGACCCGCAGTGCTGCTGCCCGGCACGCTGTCCCTCTGTGCCTGTTCGTCCGCTTCCGACTGCCTTCGGAACCGCTGCAGCTGCTGCCGCTGTAGCCCCAAGCACTCCGGCCCCTTGTGGCTGAACTCCGGGGAAAACAAATGCTCGCTCGTCAATGTCACTCCTCGACTCGAGCACCTCGCCGTAAGGCCCAGCACCCTCGTCCAAGGTGCTTTGAGCCCCGGCACTGAGGTCCTGCCCAACCTCCATGGCTCCTGGCACCTCCTCTCAGTTGTCCAAGGTGCTCCGCTGTGCTGTCTCTGTGTCCGGCTGTCGCTGCTGCTTCCCGGGACTTTCAGCATCACCCTCGTTGGTGTCACTCGTTGACATAGGCGCCTCGTTGCTGCACACTGCTTCAACTCCCACGTGCTGAGCTCCTCGGCTGGCTTGCCATCTTCGGTGACCAGGGGCTCCCCCACTCGTGGCCCCGGTCCTACCTCGAAGTCTAGCTGGTAGCTGGTAGCTTGGTTTTGTCGTGCACCTAGCTTTGTGGCTAACTTCCCCATAGACACTGACTGAGCTGCTAGCTTTCCCAAGCTAGCTAGCTTAGATCCTTTTGGCACCAACTGCTCCATTACCCACAGCTTCGTGGTCCTCATATGTTCAGCAAAATATTCGTCCGGCCGCCCGATAGCATCCGCATAAGACTCCATTTCTCCCAACATACAAATAATTCTCCGACCTTCTTTGCCAAGATGGTGGGCCAGAAGTGCTTGTCTTCGTACTCCATCGAGCCTACTTAAGCCCAGCGAAGCGATGTAACCCTCGAACATGGCCAGCCAGTTGGGCCACAGGAACGCTGGCTCTCCTGGATATTCCAGAAATGGTAATAATGTTGGAGGTATCCCATACGTCCCCATAGTTTCTCCTCATCGCCAAAATGTTATGTCTGTAAATGATGGTTGGAGTCAGAGTTATGCCATGCAGCAAACTGACTCTTTATTGAAGAACACAGAACTATATACACTCTGGCCATAGACCGCCAGACGTCACACCCAGGGCGGGTACAGCAAGACACACACTACACACTCACTACACATCACTGCGCATGTCGTTTTGGTTTATATTGAAGAAGTATGATTTCTGAATTCAAGATAAACATTTTTAAACATAGATAGATAGATAATTCAAAATAAACATTTTTAAACATAGATAGGTAGATAATTCAAAATAAACATTTTTAAACATAGATAGATAGATAGATAGATAGATAGATAGATAGATAGATAGATAGATAGATAGATAGATGTACTTTATTGATCCCAAACTGGGACATTACAAAAATAAAAATACTGCATCTATTGCACTCATAACACAGAGAAGCCTCTTCTTTAACTTTTATTATTATTTTCTGTAGTTTTAAATTCCTTAGATCAGCTCGTGATCTTCAGTTTGAATTTTAGATTCACAATTCTAGCCATTTTTTCTTAACTTTTCTTAACTTTCTACAACACAAACTCACCTCTAGAAGCTCCTTGTATAAGTCCTCCCACGATCTTTGGTCTGTTGCTGGATGATTAAATCTGGACGATTGGTTCCAAACTCCTTTATCCTCTTTTTTCTGCATCAAAATGGTGTTTATTTTTAATGAAACTAGCCACTCCGCTAGCGGCTCCGTGTTTCCTGCCAAGTGGGAGGGATCTGATGACTGTCGGATTTTGCTCCTAACGATTGGCTTCAAGGCACCCAGATATGCATCCCAGGATTGAGTTTTGGATGCCCAACCAAAAGCTGCTCCTGCTCACATGGGGAGAAAGTTTGCTGGCTTCAAGGATGATAAATGAGACCAGCAACCCTAACCAGGAAGTGGTCTGTAATGCAAGACTTTATTGAAATGTTATTTAACATGGCTGCTGCTACAGAAGCTTACATATCAACTACAGACGGACATGCTATGTCTCTCACTTCTTTTGCATCACACAATTGATTTATTTTGGAAATATTTTTTATCTCTGAATATTTTAAGGGGGCAGCGCACTTGTGCCCTCTATTGATGCACTGTCTGTGCTTACATTGCTACAAACGCTCATCTAAACTTGCCTTTTTTCAGGGGGCAGGGCTTAACTGAAATTTCACAGCAAAAATACAGACATGACGCATTTGAATGATTTTGTTCTTTTAAGTCATAAAAAACATGTTACAGACATGTCAACAAGACAAGAAACCTTGATTTTTGGTGGAGTGTCACTTTGAGATGCTTTAGCAAACTGACAGGTCTAAACACATGTTGGTCTACTTAGTTCCTACTTGTTAACTGTCTTCAGCAGGAGTGAGTTTAAAATTACCATAGATCAAGAAAATTTAAATAAAGGAATTATTATCATTCCAGCAAAGCCAAAATGAGCCAATGCTCTTAAGCAACTACTACTCCTAGGCAATTGCCTTGATGCTCACCAAACTGACTACCAATGATCCTCAGGTGGGTCTACATCCAGGTTGTGCTCAAGGCCAAGGCCAAGGTCAAAAGTCAGGAGATCTGGGCACTTACTGTAGATGATTTCAGAAAAATCACTATTGCTCCTAGGCTATTGCCTTGATGCTCACCAAATTTGCTCACAATGATCTTCAGGTGGGTCTGGGTTAAGGTTGGGCTCAAGATCAAGGCCACTATCAAAAGTCAGGAGATCTGGGCACTTGTGATTTCATGAAAAACGTTTCTTGTCCTATTCCACTGACCTTGACCTTAAGCACATCCTAGATGGGTCTGTGTCTAGGCTGTGCTTAAGGACAAGCTCAACAGTCGAAACATGTAAAGAAGGTAAAAACATCTCCTTTCTATTTTTGTCTTTAATAAGAACAAAAGGTAAATAATAAATAATTAAAAGAAGACAAAATGAACCTACTTGAGCTACAAGGTCAACAGTCAGGAGATCTGAGCACTTGATGTATCAGTTATGAAAATTAACATCTGATAGAATAAAAGGTTTTGCTCTAACCATTAATCTTCTCATAAACAGCATTGCATATACCAGTGACAAAAAAGTGCAGCCTTTACACTATATTGAGGTAATACAGTGATTCTGTATTTGGTAGTGCTTTGCTGACATGTTTTAGGTCCACTTGTCCCCTTAGCAGGGAAATGTCTCTACCAATCGACACAACACTGTTCTGAGTGATAACCTTTACCCTCTGATGAACATTTTTATCCAGCTGTGAGCAACTAGCACAACACAGGTGGAGGTAGGTAAAGGGCATCTTGGCTCATGACTAACAGCTTGTCACATACAATCAACTCCAGCACCTCCTGTGTTTGAGATCCTGCTTAACGTAACATCAAAGTAAGTTACAGAGAAGGCAGTCAGGGTCATTACAGAAGTACAGTAGAGATAATATGACCTGCAGTTGCAGAGTCGGGCGTTCGTTCTACACATATGCGTGATTTGTTTGAAAATGATGCTCTATTCAATAAAAATTATTTTCTGAATATGCATGAATGCATGAATATGCAGACATAGTATCCCAAAACAGTTTTACATTCTAGCAATCAAGAGTCAAGGTTAGAAGATGGTGAAAAAAAAATCTAAGTAGGGTTGGGCGATTTGACCTTAAATCACCTTCGTGGTTAATTGAGTTTTTCATGTTGGTTTCTTTTTTGTTTGTTTGTTTTCCTTCTTTCTTCTTCTCCCTTATAGTTCACTGACAAGTCTCATAATTAAGCCAT
Organism: Pholidichthys leucotaenia; assembly: GCA_020510985.1. Classification (NCBI taxonomy): domain Eukaryota; kingdom Metazoa; phylum Chordata; class Actinopteri; order Cichliformes; family Pholidichthyidae; genus Pholidichthys; species Pholidichthys leucotaenia. Next base: position 342,881,396 of record CM035840.1, read on the forward strand.
ATTTCATGAGAAGGCATGTGGTATCAATGAATATATCATTGCAGAGATTAGGTAGTACAGTAAATGAGCATAATATAATAAAGAATAACCTTTTTTTATTTCACATACACTAAACCCAATTAAATATTGTCCAGTGCAGAAGTCAGTATTTATATACATACAGTCATGTGAAAAAAATAGGATACCCCATTAAATATTCAGTTCTTTATTAAGAAATGTTCACATATCTATGTCTAACCTTGTTTTTGTTTTTAATCGCATTTTTTTTTAACATTTATTTTAGCCATTTTTAGTGAGAATGAATGTGGGGGTGTCCAAAAAAGATGGGAGGTGTCCTATTTTATTCCTCACTATTTGTTTAGAATTATATTTTACAGAAAATTTGTAAAAAAAAGTCTTTAATTCATTTTTAATTGTTTAGTTGTATTACATGAATCTCCCAGTATTTGAAACACTGATATTAAATATCCATATGTCCAAACATGTTAAAAACACACAGGCTTTTACAGGGTATCCTAATTTGTTCACATGACTGTACCTCTTGAGGTTTTGTTGGTTACATGACTCATGCTGGTGGCTAGTTAGTGGGTGTTAACTGCATTGAGGGAGTCCTTGGTTATGTTATCACCAGATATGAATGAATGAATCCTTATTTCAGATAGATTACAAGTAAAGATTAAAAGAAAGGAACAGAATGATGTAACAAAGGGGGAAAAAATCTTACAAGGTCAAATTAAACAATATCTCCTCTGATTATACAGTTCAACATAAGTTATCCGAACTGGGTGATGGCTGAAGCCACAGCTTATATTGCCCACCCATATTCCATCCAAGAATTCAAAAGAAAAACAAAACAAGAGCGATTACAATTCAGAACAAAGCTAAGACAAAATGTGACAAAAACAAAACAAAAAACAACCAACTAAGCAACAGCACAACACAGACTGAATATGATCATTCTTATGTGATTTTACATGTCATCTTGTATATTGTATATGTTTGGAGTATTTCTTCCTTTAGTTTTTGTTTAAATTGTCCAAGCGTTGTACATGATTTTAATTCAGGTCCAAAAGCATTCCACAGTCTGACTCCTTGCACTGAAACACAGTGCTGCTTGGTGGTAGTTCTCACTGAAGGTTTTTGAAATTTACATGTTCCTCTGAAATGATATCGTTTCTCCCTTATTTGGAACAACTTTTGGATATTTGCGGGCAGTGATAGATTCTTCACTTTAAACATTATTACTGCAGTTTTAAAGTCAACCAGATCTTTCAACTTGAGAGCTTTTAATTTAAGAAAAAGTGGGTTTGTTGGTTCCCTGTAAGCAGCTTTATTTATTATTCTAATAGCTCTCTTCTGAAGCATAAAGATTGGATATATGTTTGTTTTATATGTATTTCCCCATACTTCAGTACAATATGTCATGTATGGGCGTATATGGGAGTATTTTTTCCGGTTCCGGTTCCGCCGGACCGGTGGCACCACACGAGTTGGCTGCCCGTTGCAACAGCCTTTTTTTTATCTTCCTTCTTCTTTCTACACCTTTCACTCTATATATACACTACCGTTCAAAAGTTTGGGGTCACTTAGAAATTTCCTTATTTTTGAAATAAAAACACTTTTTTTCAATGAAGATAACTTTAAACTAATCAGAAATACACTCTATACATTGCTAATGTGTTAAATGACTATTCTAGCTGCAAGTGTCTGGTTTTTGGTGCAATATCTAGATAGGTGTATAGAGGCCCATTTCCAGCAACTATCACTCCAGTGTCCTAATGGTACAATGTGTTTGCTCATTTCGTCAGAAGGCTAATGGATGATTAGAAAACCCTTGTGCAATCATGTTAGGTCTGCAATGCTGTAATTGCTGCAAATGGAGGATTCTTTGACGAAAGCAAAGCTTGAAGGAAAAAATTATTATTTCAAATACAAATCATTATTTCTAACCTTGTCAATGTCTTGACTATATTTTCTATTCATTTTACAACTCATGGTGGTAAATAAGTGTGACTTTTCATGGAAAACACAAAATAATTGTCTGGGTGACCCCAAACTTTTGAACGGTAGTGTATATCACGGACACACAGATCGCCCCAAAGGTCTCCTGAGTCGGCGGACGGAGCCTCTGTTTACAGCAGGAGACGTTACAGCAGGAAGAGCTAGTGCTAGCTAGCACTCAGCCGCCACCCGATGCTAGCGGAGAGACTCGATATACCGGGAACTGTTGCGAAAACGACGCGGGTGCCGGGCTGGAGTTTGGGCGGCGTGCGGAAATATAAGACGGAATGATAAAGAGCGATGGCAAGAACCAGGCAGACCACTCGGAGAAACGCTCCGGCCACCGGCGGAGTGAAGAAGCCTCAACGTTACAGGCCCGTGGCTCCGAGAGAGAGCCGTCGCTGCCAGAAATCCACGGAGCTGCTCATCCGTAAGCTGCCCATCCAGCGCCTGGTGAGGGAGATCGCTCAGGACTTCAAGACCGACCTGCGCTTCCAGAGCTCCGCCGTCATGGCTCTGCAGGAGGCCAGCGAGGCCTACCTGGTGGGTCTGTTCTTCGCTAAGGGGGTCGCCATCATGCCCAAAGACTTCCAGCTGGCCCGCCGCATCCGCGGAGAGAGAGCTTGGACTTTCTGCTGCACATTCACCAACCATAATGCTCCGCACTGTGTGTCTATATATATATATATATATATATATATACATATTTATAGTAATATGTACATATGTTTACTAGCTGTTCTTGTTTTTTCTTGCCTTCTGATTGTTGCTCTGAGTGTTGCTATCCCTGTGCTGTTGCAATCCTGGAATTTCCCCATTGTGGGACTAATAAAGGCTAATCTTATCTTATCTTATTAATGAATGATACAAATATATAGTGTGGGTTGATTCAGCAAATATTTCACTTTGTGCCTTTAATGTAAATAATATGTGACTTCCAACACAGTTTATTATCAATTATTACTCCAAGAAATTTGGAGGTGGTGGTGGTGTGGTGTTCAGGCGGAGGGTGAGGAGTCGTGCAGAGCCAGTGCTGCCCGGTTCCACCATCTTCAGCAAAGTGTTCTTCACTGCGAAGCCCAATCCGTGTTCCCTGTGTTCGTCACTGCCCTTTCCCTGCCAGTAGAACGTGTAGTCCTTCTCTCTCAGTGTGCCTGCATCAGCTAACCGTGTTTCCTGGAGAGTGGCGATATCCACTCCCAGTCTCTTCAGCTCATGCTGAAGCTGAAGCTCATGCTCATGCTGACTGCTGCAGCAGATGAAAAAAGGACCCGCAGGAAGAACCGCCACAGACCCAGCAGCACGGAGACCACCCACAAGTGCGACCTGTGTGACAGGGACTGTCATTCGCGCATCGGCCTGTTCAGCCACAGGCGGTGCTGTTCCAGCAGAGTAGACGTTTAGGATTCTCTTCCATGGTCATCACAGCCCGACGGAGGCCGACGACGACTCCAAGAAATTTAATTTCGGATACCCTTTCAATCTCTACACTATTTACACTGAGTTTAGATACTAAGTTGTTGTGATGGTTGTTAAAAATTATAAATTTTGTCTTACTTAAATTGAGCATTAATTTGTTTGAATCAAACCACAGTTTAAGCTTTCCTAATTCCTTTCCGAGTGTATCCAAAAGTTGTTCCAAATTGCTTCCGCTGCATAATAAATTAGTGTCATCTGCAAAGAATATTAAATCAATTTTTTTCCGAAACTTTACATATATCATTTATATACATATTGAATAACAATGGCCCCAAAACTGAACCTTGTGGGACTCTGCAAGTAACCTTCAGTAACTGAGTTTTTGCTACCAACACATACATACTGATATCTGTTCTTGAAGTAACTACATAACCAGGACAGTGCTACCCCCCTAATACCATAATTTTGTAGTTTCTGTAATAATAAATTATGATCCACTGTATCAAATGCTTCTTTTTTTTTTTTTAGATATATAGAGATTTAGATAGAGTTTATGACTCTCTGATTGGGATAGTAAATCCATCCATAGCTTGTCCATTCCCACTGTAAAACGGTCGAGCTAACGTGGCTAATGGCTTGAAGTTAGCAGTGATATAGCGTCACTGCATTTCTGTGTTATTTTCCATGCACTTTGCTCACTTTTTCTTGTCATCTTCTGAGTAGAGGAAATAAAGAGTCAATAGCCACTTGCTATGTGGATGGACACCGCATTTTTTTTTCAGCACAAGCTGCTTTAATTTTTCCAGTGTTCTCCTGCGCCCAAGGAGGGCTGTGTAATATAACTGTGCTGCTTCCAGGTTGCGGAGTCACGTGACGGTGCATGAAGGAGACGTTTTAAAGGGGCAGTACATGAAAGTGCTCATACAGTGGGGCAAAAAAGTATTTAGTCAGCCACCAATTGTGCAAGTTCTCCCACGTAAAAGATGACAGAGGTCTCCAATTTTCATCATAGGTATACCTCAACTATGAGAGACAAAATGAGAAAAAAAAATCCAGAAAATCACATTGAAGGATTTTTAATGAATTAATTGGGAAATTCCTCGGTAAAATAAGTATTTGGTCACCTACAAACAAGCAAGATTTCGGGCTCTCACAGACCTGTAACTTCATCTTTAAGAGGCTCCTCTGTCTTTCACTCGTTACCTGTATTAATGGCACCTGTTTGAACTCGTTATCAGTATAAAAGACACCTGTCCACAACCTCAAACAGTCAGACTCCAAACTCCACTATGGCCAAGACCAAAGAGCTGTCAAAGGACACCAGAAACAAAATTGTAGACCTGCACCAGGCTGGGAAGACTGAATCTGCAATAGGCAAGCAGCTTGGTGTAAAGAAATCAACTGTGGGAGCAATTATTAGAAAATGGAAGACATACAAGACCACTGATAATCTCCCTCGATCTGGGGCTCCACGCAAGATCTCAGCCCGTGGGGTCAAAATGATCACAAGAACGGTGAGCAAAAATCCCAGAACCACATGGGGGGACCTAGTGAATGACCTGCAGAGAGCTGGGACCAAAGTAACAAAGGCTACATCAGTAACACACTACGCCGCCAGGGACTCAAATCCTGCAGTGCCAGACGTGTCCCCCTGCTTAAGCCAGTACATGTCCAGGCCCATCTGAAGTTTGCTAGAGAGCATTTGGATGATCCAGAAGAGGATTGGGAGAATGTCATATGGTCAGATGAAACCAAAATAGAACTTTTTGGTAAAAACTCAACTTGTTGTGTTTGGAGGAGAAAGAACACCATACCTACTGTGAAGCATGGGGGTGGAAACATCACGCTTTGGGGCTGTTTTTCTGCAAAGGGACCAGGACGACTGATCCGTGTAAAGGAAAGAATGAATGGGGTCATGTATCGTGAGATTTTGAGTGAAAACCTCCTTCCATCAGCAAGGGCATTGAAGATGAAACGTGGCTGGATCTTTCAGCATGGCAATGATCCCAAACACACCACCCGGGCAACAAAGGAGTGGCTTCGTAAGAAGCATTTCAAGGTCTTGGAGTGGCCTAGCCAGTCTCCAGATCTCAACCCCATAGAAAATCTTTGGAGGGAGTTGAAAGTCCGTGTTGCCCTGCGACAGCCCCAAAACATCACTGCTCTAGAGGAGATCTGCATGGAGGAATGGGCCAAAATACCAGCAACAGTGTGTAAAAACCTTGTGAAGACTTACAGAAAACGTTTGACCTCTGTCACTGCCAGCGAAGGGTATATAACAAAGTATTGAGATGAACTTTTGTCATTGACCAAATACTTATTTTACTGAGGAAGTTACCAATTAATTCATTAAAAATCCTTCAATGTGAGTTTCTGGATTTTTTTTTCTCATTTTGTCTCTCATAGTTGAGGTATACCTATGATGAAAATTGGAGACCTCTCTCATCTTTTAAGTGGGAGAACTTGCACAATTGGTGGCTGACTAAATACTTTTTTGCACCACTGTATATAGATAAACACAGCAGGGAGAGGGGGCAATCCAAAGAAAAACTGGCATGAGCAAGATTATGTCAGTTATATGTCCCAAATGTCCCGAACTGCTGTTTTGTTTTGTTTTTTGGTTAATTGCCCAGCCCTATATGTAAGTGATTATAACAATTGCTTTAGTAATTAATCAGTGGTTACCAGTGACTATCATACTATTGGACACCATTGATAATGTCCTTGATTACATTGCTGTACAAAAAAAAAAAAAATAAAAAAAAAAAAAATTACATATATGTCTCGCCTGTGAAACTGAAAATAAAATCCCAGATTACCTCATAAACTGAATTTATGCTCAATGAAATATCCATGCTTAAACTGTAATATGCAGGTTTACCTCATATTCAAATGTGTTCTGCTCTATTTTCTTTGATCCTTTTCATCTGTAATTTTTTTCTACTCATAATGTTAAATCCTGAAATGAGATTATATCCCTTGATGCAGATATTTTACTTTCCCTGTATGAAAGGTCTGTCACACAATGCCAGCTCTATAAGCATGGAAATTGGAGCCTTAAATAAAAAGACTTCACTACATATGAGAATGTAGACTTATAAAATGGCTGATTAAAAGTAAGGAATTCTGTAATAAAGTGAGGGAAAGACAACAAAAAAAGTTAAAGAAGACTGGTTCTTTTGCTCTGCCACATCAGTCATTTTGGTTGACGTACTTGATAATCGTGATTCTGTGACTTTTGCCCTTGGAGAACAATCCTGTCTGCTACAGCGCAGAAGCAGTACTAAAAGAAGGAAATGCCAAGATAAAGTCACATTCTCTATTAGTACAGCTACTGCAATGAAAGAAAACGGTAAAATGAAAACTTCTGTATTATCCAGTTACAGTAGAATAGCAGCACTGATGTTTGCATCCTCTCTAATAGAGTTATTTTTGCTCCATTGTGGTTCCCAAACCCATTTTTAGTGTTTCACCAGAGAATAAAAGCTAAAATTTTCTGTATAGAATAGAGCACGCTTAAATCATACCATAAATGGCTCAAAGCAATAGAAGACAATATAAAAGAAGCTGGATCATTACTTTAAAATCCAGACTGACTAGATTATAAATAAATTCAGGAAATTTTTCCTATAGCCCACCACATCTTCTGCCGTCACACACATAGTCTGCCTTCTCTTCGTACACATTGGCCCTGTTTAGCTTTTATGCTGTACAAATCCTCTCATGTCTTTGGTATCCCCCCAACATTTATTGTTAAGCCATCCCTATGAGCCTTTCCTTTGATTGACAGTGGAATCAAACATTGCTTTTTTCTAAAGCAAGATGCACCAGCTGTTTGACGTTATTCCCATGCTAATGCTAGCAATGACCTGCTGTCCCTTCTGTACTTCCGCCATGGCACTGAGGGGCCTGTTGTGCATATTTCATCAGTGCATGGCTGCCTAATTGGGTCAGTGTGATCCACTCATTCCCATAGCAACCAGAAGAGAAAGCGCTAGAGATTGTATGTGACTGAGATGGCTGGTAAATGATGCAAGGATGTGTGTGGGTTTTTCTTGGTGAGCCAACAGAGAGGAGGTACATGAGTTTCCACTGATTGTGATGAATTTCATTAACACGTTGAGACTAATGGTTAAATGAACCCCACTGGTGTCAGCTGTTGTCAGTAAGTCAGTTTAAATAATGGATATGCAGAATTGTGGAGGAAAACTCTAACCACCTGTTATTGTATTTATTTTGCCAACACATGCTTCAGTGTGAAACACCACAGACCTATGTTTCATTATAACCTTTTCTCATCATATTTTAATGCTCTGTGAGCAGAGAGTGAGTATGTACCGTATAATAAGATAACCTTTTTTATGTTGTTTGGCTGGATTTAAATGCCAAAACTCCTTGGTTCTATTTTTTGAAAAAATTATCATGCAAAAGATAAAATAGATTTTTTTTTTTACCATTTTATGCAAATGTGTTTAATCAAACTTCATTCAATCTAAAAAAAAAACCAAAACCCTTCACCATTTGCTTTGCTTCTACAGTTGCAAATATGTGTAGAGCCAGTCCTGTAAGAGAACATGACCATATATAGTGTTTTTACCAACAGGAATGTTGTAGGCACAGCTTTGAAAAAGAGCCCTCTAGTGGTTGTGAAAATAATTACATGCAGTGAAATGATAGAGCAGGGGTGTCCAACCATGTGCCATGGAGAGCCAAGACCCTGCAGGTTTTCTCTTCTACCCAGTCTCTTCAGCAGGTGTTTTCACTTATCAGCAATCAGTGGGAAGAAGTTCACAGAAATCTGCTGTTGAAGACACTGGTTGGAGGTAAAACCTGCAGGGTCTTGGCTCTCCATGGCACATGGTTGGACACCCCTGTGATAGAGGAAATGAGCTGCAATGTGGAGATTTGTAACATACTGTATGACTTGCTTGTAATGTGTCTAAAGTTTACCCCCGCACTATCCCCAAACACTCTAACCTTAGGGTAGTATCTTACTGGGCTGAGACAGCTCCCAACTAGTTGGAGATAAAAAACTGTGAGACAAATCTGAGAATTTGTGACAGTTTTCACTTGGAATCACACTGTTTCATGAATGTTGCAATAATGTTGCACAAACTCCCAGTGAGTTTTTGGCCAAAGTTCTCTGGGTGTTGGTATAGATGTCATGCACATACCTGCAAACTAGTCGCTTTTTGGCAAAAATCGCCAAAGTGAATCCCAAATACAGTATGTCACTCATGTGAATCATGTAGATCCGAAGAGGTTTTTTTTGGGGGGGGGGGGGGGCACCGGCAGTTTCCCTGAAACAGAGCTTTCAGAAACAATGGGGGACAGTCATGTTCACAATAAATCATCTTTGGTGGAATGCATCATGCATCGTGATTTGGCCAATCACAATCAGGTTAACTGCATCCATCATCTTCCGTCTTTTGCTGTGGCCTGCCGTAACTTCGCTGTATGGATTATCAGTGGGAGTTTGGAAGTAAGTGTCACTATCTGCCTGCCTACGATATAATTTGCTGTGTAACTTAATGTTGATAAAGTGTGCCGTGATCCTTTTCTCTAATGGCACTTTGTCCAACATGTTTAATGGAAAACTCGTCTGCTTGTTAAGGGGTCTGTTAACATCGGTGAATTGTGTGTTAACGTTATCCTAATATCACTGAGTTCAAAGTGAATGATTTTGGGAAGGCTATTTCCACTGCATCCATATTATGTGATTCCAACCTGTCTGAGGGTCCCCTGATACAACAGGTAGCTCCACAAAAAAAGCATTAAACACTGCACTAATCACGTAAAATATAATTCAATTCAACTTTATTTATATAGTGCCATTTCACAACAACAGTCATCCCATAGCAATTTCAACTGTAGGGGAAACCCCCACAGATGCAGAAAACCCCCAGCAATCAGGCGATCCCCTGTGAGCAAGCACTTGGCGGCCGTGGAAAGGAAAAACTCCCTTTTAACAGGAAGAAACCTCCAGCAGAACCAGGCTCAGGGAGGGGCAGTCATCTGCTGCGACTGGCTGGGGGGTGAGGGGATAGAGAAGAGGAAAAGAACAGACATGTAGAGAGCAAACAGCACGATGTTCAATCAGTCTATGGGAGAGAACAAACAGATGTTAATGACCAGAAAAAAAAAATCATTGAGAGTGAAGAAAGGAGTGAAGCCCAGCGCATTATTGGAGGTCCCCCGGCTGTCTAAACCTATTAGCAGCATAACTAAGGGAGGGTTCAGAGACACATGATCCCTCCCTAATTGTAGGCTATATCAAAAAGGAAGGTTTTAACCCTATTCTTAAAAACAGAAATCGAGTCTGACTCCCGAATCCAGATTGGCAGTTGGTTCCACAGGAGAGGAGCTTGATAACTGAAGGCTCTGCCTCCCATTGTACTTTTGGAGATTCTAGGTATTACAAGTAATCCTGCATTTTGGGAGCATAGTGCTCTGTTAGGATAGTACGATAATATCAGATCTTTTAAATAAAAAGGGGCCTGATTGTTTAGAGCTTTGTAAGTAAGAAGAAGGATTTTAAACTTAATTCTAAACTCTATGGGAAGCCAATGAAGGGAGGGCAGAACTGGAGAGATATGATCTCTCTTTCTAGTACCTGTTAAAACTCTTGCTGCAGCATTTTGGATCAACTGAAGACTTTTTAAAGATGTTTTAGGACAACCTGATAATAAAGAGTTACAATAATCTAATCTACAGCTAACAAAAGTGTGGATCAGTTTCTTAGCATCACTCTGAGACAAGATGCTCCTAATCTTGGCAATATTACGCAAATGATAGAAGGCATTTTTAGAAATGAATTTAACATGTGAATTGAAAGACAGATCTTGATCAAAAATAACTCCAAGGTTCCTCACAGAGCTATTAAGAGAAAGAGTAACCGCATCCAAACAAAGTTTGATTTGCAAAGATATTTCTAAGGTTTTTGGAACCAACAAGAATGACTTCAGTCTTATCTGAATTTAATAGCAGGAAATTGCAAGTCATCCAAGCTTTAATTTCCTTAAGACAGGCTTCTAACTTGGCTAATTGATTGCTATCATCAGGCTTCATTGACAGGTATAATTGTGTGTCATCTGCATAACAGTGAAAATGTATACAGTGCTTTCTAATAATGTTGCCTAACAGAAGCATATATAAACTAAAAAGAGTAGGGCCTAGTACAGATCCTTGTGGAACTCCATGACTGAACTTTGAGTTGAAAGAAAACTCATTACTGACATGAACAAACTGGAACCTATCAGATAAATAAGATCTAAACTACTGCAACAAAGTTCCATTAAGTCCAACATAGTGTTCTAATCTATCAAGTAGAGTATTTTGATTGATAGTATCAAAAGCTGCACTAAGGTCTAAAAGGACAAGAACAGAAACAAGTCCATTATCAGATGCGATAAGGAGGTCATTAGTGACCTTCACTAAGGCTGTTTCAGTACTATGATGGATTCTAAACCCACATTGAAACTCTTCAAGTAAACTGCTTCCCTGCAGGTGGTCAAACAATTGCGTAGCAGCAACTCTTTCTAAGATTTTTGAAATGAAAGGTAGATTAGAGATTGGTCTATAGTTAGCTAAAACTCCTGGATCCAGTGTTGGCTTTCTGAGTAAGGGTTTAATTGCAGCCATTTTAAAAGCTTGCAGTACATGGCCTAAAGTTAATGAAGAATTGATTATTTGAAGAATAAAGCTACCAATAAGTGGGAAGACTTCTTTAAATAACCTGGTAGGAATAGGGTCTAAAAGACAAGTTGAAGGCTTGGATGAGGAAATAATTTTGTCTAACTCTAAAAGGTCAATTGGAGTAAACTCTTCCAAACAGATATCAGTTGAAGGAGTTGTAGTAGTTAGTGTATTTAAGTTAACGGTGGGAAGAATTTGACTGATTTTATCTCTGATAGATGAAATTTTATCATTGAAAAAGTTCCTAAAGTCCTGACTAGTAAGCTCTAAGGCAGGGGTGTCCAATCATGTGCCATCGAGGGCCAAGACCCTGCAGGTTTTCTCTTCTACCCAGTTTCTCCAGCAGGTATTTTCACTTATCAGCAGTCAGTGGGAGGAAATTCAGTGAAATCTGCTGTTGAAGACACTGGTTGGAGGTAAAGCCTGCAGGGTCTTGGCCCTCCATGGCACATGATTGGACACTCCTGCTCTAAGGGAATGCTAGGATTGACAGAGTCCTGACTCTTTGTCAGCCTGGCTACAGTGCTGAAAAGAAACCTGGGATTATTCTTGTTCTCTTCTATTAATGCAGAATAATAACTCGTTCTAGCTTTTCTAAGAGATTTTTTTTTTATAGTCATATTACATTTTTTTTAGGTGAAGCTTAAAATTATAGTTGTTTTTTTTTTTTGCTGTCCTGTAGCTGAGTTTACACTGAAACAGTAATTTGATAATGATTCTGACACTTCTGCATCAATCTCTTACCTTTCTTTTGAACCCAAATTTATTTAGAAAACATTTTTATTCATGAAATATAAGCTTGTGGGCTTAACTGCTTAAATAGATGAGCAGAGTGAGACCGCCATTAGGGTTAATTGTGGCCAGGTGTGACTTTCGACACAAGTTTTCAGATCCAGTAAAACCAGTCTAATAACAACCAAAATATGGACCATGTTCCGCATTCAGAACTTGAGTTACATAAGTATGTAAATATTCTCAACCAAATGACTTTAAGTATGAAATATAAAAAAAAGTTAATTCTTGCATCATACAAAAAAATTCTTGAAATAAAAGTGGCCATTGTTTAAAATGTTTCATTATTTTATAGGATATTTATAGATTAATTTTACTGCTACATTAATGTGTAGCATTGAAAGGCTGAAAAAAAAAAATAGTTTTAGGCTGCATTCAGATGAGGATAGTCCCGGGTTCTCAGTTCGACTGGGCAAGGGATGCCAAGAATTTTCACACCTTCGTTTGGTTTGGTTTGTATTCACACTGCAGCGGAGCAAACTGCCTGGACAACATCGTGTAGTTACAACAACTGCTCGTTTGGGGCTCTGTAGCCAAAATCACCACTGAACAGGAAGAAGAAATCTCGGCGAAGAAATAAAATCAGGATCATCGATTGGCCAGGACTGAAAATGGAAATCCATTCCCTTCCACCGGGTTGTCCACCACAAACAAGACATTTTTTTAACTTTTCTCCTCAGCTTTCACTGGTAAAAGGATTTGTCAGATTTGCACGGTTGTCTTCATTGTTATTTTCTACCCAAAATGTATTATGGTAAATGCCACTTCTTCTCAGACTATGTGTTGCTATGGTTACACAAACACCGAGGGGCACTTCCGCCCTTTGGTCACGCATAATACTCCGTTTGGATTTACACTGCAAGCGGAGCGCACCATTTGTCATTTGCAACAGAACCGAGACCCAAGTTCTCAGGGAGACAAGACTTCGCTTGTTTGGTGTGCACCAGAGTTCCTTCGCTCATACAGACTGCACCAAACAAACCGTACTATCTGTGGAAACCACTGTTTGATCCTTTGGTCCGGACCAAACAGTGGCCATCTGAATGAACCCTTAATAAGTGTGTTAAACGCTGTTAATAATGCGCTTTGTTATTTGAAGCAAGTGTTGTCTTTTCCCTTTATTTTCTTCTCAGCGTACACCAGAATGCTTACTGTACCTGTTAAAATCACTAAATTTTTCTGGGGGGTGGATGCCCCCAGACCCCCTATACAGGTTTAGTTTGTCACCTTTTTCACCCCTTCTGAATTTGCAGGTATGCATGCAAGTGTTGCAGGACATTGTCACAACATGCGCGAGCCATGACAGTCCCCCAGTGGCTGCCCAATACTCACACGACAGATACCCGTGCCAATTGCACAATATCTACCTTATAAATACAGGGTGTCACTCCAATTGAGTGATCATTTTATCATCTGATGTCAAACTCATATATAGAATATAATTACTCATGCTTGAGAACCAAAACAGCAGAATAATTTTTTCACTGCTTACCCAAGGCAGCTTCTCTCTCACTGGAGTAATGCACAGGAGCGCACACGTAAAATGACTTGAACACAATGCAGACATATGTAAACGTGCCTGGCAATCACTAGAAATAATAGTAAAAGCATATATAACCACTTGCCCACTGCAGCTCCGATACAGGAGAAAGACCATGGGTAGCAAAGAAACTCATAATAATGACTTTACATTTTTCACAACATCAGTAAATGACAAGCAGACATATAAACAACATGATGATGGATAGACTGAAAATGACACTTACCTCTCCAACCAGGGTATTAGGCTCCGGACAATGATTTGGTGTAATAATAAACACCTGCTGCCAGCCGTTGCACCTGTCCAATCTGTCACAACTGCTGCAGGTGCTCGTCTCCAGTCAGAATGAGCTTTCATAGGTCCCTAAGCACTGCAAAGTTGTCTTACTTTTCTTGCACTTTTGGACTCATGGAAACTAAATTGAGCAGGGTTTGAGACGAGGTCAAGACGGGTTTGAGACACCTGCAATGATTTTGAGACTATTTTTAGAGAAAAGCTGTCACAAATTTTTTGAACATGTTCAAAATTCCTGCAAGACTTTCCACAAAGTACCCTGTGACTCAGGAGAGAAAAATGAGAACCACCAAGAGTGTCTGGAAACATTTTGGAAACTCCCTCAAAAATGCCAGCCTCCAACTAGTCTCAAGCTGTCGCAGCCCAGTGAAATACTATCCTTAACAGTTTACTTCTGGTTTTGTTGTAAATCCTATAGATGTAATGTTGAGGATGTGTAAAATACAGGTATATTAATGAATACAACATGCCAACTGGCCACTGCTTAAAGTTAAGTAAAGGGAAAATTGGGGGTAAACCCCCCCCCCCCCAAAAACAATACCACTACTCAACACCAGTTCACCTTCTTATGTGAACTTATGTGAGTGTGTTGATGGGAATTTTCAACCATTCTCCCATTGTAAGGTCAGGCAGTGAATTTGGACGAGAAGGCCTGGCTCAAGTCTCCGCTGTAATTCATCCTAAAGGTGTTGTATTGGTTTGAGGTCAGGCCTCCATGCAGGCCAGCCAAGTTCCCCCACACCAAACTGTCTCATCCATGCCTTTTTGGATCTTGTCTATTGGACCCCCAGTCATTTGGAGGGGTGTCCCAATACTTTTGGCACTATAGTGTGTGTCATTTTTTTGTGTTGTATTGAGAGGAGAAGGACTCCGAGGAGGAGTCATCAATCACCCTGACATACAAATGCTCAGTAAAATGAAACACTTAAGGGCCAGCCAATATTTGTGAGGAATGGGGAAAGATAACTTGTTAAGTAAAGTTTTGGTGTTTTGTTTTGATTTTTTATCCAAACCCAGCCCACCTTCTTAGGAGGGTGTTTTCTGACCATTTAACTCTAGGAATAGTTCAGTATAAAGATAAATAAAGCCAGTACAGAAAAAGATGCAGCATTTGTATACTAAAGATATTTACAAAATGATCACAACCAGTCCAGTGGATAAGGACCTGTATCTATATTGCTATTTCCTTATTTCAGTGACCATGCAAAGTGCCTCTAAATAACTAACCCTCTGTTTGATGAGCATAGCAGGACAGATTAGAATTACCAGTCAACTTTACTTACATATCTTTGTTTTTTTTTTAATAAACTGGAACCCTCACTAAGGACTATGAGAAGTATGTTTCTCCGAATAACATACAGAATTTGCCCTATACTTGTGCATTTTACATGTAGATGGTTTGCACTGATTAAACAATCTACTTTATATATTTTGCTTTATTGTTGTACCTTTGAAATTTTTTTCACTACTTCCAGGTTTTAGGTTAAGCTAGCAAAACATTTTTATACAGTAAAGATATAAGAACGGGACTGATGGACTGTCCTCATTCATAGATATTGTACACTCAGAAAAATAAAGATGCCCAGTAGGATCAAAAAAGTTCTTCAGAGTGATGATAGAATAGCCATTTTGAGTTCCATAATAATCTTTCACATAAATGCCCAGTTTTCTGCCTCCGTAAATCTTTAGTAGAAATAACAACTCAGTTCTTTGAAGAACCATAAGGTATACAAAGAACCAGCCTTTAAATAAAGAAGTGCTTCTGTAAGAGATGGCTCTCTAAAGGGCCACTGACCTATGTGAAGAACTGTTTAAGAACCATTATTTTCCTGTGTAAACACAATATAAAAAATGATTGACAGTAAATGAATGTAAGTAAAAATTGTCACATTTTTAGTTAGTGTACTCTTCTGCAATACAGTTATATTTTAAAATAATCTGTTACATTTAGAAATTCTGCTTTGTTCTATAATTTGTTCTCATGTCTCTAATTGCAGAGCAGCAGGCAATCATAGAGTCATTTTCAAAGTTTATTGCTGAAGTACAGCTTTAAACCCAGTTAGTAATTTAAAAATGGTGCTTCACAAAGCATTAGCAGAACGTGGATGGATTTACCTGGGCATAAGATGATGACTTTGACCACAATGAATACATTAGATGACAGTAGTCTGAAAACATGTCATGGGGGTTTATATTGTTGCAAAAGAACTGAACTTCACTGTTTAATAGGAATTAGATTAGTCTTATCTGCTCATAATGATTGCACAGCAATATACAGTCATGTGAGAAAATTAGGACACCCTGTATAAGCCTGTGTGTTTTTCAACGTATTTGGACATATGGATATTTAATATCAATGCTAACAATACTGAGACATTCATGTAATACAACTAAACAATTAAAAATGAATTCAAGACCTTTTTTCAATTTTTTTGCAAAATGTAGCTCTAAACAAATGGTGAGGAACAAATTAGGACACCCTCATCTTTTTAGGACACCCCCACATTCATTTCCACTTAAAATGGCTCAAAAAAATGCTAAAAAAATGCCAATAAAAACAAAAACAAGGTTAGACATTGATATGTGAACATTTATTAATAAAGAACTAAATATTTAATGGGGTGTCCTAATTTTTTCACATGACTGTACATCTCACTTAAACAGAAAAGTGTTAACATACAATGTTTTTGGAAGGAACATCAAAGTCTGTAAATTGCAGAACTCAAATATAAAAGTTAACTTAAATTTCTGACTTTTGGTACTGGTAGAGCATAATATATTATATAACAGGCCTGTTTCTGTGTGGATGTGGAATGTTCTCACTGTGCCTGCATGGGTTTCCTTCCACAATCCACAAACATACATGTTATTCATGTATGTTTTTGTTATCAGCTGAACAAAAATTGGCTATGTTGACATGCACACTAATAAACCGATTACAATGAGATTTCTGGGGTTGTGTGATTATTCATATTGTCATGTAAATGGACTCAGATAAAGGCCATTATCAAGTTATGAAGAATCACATAAGCATAGATTTTTGCCCAATAATCTGTTTATTTATTTCATGTAAACACTTCAAATTGGATTATTATTGTTATTACCAGTTATTGGATTATTGTGACCATGTAACTGGGCACAATAATTTTTGTTTAACACAGTAAAAGTACATTCAGTGAAGATGATTTAATCATGGCAACTACCATTTTATAATGGTCCTGCAGTCCAAATCCAGAACAGTGGACATTGTTGACCCCTTCCTTCTTCTGTCCAGATGCAGTCATACAGGTTGCCAAGTTTAGGCCAGAAAAATGTACTCAGAACAGCAGGAGTGAATAGCACATACAGTAATCACAGTCGACCGTGACTCTAATTTAATTAACTAATGCAGTTGAAAGCAGAAGGTTATTCAAAAAGACATTTTTTGTCACTGTCTGTCTTTAAATCAGACTAAACTTTACTTGTTTTATGTCATTTAGGATTACCAAAATTATTTATATTTGCCAAATATTTTTTATATTTGCTAAATATTTTTTTAGAGAATGTTTTATTACTTAGTTCAAAGTCAGAAATTTGCATACACTACACATTACTATGCCTTTAAACAATTTGGGAAAGCCCAGATGATGATGCCATGGCTTTGGAATCTTCTGATAGGTTAAATGACAACATTTGAGTTAATTGGAGGCACACCTGTGGATGTATTTTAAGGAACACCTCAAACACACTGCTTCCTTGTGTGACATCATGGGAAAATTAAAAGAAATAAGTCAAGCTATCAGGAAGAGAATTGTGAACTTCAACAAGTCTGGTTAATCCTTGGGTAAAATTTCCAGATGCCTGAAGGTGCCACGTTCATCTGTTCAAACACTTACACGCAACTATAAACCCCATGGGAATGTACAGCCATCATACTGCTCAGGAAAGAGACAGGTTCTGTGTCCCAGAGATGAATGTGTTTTGGCATGAAATGTGCGTATCAACTCCAGAACAAAAGCAAAAGACCTTGTGAAGATGCTGGCTGAAGCTGGTAAAAGAGTGTCATTATCCACAGTGAAACGAGTCCTGGGAAGAACCTGTTACTCCAAAAGTGTCATAATAATAGAAAGGTCAACTCACGTGCAGGTGCCACACCAGAGAAAACACACGACACAGAGAAGCTAAGGTTAAACAATTAATTAATCCAAAAACCAGCAGAGTTAGGAGAAAATACGTCACTCCCCAGAGGAAGACTCAGCCTGTGGAGAGGAGACGAGAGCTGGTTAATAGGAGCAGATAGATCAAGGAAAGTGGAAAACAAATTGCCACTTAGAAGAGTTGAGCGGAAAGCCTGGCAGCAAACTCCAGCAGAAATAAACAAACCAGCGGGATGAGGCTAGCAGGTAGTAGGAATGGAGAGGAGCTGGGGATGATGTCTGACTGGGTGGAGACAAGTGGCTAAGGCGGAGATGAAGATGATGAGCCAGGTGAGCGCACAACAGTCCCTGGAAACGCACCGCATGGATGGCAGCAACCCGACGAGCCAGCACTGGAGCGTTCACAAACGGGTCCTTTTCAGCGCTGGCAGGGAAGAGGCAGCAGATGTGTCTAATCACACAGGTGAGGTGATAATCTGCGGAGCCGGGGAAAGTCTTGCAGGATAAGATAAGATAAGATAAGATAAACCTTTATTAGTCCCACAACGGGGAAATTCCAGGATTGCAACAGCACAGGGATAGCAACACTCAGAGCAACAATCAGAAGGCAAGAAAAAAAAACAAAACAAAAAAAAAAAAAACAAGCAAGCAAGAGCAGCTAATATACATATGTACATATTACTATAAAATATATATATATACACACACACACACAGACACACAGTGCAGAGCATTGTAGCTGGATGGAATAAATATATGAATATATGAACACAGTGCAGAGCATTGTAGCTAGATGGAATAAATATGTAAATATATAAACACCCACAGTACGGAGCATTGCAGCTAGGTGGAATAAATATGCAAGTATATAAACACACACAGTGCGGCGCAATGTAGCTAGATGGAATAATATGTAGATATATAAAAACACAGTGCGGAGCATTGTAGCTAGATGGAATAAATATATAGATATATAAATATAAACACACCCAGTGCTGAGCATTGTAGCTAGATGGAATAAATATGTAAATATATAAACACACACAGTGCAGAGCATTGTTGCTAGGTGGGATGAAACAGCATAACCGTCTACTTAGTTATCCTACATGGTATGATTATGTGCCCATACATATTCTCACCCTCCATAGCGACCGATATGTTCCTAGTTGTATGCCGGAGAGGACCATTGTGTAAGTCTATTGCATCTTTTGCATCCAAAAAACTATTAGTTTGTTACGTCTTTTTGCTATCTCTGCGAGCAGCCCTGCTTAGGTTGTACAGTCTGACAGCCGTTGGTAGGAAGGACCTACGAAACCTCTCGGTTGTGCACCTGGGATGATGTAGTCTGCTGCTAAATGAGCTCCTCAGTGCATCCAGTATGTCCTGCATAGGGTGGAACTCGGACTCCAGCAGAGATGACAGTTTAGCCACCGTCCTTCTCTCTCCTATCTCCTCCATCGGATCAAGGCGCTGCCCCAGGACAGAGCTAGCTTTCTTAATCAGTTTGTTCAGTCTCTTCCTATCGGCTGCAGTAATGCCACTGCCCCAGCAGACCACTCCAAAAGTGATGGCTGATGCCACCACCGTGTCATAGAATGACTTCAGCAGCGCCCCTTGTACACCAAAAGACCTGAGTCTCCTCAGCAGGAACAGCCTGTGCTGTCCCTTCTTGTAGAGTGCGTCAGTATTGTGTGACCAGTCTAGTTTATTGTTCAGATGAACACCCAGGTACTTATAGGATGTCACCATCTCGATGTCTGTTCCCTGTATATTTACTGGTGCTGTGAGGGGTTGCCCATGCCTGCGGCAGTCCACCACCAGCTCCTTAGTTTTCCTCGCGTTGATCTGGAGGCAGTTCCGATGGCACCAGTCCACGAAGTCCTGGATAAGCCCTCTGTACTCAGCTTCATCTCCGTTGGAGATGAGACCAACGATCGCAGAGTCATCAGAGAACTTCTGTAGATGGCAGTGTGTTGTGTTGTGTGAGAAGTCTGCAGTATAAAGAGTGAGCAGGAAGGGAGCCAGCACCGTTCCCTGGGGGGCCCCCGTGCTACTGATGATCGTGTCGGAAACACAGTCCCGGGTTCTCACAAACTGAGGCCGGTTCGTGAGGTAGTCCAGGATCCATGATGACAGGTGCTGGTCCACCCCTGCGCGCAGCAGCTTGTCCTTCAGGATCATCGGTTGGATGGTGTTGAAAGCACTGGAGAAGTCAAAGAACATGATCCTCACCATATTCCCGGGCTTCTCCAGGTGGGACAGAGAACGGTGAAGGAGGAAGATCACCGCATCCTCCACCCCAATGCCATGCTGGTAGGCGAACTGGAGTGGATCCATCGCTGGTTCCACCAGGGGGCGGAGATGAGCAAGGAGCAGTCTCTCCAGGGTCTTCATCAAGTGGGACGTCAAGGCCACCGGTCTGTAGCTGTTCAGGTCTTTGGGGTGGGAAGTTTTTGGTACAGGTACCACACAAGATGTTTTCCACAGCTGTGGTACCCTCCCCAGTTTCAGGCTCATGTTGAAGATATACGTCACAATCCCACACAGCTGGTCTGCACAGGACTTGAGGAGCTTTGCGCTGATGCCGTCCGGTCCCAACGCCTTCCTCGCCTTGATCTTCCTCAGCTCCGTCCTCACCTGGGTCTTGGTCAGGGTCAGGATGGGGGGCTGTGTGTTGGGAGTGGGGGGGGGGTGTCGGTGGAGTGGGGATTGGGCAGCAGGACTTGATTTCTTAGAGGCAGCAGTGGTTGCTGTGCAGCCAGGGGGGAGGGCGGTTGGTCAAATCTATTGAAAAACAGATTCAGGTTGTTCGCCCACTCCCTGCCCCCCGTGGCCTGGGGGGAGGTATTCTGGAGCCCCGAGATGGTTTTGAGGTTTCTCCAGACCCCGCTGATGTCGCTCTGTTGCAGCTTGTCCTCCATCTTCTTCATGAAGCTGTCCTTGCCTTCTCTGATCTTTCTCCTCAGCTCCCTCTGTACGGACTTCAGCATCTCCCTGTTCCCCGACCTGAAGATCAGAATCAGAATCAGCTTTATTGCCAAGTATATTTACAAGTAAACACACAAGGAATTTGACTTGACATTGGGCGCGCACATTAGGCGCATCCAATGACACGGCAGCCATAGAGGCGCCTGTCTGCAGTGGGGGTAAAGGGGGGAGGGGGGGGGAAACACAATAGGCAGAGAGAAAAAACATAGTTATCAGAATCACGCTCGTATAAGCTCATATAAGCTTATGAGCCAAATTTTGATTACACAGAAAAAAACCCTCTATGCACATTAGCAGACGATAGATACAATCACACAGCAGAGGGAGGGAGAGCAGTGTGTGTATATTTGCATGTCATTGTGTAGTGTGAGTGTAACAGTTGTTAGTGAGCAGCAGAGGGCGCCTCCAGGCAGTGGATAGATGTTATAATCATGTGACTTATAAACAAGTCAGAGATCAGAGTCTGTCTCTCTTTTCCTCTTCCTTGCAGAAGGCACATGGGCAATGTCCTCGAGAGACCAATCCGCTGACGACAACAACTGATTGTTGATGTATGGGTAGACATAAGCCACTTCCCAGCGTTATCTTCATCGAGGAGGAATGTAAACAAAGGCGCCAAAACACAAGGTCAAATCTGCACAGTGCACTCAGAGAATAAAAAATTTCTCTCTCTTCGATTCTGTGCTTCAATTTCATACAGGCTTGAATCATACTTTAGATCATTCTCTGGAGAGCACTCAGCGATCCACAGATGTTATCCACCTACCGAAACATAGGTAAAACATGTCCAGAGAGTTCGTTCTCTCTTCAATGCATGCCAGATAGTAAATTCCATGTTAATCCTGCCGCTGACAGTCAGTGCTCCCCCCAGCTGGACGAATTGTTGAATTTGTTAAGGGAGCTACGCCGGGGTCCGCATTTGATTAGCTCACCCAGATAATTTCGATACACTAGGAAAACTCCAGGGGCCAAACAGAAGATCCTGTGATCAGTTCAATCTCAGTCGAATCACACAGACACATGAATTCCAATACCATGAGTCTCCCTTGGGTTCCCCCTGACCCGATCCTCTTCTTCTCTCTCAGAAGTGTTTTTATCTCAGGGTTGATCCAGGGTTTGTTGTTTGAGTGACGCCGTATGGTCTTGGTGGGAACGGATTTGTCCACACAGAAGCTGAGGTAGCCCGTGAAGGTGTGAATGAGGCCATCGATGTCCTCACCATGTGGATCGCAGAGCTGCTTCCAGGCGGTGGCTTCAAAACAGTCCTTTAGAGTGTCCATTGTCTCATCAGACCATAACTCCACAGTGTGCATGGCCGGAGGTTGTCTGTGCACTAGGGGTTTGTACACCGGCCGGAGATGAACCAAGTTGTGATCCGATCTCCCGAGTGGGGGGAGTGGTGATGAGGTGTACGCCTCCTTAGTGTTTGCGTAGAATAAATCCAGTGTTTTATTGTCTCTAGTGTGGCATGTGACATACTGGGTGAACGTGGGTAGAATGGGAGACAGTGAAACGTGGTTGAAATCGCCTGAGATGAGGAGAAGAGCATCTGGGTGTTCTGTCTGCAGCCTGCTGGTTACTGAATGGATGACGTCACGCGCTGTCTGGAAGAGGAAGGGGGAGTGCGCTCACCTGGTCATGACAGTGTCCCCCCCTCAAGGGGCGCCACCTGGTGGTCCACTGGGTTTGTTAGGATGGTTCTTTGTGAAAAGGCCCAGACCATCCCTTTGTCATGGAAATGAGACCTGGGGATCCACAACCTTTCTTTGGGGCTGTAGCCCTTCCAGTGGACTAGATATTGGAGGCCCCGGCCCCAACGGCGAACTTCCAGAATTCTCTGGACGGTATAGGTTGTTTGGCCATTGAGAATCCGAGGAGGAGGAGGAGGCTTTGGGGGGGGGGGGGGTGGCGCAGAGAGGACTGATGGAGAGGGGTTTGATTCTCAAGACGTGGAACGTCAGGTGGATGCGGAGAGTCCATGGGAGCTGCAGGCGGACCGTGACGTCGTTGACTATCTTGGAGTGTTGGGGAATGGACCCAAGAAGTGAGATGATAGCTTTTTAGATTTAGTCTTCAGGGGTACCTGGTACTGGCGGTTACGCTCCGTAGAGCGGAGGAGGGTGGCTCGGGTTGCTCTCCAGAGCCGATGGCAGCGGCAGGCGTGAGCCCCCATGGACGGCACTGCAACTTCCCTCTCCGCCATGGGCGACCGGGGGGGGGGGGAAGGTTTACCCCATGGAGGCCTCAAAGGGTGTAAGACCAGTGGCAGCAGAGACCGCCGAGTTGTGGGCATATTCCACCCATGTCAGATGGGTGCTCCAAGTAGAGGGATTTTTGGATGCTACGCATCTGAGGGCAATCTCCAGGGACTGGTTGGTATGTTCAGCCTGCCCGTTACTCTGTGGGTGGTAACCTGAGGTGAGACTGACCGTAGTTCCCAGTGATCGGCAGGATTTCCATACCTGTGACGTAAATTGTGGGCCCCGGTCAGACACAATGTCCAAAGGAATTCCATGCAGGCGAATGATGTGAGTGGTTAGGAGGTTGGCCGTTTCAGAGGTGGAGGGTAACTTGGGGAGGGGTACCAGGTGAATCGCCTTGGAGAAGCGATCAACAATGGTGAGTATGATGGTTTTGCCTTGTGAAGGGGGAAGTCCTGTGACAACGTCCAATGCAATGTGGAACCAAGGTGTACTAGGAATAGGTAGTGGCTGAAACAGACCAGCAGGAGGTGAGGAGTCAGATTTATTGCGAGTGCGGACCTGGCATGCTTTCACATAGTCCTGGACATCCCTCCGCAGGGTGGTCCACCAGAACACTTGTCAAATAAGGTTTATAGTCCGGGATACCCCAGGGTAACAAGCAAAGTGGCTGGAGTGATGTCCCACCGGATGACATCGCTGCGGAGGGTGGCTGGAACAAACAGGCAATCCCCCCCCCCCCCCCCCCCCCTACTGGTTTGGGCTCCATGGACTCGGCCTGCCGGACCCTCTACTCAATCTCCCAAGTAAGGGCTCCGAGGATGCTTGAAGGCGGCACAATATGCTGGGAGAGGGAAGAGGGATCTGAAGAGTTTGGACTAAATTGGTGGGAGAGAGCATCCAGTTTGACATTCCAGGAGCCAGGCCTGTAGGTGATGGTAAAATTGAATTTAAGAAAAAATAAGGCCCAGTGGGCCTGCCTGGCATTGAGTCTGCGGGCCAACCATAGATATTCTAAATTCTTATGGTCGGTCCACACAATGATGGGATGGATTGCTCCCTCCAGCCAGTGTCTCCACTCCTCCAGGGCCAACTTAATGGCCAGCAGCTCTCTGTCTGCTACGTCGTAATTCCTCTCGGCTGGGGTGAGCTGCCAAGAGAAATACGTGCATGGGTTGAGCTTCTGGTCAGAAGCCGAGTGCTGTAAGAGGACAGCGTCCACCCCCGAATCAGAAGCGTCCACCTCCAGGGTGAACTGGAGCTGAGGGTTGACCTGGGCTCGGCTGCCTTGGACCAATGAAAATGTGATGACTCGCTCTCGGCCACTATCATCCTCAGCTGGGCGCACACCTGCTCCTCATCAGGGCAGGCCTACTTAAACCCACTCAGCCCGCTGGCCTGCACTGAGCCGTCTATCTACCAGGCTATGAAGCACGTCTCCTAAGCCATCCCCTACTCAACGCTCAGCCTCGCCATCTCGGCATCTACTCCCGGAGGATCTCTCCGCTATCACAAGTAAGCCAACTTCTGTTTCTCCACTGCTCCCCTGTGCACAGGCAGAACCCCGCGGCGGCTGATTCCATCCTCTCCTCTCCATCATCTCTCCAGCTGCCACAACACTGGGACCGAGGGCGCTGTCTCCCTGGACAATGGGCGACCACCATCTCCCTGCAACAAGGTTGCCAGGCTGCACGGCGCTCTGCTTCCTCCCAGCTGCTCAGAGTCTCCAGCCAGCACACGCATACACTCCACAGCACTCTCACACATTCACACACAACATTGGGTTTAATAAAGATAACTAAATCCATTTCTGAGTCCGTGTCTGTTCCCTGGGCCAGCCATTATGTCAGAAAAGGCACCTTCACAGAGGTCAGCTGTGTGAGAGTCTGTGCTACCCCACTGTAGTTCCTGATGAACCTGCGATAGAAATTCGCAAACCCCAAGAAGCGTTGAAGCTCCTTGCGGGAATGTGGCATAGGCCAATCCAGCACAGCCTTCACCTTGGCAGGATCGGCCCTCAACTCCCCTTCGGCCACAGTGAACCCAAGGAAGGAAGTGGAGGAGGTGGAAAACTCACACTTCTCAGCCTTTACAAAAAGCTGATTTTCCAGGAGTCGTTGTAGCACGGTCCTGACATGAACTGTGTGTTCCTCTGGTGTGCGGGAAAAAGTCAAAATGTCATCTAAGTAGACAAAAACAAATTGATTAACCATATTGCGGAGGACGTCATTAAAGAGGCGCTGGAAGATGGTGGAGGCGTTGGTGAGCCAAAGGGCATCACTAAGTATTCGAATTGCCCCAAGTGTGTTTTAACCATTTGAGTGTGACTGTCGCCAAACTGTGTAACCCTAGTGGTCAACAGTGGTAAAGATTTTGTTCAAGAAGCTCGTCAGAGCAGATGTCAGAAGTTTCCAAGGCTTTAACTTTAAAATGGTAAGAGATAATCGCTTACTGTCAACTAGAAAGACGTAGAATATGATCCAAAGTTTCAGATAGGAGTGAATTTACGCATCTAATTTGCATACCAACAAACAAAGACATTTATCACTTATCCCTGGCAAAGCGGCGTCCTTTAGCGGCATTCTAGTGGTTATTTTGTCCTCTCCCGGTCATTTTAGCTTTCTGTCCTACATCCAGAAACTGTTATTGATTATTCCACTGTAATTTTGCTTTTATTCCAACGCAATTTATCTTATATTGACAACATACAACCAGCGATTGTCTTCCAGTCACATGGCGCTCCGGGTACCGGCAGGTGAATTCAATGAGCCTCACGCTCCCTGTGTCATAACAACATGTAAACATCTACCTACATAAGCTAAATAATCTCTTTTTAGAATCATAGTTGGCAAATTCGGGACCAAATCCTCCGACTTTCCTCATCCGTGAGCGATCGCGAATGTCCACAATGATGGTCGGTGTCCATCTTGTGCTGTGATTTCCAAGATGATGAAGAAGAAGGAGGATTTCTTCTTCTCAGGTGTATTACGTGTCATCCATGAGTCCTCCAACGCGTGCCTGCCACCTTGTGAACTGGCATGATCAGTACAAATCCTCAGTAAAGGTGAACAGTGTTTAGAAAAGTAAAATCAGTTGACAGGTGCAGTGCTGTGCTCTGCCAATAGGGACATGCGGAATCTCACACTCAAAGGGTTAAAAGCCGTCTTCCAATTGTCCCCTTCATGAATATGGACCAGGTTGTACACGTTACACAGGTCCAGTTTGGAAAACACCCACGCGCGCTGAAGGAGCTGAAAAGTAGAGTTAATTAGGGGCAGAGTATATTTATCTTTGACGGTTATGGCGTTTAGTTTCCGGTAATCGATACACGGACGCAGAGATTCGTCCTTCTTACTGACAAAGAAAAACCTCGCCCCAAGAGGAGCCGAAGATGGCAGAATGAGGCAGGCATTCAAAGAGTTCTTAATATATTTCTCCATTGCCTCCCTCTCCAGCCCGGAGATACTGTAGAGCTGGCTGGACGGCAGCTGCGCACACAGGAGGAGATCTATGCAGTTGCGCAGTTGTAAGACCGATGAGGTGGTAATGAGAGCGCTCTTGACTTGCTAAAGACCTCCCCAAGGTCATGATAGACCTCGGGTACGTGGCTGAGATCCGGCGGCTGGACCAGAGGGGAGGAGATGGGGAAGGATGGGGAACACTCTGCCGAACTAGAGGCAAGACACCAAACAAAAGGGGCTCCAGGAAGAAATTGAGTTTTGGGCCCAATTAATAATGGGGTTGTGTTTCCGGAGCCAAGGGTACCCCAGAACCACTGGGATGGGCGAATTTGGAAGAATAAGGAGCAATAAGTGGTGGTTTCCGGAAAGAAGAATGGATGTCGGCGCTGTGGATTCCGTGACAGAAGCCACATTTCTGCCTGATAGGGTTGTGACATTCACAGGAGTGGATAATTTAGTGACGGGAATGCCCACCTCCCGTACTAGTGGTGAAGACACGAAATTATGCTCCGCCCCTGAATCTATCAAAGCCATAACCCTCCTCTCGACCCACTGCAGCTGGATTAGGGCCGAAATTAGGGCCGTCGCTGATGCTGTTCTGGAGCCAGATGGACCCGGCCAAGAACCATCGCTTCGGAGGAGGAGTTGGCTCCACCTGTGTCAGTAACCAGAGGACGCACACACGCAACAGGTGGGTGAGAGGAGGATTTGCGCTCCTTCGCACGCTCGCGGTAACGGTTGTCCAAACTGATGGCTTGATCAATCAGACCATCCAGAGAGGAGGGAACGGCATGAACCGCCAGGTCATCGCGGAAGTTGGGATTTAAACTCTGGAGGAAGACGCTGCATAAGGCAATGTCATTCCAGCCATAGCTCACTGCGATGACCCGAAGCTCCATGGAGAAATCGGCAGCTGACCGACTTCCCTGGCAGAGAGACATGAGGTGGCTCATGATATTGCCCTCACTCTCCGTCTGGTCAAAAGTGTGGGAGAATTCACCTGCAAATCTGTCAAATGTATAATTAGGACCCTCCGGACTGTCGAGGATGGACTGAGCCCAACTAAGGGCTTGATCTCGCAGCAGGATGGTCATGAAGTGAATTTTGGATGTGTTATCTGGACACTCTCTGCCCACCTGGCTCAAATAAAGCCAAACATGACAAAGGAAATCCTTGCATTTCCCCACCTCTCCTGCATACGGAGCAGGTGAGGGAAGGAAGGTTGTTCGGCAGATAGTGAACGAAACAGGGGCAGCAGGTGGAGAAGAAGGACCCGGACGAGACATATGAGCCAAATGATCGGTGACCACACTCACCTGCTGAGTAATAATCTGCAGCTGCTGTGTGAGTGCGGACACCTGCATCTCTGTGGCGTTGAAGTGGTACAAAGCGGAGTGTTCGCTGATGCAGCCCCCGCTAAGATCACATTCTGTCTGGCTCGTTCTGTCATAATGATAGAAGGGTCAGCTCACGTGCAGGTGCCACACCAGAAAAACACACGACACAGAGAAGCTAAATTTAAACAATTTATTAATCCAAAAACCAGCAGAGTTAGGAGAAAATACATCACTCACCAGAGGAAGACTCAGCCTGTGGAGAGGAGACAAGAGCTGGTTAATAGGAGGCGAGAGATCAGGGAAAGTGGAAAACAAATTGCCACTTACAGGAGTTGAGCAGAAAGCCTGGCAGCAAACTCCATCAGAAACAGACGAACCAGAGGGATGAGGCTGGCAGGTAGAAGGAATGGAGAGTAGCTGGGAATGATGTCTGACTGGGTGGAGACAGGTGGAGATGAGGATGATGAGGCAAATGAGCGCACAACAATCCCCAGAGACACACTGCATGGATGACATCAACCCAACGAGTCAGCGCTGGAGCGTTCACAAACTGGTCCTTTTCAGCGCTGGCAGGGAAGAGGCAGCAGGTGTGTCTAATCATGCAGGTGAGGTGATTATCTGCGGAGCCGGGGAAAGTCTTGCAGGATGGAAGGGGGAGCGCGCTCACCTGGTCATGATAAAAAGCAACATAAAAAAGTCAGATTACATGTTTGCAAATGCAAACAAGGACAAAGATCTTAATTTTTAGGGACATGTCCTGTGGTCTGATGAATCAGAATCAGAATGAATTTTCAGAATGAACATGTTTACACATACGAGGAATTTGACTTGACATTAGGTGCGCTCATATTAAGCGCTCACTAATGACGCGGCAGCCGACAAGGCGCCTAATACAGTGGGGGTAAAGAGGGAGAGGGGAAGGGGATGACACATTGGGCAGAGAGAAAAAAAACATAGTTATCAGAATAGCGCTCGAGTGAGCAAGATTATGATCACATAGAAAAAAACCCTCAATGCACACTTAGCAGACAAGTTATCCACACATTAACAAGCAAACAAAAAACAAAAGAGAGAGACAGTGTGTGTATATCAGTCATATGATATCAGTGTGAGTGCAGTGGGAATGTATCAGTTACTGGTGCACAACAAAAATCGTCTCCTAGGCAACGGCTAGATGTTATGCCATGTATTCTAAACATAGATAAACATGTCCACAGAGTTCATCTCTCTTCATGCCAGATGGTAAAATTCCATGTTAGTCACATGATAACACTGTCCTTGGAGAGTTCAGATTGTTGTACAACAGCAGTTGTTTGGGTTAAGAGAAGCCAAAACTCCCTTCTGCTTTATCGCTTCTCCTGGAGGAATGAGTCTCCCGAGGACGCCGAATCAAGGCCAAATGAGCACAGTTCATTAGAGCATAAAAATTTCCTCTCTCATGCGATTCTGTGCATCACACATTCACAGGCTTTAAAATCATTCCCTGGAGAGCACCCAGCGACTCCAAGATGTTTCCCACCTTCTGATTCAGTTCGCCAATCAGTTCACCATTTGCCGCTATCAGTGCACTCCCCCCAGCTGGTCGAATTGTTGAAGGAGCTTTACCGGGTCCGCATTTTGACCAGCTCTTCCAACTTCTTTAATTTCCGATACACCAGGAAACTCCAGAGCCAAACAGTAGAAATCCTGTGATCATAAGCCAAACAGATAGATGTTTTCCACATCTTCAATCGAATCACACAGACACATGAGTTTCCAATTGTCCCATGAGTCTCCCCACTTGGGCTCCCCCTGGCCCGATCTTCTTTTAAAGTGGTGTCAATTGCATTTAAAGCCCAGCTCAATTCCATAATTTTCCATTTGGATCGAGATGCAGCAGAAGAAGAGCGAGACACAGACAGGACACAGCAAGCTGGGATCAGTAAAGGGAGGAGGAGAAGGGAGAGGAGAAGAATGCGTCTGCTCTCTCTGAAAGCAGAAATTGAAAGAAACTAAAATTGAACTGTTTGACCACAATGACCATTGTTCCATTTAGAGGAAAAAAGGGGGATGATGATGGCTCTGCCTGTGCGGTGGGAGTGGTAGATGTCTGAGAAGGAGGGCAGAAGGGCACCAATGATCTTGCTGCCTGCATTCACTGTGCATTATAGAGTCTTCTGGCAGGAGGCAGTGCGGCTTCCATACCACACAGTGATACAGCTAGTGAGGATGCTCTCAATGGTGCCCCGGTAGAATGAGCACATGATGGGGGGTAGGACTCATGCTCTCCTCACTTTGTGGAGGAAGTAGAGGTGAGTTTGAGCCTTTTTGGTCAGTGATGTGGTGTTGTTGGACCAGGAGAGGTCCTCAGAGATGTGCATCCCCAGGAACTTGGTGCTACTCACCCACTCCACAGCTGCTGTGTCGATGATCAGTGGGGGATGCTGTGTGTGTCCTCTCCTGAGGTCGACCACAATCTCCTTGGTTTTTCCCACGTTCAGAATCAGAATCAGATTTATTGCCAAGCACATTTACAAGTAAACAAGTAAACATACGAGGAATTTGACTTGACATTGGGTGCGCACGAAAGGCGCATCCCAATGACGCGGCAGCCATGAAAGGCGCCTGTCATATGGGGGGGGGGTGAAGAGGGGGCGGGGGGGAAGGATAGGGAAAAACACAATAGGAGAGAGAAAAAGCATTGTTGATCAAAATAGTGCTCATTTTATGACCAAAATTTTGATTACAAGAAAAAAACTCTCAAATGCACAATTAGCAGACAATAGATCACACAATGACAAAGCAGTAGTTGAGAGAGTCAGTGTATTGTGAATATATATCAGTAATTGTGTCAGTAGTGTAATGTTGAATGCAGGTGTAGGTGTGTCAATTGCTAGTGAACAGCAGAGGGCGCCTCCTGGCAGTGGATAGATGTTAAAGTCATGTGATCTAAACAGTCTAGAGTCTCTCGCTCTGCTTGCAGATGGTAAATTGTCACATGGTGCACTGTCCTTGAGCGTTCATCTGTTGAAACAATAACAACTGTGTCGTTGTTTGGGTTAGCAGGCAGAGCCGCTCCTTCCGCTTATCTTCATCAGGAGGAATGTAAACACAGGGCACCAAACAAGGTCAAATCAAATCAGCACAGTGCACTCAGAGAATAGAATTTTTCCTCACCCGTGCAATTCTGTGCTTTCATAATTTCCATGTGCAGGCTTAAACTTTTTTCCACGGAGAGCACAGGGCTCCAGATGTATTCCTCCACTGAATCACTGTCATTCAGTTCACCGTTTGCTGCTACTCGTGCCCTCCCCAACTGGTCAAATTTGATGAAGGAGTTTGCCGGGTCCACTTTGATCAGCTCTCTCACCTTCCTTCAATTTCTGATGCATCAGGGAACTTCACAGCCAAAAATAGAAGTCCTGAGATCATAACCAATAATGTTTCCACAGACGCATGAATTCCAATGTCCATGAGTCTCCTCGCAGGTTCCAATTCTTGGGCTCCCCCTTGGCCCGATTCTTGTTGAAAAATAGTGACAATAGCACATTTAAGCCGCTTCTAAATCCATAATTTCCATTTAGATTAAGGTCAGCAGAAGAAGAGCGACTAAACACAGACAAAAACGCAACATTGCAAAGCTGGGAATAGGTCAGGAAGGCAGACGAGAGGAGGGAAGAAAAATGCGACTGCTCTCTCTCAAGGCAAGAAGAAGAAGGAAGGGGGCAGGAAGAGATTGTTGTCTTTACACCACTGGACCAATTGGCTCACCTCATTTCTGTAGTTGGCTTCCTCATTGTTGTGATGAGGCCCACTACCGTCGTGTCGTCTGCAAACTTGATGATGTGGTTGGTGCTGTAGGCTGGTATGCAGGCATGGGTCAGCAGGGTGAAGAGCAGTGGGATGAGCATACACCCTTGTGGGGCCCCTGTTCTTAGCAGGATGGTGTCGCTGCCGACCTGCACGTTCTGTGGCCTCCCTGTGAGAAAGTCCAACACCCAGTTACAGAGAGAGGTTTTGAGTTCCAAGTGTCTGAGTTTTTGTATTATGTGTTGGAGGATGATTGTGTTGAATGCTGAACTGAAGTCCAAGAACAGCATTCGCACATAGGAGTTCTTTGAGTCCAGGTGGGTGAGGGCTGGATGAAGAGCAGCAGAGATAGCATCTTCTGTGGACCTGTTTGACCTGTATGCAAACTGAGATGGGTCGTGGGAGTGAGGGAGGATGGGCTTGATGTTCTGCATGATCAACCACTCGAAGCACTTCATTTTGATGGATGTCAATGCTACTGGCTGGTAATCATTATAGCTGAATGGGACGGGCTTCTTTGGGACTGGTATTATGGTGGCAGTTTTGAAACGTGGGGACAACAGTTTGACTCAGAGGGATGTTGAAGATGTCGGCCAGGACATTCTTGAGCTGCTCCGCACAGTCCTTCAGAATGCGACCTGGTATGTTGTCTGGTCCAGCTGCCTTGCGTGGGTTGATCCTGGAGAGGGTCCTCTTCATGCTGGCTGGATCCAGACTTATAGCCTGCTTGTCTGGGGGAGGAGTGGTCTTCTGTGCTGATGTGCTGTTTTGTGCTTCAAAGCTGCCAAAGAAGTCATTTAGATTGTTAAGCAATGTGACGTCACTCGCGCAGATCTGAGGTTGAGGTTTGTAGTTGGTGAGGGTCTGTATGCCATGCCAGAAAGATTATGCATCTCTGATGTTGCTGAAGTGTCTGAATATTTTCTTGCTGTACTGTTGTTTTGCTTTCTTAGTGTAGTTTTGGTAGGAGGGCCTTTAAATCTGCTTGGTTGAAGTCTCTTGCTGTGATGAAGAATGCATCTGGGTGTGCTGTTTGTGTCTCACTGATAGCCAGCCTGATAGAGTTCATTGAGTGCCTCGTTCCTGTCACTGGTGGTGGTGGGCGGGATGTAAACAGCGATGAGCAGGATCGATGTAAATTATCTCGGTAAGTAGAATGGTCGGCACTTGATAATCATAAACTCCACCAACGGAGAACAGTGTTTGTGCACCACAGTAGTGTCCTGCCACCAAGCGTCACTGATGTAACCCCCCCCCCCCCATGGGTTTTTTCCTCCTTCCATGATGACCCAGTCAGTGTGATAGCATGTTAGCCCTACTAACTGAATAGCAGAGTCCGGGATATTGTCATTTCGAGATGATTCTGTAGAGATAAAAACAGAAGTTTCGTGCATCACATTGCGTAAATCTCAGGAGCTGTATGTGGTCTATATTTGTCTAGTGAATGTATGTTGGCCAGAATGAGGAATACTAATGCAGGCCTGTGCAGGCTAGCAGCTAGCTTAGCTCGGATCCCTGCACACTTACCGCGCTTCCGTTTCCTCTCACACCGCTTTTGGCGTCTATTCTTGGGATGGGATGCAGCAGGCGAGTCTGGGGATGTGAAAGTGTGGTGGAGAAGTCCTAGGCCACAGAGTTCCTTTGTAATGCTCTGGTCCAAGACGTAGTGTTTGGTCATATTCCTTATTTCCAGAAGGCTGTAGTGACTGTAATTGTGCACAACATCGTCGGTGAACAATGCACATCCATATGTGGACATGAAGCTCATGAATATACACTTAAAAGTAATTTAGACGACACTAAACACAAAGAGAGAGAAGACGCCGCTGCATATTCACGTGCCGCCTAGTTACAAAGTATCTTAAGGACAACAAAGTAAATTTGTGTGGCACAGCGGAAAAGACATGTGGGAGCAAGGTGGCCAACAAACCTGACTCAGTTACACCAATTCTATCAGGAGGAATGGGCCAAAATTCCAGCAAACTGTTGTGATAATCTTGTGGAAGGATACTTAAGACATTTGACCCAAGTCATGCAGTCTAGAAGGCAATGGTACCAAATGCTAAGAAACTGTATGTAAACTTCTGACTCTGAAGAAAGTCATAAAAAATTCTCAAAAAAATGTTTTAATCCTGACTGACCTAAAACAGGGAAGGTTTAGTCAGATTTAATGTCAGACAGTGAGGAAAAAAAAGGTTATTTGTATTATTATAGTGTATCTTAACTTCTGGTTTCAACTGTATATACGGGAAGGGGGGTGCTGAAAAGTTCATAGGCTGAAAAGTTCATACTGGTCAAATTTAACCAAATGTGATTTATTTTTCAACATAGTCTCACTTTCATCCCACACATTTCTTCCATCAGTGTTGCAACACTTGGATCCCTGCGGTTGAAAAATAAACCACATTTGGTCAAATTTGACCACTATGAACTTTTCAGCCCATGAACTTTTCAGCCCCCCAATACATTGGAATGTTTTCTTTGGCCCCAATTTTCTTGCTTGTTTGATGACTGCAGTATGCTGTGTTTTCTCCTGTAGAAGTTTGCCTGTCTCTTATCTGGCAGCACAGGGGTCGAAATATGACTGGCTGGTTCTGGGAAGTGGTCTACATCAACATAAAATGTACATTTATGGATGTAAACGTGGTTTTGTGAATGAAAGTGAACCTGTAACCACGTAACTATGATCCTCAGGACAGGAGCATTATACCAAATTAATCACACCTGTGAATGCACACCTTATATATACCTCTTGCATCCATCCATTCTTCCTCTTTCTAATGACTTGGAGGAACCTGCCTCCACCGATGAAGGACAATGAATGGCTAAAGGTTCACTTTCATTCATAAAACCGCATTTACATCCATAAACATATGTTTTATTTAATTTCAGTGAACCTGTAACCACATGACAACCGTGTACCAAATGAGTCCTGGGGAGAATGGAGGTGGCATCACCCACAGGCCGAAGGAGCACCATGCCCCAATCACGCCACTAAGCACAAACACAGTCAGATGAGATTGGCTCCTTTATTGTACTTACCTAGTACTTAACTGAGTGTGTACAAGTTAAGAATGTGCTCCCCATAGAACCCAAAACGTTTGTCTGAAGAGCGGACAGACCTCGTATGGTCAACATAAACCTAAAAGGCCCTACTGGCACAACTAAGGAGCCTCTTAGCCACCGGAGAAGTGTGTGGAGGAGGGTAGAAGGGTTGAAGCATGAGAGTGTAGGAAAACAAACCCACTAGTAGCACTTTGGGTTGAAAAGCTGGGTTGGGTCACAGGTGGGCC
Organism: Pholidichthys leucotaenia; assembly: GCA_020510985.1. Taxonomy (NCBI): domain Eukaryota; kingdom Metazoa; phylum Chordata; class Actinopteri; order Cichliformes; family Pholidichthyidae; genus Pholidichthys; species Pholidichthys leucotaenia. The sequence goes on from CM035840.1 coordinate 342,916,342, forward strand.
ACCCGATCACCATCAAACCTAAGACATGCTGCGTCCACAGAGACCACATTCAATTCACTGACCCTCTTGGCTGAGACAATCGCCAAGAGAAAGCAGTCTTCCCAGAGATCAGATGAAAGCCAGCAATGGAGAGTGGCTCAAAAGGAGGCAAGCATAGAGCCCTGAGAGCTGTCCGGAGACCCCAAATGGGCAGCAACAATGCTGATATGGGCGGCTCCGTCTCACGCCTCTCAAAAATTGCTTAGCCAAGGAATGTGCCCCAGGCGACAAGCCATACATTCATCATGGGCAGTTGACACTGCGGCCAGGCAGCCCCCAATAATTGTCTCCACCCAACCTTGGTGAAGAGGTACTGGAGGAAAAAACAAGATGACAGGGATGTGGCATGTCAAGGGATTGTCACCCTTGGTCCAACACCAGTTCAAAACACTCTCCACTTCACACTGCACTGCAGCTGGGTAGACGGGCCGTGAAGCCTGCACAGTGTCTAACCAAGTTACACAGTCACTCCCATTCAAAGGCCATACATGAAGCTTCAGGAGCTGGGGATTCAAATGCCAAATCCTGCCCTGCGCCTGTGAGAGCACATCTTGTCTGATTGGGAGAGGTGATGGATGGCCCCCCAACATCTTGTGGATCTCCATCATCCATAGTCTTTGTGGCCAATTCGGGGCCATCAAATTACTTGAACAGATGGTGTCCTCACCTTTGCAAGGAAAACTGGCAGAAGAAGCAGTAGTGGAAATGCAAACAGTTTCACTGGAGGCTGGGCAACACTCAGAGCATCTGCACTGAGTGAACCTGGCAGACCATGCATTGAGGCCCGGAGAGCGCAGTGGGTGTTCTCCGCCATTGCAAACAGGTCTGCTTCCACCTGGCCAACTGAAGCCAGATCTAGCTTGAGTAGGTTCATTTTGTCTTCTTTTAATATTTACCTTTTGTTCTTATTAAAGACAAAAATAGAAAGGAGATGTTTTTATCTTCTTTACATGTTTCGACTGTTCACTGCAGCCTTCGTCAGACATGCATCAACAGCACAAACTCCCGTCCTGTAACATTGTTCCGTGTCTGGGCCGGGTGAGGTTTCCCGTGTTGAGTCAAATTTAGCCGCAGGCTCCACTCCCAGTGGTGCCCTTTCATAAGCCTAAGCCGGAGTGATAATTGTAACACTCACTCCATCTGCTGGTTTGCTTAACTAGCGTGTTAAAGTCAGTAGCCGAGAAGGGCATCACTTTTCATTTGGAGCAAAGGACAAGGAAACTAGACCACCTTCACTTTCACTCAGAGAGGACCGACCAGAGACTTACCTTTTAATCTACAGCAACGAAGCCTGCAGTGAACAGTCGAAACATGTAAAGAAGGTAAAAACATCTCCTTTCTATTTTTGTCTTTAATAAGAACAAAAGGTAAATAAATTAAGCCAGATCTGCTCGACTACCTCTGAATGCAGTCGCTTCCATCTTGAGATGATTATATGCCAAGACTGCTGAGCCGGAGCCCAATGTCCCCAAACAAACCTTCCCTCCTAGACTGCACCCCAGCTTATTAGGGAGGCATCGGTTGTAATGGTCACCCTGCAGTCGTCTTGGCCCAGGAGGACACCATTTCATACTGCTGAGGAAGGTCTCCACCACCTGAGAATCATGAGGCTCCTTCAGAAAGAACTAGCCTCCTCCTTTTGTCTCTGGGTAAAACCACCTTCTGAACGTGAACCACCATTGAAGGGGATGAGTGTGTAAAAGACCCAGTGGCACGACCTGGGCAGCGGCAGCAAAGAGACCCAAGATCCTCTGGCGCTGCTGCACTGATACGGTCCTTTGTGAAATGCAGCTCTTGGTGCATTCCCTGATAGCATGTCTTCTCTTGGAGTCAGGGATGCTCTCATGGCAACTGAATCCAGCATGAGCCCCAAGTACTCAACAACCCTGGTTGGAGCCAGGCAGCCTTTCACCGCATTTATATGCAACCTGAGTGCCGCCAGGTGAGCCAATGTGGTCTCCATATGGCTCCATGCTACGGCTTCTGATGGTGTACAAACCAGCTAATCACCCAGATAATTGAACTTGAATGCCCCTCTGCTGCAGTGGGGCGAGTGCAGCATCCATGCACTTGGTGAACGTCCGAGGCGGCAGGGACAGACCGAAAGGCATTACGTTGTAACTGAAGGCTTGTCCTGAAGGAACCCTGAGGAACTTCCTGTGGGCTGGATTTATGGGAATATTCAAATCAGCATTGCTAAGGTCCACTGTTGTAAACCAATCGCTTGGCCCTATGGCCTGAATCATGTCCCCAGCCTGAACACCGGAAAAGGGAGCACCTTGGGATATCTGCTCATCCGCCTCAGGTCCAGAACCAGATGGAGACCCCGGGTTTGCTTAGTTAGTTAGTTAATTCCCTCCCACAACATGTGGGACACCATATGGTGTGTAGGGTGGCGCCTATCTCTGTTTCTCTGACCTTAGGCCATACAGCCACTGTAAGTACCGAAAGCTACAGTTGGGGGGGAGGGTGTCAGTCCTCTGGTGGCTCTGTGCGTTACGCATCAGTTTGCTTGGAGACAAGAAATAGGCAGTGTAAAAAGCCTTGCCTCTCTTCTCCTGGAGACAGAGACTGTATTACGTTCTTTCCCAGCAGGGCAGAGACCTCACTTCCCAGAACCATAGAAAGAGAGTCCTTCTTACTTTTGCTTCCAAAACCCCTTGAAGTTGGGGAATGAGATCTGAACTGTAAGCGGTATCCATACTCCAGTGTGTCGATCACCCATGGACATGAGGTGCACCAATGCCAACTCATGAGGTGTGCTGCAGAGAAAGTTGGTGTCAGGGGAAGCGTTACCATCAGAGACGCTGGCGGGGCTTGGCAGGACCACGGTCTACATGCTCCCGAGAGTGCAGACGTGAGTGCTGCTGAACCTGCACCCGCTGCCAAGAGGCCCTCTGCCTCGGGTAACCCGAGCTCTGAAGGAACCTGGCTCTGTGAAACAAAGCTGTTGTGGGTTCTCACACCCCTCAAGAGGCCTTAAGGACACTCAACCTGGATGGTCCTTGCCAATGAAAGGACTGCGTGCCTGCAGGCCCAAAGACCTCACCAGGCGCTTCCGCAGCCTCCAAAACAGCAGCCTTGTCCGTATCTGCCAATCCAGACTGACTCAACCACACATGTCGCCGGCCATGGTCAGCTGGCCAAGGAATTCCCAAGTGCTTTAGCCTGAAAGCTAGCTCCTTGAATCACAGTGTCTACAATCCTTACCAACTCTGGTAGAAGGTCAGTTCCGCTTTTGACTCTAGGTCCCTTATCAGACCTTCTAAATACACTAAAAGATGTGTATTAGCATTTGCCAGCCTAGAGGCCATAGCCACAGACTGGTAGGCGCTAGCCACTAACCCATCAGTGGCACGACACTTGTCATTCGGGTGGCATATAGACTTGCTGCCTGCGCAGCACCACTCAAAATACTGAGTCTAGAATGAGGAGCAGCAGCCACCTTAGCCGAGCCCACGACTTCTGCCGATGTTCCACACAGTCAGAGTAAACTGACAAGGGAACCCGCGTCTGGGTTGCAGGACCTCTGTTCAAAGCTGAAGCCCTAGGCGGAGAAGATGGGGAGGAAGCCCAGCAGCTGATGCTGCCCCAGAGAGCCGTGCCCTGACAGATATATCATAGGGCTCAGGAAGGTCTTCTCAACCAGAGAGTCACTGTCGGCTTCATCATCATTCTCAGAGAGACATCCATTCTTCCAATGGCGCCACAGCCAGAGCTGATGGTCTTACCCAAGTTATCAGAGGCAATGAGAGACACTGCATCAGGATGCGGTTTCAGGGCACATATGGGAGCCTGGTGTGGCATACCCAAAGGCAATGGTGATTTGCAGCCATATGTTCAATGGTCTTATGGACTTCCACCAATTGGCTCTGCATGAAATCCACCCACTGGATCACGTGGCTAGCTTCCTTCAATCCGCTTCTGCTTCCTACTGGCCTTCCCAGTTCCACCTGGAGCACTGAAACCTGGAGGGATGGAGCCCTGGGCTGGTGGCATACCAGTGTCCAGGCTATTTTCCCCTCCTTCACGCCACGCAGAAGCCATTATCCCTCCAAACAAACAATAGGAGAGAAACCAAGACAGTTATTATTATTATTATTATTATTATTATTATTATTATTATTGTCATTATAAACAGGCCTGATGTCAGGTCAGGCATTGGTTTGCTTACTGCCAGATAACCATGAAAACCTGTACTACCTGTCTCATGGGTCAGGCTGTCGGCGACTCAACCGGCAACCCCACCCTTCCGAGGGCATGGAGGGTGAAACTGGGCATCCTGGCAGAACTAAAAACAATGTCTGTCACAGGTCTGTGGTGGACCACTCCCAGTTACATGGGGTGAGACTGGACATCCTGGCAGATAAGCACATCTGTCGCAAGGTCTGTGGTGGACTTTTGCCAGTCGGTGCATCGTGACATGCACTCCACAAAGAGCAGAGATAAACAAACCATCTGGTCAGTCATTGCAACAGATACTGGAGTCAGTTTGTCTTGGCCTGTCCTTGCCACTGATAATACCTCTATCTGCCAAGAATGTGCGGCTAGTCCAGCAAAAGCTAGCGGTATTCAAATACTTTGCAAGCAGATTCATGAAATACTCAGTCAGAAAGCAACTCATACCAGCTCGGATGTTGCCCGGGTTAACAAGGTCAGGAGTTTCTGGAAGCGGAAGGCGAAGGACATAGCTGCATGGAGGAATCTGATCAGACCTAAATGAAACAGTCATTAGCCAAGGTTACATGTGCAACATTTCTTCAGTCTGATTACAATTCAGATCAGATCTTTACTGTTTGTATGGATCCTGAAAAAGTTGATCTGATTAGGAGGCGCGTTTCCAAGTGTCACACGTTATGTTAAAGGTGAGTCAGGCTGTTATATTTGTGTATTTATAATATTTATAATATTTATAATTGTGTATTTATAATTTTTCTGCATTGATGTATGTGGTTATTGTGTATATTTTTATCTTGATTCTTTTTTCTAAAGCCCATCCAGGGACAAGAGTTGCAAATTAGCTAATAGCTATACACTCTATGTGCAACACATCAGATTGATTGTCTTTGATTAATTGTCTATGTTTATTGCACTGTCCCTGTCAAATAAACTAATCTACTACGTTTGAATGGACTAAATCATTTTGACATGCACACAATTATCCGACATTCTGAAAATAGTAGAAGAAGAAGCAACTTCCGATGTAAACAAACCATGCTTCGTGTCTTTCTCTTTTTGAAATGGACCTGTATTGTGGTATTCATACTGTGATTTTGCTTCTGCTGTTCTCCGTAATGAAGCTACTTCTGCATATGACGAACAGAGGGAGACAGCAGAATGATACAGACCAGTTTTATTTTACTCCTGCCATGTCTTCCGCTAGCTGCTATAAAGGCGGAAATACGTCATGTCGACGTGTGGCAGACATACAGACATGCGCAGTAAACATATTTTCTACCCAAACTTCGGAATAAATCTGTATATGCACACCAATCAGATAAACAATCGGCATAACCCACCCGTCTCAACCGGAAGGAAATTTTGATCCGAATGAGCGTGCTCAGGTCAGAATATTCAGATTGGCGTGGTTACATGAAGCATTTTTATTCTGATCAGGCTTTTAATCCGGTTACTTGTGTCCATGTAAACATGGCTAATGTTGCCCCCGACAGACTGCTATGATGATGTGATAAACAGGCCAAAGGGCTGTTCCATGAGGTATAAATGCGCTAGTCAGACGACAACATAGCAATATCAGATTTCAGTTCCCACCTGTATGCAGTACTACTTGCCCACAAAAGGTGGCGAAAGTGCACCAAGCACAGGAGCACTCAGTACCCAGACAAAGAAGTCTCCCTTTTTTTAAGAAGACAACTATCAGTCAGAAAAAAAAACAATACACAATTAATGGAAAATTGTACCGTGCTGTTAAATTGTTAAGCAATTCCTGCTTGATGAAGGCAAAATATACCACATACCCCAAGCAGATAAAGAATATTGTGTGCTGTTAAGCTGTTAAACAGTTTTTCTGCCTGAAGAGAAGGCACAAAAACACATCACAAACCTTAAGCAGTTAAGGGTAGACATACCTCCCACTGCTAAACTGTTAACAGTTCTGGCTGAAAAGAAGGCAAGTGTATATTACATACCTCCAAGCACGTACGGACAGCGCATGTCACACTGCACAGCCGGTGCAAACCTTCTCATTCAGCAGAAAACACAACAATTTTATGACACAGCGATGGGGTACCCAGGGTAAGGCAGCCCAAACAGCAGAAAAAACACAATGTTAAGCAGATTGGTTACCAACCAGGAGGAAGAATGGGTGGATGCAAGGGGTATATATAAGGTGTGCAGCCACAGGTGTGATTAATTTGGTATAATGCTCCTGTCCCAAGGATCATAGTCACGTGGTTACAGGTTCACTTTTCCACTTTTCAAATGGGTGTATCCATGTTGTAAAATTATTGTTGCTGGAGAAGGCAGTTTTTCATATTAAAGGTTTAATTAGTCTCCGGAGACACCTCATGGCTATCTTTATGATTTAATAAATTTCCCTAGAGATACTTTCTTTAAGGTGGTAATGATGTGATTTATTTTCATTTGTTTTTGATACTTTACTGTTTGGACTGTGAGAGAAAACTGGAATAATTGGAGTTAACCCAATGAAGCACATTTTTCTGTGAGGCAGCAGTACTAACGCTGATCCAAGACGCCTCCAAAAATGATAATGATTCCAGGGTATTGGATCATTTCCATTTCTCTTTCCTCTCTGTGTTGTGAACTGTTCCATCTGAATAGTTTTGTTTGACAATAGAAACGTGACATTTTTCTTATTGCAATGAATATTGCAATACGGGGTGGTGTAGTGGGGTAGTGGAGGACTACAAATACCTGGGTGTCGTGATCAGCAATGGACTGGACTGGAAATCTACCACTGATGCTGTGTATAAGAAGGGGATGAGCAGACTCTACTTTCTGAGGAAGCTGAGATCATTCAGTGTGTGCAGCGAGATGCTGGAGCTTTTTCTTGGGGCGGCAGTGGCTCAGGAGGTAGAGCAGGTCGTCCAATAACCAGATGGTTGGCAGTTTGAATCCCGCTGTCCCCAGGTATCCATCCTGCCGTTGCGTCCCTGAAAAAGACACTTTAACCACCTTGCCTCCAGTGTCCATAACACTGTGTATAAATGTTTGGTGGTGGCCGAAGGAGCCATTGACATGTATTTGCAGCCACATTTCTGTCAGCCTGCCCCAGGGCAGCTGTGGCTATAGTAGTAGCTTGCCACTACCATTGTCTGTCTGGAGTGACAGATAGATAGATAGATAGATAGATAGTTTATTTCGAACACAAAAATATAACAAAAAACAAGCAAATGGCAAATGCAATAAAGTTACAGTATACACTGTTCGAAAGGGAGAAGGAAGAAGTGAAGACTTATTAATTCCAACTCCTCTTTTCCATAGATACACCCATGTGAATTTTATACAAACTACCACCTTTAAGACCCCAAGTAAACAATTTACTGTATTTTTTACAAATCAACATTAACACCCATCCATTCTAACATACAATGAAGTCCATACATCAAAACCAGTCTCAAACAACACAGATATACACAGTGCTGTCCCACCCACCATTCCATAGTGTCCCATAATGTCCCAGAGTGAACATAATGAATCGTACATATAAATACTACCCTTCTAACATATATCCTTTCAGCAAATGGTGCTTATACCTCTTTTTGAATTGATTTCTGTTTGTACATAGTTTCAGTTCCGGCTCCAGACTGTTCCACAAATCCACCCCACAGACAGATATGCCCATACTTTTCTTGGTTGTACGTATCTTGGGTTTTGTAAAGTTTAAGTCTCCTCTCAAATTATGATCATTGTCTCTTTTTTAAAATATTATTTGTATATTAGTTGGGAGTTGATTGTTAATTGCCCTGTACATTACTTGTGCTGTCTTAAATTTAAATAAATCGATGAACTTTATGACATGTGACTTTAAGAACAACGAATTGGTATGGTCTCTATATCCTGCATTGTTTATTATCCTTATAGCTCTTTTTTGTGATGTGCATATTGCCTGTAGGTTGGTCTTGTAGGTGTTTCCCCAGACTTCTACACAGTAGTTAAGATAAGGTAAAAACAGTGAATTGTACAATAAGACCAATGATTTATAGTCCAAGATGTGTCTTGTCTTCCCCAGTATGCCTATACATTTTGCTAATTTGGGCCAGATGTGACTGATGTGAGGTTTCCAGCAGATTTTATTGTCTAGCGTCACCCCCAGAAACTTATTTTCTTGTACTGTTTCTATTCTGGTATCATCTATCGTTACCACTATTTCATGATTTATTTTATAATTTCCAAACACCATAATCTTTTTTTTTTTTTAGATTTAGAGATAATTTATTTTTGTTGAACCACTGCGTTAATTTTTCCATTTCAGTTGTGACCACCTCTAAAACCTGCTGCAAATTCTCACCAGTGCAAAGCATATTTGTCTCATCCGCAAACAAAATAAATTTCAGAATTTTTCATACTTGGCATATGTCATTTATATACAAAATAAAGAGTTTGGGTCCCAAAACTGACCCCTGGGGCACACCACAAGTGATGTCCATGAAGGGTGATTTGTGCTCTCCAATTTGTACAAATTGTTGTCTGTTACTTAAATAACTTTCCACCCAACTCAGTCCTACCCCTCTTATCCCATACCTTTCCAGTTTCCTTAGTAGTATTCTGTGGTCAATGGTGTCAAAAGCTTTCTTTAAATCTATAAATACTCCTACAGCAACCTTTTTTTTTATCTATACAACTAGTAATTTCTTCTATAAGTTCGATCAGTGCCAAAGATGCAGATTTATCTGCTCTAAAACCATACTGGCTATCTGTAAGGAGGTTGTGTTTTTCAGTGAAATCATCCAGTCTCTTAGTGAAGATTTTTTCAAGTATTTTGGAGAATTGTGAGAGTAAAGAGACTGACCTGTAATTTGTGAAGCGATGACTGTCTCCTGTTTTGTATAGAGGTATTACTTTTGCTATTTTCATTTTGTCTGGAAATGTACCAGTTTGAAATGACAGGTTACGGATGTGGGTGAGTGGCTTAACAATTCCCTCAATTACTTTTTTCACTACTGTCATGTCAATTTCATTCCAGTCCGTTGATTTTTTGTTCTTAAATTTACTCACAGTCTCAATAATTTCCTTTTCAGTAACTGCACCCAAAAAGATTGTGTTTGGATTTCTATCCTCTATTTCAATCACAGAACCACTGTGGTTTGTTTCTGGTGTCACTATTGATTTTGCTAATTCAGGACCAACGTTTACAAAAAATTTATTGAAACCACTGACCACATCTTCCATATTATTAATCAAACTGCCATTTTCGATAAAATATTCTGGATAATTAGCATTCTTAGGACGATTACTAATAATCCCATTGAGAACTTGAAACGTCCGCACTATGATGACAGGACTCACTGCTAACCTCAAGGACATCAACGACACCAGGAAGACTGCCATCATCAATAATGAGCTGAAGAGACTGGGAGTGGATATCGTCACTCTCCAGGAAACACGGTTGGCTGACGCCGGCACACTGAGAAAGAAGGACTACACGTTCTACTGGCAGGGAAAGGGCAGCGACGAACACAGGGAACACGGAGTGGGCTTCGCAGTGAAGAACACCTTGCTGAAGATGGTGGAACTGGGCAGCACTGGCTCTGCACGACTCCTCACCCTCCGCCTGAACACCACTCAAGGCCCAGTCACCCTCGTCAGTGCGTATGCCCCAACACTGACAGCCACACCAGAGGCAAAAGACGAGTTCTACGAGAATCTCGCAACAACTGTCAGGACCATCCCCAACTCTGAACAACTCATTCTCCTTGGAGACTTCAATGCCAGAGTGGGTGCTGACCACGACTCCTGGCCCTCCTGTCTTGGACCTTTTGGCGTGGGCAGAATGAACGACAACGGACAGCGGCTGCTCGAGTTCTGCACATATCACGATCTGTGCATCACAAACTCGTTCTTCAAGACCAAGCCCCAACACAAGGTTTCCTGACAACATCCACGCTCAAAGCACTGGCACCAGCTGGACTTGATCCTGACCAGGCGCACCTCACTGAAGAACGTGCTAATCACCCGTTCGTTCCAGAGTGCAGATTGCGACACAGACCATTCATTGGTGTGTTGCAAAGTCAAGCTGCAGCTGAAGAAATTCCATCGTGCTAGACAGCCTGGAAAGGCACGGATTGACACCAGCAAGATGGCTCAACCAGAACTTGTTGAGCAGTTTGCCTCCACCTTTGAGAAGGAACTTGGTGTACCACAAGAAGGAGAATCTGCAAAGCAGAAGTGGGAAGTGCTGCAAAACACCATCCACCGCACAGCCTTGGCTACCTTTGGGAGGAAGACCTCGAAGTCACAGGACTGGTTTGATGCCAAGTTGACCGAGATGACCCCCGTCATTGAAGCCAAGCGCTCAGCACTTGCTGAGTACAAGAAGTACCCAAACGAGAAGAATCTCCAGATTCTCAGGGCTGCGAGAAGCAAAGTTCAGCAGACTGCTCGGCGCTGTGCCGAGTACTGGACTCAGCTCAGCCAAGACATTCAAACCGCTGCCATAACAGGGAATATCCGTGGTATGTACGATGGCATCAAGAAAGCACTTGGTCCGGCTCAGACCAAGACGGCCCCCCTCAAATCCTCCACTGGGGTGATGATCACAGAAAAGAACAAGCAGATGGAGAGATGGGTGGAACACTACTCCGACCTCTACTCCAGAGAGAACACCGTGACACCGTCAGCCCTTGATGCCATCGACTGCCTGCCATCCAAGGACGAACTTGACGCTGAGCCAACCATCGACGAACTCAGCAAGGCCATTGATAGCATGGCCACTGGCAAGGCACCTGGCAACGACGGCATACCCCCTGACCTGATCAAGCACTGCAAGACCGCCCTACTGCTGCCATTGCATGACGTCCTCTGCCAGTGTTGGAAGGAAGGTGCCGTACCACAGGACATGAGGGACGCCAAGATCATCACCCTCTACAAAAACAAAGGGGAGAGAAGCGACTGCAACAACTACAGGGGCATCTCCCTCCTCAGCGTTGTTGGCAAAGTCTACGCCCGAGTTATTCTCGTTCGTCTACAGAAGCTTGCCGAACGTGTCTACCCCGAGTCTCAGTGTGGCTTCTGCGCTGCGCGATCGACGGTAGACATGATATTCTCCATCCGCCAACTCCAGGAGAAATGCAGAGAACAGAACATGCCCCTGTACGTCGCCTTTATCGACCTCACCAAAGCGTTCGATTTGGTCAGCAGAGAGGGCCTTTTCAAGATCCTGCCAAAGATAGGATGCCCACCAAAGTTGCAAAGCCTCATCGAATCGTTTCACACAAACATGCAGGGCATAGTGCAGCACGATGGCGACGTCTCAGAGCCATTCAACATATGCAGCGGAGTGAAACAGGGCTGTGTACTTGCGCCAACCCTCTTTGGGATTTTCTTTGCTATGCTTCTGAGGCATGCCTTCAGCACAGCAACAGAGGGAATCTTCCTGCACACAAGATCTGACGGCAGGCTTTTCAACCTCGCCCGCCTGAAAGCCAGAACCAAAGTACGCGAGGCTCTAATCAGAGACATGTTGTTCGCAGACGACGCTGCAGTCGCAACCCACACACAGCAGGAGCTTCAGACCCTGATGGACCGCTTCTCCCAGGCATGCAAGGACTTCAGGCTTACCATCAGCCTGAAGAAGACTAACGTCTTGGCGCAAGGCACGGAAGCACCACCAACCATCACCATCGACGACTACGAGCTGGAGGTCGTGAATCAGTTCACATACCTGGGGTCCACGATCAGCAACAACCTCTCCCTTGATACAGAGATCAACAAGAGGATTGGAAAATCAGCCTTCACACTCGCTCGCCTCACCACACGAGTGTGGGAGAATCCCAAACTCTCTGTCAAGACGAAGATGGCAGTGTACAACGCCTGCGTCATCAGCACACTGCTCTATGGGAGTGAGACGTGGACAACATACGCCCGGCAGGAAAAGAGACTGAACTCCTTCCACTTGCGCTGCATTCGCCACATCCTGGACATATCCTGGCAGGACAAAGTGCCCAACACAGAAGTTCTGTCCCGCGCCGGCCTTCCCTCCATGTTCACTCTACTCAGGCAGCGCAGGCTCCGCTGGCTAGGCCATGTTCACCGTATGGAGGATGGCAGAATCCCAAAAGACGTCCTCTACGGAGAACTGGCAACTGGCAGGAGAGACGTTGGCCGCCCACAGCTGCACTTTAGAGACGTCTGCAAGAGAGACATGAAGGCCCTGGAGATCAACACAGATCGCTGGGAGGACCTTGCAACGGACCGCTCCAAATGGAGAGGCACCCTGACCAGACAGCTCAAGGCGGGTGAAGAGAGACTGACTGCTGCAGCAGATGAAAAAAGGACCTGCAGGAAGAACCGCCACAGACCCAGCAGCACGGAGACCACCCACAAGTGCGACCTGTGTGACAGGGACTGCCATTCGCGCATCGGCCTGTTCAGCCACAGGCGGTGCTGTTCCAGCAGAGTAGACGTTTAGGATTCTCTTCCATGGTCATCATAGACCGACGGAGGCCGACGACGACTTGCCATATTCCTCTTATGTTATTTTTGTTATCCTCTAGTATTCTGTTGTAATATTCTTTCTTACAGATCCTCATTATAGTAGTAAGCTTATTTTTATATCTTTTATATTTGATCTCAGCTTCCACCGTTCTGCATTTAATGAATTGTTTATATAATGTATTCTTCTTTTTACATGCATTTATTAACCCCTTGGTGACCCAAGGAATATTTTTTTTTTTGTTGTCTGTCACTGTATTGTTTTATAGGACAGTATTTATTGTACAATGATTAAAATATTTGTAAAAATTTATCATATGCTCTATTTATGTCATTTTCATCATAAACTATCTTCCAATCTTGTATTAATAATTCCTTTGTCAGTAAATACATTGATTCTTCGGTTCTTATTCTTTTATATTTAATATTTTTGGTATACTTTTTCTTCCTATAATCACATTGATAGACAACAAAAATCGGCAGGTGGTCACTGATATCATTCAATAAGAGCCCACTCCTGATATTATTTTCCATAATGTTTGTGAATATGTTATCTATTAGTGTGGCACTGTGTGACGTGATTCTGCTAGGTCCGGTAATTATTGGATGTAAGCCCATGCTGTACATTGTGTTGATAAATTCTTCTGTCAAACTATGTTGTTTTGGGTTCATCAGATCTATATTGAAATCCCCACAGATGAACATAACTTTATGAGTTAGTTTTGCATACATTTTTTCCATCCAGTCCTTAAATAAGTCAATGTTTGATCCAGGTGTTCTATATACACAGCTCACTACTACATTCTTCACATTGTCCAGACAGCTTTCTATTGTAATACATTCAAATAAATCATCCACAGTCACTGTCAGATTTTCAACAACCTTGTATTTCAAGCTCTTGTCAACATAAATTGCAACTCCTCCTCCTTTTTTCACTTTTCTATTTATATAATTTAATTCATAGCCATCCATGGTAAAATCCACTCCTTTCTCTTCACTGAGCAACGTCTCTGATATTGCCACAATATTGAATGGCTCTTTAAACTGATGTAAATAATCTTTAATGTTATTAAAGTTTGCATAGAGACTCCTGCTGTTGAAGTGGATCATAGAAATATTGAAATCAGATGTGATCATTGTGTTAAACTGTTCATCTGTGTAATGATTACAGTCATTATTGATTGAGTTAAAAAAATTATTATCAGGGTCTATGTCATATTCTACGTCCTGTGGGTTGTGATCTGTGTATTCAAAAACTTTCAGTTCCTGTTGTTCCTGTTTGTTGATTTTTTGATTCATGTTGTTGAATGTTTTGTTGCAGATGAGTAAAATCCTTCAGTGTCCTATAGTTGTCTGAATTGCTGTGACTCCAGTTCATAATATTACGGATGTTAATGACCTTGGCTTCTTCAGGCGATCCGTTTAATTTGATGAATATTTTACAGTTTGATGTCCAGGTGTTTTGATTTTTTTTCTGCTTTTTCATGTATCTTGCTTTCCTGGCTATTTCTGCGTTTTCTTTCGTGATGTGCTCGTTTATGTATATGTTTGTTCCTCTCAGCTTCCTACCTTGTTTCAGTAGTGCCGTCTTGTGTTTTCTGTTTACAAACCTCATGATTACAGCAGGTTTGTCGCCGTTTTTCCTGGGCAGAGGGTGGCAGGACTCTATGTTGTTGCAGTCCAGCTGGATTCCTTTCGACTGCATGAAGGCCGACACTTGTTGCTCAGCAGATTCCTCATCCAGCTCACTTCCACTGCTGTCTGCGGCAACTGCTCTCGCGTATGATCGGGGTTTGATGTGGAGCCCCGTGATGATCACGTCGTTCGCCCAAGTGTTCTGGTCCATCTCAGCCATTCTGCTCTCCAGATACGCCAGCCTCTTGTCTTTCTCAGCGTTCTGGCTCCGCAGCGCTTTAATTTCCTCCACTAGGTCCAGGATGCTTCTTTGCTGTGACTTTAGAGCAGAAATCTCTTCTGCCAAGAAATCCAGCGCTTTTTTTATTTCATCCACCTCTTCATTTTGCAGAGCTCTCTTGGGACCCATTATCCCGGCCGATGATCGCTGATTTGGATTGTAGGAAAAAAAAAAAAACGCACGTGGGAGAAATCCCTTTGTTTTCCCTGAGCGCGAGGGGCGAGGGGCGCGGGGCACGGGGCCAGTTGCTTCACCAGCTTCACCAGCTTCACCAGTGAATGAATAATGTATCTGTTTGTTGAGTGTCTATGATAAAGCACTATTTAAATCTGATGTTTTATTATTATTACCAAACCGTTGTTGCCAGCACCATCTTCTTTGCTGCTGTTTGTTGGGGTAACAGTATCAGAGCCAGCAACACCAACAGACTTGACAAGATTATCAAGAAGGCTGGCTCTGTAATTGGACTCAGGCAGGAGGCCTTTGAGACCGTGGTGGAGAGGAGGGCTCTGAACAAACTTATCCATCATAGACAATCATGATCACCCCCTCCATCACACACTGGAAAGACAGTGGAGCAATTTCTCCAGCAGACTGCTACAGCTCTGCTGTGGAATGGTCAGATACAGGAAGTCTTTTCTGCCACATGCCATTTCACTGTACAGTGACTCACTCTATTGTTGAATTTTAGTCAGAACAATGCTGCCATTCTGCACCTATAGTCTAACTGGTACCATACATTTCACCCTGTGCCTTATAATCTTTCTTTGTACAGTCAGTACTATCCATAGATTCATCAGGATCATCATCTATTTAACCCAGTAGTATATAAAATTATCTAAGCATTTGTACTTCCTTGGGTAACTCCTTTTCTATTATGCTGTGTATTTCTGTTGGTTTGGGTCATTTACTGTGTCGTGCTCCTGTTACACTGTAATTTCCCAGTTTGGGATCAATAAAGTACATCCATCTATTACAACCCACTTTCTGGGCCAAGGCCAGAATTGCCTATTTCAACCTGGGATCACCAAGTCCATTTCAACCTCACATCAGGGTGGACAGACCTAAAGTCATTTTCACCCACAGGCAAGGTAGACTTAACACCTACACAGTCTCTTTTGCACACAGCAGGGTAGACATACACCTATATTCCAGGCTGGGATTTGAACCCATGACTTCAAAACCTCTCACGCTACCACTGAGCCAAAGAGGAATTTCTCTACTAGCACAGGGTTAGTAGTGGAGGTGTACCTTAAGGTGTCAGGAACTGCATCACTGACTAATTCCTTATGGAGGGGATCTATAACACCTCCCCCGTTAAGGAAGTGGTGCAGGTGTCAAACTCCGGACGAGCCCCCATTCATGTTATGACCCCCAGTGGCTGTCTAGGGGTAAAAGGGCGTATCATAAACCAGGTGAAAAAAGGATGAGAGTTGATCAGTTTTAATTTTTTTATTGTCAGAATAAAAGAAAGCAAAATCAACTTCAGGGAGAACCAAAGCCAAAACAACAAACAAAAACGCCACCCAGAAGTAGAAACAAAAGATTCTTACCTACAATTTAAGTTGAAAGAAAAAGTGCAAGCCCTGATAAGCGACTCCCTGATCTGCAACATAAGCAGGAGAAAAAAGGTTCAACGAAAATGGCACCTCACCCCTATAGCTTTCTCTGGCAAAAATAGAAAACAAACACAGGTGAGCAGGCAGTCTGAATAACCAAAAGATAAAACAAGTTCACTACAGTGTACACAGGTAAAGGGAAAGCCAACTTTATTGTCATTCAATCCATACAGCAGAACAAAATTATGTTTCTCTTATCTACAATGTTAATCACATCTAGAATTAGAGGGGTTGCTGCCATGCCATGCACCGCCACAAATTTCCCTGGTCCGTTCCATTATTGCTGAGCACCAAGCTGGATGGCAGGAAGTTCCACTTTTATATGGTCTTCAGCATGACCCGGCCAGAATTTGAACCCAGGCCTCCCGGGTATGAGGCGGATGCTCTACCAACTAGGCCACCACTCTGGTGAACTGGTGGCAAAAAACAAAAACAAAAAAACAAAACAGGCATACAAATGGCTTCAAACCTATTCCAACCTGTAATGGCAGCAGAGATCAGAGCTGGTGGTGTGGTGGCCACCCAAGTCAGAGGTGGAAGTAAGATCTTCTGCTTCTCTGGCCTTTAATAGTTATGGGAGGACACTGATTGGCCAACAGGATGCAGCTGTGGGCTGTGAAGAGCCAATGAGGGAGTCAGGGAAAACAAGACCCGAGGAGAAACACAGGTTACTCTTTCTACACCACTGGGGATGTAACACTGTCTGTCCGCCTGCCTGCCCGCCTGTCCATCCGTCCATATTACAACTTAATGAGTAAGTCCTCTAAACAAAATATAAACTAAAACATAACAAATACATTTAGATTTCATTGTTTTCTGTTTTTGAACTTCATCCACCCATCCATCCATCCATCCATTTTGTACTTCTTTTCCGGGGGTCCGGGTTACGGAGGCAACAGCTCAAGCAGAGAAGCCCAGACTTCCCTCTCCCCGGCCACCTGCTCCAGCTCTTCAGAAAGGATACCAAGACGTTCCCAGGCCAGCCGAGAGACATAGTCTCTCGGCAGCGTGTCCTGGGTCTGCCCCCGGGGTCTCCTCCCAGTGGTACGTGCCTGAAACACCTCGAGTGGAAGGCGTCCAGGAGGCATCCTTATCAGATGCCCAAACCACCTCAACTGGCTCCTTTCAATGTGGAGGAGCAGCGGTTCTACTCTGAGCCTCTCCCGGATGACTGAGATCCTCACCCTATCTCAAAGGGTGAGTCCAGCAATCCTACAGAGAAAGCTCATTTCAGCTGCTTGTATCTGCTATCTCATTCTTTCAGTCATTACCCAAAGCTCATGATCATAGGTGAGGGTCAGAACGTAGATTGACTGGTAAATCGACAGCTTTGCTTTAGAGCTCAGCTCCCTCTTCACCACAGCAGACCAGTACAATGTCAGCATCACTGCAGATGCTGCTCCAATCCATCTGTCAATCTCACTCCATTCTCCCCTCACTCGTGAATGAGACCCCAATATACTTAAACTCCTCCACTTGGGGCAGTGAGCTTGTCCCCAACCCGGAGAGGACAATCCACCCTTTTCCGGCTGAGGACCATGGACTCAGACTTCAAGGTGCTGATTTTCATCCCAGCCATTTCACACCCAGCAGCAAACCGTCCCAGTGAGACCTGTAGGTCATTGGTTGATGAAGCCAGCAGGACAAAATCATCTGCAAACAGCAGAGATTAGATCCTGTGGTCACCGAACATGACACCCTCCATTCCTTAACTGCACCTAGATATCCTGTCCATAAAAATTATGAACAGGATCAGTGACAAAGGGCATCCCTGGCAGAGTCCAACTCTCACTGGAAATGAGTTCAACTGGGTGTTGGCAATACCAACCAAACTCTTGCAATGGACATATAGGGACCAGATAGCTCATAGCAACAAGCCCGGTACGCCGTACTCCCACAGCACCTCCCACAAGCACTCCTGGTGGGTCAGGCCAGCGCCGGTGCATGGCAGCTCTGCTGCCATCAGTGCATGAATGTGTAGGCGAATGGGTGGACAGCAGGATCTGTAAAGCGCTTTGGTCATCTAGAGTTGAGAAAAAGCCCAATATAAGTGAACGCCATTTACCATTTGCAAGAGACCACGAGGGACGCGGTCGAATGTTTTCTCCAAGTCCACAAAACACATGTGGACTGGTTGGGCAAACTCCAGTGAACTCTCGAGGATTCTTGAGAGGGTAAAGAGTTGGTCCGATATGCCACGGCCAGGACAAAAACCACATTACTCCTCCTGAATCCGAGGTTTGACCAATGGTCGGACTCTCCTCTCCAGTACCTCTGCATAGACCTTCCCAGGGAACCTGAGAAGTGTGATCCCCCTGAAGATGGAACACACCTTCCGGTCCCCCTTCTTAAAAAGAGGAACCACCACCCCAGTTTGCCATGTCAAAGGCACTGTCCCCGACCTCCTCGCAAATTGCAGAGGCATATCAACCATGATAGCCCTACAACATCCAGAGCTTTGAGGTACTCAGGGCGAATCTCATCCACCCCCGGGACCCGGCCACTAAAGAGTTTTTTTAACATCTTCAGCGACCCCAGCCCCTATGATGTGAGAATAGTCTCCCTCGTCCTCAAGCCCTGCTTCCTCTGTGGAAGGGATGTCAGTGGGATTGAAGAGATCCTCGATGTATTTCTTCCACTGCCTGCCGATATCCCCACTCGAAGTCATCAGTGCCCATCCGCACCATACACAGTGTGGAGAGGGAGCCGCTTCCCCCTCCTGAACTGCTGGACAGTTTGTCAGAATCTCTTCAAGGCTGACCGAAAGTCTTGTTCCATGGCCTCACCAAACTCCTCCCACACCCAAGTTTTTGCTTCAGCAACCACCCGACCTGCACTCCGCTTGGCCTGTTGGCCTGTCGGTACACCTCAGCTGCCTTGGGAGTCCCACAAGCCAACGAAGCTCGATAGGACTCCTTCTTCAGGTTATTGGCTACCCTCACCATTGGTGTCCACCACTTGGTTTGGGGGTTGTCACCATGAGATGCACCAATGACCTTGTGGCCACAGTTCTGGGCAGCTGCTTCAACAATGGAGGTGGAGAACATGGCCTATTCAGAGTCCATGTCTCCAGTCTTCCTTGGAATGTGGTGGAAGTTCTTCTGTAGGTGGGAGTTGAACTTCAGTTAGCTAAATTAGTAAGTGTTAATTAAGATTAAAAAAAATACTGTGTCATGATGACCTACTATAACTGTGATGTATAATTCCTTCAGACAAAATTGCATTTCTCCATTTTTTCCCACCACCACCATAAAACTACTGCACGTCGCATAGAATTGATTAAATCAGTAATTCACCAGCAAGTCGGAACAAAACACTCTTCCTTTTTATCAAACCACTTTCAAACTGCCCTCTGCAGAACAGGGATCAATATTGGCAAAGATTCAACTGTGAAACTAGATAAAGAGGGTGAAGGGAATATGAGTTCAAATGGACACTGTAGTCTTTGCCTTTCACCGAACGGCTCTTCAAATTGATGGGCAGCTGGTAAATGTCATTGAATTACTTGGGTGCAGCAGCTGTGTCAGTCCTTAACTCAGCAGTTTTGCAGTTTTTGATTAATAGATGAAGTCTAAATGAACAACTTATATTATGTGGAGATGTTTTATTAATACAAACAGGCAGAAGCAACAAAGTTCTCTATTCTAATGCATCTAAAAAAATAGAATATCCTGATTCAGTAATTTCATTCAAAGAACTAAGTCACCATCATCAAAAATTCAAAACAATAAAAGGATTGCAATAACTCTTTGTGTTTAACATGGAAAACATAAAAGTTTAACTTATTTAATTAAAAGAAAAGTAATGTTTTCACAAAAGGTATTTTTTAAGATGTTTAAGTAATTTTTTAGATGTAAAAACGGCATGTGCCGTTTTTACAGATGAAAAAAGGGTAAGGGAAATTACAATATTTAGGCCAGTTGGGATTATTTTAGGTCAGTTAGGATTAAACATTTGCATCAACACTTATTGAATTCCTGATAATAACATTTCTAACAGTAACTAGGAGAGGGGTACGTTATTTTTTGAGCTGACTGAGTGAAGCAAAAAATGTTCAAGTTGCTAAAATTGCACATACATACTGTATAGTCAGAGAGCAGAACTACAGCACAAAACTTCTGGCATTGATGCAGTCATGTGTATATTGTTAGACTCACTTTCCTCCCACACCATGGCCAGGTTCATACCGGAATACCTGTGACTCATGTTGATGAGCTCTTTATATAAGGCACTGAGTTGCTGTAAAACCTCCACAGGGTTTGAATAGGCAGACAATGAATGCAGCCAATCTGCAATTATGGAACCGTTTCAACAGGTTCTGTCTGCCACATAAATTGCTCTCAGTTTTTCTGTTTCTACCCTGCCTTTGCTCGCTTGTTGTGACTTTACCCTTTTATAATAAGAGACAATACTGAAGGAATAATGTCAGGGATATCAAAACTTCAATGCATAGTGTGAGCAGACACAAGAACAAGGAGATTGCAACTGATGATTATGTCCTTTATTACAATTTCAATGGCATAAGCAGATTCATGGTAAAGATGGATTATTGATAAACAGCATCAAGAATGTTTCAAATCTGTGTAATTTCACTCCTCAGGATTAACAACTCTGCAAGTTGTTCTGGATACGGCAGCGGAAAAGAAGTGGCAGGTAACGGCTATAAATGTGGGAAACCTGAAGGATGAGAGAAAGGACGAGGCCTATCGCTCACTGTTCCAAGATTTGGAGAACAAGAAGGAGAGGAGGGTGATTCTGGACTGCGAGCAGGACAAAGTAAAAGACATAATGGACCAGGTACTGGAAAAGGAAGAGTTACAGATAAACAAGCAGAGGAATCATATGCATGCTGTGTCGTGGGAATTGTTTGTAAAGCAAGAACAGAAATTTTTAGCAATCAAGCAGTGCTTACCAAGGTTTTAAAGAACAAATCAAAATCTTTAACCTTGTGTGGTGATGCTACAGCATAGTACCCCATTATACGAGAACATCCATCCATCCATCCATGGAACGAACCCATGTAGCTCCTTTGGGTACACTGAGTCCTTGATGTAACTTTATTCATCGGAATCTACTGGACTGTTCTTGTTCTAGCCCTTCACTCAGAACTAGTTTGTCACAGGAGACAGGTTGCCCCCGATAACATAACTCCTGGGATCATTAGAGCATGCAAACCCCTCCACCAAGATAGGGTGGCAATCCTTCATTCATTCATTCATTCATTCATCTTCTTCCGCTTAATCCTTTTCGGGTCATGGGGGGGCTGGAGCCTATCTCAGCATCTTTGGGCGAGAGGCAGGGTACACCCTGGACAGATCGCCAGTCCATCGCAGGGCCAACACAGAGAGACAGACAACCATTCACTCTCACAGTCATATTTAAGGACAATTTAGAATCCCCAGTTTTGATGCCAATTAACCTAACTTGCATGTTTTTTTTGGCATGTGGGAGGAAACCGGAGAAATCCCGGAGTAAACTCACGCAGACACGGGGAGAACATGCAAACTCCACACAGATCACTGTTGGTCGGGGGCTGGGATCGAACCTAGGATCCCCCGGCCAAGGGTGAGTTGCTGTGCTGCCGCAGTGCTAACCACTCCACCACCGCGCCACCCGGGTGGCAATCCACTGAGTGGTATATGAGCGCATCAATAGGAAATCTAAATTACATCGTACAAGTTATTTAGTCTGCAATAATTAAAAGGGGAGACGAAAGGGATTGCATAAGTGATAGTAATTGTTTTTCATTTCTCCTACAGGGCAAAATAGAAGTATTTTCATTTGATAGATTGCAAATGAAAATTGTTTCATCACATGGGCCCAGCAGTCTAACAAACGTAGAAAGGAACCATAACAATTATACTAATTGTCAATTTAAGCTGTAAACAAAACTCCAACCAGAGCCATAACTAAAGCGCATGAGCAGGCTATTTTTACATCATCTTTTTCCCACACTAGAGAAGGCCTATTGATTAGCATTTAAGGCATGCAGACGTCTCTTTAACCAAATGTTGGTTGAAATCAATGTCTACAACCTTGTTGCCTCTTTATCAGTAGAAAACAGAGACCATTCAGGTGGAAGTTTCTTGCTTCGTGTCAAAGACATTTGCAAAGTGGATGCAAGATATTATTATTCAAATATGCATATGGTAGCAGCCCTGACAAACGGAGGTGTCAGTCAACCAGCAGGATTAGTTTCAGGTGTGTCGGTTATATGAAGAACTGCAGTGGTGCATGGCTGAGATATGTTTCTCTCTCCACTTTATGTTGCTTCACTGATAAAACAGGTGGCTTTGGAATTGGGCATCTCTATCCAACAATATCTGCGACTGTAACATGAGACTTTTTTCTTAGTGATAATGGATGAGACTGCCATGTTGGGATTGAATGTGACAAAATTATAGTGGTTGATTACATTTCGATTTATAATCTGCATGATTTGCTAATCTGTTGTTTTCATGCTCTTTCAGAACCACTAGAGAATTCCAGTGTATTAAAGACAATATATCTTCTTTTTGTGGCAGCTGGCAGTGTCACATTAAAGTGTGGTTAAGCAAAGTTAGAATTGCATAGAAAATGAAGACATTTTATAGCCTTTAATTAAGCCATCTGTTTTGTTCTGTTATAGTGTGAGAGTCATACTGTATATGTCTGTTCAGTCAAATGTGCCTCTCTTCCAAATTCTCAGGTCATCACAATTGGCAGGCACGTTAAAGGCTACCACTACATTATAGCCAATTTAGTAAGTAAAAACCACTTCTGTATATACATATAGTTTTTATAAAGAGACACTGCTGTGAAAAAGTATTTGCCCCTTCCTGATTTCTTATTTTTTGCATATTTTTCCACACTTAAATGTTTAAAATCATCAAACAAATTTTAATATTAGACAAAGATAACCAGAGTAAATACAAAATGCAGTTTTTAAATGATGATTTTATTTATTAAGGGAAAAAGCTATCCAAACCTACCTGGCCCTATGTGAAAAAGTAATTGCCCCCACCCCTTGCTAAATCATGAATTAACTAACTAACTAACTAACCTGCACTTATATAGCGCTTTTCTAGTCACAAAGACCACTCAAAGCGCTTTCATTAATACTAACCCTCTATTCTAAGGGCCTATAGGAAACAGATATCTAGGGACAATTTAGAACAGCCAATTAACCTAACATGCATGTCTTTGGCATGTGGGAGGAAACCGGAGAAATCCCGGAGTAAACCCACGCAACACGGGGAGAACATGCAAACTCCACACAGATCACTGTTGGTCGGGGGCTGGGATCGAACCCACGATCCCACGATCCCCACAATCCCCCGGCCAAGGGTAAACTGTGCTGCTGCAGTGCTAACCACTGCGCCACCGTGCAGCCACTGTGATTATCCACATGTTGAATCAAGAAATCACTTAAATAGAAGCTATCTGACAAAGTGAATTAGGCTAAAAGATCACAAAAAGCAAAACACCATGCCATGATCCAAAAAAAAAAAATCGACAACAGATGAGAAACAAAAACCCAGAACAACATCTAAAAAACTGCAGGCCTCACTTGCCTCAGTTTGGACACTGGCCCATGATTCAACAATAAGAAAGAGACTGGGCAAAAATGGCATCCATGGGAGAGTTCCAAGGCAATAAACCACTGCTGGCCAAAAAGAACAGAAAGGCTCATTTCACATTTGCCAAAAAACATCTTTATGATCCCCAAGGCTTTTGCAAAAATATAACTTTATGGAAGGTGTGTGTCCCATTACATCTGGCTTAAAACTAATGCAGTGTTTCATAAAAAGAGCATCATGCCAACAGTCAAGCATGGTGGTGATAGTGTCCCGAGGCTGCTGTGCTGCTTCAGTACCTGGACAACTTGCTGCAATTGATGGAATCATGAAGTCTTCTCTCTACCAGAAAATCCTGAAGGAGAATGTTCAGCCATCAGATTGTGACTTCAAGCTCAAGCCCTCCAGTGTGGTTGAATTAAAACAATTCTGCAAAGAAGAGTGGGCCAAAATTTCTCGAAAGCAAACATTCGATTATAGTTGTTGCCACCAAGGGTTGCATAATGGGCAATTACTTATTCACATAGGGCCAGGTAGGTTTGGATAGCTTTTTCCCCTTAATAAATGAATCATCATTTAAAAACTGCATTTCGTATTTACTCGGGTTATCTTTGTCTAATATTAAAATGTTTGATGATCTGAAACATTTAAGTGTGAAAAATATAAGCAATCAAGACGGGGCCAAATATCTTTTTCACAGCACTGTACTGTAATGGTTTTGACATGTATTTTTTGTTTTATAGGGTTTTATTGATGGGGACCTATCCAAAATTCAGTATGGAGGAGCCAATGTATCAGGTTTTCAGATTGTTGATTTTGATGATCCTTTGGTTTCCAAATTCGACCAGCGATGGGAAGCCTTGGAAGAAAAGGAGTATCCAGGTGCTGATAGCAAAATAAGGGTAAGCTCTACCAACACATACTCACAAATATACACAGCATTTTCTATTTAACTGAGCCTTTGAAAGTATATTTAGAAGCAAATGTGTTTGACTTGCTTTACCAGATTTTTCAAGTAAACCTAAAAGCTGCTTTTACATTATTCAACACATTTCTAATTAAAGAAACATATATGAGGGGGGGGGGGCTTAAAAGTTCATAGCCTGAAAAAGTTCATAGTGGCCAAATTTGACCGAATGTGGTTTATTTTTCAACATCGTCTTCCCTTTGGTCCGCGCACTTCTTCGATCAATGTTGCAGTGCTTGGATCCCTGCGGTTGAAAAATAAACCACATTTGGTCCGATTTGACCACTATGAACCTTTCATCCCCCCCTCATACTTTATATTGTGTTAAGTGCTACCATACTTAAACACTCAAGAGAGTTAATAATGCACTACTATGTTTATTTGTAAATTCACTGGTGTAGTTTGTGTTGTATGCAGATGACCATTCATATATTGTTTCTCATTACCTTTTAATGAATATTCTACGTTAATCAGTGACAAAACAAACAAAAAAAATACCAAGAAACATAAGCACTATACATTGAAGTACACTACTCACAAAAAGTAAGGGATATTTGGCTTACAGGTGAAATTTATGTAAAATGTAAAAAGTTCACGCTTCATGAAAGTAGGGGATATAAGTAGAAACATGCAATGGTGATTTCCTCATCTCAAACAGTTTATTGAAACAAAAGCCAACAACAGTGGTTGGTATACCACAACAAAATATGTCAGTGTCTCAATAACTTGTCATGTGCCCTTGAGCATCAATTACAGCTTGACAGCGACGTCTCATGCTGTTCAAGTCATCTTATTGTCTGCAGAGGCATGGCATTCCACTCTTCTTGAGAGGCAGCCCTCAGGTCATTGAGATTGTGGGGTGCAGGGTCACAAGCCTCTACACGCCGACTCAGCTGATCTCATAGGTTTTCTATGGCATTCAGGTCTGGAGAAAGTGCAGGCCACTCCATTTGAGGTAACCCAGTCTCCAGCAGCCGTTCCCTAATGATGCAACCTCAATGAGCTGGAGCATTGCCATCCATGAAGATGAAATTAGGCCTGTGTTGTTCATGCAGGTGCAAAATGACTGGATTAATGATGTTATTCAGGTAGTATCAGCTTGTCACTATACCATTCACAAGGTGTGGGGCAGTTCTGTATTGACTAGACACACCTGCCCAGACTGTAACATGGTGACAACAGTGGCTGATGCATAGCGCTCTCCTTGATGTCGCCAACATTGTTGGCGGCCATCATTTCTGCTCAACGTAAATCAACTTTCATCAGAGAACAGCACTGAGGCACACTAGCCCTTTGTCCGGTGTAAATGTTCCCTGGCCTATGCAAATGATGATGCCTGTGCCTGGTGGTGTGGTCAGGTACTCTTGCAGGTCAACTAGCACACAGACCACGCTGATGTAAATGGTTTCTAATGGTCTGACGTGACACTTGGGTGCCTCTCACCTCCCTTAAATGTGCCTGGAGTTGAGTGGCATTCATCATCTGGTTCCGCAGGGCACTGTTCACAATAAAGCAGTCATCAGCGTGGGGTGTGGCCAAAGGACGTCCTCTTCTATGCCTTTCTGTGACTCTTCCAGTCTCTCTGTATCTCTGTTTCAACCTGCTGATAACACTCTGTGACACTCTAAGCTCAGTGGCCACTTCACTCTGAGAACATCCTATTTGAAGTCTCAGAATGGCAAGGTACTGTTGATCAGTTGTTAAGTGTCGTCTTGGTTTCATGATGTCAAAATGTCAACAGCATGATGAAAAGGACTGTTTAAATACCAATTCTAACTGAACCAGAAAATTTATTGGTCGATTCATGGATCAAACACCTGTTGTGAATTTTGCTGTTAAGGATCTTGTTTGAGAACAGCAAGTTATGTAAAAAGTACTGAAACATTGAATAGTTGGACATGTGCATTCAAAAGGTTAGAGAAGGTCAAATTAAGTTCACTTGTAAAGGTTATAGTGCATTTTAGGTGCATCCTGAAATTTCACCCAAAAGTCAAATATCTCTTAACTTTTTGTGAGTAGTGTATTGTGACTTCTTCCCCAAAATTGTGTTTTGAGATACAGGACTATTCATAATAAGCAGTCATGCGTGACCAAATCCCAAATGTTGGGAATTACCTACATGCATTTGCACAACTTGTTTTCTAAATAGGGGAAAACTTCCCAATTTGGGCCAAAATAGAGTGGTGCATTATTAAATCCCTTGAGTATATTTAATTTAGAACATTTTATGTGTGTGTGTGCAGTGGAAATTAAATCACAATCACAAGATTTTGAAAAGAAAATTGTTATGTTTACACTTGTATTCCTGGGATTTACAGTATTTTTATTGATTTAACGTATACATGTTATGTATAATCAGCTATAAAAAGAAACCTTGCTTGCAAAGTCTGAAACATTAATTTTACATTCAATGCATCAGTCATTTCCAAAAATATCTTCTATCTTCATAACTGTGAAAGTTCAAGAACTTTTGAGGATGACACTGCTAAAAATTATTAAATAACATCACTGTGACCTTTAAAAATTCGAACCAAATTTAGGTCTCTACATAACAGATAGAAAATGGAAAAGACCCACATCAAGCATATGTGTTCTCTATTTAGGACAAAATATCTTAATAACAAGGAGGATAATGAGTTTAAGGAGTGGCTGTTTATGTGTAACACTTCAGAGGAGTGTAATTTATTTACAAAGCAGCTCTTGTTGGTCAAACTCATTTAAGCGAAGGGTGACTTTGAAGTTAAAACTTCCAGACTGAGCCTCTTTTGTCAACTAATTCTGCTCAGAGTTAATGAGGTAAAATTTGGTTGCGCACAAGATCTATGGATTTGCTTAAGGCAGGGGACCTGGCCCTTCCAGGACCGACTGCCTCACACACCATAGAAGAAAAGTACAGTATTAGTTTGTTGCGTTTTTGTTTTTTTTAGGAAAAGTCATTTGCTGTTGAACAAACCTTATCCCACTCATATCCAACCTTGTGCCCTAGTACACATCGGCGCTGACATACGATGCCGTACAGGTGATGACAGAAGCCTTCCGATACCTTCACAAGCAGCGCATCGACTTCACTAGGAGAGCCAACACTGGTGACTGTCTGGCCAATCCGGCTGTGCCCTGGACTCAGGGAGTGGAGATTGAGCGTGCGCTGAAACAGGTAATGTGGCTCTTTTGCTAGTAACAAGTTTTTGCCACAAAATCAGATTTTCAGGAGAAAAATGATAGAATCACACTTTCAGGCATAGTTTCTCACCATGCACACTTACAGTACTGACAGTGACTTTGTTTCTAGTTTTTCAGAGTAGCTGTCATCAGACGAGAGGGTCTACAAACAGACGCAGAGCATTGTTACCTTAACTTCTGCTGCAAAATTAAGCTTGATATTTATTGATATTTTTTCTACTGTTTCTGTAGGATAAAAATCTTGAAGGGTTAAAAAGAAACAAGAAAAATTATCTACTTTATGTCATAAATTGGATAATTGGTATTACCTTATTTTTCTCAAATGACATACTCACTGTATGTGTTGCTGCACTGAGGATACTCAGTAATTATCATATTTCATACTGACCAGGGGTGCGTTTCCCAATAGGATCATTGCTAACTAAGGTAGCAACTTCTCTGGTATTAACTATGTAGCTGCAACTCAAGTGTTGCTCAAAACCAACAGTCAAAGTACATAGTCCGATGGATTGCTGAATAACACAGGTGTCTCCCGAAATCGTAGTTCCAGCAAATGTTAGAAGACACTGTAGTAAAGTTGTGCCATTGCTACAACAGCTCAGGAGCTGTAATAGAACCATAGTATCTGGAGAAAATGGTAAATATTGGCAGAAAACATAGCTGGCAGGTAATGACATAAATAGTGGTGAGCGTTATGTGGGTGATTTGAGGGCAATTTAGGCTTCAACAGCTGAAAAGAAAATTCTCTTTATTTTATACATTTCTAATTTTTAAAAATTAATAAACCATCAAATAATTGGATTTGCCCAGCTCATCAGAGATACAGTTTTTATGTTTGTTAGTTGCTGTGTGATACATTTTGGGCAATCCTGTTTACAAAAATTTTGCTTTAAGTATATGACCATTATATTAAAAAAAGTCATGAAACATACTCATTCATTTTCACATAAGATTTCACATAGTAAACAACTTTAAAAACCTACCTACCCACCAATGTTTTCTATAATTTCTATATTTATATTAAAATCTTTGCTCACATGCACTGTGCATTTAACTATTAGAAAGACAACAGATTAACCCTTGTGAGCTGATACAACCATTTATGATGAGATGAAATTAGAGTAACAGTACTTACTTCTTGGAGTAAAAAAAAGACAGCAAAAGCCCGGAGAGAACCCACACAATTTTGTGAATCATGTATGGCAGTCAGCTACCTAGCTACTGTCACCGCCATATCATATGTGCAGCTAACCAGACATTTTTAGGATGTATACCATAGATATAAAATGGCATCAGCAACTTATCTGGTACAATATATTTCACTAAAATAGACTATGCTTCATGTTTATAGTCATTAATCCGGTCATATTTTGCCCATTTTTGATTCTGCTTATGTGCCACCTGTAATAAATTTAGTGGGTTTCTTTGATATGCTAAACACCATGTTTGGTGTTGGGAGTGTAGTGTGTGTGTGATGCCGTACCAGCCCACAGGGTGACGTCAGGCGGGCACAGCCACTGGTGTATATAATTCTGTCCCGAGGAGTGATGCAGTCGGCAGTGAAGAGGGACATTATGGCAAGAGAGATTGTTTTTGATCCCGGAAGCAGATGGTGGTGACGAACGCACATGTCGTGGGGCTGCCCGGAGCCTCCGAGCCGGTCTTATCTTCAGTGGCCAGGGGCGTGTATGATTTGGGGCTGCCCTGGGCCCCCGGACTGGTTTTACCGCTGGCTGCCAGTGGACAGAGGTGTGATCCTGTAATTCTGTGTTCTGATAATAAAGAGTGGCTTGCTGTTCAGTTCAGCATGGCTCCTGCCTCGTATCATTCATACATAACATTTTGGTGACGAGAAAAATTATGGCAGCGTATGGGCTTCCTCAACCCCTAGAACCATTTCTGGAGTACAAAGGAGAGCCGGTGATCCTGTGGCCGAAGTGGAGGGCCATGTTTGAGGGTTACATCGGGGCGCTGGTCCTAGGTGGACTCAACGGGAGAAGACGATGAGTGCTCCTGGCCCAACATCTCAGCGCGGAGGGCTGAAGAATTCTCGGTACGTTGGGAGAGATGGAGCACTATGAGGATGTTGTCGAGCGGTTGGACAATTTTTTTTGCCAGGCAGATGAGGACCATGACGCTGTGGATGGCGGGAGTGTTGGCGCCAAACGAGGCTAAGCTAGTTAGCTGGGAGAAGCTAACGGCACAGTCAGTATCTATGGACGGGCTAACCATGAAGCTAACTGCGCGCCAAAAGAGGGCTTCATGCTACCAGCTGGGCATCGAGGTGGGACCGGGGGAGTCCCCGGTCACTGAAGACGGCGGGCCAGCTGCGAAGCGCAGGAAGGTGGAGGACCGGAGCGCTGATGAGCTGGATGACGCGGCGTGCAACGACAGTGGAGAGGGAGAGCAGCAGGAGTCATCCCCGCAGCTGGAGGCTAGGCAGTGAGTGAGTGGGACCATGAAGGCTGAGAGCCCCGGGGAAAAACAGCAACAGTCGGGCGCAGAGATGACGCAGTTGAGCGCCTGGGATGAGGTTGCTGAGAGCAGCAGCGAGGCGCCTGGGTCAGAGAGTGGAGCTGACGAGAGTGACGCTGAGAGCCCTGAGGGAGAGCAGCTGCAGCCAGACATGGAGTCGATGCAGCAGAGCGCCTGGAATGAGGGTGCTGGGAGCAGCTGCAGGGTGCCTGGGTCGGGAAACGACACCAGCGAAAGCAATGCTGTGAGCCCCAGGAGAGAGCAGCTACGGTTGGGCACAGAGACAGCACAGCAGAGTGCCTGGGACGAGGGTGCTGAGAGCAGTGGCAAGGTGCCCGGGTAGGCGAGCGGTGCCGATGAGCAGGCTTCGGGTCTCCCCAGAGTTTGGCCACAGGGGCTGGAGTGTTTAGAGCCACAACGGCGGTGTTGAGTGCGGTCGGGAGCGGACTGATGAGCACGGAGGGACAGTGTGCCAGACAGCAGCATGGTGGGTCCCGAAGAGTGATGCAGTCGGTGGTGAAGAGGGACATTATGGCAAGAGAGATTGTTTTCGATCCTGGAGGCAGATGGTGGCGATGAGTGCATATGTCGTGGAGCTGCCCGGGGCCTCTGAGCCGGTCTTATCTTCAGTGGCCAGTGGTGTGTATGACTTGGGGCTGCCCTGGGCCCCCGGGCCGGTTTTACCGCTGGCTGCCAGTGGACAGAGGTGTGACTTGAACACTATCAAATGTAAATACATGTACATAGTGCTGGTGTGCATGAGAGTATGTTTGTGGTCCAATTTTAGTTGTTTTGTGTGAATGTGATAGGTTATTTTATTACAGTTAATTGTTCCCCTGTTTTCGTAGTGCATGATTCGGGTCCTAAATTGGAGAGGGTCTCGATTGTGTGTGTGGTTTTGCATTTTGTAAGGGGGAGGGGAAGTGTGGTGTCGTGAGTGTAGTGTGTGTGATGCTGTACCTGCCCACAGGGTGACGTCAGGCGGGCACAGCTGCTGGTGTATATAATTCTGTGTTCTGATTATAAAGAGTGGTTTGCTGTTCAGTTCAGCATGGCTCCTGTCTCGTATTATTCATACATAACACCATGATGACTGCTGGATATGACCGAAGTATCCCGACATCCTCTGAAACACTGTAGTTTGAACCATGTTAGTTGAAACCAGCATAGTTCAAACTAAGATTGTCCAACTCTGTTGAGAATGTTTTGAGAAACAGTCATAAATTAGATGATAGCTAGTTGACCAATCCATCGTACTATGTTGATTCACCTTCATCATAGTTTGGGAAAAACACCGCAGTTCCTCAGTGCCATCCTTGTTTTTTTCATTTCATACGCTAAGGCGTTGTTTTTCAACCAGGGGTCCTAGGATCCCAGAGGGACCTTGACAGAATGTTCAGGGGGAAATTTGTTTAATTTACTTTGCCTTCGTTGTGCATGGATGCCTGTAGTGGCTCTTCCATGTCAGTAGATGGCAGTATGAATACAATAATAATAGCTACCATCTTCTTCCTGTTCTTCTTCATGTATTTAACAGAGGTTAATGGCCTTGTTAAGATGTGCTAGAGGTGACTAGAGGTGACTAGATAAAAACAATGATGGATGAATATTTAAAGAGAAAAGAGTGAGACTCTGAACTGGGCCCTGTACTGATGGAGCAGCCGCCATAGATGGGCACGTCAAAGGCTCCATGAGCAGAGTGAAATAGACATCCAGATGTTGTGTTATGCACTGATTTTTTTTTTTTGGGGGGGGGGGGGCGTTGTTGCCATAACTTTACCAGCAGACCTAATTCCCGTGTTGGACGATGTCGTTTGGATGGTAAACTTTGCAAAGACAAGACCTCTGAAAAGCCACATATTTTCAGCTTTATGTGAGAAAATGTGAGCAAAGCATAAAACCTTATTGCTCCATGCTGAGGTTCGATAGTTGTCACGCGGCAAAGTTCTGGCCGCCGTGCATGAGCTTTATTCATTTTGTTACATTTTTGGTTGGTACTTACTTTTTCAATATAGAAAGGGCTCAAAAACACTGTCCTAACAAACAGACTTGCTCATCTGCACTCTGTTTCTTGAAGACTGGTAGATATGGGTGTCCACAAAACAATCTTTCAAGGATGAGTTTCTTTAGTGATTTTTTTTTCAAACTGGATGAGTACATGCTGTATCGCTGAAGTTTTTTGCCTGGTATCCAGGATGCCTACATGTCCAACATGAAAAATACCAACACGGCAAAAACACTGAGAAAAGTGGTAATACAGTGCAGCTGTAAAGTATTCACAATGCTTCACTTTTTCCACATTTTGTTATGTTACAGCCTTATTCCAAAAGGGATTAAATTCTTTTTTTTCCCTCAACATTCTACACACAATAACCCATAATGGCAATGGAAAAAAAAGTTTTTATTTTATTTTAGCAAATTTATTGAAGATAAAAAAAAAAACAACTAAGAAATCACATGTACATAAGTATTCACAGCCTTTGCCATGAAGCTCAAAATTGAGCTCAGGTGCATACTGTTTCCACTGATCATCCTTGAGATGTTTCTACAGCTTAATTGGAGTCCACCTGTGGTAAATTCAGTTGATTGGACATGATTTGGAAAGGCACATACCTGTCTATATAAGGTCCAACCGTTGATATTGCATGTCAGAGCACAAACCAAGCATGATGTCAAAGGAATTGTCTGTAGACCTCCGAGACAGGATTGTCTTAAGGTACAAATCTGGGAAAGGGTACAGAAAAATTTCTGCTGGTTTGAAGGTCCCAATGAGCACAGTGGCCTCCATCATCTGTAAAATGGAAAATTGCATTCACTTATATAGCGCTTTTCATCTCATCTAGGATGACCAAAGTGCTTTACAGATCCTGAATTCCACCCATTCACACACTGATGGCGGCAGAGCTGCCATACACAGGCACTAACCAGGCCACCAGGAGCAACTGGGGGTTCAATGTCTTGCTCAAGGACACTTCGACAAGTGGACAGCAGACAGAATGGGAATTGAACCCATGACCCTCCGATCAGTAGTCAGTCACACTACACCTGCTCCACTGCCGCCTCCATCTGTAAATATAAGAAGTTCAGAACCACCAGGACTCCTCCTAGAGCTGGCCGGCTGTTTAAACTGAGTGATCAGGGGAGAAGGGCCTTAGTCAGGGAGGTGACCAAGAACCCAGTGGTCACTCTGTCAGAGCTCTAGCATTCCTCTGTGGAGAGAGGAGAACCTTCCAGAAGGGCAACCATCTCTGCAGCAATCCACCAATCAGGCCTGTATGGTAGAGTGGCCAGATGGAAGCCACTCCTTAGTAAAAGGCACATGGCAGCCCGCTTGGAGTTTGCCAAAAGGCACCTGAAGGACTCTCAGGCCATGAGAAACAAAATTCTCTGGTCTGATGAGACAAAGATTGAACTCTTTGGCGTGAGTGCCAGGCGTCATGTTTGGAGGAAACCAGGCACCACTCATAACCATGCCAATAGTGGTGGCAGCATCATGCTGTGGGGATGTTTTTCAGTGGCAGGAACTGGGAGACTAGTCAGGATAGAGGGAAAGATGAATGCATCAATGTACAGAGACATCCTGAATGAAAACCTGCTCCAGATCACTCTTGACCTCAGACTGTGGCAACGGTTCATCTTTCAGCAGGACAATGACCCTAAGCACACAGCCAAGATATCAAAGGAGTGGTTTCAGGACAACTCTGTGAATGTCCTTGAGTGGCCCAGGCAGAGCTCAGACTTGAATCTACTTGAACATCTCTGGAGAGATCTGAAAATGGCTGTGCACCGACGCTTCCCATCCAATCTGATGGAGCTTGAGAGGTGCTGCAAAGAGGAATGGGTGAAACTGCCCAAAGATGGGTGGGCCAAGCTTGTGGCATCATATTCAAAAAGACTTGAGGCTGTAATTGCTGCCAAAGTTGCATCAACAAAGTATTGAGCAAAGGCTGTGAATGCTTATGTACATGTGATTTCTTAGTTTTTTATTTTTAATAAATTTGCAAAAATCGCAAAAAAACATTTTTCACATTGTCATTATGGGGTATTGTGTGTATAATTTTGAGGAAAAAAAATAATTTAATCCCTTTTGGAATAAGGCTGTAACATAACAAAATGTGGAAAAAGCGAAGTGCTGCAAATACTTTCCAGATGCACTGTATATGGGTCAAAAGAAAAGCCTGTCAAATATGCTTAGTCATTTTCTTTGGTCATTAATTAATTTAATTCAATTCAAAGAACTGTATTTGTCCCTGGGGGGCAATCCAAGGCACGCGGAGCGTTTGTACACAGGCGCAGAACAAGACGACTGCACTATAAACATATACAGTAAAAATAAGAATAAAACAAAAAAGTCATCTATCGACTTAACAATATTTACATAGGTGCAAAATTGCAAATGGGTGATAAATGAAGTGAATAGCGGTGTGGTTAAAGTAGTGACCATCAGAAATAGGAGTACATGATTGGTATGGTAGGAGTTAAAGGAGCAAGTAGTATTTACATGAGGTGCAAAATGTAAAATACAAATGGGAATAAGGTATGAACAGTGCAATGGCCATTAGCAATATCATATTATAATGCAAGGAATCTGTGTGTGTGTGTGTGTGTGTGTGTGTGTGTGTGTGTGTGTGTGTGTGTGTGTGTGTGTGTGTGTGTGTGTGTTCCACACGTAATCGCCTCTGATTTGATACATGCTCTGCTGAGGTTACGAGGGTGTGCATCCCCGAATTTCAGCCTC
The DNA here is from genome assembly GCA_020510985.1 of Pholidichthys leucotaenia. Classification (NCBI taxonomy): domain Eukaryota; kingdom Metazoa; phylum Chordata; class Actinopteri; order Cichliformes; family Pholidichthyidae; genus Pholidichthys; species Pholidichthys leucotaenia. Next base: position 342,951,464 of record CM035840.1, read on the forward strand.
CCCGGATATGCGGAAGTTTAGGAGGGGAAATCTTTAATTAACATCCATATGGAGTTAGTTCAGGGAGTAGGCAGGCATGGTTACTGTGATGTCATAGATCAAAGGCAGGCATCACCATGGTTACTGTTGCCAGGCAGACACATCATCAAAGATCAAAGGCAGGCATCACTAAACGAGTGGTGACATCAAAAATCAAAGGCAGGTTTCACCATGGTTACTGTTGCCATGGTAACCATGTCAAAGATCAAAGGCAGGCATTACTATGGTTACTGTTGCCATGGTAACAGTAACTTTCTACAGGCATGGAGAAATGCTTCCTTACACTTGCTTTCTACAGGCATGCAGGGATATGCACTAGTTATTCCAGATGATAAGAGTTCATTTATACAAACAGTATATACATAAAGTGCAAAACTGAGTTGTGAGGTGGATTGTATTCAGTTATACAGCATCGTCAATACAATGTCCATTAACGGAAGATGTTGTCCATCAGACAGGGTGTGAGAAGTGGGGTGTGATCATCTGTAGGAGAGGAGATGTTCAGTACAGAAATGCAGGGGGGGTAAAGATGGCTGTGAGTTGGAGTTGAACAGCCCTTGGAGCAACCGTCACTCTTCCATGAGTCTTACAGCCTGGCCAGCAGTGTTGACATCCTAAGCTTAGCGGGTTTTTTTTACAGTAATAGAATAGTCATATCAAGATCCTTTCTAAGTAAGCTGATTTTATGTTTTTCTAGTTATACCTAGCAGATTACACATTTTAAGTTTTAAGATCCTCTTAAGATATCACCATAATCTGGACTAAGAGTAGGAATCTCTTGCCGCCTCATGTGTTGATGATGATTCAGAGGGCTCTAATAGTGTCAGGGTGTGCACCCCTCCAGAATGCAAAACAGTACCCAAATGCTGGACTGAGTTTGCGAGTTTTTAATGTAGATAACTGCCCGAGAGCAGGATGGACACAAACAAGGTTAGACAAGGCTCAAAACTTAGGCAAACCAGAATACTAAGCATGAAAACTTGGCGATGACAACGAGACATGGCATGAACACAAGTCTTGGAAATTAACACTAGCACACCACGTTGATCACCAAGTGCGGCATGTATAAGTACCCTTAACCATAATTAAAACACCCGTGAGTAATCAGTAATTAAGATCTCAGAAACAGCCATAAACAATTAACAAAACAAGGAACTACTACTCAAGAGTGGACATAAGCAAAAGATGCTGTCAAAACAAAAGCCAATCCAAACACCAAGACAGGAGTAAAACATGACACCATGAGAATAATAATCAAAAACAAACATAATGATGATAATAATAATAATAATAATAATAATAATAATAATAATAATAATGAAATCAAGACAAAACCATAACCATGACAATACTAATAAAGAAATATAAACATGAATTTAACCCTTGTGCGATCTTAACATTCTGTTTACTCCCCTTGTCCTACGGGTCAAAAATGACCCGCCCTACCAAAGCCCCAAAATAAAGCAGCTTAATTGAATTTTAAATACAAAATCTATTTTGCATGATGAAACAACCTGTTATTTATCAATTCAACTCAATTTAATTCATTTTTTATCAAGTATTTTTTTGTTACACAATACAAAAAGACGATCACCAGTGACCATTATTACACTTTTTTTTAACCACAAACCAACTGTCATAACACTTTTCTTTTACACAGTAAAATTATATTATATTATAGTATTATATAAATATGAAGTAATTACTTCTGAATTAATTATATTGAAAGGTTAAAAAAATCAGTCAACAATCTGGAACTTTTTTGTCAACAGTTTATTCTTTTATATTTTTTAGGAAGTGAATTATAAAAATACTTCTCTCATAACACAACAAAACAACAAAATGTTGCTTGACTTTGTGAACAATTTTCAACATCAACTCTATTTAGCACATGTAGGACAGTATGTGCGAACGTGAGAATGGGCTTTGCAGATGTATTGCATTTTTCAGTGGCTGGTGTGATGAACAGGAGAAAGGTGGATGAAATGTCCTGGACATGGGCAGCTGAATACCTTGTTGGCCCTGGAGTCATCCTTATGATGTTTGGTGCTGCTGTTCTTCCCTGCTTGCTGTCTGAATTTGATGAGGACCATGCAATTTTGCTGTTCTTTGACAAAAATGTCTCTGTCAGCTTGAGGGATTTCCTCTTCTTCTTCATCTGAAGATGCATCATCCTCTGGGTTGCATTCCTCCCCATCTTCCTGTTCAGATACAGCTTCATCCTCTTGTTCCTCCTGAGCTCCTGAAAATATCTCATCCAGGACCTGTTGGACAGTGAAATGTCTACTCATGGCTTCAGCAAGCAGCCAACTAGGGGTCCTTTGATTCAGGGTACCTTTATATCCTCTATACTGAATTTGTTTTTATTATGTCTGAGATTGTTTTTTTGTTTTGTTTGGGAGCTTGTGTGATGTGAGGGGTTAGCTGCAGATCAAAAGTGCAGGTGCAGGTCAAATGCAAGTTCAATTCGTACATCAATCCAGATTCTTTGAGATGTGTGTGTGTGTGTGTGTGTGTGTGTGTGTGTGTGTGTGTGTGTGTGTGTGTGTGTGTGTGTATTAGAGAGAGTTTGTATATGGCCTTTGAACTTTTTTCTGGTGTTTAAATGCTTTCATAATTCACGGGTCAAAAATGACCCATAAGACAATCTTTGTACCCTAGTGGTGTACAGCCCACATGGAAACTAAACAAAAACAAAGTATCACTTTTTCTAATGATGGGGTCCCTTTAGGAAAAGTCATAAAATTTCAAGTTGGAAAAAGATAGTTTAAGGTATTTTTTCTACAGCTAAACATGGTAGTGGGTCACTTTTGACCCGCAAGACAACACAAGGGTTAAAGTGAGGCAATGAGCTGAGCCCATGACCTGAACATGACAGAATAATGAAGACATGAACAAAAAATGAAGACTTGAGCTCAGCCCATGTCCCGGCCCTCACAAATAGATGATAATAAATGACTCTTCATCCATCTTTTTTTTCTGTTCAGGAGTTCCTGTTTTTGTTTTTTTATTTTTATTTTTTTCAAATTGCTTGGTAGCTTCCAAGCAAAGTACAAGGGGGTGCTGTAAAGTTCATAGGCTGACTAAGAAGGAGTTATGCTCGTAGGTGCTGAGCCAGTAACATTTGTGCTTCAGTGGCCAAGGAACAAGCGGGCAGAGCAGAGCTGAGAGTGAGAGAACTGTCAAGAGTATGGGTACAATAAACCACATTTGGTCAAATTTAACCACTAACTAACTAACTAACTAACCTGCACTTATATAGCGCTTTTCTAGTCACAAAGACCACTCAAAGCGCTTTCATTAATACTAACCCTCTATTCTAAGGGCCTATAGGAAACAGATATCTAGGGACAATTTAGAACAGCCAATTAACCTAACATGCATGTTTTTGGCATGTGGGAGGAAACCGGAGAAATCCCGGAGTAAACCCACGCAACACGGGGAGAACATGCAAACTCCACACAGATCACTGTTGGTCGGGGGCTGGGATCGAACCCACGATCCCACGATCCCCACAATCCCCCGGCCAAGGGTAAACTGTGCTGCCGCAGTGCTAACCACTGCACCATGGTCAGCCTATGAACTTTTCAGCCCCCTCGTATTTGCAATGACCCATATAGAAATCAGTTTAAGCATCTTTTATTAATAAAAAACATTGAAGACAGATGTGATAAGTAAACTGGAATGTTACATTAAACCAGCATATATCCCACAACAGTTACTGCATTACAGTACCTGGTTACTTCCTCTTCAGTTCAGGCATAGGCAGAAATGAGCTGCTGAACTCTGTACATTTAAAAAATGATTCTTTGACATTAGTCCTCTGATTCAGACTCTTCTATGGACGGCCATGCAATACATCTAAAAGACAAAATTTTCCCCCATTCCTAATCCAGACATCCAAATTGTTAGTAAAACATAGTTTTGAAGCATTTTTTCTTATTAAAATTTAAAAATGTAGCAAATCTCTTGAATATTTACCATCAGACTGCTTAAAAGATAAGTCATTAATTTCATAACAGCAAAGCAAGAAGCACATCTTCGCTGTGACTCAGGCCAGATAATGTCCCAACAGTTTAGTCAGACAGCTTAGAAATGAGTCTTCTTGAACAACTGCAAAAATATGATAACACTATATAACACTATAAATATGAGTCTAATGTCAAAAAGGAGAACTTTATTCCTAAGTCCTAAGTGATTACTTGGATGCTCTACAACTTTACATTCATTCAACAATACATCTTTATTTTTATTTTTTTTTTATTTTAATGGTTTAACTTTACAGAGATAATGCACACTAATAAGCATTTCTGTAAATGTGTCAATTTAGCCAATTGGCTAATTTTCAGCTGCAGTCCCTGCCAGGGCCGGATTAAGGAGGTTGTGTCAGAAGTCACTGCTTTAGAAGGCAGTTGTGTTTTTGTGGTGGGACCCAAGAGCACAGGCAGGATTCATTGCAATAATGATTTATTAACAAAATACAAATGAACAAACAAAAAGCAACTCAGGGGCTGTCAAACACAAATTACGCAGATAACGTTAAACACTTACAAACAGACGATGAAGAGGGAGAATCAACAAATGATGGCACAACCACACAAACTCACACTGACATATATATAGGGAAGAGATAACTGAAGTAACATAAAACAGCTGGGACTAATTAAGAGATAACAGGGGAACAGCTACAAAACAGGATTTGTAACAATTGTACTGTTTAAGCTTTATAAAAGCAAAAAGGAACGTCAATACTGGAAAGACTGGAAACTGGCAAAACAACACAGGGGCCCTTAGTGAAAAAAAATTGCTGTATATGCGGCAGGCAAAACATTACAAACAGCCAGTGGAAGGAGAATAGAAGCCATTGTCTTGAAATGCACTCACCATTTGCAAGTTTACAATTGAAATGGTACTTAGAGAAAAAACATTTCTGCTGTTTGCAGGAATGTTCAGATGCTCTGATATCAACATCCTTATTCTTTAACACTTCCAGCGGGTGTTTTACAATTTCGATGACCCGGGGCCTCTGTGGCTGGAAAAGCTATGCCCTGTGATGGATTTTCAGACAGTGGCTGTGCCAGTGTGTCCCATGTTAGCATTTGTAATGCTAACAGTTTGACAAACATCTTGTTGTGGCTGTAAAGTTGATGACTGTCCAGCTGTATCACTACTTTAAAAAAAAACTGTCAATTTAGGAGTCTTTTTTAAAAACCTCCTTCTCACATTTGTCTCTTTCTTTCTTCTTTTTTTCTCTTTTGGGCGCCGCTATTGTACTTCCTAATGTCCACCATTACGACTCATTCATTCATTCATCTGTGGATTCAGTACCGGCCCATGTCAAATGTTAATCAGGTCAAATGTCAACTCTAAACCAATTAAATTAAGCAGGCAGTACAGGCATACACCTAAACAAATAAAAAGTTGATACACCAAAGCAAACTCTCCAATAAATGTTGGGCAAGGCAGAATTAGCAAGACAGAAAAAATTTTTTTTGGGGGGGGGATCTTTCGGGGCCCCACATGAGCCGGGGCCCTGGGCAAGCCCTTGCCATAATCCAGGGCAGGTCCCTGGGCAACTAAATGTTTTATTCCTTGCTTTTATACAAGGGACTATTTTCCATTATATGGCATGAATTACGTACGTAGTTACAGGCCATAGCTCTTCCACGTATAGGTATAGTCATGTCCAGTTAATAACAAATCAAGCAGCTCTTTTCATGACAAATCCAGTTTAACTTCTGTGAAAGTCATTTTATTCATGTTGCAATGATTTGCTCTTGTGTTCCCAAGGTGCGAGTGGAAGGCCTGACGGGAAACATCCAGTTTGATCAGCATGGAAAAAGAGTCAATTATTCAGTGAATATAATGGAGTTAAAGAGTAATGGTCCTGTAAAAGTAAGTATGTCCCATGGTCATTTTGACTATATGTCAATGTAAAAACAGTAGCTATTTTTTTTATAAACCAGTACCCAAAAATCATTAAGCTGAAAGTGAGTTTCTTTTTTTCTGTCTTTCTTTTCTTTATTTTTCCCAACAGATTGGATACTGGAATGAAGTTGACAAAATGGCTGTCACCAAGTCTGATATTTTTTCTAATGACACAACGGGAATGGAAAACAAGACAGTTATTGTTACAACTATCTTGGTAAATTCAGTATTATATAGGAACATTGTGCAACACAGATTACCATTTTAATCTCTCCCTTATGGCTTTAAATAGCTGTGAAAAATCTATTGTGCCACAAGGTATTGCATTCCTAAATGTCAAAGCCTGGTATTACCATGTAAATGTGCTATATTCAACAATAGAGCCTTAATTCAGACTGTGTAATACTACAGCTTTGCATACTCTTTCATGTTTTTCATTTTTGGCACACGTGACTAAAATGAACCTACCAAGGACATTAAATATACGTTGTAAGGGTGTCTTTAATTTTCTCAGTGAACTGCTTGCTTGGTGTGAGACTTGTGTTAAACACTGTTTTCTTTGTTCTTTTCTTTTTTCATCTGTCCTTTAGGAAGCACCATATGTAATGCTGAAAAAGAATGCTGACCTTTTTGTAGACAATGAACGCTACGAGGGTTACTGTGTAGATCTGGCTGCAGAGATAGCAAAGCACTGCGGCTTCAAATATCAGCTGAAGATTGTGGGGGATGGGAAGTATGGAGCCAGAGATGCAGAAACCAAAATCTGGAATGGGATGGTTGGAGAATTAGTCTATGGGGTAAGTTCGTCTGCTTGTTTAAAACATGTCTGTTTTGTGGCATTTCATAGAGATGATCCGAGATATTCATTGACAGCATATTAATTAAATCACCCTTATTGTCATTCAACTGTACAACCAATCATGTACAGTAGAACGAGATTGTGTTTTACCTATCTACTGTGTTAATCACACACACCCCAAGTGTAGAATCAGAGGGCCGCTGCCATGCAAGGCACCGCCACAAATTTCCCTCCTCCATTCCATTATTGCTGAGCACCAAGCTGGACGGCAGGAAGTTCCACTTTTATATGGTCTTCGGCATGACCCGGCCGGGATTTGAACCCCTGCCTCCCTGGTGTGGGGCGGATGCTCTACCAACTGAGCCATCACTCCGGTAGGATGTTTGGTAGGATCATTTTCCTTTTTAATTAGCGATGCACCGATATACTAGCTGAGTCTTGGTGTCGTTCAATAGTCATGTGGTCGACTGCCATCAGCAAAACAATTTCATTTTTATCAATGGCAGTAGCCAATGATTTAACCCCATGAGGCCCACACGTGACCACTGTGAGCGCCATGTGTACCCTACGCAATGTTTTTGCTACCAAACAGTATAGTAAACCCAGCCACAGGGGGTGCACAAATCAGTGCACTCCTAGTGCCAGTCCCAAGCCTGGGCAAATGGGTGTGTCAGGAAGGGCATCCGACATAAAACCTTTGCCAAATCAAACATGTGGATCACGATGATTAAGACTTTCATACCGGATCGACGAGGCCCGAGTTAACAATGTTCACCACCGGTGCTGTTAACCTACAGGGTGCCGGTAGAAATTGGGCTACTGTTGGTTGAAGATCAAGGAGAAGGAGAGGGGGAAGGTGTGTTAGGAGGGAAAGAGAGAAAAGGAAAGATAGAAGTGTGGAGGTGATAGCACAAATGTTAAATGTAGGGACTATGACTGGTAAAGGCAGAGAGTCAGCTGATATGATGGAGAGAAGAAAGGTAGATATATTGTGTGTTCGAGAAACTAGATGGAAGGGAAGCAAGGCTAAGAGCATTGGAGGGGGATTTAAACTGTTCTACCATGGTGTAGATAGGAAGAGAAATGAAGTAGGAGTAATCTTGAAGGAAGAGTATGTGAAGAGTGTTCAGGAAGTAAAGAGGGAGTCAGACAGAATCATGAGTTTGAAGCTATAAGTCAGAGGTGTGATGCTGAATGTTGTCAGTGCGTGTGCCCCACAAGTTGATGTCAGGTAAGTTGGATGAAGTCGTGGAGAGTGTTCCCAGGGGGGAGAGAGTGGTGATTGGAGCGGACTGGAGTGGACATTTAGGTGAAGGAAACAGAGGTGATGAGGAAGTCCTGGGTAGGTATGGTCTTAAGGAGAGAAATGTGGAAGGACAGATGGTTGTGGATTTTGCTAAAAGGATGGAAATGGCTGTGGTGAACACATACTTCAAGAAGAGAGAGGAACATAGGGTGACTTACAGGAGTGGAGGAAGGTGCACACAAGTGGACTACATCTTATGCAGAAGGAGAAATCTGAAAGAGATAGGAGACTGCACGGTGGTGGCAGGGGAGAATGTAGCTAGACAGCATCAGATGGTAGTCTGTAGGATGACTTTGCAAAGCAAAAAAAAAAGAAAACAGTGAAGGCAGAACCAAATATTAAGTGGGGGAAGTTGCAGAAGGAAGAAGGTCGCACAGAGTTCAGGAAGGAGTTGATATAGGCTTTGGGTGGTAGGGAAGAATTACCAGATGACTGGGAAAGTACAGCAAAAGTATTGAGAGAAAGCTGGTAGAAAGGTATGTGATGTATCCAGTAGACAGAGGAAGGAAGACAAGGAGACTTGGTGGTGGAATGAGGAGGGACAGGAAAGTATCCAAAGGAAGAGGTTAGCAAAGAAAAAGTAGGCTAGCCAGGGAGCTGAAGAAAGTAGACAGGAATATTTGGAATCTAGATGCATGGCAAAAAGAGAGATGGCAAAGGAAAAGGCATATAGTGAGTTGTATGAGAGGCTGGACACTAAGGAAGGAGAAAAGGAGTTGTATCGACTGGCTAGACAGAGAGATTGAGTTGGAAAGGATGTACAGCAGGTTAGGTTGATTTAGGACAGAAATGATAATGTACTAACAAATGATGAGAGTGTTGAGAAGGTGGGAGGAGTACTTTGAAGAGCTGATGAATAAAGAAAATGAGAGAGAGAGGAGGATGGATGAAGGAAAGATGATGAACGAGGAAGTCCCAAGGATTAGCAAGGCGGAAGTGAGGGCAGCTTTGAAGAGCTTTGAAGGTTTGAAGAGGATGAAGAATGGAAAGGCGGTTGGTCCAGATGACATACCTGTGGAGGTATGGAGATGTTTAGGAGAGATGACAGTGGATTTTTTAATCAGATTGTTTAACACAATCTTGGAGAGTGAGAGGATGCCCGAGAAGTGGAAAAAAAGTGTTTTTAAAGAACAAAGGTGATGCTCAGAGCTGTAGTAACTACAGAGGCATAAAGTTGATCAGCCACACTATGAAGATATGGGAAAGAGTTGTTGAAGCCAGGTTAAGAGGAGAGGTGACAGTCAGTGAGCAGCAGTACTATTTCATGCCAAGAAAGAGTACTATACAGTAGATGCAATGTTTGCTCTAGAGTGCTAATGGTGAAGTATAGAGAAGGTCAGAAGGAGTTGCACTGTCTTTGTGGATCTAGAGAAAGCATATGATAGGGTCTCAAGAGAGGATCTGTGGTATTGTATGAGAAAGTCAGGAGTGGCAGAGAAGTATGTGAGGGTGGTGCAGGACATGTATGAGGACAGCGAGATGGTGGTGAAGTGTGCTGTAGCAGTGACAGATGAATTCAAGGTGAGGGTGGGATTACATCAGGGACCGGCTCTGAGCCCCTTCTTGTTTGCCATGGTGATGGACAGGCTGACACACGAGGTCAGGCAGGAGTCTTCGTGGACCATGATGTTGACAGATGACATTGTGATCTGCAGTGAGAGTACGGAGCAGGTGGAAGACAACCTGGAGAGGTGGTGGTATGCTCGGGAGAGAAGTGGAATGAAAGTAAGTACAAGCAAGAGAGAGAGGGAGGCAGGTGTAATGGTGGAGATGGAAGGAGTAGCGGTTGTGAAAGTAGATGAGTTTAAATACCTGGGGTCAACCATCCAAAGAAATGGAAAATGCACAAGAGAGGTGAAGAAGAGAGTGCAGGCAGGGTGGAGTGAGTGGAGACGAGTGTCAGGGGTGATTTATGACAGAAAGCTAGCAGCTAGAGTGAAAGGGAAGATTTAAAAGACGGCAGTGAGACCTGCTATGATGCATGATTTGGAGACGGTGGTGCTGAGAAAAAGACAGGAGGTGGAGCTGGAGGTGGCAGAGTTGAAGATGCTAAGATTTTCATTGGGAGTGACTAGGAGGGACATGGTTAGAAATGAGTATATCAGAGGGACAGCTCAGATTGAGCGATATGGAGACAAAGTAAGAGAGGCAGGGCTGAGATGGTCTAGACATGTGCAGAGGAGGGCTAGTGGGTATATTGGACAAAGGATGTTGAAGATGGAGCTGCCAGACAAGAGGAAAAGAGGAAGACCGCAAAGAAGATTCATTTATGTAGTGAAGGAGGACGTGGGAAGGGTTGGTGTTACAGAGGAAGATGCAAGGGATAGGGTGAGATGGAGACAGATGATCTGCTGTGGCGATCCCTAAAGGGAGCAACTGAAAGAAGAAGAAGACAGTGCAGTCAACCCATTTGGAGTTGGTAGTCATGCCGTACATCGTTTGCAAGCTTGGAATTTTGTCTATTTGATTATTAAAACAGATCTGAGATACAATCACAACAGCAGAATAGCTCATCAATCAAGCTAGCACAAACAAGCAACATAGCAGCAACATAGCAGCAGCTCAGCAATCAAGCACCCTTGAATACTCAAAAGTAATGATAACACTGGTCAGCACCAAATTTATTGTAAGTTTTTTTTAGCTGATTTAGGACAATTTTGATGTGCTGAATCCAAAAATCACATTGGTTTTGCTCAATCAGGTCAACTTTTTGAATTATGGCCACATGTTGTTTTATACATTTTTGTTTACATATATGGGTATTTTTGCTTTATATGATGCAAAATTCTTTTTTATGTTTTGAAATTCTCTGAATTTTGAACAATGATTATGTAACATTCAATTTACATGTACTTGCCTTTATATAAAGGTAAGTACATGGACAATACTAAGTAAGTCCTAAGTACAGGTTTGTACTTAGCACCTGATCGAGAGAAATGGATGTCATTTTCGGATTCAGCAGTGCAAAATTGTCTTAAATCATTTGGAAAAGCACAGACAACTTACAAAAAAATTATTTTTGTAACCCTGTGATAATCAAACAGATCTAGTCGTGTTTCATTGCCATGGTTTTAATAGATCGATTTGGTTTAAATTTATTGTCCATCCATGTAATTTCATGTTGAAAAATCCATACATTTACCACTTTGTGTGAAATCATTCAGCATCACGTATAGGCTAATAGCAGTGACTCTCCAATGACGCTTCTTTGCATTCCCAGAACTATTGAAAATCCAACAAATCCAGTCCAAGAGATCTTTTTGAGTAAGATTTATTCTTCATCCACATGATTATGGTGATATTTATCCATAAATTTGTTGTGTTGTTAGGAAGAAGCCAGCCAAACGCTGGCATTCTGCGGGTTTTATGCATAAAAACTACATTTACCATTTAGCTAGTGGCAAAATGAAGCTGAAAAGATACACGTGACTCAGCTTTTCTTTTTTTTTTTACTTTGTATTTAACATTTTCCATTTTAAAAACAGAACCAATAACATACACACAAAACTTGAAGTGCCCCAAGATTTGTGTGTATGTTATTGTCAGACTCTGTCAGACATGTATCAGACGCGCATGTGTCTGACAGAGCACATGCGCGTCCACTCCGGAGAGAAGCCGTACGGATGCCAGCTGTGCGGAGGGAAATTTACCCAGCAACGCAACCTCATCAGTCACCTGAGAATGCACACCTCACCGTCTTAGAAATGCATCAAGCCAAAGAACTCTGGGAACAAAAAATAAGAAAAAAAATGCTATCTTTTTTTCCATCTCAAAAGCAAAGAAATGCACACATACAATACATAGTTTTACATAAAGAAATTCCATTTTCTGATGTCTGGTCATCTTTTCCAGATGTTGTTCAGAGTGTCCATCCATTGTTTGAAGCTTGGTGGTTCTGGTCTATACCAGTTCTTTGTAATAGACTTTTTACAGGCTATTGAAAATATTTGACAGAGGTGCCAGTCTTTCTTTTTAACCACATTTTTCTTAAGACAGTAAAACAACGTCATTCAGTATTTGGCTCTCAGCTTTTCATTGAGGAATCAGCTATTTTTCAGAGAAATGGTCTTTGTCACATAAAAGGATATAAATAATAAAAGTTGTATGAGACATTTGTGTGACTGATGTAGCGTTATGTGATTTATAATTATGATCAGGTATAAAGATTATTTAATTTGTATTAATGTATTGGGACCTGAGATTTTTTCCGGGTCCACACAAAGGAAACGTTGATAGTAAACACTCGTAGGGGCACCAGCTCACCTCTTTCTCGGTGAACAATTCATTCATTAATTTCACTTTATACCTGTTTAATCACTCAATAAATTAATTAATAATCAGTCTCAAAATATTAGTGAATTTGATACTTGGGGCTTCGAAACCAGACTCAGAATGGAATGAATTCCCAACAACTTCTCTAATTTTACAGATTTATTTAAATGAAATGATGATTAAAGGAAATTGAAATGATTTGCATTAACCATCACATTAAACTTGTAACCGAGGATAGAGTAACAATGTGAGCATTTGCAGAACCAGGGTGAAGATGTAAGCTGAATTTAGATCAGTTTGAAGTTGACGGATTATGAAAAACTGAACGCAAATTTATGGGGAAAATTAAACTCATTATATGGAAAATTCTGGATTACTCTTAAAGTAAAAACGGAATTTTAATAAGAAAATTTATATTATGTCTCTTTTAATTTTGTATCTGATCAGATGCTGAATTATTCTCAAATCTCAGGATTCTGAATCTTTATTGAGGAGATGAACGAGAAATACAGCTGAACGAAGAATACAGCTCACGTGACTCCTTGCGTTGAAGTTCTTTTGGCGGCTTTTCATGAAGCTTTAGTTGTAGATGGCATCCAAAACCAGAATATGTTGCCAGCAGATATTCGGACAAGGTACAGCAACTTCCAAGGTCTACAGTCACAAGATGAAATTTTGACTGCAATAGTAGTTGGAGCTTAGGTCAAGCATAATGGCGGTGTTGGTTTCTTCAGTGGCGCGTAATGGCAAGCTGCATTGAGGCTTTCATGGGTCAGCGGCTTCTCCCAAGGGAATTCGAGAATAATTACAAAATCTGATCCCAATAGCAAAATTAAAAGGTAATTTTCTGACTTTGTGGAGTTGAAAATAGCTCCCAGTATGGAGATGTCCAGTCCTTGAAAAACACATGGTGGATTTAAAGAAAGTTTAAAGGAGAAAAATAGAGAACGCCTAGGGAACAAGAGTTTTTAACTCCGAATCAAGATTTGAGCTCAGGAAAAAAAAAGATGTTTAAAGAAAAACATTAAAATACACAGAAGTTTACACAAACACAATACTCCATGTTCTCTGCTCTGAAGTGCTGTGGTCTGTAGTGTTCTCTGAAGACTCTGAAACTTGCTTTGCAGGAGGGCGTCTCCCTCTTTATAACTGCAGACGAGTTTCCCGCTGTTAGGGTGATTGATATAAACCCAAGCCAATAGTCTTCCTTCGTGGGCGGGTTTTATGAACTTTAGCCCAATGAACAAACAGTCTTTTGTCTGTAACAACCAATAATATTGAAAGAAGTTTTTTCCCGCAGAAGCTGACCTGTGATTGGTAGAACAAGTATATGACTTGAGGAAACTTTTTTTTTTAACCTGATACACACATCGTAATACTGAAAATTCATCAGTATACTTCTGTATAAAATGTAGCCTATTTAAGTGATTCATGCAACTTCATAACTAGTGCCTTTTAAATTAACATGCAAGAATAAACATTCATTTAAACATTTTAACATGCACATATTTAAAATCAAGGATTAATATATTTCAAACCCATCATTAATTGTCCACACCGAACATCAGAGTCCATTTGCTTTTCCATGGTGTCCTGGAAATTATTCTGAGAAATGAAACTTGAAGAAAGAGTTAATTTCAGTTCAAAAGTGTAAGTCAAAAGTGACCGTCTACTCCAGAGACGTCCACCAGGGGTAGCATCGAGCTGTGGCCAATCATAGGGCCTTAAGAAATGCCTTTAAAGTTTATGGTATGCCTGTTGAATATAAACTTGTCTTGGTTGAGGAAGTTCCCAGTTTATTTATGATGCGAGTTAATACGTTGAGAGCATTCCTTAGGTTTTCTTTACAAAGGAATGTTGGTTCAGCTGTGGTCCTGGGATGAAAGAGCAATTCTTGACTGGCCTTTTCCTGGGTGAAACTATGTCTTTAAGATGAAGAATCATTTTATTGACGAGCCAAAGCAAGATGATTGTTATGACCCGAGCGCCGGTTCTGATCGCGCTCGGGTTAAAGTTATGTCTCGCTGCCGGCCTTGACAGCTGCGGGCTGTATTCTGGCCTCACCGGGCTCTTATTGTGAAGGTGCTCGGTGGGGTTTCCGCCTGTCAACGGTCAGCCAGCTGAGTGTCATTACCGTCGTTAGTGTTTCGCGATATAAGCCCAGCACTGGCGACGGTATGACGCAGCAGTGTCAGTCGTTATACGTCTGAGCTACGGATGACTTGGACTATCTTCTACCTTGTCTGCTTGTTGTTGACCGTCACTTCTCCGGCACCAGTAAGTGAGCAATTAGCCTTACCCCTTCCGGTGAAAGTAGACCTTTGTGTGTCTTTGCTTCAGCAGCCTGTGTAGCTATTTACTTAACAACCTTTGCCTGTGTATGACCGTCTCCTCTTAAGGACCCGTAAGAGAGCTGTCTAGCCTTACGCCTCCGGAAGTGTATGGACTTATGTGTCATTGCCCCTGCATCTTGTGTTGTTAACTTTTCACCGTAATAAAACTCACTGTAAACTCACTGGTGACTGTGTGCGTCTTATGCTGGCTCGTGAGGGCCAGCGCATGACAGTACACTGCTGCCAAAACAGCGTTACGGTGACGCCAACCCGAGACGCTTTTCACCAGTGGGTTTGAGTTTTTTGGACATTTGCTTTTTCCTGTCTGGGTACCGTGTATGTGAAGAATGCCGTCGCGGAGGAACCGTGTGTGGAGTCCGAGCCACGAGCTGACTGATGTGCTGGAAGTGGTGGATGAGCTGCTCATCTCCGCTTCTCTGCTAGATTATGACCACGGCATACACTGGTACCTGGACGCCGCCGAGGATATACTTTGTCATCTCTCTCCCCGCTACGCTGACCACCCGGAAGTCGACGCGAGGAGGGAGGACATCGCTGCGCAATGCGAGATCTACCTGATGATGGAGGAGGAACGTGGCATGAAGCAGGAGAAGAGGCACTCCTGCTCTTTGCTCATGGATCCCGATCCTTTCCTCGATCCGTTCCGGGAGTTCGCACCGTCTGGGGGCCAGCGAAGGCGTCGGCGCCGTGGCCGGGCGCATCCTCGGCAAGCTCCTGCTCCGGATCCAGTTCCGGGCCGCCGGGATGACCCCCTTAACCAGCTGGCTGCTGTGAGTGAGCTGAGTCCTGTGTCGGTGGGCTCCGTCCATGGGTCCGTTTCTACCATCCGGCGAGCGAGGGAAGGAGCGATGTCCGCTACAGCTGATACCATCCTCCCCCCCTGGAGACAGGCAAGTTCAAGTTCACTTACCTATCGATCATAGTGATCTGTCTTGTCTGACTCCTGGGGGTGAAGCTCGGGGTTTGCAGCTCCCTGAGCTTCTTTCCCCAGCTGTAGCCATTGTTATTAAACCTGCTGCCTCTGTGTCTCCTCCTGTGGAGCGGTCCTCGGCATCAGTCCCACGCCATCGAACGAGGGGGAGGCCTGCAGCTCTGGGAAATATCCCGGCCCTGCAGCCTAGCATTGGACAGAGAAGAACGGACTGCAGTGAGGAGCCAGAGCCGACGAGAGAGCGTCCCCAGGGTTCCTCAGGGATGCAGCCCGAGTCAGCAGGTCCAGGGTCCTCTGCCCCCACGCCATACGGGTTATTGGCGTGGACGCCTGTGCGTGAGGATCCAGCTGCAGAGACCATCAGGCCGGCTGTGGAACCCGACGCAGCCGAGTGGGAGCCCAACGACGAGCTGCTTCTTGAACCTGGATTGGCGAAGTCCTGGACGGCTCCAGAGCCCGAGAGCAGGCAAGTGCTCTTCCTTGTTTTCCTGTATGGTGTGTTAGAGCATTTTTGCCTGCCTCATGGGGAGGCGAGTGAGGGGCAGCCGTCCGCTACACCCGAGCTCGTCTCGCTGGGCTCTGGCGCTGCCAGTGGTACTGATCCCGGTCGTCTCTTGTTTTCTGAGCACCTCCACAGCGTTACCGGTCCGGAGCCAGTCAAGGTCACGGGACTGGGGGTTCCAGGTTTGGAGATGGAGGTCGTCGCCGGAGCAGTCCTGACCCAATCGGGGCCCGTCCTGACCCAGTCGGGGTCCGACGCGTGGGCTGAGGTGACCCAGTCGGGGTCCAACGTGGGTGCAGCGGTGACCCAATCGGGACCCGTCCTGACCCAGTCGGGGTCCGATGCATGGGCTGAGGTGACCCAGTCGGGGTCCACCGTGGGTGCAGCGGTGACCCAATCAGGGTCCAACGAGGTTCATTCGGGGTCCGATTCAGGTGTGGCTGTGACCCAATCGGGGTCCGACGGGGTCCAGTGGGGGTCCAGCGCAGGTGCGGCTGCGACCCAATCAGGATTCGAGGGGGTCCAAGTTTTTGGTTGTCCCCCTCTCAGGAGCCACCAGCTGGGGTCCGTGAGAGGTTCTTGTTTGACGGTCTGGCGCTCCCCTGTCTTGTCATGTGCAGGTGAGCGGCTGCATGCAATCCCTCCACGGTCCTGGTGGTTGTGGGATACGGGTCGGCCACCTGAGGAACTGCCTGGAGCGTTCGGCGTCTTGGGTTGGCCACCCAATAAACTGTGTGTGTTACGGGGTGACCTGGTTCGGCCACCAGAGGACTTATTTCTGGGGGCATGGGACTGGGGCAGGCCACCTGATTATCATGTACTGTGGGACTATCTGTGGGCCCATACGGGGCCTGGTCATGTGAAGTACGTCTTGAGATTTTTTGTTGTTTCTCAAAGTCTTAGTCAGGTCTGAGCAATTTTTAGATTGCCTCTTGTTTTCTTGTAAGCCAAAGTCATAGTCTTAGTCAGGTCTGAGCAATTTTTAGATTGCCTCTTGTTTTCTTGTAAGCCAAAGTCATAGTCGTAGTCAAGTCTGAGCAATTTTTTTTGATTGCCTCTTGTTTTTTTTTTCTCTTCTTTGTAAGCCACAGTCTTAGTCACGGTCTAGTTCTGAGCAATTTGATTGCCTCTTGTTCTTGTTCTTTTGGAAAACCATAGTCATTGTCATAGCCAAAGCTAAGCAATTTTAGATTGCTCCCTGTGTGTTGGTGTGTATTTTTTTTTTGTTTTGTTCGTGTTTTGAAAGCCATAGTCAGGTAAAGCAATCTATATTGCCTTTTGTGTTTTGTATCCATAGTTTGGTCAAGTCTTGTCTTTGTTTTGTTCTCCCCTCCTTTCTTGAGGGGCCATTGTATGGGGATTTTGTTTTTTGTTTCCAGGTATTTACATGTATTCTTTTTTTTGGTTTCGTATTTTTTTTTTGGTCTGGTCATGGTCTTGTTCAGGGGTTGGTTTCTCTCCCTCCGCACCTGTCCTCCCACCTCCCACCCTGGGGGGGCGGGGGGGGCGCAGGGTGGTTCCTTGGGGCGTTCAGAGTCCGCCCATGGAGGGAGGGTACTGTTATGACCCGAGTGCCGGTTCTGATCGCGCTCGGGTTAAAGTTATGTCTCGCTGCCGGCCTTGACAGCTGCAGGCTGTATTCTGGCCTCACCGGGCTCTTATTGTGAAGGTGCTCGGTGGGGTTTCCGCCTGTCAACGGTCGGCCAGCTGAGTGTCATTACCGTCGTTAGTGTTTCGCGATATAAGCCCAGCACTGGCGACAGTATGACGCAGCAGTGTCAGTCGTTATACGTCTGAGCTACGGATGACTTGGACTATCTTCTACCTTGTCTGCTTGTTGTTGACCGTCACTTCTCCGGCACCAGTAAGTGAGCTATTAGCCTTACCCCTTCCGGTGAAAGTAGACCTTTGTGTGTCTTTGCTTCAGCAGCCTGTGTAGCTATTTACTTAACAACCTTTGCCTGTGTATGACCGTCTCCTCTTAAGGACCCGTAAGAGAGCTGTCTAGCCTTACGCCTCCGGAAGTGTATGGACTTATGTGTCATTGCCCCTGCATCTTGTGTTGTTAACTTTTCACCGTAATAAAACTCACTGTAAACTCACTGGTGACTGTGTGCGTCTTATGCTGGCTCATGAGGGCCAGCGCATGACAATGATGCTACATTGAATTTATGCTTTCAAATATGGTGTGATGAAGGGCCAAATTGCTTTAACAGTTCAGCTATTTGTAATAATGCATATATTTCTTTGTTTCTCTTTCATGAAGGAGGGAACAGATGACCAAAGAAAATCCAAGCTATTGGTGATATTGGCCGATAGTTATTTCCAACTGTCTCTATTGGCCACAAAATTTCACGATCAGTGCATCCCTATTTTTAGTTAATTCCAGAGAAGGTGAAATAGCTTACTAAATGGCAGTGCATCTGATGTGCATTTGTTAATTTGCAAGATTTGCTACTCATCCTATGCAATTGTCCAGATGCTCACCAAACTCATACACAGTGATACTCATATGGTTCTGCATCTAAGTTGTGCTTAAGGTCAAAGCCTGTTGAGGAACTCAAAGTAAAAATCACATGCAGAAAGTAAACCATTCACTTTGAATTCTTTCTTCCTTGTCTTCCTTGTTTGTAATTTTTTTTTCCTCATTGGTTCACAGAAAGCAGATATCGCCGTGGCTCCTTTGACCATCACATTGGTTCGAGAGGAGGTTATAGACTTCTCCAAACCTTTCATGTCTCTGGGAATCTCCATCATGATCAAGAAGCCTCAGAAATCCAAGCCTGGAGTCTTCTCTTTCCTGGATCCCCTGGCTTATGAGATCTGGATGTGCATAGTCTTCGCATACATCGGAGTCAGCGTGGTGCTGTTCCTTGTCAGCCGATTCAGCCCCTATGAGTGGCACACTGAGGAGTATGAGGATGGGCAGATCCAGACCAATGAGTCAACTAATGAGTTTGGCATATTCAACAGCCTGTGGTTCTCTCTTGGCGCCTTCATGCGTCAAGGCTGTGACATCTCACCTCGGTAAGTCAGAAAAATTGACAGCTGTCTTGTTGCTTGTGGATTTATAAGGCAAAAAGAATAGAGAGATTTGTGCATTTATTTTTATTTTTTAGTTATTAAAATGTAAATCGACCAGTTTCATTATACTGGTAGTCTACTTCGAGGAATAACGACATGGCCTGTAAATTACAGTAGGTTAGTTGGTGAAAAGCATTTGATTAAAACTTTAGTTGACAAGGATTAAAAAAATTAACATAGCATTTTTAGGTATCCATCTATGTACAAAATTAATAGGAGTCCGTGCTTGCCATTTGTCTGTGCAGCAATTTTGCCACCAGAACCTAAAATGTCTTTTTCCTTCCTTTCAACTAAATCTTAATACAGCTTTCTGGTCTTATTTTAACAAATTTTACATTCACTAAAAAAGTAAGTGATGTGTTATCCGAGGATTCTTTATGAAATTAGTCTCATATTACCCTTTATTATGTACAGTTAATAACTTGTGAGAAGACACATTAGTTTTGTTTCAGTACATGGAAGTTAATTAACAAGCCTGTCTCAAAAATGTTTATATACATCATCTGTACAAGTAGTTGATATTATCAGTAAATACAATTTGATAGTTTACAACCTTTGGAGACCTCTAGTGGTCAGGTACATAATGACCAGAATCACCAAGGTTGAGGTTACAGCTATAACGTGTTTAAAAACAATCCTAATCTTTTTCAACCTTAAATAAGTAATTTTACCATGTGCCCCTAAAATGTGTAATAACTTAATTGTTATTTCACACACATGTACAATGGATACACCCGTCTTGCTGTGCACAAGTCTTTGTACATATACAGTCCTCCTTCGAGTAGCTTTGGTGGGTCGAGTGGCGTGCTAGATAGCTACCTCAATAGCTTTGTTTGGGATTCCTTGATGAAGCCACTGTCCTTTTATCATCACACAGGTATTCCATATATCGTATATATATCTTCCATATATCCATATTCCATATATCTATCCAGGTATTCCATATATCTTATATACAGTATATCTTCCATATATCTTATATATTCCTTATCATATATTCATATATTTATTCCATCCAGCTACAATGCTCTGCACTGTGTGTCTGTGTGTGTGTGTATATATATATTTTATAGTAATATGTACATATGTATATTAGCTGCTCTTGCTTGCTTGTTTTTTTTTCTTGCCTTCTGATTGTTGCTCTGAGTGTTGCTATCCCTGTGCTGTTGCAATCCTGGAATTTCCCCGTTGTGGGACTAATAAAGGCTTATCTTATCTTATCTTATCTTATTCCAAATGGCTGATCTGATAATATAGCCAACCTCACCTTGTTCATTGCCCGCAAAATGGACATGGGGAGAAATCTACTTGTGTGTAGTGCTTGTTGGATTAGCCTAATTTCTACTGTAGTTTGCACGCTCTTCACCAGCTTCTTCTTGGCGTCACCAGATGAACTAGACCAGGGGTGTCCAACCATGTGCCATGGAGAGCCAAGACCCTGCAGGTTTTACCTCCAACCAGTGTCTTCAACAGCAGATTTCAGTGAACTTCTTCCCACTGATTGCTGATAAGTGAAAACACCTGCTGAAGAGACTGGGTAGAAGAGAAAACCTGCAGGGTCTTGGCTCTCCATGGCACATGGTTGGACACCCCTGAACTAGACAGTACGCACAGTATGCTGTGATGCTTTAATAGAGATGGCATGCTGTGAGGCTTAAAGCTAGTATCTCACGGCGTGGCAAATACTGATGAACGTTGTGATTTTTGGATTCTGTCAGGGTTTATAAAGGTTGCAAAACAGTTTGCAAACAGTTCTTAATGTTGTTTTGCAACTGTTTATTTTTCTGTAAACAGTTGCAAACATTTTCAAAATAGCTGTAAGCATTTGCAAACAGTTGTAACACGTGTCCCTAAAGTTCTTTTTGGCTCACCAAGTAGTGAACACTAGCAACTGTTTAAGAATGTTTAGGAACTCTTGAAATCTGAACCCAGGCTGACATTCGTCTGGTATTTTACCTGGAGTTGGAAAAAGGTCCCAGTGTTCCCAAACAGTTGCAAACACTGTTAATAATGTTTGCTAATAGTTGCTAATGTTTGGCATTCAAATGGCATTCACTTATATTGTGCTTTTTACTCATCTTTGGATGACCAAAGTGCTTTACAGATCCTGTTATCTACCCATTTACACACTGATGGCGGCGCAGCTGCCATACACAGGCGCTGGCCTGACCCACCGGGAGCGACTGGGGGTTCAGTGTCTTGCTCAAGGACACTTCAACAAGCAGACTGCAGACAGAGCAGGAATCGAACCCCTGACCCTCCAATCAGTAGTCGGCCACACTACACCTGTGCCGCAGTTGCCCCCTTTGTCAACTATTTTTCGCAAACATTCATGCGGATGTTGCTAATTGCTGCTAAATGTCAGTAATGACAGATGCAAATCCTGATTTTCATGAACATTCGTTAGAAAAGTTGGCAAATCCAAAAATTGCAACGTTTGTCAGCATTTGCCGCTCTGTGAGGTAGGCTTTAGGGGAAACTATACAGTAACTCATTTTAAAAGTAGATTACCAAAAAGCAGCAAACTAGATGAACTGTTAGCATAAACCAGGTAAAACCAGAACACAAGCAGGCACATTCAGGTTGTGAGAACTGTCTCTTGTCAAACAGCACCCTGCTGTGGAAAAGAAGGTTCACAGTTTTAAAAGTGAATGCCAGTTATTAATTAGCAATGATTAAGACACCTGTGAAGAGGAGCAATACATATCAGTGTTCATATCATTGCCATCACACTGAGTTTCAGCACTCCTGGAATGCCTACTGTCCAATCAAATTACTCTGCTGGAACCAAATGTTATATAATGTGACTTAACACAGGGGCAGAAGTGAAACAAGATGGGTGTAAAGACACGGGAGCATTGCAATGCAAACTGGGGTTTCCAGCATGAGGCACTGGCGTGATTCCCATTCACCCATAAACCACCTCCATCTGTAGATTTGAGGGGTCTGAAATGGTGTGATGTCACAGAGGGAAAGCTCAGCTGCCTCATATTTAAAACACTCCAATGAGTCCTATTTGAAGAATGGAATAGTCAATGTTGTCATATTGGTTGGAGGACTTGTTTCAGCTGTAATTAAAGCCTGTTGTTTGCATTTCACTCCAGTAATGTAAGGGGTGTGATCATGATCAAACCATAAAATATGTGATTTAAGTTGTTATTTGTGTTATTAATATTAGTGTTTTACTACATGAGACCATACAGTTCTGCCTTTTAAACTTTTAATATTGCTTTGCTGTTGTTTTTTGTGTTATACTGGATTAGTGAAGTAAACATTAGTTTAATATCAATTCAAATATAGCAGCATAAACTGATGTACAGAGCTCCTTATCATGGGAATAACATTGCTTTATTTTCAGGATATGACAGATCTTGTGTTATGCAAGAAATATGATTTTTTTGCCTCAAGATAACCCCACATTAAAGAGAAGTGTTAAAGCCTCCAAAACCATGCCATTATTTTGCTAAACTTGAAAAGTCTTCTGATGATAGTGAATAATTACATCCAGACAAAACAGAAGCACACAAACGAGTAAGTACATGTATATCTTTTTTGTCTGTGTATTAGATCTCTGTCGGGGCGTATTGTTGGCGGTGTCTGGTGGTTCTTCACTTTAATCATCATCTCCTCCTACACGGCTAACCTGGCTGCTTTCCTGACTGTCGAGAGAATGGTTTCTCCCATTGAAAGTGCAGAGGACCTTGCTAAACAGACTGAGATAGCTTATGGGACACTGGACTCTGGCTCCACTAAAGAGTTTTTCAGGGTAAGACATATTCTACAATTGTTCTGCAGCTACTGTGTAAGACCAGTTCCACTCTGTGTTTTTCTGAGCCGGGTACAGTCGTCAGAAATTGAGCTGTCATCAAAGATATTACTTAAGAGTAAGAAAGTATGCATAAAAAAAGTTACTTGAGTAGTAAAAGTGACTACTTTCACAGATTTCTGAGGTGTTTTCGCGTATGTTTGTGACACTTTTCTTTTGACTTTATTACTTTTTTTTCTCACAAATTTGTGAATTTTCATTCTCATAAAGTTGACTTTGCTCTGGAAAAAAAAATAAGAGCTCAGAGAGACCACTGCAAAATTATAACATCTGGTTTTACTATTTATACATACAGTATGTGTTTGAGTAAAATGAACAATTTCGATTTATTCTGTAACCTACTGACAACAACTCACCCAAATTCCAAGTCAGAACATCATATAGTATTACAACTGGCCAAAACAACAAAAAAGATATTGGTTTTAGATGTGCTTTTAGATCAAATAATGCAAAGAAACAAGTCCATGTTCATTCTTATAGACTTAAATGAAGTTTTAACTTGGGAAGAACTGTATTTATGAATAAGTCTGATTATTATTCACAGCTTTCAGGCATCTTAGCCATGCTTAGATGATCACCTAATCAGTACCTTCTTCAGTAGATTGACACTCAGAGATACTCAAATTGAATGTCTGCTATACATGTACTGTAGAGATGCTAATTTAGGAAAGATTTTGCAGTGGTCTCTTTTTTTTTTTTTCTGGAGCTGTATTTAGAAGAAATGTACCCCCCCCCCCCCTTCCTTCCTTCCTTCCTTCCTTCCTTCCTTCCTTCCTTCGTACCTTTTTTAAAATCATAAATTTGCTGCTATTTTCTCATAAAGTTGCAGCTTCACTCTCTCCACAGATTGTTTTTTTTCTTTGAGATGTTATACCGAGGAAAATCAAAAGTAAACTATTCACACATACTCCTTAACCTTCGTATCTCATGTAACGACGTTGCAACATGAGGAACGTTCATGAATGTTATGCTTTTTGGGTTTCGTCAGGGATTGTCAGGGTTCTTAAAAGGTTGCCAAACAGTTCACCAACAGTTTTTCTTTCCGCCAAAAAAATTTTGAACATGTTTGAACAAATTTTTAGAATGTATTTTTCTACTAAGAGGTGGTAGAGTAGTATCTCATGGAGTGGCAAATGCTGACAGACGTAGCAATTTTTGGATTCACCAACTTTTCTAACGAATGTCAGCGAAAATCTAGCTAGCATCTCACGGAGCAACGAATGTAGAGGAGCATTCAAGAACACTGTGTTTTTGGGGTTTCGCCTGGGTTTGTAAAAGGTTGCAAAATAGTTCTCACACAGTTTTTAAGGTCACCAACAGTTTTGTCATAAAGGGTCTTAAACAGTTGTTAGTGTTCACTATTCGGCGAACCAAAAAGAATTTTAACGAATGACCGAAAGAACGAGATCGCGGATACAAGCGGCTGAAATGAGCTTTCTCCGTAGGATTGCTGGACTCACCCTCAGAGATAGGGTGAGGAGCTCAGTCATCCGGGAGAGGCTCAGAGTAGAACCGCTGCTCCTCCACATTGAAAGGAGTCAGTTGAGGTGGTATGGGCATCTGATTAGGATGCCTCCTGGACGTCTCCCACTTGAGGTGTTTCAGGCACGTCCCACTGGGAGGAGACCCCGGGGCAGACCCAGGACTCGGTGGAGAGACTATGTCTCCCAGCTAGTCTGGGAACGCCTTGGTATCCCCTCTGAAGAGCTGGAGCAGGTGGCTGGGGAGAGGGAAGTCTGGGCTTCTCTGCTTGAACTGCTGCCTCCGCGACCCGGACCTCCGGAAAAGCGGTAGAAGATGGATGGATGGATGGACATTACAGCCATTTGCAAGGGTGTTACAATTGTTTGCAAACACAACTATTTTGCAAACATTTGCAGAAAAATACTTTCTGCAAAAAATTCTGACTGTTTTCAAAATTTTTTGGCAACAAGAAAAACTGTTTGGGACTTTAAAAACTGCGAACTGTTTGGCAATTTTTTTATGAAACATGAAGAAACCCCAAAATTGCCACATTTGTCAGCATTCACCGCTCCATGAGATACCAGGGTAAAGTTCTTTTTAGTTCACCTAGTAATGAACACTAGCAACTATTTAAGACCCTTCACAACAAAACTACTGGGGATCTTAAAAACTGGTTGTGAACTATTTTGCAACCTTTTACAAACCCTGATGAAACCCAAAAAGCAGTTGAAGTGTGCAAATCTAAAAATTGCCACGTTCGTCATTTCGGCATTTGCCGTGCCGTGAGCTACTACTCTAATAAAGTTCAAATGATATAAAGAGATTAATGACTGTTTCCTGTGCCTGAACAGAAGACCAGTTATTTCAAATCTGGTGGGAAGAAAAACTGATGAGAGCAAGAGTTGACTTGCACTCAGTTCAAATGAAAAGTAACTCTGAATATGATCAAATGTACATGAATAAAAATACTTTTTTTCCTTCATAAATATAAAACCACTCATACAAGTATGATTTTATGAAAAAAGTTACTTCAGTACACGTACATAAGTAAACATAACTCATTTACTATCCACCTCTGATGTTATTTTAATTTTTCAGAAACACGACCACAAGATATTTATTACATTTTTCTTATTAGCCACTTAGCATTAGCATTAGCATTTTTAATTTGCATGGAGGAAATTAAGATTCAACCTGGCTTTTCTCGTCACAGCGCTCAAAGATTGCCCTCTTTGACAAAATGTGGACATACATGCGCAGCGCAGAGCCCTCTGTGTTTGTGAAAACCACAGCCGAGGGAGTCCAGAGAGTCCGCAAGTCCAAGGGGAAGTACGCCTACTTGCTGGAATCCACCATGAATGAATACATCGAGCAGCGAAAGCCCTGCGACACGATGAAGGTGGGGGGAAACCTGGACTCCAAAGGATACGGGATCGCCACGCCGAAAGGATCCTCATTAAGGTGGGTGGAATAGTATAACAATGTGTCCAATGTTGTTATAGTATCCCACCTACCCTGATGTAGCTTTGCTTATGTGTCTCTGGTTTGTACAAGGAGATAAGGTAATTCCACCCATCCCCTACAAATTTTTTTGGGAAAGCATTGCAATTTATTGTAAGTCGATAAATTGCAAAAAATTTGTTATTTTTAAAATTCGTGAGTAATTGCTGGGCTTACTGCAATAACCCTCCAAGTCATAATTAATGACTTTCAAGCTTTTATCTTGGCTAAATTTCACCTGGAGTTATAAGAACTATTCCATTAGTTATTCTTATTAATGAGATTTTGAATCTTTAATTTGAACCTTCATCAATTTATTCTAAATTTAGATTACTCTCCTTTATTTCACTGTCTAGTTCTGTCTTAGGTTATGTCTTTTCTCTGTGCTCCTAGTAT